>OU696478.1:10295000-11565799 GCA_916048165.1 Spilarctia lutea | reverse complement strand
AAAAATAGTAGCCTGCATATCTGTGGTGACGTACAGTGGCCAAGCCGATTTTATTTTTAGTTGTATTTTTTGTGAATTTATTTTAGGAAATAAACACTTCGTGGCTAAGATATGGGATAACATGCATGGGCCGGCTCGACCGGAGTGATACCACGGCCTCACAAAAAACCGATGTGATACAGCGCTTGCGCTGTGTTTCACCGAGTGAGTGAGGATACTGGCTGATACCCCAATCCCTCCCTCCATCCTCTTCTCCATCCCCCAACTGTAGATAATATGACAACTTTTTGTGCACACATTTTGTTATTTATACCATGAAATCTTCTATATTTCTTGAATTGAAATTTTACCGAGTGAGAGAGGCAACGGCCGGAGGCTCCCCCAAAGGCAGCAAAGCACTTGTGACGCCTCTGGTGTTGCGGGTGTCCATAGGCGGCGGTAATCGCTTACCATCAGGCGATACTTCTACTCGTTTGCCCCTTATACCATAAAAAAATATATATTGTGAAATTAAACCAACTAAACCAAACCAAAAACAAAAATTAGATAAAAATTCTAAACACTGCTGTCGGCAAGCTCTTAAAAAAACTAGTTAATGTAAGGGCAAGCAAAATAATTAATCAGGATTTAATAGGGACTGTCATACTTTAAACGCCCTTAAAAAATACCACACCATATTACTCATGAGAATAAAATCATGATTTTTACTTTTAAAAGTTATTTATAAAGCAAGTTCATGAAGAAGAAAATAATATTATCTCAAAATGCATTATTTTTTGGTACCTTTGTTGAAATGTTTGCCTTTTTTTGCTGAAATTGTCAGAATTGACGCTTAAGCATGGCTATCTATTAAAACTAGTTGACTCAGGCAACCTCGTTTGCGTCTTCTATTGCCCGCAACGTGAAAATTTTCTCCTGTTTTTTAAACATTCTTCATTTTTCCTTTTAGTATTATCGTGATGATATATAGCCTATAACCTTCCTCGATAAATGATCTATCCAATACTGAAAGATTTTTTCAAATCGGACCAGCGGTTCCGGAGATTAGCGCGTCCAAACAAACAAACTCTTCAGCTTTATAATATTAGTATAGACTATAGATAATTGTTTACTTGCTTTTTATATGCTACTGAAACTTACATCATCACAGATCGTTATTGCTTGAATGACTATTGGGCACATAGTCTCGCTTTTCCGCGCCTTTTAGTCACTTGCCTGCTTCTCGTCACGATATGTTTTAAAAGGTAAACCTATCCAACACCATTTCGTCCAACAAAATCTTTGTACTTTTAACTCACTTGTATTTTACTCTATCTGTTAGATCTAGTCTATTACTTAGTGTAACGAACTCTTACAACAATGAATTATTAAACGTTTAGAAGTTTTTGCCCATTGTATGACTGTACTCTGCGTGATAGGGTTTGCAATCGAGATCAACTAATTAGTTAACATGTTCACTCATAATGAATAAATCAATTATGCTGCTATGCTGATTAAAATACTACCAGATCACAGTTGACTACATAAAAATACAAATTGGTGGTGTGATGTTTAGTAATGAAGTTTGGTAGGAAAATAAATACACGTCGAATGGACCTAGAAATATGAAAACAAAGTGGTATAGTTGGCCAGCACCTCCTGATTAAAGAGAGTCCTATGTCGAGCAATGTACTATTAAAGATTCTTTGTGTTCCTCTTTTATAAAATACAAATTAACAGGGATTGGCCTCTGCTGTTTATCATAATTATCATCTTACTATTTCTCTAAATTACTATAGGATCTGCGTAATGTGTCACATTGCTTACAAAGCTAAATAGAGAAAACAAATACACATAAACAACAAAGAAACTATGTTAACAGAATAGTGCGTTAAAACGTTCATTGTGATTAATTTAACTTACTTAGTTGAAAAGTACAATGAACGTCTAATTGTTATTGATGTCAAACTTGTTTTTAATCAATTTTAATAAATCATAGTATCATGATACTCTGATTTATAAATTGAAACCAAACTCTAAAACGTGATAATATTTCAATGCATAACAACTTATCGAAGATTATCAGTGCAAGCGGTTAAGCACACGCAGCACTCAAAGGCGTTCGTTTACACTTATTAACCGGCTGATGCACTCACTTGATAAAGACCACTTCAAAAATGTGTTTAAAATTTTCGTGCCGAGCTCAGGCGCTTTATTTAACGGCCTTTGCCTTCGATTTCTATGCACATAATTACAATTCTTTTCACCAGATTCGCTCAATCAGTTCTTCGGGTTAAACATATATTATTTTCGCATAAATGCAACTAACTTTGAAAGAGTTATTCTTCGGCATAAATGAGCGGGCTCGACCGGAGTTATACCACGAACTAACAGAAAATCGGTTTTAAGCAATCCTTTCGTTGTTTTTCATTGAATGAGTGAGGGAATAATCTGTTTTCTTATGCTTCTATGACGAAGGACTCATAGAGCGTCAACGCACTGATAAATAATATACCCAGTTACTTAACAATAGGTGATCCATCTGTTTGCTTGCCTCCCATGTACCATGAAAAAATATGTAAATAATGTTCAATACGGGATATAAAACTTAAGTGTGCTACGACCCCGTATACTAGATGCAGTTAATGCAATTAGGAATTCTTAAGACGCATGTACTAAGCGCCGTGTCTAAAAAGAAGTTCTAGTGTTGGTATTTAAGTCTTCTTGCGTTAAATTAGTAATGTTTTATGTATGTTTCAACCTCTATCTTCATTAATAATTTATCATGGTTACGTATAAGTATTATTGTTCAAATTCTATGCTTGCGTATTTACCAGTTTTATCATTCTCATTTAGGCAGAATGTTTTAAAGTATTCTTAAAAATGCATAAGATCATTTTTCACATTTTAAGTCTGCTTTTAATTTTATAGAATTAATTTAGTACTCATATCATAACTCGCATAAAGTGGGACTTGAAGAAACTATAAAACTCACTGGGGGTTTAACTTCAAAACGTTTAATCGATCCATTACAGGGAATATGACGTCATATCGAAGCGGCAATAAAAGTCTACATAGTGTTGATTATAGCTACTTATTTTATATAAGTTATATATATAGCAACTGCAATTGTACAATTAAGTAATAACAAATAATTAATTTCTTCATATGGTAACTACATATACTATGAGAGTACATTTAATAAATCAATATTACTCTTAGAAGAACTAGGAAATACAAGATATGGTTTTCAAATAAAGAACGAACGTTAAATAATATGAGAAATTATTTATTGTTCGGTCTTATTTTCAAGAGGTTAATTAATTGCTTTCGAAAAATCATAATTCAACCACTGAATAATACAGTTATCATTCAACTACGAAACGAACCAAAACAATATATCTATCAAAACTCATGAAAGGGAATCTGTTCATCATACTTTGATCATTCGTTTTTCGACGTTGGAATCATGCCTAATCCTCTTAGCATCTCCTGCAAGTAATTGACATGTGTTGTTAAAAAGACAAATTATGAACACAATCCCGGGTTCTTCAAAATATTTTTTTAAGGGCTAAGCAATATAATATATAGACAAATCCTATCCTCTTGATTAAGGTCTTGATTAGATTTCTTGACTTGTCCTCAATAATCCATAGATGCGACCCCATGATCAGTTCTAACTATTACTTATACTCTTTAAGATTTCACTACTGACATAATTAGGTGGGTATACTAATCCTTAGTACGGAATATCTACATGCAAAGTAAGATAGGTTTTATCCTTTCGCAATAACCGAGTCATTTCAGGTCAATTTATTTTGTAAAATGGTCTCTATCTTCACGTTAAGCGAATTGGTAGTTGGAAGATCCTAATTGTCTAGACGCGAATAGGCATCTAATGTTGTTACGACAAATATACATAAAACAACTAACTGACCCACGCAACTTCGTCTACGTCTCAATTCAATCAGGCTCGGCCCCTATTACACTAAGCATTGCATGTTAACTGTGCCAGCTAAGGCACATCAGTAAAACAAACATTTAACCTAAAACAGGTGAAAATTGCTTAGATAGTTTCGGAATTCATTTTGAGCAACAACTTGACACGAGAATTGAATATGATAGATGTAATTCTTTGATTACATTACCATTTTCTTGTTGATCAACTCAATGATATGCTGTTAATACTTTTAACCTACCTGGTAGTCCCAGATTAAGTAGGCATATTATATTTTAATCTTATACACTTTCCTGAAAGTACTGCACTTATTGGAAACAGAAATATCACGATTATGGAACCCACAAACGAAAAAAATCCCAATAGTAATAGGCGTGGTAGCTTAAAGTATACACAGATGCATAAATAAATTAGATACAGACAGTCATTAACATACGTATACTACAGGCAGCAATACATACATGCACAATACTTAGTAAAGCTTAAGGGGACACAGTATTTTCAAATTCGAGGGAATCCGAACCTTCTCCTCCTATGAAGGAGCGATGATTCAGAGCGGTAATTGGGATGAAAAACCGAGATATCTCGAGTAAGAAAAATCTTAACCATAATGTTATACGATTCCACTGATTTTTTAGCTTGAGTTAGATTGGGAAAAAAACTAGCCTTGAATTTCCAGATAGGACTCTTATAATACTATGGTTTTTGCACACTCTTAAATACTCAACGTTAATAATGTCATGTCAATAAAAATGCAAAAACAACTGTGTGTGTTTTACTTTAAAAATCATAACCCAGAATTATTTTGTTGTTGTGGATGTTTTAAGTTGAAGACGGTGTATACCTATAGTAATATTTTTAATTAAATTTGTTTTATTTCAGGAATTATTTTATCGCCAATGAATTCAAAAAATATCTACTTTGTGTCCTGTAAATTGTAGATATTTTCTTTCCTTTGTTCGTAGTTATAAAATTTATATTTAAGTAAGATGTCTCATGTACCTACCTATCTTTAATCGTAAATATATATTTTTATTTCGTAAATTTATTTTTTAATCAATCCATTCTTCTAACCAAAATGGTTAGTTCATCTAACAAACATGTTTACGGTGTCAATTATCGCCGCTATGCGAACAGCTGTTCCAAGTTTTTGTTCAACATTACACGTCAGTGCTTCACCGCTCCGCCCACTTAAACAGGCATACCTCCTCATTTAGACACATAATTAGGGTTGCCACCCACAAATTTCATCTAAACTGAATGTCTAAAAAAATAGGCACATTTTCAGAAGAATAGGTTATCTGTGACTTGTCAAAATTTTATTGTACGCTTCTAACTGAATAGTAATATATGTATTATAGTATAAAGATCTAATGTGCATTACTCATGTAATATTATACATATTATGACACTTGACATTTGATTAAAAAATTCTCAGAGATTTTCAATCATTGAATGTATATGAAGAGTGCAATACTAAAAAAGCAAATCACTCTTTGTCTTTTTTATTAATGTATTTACCGTTTTTAGTAATCTGTGATTGTGTGATTGTTAAAGGCAACCCTAAGTTCAAAAACTGCATAATCGCTTACTAATTACATAGTTATTTTATTCATTTACATGTTGCTTTATGAGTGATGACTAGTTTTATACGAGTAGCAACTGTACGTATATTGCATACGTGTAAATGTGTTGTATAACTTCTCGTTGATTAAGAAAATAGAAACGCAAGTACAGTTGTTTACAATGGATAATATTATCAAAGAAGATTTAATTAACACCAGAGTTGATTAATTGAGTTCTACAAAATTTATTTTAGGTGGTATTAATATCTCTGTGAAATGTCACCACAAATAAAATGGAAGTCGTGTTAGAAAAACTTCGTCGATATGTTTATTTGCGCATCGCGACATTACAAATAAATATCACAGACACTAGACATTTAAATTAACAAGTAAGCCTCATTTAAATTGTCTATAATGTTTTATTTTTGCAAGATCCTCATGAATGTTCTTCGCCCATTAAGGGGGAGTGAAGGAGTCTGTCGAACTCTTACCGACTAATAACCACCCCGGTGTCTTGTCAATATCCGGGGGACCGAGAAACGCAATTGCATACTTCCGCCACTGTCTTATTATAATACATTTGAAATAGTAATTACTAGCTTACTTAACTGCTAACAACAGCCTCCACAGCTGGTATTGTCTGTACTACTTGGATTTTTTTTTCTCTCATGAGATACGAAGGCCATATTTTCTTGTATATTTTACAAAAGCTGAGGTATCAAAAAGAAACTTTTAGTACCTACTTATTTAGTAGGTACATATATATGGTTAAGTAAAGCTGCACATTTTTCTCTTTGCGTAAATCCGAAAAAATATTTACTTTGTCCGTTTAAACATACTCATGCATTCATTTAGCATAACTGTTGACTTAAAACTGTTGCAACATGTTAAGATAAACAAATATTATTCTGCATCTCAAAATAATCACGTAGGTGCAGCACTATGCTCATCCATAAGACCAGAAAAAGCATATCCTGTTGTAAATAACTATTGGGAAAAGCAACTTTCAACCTTATATCTATTCAGATTAAAATAATTTTCGCGTAGTAATAATCCAGCGCACAATTCCTTGCAGTTACTGCGTTGTAACTAAAGGACATAATTCCGGTCCTGCCCACATGATTGCGCGTTTTCTTGTACAAACAACCACACCAGTTTGATCCCAAATATAGCTTAATGTGTTGCACTTAACACTTTGAAGTATAAGAACGTACCTACATTTGCAATTCTTTGCTCTTTTCGTTATGCACAAATGTAATGTATATTATGTACAAATATACATTAGTGGACTTAACGTCAAAGGTACTTTCTACCTGTTTTCTGTCGTAATTGTTTAATAATAAAGTAATAATATGCGCTTTACTTTAGGAAGGAATAAAAAAAAAGGTAATCGAAAATATTATTATTTGAAGAGTGCAGAGTTTTGTTATGCTCGAACACAGGAACAGGAGAGTTGAACATCATTAAGTACAATAATTACAGTCGAATAACGTTGCCTGCTGGAAATTGGCCTCCTCCAAGGTTCAAGGAAAAAGCACCGTGCAAATCTGAACCTCAGCTATCTTTTATTGTCGCTTGAGGCTGCCTACCAGTATCTATACTCATACATTGTCTTATAAACATTTATTGAAATTGATGAAAATATTTACAGGCGGAAATAATTGTATTTCATAGAAGTATAATATTTCATATTTCTTGCAATATGCATGTAAATTACAAGAAAGTTCTAAATTTTGATAGGACTCCCAAAGCTATTTGAAATGAATTGTTATTGCCGTTTTCGAGACGTTAATAGTAATGGTATATTATACAGTTCTGTATAACGACCACAAAGGCGTCTATTGAAACATTATTTTGTTTAATCTTCCTTCAAGCTAAAGCGGAAAGCATTTGTGGGAATCAAAAGCTTTTGATCAGCGGCTTAGATGAGTATCCGATGTGAAATGAATTTAGGTCGAGTAATGTAAATTACCAGCTTGATATATTAAGCTCGATAACTTTATATATAAATAGTGCTAGTGACGATAACTGAGAATGCGGTTCATTAAATGCGTAATTAACAAGAAGTATGGCACAAAAGGGTTACTATGTAGCTAAAGTATGTATGTTATAATCATGAGTAGCTCAAAACCTAAGTAAAACTACAAAACTGTAGATTAGTGTCGCTTAAGAATTCTGCCTATTATATAAAATACATAATACTTAGCAATGATTTCGTAACTAATCTCAATAAGCAAAAATTTTAAAATTTTAAAAGTCATCCTTCCCATGCACTGACTTGAGTAATCATACGTCAAAAATGCCTTACATCATTTTGAAAAAGAGCTGATACTCTGTTGGACCGATATTAACCAAACATAGCTAAGAACCACCGCAAGGAAACTGGCTTTCTAATAAAAAAACGCATTGAAATCGGTCCATCTCTTTGAGAGCTACCATGCCACAGACAGACACATACACACACACACAGACACATACACACACACACACACACACACACACACACACACACACAGACACATACACACAGACACATACACACACACACACACACATACACACACACATACACACACACACACAGACACAGACAGACAGACAGACAGACAGACATACATCAACGTCAAACGTATAACACACCTCTTTTTGCGTCGGGGGGGTTAAAAATAAAATGTAACGAAGACTTAATCACACATCGATTTCTGAATTGTTGATCAAAACGTAATATTTACAAAGCTATACTTACATACTTTTCACAACTCGATTTTCTTTTACCTATCAAGATGATCAAATTAATATGTTTCTGTTTATCAATCTTTGAAGCTGATTGTTTGACTAGTTTCACTTTAGGTAAGTACGAGTAGTTATTGTTATTATTTGATAAGGTATTAAACTAGAGACTACTCAGGGAAACATCACTACAAAAAGCGTCAAGCGGCTGGCCAGCTTGGTATAAGTAACTACTTAGACTTAGCTTTTTAGCTTTATTTTTTTGCAGAAGAGGTTTATGTCAAAGCTGTTGATAATGTCATCATTGACACACTGGGAGTATGTAACAACAATACCAGAATCAGAAGGTTAGACATGGTCAAAACAACCGTAATAAAAATTAAAGGTATCATTTAAGTCAAATATTTGTAACATTAATTTTAATACGATGTATTTAATAATGTAATAACTAAATAAAGTCTAGTAAAGTTGCTTACTAGAAAGCTCTCGGCAGTGTAATATAGAACTCAGTATAACTTGCAACACTTAACTAAAGGAGCTTACTCTTTAACGAGAGATATTTACTCTATGAGATTTGCTTAAGACCATAATATTTTCCACTATAGGACACATTTTCCATTCCATATATACATATATGAAGCTGCATTTGAGCTGAGATTTGCTTGTGAGAGCTAGACTTCACTAGATGTCGAGGCGGCAATACCAAAGCATTGGTTATCTGTCTGTCAAACCATAATGATGTCTATCTACACTGTCCAGTACCGCATGAAAATTTCAAGGTATAGAATTAAATTGTCGTTCAGGAAGGTCCTATTGTAATTAAACAATTCACTTTGATGCTGGAGTGGTTGTTAAAGTTCTATAAGTAGTAAGCGACTGGTAGAGAATGCCTGTGGCATTAAGTCCGCCATTGTACGTTCTGTGCATAAAGTTGTCAAATAAATATGTAAAAAAGTAATGGGTTCGATTAAAACAATGGTTAACCATGTAGTTTAATTAAGTGTGCTTCTGTTAATAAGCTGTCTTTATTTGCTTTCAAATATATGATACAGACAGATATACATTATATTATATTATGAAGCCCTCTCTTCTGATTTAGGCAATAACGATTATGCCATTTACTAGGATCCTAATATGAACTAAAATAAAAGAGGTAAGTAATAGAGTATAGAATATGCCGATAAGGCGGTCTATAGTTAATTCTGCACTTGACCTCTTCTTACTACACCCAGTTCTAGTATGCAATGCAATTCGGTGCAAACGAGCAGACGTATCGCCTGATGGTAAGCGATTACCGCCGCCCATGGACACCCGCAACACCAGAGGCGTCACAAGTGCGTTGCCGGCCTTTTAGGAAGGAGTACGCTCTTTTCTTGAATGTTTGAAGGTCGTATTGGTCCGGGAACACCGTATATAACACACTTTTTTATAAAATAAGTCTAAAATAAAGATTAATTACCCAATGTTCAGTTTTATCTCTATTTATAACTGATCTAGTCTTAGTCTCTCACTGTATCATGTTTTTTAAACCCTTCACGCTGAAAAAAGTTGAAGCAATATGCACAACCCATTAACTTTATGTTACGGAAGTTACGGTACATAACTCCTAGTTTATGTTATAGCATATCTTATGCATAGCAATATAATATGCAGAGATGTCTGTCAAATTTTAACTTTTCATGTAACCTTTGTTCTATGTAATGTCTTTACGTAATGTCATATAGTTATTTGTATATTTTTTGTTAAGCTGATCGTTTGCTTGTTATTATAAAAATATTATTTTAATGTCCCTATAACATACAGGGATCCAAGGATTAACTGCAAATGAATCAAAATAAAAAGCTTAGACGACTAAACTATTTCAGATATAAACATTGCCGTTAGACAGTACTTATGGTCTAACTTTTTTACTCTTGGAGAAAATAATAAACCTATGGCGTAATGGTGAATTTATGTTACAAGTTAGGCCAGGTTCAAATTGTCAGTAAATGTGGGAGAGTCTTGGATACCCTACTATTAAAATCACGAACATTAAATATAGAGAACAGTAAACTGCTGAAAGGAACTAAAACCGGCACACACTTTATCACATAGTAGGTTTATAAATTCGCTACACCGTAATAGTAACTTGTTATAGTGTTATTTAGAGTTCTTTTATTTAATCGCTTATCACCGTTACGTTGGTAGCCACAACGGTACCCTGCAATTTCACACTTGGCGGATCACCAGCGAGATTATAACAGATGGTAAAACAGTGCTTAATACTATACGAAGTATGTTACATAATTGAAGAATTTCTCTGGAACAATGGCGGTTCGAGCCACGTCGTGTGTTTGTTGTTGGAAAGCACTTGATGTGTGTTGGTTAAGCACTAAGATTTAGTGCACAGTAAGTGAGCGTTTAGAATATTGTTAACACGTTTTTGTATTATAGATGTTTTATTATTGTAAGTATATCATAGTGTAAAACTTCTTATTATGGTCATAAATGAATTGGTGATTATAAATGTAATGGACCGATTAAAATTTAAGAGTTGTTAGTTACAATATTTTTAAACAACAAAAAAGTAATTTACCATTTTTAATTATACAAATGAATTATGTTAATATTATTATGTCATGGCAAGAAAAGTGTTACGAACAAGACATTAACTTATTTTTACTAGGCAATTAAGAATTTTTAAATAGCAAAAAACTGAACTGCCAACTATTGGCTAGATCCATGATTGATCTGGTATCTAGAAAACTTAATAAGATTTGATAACGAAAACGCACAAAGCCAATTTTCACTCGTATATTCTAATATATCCTTAGGGCAATATTATATTAACCCCTAATAAATTATAAGCAGTTTTTTTTAAATAAAATGTCTTTGATATATCTGCCAAACCAAATTTTAAAACTTATATGTATTAGTACATGTATATACTACGTATGTATGTGTACAGTAGTGATGAGAGAGAAAATATACATATACGAGAGTGGTCTCATCCTCTCGCATCTATCGTATAATGAATTTAAATATTATTTGGTTTATTAAACAACAAATGTATATACTCATATGCTTTGTGTTTTACGTTATAATATAGCATTCCCAGTCTATAGTTAATATCATAAATGATCCTTCATTCTCGTAATTTTACGATTTTTTTAATCCATACGCTTTTTTGGCTTAATAGCTGAACCAGCTTGGATGAATTTCGGGATAGATTAGACCTTGAAGGAGGACATAGGCTACTTTTGACGCGATAGTCAACGTACATGCGGGCGGAGCCGTGAGCAAAAGATAGTAACGATAAATTATTTATTCATACACCAGTTACTTACTACTACGAGTATTATTTTTACTAAAGTTAAAAGTTTTTCTTTATTTATTGGCCCGATAGGTATAAGTTTTTTAGGTTTTCCATACCATGAAATATAGTTTCGTTGTTCCTTTATCAGTTAATTGCATTTGTAGTAATTTAGAATATCATCTATTCGTTTTAGAATTTCATATTGGATGTTTATCCATTCCTTACATTCTCTTAAAATGTAGTGCCAAGAATTTTCTTTACGCAATAGAATATATTTCTGTCACTTAGATGTACCTACTCGAATTAGATTATCATAGAATTTTTATATTCAAAAATACAAAGATAGCAACATACTAAACAAATTATTATCAAAACAGCGGAAGCTCCAACAGTTCAAATTTATTCAAAATGGAATTTTCACAAGTTCGTTCAACAATACCTTCCATAGATCAAACAGATAAATCACGCTCCGTGAACTTGATGTTTGACCAGAAAATTTTCACTTACCCGCTAATTATGCACTTTCACTTAATAAGTGCATATTGTATTTTTTTCACAGGACTTTTGTTTTCATGTCGTGTCACTTTCAATGATGACCCGGTTTCCTATGTTATTATTCATAATGAATCGCGAACAATTAGATTGTATACGTTACCGTGAGAATTGTCTACTTAGGCGTCGCCTTTGTATTCAACGTGAATTTTTTCACCGCACGATAAAGTATTGAATGTTGATTTTTATTTACTTTTATTATAACTCTGGTAGGTACTAATTTTATATCCCTGAATCCATTTCAATGGAAGCAAATAATATTGTTGTGCTTTTGTTCTCATTGTTGCCGCAAACGTATTGTTTTAGTGATATGGGCTGTCTGAAATGTTAACGGTATGTTTCAAAGTCAGGTATAATATTCGTTTATTGTATATTATTTGTACTGCTCATTCAATTCTTATATTTTTTTAACTTTTCATACATTTAGTACCGTACATTGTTTGGTAAATATTAAATGAGTTATGTCCTACAATTTAATTAATGGTTTTCTGTAATTTGATAAAGCGTAATATCAGTAAGCAAACACCAATGGCCCTTTAGATCCGTTTAAGGAATGTGTGTTTAGCTATTAACACATGTTTACCCAATACAAGTGATTTACGAGCTAAGATTAACTCGTTAGAGACTTATCTGCGGTCATTGACCTGTTAATATGCCGTTAAAATATTACCTAACAATGTAGCTGTTATTAGACAATTAACTTAAAATACTAGACAAGTCGTGGACCTATTGAAATTGTGGAAAATTACTAAAGCAAAATAGATAATCGTTGAAGTGGTTATTAAATCGGCCGAGAATGTATTTAACTAGCCTTTTGTTTGCATTGATTGTCTGATTCGTACCCTTTCATATCTGTCTTCAAGGGATTTTATTCCGTAAACAGGAAAGCTTCGTTTCTTCTAATGAGGAGGATGCAGTTGCGTACTACTAAACATCGCAGTTATTACTAAGGACACAGGCACACTATAAAGAGTCTTATAATCTTTACATCTATACAAATAAATAAAAGGAGTGGCTGTTTGTAATATTAAAATAACCGCTTTTAACTAAATGCATATGTACATACATATACACAGTACATGTGTCAAAATATCTTTTTTTTTCAATTTTGTCCGTCTGTATGTGCCGGCTAATATCTGATATAGCTGAACCGAATTTGTCAGGAATTTCATTGGTAGCTGTAGGTAGCTTTAGCTGATGATATAAGTAGTAACTTAGATGAGTTTAGGCGCTGTTACCCGTGGTTGTTGTAAATACAATAAATAAGACAACTAATTTGTCTATAATAAAGTATCTAATTAATACAATATTGTTGTTTTAACTGTGTTTTCCTTTCCATTTCAGCTGATATTAACCTGTTATTTACTTAAAAGTTGTTTGTCTCAAAATATGGTGATTTCCTTTAATAAACAAAACTGAATATAACGGAAGAGATAAACTGTGAAACAAATTGAGAAAAATACTCAACCCTTTATCTTTACTTGCATATTTCATAACCTTTATCAGTAGATACACCCGCTCCGAGAGGCGCCGTGAGGAATATAAATTATGTTATAGAAGTATTACTTAAAAAAAATAGAACATTCTTCCCTGGTCACAAGATTTGAATATAAATTATAGCTGAAATATTAATAATTTTAAAGATAATGATTAACAAACTTTAAAGATGACTGATGATTTTCACAACGTAGGTGAAAACTAGTTTTATGTTTGTTTTTAAATTACGTTAATCAAAATTATTAATCAAATATTATTTTAGCAGTACTCAGCCACACTTCGCTGTAGTAATAGGTATTTAATTATACGTGTTTAATTCTAAATAATATTAGAGCCTAATAGTACTTTATGTTCACTCGACTATTTAAAAACAATTCCCTTTTAGAGACCACTTTTCGATCATGTTTATTGTGTAATTTAATTACTTTAGAATAGATACAAGCTGGCTCATTCAATTTCGTCTGCGTTTCTTTGCAATCATGCTCGGCTCTTGGTCTCAGTGAGATGTTAACTATCCTATCTTAGGCACGTCCACAAAACACACAAAAATACATTTTCAAAACTAAACGTACAAAATGAGTCAGATAGTTTCCGAGTTCATCGGGAGCAAAAACGTGACACGAGAATCATAATTATGTGTTTGACTTTTGTGAATAAATTGTCAATTTTCTTTATAATCACATCACCAACCATCAGTTGTATTCTAACAGTAAGCTAACCCAGAGAAGAATTTCGAAATACATGTTTTATTTTTATGTAAAAGCATTCCGTTCCTTACCTACTATTTTTTATTTTACATGACCCAGGTTTAGATAATCTCCATTTTTATTTGCATTAAAACGACTAAGAACTACTGAAAAAAAATCCTTATGAAAATAAAATTTTGATATCTCTGTTTTGGCAACTAATATTTATACTGTATCTCCATATAAAGATGACCTTAATTGATTAATCTTCTTCATAGAACTGTCCTTAAAAATAGGCTTCCGCATATGGAAGTGACATCATTGGTATTTGTCCGATTAGTCTTAAATTGCTGGGACTTCAATTGGAGGATAAACACACAGCTGAATAAATTCCTAGACGTTGACTCTGTTCGTAGTTGAGAAGTAGGACACGTCCGTAAGATATCAGATCTGTCCTTGTGCAAATGCTATTTTAGACATTATTAAACTAATTTTTAAAAAGATTATAAAAAATGTGTCATAATGTACCCACTTACACTTCTATATAAAGACCTTTGAGGAGTTATTTTCATTTAGAATTTTTCGCTACGTATAATCTTTACACATACGAAAAGAAAACAGGTCGAATTAATTTATGATCTATAAAAAATAACATTAAAAACAATAAAGTAGGAGAAAGAAATTTTTAAATCTGCGTCAATTTAATGTTTTTATAACAGGGTTTGCTAGATTACATAAAAATGTACTTTATTTCTAGTAAAACAATATATACAATGATAACTAACGACATGAATAAATATATGAGAGATGTGTGTATACTTTTTATGTGTGATAGCCGAAGTTTGTTTGTCGGGATCGAGTCGACTAAAATAGCACACTACGCCTGAAATAAGAGTTATCTAAAGCAACTGTTATTAAGACTCGTTAACCATATTGTAGATTAATAATCTTTCTGTTTTCTTTTTATATCTGATATATTCATTTTAAATGAGATAGCTAACGTTTGAAATTTTGAAATTAGCATGCCATAATTTAGAATTGAATTGAAAGACAATAGAGATCCCTTAGCAAATAACTAAGAACTGTGTGAAAAGGACTATGTCTACTTAACTGAAATGCCATGAGGGCTAAAATAAACATTTACTTCACCCAAGTTAACAAAGGTACCAAAGACTAACCCAAGGGTGCCATGTTGATGCTGACCCCAATTTTAAAGGAAGTTTAATTAAATTCTTCTGTTCAAGCTTCATATCATTTCGCTTGTAATAGAAGTAAGTATAAATAGTATTCCTATATTTGTGTAATGCAACAAATGAAGCGCTGTTTTCTTAGAGTAAGCTAAAGGTAGGTAGCAGTGTGCATAGAGAACTGACACCACCGGCTGGCGCTTGCCATCAACGCTGGCTGTATGTTTCTTAATATGGAATATTTGTTTCAGATAAACACTTATTAAACTATACACAAACACACACCAATGAGTGTTTATAGTTAAAAAGTATCCACCTACCTAATAGTTTTGAGGAACTGTTTACTTTGAATGATACTGATGAAAAAAGTTAAGTAAGTTAAAGAAACATCTTAGAACCTCGTCCTACTTTCAAGTGTATTGGTAAATTAAAAGATAGTTGTCACTATTCCGTTTAAAGACACTGAAGTTTGTTTCCTCGTTATATATTGAAGCTCGAGGCATTTAAATATTCGATAGAACTGAAAAAATGTAAGGCAATATCCAACACTAATGTCGAAAGTTGTCTAGCTTTTATCAACCGTTGCCAAACTGTTGCAATTTAAACTGTGTTTATTACTCAAGTTACATCGTTACTTCACGCTCAATCGTTCTGGGATAAGGTGAGACACGAGTCCTGATATTGGAGTTAGAGGCGTTTAGAAAAAATAAATATAAAATGAAAATTGTTCTTTGTGTTTTCTTCTTGCGAACTTATAAAACGCAAATGTCTAAAACGGGTAAGAAATCTCACATTTATTTCAGACTAATTGTGTTTTTAAATTTGGGTTTTTGGTTCTCCCATATGTACTGATTCTATTCGCTACATTAATTAACAAAGATTTAGTTTAAAAACACTGGAAAACAACTTTTTTTCATTTAAACCTAAAAGCTGGCCAAAGTAACTAAAATGAGAAAATTGTTACGACTAAAGGAGTTAAAAGAAAAGGGTTCAACTAATTAAAAGATTTAAGTTTTGAAATAGTTACGCCTCTAGTCGGTAATTAATTGGTGCTTCCAGCGATACTCAAGTTTACGACTAAAAATATTATTTCAAGTAGCTGTGAATGTTTATTTTCGTTAACACTTCTTTTAGATACTATATATTTTATTTTAGGTACATAATATAAATGTAGTTTTTACGGATAATTCGACGTATTTTGACTTGAGAAAATCATTAATATTAGTTATAAATTTGGACTTATTTTAAGGACGTAAATTGAATACACAATGAACTTTCCTGAGTAGTAATTTACTTACTGAGTTTATTGGAAAAGATTTAAACCGTTTCGTATACCTGCACAATGAAATATATTTAGGACCATATTTCTTATAATAATAAATTGCCTCGGAATTATCAATTATCACACACTCATCTCCGAGCTTTCAGGAAGCGATTTATATCAATCCTTAAGGTAGGGATTTTACACTTCATTGTTCATTAGGAATTAACGATAACTTATCATCGCACTCCTTGTATTTTTTTTATAAATAGGGGGCAAACGAACAAACGTTTTTGACTGTCTTTGACAATGCACTACACTTTAGTAGTAATAATAAATAGACTAATCGCATCTGAGTTGTATACCTATCTATGTATGAAAATAAATACTGATAGCATTCGTTGATATTCACTTTGCGTTAGAATGTGTCGAATAAAGATTGAATTTAGTTGTCTAATTTCCAAAATAATATAGTTCGAACTGTCTACAATTCCAGCTTCTACATTCATCGAACAGAGAAGACGTGCGATGGAATGTATGTTTATTCCTATTGGATGTCTATTACGTCATAACGTCACTTATGTCTAAGTTTAGAACTATTTTAATGAGGTCGGCTGGTATGAGGTGATTCAGTAAGCATACAAATTGTCCGTAGCATAGAGTATACAATATCACACAACAATACACCTATTGTTGCTTTAGATAATGTCTGACTTGGTAAAAACTTTATAAACCCTGGCATATACCGTCAAAATTGCCTGCCTCGTTGGTCTAGCGGTTAGCATAAACGACTGCCGATCAAGAGGTCTCGGGTCCGATGCCCGGCTCGAACTGCTTGGGTTGGGTTGGGTTTTTCTTAATAGCAATCCGGAGTATGAAAGATGAAGGTGTTAAGCCGTCGGTCTCGGTTGTCATGAACATCTATGGCAATCGTTATTACGATGTCAGTGCCCTCAAATATAGTAACAGTGTATTCAGTGTTGCGGGGGTTCGATGCCAGTCACAGGTAATATCGGTTGAACTAGTAGCCGACCCAATTAATCTTGGGAATAATAAAAGGCTAGGAAGATGATGATGATGGTAGATACCGTCAAAATCTGTGTAATTTTAATTATAATAAATTTCCTTTTTTAAATATCAGTGCTTAGTAACTTATAATAATACTCGTAATACACCAGATTCATTCCAACATTGATATAAGAAAAAATAAAGAAGAACAATTGGCGATCAATCTCTTACAGGCAACCATCTTATGTTTATATCCACAAATAACAAAACTATCTATAAAATCAAAAAAGGCAGTCTACAACAGCAACCAAAATAAACAAACACTATAGTGAAGTGTCCATAAATACACCACTATCGATCTTTTCATGGGAGAGCCACGCTTCGGCATGAATGGGCCGGCTCGACCGGAGTGATACCACGTCCTCACAGAAAACCGGTGTGAAATAGCGCTTGCGCTGTGTTTCACCGAGTGACTGAGGATACCGGAGGCCCATTTTTTTTTTTTTTTTAACTTGTGGAAACCCCACCGGGTTTTGCGGCGGGGTGGTGTGTCGGAATCGAACCGACTAAAACCACACGGTGTGCCAACTCTGCGCCTGAGAAGGGAGGGGCCCGGGAACTGCTGATATTAACACGATAACCCTTCCCCCAACCCCCATACCCCATCCCCCTTCTCATCCCCCAAAGGTCGGCAAGCACTTGTGACGCCTCTGGTATTGCGGGTATCCATGGGCGGCGGTAATCGCTTACCATCAGGTGATACGTCTGCTAGTTTGCCCACTATTCAATAAAAAAAAACTAAATTATGTTATTTGTAAAAAAACAAGAGTTTCCACTATTCGTCTCCGGCAATTCAAAAACCGATTCATAGCCATCACGGTCACACTCATCGTTTGACAGAAGTTTGCAAACAAGTATATACAATCCAGCAGCTTTATGCGCTCTCGGTTCACAGCTCGTTAAACCCGTGATATATTGCAAGCGCTACACCGCTTAAAGGTTAGTTTGGCAATGTTCCAACGCCCTCCAGCTGAAAGTGCCAATTCTGAACAAATTAGCTATTATTTTTAGTGCGAAGTTCAATAACACAGTGATAATAATTCAAACCTGTTTCGTAATTTTTTGTATGATTAGAATACTTAATTCTAATCTATTTATGATGAGGGATCCAGCAACAGTATTTGGCCTATTAATCATTAGTAGTATTTTTTAGTGTTAGATCAACTAGGTTCTTGTGTTAATCTTTACAAATTGTATGACGTACCTAGACATATTATCTAGTATAGATAATATGTCTAGTAGTAGTAGTCTAATATAATAAAGCTGAAGAGTTTGTTTGTTTGAACGCGCTAATCTCAGGAACCGCTGGTCCGATTTGAAAAATTCTTTTGGTGTTGGATAGTCCATTTATCGAGGAAGGCTATAGGCTATATATCATCACGCTACTACTAATAGGAGCGGAGCACCAATGAATAATGTTTCAAAAATGGGGGAAAATTTTCACGCTACGGGCAAAATAAGACGCAAACGAGGTTGCATGGGTCAGCTAGTATAAAAATAAAAATGTGTTGTTGGATAGGATTGAAGCAAATACGTAGTTAGTTACCTTCTGTTTTGATTTTTAAGGGGACTTTTTAAAAGTAATTTCTTAAATTTAAAACATGTTTTTTATGTTTTAAAGAATAATAATATTAAGTTTTGTTTGTTATATTATAGATAATGTATGTAAATGGTACCTAAATGTTAAAATTATTATAAGAGCGCATCTCGCTACATAACAATACTTGTTATTGTTAATAGATTTAAGATTCTCTTTGGTAAAATAAACAAAAAACAGAAGTTATGGACATGCATATTGTATATACAATATACCTATACATGCGTCCTAACAGAACTTTGATGACTTTTCACAATAATAATAATTCCTACACAATCACATTTAGAGTAGGATTGTAGTGAAGTTAACGAATAGTTTTATTTTGTTAACTATGCAACATCGTCCTCTACTGTCCAAAGCAGTTCCAATTCGAAAATAATTATAGGTATATTGTTTTGATTTAAATCTACGATATAGTCATCAGCGTTTGGTAGTCCACTGCTAGACATAAGCCTATACTCGGACAGGAGGCCCATACCCCAACCCCTCCCACAATACCCCCCATCCCCAAAAGGCCAGCAACGCACTTGTGTCGCCTCTGGTGTTGCGGGTGTCCATGGGCGGCGATAATCGCTTACCATTAGGCGATAAGTTTGCTCGTTTACCGTTATTCCATAAAAAAATGAGTTTCTGGTCTACTTTATCACGCTGGTTAGACGGGTTGGTAAAGATTTTTTATCAAGTTTTATTTTTCTTTCCAGTGATGTTGCTCTGCGTAGTTTGATATATTAGTCGCCTCTTACGACATTCATAGGACAAATAGGGGTGGTGACACATTCTTAATCCGACACCACACAGATATTTGAACGAAGAGAAACTGAACTCAAATAACATAAATAATTTGCTTACAACCTAAATACGTGCATTATAATAATATTTTCAATCCCCCTACTTGGATAGAGTATTTTTGCCCTTCAATATCTGAGTGCAAAAGCCATTTTTATCCGCTAGAGAGGATAAAATAAATTGAATTTAGAACATCGTGTGCACTAAGTTTGTGAATTCAAAATATGATTAAACCTATTTACTTCTACCTCCGTGTCGAATTTATCATACAACGTTTTATTAATACCTAAACTGAAATAAAAGTATCTTGTGATTGTAAATGCTTTTTTCTGCAGTTAGTCATTTCCTTCCAGAAAAGTTACGTGTTACACTTGAGTGCAAAGATTTTTCACCTCGTGCTCTTTTGATTCCCTCGCTGACGCTCAGAAATCATTTTTTTTAATCACTCGCTGCGCATACTTTTATGGTTCATTAATGTAATTGTTTTTTTTTCCTTCACAATAATGGACCGGAGTACGTCGCATTAAATAAATCATATCGTAATATCAGAAATACATTAGCAGTACTAATTTACTCAAACTTAATGTATAATAAATTAACAAAACAGTAATTACCGCCCCTTACTCCAAACTTTTTGTTGTGTTGTTGGTGACTGTCCGCAAACAAACAGTTTTAAAAGCTTAATTATTTGTTATGCGTAATACTGCCATACACGCAAGTTCACGCTATACATGAAAGGAATTACAGTATTTCAATAAATTCCATAATCATTTTTATATATATATACATTTGTAGTAACATTAACGTGTGCTTGCATCATTTATCATTACATTATTACGGGGTAGTTTACGTAAATTCGGAAGTGCCCCATCAAGAATGTGCGATCTATAAATTGGGTCGAGCAAATAGAGTGTTTATGCTTAATCTTTCAAAGATAATAAGGTTCGATGAAAGTAGTTTCATATCTGTCATCGTATGAATATGACGAAAATATGAGGATCATAATACATGAATG
The DNA here is from genome assembly GCA_916048165.1 of Spilarctia lutea. Lineage (NCBI taxonomy): Eukaryota > Metazoa > Arthropoda > Insecta > Lepidoptera > Erebidae > Spilarctia > Spilarctia lutea. The sequence continues at coordinate 11,544,623 of OU696478.1, read as the reverse complement.
TTTGAAATTGTAATTAAAACACTAGTTAAGTAATATTCGCGCCTTTCGCCATTCTGTAACTCAGTCACAAGATTTCCAGAACAAGTTTTTTTAACTATAACCCGATTACGCAAAACATTTTGATAAAATCAAGGTAGCCTATTACATTATTATGCCCGGGCCATTATTACGAATCTAATGGCACTTTTTTACCGTGGGAGAGCCACGCTTCGGCATGCATGGGCCGGCTCGACCAAAGTGATACTCGTACCACAACCTCACAGAAAACCGGTGAAACACAGCGCCTGCACTGTGTTTCACTGGGTGAGTGAGGATACCGGAGGCCCATAAATAGCTATTCTAAAGATTAACATAAATATTTTTGTTTGCAAATAAACTGTTATTTCAATCATAACCTCAGTTAATCACAACTTTTTTTTTACTCATTCCTTCCTTTTTCTTAGTTCCCATTATAAACATATAACAAATCAACCAATAAAATTAAAATACGCATAAGGTAATAAATATTAAACTTACAAAATAGATTTAAGAAATTTATTGAATTATTAGGTTTCTCCATCGAAATATTTTCCTCAATCAATGTTAATTCTAGTAAAATTCCGTAGCTTTGACGTTAGCCAAGTAAGATGGATGACTCTTACGTTTTCGAGGCATTTACCGACAGCTCAACTCCCACGGGACCTTAAGTGGCAACTTTAGAAATTATTATTGGAACTATAAAGAATTACTAACTTTTATAATTGAATTATACATTACTATATTAACTTATCCCAGATTTAAAAATGATCACCGGAATTTCTTAACAACTTACTTCCTTTGGGGATGAAAGGTTCCCAGTGTCCATACTGTAGGTACACGAGATAATTTAGATTCTAATTATTATTATCGATTTCTAACTAACTTGATAACTAGTTATGTATTTTTATCTTTATTTATATATTTTTACTGATTTGACAAATGAATAAAAAAGAACATCAGGGTCAAGGAATTAGATTTTTGCTAGTCGTATGATATACTATAATACTATTATGCCACATTTACCTAAATAAGTTCAGATGTTAATAAGGTGACCCTTTCTATTAAGACGTTAGTTGAACGACCCTCATCAACAAATCATTGTAATATTTTTTTGCAGTTATTTATTTACTAGACGTTTCCCCCCAGAAATAACTATATCTTAAACATACATTTGAAGTCATTAGTATAGTAGACGAAATAGTTGAGATTTCACAACCTTAAGAAACAAACGTTCGTACAAATGTCAGGCGTTCACCTTTTATGTCTATTAACCTGGATTTGGAATAAAGCCTTTATCCATTTAATATTACCGACTATATACCTATTGTGATCTTTATTAGTCTCATAACATATTTATAATATCCGACGTATAGAATACAACTGAAAAACTATGACCGGCAATTCTTTTAATAACCATTCTATCCTATGTGTGCTTCTCCAATGTTCATTCAAAAACGCAAATTAAATCTGTCACAGTTACGAGTAGTGACTTTGTAGGGACGACGGGTTCATTTTTTTCTGCCTGACTCTGTTAATGGTGAAACCACCATCATTTTGCAAACCTATATCCAGGATAAGAGCGACTTAAAATATCTCGTAATTAATTAACACCTAGCCATCAATTGCAAAAAGACAAAGATACCCAAGAGTTCCAATGTTTCTTAAGTTTTACATTCCTTAAGAAGTCAGGTTGGTGAACTGTAGCCTAATCCTGTTTAAGATTGGTTAAAATTATGTTTGGTTAAGTAAGAGTTAGATAAAAGTCTTCGTAAATACGCTGCCTATTGTAAATGTTCAATGTTACTAAAAACTCAGTAAAGACTCCTTACCACTTTTCTATTACAATCTTCTGAATCTAGCCTAGACATTGGAATTTTTTGTCGTCAAATGTAAATCGCCATAGACATAACAGTAAGTAATAAACACTAAATGAGTTTTACGAGTAAATGCTCCATAAACGACAAATTCTACTATTGAAAACGCAATGAAAAGTTAAACGAACGCACTAAAGGGGTAAAAACTGGATGTAAAATTTCGATACAAACGTTTGGCCGATCGTAAACGGTATTCCTTTAGTGTCACCGAATTAGAGTTAAAAATTTATAGCCAAGTTTTACTGGACCTTTATTTTGATTGAATTTTTAGTGACGGGAAACACTTAGAAGGGTTAAATTAAGGAATGAAATATTCAGCAATCTTTTTATTTCGTTATGATATTGACTATACAGAAAATTGGATTAAATCACAGTTTGAGTAGAAGTTTAACGTATGATTAGAAAATAAACTGCGCTGCTTTTCTGGTTTATGTAATAATTAATTAAATTTATTATATACACCGTGGGAGAGCTATGCTTCGGCATGAATGGGTCGGCTCGACCGGAGTGATACCACGGCCTCACAGAAAACCGGTGTGAAATAGCGTTTGCGCTGTGTTTCACCGAGTGAGTGAGGATACCGGAGGCCCATACCCCAACCCCTCCCCCCCATCCCCCAAAGGTCGGCAACGCAACTTGTGACGCCTTTGGTGTTGCGGGTGTCCATGGGCGGCAGTAATCGCTTACCATCAGGTGATACGTCTGCTCGTTTGCCCACTTTTCAATAAAAAAAAAAAACTTTGTAATTCGGAGGGTCAATAACATTCGCAGAAACGAAGACACTGAAATAATACTATAAAATAAAACAAAGCGGTAATATCTAACGTTCGTTCTAGTAAAATAATTAATTAGTGTTGTAAAGTCCAGCAACACCTGATGCACTACATTTTGTAATCAAATATTCCTCAAAACACTCTGCAAGTTTAATCACGCCAATGCAAACATCCATCAAGTTTGACACGAGAATCAACAGTTTCCAACCATATTTGCCGATCGATCGCCTAAAATGTTTGTTTCAGAAAATGAATGAAATTGATCGATGACTTAAAATACTTTTGGGTATCACTAAGCGACATTTCGAATTCTGTCAAATAATTAAATATTAAACTTTTAATAAAATATGTTTTTAAGAGAACTTTCAATACCGTACTGTTTCAAGTTTTCTGTTCGTTGCGGTTTTGTAATGCGATAGTTTTTATAAGCTTTTTATAATTGTTTCAAATTGAAATCTTGAATTATTTGTGACTTTTTCCACCTCTAAAAAAATGTTACCGACACTTAAAGCAGTAACACTTTTTAATAAATATTTTATAGTATCATACATACTTCAATTAGTAAACGATCGAGACAGTTACTACGTTTAATAAAACGTACACAAGTCAATTTGGCAACACATCATCAGCAATCATTGGTGTTTTTTTACTAATTTGATGGTGATTGAGTTATTTCTTTTACCATGCATTAGAAATGCGGTAGAAAATTTTATAAACCAGAGCTGAGCGCCCATTCGCTGTTATTGTATTTGCAGTTACATCAAACAATTAAACTTAAATATCCTAACCCAAACGAATATTATATGTGAATGTTACGCTTTACTCTTGAACTGCTAAATATTTTTTTTTAATTCTTTTAACAATGAAAAACTACATCATCAGCAAGTAACATAGACTAATTTACTACCGCGATTATCGATACAAGGGTGAAATGTTAGTAAATTCATATAGCGTCAGTCAGTTGATTGACAGCCACTAATGTATTAGACGCATTTACATTTATTGACGAGGTCAATAAACGTTAAAGTTTATATTATCAGACCGTGAAAAGAGTCGCGTACCGGCTACAGCTCGTCACCACGACCTACCTCAATGTCATGTTAGTATGATATATGATATATTTGACTTACTAATAATAACCTTGCCATATCTTCAATATGTGTTGGTAAATAGATATGTACACTGTACATATTCTGAACTTCACGCTTGCCTTTATCAATTTTTGGTCCGAAGCTAATATCAAATATTTTAAAACTGAATAATTATATCGATAAAATTCAACAAAATACATTCAGTGATAAATGTTACTAAAATACAAGATGATTAAATGTAGAAAAATATGATTCCACGGTTTTATTTTTACAACCTAGAATAATTTTAAATTGTTTGCGCAATGTGTGCCAAAACATAATATTATAAAAAAACGATGAAGCTAAGATTTATAACTCATTTTATATACCTATAGTAATAAAAAATCCCGCACTAAAACTATAACAAACGATAGTCTGTGGTATTGCGTAAAATTTTAATAAACATTTTGTATAAGCATTCATTAAAGAATTTTAAAGACTAACATTACGCTTGAACCCTTATAAGCTCAACAGTGATTGTGATTAACGTCTACTACTTGATACAGGCGTCTCCGAAGGCACTCCCCAAAAACCGGTCATGTGCTGCCCTTTTCAAACTATAGAGATCATAATATATTTTGAATTTGTTTTTAGTTTAGTTTCTAAATCATAGATTCTAGATACATTTTGTAAGTGTATAACTAATAGCCTGTTCAGATAATGGCTAGTGAATCTGATTTCAAAGCCATTATAAGGAATGTAAGCGATATTGGTGCTAATTGAGTTGTTTTGTTACTAAGCTAAAACTTCTCTAAAATTATCTTCTATTCGCATATTTTACCTAATCAATTTCTAAAATGCTGTTATTGTATGTATGTTTTTAGATAACGTCTATTTTTAGTGTGACATATCTAATTTTAGTCATCTATACTAATATTACAAAAGAAGTAAAGTTTGTGTGTTTGTTAAATTGTAGGGGGTAATCTCGGGATCTACTGAACCGATTTTAAAAATTCTTTCAGTGTTGGATAGTCCATTTATCGAGGAAGGCTATAGGCTATATATCATCACGGTAATACTAATAGGAGCGGAGCACCAATGAAGAATGTTTCAAAAACGGGGAAAATTTTCACGCTACGGGCAATTGAAGACGCAAACGAGGTTGCGTGGGTCAGCTAGTGTATAATATTTAGAATGTTGATTGACAGGACAAAACTCGTTTTAAGTAATCTTAAGTGTTGCGAGTTTACGAACAACAGAAATATCACCACCTACAATCTTCTAAATTTAATTTAGATTTTTTTATATATTTCGAAATTAAACTTATTAATTTGGACGAAATTATTATAACTTCGTTTCTGGGAGCTGCGTGGATAAAGCAGGGCGGCGGAACCTAGTAGGTTTACAACTCGAGGAGAATTATTATTTATTTATTTATTTATTTAATACATCATGCACTTTAGGTGCATTGGCGGACTTAATGCCTAAGGCATTCTCTACCAGTCAACCATCGGGTGATGCAGAGAAGACAAGAAGTGGGTGCATTTGTAAATAAGAATGTATTAAAATAAACATATCTGGCAACATAACAAATACAAATAATATATAAAAGCTAATCATACATACAAGAACTAATACATACTATACATATAACTAAATACATATCAGCTAACATAGATACGAGTACATACATACATACACAGATAGGTGTACCTACTAGGAATAATAGATGACAATTATGTAGACGTTGATTCTGCAAGTTGTTTGATAAGAAACTGCTTTACTTTTATCTTAAATGAAAAGACATTGGTGACCATCCTGATTTCGAGAGGGAGCTCATTCCAAATTAGAACGGATTGAACAACAAAAGATGAGCCAACAAACTCAGACGTATGGGAGGGACAAAGAAGAAGGAGGTTATTAGTGGACCGAAGGTTTTTGTTGTGGTTGCTGCATAGAAGTTGGAAGCAGGAAGTTAGATATTTAGGTGAAGAAGGGTTATTTAAAATTGAGTACAAGAAAGTGAGAGCTCGTTGTTCTCGTCGTAAGCGAATAGGTAGCCAGTTGAGTTGCGTACGGAAAAGGGAAACATGATCATATTTACGGAGATTAAAAACGAATCGAATGCAGTTATTAAGAAGACGGTCTAGTTTATCGAGAAGATCTGCATTCAGGTCATAACAGCACACGTCACCATAGTCGATTATGGGAAAGATGAGGGTTTGCACAAGCATAGTCTTGGTTTTTGGAGGCAGAAAATTTCTCAGGCGATAAAGCGCCCGAAGAGTGCCAGTGACTCTCTGGCACTGATTTGTTACTTGCTCACGCCAGCTTAATGTGCAGTCTAGATGTAAGCCAAGATCCTTCACAGACTCGCAAACAGGTATAGCAATCCCATTAAAAATTATATCCGGGAGAGTTTCGATGGCTATCCTGCACATCAATCGACGACTTCCAACTATAATGGCTTGACATTTTGATGGGTTAACTGTCAAGCCGAACCTATCGGACCATGTATTAATTGATTCTAGGTCTCTGTTAACGTTATTTATTGCTAGCGAAATATCTTCAAGCTTAGCCTGCGAATAGAGCTGAAGATCATCGGCATACAGATGATACGCACAACGAAGTTCCAAGGTTAGGAGATTAATGTATATAGAGAATAACAAAGGAGAAAGAATACCGCCTTGAGGGACACCAGAGTCAAGTTCGCACCAATCTGAGGAAGATTCATCGACACGGACATACTGCTGGCGTCCCTGAAGATAGGGCGAGAACCATTCCAGCGCTTCGGGCGAGACCATAAGATGGGTAAGGATAGATAGGAGAATATCGTGATTGACAGCATTGAAGGCATTAGAGAAGTCGATCAGCACTAAAACAGTAACCTTTGTGTCCTCCATACCCGCCCTAATGTCGCCAATAACTTTGAGAAGTGCAGAAGTAGTGCTGTGACCCAGCCTGAAACCGGATTGTAACGGGCTCAGGAGGCTATTTTCAAAGATGAATTTAGAAAACTGTTTATGCACACAGGATTCAAGGACCTTGGAGAGGAAGGGGAGAATAGAAATTGGTCTGAAGTGATTGGGGAGAGTGGGATTTGCAATTTTAGGTAAGGGGATGACACAAGCTTTGCGCCAAGAGGATGGGAATATTCCGGAGTATAAGGAGTAGTTGATAATGTGGGAGATTATAGGTAAGATGTGGTCAAGGATTGTAGTGATCATGTGTCGGCTGATTTGATCACAACCAACGGCATTGGATTTGATAGAGGATATTATCTTTTTAATCTCACACGGGGTAACTGGAGAAAATTTGAAGGGATTTATATTAGGGCTATTTAAACTCGCCAAGTAGTCCACAGTACGACGCTTGATTTGGTGATCAAAATAAACAGAGGAGGAGAAATGACGATTAATCTCATCCAAACCAACCATCCCCTGCAGACCACCTGATCGCTGCTTTCCGATGCCCAGGGTTCCTAAAAACTTCCATATATTGGTGGGGGATGAACGAGTGATGTTGTCAAGAATGTGTCGGCGTTTAGCGTTACGTATCATCTGATTGCAACGATTTCTCGCAGTTTTGTATAAGACACGTCTTTCTTCGGTGCGATCCCTCCTAAACTTGATAAAGGCCCTATCTCTTCGCCGCATAGTCATAAGTACCTCCTTTGTCATCCAGGGAGCAGGTTGTCTTTTAATTTTAATTTTCTTCATAGGCGCATGAACATCATAAAGGGCTAGAATCGAGTTATTGAAGTTATTAACTTTCACGTCTATATTTTCAGTGGAAGTTACTGCGTCCCAATTTAGATTTGAAGCATCCATACACAGTTTGTCAATGTCGATGCGGCCAAAACTACGCATGTACAAAATTCTAGGTGGGATTTTGGGCGGTTTAAGGGTGTAGGAAAGGAATATAAGATCATGATTGGAGAATGCAGGTGCTTCCAGTTGGCCGTGGTTGCGGACTAGTGTTGGAGCCGATGTTAGCATTAAGTCTAACAAAGTGTCCACCCCCAGACTGTTATGGTGAGTTGGTTGTAGTGGTAAGATCTGCATGCCGGCAGACTCAACAATTTGAAGGAGTTTACAGGAACGTGAGGTACGGTCAGTTAGGTCTGTGTTAAAATCCCCCATGATGACGTGGTGACCATATGTAGACCCTAAAGATTCCAGTACTGTTTCCAGACTGGAGAAGTAATCTATCGAAGGAGGACAATAAACAGCCCCCAGAACAATTTTGGCTCCCCTCACAGAAACCTCGAGAAATAGAAATTCAGCGGTGGCGGCACTGGGAGGAGAACAAGCTAGAATCCTAAAGGGCAGAGAACAGTGTAAATAAATGGCAACTCCACCACCCCTCCTACCTACACGATCATTACGAACAAGGATGTAGTCTGTGAGGTGATAGTAAGTAGAAAGAAGATTTGGCTTAAGCCAACTCTCTGATATCAGGATAGCTTGTACGTTAATGTCATTGAAGGCCTCCGCAAAGTCACTAAAGTGACTGGGTAAGCTCTGTGCATTCAGATGACATACATTAAGCAGGTGCTTCGATTGGACACCGAAAGTAGAACGTAAGCGTTCTCCCAATGTCTCAGTTAAAGAGGTAAAACTATCGTCGTCAGAGGATATAGCAGACTCGTATACACTTTCAGAATCTGAATTATAGGGTATCATGTTTTAAAATATTAAATATATATATAAAGTAATTTTAAATATAAATATATAAACTAAACAATAAAACGGAAAGATGTCTTAAATAATGCAAAAAACTTACTTAATTCGCTTGAATACGTTTCTCTGCACCACCCACCAGTCAACACCACACGTAATGAAATTAAACAATAAGAAACTACATTGAGATTACAATTTAAGAAACACAATGATGCTAAGACATAAAAAATATGATGATAAAAAAAAAATAAAAATGGGATGTTAGTGTTTCCGAACGCAAGAGGAAATGTCAAATTGATAATATTATCAATGATTTGGTGAATAATGTAAACAAAGTTGTTAAAAAGTTATAGAGGGTAATTTGTTTGTGTGACAGTTCTAGAATAATAAATCTAAATGTTAATTACCGTTCACCTTCTAGTCATCTAATTAATTGCGTGTAGAAACACCAACACGGTTGTAGTCCCATCTTAACATTTAAACAAAAGTCTAATGTTATTATGCTTTAACTGAAGCATTCTTGTGTGAGCCATGCGAGACATTCTTTTTGCTGCCGCTTCTAGCCTGTGACACTGTTTCATGAGGAGCTCTTGGGTGTTTCGACATCAGGTCCGAGAGTTCCTCGACAGTGGTAGCTTTGAGCCGCTTACCATCGTGTACCTTAATAAATATCGTGCCCTCCTGTGTCCAACACGCACGAGTGCCGAAATGATTACGAGCTTTAGTAAATACTGTTTGTCTAACCTTAGTGAGAAACTCTCGAACCGAAATCGATGAGCCCTTAAGTGCGGTTTTAGCCTTCCAAATGGATGTCCTGAGTTCCATACTGTGGAACCTAACAAGGATGGGCCGGTGATGATCCTTATTGCGTGGCCCGAGTCTGTGGCAGATGGTTAATGACTCCTCAGTGCATCCCTCAAAGCGCAGCTTATTTTTAATAATACCTCGCACTACTTGGTTGCAGTTTTCACCGTCAACCTCTGCAACTCCCATCAAAAGCAGAGCCTTGCGTCGATGTCTAGTCTCTAAGGCATCAACAGCTTGAGAACATTGACTTATCTGCCTCCGCAGCAGCTCCAGCATACCGTGCATTAGTTCCCGAAAAGATCTGAATTCTTCGGCAACCCTAGAAACTGTATCCTTCGAGGGACCCGTGCAGTGCAGTTGTGACTCCAATTGTTCCATTCTCTTGGTGAAGCACTCCTCTAATGATTTTTGGGCAGCTTCAATGCTCTCCAGATCCGGCATTTTGTGATGTAGTGTACGGCTGGTAGGTGGTGACTTTTATAAAACTAAGATCCGCACATAAACTTGCGCCAACACGTGTTGTGTAGTTTTAAACAACGTGCTGTAGAAATTAGATGTACTTATATACAAATTCTAACTATTCACACTAGGAAAATAAAATATTTTATATAATTTCCGATTCACTTATTTACTGTTCAATTATGTGTATTGTTTTGACGATCTTAATAGATCTCTCGATAGATCGTATGTAGTTATATTTATTATTAATGAATGGTTTAATTTAACCTACCTTACTGCGTTAAGTCAGTGTCAATTGAAATTTAACTTCTTTTATGTTGATCAATGTTACTAAATGTACTTTACTATAAAATATAACAGGCTCATACACTTATTTATTTATCACTGTCAAAACATTACAAAATTAATAAATACAAAACACTCGCTTAAAGCGTAGAGGTTTTAACACGACAGGTAAATTATTTATCAACAATTAGAAAAATACTCTACTCCAGTATGTGTTTACAGTCTATTTCTGTACATTTTGTCTATGACAATTTATAGGTGCGATCATAACTGCATAGAACTTAACCTTAAAGTAATTTTTATTTCATTTCATATTTTAGTGTATAAAATTGATTGAATAGTTCTTAGTATATTACAGAAGACGTGTTCTATGTGGGGTTTCCAGTACATAAGTTCTGTTACTAGATCAGCTTATTACACATATTCTTAGGTCTGCACATAAATAAACGAACCATATAATACATGAAATAATTTGGTCCGGGTCCTCCCCAGAGCAGGGCGCCTGATACCGGCCGCCGGGGTGGTTTTAGTCGATTCACCACATACCTGGCTCCTCAGTCCCCGGAAGAGCCGGAGATCCGAAGGGATTTTCCACTCGTTAAAAAAAAAATGTCTGCATATAAAATTGTTGTGTAAACATTCATGACCATGGACTAAATACACAATAGATCTTAACCTAGTATGATTCTACACACATGAGTTTCGTTTTTTGAGAATTAATTGTATCAAGCCAACGTCATGCGACCACTTACACATTTCATCAAAGTTTCATGTTGTTTATTTTCAACAATCTTTATGTCTTTGTCGGAAGTGTCGTCTGCAAACTGGTACACAGAGCCATGTGCAAAGAGATTACACATTTAGTTGACCTATATAATATATTCATATGAACCGATTATGGAGCCTTGTGCTAGAAATGAACCCTGTATACCAGCCTGCTCAAGACTATTCATTCAGCACTTTTTATTGCATTGTTCGCATTTTTTTAATAATAATAATAATAGTTTATTTATTTCTCTCAAACACAAAGGTAAGTACAATATTTATAGCCAAAATACAGCTTGATTCACTCTTGTTCCTTTGTGAGAGGCTGGTGCCTGTAGTAGGAAAACCCTGTATCACAGATCACCAGGCTCCACCTCATGGACGAATCTTATTATCCTCGGTCATTTTCAGTTGGTAAACGTTGGAATTCGGTGCACGTTCACAATAAAATAATATATACGGACACAAGACCAGATGCGATTGGAGCGGATAGTTATTGGTATTCAAGAAGTAGAAGGTACTGAAAAGGAAAAAAAGTAGTACCTTCTAGAAAAAGAAAAGAGATGCCATCAAACCGTGGGAGAGCCGCGCTTCGGCATGAATGGGCCGGCTCGACCGGAGTGATACCACGGCCTCACAGAAAACCGGTGTGAAATAGCGCTTGCGCTGTGTTTCACCGAGTGAGTGAGGATACCGGAGGCCCATACCCCAACCCCTCCCTCATTCCCCCTCCCCATCCCCCAAAGGTCGGCAACGCACTTGTGACACCTCTGGTGCTGCGGGTGTCCATGGGCGGCGGTAATTGCTTACCATCAGGTGATACGCCTGCTCGTTTGCCATCTATTACATAAAAAAAAAAAAAAAAAAACATGTAAAGAAAGTTCTTTTCCTGTAAAATGTTGTGAGATCCTTGTAATACCAAGTCCAATAAAGAGATTGACTTGGCAATCGCACTCATGAATCTCACAACTTTTTACAATAGAAGAAGAAAAAGAAAAAAGAAGAAGACTTGGTTTTTTACAAGTTACGCATATTTTTTGATAGCATTTCACATTAACAGTTTTTCACTTGATGCACATCAAAGTATATGCGATACTTACATAAAGTAACTTTATCTAATTTTTATCTGTCTGTATGTTCCTGCTAATCTCTGGAACAGAAGGACCGATTGACTGGACTTTCACTATCAGATAACTGATGTGATAAGAAGTAACTTAGGCTATTTTTAGACCAGCTTCGCCCTGTGGTATTATTCGCAGTTGTTGTTCTGTAGACACAACAGGGACCACAAGTAACACCGTTTCTAAAAGTTTCTAAATAATATCAACAGAAACACTGAACGAAACTGAAGACGTTGTACATCAAATGACTACCTGTTAAATTTATCGCGTTATTATAATTATTTATGTGTGTATATTCTCTACACACACATTTGCGTCGAAACAAAAACCGTATTATCTCCTTGTAAACTTTCAAATGAAGAAAATTCTTTATTTCCATTAGTATAGTAGGTATATCAGTATCGATACGATTTTATATCCAGTGTCTCAATAAGGAACTGTCCATCAGCGTAAACTTTTTAATTTACCGGCGGCCAAGCGTACCGTTTCTCTTTTGACAGATGTGACGTTTTTACTTTTTTACCGCCTAATTTTACCCCCAGACGCGTTAATGGACGATGAGTGACGTAGGTATGATTACAATTTGCGGGGTATTTTTGTTGAGGTGTGAACTTTGTTGATGTTTTATGCAAGGGGTCAGTTGCCCGCATAAGTTTTAATTATCGTTTTATGTAAATTTACTATATTTAAACTTAGAACACTCGTTCATTGTTATTGCCGTCTGTATAGTTTTAATAATATTTAACTGACCCGTTAAACTTTGTCTGTTTCTCCCATTGCTCGTAGCGTGATGTTATAGAGTGTTAACAAATTTATTTACAATAAAACAGGCTATAGTGAACTAACCTTAAAAGATTATAAAATGCTCTCGCGGACATTTTTTAGAACTATTAAATGAGTAAATAATTCTGTTATACTTTATTTTTGTGAAACTTTAACCGTTAACGTGCGTTGCACACGTGATGGAAACTGAAACAAAATAATTTTCCCCGCTTTATTATATTTTTCATTGATATAGCCTAGAACCTTCCTGAATCAACGTGTTATCTAACCAGTTGAAACACCATATTCTTTTCAAGGTTCCAATTTTCACATATCTTTCTTTAAGTTCTCCCTATTAAAACGGCACTTTAACATAAATTTGGTTTCTTTATCCTCGGGTAATTATACATTAATGTTAAACCACTTATATTCTACTGTGGCTTATACTTCTATGCGACTTCCATAAAAACTAATGAACTTGGTGTACACAAAGAGTTTGCGGAAATTGTGTTCCATTTAACAATTGTCACATAAAGTAAGTTTATGTGAATTAACATATTAACATTAACATAATTTTGCATTACTTTATAAAACTAGGTAGTTTTTCCGTTTAATCCTGGATAAAATTACTAAGCGGGTGGGGTTACGGTTTAAAGCAGTATTGCTGATTGCGAACCGTATATTTCCACTAGTAATATTTCACCATAATTATTAATTTTATTAGTGATGTAATCTTACAGTTTACTAACAATTTACGTAATCAAGATAATCTCACTAGTTATGTATATACGCGGGTGTTGCAATGCTACTTTTTCTAATTCAACTAAGTACCAAAACACCGTTAAACCGTAATATGTGGCCAGACATGTCAACATTAGCGAGTGTTACACGTTAACTACTTAGTCCCTCTATTATAAACCTTTAGGAATGTAGACATGGAATAATCTTTATTCTAAAAAATAAAATTCACACCGAGTGTGCTTTTACAGTATATGAAATACGGACAGACGTTAACTGTTAGATAATTAATAGATAAAATTTTATCTGTAATTAATTCTTTTATTCGTAAGAGACTTTCAAAAATGAGGTAATTGCATATTTCGTAGTAGTAAGTGTAGGTATACTATTCAATTTTTAAATATAAACAACTTAATAACAATCTTGTATTTTGCTACTCTCACACATATTAAATTTAAATCTTCTAGGGAAATTGCCATCACACCCTCAATATTGTATAAGAAACTATAGCGTGTAGCGCAGTTTCAGTTTAATTATTACTAAAAAAAATATAAGAGATTGGTACAAGAGATCGGCGCCATGGTTCAACAGTCACTTAATAATATTACTTAAAGTAAATGCCATCCTGTTCCTTTTGAACGGAATAATTTATTCTAAAACTTTCCATTGATGTATAAAGGTAGACATTTAGCGTAAACTTCACAAAGGTTGGAAGACAAAGGTGAACGTTTGACAATAATCCCTTCAAAGGTAACGGAGACAATACACTGACCTATCGTGGACAGTGTTTGAAGTTTGATCTGAGGCTATTGTTTGAGTTTTGTGTTTAGGTAAGGTATTAATTGTAGATGTTGAATGGTTGGCTGTAGCCTATATTGTAAGAAGTAAACGTTTAAGGCATTGTAGGATAAATCATTAATATATTACTTTTTGATCCATAAATGCTCTCAAAATTATAATACTTTTTTTTTAAATCTATGACGCTATGTAATATATCAATGCTTGAATGTTATGTGTTCAAACCCATAATCCCCATTATTATTATCCTCAACACTGATTAATCACAAAGTTACTTTGGTCTTTCGTTGTTTCTACTGTAAAAAGAGACCCAAGGAGCAAGTGGCGTACTATTAGACTGACCTATGTCCAGTAATAGACTGCGATAAGCTGATGATAATACTGAACAGTAAATATTACGTTTTAAAAAAAAGAAATATCTAAGCAGTACGATTTCACTCTTCTCAAATTAAGAAAAAAGGGGTTTAGGAAACTTATTAGGTTAATTTTATTTTGTTGAATTGTTCAAGAAAAATAACATTGACACACATCAATAAAAATAGGATCTATTGATTCTAATTCACTGTTTTTTTTTAAATTGCGTTTCAGGTTGAAACCTCTGTAATATTTACTAACGGTTTAAACCTAGCTCTTTGTCTTTTTATTCCACCTATATATTTAAACAAGAAGATCCATTTTAAATATGAGCCTTTCACAACTCTTTGTTTCAGTTTAAGCTACCGCACATTTGTGACAAATTGAATTTAACAATAGATATGACGTGAAACTGACGGGCGTGCAAGGTAATAAAATATTTTAAAATGATACAAAGTGGAATCGATCTTAGAGAGAGGTAACGCTACCAGGTTACGTGGTCTTTAAACTTTTATATTCAATTTATTATTTTCTGACATGCATTATTTTGCTGTATAATATTAGCAGCAAAGGTGAACTTGAAAAGCGATAATTTTTTTACCAGTCGCAGACAGTATGCAGGGACGATCTAGTTAGCTTGGCATATAGGCAAATTTCATATTCTTTGTACCCAGATATTTTCAAAAACTTTAAATTCTATTATTTAAAATCCCTGAAGCTAAATTGAGTCTCTGTCTCTACGGGACTAGAATCAAGTGCCTTTACCCGGACTAAATCAATTTACTTTGTTGCATGTTCTTTGTACATACCTAAAGGTTTTATGAGTGATGATAAAATTATTTATGTTCAAGATTAGTTCGTGGATCAATAGCGGACATCAACGACCCTAAGATACATGTACAATATGGTTCAGAATAAACAAATGTACTTTTTGTATGTTTATGATATATATATATATTAATATATATAACTTTTCAATAATATGTTATAAATTAAAATAATACATGAAAAATAGTGTACACGAGCCATATAAGTATATATATATATATATATATATATATATATATTAGGTTTTCGCACTACCTACTTATATAGCTAATAATTATTAAAATGATAATTTTTCATACAAGCTGCATTCACTTCTTTGGTTTCTTTAGTATTCTAAATTTTATGCACCTCGCTTCGCTAGATAATCTTAAAAATGCTAAAGAATATCTACGTAATATGTAAGAATAGTTACATGATTTTTTGTTTCACACACTAGATTTCAAACCAGTACAAACCGATATGAGCTTAGAGACTTAAATTTACAACCCCAAGCTGGTTTTATCTACCGAAAGTAACAAAGAAAAGGTGCGTGTGCAAACTGAATTCAATAAAATATCAGCGGCGACCTAAAGTAGAAAAATAAAGGACAATACGCGACATGACGAAACAAAGTTTACGACTGTCGTAGATAATTCAGAGACCCTGCTCATAAGGTTTAGTGTCACGGAGACTTTATTGGCGTGCTGAAGCAACACGACCTTCCATTACTGTAATAGATACCAGTGTATAACGTGCTCCATAATTTTATAAATCCTGCGGTTTTTTGACCTGACTCGAGTCTACAGTATTTTGGACATATTTAACCTAGTTTCCAGTATTAAGATTTTTTTGATTTCATATGATGTAGTTATATGTTTTCTTCGCCTATTGGGTTCATATATCACATCTTTCACATATATGTGATCAAATTTCGACTACTTATATTCCATTTTCATTTTATTATTGTATAAAACTTAATAACCGTTTTTTTTGTTTCAGGTAAATTGAAATCATAAAAAAGCGTTGAGAATAATTATAGTAGCAAAGGTTGGCGAATAATCGGAATTATAAATAGAATAACAAATTATTTTATGCTTTAACAGAAGGGCAAACGCGCAGACGTACTAGCTGACGGTAAGCGATTACCGCCGCCAAGGGACACCCGCAACACCACAGCTGGCACAAGTGCGTAGCTGTCAATTGGGGGATAAAGATGAGGGGAGGGGTTGGGGCCACCGGTATCCTCACTCAACTACCGTGGGTCGTATGTCCTTGTTTTGAAGACACTCCCCTATCTGCCTCAGCCAATATTGGGTTTCTTGGTGTCGACGTATCGAGCGAAGTCCAGTTTCGTGGCCATTTAGAGGGTAAAGCCAAATTGGCCTCAAAAAAGCTAGGTGTTCTCAACAAATCGAGGCGGTATTTCACTCCGGCCCACCGCCATCGG
Source organism: Spilarctia lutea (assembly GCA_916048165.1). Taxonomy (NCBI): domain Eukaryota; kingdom Metazoa; phylum Arthropoda; class Insecta; order Lepidoptera; family Erebidae; genus Spilarctia; species Spilarctia lutea. The sequence continues at coordinate 11,527,863 of OU696478.1, read as the reverse complement.
CTTTATAAGGCGCAGGTTCGGCCTCACATGGAATACAGTCCTCATCTTTGGGCAGGGGCACCCCAATACCAGCTCCTCCCTCTGGACCGCATTCAGCGGAGGGCGACTCGTATCGTCGATTGCCAGGATCTTCCAATTTGGCTAGACTCTCTGGCGCTGCGTAGAGATGTGGATTCGCTGTGCATCTTCTACCGCATTTACCATGGGGAGTGCTCCGAGGAATTGTTCGGATTGATCCTGCCGCATCTTTCCGCCATCGTCCTACGCGACAGAAATTTCATCCCCATCATCTAGATGGTTGGCAGTCCACAACTGTGCGATTTTCCAGAAATTTTCTGCCACGCACAGCAAAACTGTGGAATAAACTGTCGCCTGCGGTGTTCCCGGACCAATACGACCTTCAAATCTTCAAGAAAAGAGCGTACTCCTTTCTAAAAGGCCGGCAACGCACTTGTGACGCCTCTGGTGTTGCGGATGTCCATGGGCGGCGGTAATCGCTTACCATCAGACGATACGTCTGCTCGTTTGCCCAAAACCCACTCGGTTTATTGTGGTATTTGTATCAGATGAAATCTCGATTTATATATTTTTTTAAATTATTCCATGGTTGCAGCCTTTTTTTTAATTCCACGCAGAGAACGTTACCGAATGAATGTTAGATACATTGACCATTTTGTACCTAATAGCTAATTACACGCAATAATAATACCCAATACTAGTTGGCAGACATTTTTTTATAATAATTCAAGGGCCTAAGTACAATAATTGTATCATTAAATCGAGATTTAAGATCTAAGCCGTTCACCTAAATTTAAGTCGTAGTCTTAATTTCTGAGTTCCAATTTTTTTATTTGTTATATTTGAATCTATATTATATTTTTATATTAACGTGTTTCAACTAAGATTTTTATGTTAATCAAACACAATATTTAATCCCAAACAAAATAAAGGTCTAGAAAAGGTAGCAAGTGATTTTAAAGTAAGGGAACGAAAACGTTCTGTAAGTTAAAATGTAGTTAGCCACGAAAAGGCTAGCTTTGTAACTTAGTTCTACTTAATCGATTGTAGATTGTAGAATTAACGATCGGGTCTGATTCGTACCGTTTACGCATTTCAAAGCTTCTTTTTGCAATTCAGTGAATTAGGGTTTACGTGGGTGTAGTATTGGAATGCTGATTTAAAGTGGTCAAATTGGCTTGAAAACTTTTAAGCTTACTAGACATCAGAAGTAAATGTAATGTGAATGTGTATGAGTGGATTGTCATTAGTAAATGACGTTCATACGACACGAGTCGCAGACATTTAATTACCTCGGTGGCGCAGTGGTAGTGTATGCGACTGCTGTGCTTGAGGTCCCAGGTTTAATTGCCAGCTCGGACCAAATGTTTGTATGATCTGCAAATATTTGTTTCGGAGCTTGTGTGTGTTCTTATATGTATTGACAATAAATGTGTGCATATCATAGCATCGTGTGTCAGATGTCCGAAATATTATTATGATGAGTTATACAAAATCTGAGTAAAGATACAACAACAACCGCAAGTAACAACGAGGGGCTCAGCTGGGTTTCCTTTATTTTATCGATTATTTTAGGGAATCGTTACAGACTAGTAATTATTTTTTTGGTTTTCTTTTAACCGCGGCTATTTCTCAATATATGAGAATATCTCGAGATCTGACCTTGTAGAGGAAATCTAGCAGATAGGTCATTGTGATGCATTCCTCGTGATTCATTCAGTTACTCTAGGGTATTCACGAGGAGCGCCCTTATCCTGTTGACAACCCCACCGTTCAGATTACATCCGTTATCCATATTAATGAAAAAAAAAACCACCTGATGGAACCTGATAGCTGTAAAAATCGTCGTGTTAAAATATCTGTAAAGATTTACTTACAAAGTAAATATCATTTATCATAATAGGACCGTGGAAAAATACTGTAAATCTGAATATCAACACAATATGGTGGAAATATGTCAAATTAAACTGCAAATCATTTTGGATTTCAATTTATCTGGAGAAGTCTACGCCGGCCTTTTAAGTAGCTTACTTACTCACGAAAATATAACGAAATCTTTTTTTTCAAAATTAAACGAAATTAGAAAACAAGTGATTTTTGAATTTAAAATGTTTTTTTTGAAACAAGCTTTTATTACTTGTTCATAAAAAAAAAACTTTAAGCTTTTTCATTTGATACCAATATTGGGTGGGTTGTTCAAAAATATGTACGCCGCCATTTTGGATTAATAATTATACCGATTATATATAATTGCATTGTTATCAGAACTAAATATATATTTAAAATTTCAGCTCAATCGGTAATCGGGAAGTGGATCTAATTTATCTTGCAAGGTTTAATTACAGCTTGTAATAAAGTTAATTGTATGTTAGTCAGTGTTAGTATAAGCAAAAACTTGTCAGCCTTAAACGGTAATTATATACCAACCTTTTTGGGAAAAAGGTCACCATCCACATAACTTACTTGTATCATAAAACATATTAATTCTATTGTAAGTTACAAGCTCCTACACAATTTTATCCTCTCATGTACTATTTATTACACAATGGCAAAACGTAACCTTTCTCAAAAGATGAAACGGGCACAATAATAGCCCTTTCGTAGATCGTTTTAAAAACAAACATTGGAGAGCTAGGAGTTTTCGACATGAACAAATGAAGTGCGAGCTCCGACCGAAGGCAGACATCGAAACATAAGTCGTGTTCGCAGACGAGTATAATTGTGTGCAAAACGAAGATTTATCGCTGTTTAGTTTTGTTCTTACTTAGTTCCTGTGTTTTATAAATGGGGTAATACAGTGTTGGTAATAGTTTTGCCCTGCATAACATAGTAGATATCTTTGCGTCTACTAGCTTTTGTGCGTAGCTCTCCTCACGTGTATTCGGTTTTGGCAATATAAAGTAGCCGATGTCCTTCATCAAGAATCAAAGCAATAAATCGGTGCAGCGTTTTAGCTATGAAAGCGTAACAGATTGAGTCACTTTCGAATTTATAATAATAGTATGATTTTAAATAAATAAATTTTAAAACTTTACTTTGCAAAAACTTTTACCGATTTGCAATACATTTCAATTCAATTATATTTCGTCAATTTTTTCAATGGCATCTAGGTAAAAAATAAACTTTTGTCCCACGCCATTTAGTCAAATATATTCCATTTGAAACAGAACAAATAATACAACGAGTCTTTTACTGCCAAAACCTTTTATTCTGCTAATATTATGGGACTGGAACAACTAAAATATCGTACGAGAACAAAATTTTAATCATTATCATATCAGCCGAATGACGTACACTTCTGGGCATAGGCTAACATAACGTCTTTCATCTATCTGTCTTTCGCGAAGGTTCCCTACAACAATTTAAGTCCCTCACAATCTATATAATTCAGGTTTTATATACAATGTATTAAATACCTGGGCAGTCCAGGCAATGTATGAAATATTTTGAATATTATTGTCCATTACAAACTTTAAGTTTCCTATACATTTTATATAAATCCTAGGAATTGTATATAATACCTACTGACCCACCGGGAATGTGTAAAATACATAGATTATGGTCTGTATTTATTAACCTAAAGACGTGTTCTGTTTGCTTAAAAAAAACCTTTATTCAAAAATTCTCCACACCCCCTAAAGGTTGGCTGGTAGAGAATGCCTAAGGCATTAAGCCAGCCGATGTACATAAGTGCATGAAGTTTTAAATAAATAAAAATAAATAAAATAATTTGTTACATTTTTAGTACATTGGCTAAAAAAAAAAAAAAATTAAATTAATAAGTAAAATAACATTCCGCACATTATCATGCGTTTGACACACACATACACAAATATCCATATCCTACACAAATGTATATATGTATTACATATAAAACTCAAACTAAAAAGATGATTATTTTTTGTCAATAGCCTCATAGCAAAAGAAACCCTATAAAGTTGTAACTAAAAAATTCAAATTATTTTGGTCGAATTTCGGCCTCTGGGTGATCACTAGTACTTTTAAATAGCCCTAACGTAACAGGCTATACGATAACCACGTACATATGTATACGTAAACAATAAAAAAAAAATCGGCCAAGTGCGAGTCGAACTCACCGACGGTTCTGTACAAACCTGTATACTTATATACTTAAACTAACTAAAAATGTACGCTTTTCGCAATTTCCCTTTTTTCTGTACTATAAGACGTTGCTTGGTACCAAATTTTAAGATTCTGATTCTGTTCACGGGAAGTACCCTGTAGGTTTTGATTCCCTTGCAAATGTCGAAAATATGCAGCATATACGACTGTATCTTTTGATTGCGTTAGCTTAGAAATTTGTTTTTTTTTTTCATAACTTTAAAGGACCAGTAGACCTGAGTATTTCAAATGAATTTCAGCTTGATACCTCCACGCATTCTTGAGAAAAAGGGTCTTGACATACTACTTTGTTGTCCGTGTCACAACAAAGTAATTCTATAAGGGTTTCGGTTTTTCCTTTTTAGGTACGGAACCCAAATTACGGTCAGTGCACTTTCACGGAGTTAATTTTATAATAAATGTGGACGGTATATTGCGACACAAAATACTTACCACGAGAACGTTATTGAATTGTATCGTGGTTTCAGCCATATGGATAAATCGATAATATGTAGTTATATACTATACGTTATCTAAGCAAATTATTATCACATATATTAACATTTTTGTTTATTATGTAACAACATGTTTATGAACCTGGTACTGCATGTTAATTTCTATATTACTTGTAAGTACTCATGTATTTCATGTACTTAACCTCATAATTATTTTTTTCATTGCAATCATAAAAGTTGTAATACAGCTGAAAAATATTGAATTTTGGAAACGTTATACTGTTTAGTTTTGTTAAGTAGTCATATTGAAATTTAAGATTTTCTATATCAGGTACTTACCTTTGTTTATAGGATAATCAATCGTAACCAAAAGTAATGCTATAAAGCTGTTTTTTCATTAAGGTGTACGGATCCCTAAGAAAGGACGTAGGATTTTTTTATGGGGAATAAAATACTGTTCGCGGGAAAAAGGAAAATAACTTTTCGGATTGTTCGGTGTCATCTGCATCAACGCAAGCGTAGCCGCTGACCAAAGCTATGCTTTTTCACTCATAATAATAAATATATAAATATTTGTGTACTGTACATACTATCTATACAAAAAAATCTCTTTCTGTGTGTTTCTGTTTGTAATATTAAAATAGCAGCTTTTATACCAAAATATTTTTTTAACAATTTTTGTCTGTCTGTTTGTTCCGGCTAATCTCGGATGATGACTGATTTTGACGGCACTTTTACTGATAGGTAGCTGATGATATAAGGAGTAACTTAAGGTTACTTTTTTTAGAATAGCTTCGCCCCGCTGTGTTACTCGCGGTACGACAATAACCACGGGTAACACCGCGGGGTTCAGCTAGTATGGAATACATTTTGAAGTCAAAATTAATGATGACGGTGTGTCCAAAAAGTAAGTTATGTAGGTACACTCTGAAATAGCTGAGTGTAAACATAATAATCGGACTAATTAATTATAGTCGCTTGTCGAACTCCCAACTTTATACCATAAATGTGGACTGATGTGGTCAGAGGAACGCATGAAACTATCATAGAGTGAGTCCCAGTCAACTAATTTCCATTTGCAAATGGAACTAAAAGCCGGCATTAGCATTGGTAAGTGGTTCAAGCGGAGACGAAAGCTTTCGAAAGCCATTTTCAATGCTATTTGATTCGATATTCAGGATTAATTATCTTATAGCTTTGAATTTTGATGTACAAACACTTTTGATAAGGGCGCGACTATTGGTTTAAGCAAATTAATTTTCGGTATTACAACCTAATGCATGCTTACTTTAAATTGTTCTTGTTCCTAATGAAAACTGAAAGTCGTGGTATAAATTATACCTCTAATAAAAAAAACGATTCAGTTTTGGTTACATCCCTATAATGCAACAAAATAAATGCAGACAACTATTTGAAATTATTATAATACAAAAAAAGAGGAAAAAAACATCAAAAATCTGTCGTAATTGTCCCCTCCTGCCATATGGTGTGAGTGTGTGTGAGTCTCATCAACTATCGCTTATTAATTATCAGGCAAGGTTGGTGTGAGCAGCAGTCGACAAAAATGAACGGTAGTGAATATCGACTTTAACATTCGATACACAATTCGAGTACTTATTAACTGATGTACAATAAATATATAAACCGTTTCCGCGGGCACTTTGCAGCATTCACAGTATTTTTATTCTTTACGAAATTTTGTTATAAATTCAGTCCTTTTTGTCAAAAACTCTTTTATTTTTCTTTTGCATACATTTTAATTAAATTCCCCATCAAAATTCTCTTTGACGCGTATCGCTCGGTATTGGGCAAATGTAGGAAAAAACTTTTTTATTTTATTATCGCACAAAGGTGCGACGGGCCTAAATTAAACAAGTTGCTCGATCGACGGCTCGACGGCTCTGTTGATGTTCGGAAGTAAACATTACAATTCTGATATTAAAATTCAAAATTGCATATCACTATGAACTTTTTTATTTAACCGAGCCTCTCAATATCAATATTTTGCGAAGGGTTAAAACGGTAACGTTATTTGCATGGTTGAATTCAATGATGTACTCAAACACTTGTTGGTTTAATATTTTTTGATTTTGTTTTATCATAAAATAAGTATAAAGTCACTTCTATGTTTGATGACTGAAATAGTTACTTGTATGTTGTTTGCTACTAGACTGTAACGTTAAATTTCCAAAGATAAGAAAGTTATTATTCATATATTTTTATTATCTTTGCCCTTCAAAAAATCTTGTAAATTAAAAGTAGCCGTATCGGAAGTTCTTTGGAACGTTTTACTCACATTCAAGAAACGACGATACTTTTTTGTTTGATCTTGGAAAATATCAAATTTATTCATTTTTGTAGACATTACCTTGGTTAACGTTAAGGGTTACTTTGATTAATCATAAATTAATTTTAATGTCACAAAAAATTTAAATTACTAATTCTAAAGCTGTGAGGTATTTTCAACATGAAATCAATTTACAATCACAAAAATACTTAAATCTACAATCGGCAACAAACGAATTAACAAACAAATATTGACGAGCGGGACATATGATTGATGATGAAAAGTGGTTACTGATATACCGGAGCTCATTTGAAACTGAATCGTTGATGAAAAGTAGGCTGATGTAATTGTTCCGCACGAGTCGCTTAACATTCATCGCAGTTCCTCTCGGCCGGTTGATTACAGCCTTTTCTTTCTGTTATACTGTTAATTGAAGAAGTTAATTTATTATATTAAGTTATAATTATTTCTAAGAATGTACCTTTTTAGAGTTCGAATGTTCTAGGAGGTAATTACGTAGTTGGTAACCTTTATGTCTTTTAGCAGATTTCAGCTTACATGAAAACGGTAAAAGGGCGCTTCTTTATGTATACATGTGTGCATACATGCAGTTCTGCCAAAAAGTTGTTTTTTCTCAAACCTTAGGTTCCTTAGATTCACTTTATTTTGACTGCTGCTTCACTTGACTGCTGAGCCAAAAATCGTGTGTTCGATTCATACCTAGGAGAAATAATTATGTAATAAACAAGGTAATTTATTTAAAAATAAATGGCACAGGTACAGCCTTTGAAGAATCTAAGAAAATATATTCAAGTGAATAATGTCATTTATAGCGTTTATTAATGAATGAGTGACGAGTAATAGCCGAAGTTTGGCAACTTCTTATTTATTCTTTATTTTTTTTGAGGTCTTAAAACCCCTTTTTTTCCTGTACGGAAATCCCCTCGGATACCACCGAAGTGGTGGCATGTCGAATTCGAACCGACTAAAACCGCACGTCGTTTCGGGTACTAGGAGCCGAGGAACCAAGTGCACCTTAGAAAGGAAAAACCTGAAACCCTGACGTACCTCGGTTTGCGTTTATAGTTGACGGAGATCATTTTGTGATCGCCGGCGCCTGAAGCGTCTGCGATACCTGGCCCGTTCCCGGACCTGGCGGACCTAGAGAGTTCTAAATCTCTTCCGGTCCGCCGGCGGCCTCTTCCTAAGGGTCCGCCGTCTCGTTGACAAGCATAAAATGCTGACAGAAAGAAACGTCGTAGTTCCACAACTTGGCTACAATCAGGATACCGAGCGAGAGTACCCCACCGATGACCGCCACGAAATCATACTTAGGTTGCAAAATGCAACGCCAACAAGTTACCGTTAAATATTTTACCACTTTTTGATAGCAATTCTTCATTCACATTGAATTTCTTTCCAAAACGTTATATATAAACACAAAAAAATGCTTCATCGCTGCCAAAATAACAAAAATATCGTTATTTTCCATTGGTGTTCTATCACAAACAGGACAATGTAAAAAATCAAGTATCCCAAGCTTTTTACGAGGTATCCTAACGATGCAAGATAATGTACGCTCAAAGAGAGGATTTGAAAGGAAATTTTTGATACGCCGCGCCGGTAGAAATATTGACATTAAAAGCTTCCTATATAAGAATAATGCGAAACATGCTCGCTTCTGACGTATTGTGGTATGAGCGTTAGATGCACAGCGAAAATCGTTTCAACGAATTTCTGTGGAATTTATTTGTAAAATATACTGTTGGTGTTTATCGAATGAACCGTCTATATGATAAGAGAGGTTTAGAAAATTTAATTTCTATGTCTCAGGTCACTTGAAATATTTTGCAGTAGGTACTTTTGGATTCTCCACAGCAGACGTTCTTCTTTATCTTTTTACTGGTACTTCATGTCCATCATATAAAATTCGTCTCAATTTCACTAAATGTCTATAAAATGGACTTGGTAAATGTATCTGTTAAAGTAGGTATACGAGTAGTCTGCGGTCGCTCTTTTATTAAATAAACCACAGAATTGTATCCCCGGTAATGTGTACATGGATTAAATTGTTCTCTAGGCATCAAGACATTCAGGATCCAACACAGTTGCTTTATTTCGTAATCCATAAAAGTGGTTACTGATATACCGGAGCTCATTTGAAACTGAATCGTTGATGAAAAGTAGGCTGATGTAATTGTTCCGCACGAGTCGCTTAACATTCATCGCAGTTCCTCTCGGCCGGTTGATTACAGCCTTTTCTTTCTCCCTCCTTTGCTTGTTGTACTTAGTTGTGGTGCATTGATGCAATTTAAAACAATTCTCTAACATTACATTTTTATTGTTTTTTTTTCTTTTTGGTTTAAGAACAATGTCACGCTTATTGCTGTCATTTGCGATGAAAATAAAGTTTAATTTATCCTTAGCCAAATAAACCTCCACTGTAGCGATGTATACGCGTATAGTGTTGACATTTTTGTATTACACTTAATAAGCATTGAATGGGATAGTTTTGAATCATTATACATTTATATACCTACATATGGTATGGGAAGGCAACGCGCTGGCAGGTCACCAGTTTGTACTTAGATATCTGACTAAGTCGGTGAAGAGTACTTAAAAACTTATTCATATCGTTTAGAAACTGGTCGAATTTAGCCTGTAACCTGTATGTGTCGCATTATTCTCTTGTTATAGGTACTCAAAATTATTTTATTATTACACTATTCTTACCAACTCGTTATAATTTTTAACTTTCATTAAACTGAAATTGAACAACATTTCTCACCAGATTCCCCTCTGCGAAAACATTGCACGTAAAAAAAACTTTCATTAAAAATATTTGGAGCCGAATCGCTACTGAATGGCGGGATTAAAAATAATATTCCCCTTTCATATCTCTTAGTAATGCGGTGATGAAACGCCCCGCGTACTTACCGTTCGCAGATTATGAGAAATATTATTCAGCTGAAAACTGTTTATTGAAAAATATCACGGTCGATAAAATAGTCTTACCGAAGAAAATCTTAAGGTATATGTGAATTTTCGTATTTAATTCCTACTGTTTAATTTATAAATAAGTACCTAGATAACAGAGCTTCGCTTTGCACTTTTTTTTGATAATATTTCTAGAAATGAATCCCAGTTCGATTTATCGCCACCGAAACCCCGTGCATTCTATTTTTCATAAAAATCATTAGAGCCGTTTTCGACAATTAGATTATAAGGAGTATAGTACCTACACAAGAATTGCTCGTTTAAAAGTATTAGATTCTACCACATGTACTGTGTCACGTCCGTTGTATGGCTTTTGGGTTTAATACTTTGTCTGTTAGTGATCCTTAATAATATATATATACTAGCTGACCGACGCAACCTCGTTTGCGTCTTTTATTGCCCGTAGCGAAAAATTTTCCCTCTTATATGGTTGATTTTTTACACCTTGTTTCCGAAAAACCCCAATATCTTACGGAACCCTATTTTTTTCCAAAATAAAATATAGCCTATAGATTTACCATTGCAGCGCCATCTATTGATTACTTACTCAACCCAGTCGAAAGTTATCGACATCTGTTAGAATCATTTGGAGTTAACAGATAATTGTGACTGTCAAATAATAACAGACAAATAATTAGCAATAAATTAAAATTGCGACTATTATTTGAGATTTAAACTATCCTATCTCTCAAGTTGGATCGAACTGCACATGGTGTGCGAATTTTATTATAATCGGCTAAGTGGTTTAGGAGTCCATTGAGGACAAACATTGTGACACGAGATTTATATATATTAAGATATAGAAATCATTTCTGTACAGTTTTTTATCAACGTCTAGTACCACTTTACATTCTTCTCTTTCTTTAAAGAGTTTTCTGTTTGAAATGCTGGGCTTACTATTTTAAAATTACCTTTCTAAAAGTTTAGAATATGCATTTGTTATTTTCATAAAACTCAAGATTCATCGCTTCTAAAAATTAGTTTTAAATTCGTTTTCCAGTCCAAACATCAAAGTTTACTTGAAACTCAATATAAATTGTTTTGAAAGCTAACAGACTGACTCTTGAAGAGCCATAGTCTTTTGTATGATTTAAGTTGGTAAACTTCAAATTTTTCCATTGTTGAGGTTTTGTCGGGCTGGAAAATTAAAGGTCTGAACTTGACGTTTGCTTTAAATTTAAATAATCTTGATAAGACCAAAACCTGAATAGTTTCTAAATAAATTGAGTTTATTTCTTAGTCGTTTTAGTATAAAGTTATCTTCATCAATTAACATTATTATGTATAAAAATTAGCGTCGCTGATTCTTAAAAGAAGCACAGAAAAAGTTTTAACCTTTTGCCTTCTTCGATAAACGGACAATCCAGCACCAAAATATTTTTTTTAATTTCAACCAGTAGTCCCTCAGAACATTAGTAGTCAAACTTACTAGCAGAAACACAAAAACTTCACCTCTTTATCAAATTAGTATAGATAGTGAATATGTAATGGCTGAATCAAATTACACCTGGAATCACCTGACGCATTAATCCATTTTTTTTTAAACAATATAATCTCGGACAACACCCGATTCATAAACTTAGGTAAAATAGTTTTTCCATAGAGCCAATCACGTCACAGGATCCATATGAGATGCCTAGACAAAAATGTCACTCACTCACATATTTATATATTGAAAGGAAACGTTTGAATATGACAAAGTTACGGTGAATGAAGTACGTGATTTTCCCCAATATGTGAATGTGCGTTCAACTAACAAAGCCAATGTCTACCCCTTGGAACCCAGTGTAGTGGAAATTGTTACATAAAGACGTGGCTTGACTGTAGCGGAACGTAAAAATACATTTTGTCGATGTGAAAATGCGTTTGCGTTCCATCTATATAATAAACAAATAGTCTGCAATGCACTTGTAATACCTGAATTACTGTCGAAGCGGTATTCACTCATTGTTGGTTTACTCGTATCCTGGTTTACTCCTATACTTACCATAAAACAATTACTCCGTAATCAACGGTGCTAAAAGCAAAAGTCTTGTAAAACATCAAAATAAATGCTAAAGTACTACTTTTTATCCATGATCTGAATAGCTTCAAAGTTATTAGGATTTATTATTTATACATTCAGAGATAAACGGAGAGATCTTTGCTTTTGGTGAAACCCGACCCTTACTGTGTTAAGAACAGTTTTTTTAATTCTATATTTCAGTAATGGTTCATATGGGTGTTCCCACGGATGTTGTCTGTAAAAATAAACGTTTATATAAAATATATCGGTATGATATGCTTTATTTGTCTCTTCTATTGCTACACTTTCGGCAAGGGAAAGTGCACCTGTAGTTTTCCTTTGATTTTTTGTACACACCTTTCAAGACACACAACCCTCTTGATATTGCAAATTGTTGTCCTCGTCAGTTCAGAATTTTTGTATTCTCTACTGGTCAATCTAGTTTACCGTTGGTACTGATAATTTTTTTGGGGTTATAGTTAGTTACAATTTAATTTAATTAAAGAGCTAGTGTCTGTGAATGTTCCTAAACGCATAATTTAATAAAAAGAAGAGAAAACGCAAACTGAATAAATATGTAGGAGATATACATAAAGCAATATATACAAGTACATATTCTATAGTTTGTATGTAACTGTAAAACGCAAAAAGTTTAGTGAGTTAAAGTTATTTAATGAATGAATAAAAAAAATTAACATTAGTTTTTAATCGTATAGTTATTGCAAAGAGTAAATATATTATGCACATACGGAGAAAAGGAAAAAAGATAGGATGTCTGGTTCATGTACTCGCCAGTAATCCTATAAGGAGGGTTCCATTCCGCGCCGCAAATTTTGTTGAAGAAATAAAATATTTGAAGTATTACATTAATGTAAAAAAATCTAAGCGTAGTTACGTAACCTGTAAGATCTCAAAAATAATATGTATTTTTCATTTTAACATTACTAAATATATAATACTAGCTGACACGGCGAACTTCGTACCGCCTTAAAAAACTTATCAAAAACTTAATAAAATTATTTTTAGCGCGGTTATGGATGTGTGACAGATTACCACATATTTTTTTGTTTTAAATTGAATGACGTTGACATTTGTTAGCGCGGTTATGTCTGTGGTGTCATAAAATATGCAAAATTAAATGTATATTTTTCAATCTTTCTGAGAGATTTTCTTAATATTTTTTCCGTAAGAACCTTGTACGGAGTATTAGAAAACTACAAAAAAAAATCAGCCAAATCGGTCAGCCATGCTATGTCGTGACAACGGAAAACGGGTTTAATTTTTATATATATAGATGGACCTATATTTAAAAGAAGCATGTTTACATTTAAGGTTGGCTTTTTCGGGGCCAAAACATTATCGTTCTCGCGAGGTTGGGCGCCAATTGATTCGATGTGTTCCGATAATATGAAAACACGTATTTTGTTGTTAAATCGAACTGTAAGTATAAACATACCCATTAGTACATACATACCAACCCGTATTGTTTGTTATTATTATTATATAAACCTACTTAATGTATTTTCATCGTCCATGATTTTTTTTATTTGGCTTTTGGCGGTTTTTTGTACTTATTTTAATGACCAATATAGTTGTTAGTGCTCTAACTTATGCTTAAAGGGAGATCCCTATATAAACTATGACCAGGTTTTATAGAAATTATACAATCCCAACCCGTACCTATTCCCAACTGAATTGAAGATTAACTATGACAAAGAATCTGTTTCTAGAAATGATATGAATGTTTTCATTAGAACTGCGTCAATGATTTTCATTTTGTCTAAATGTACATAAGCGTCATAGCATCCTGGTACATATACGTGCGTATTTTTATTATGTTTTAAAAATTATAAATTAGGTTTACACCTAATATATTATTTCTAATATAGGTATGTTTTCTGTCCAACGCAACCGATTACTTTGATTTGACCTTTTTCATCTGATGTTTTTCGGTATATCTCGATGTTAAATATGTCTTCTTTCTCTATCTTTAAAACTTTACATTTTAAGGTATAGAGAAAGTTATCTATCTATTAATGCGTGAAGCAAAAATTTTGTACATCTTTTTATGAAAATTGTTAAATTTTGTCATAGTTAAAGTTTATATGTAGGAGTGCAGAAAGTTAAAAAAAAATGGTTGAATTTCGACCACTGAGAGACCACTATTGTAACTAAACGAACTTATAGTAACCATATATATTTTAAGCTTATATAAGTAAACATTTGTATTGAGATTTATATGAAAATAAAAGAGCAGCTTCCATTTTATATATGAAGATAGATATTTATGAAATATTGTTCATAAATGACGATATCTGATACAGCAGTTTTTGAGAAACACCTATGAATCATTTCACCCTCCATAATGATTGGGTATAACCTCTCCACGACCGGTCACTCCCGCTGTGTCATGCCCGATAATTATTATATGGCCATTTTACGGCGCACTAACATTAAAACAAATTTTACGAGCGATTTTGGAATTTTATAGCGTAATTCAAAATGGTCGGTTGACATCGCTTAGGTGACGTAGAGTTTAAATTATATAGGGAAGGTTAATACGTAGTGTGGGTGGCCGCTATTGAATCGACTAAATTACTAATAATTAACTTAAACTTTTGTATTTATATATGTACTTATAATTTAATATTGTGTTGATCGCATGTTACCTGCCAATTGAAATACAAATTCTCCATGGCAGAACTTACTACTGCCACTATTAGTCATTGAACATCCACTAAAGAAATACTCACAAGTAAAGAATTTTCGCAAATATCTGTAACAAAGAAATTGTTGCAGGGAATTATTACACGTGAATGTTATTATTCCTCACCTTTTGTACACCTTTTAATACTTATTATTAGATGGATAGCTTGTTCAACAACTGACTTCACAGAAATAATATATCCTATTCTTATTGAGTCAAATAACAAAATGTACGTTTTGAGGTTATAAAAACCATCACAGATTACCTCTCAACTTTCCTAAAAGTTAACATTAAAATGAGCAACATTAAGTTGGGATTTTCTCAAATAGCTGTTGGCCACATTAAACAAATATTATAAAATATTTAACGTCGCCCCGGGTCTTTGTAGTAAGGTAAACACCACACTGCCATTAGGCTCTGTTTGTAGGGTGGCAAAATGGCACGATTTTATTGTCTTACCCCTTAATGTACTATAACTTATCTTAATTCTGTGCCGCATTGTGCCGTTTTAAGTACGTTATATAAACATTGTAGGTTAATTAATATAACATTCCTAATATTATGAAATGCTCTTGTTTAGTTCGAAATAAATACTGTAAACTTACAAAAACAAAACAGAAAACAACACATGCTTTCATAGAAAACCAAATATAACAGTAAAAAACTATTTCACCATGTGTTTTACTAGGTATGGGGATTGTGCGAAGTATATAGTGAGGGTATAGGAAACGATTGCAGCGCTCGCCGTGACTGAAATGTACTCGTACTACAAAGGGGCTTAGTGAAACTTGTCAATTGATACAATGTTTTTAAAATGGATTATTATTGTTCTTGTATTGTAAACTGCAAAAATAACAGAAATAATCCGTGTAAATTTAATGTTTTTCCTGCGGCCTGAAAATTAGATCAAGGATTTAAATGAATATGATAAAGCATGTACATATTAAACCAACAATATATTTGCACTTGCCGTTCTGTTTTTAAACGCAACTACATTTTACTCCAGGGAAATGCTGAGTGTTATTGTTTTTATTGTTAAGTGGTCAAACGAGCAGACGTATCAACTGATAGTAAGCGATTACCGCCGTCCATGGACCCGCAACAACCTATTTCATAAATAAAAATATGTAAAAAAACTTGGATTTCAATTTTTTATAGTATATTGTATTCTGCTTGTTGAGCCCTTTCATTTGATACCCATATTGATGGGATTGATAAAACCTACGTTATCCGCCATTTTGTAGCGGCCGCCATCTTGGATTTCAATTTTTTATAGTATATTGTATTCTGCTTGTTGAGCCCTTTCATTTGATACCCATATTGATGGGATTGATAAAACCTACGTTATCCGCCATTTTGTAGCGGCGGCCATCTTGAATTTATAATAATAATGAATAAACATAATTGTATTGTC
Source organism: Spilarctia lutea (assembly GCA_916048165.1). Taxonomy (NCBI): domain Eukaryota; kingdom Metazoa; phylum Arthropoda; class Insecta; order Lepidoptera; family Erebidae; genus Spilarctia; species Spilarctia lutea. Next base: position 11,511,858 of record OU696478.1, on the reverse strand, counting down.
ACCAAAATCCAAAGTGTATACAAAATTTCAGATTAATCGGTTGACAGGAAGATGGTGAAATTTGAATTACTAAATTTGACCCAAGAATAAAACAAACGGGGTGAGCTAAATAAAACCGTTTAAAAAAGAACCTAGTTTCACATATTAACAGTTGATGCCCAGCTATTCGCTATACTTATACAAAATAAGCGTGTTACTTCTACTGAACGTTATCTTAACTCGAAAATATAACAGATTATCTCCTTGATAATCTAATTCCATTATACTTAAAGTCCTTTGTAAAGTTACTTAGTAGTAGTAGTTAGGTCCTTGAGCTATTCATTTAAGATGTTGGGTTATACAGTTAAGTATTGAAAATGTTTTCTTCAAGTTTTCAAGGGAAATGTATGTACAATAAGCAACAAAGGTTAATTATTTGGAGGTATACACTTACAATATCCTACTAATATTATAAACGCGAAAGTTTATGAGTAGGTAAGTGAGTATGTTTGTTGCTCTTTCACGCAAAAACTACTGAATGCATTTTGATGAAACTTTACCATTATGTAACTTATACATCAGAATAACACATTGGCTACAATTTATAAAGATACTAGCTTCGCCTCGCGGCGTTGCTCGCGGTTATTGTCGTACCGCAGGTAGCACCGCGCGGTTCAGCTAGTTAATTCATATTTTAATATGTTTTCAAACTTTGTATTTGTATTGATCTTGTATAAAGCAAGCGAGATAAAGATTTGTTTAGAAAATGAAACCAAAACATTGTTTATTGTTAATTCTTTTAAGAAAAACTTTGCTACCTAGATAGATTTATTATAAAACAGCCGTTTCATACCCTAAATATTTAAATCGCTGTGCACCAATTATTATTTACCATAAGTTGTTTAATAATAACCATAGTTCCCCCCTCTGGCCTTTGTTGCTCTATAATAAAAACAGATAAAGAATTGCGTAAATAGAGATTGGCAAGATTACATCGGAAATAAGGTTAGCAACACTGAAATGACTACTAATGTTAATGCTCATAAAGCGAAACCGATAAATCGTTTATGCTAAATTGCCAATCGAAGATACGTATCAGGCAGATCTTAACTGACATCCTTCCCTCTAATATATTTTTGCTGCTTAAATTATTATATAATCTTCTAAACCCTATTTTAATTCGTTTATGAGTTTGTACAACTCTTGTTGTTTGTTGTTTGACAATATGTTTCAGGTTTAAATTAGGCACAACGCATATATACATATGTGTTGTAATATCAAATAGTATAATAATAATACCATAATATTTAGGTTCGAAAAGTAGCATTTAATATAAAGTTTAATAAAAATTTAGATACAGTTTCAAAGTTTGCGGGTGTAGACAGGAGAATTGACTGGACTTGTTACAAATTGTTTGCCTAAGATAGCTGACTATACGTAAAACTCTGAAAAAAATACAATTATTTCATTAATTTTATTATTTTACCTGGCTTAAACATAAAATCTGTTCAAAACTAAAGCTCTAGTATTCTCGCAATTTAATTTTGTCGTAAAATGTATAATGGAAGCGTCCTAACATACCGTTGGCAAGTCATTATGAAACAGAGTATACTATTACAGGTTGTTTTTGTTCAGTAAATGTTTGAACTTGTTGTTTTTGAATAATTTCAGGTTGGTTGTAGAGGTGACCAAGTTCTTTGTGAACTTTTGTTTAATGTATTTACTTTAGTAGTAAAATCATCAGTCATAGCAAATATGATTGGCTTAAGTTTTAATTGATATTGCAATTGGTATTTCCCATTAGATACCTATATGATGAGAAAGTTTTTAATCAAATTGTTGGTTGTTTACTCCTGCGTCTTGTAGATAGCAGATGTCCATGGGCGGCAATAGTATTGTATTCTCAGTGACACGACTGCATGTTTGCATTCTATTATATAATATGTAAATAAAGATTAAAAAACGAAATTATATAAGTCGATTACAAACAAACGCACAAGTGAAGCTAATAAAAGCGTTTTAACAAAATAAGGGCCTTAATCGATCAACGGTAAACGACTTTGATGTCGCTACCCGTTCCCGCGGTTATTATACTTTACTTACTATTAACATTAATAGCACAAATCGGTAAACTAAAATTTCGTATGAGCAAAACAAAGTTTGCTCATAAATGTACATACCTACCATAAGTACACTATGGTAGGTACACCACATCTTGAAAACTTTCAGTTCTAAGGCAGCGAAAGCACAAAACGCAGGTGCTTCATTACAGAAAGGCATCACTTTATTGTAGAAGATTTCTTACTTATCCTACCTCTCTTGCTTTTTAGTCTTACAAGGGAACCACGTGAGAGCCATATTTCATATTCATTGTTACTGTGCAGTATAGTACTTAGTTCATATACGAGTACAACATATCATGCTCCAGCAACTCAATAGTATATCGGTGCTCAATATCCTACTATCAGTTATGTGTTATTACCTATATTAAAGTATATTTTTAACATGCATTTGTGTGAATACGTGTTACAAAGTTTTGTATGTTTTGTCCATGAATTGTATATTTGATTTAGAAATGAAACGAACATAGGTACGGTGCGCCGATTTTTAGCACATAAATGCTTCCACATCATATAACTAAAACGAGCCTAACTATTTAGAGAACTTCTAACACGTTTGAATAGTACCTTTTGCCAATTTTGATGATTGAAAATGATTTAGGTCCACACATTTAGATGTACTTGACCACTCTTAAAAAGAAGTTCTTAAAAAGTAGCCTTAAGTGTCAACTTAGAAAATCTTGGATGAAATTACAATTGAAGAAAGCTTTAAAGGTTCTATAGAAACCTTTGAATTCCAATTTACAAGTTATACTTACATGTAAAAAAGGTTTCATTCGTCTATCAACTTTATGGCAGTTGGCGAATTTTTGAAGTGAAAACTTCTTTAGCGGCGCTGTGTACTTTTTTGGAATGGGTAAAAATGTACTCGCGTCAGGTCACGTGACCTGATCGAAAATTCGTAAGACGGATGGAGAGAGGACGTATAAACTCGCGTCAGGTCACGTGACAGGACAGGCGGCGCAGGGCGCTTGCGCGAATGTTCGTGTGTGTATGTAATATAAATTGTCATGTTTGTGTACGATAGCGCAATAAATGAATATTGTATTCCACCACATAAATAATAGTACTTTTATACTGATAATGAAAGCAATTCGTACAAAATTATTCTCTAACCATTCCAAAATATCAAAAATGCACAACGTTAATATTCAAGTTTTCACTTCTGCCGGCACTCCCGGAGTGCAACCCATCGATTTTTTTTATACTTTGTAGGTGTAAGTAAAGTTATATGAAACCTCTTCAACCAAGTCAAAATAATAATCTACTTAAAGTTTGGTCCTGCAAACATGGCGCTAATACAGTTAATACAAGTTTAGTGTTTCATAGAATATTGGCTGTCGTGTGCAATATCCTGTTTCACTGAATTTACCCTTTATGGGTTAGGTAATTTCGCCCTTAAATGTTTTGCAGCATCACACCTTTCCAATTTAGTGGGTGGATAGGATTCTGGGCGTAGACGGTGTTTAGAAACGCTCGAATGATCAAATCAAATATTGATATTGCTGCTCGCAAAAATATACTAGCTTATCGAAGTATGAGAAATGCGAAAAATTTCCGTTTAGTTTTAATGTTCAGTCTATGCATTTAGTTCATGTTTTAGCTCTTATTATTTCGTTAACTAATGGTTGATTTTGTTACAGGTAAAGAAATATCATATTATCATGGGTGAGTTCTCTGCGGCTAAGTACTAAAGTAAATTAGAAAATTGTTGCAAATGTTATAGCTTTATCAGCTTGAATTTGAACTTTTCTCAAAACGTCCTCAAAGTACCGTCTCTCTCAGACTTTAAAATCAGGATAAAGGTCTGTATAATTGCTTGTTTCGAATCACAATCAGCCTCAGACCTTTGTCTTGGATTAAAAGTCAGAGAAGTACGGTACTTTGATGTCGTTTTGAAAAAAGTGAAAACGAAATGTCGGTGCGTATTTGTGTTTTTAAATGTCCTTGACATGGTATTTAACCAGAAAAAAAATAGGGACATACAATTATTTTCATAGTCTATTGAGGTTTCCTGACGTAGTTGGTGGACAAAAGCTTGGCCAACTGCCACTGTCTACCGCCAAAGAATACTATGCCAAGTTTTGTCACGTCATACCAGTGCTAAAAATTTAATCGTGAAACTTTATACTGATTCAACAAAAACGCGTTTTATATTCTACACGTTCATCCTCGAGAAGTAGGCAGATATGTGTAAAAAAGTAATAACTAAGTAAAAATATGTTCATAATAAAATAAAAAAATTAGAACTATGGAACATAATAAATAACGACAATTTAGATTATTAAGGTAGAGGCTCTCTATCATGCAAAGTAAAATTAACTGGTGTGACTTCAACCTCTTTACGTTCATCTTATCAGCCCTCGCTAGTACCTAATCATATGGTAATCCTATAAGATAACATTTTCAATTATTTACGAGTTCACTGTCTCATAAAATATTCATCAAAACATTTCAAGCTTAGTGACGTCACTACTCAGCTCAAGTATCACCCCCTGTTATAATTTTCCAGCCGTTCGTGGAATAAATAAAGATTTGAATAGTATTACTAATTGGTAGTTTCTTACGGCAAAAGCTAATATTAAATATAACTAATAGTCGCATTTGGATGTTGGAAAACAATAGTCACTTGTCATTCACCTATTTTATGAACGAATTCAGAAAGCTACTTATTCCGGAATATAGAAGCCTATTCCGAAGCCTACCCACGATATGTTTTCTAGTACGTGGTCCCCACTCGATAACTCTTTGGCCCCAAGGGCCATCTTGTCTGTGAGCAATATGCCGCGCCCACTGCTACTTAAAGGCTGGCAAATCTACGGGCAATATCGGTAACCTTGGTTTGTCTGCGGATCCCTCCATTGCTCTCTGTGCGATGTTGAGCCTTCTTAAAAGGCCCATTGTGAGAGACCACGTCTCTGTACTATAGGTCATCACTGGCAATACACTGGTCAAAAACTTTCGTCTTGAGACACTGGTATTTGGGATGAAAAAATATCACGCATCTTTCCGAACGCCGCCAGCCGAGTTGAATTCGACAATTGACCTCTTTCTCGTATTTGCCCCTACCTAGTTGAATTGTCTGTCCTAGGTACATATAATCCACAATTTCGAGCGTAGTCTCTAATTTTTAATAGAGTGGGTGCGACATGGAAGTTCGACATAATTTTCGCCTTGTCCATATTCATTTTAAGACCCACTCGTTTAGAGAAACTATTAAGGCCATCGCGCATTGCGCTAACGTCTTCCATGGTTTCAACCATGATCACTATATCGTCAGCAAATCGAAGGTGGAGGATATACTCGCCATTAATGTTGATGCCGAATCCGTTCCAGCCAAGGAGCCTAAATAGTCCAGCGCTGCAGTAAACAGTTTTGGAGATATGTCTCCTATATACAAAATGAGTATATTGGATATTATAAAGATTTGCACCTTTCATTATGTAATGTTGTGTTAAGGATGGTAAATTGGACAATCGGAATGGAAGATCGACAATATTACATGATCGTTGACTTATCATTCATACCATAGCTAGGTTGGTTTGCCATCAGGCGAGCAGGCAACAGGGATGAAATTTCTGTCGAGTATGACGATGGCGCAAAGAGGCGGTAGGGATCAATCCGAACAATTCCTCGGAGCACTCCCCATGGTAAATGCAGTAGAAGATGCACAGCGAAGCCACGATCAACAAGTTCCTGGCAATCGACGATACGAGTCGCCCTCCGCTGACTGTGGTCCAGATGGAGGAGATGGTATTGGGGTGCCCCTGCTCAAAGATGAGGGCAGTATTCTATGTGTAGTATTGTATTTTTGGCAGACACCTATGGTAACCGATCCTCCACACTCCAAAGTCATTATTCGTGAGTTCGAAGACATTGTAAAACGTTTCTTCATGAGGAAAAAGTACCTCATATATTTTTGAATAGCCACTCAATTCAATAACTCTTTTAGTGTTAGTTAGATTACGTACCGACTATTACAGGTACTAAAGGAAATTGTATATTACGAGTATTATCTAAAGTTAAACTGATCCAAATAACCAAGACCCTGTTGTGTCTGTGGCAACACTGACGTTCGGCCCAACAAAATATATGTATCTCTTGTAATCCGCGTGTCTGAGAAATAACTTGTTGTGTGATTAAGTACAATACAAATAAACAATATAATACGACCAAGTGAGTATTTATTATTGGCGACGAGGAAAATGGCGTTAATTGGAAGTATTGAACATTTCGATACAGAAAATCAAGATTTCGGAGATTATGCAGAGCGGATGGAACAATTATTTATTGTAAATGTGATAGAAGAAAAGAAGAAGGTAGCTATGTTTATTACATTAGTTGGCCCAAATACATATAATGTACTAAAAAATTTAGTATCGCCGGATAAACCATGTGATATAACCTACAAAAGAGTCATTGAAGTTTTGACAAGTCATTATACTATTAAAAAGTCGGCAGTGGCGGGTCGATATGAATTTTACGGTTGCAAGCAGAAAGAGGGACAAAAGGTAAACGATTATATAGTAGAAATAAAGAAAAAAGCGTCCATTTGCAATTTTGGTAACTTTTTAAACGAAGCCCTTCGAGACCGTCTTGTATGTGGGTTGTGTAATGAACACCTTACAAAGAAATTGTTAACGGTAGGAGATAAACTTACGTTTGAAGAGGCAGTTAACATTGCCATTGCTTACGAAAGTGCGGATAAAGAGAGCAGAAATATGCAACTAAATTCAGATGTGCATGTGGTACAGAAACAAGTTCGCCTACCTATATCTAAAAAATCATTTACATCCACAAGCTATGACCGTAACAGGTTGAATTGTTCTCGCTGTGGTGGCAATCACCAGGCAGATAAATGTTTCAAAAAAAATTGGACATGCTATAATTGCAAACGTCAAGGACATGTTGCAGCAAAGTGTTACCTTCGCACCATGGAAACCCGGAATGTTAGACAGTTGGAAGAGGGTCAAGATATACAAGAAACAGAGGTTGTGCTGGGCAGTATCCAAAATATCACTGCAGATGAGCAAGCAGCTTGGATGCCGTTGTGACTAGGCAACGGACATTTAATTAAAATGCAAGTTGACACAGGAGCGTGCAAAACAGTAATCCATAAAAAAGATTTTATCAAATATTTTTCAGCAAAGATGTTAAGAAAGTGCAGCTGTACATTGAAGTCTGTATCAGGGGAGCTATTAAGAGTGATTGGATCCATAAAGATTTTAGTAAGTAATTTACAAAAAGAATTGTATTTAATTGTAGTTGATTGCAATAAATATTTTGAGCCATTAGTAGGAAGAAATTGGTTAAAAGTAATATTTCCTAGGTGGCAGAAGCAGTTTGAACTTAAACCAATTAGTTTCAACAGTGGGGAAAAAGAAAAGTTTATACAAAATATTAAGACTAACTTCAAACAAGTTTTTGAGAAAGATAGGTCGTCTCATATTCAGAATTTAAAAGCTAGTCTTAAATTGAAACAAGGAGTACAACCTATCTTCCACAGAGCTTATACAATACCATATTCTAAGAAAGATGAGGTGGAAAAATAATTGTTGAGTTTGGAAAAAGCTGGTATTATAGAAAGAGTTAGGCATAGTAAGTGGGCTAGCCCAATAGTGTTAGCTCAGAAAAGTGATAGAAAGTTAAGGATTTGTGTTGACTATAAGGTCACATTAAATAGAGTTCTTGACACGGAGCATTATCCTCTTCCTGTACCGGAAGATATTTTTACCCAACTTAGTGGGGGCAGTGTCTTTTGTGTTCTCGATTTAACAGGAGCTTATCAACAGCTACTTTTAGAGGAATCTTCACGTGAATATATGACAATAAATACACACTTGGGATTGTTTAAACCGACTAGGTTGCAATTCGGAGTATCAAGTGGACCTTCTGTATTTCAATGTGCTATGGATCAAATTCTGCAAGGTTTAAAAAATGTTAATTGTTTTATCGATGACGTGGTTATAAAGGGAGACAGTGTTTCAAATTGTTATAACAATTTAGTAAATGTTTTGAAACGATTGCAAGCATATAATGTTAAAGTAAATTTAGATAAGTGTCAGTTTTTTTGTGAAGAGATAAAGTTTTTAGGGCATATAATTTGTAAAGAAGGAATAAAACCCATGCCAGAAAAAGTAGAAGCTATTGTTAGGGCTCCAGCTCCTAAAACAGTGACACAGCTACAGGCCTACCTAGGTCTTCTAAACTACTATTGTAAATTTTTGCCTAGATTGTCTGAATGTTTGAAACCTTTGCATGAATTACTTAAGAGTAAAGTATCTTTTGATTGGAATGACAATTGTGAAAGAGCATTTCAAAATAGTAAGCAATTATTAATTGATAATCAATTATTAGCACATTATGATTGCAAGAAAGAATTGTATTTAACTACTGATGCTAGTGAATATGGAGTAGGAGCAGTGCTTAGTCATAAATTGGATGGTGAGCCTATTAGTTTTGCCTCAGGTACATTAAATAGTGCACAAAAAAAATATTCACAAGTAGAAAAGGAAGCCTTGGCAATTGTCTTCGCTGTTAAAAAATTTCACAAATTTCTGTATGGTCGAAAATTTACATTGGTCACTGATCATCAACCACTTAAATATATTTTTGATCCTTTAAAGAGCATACCAGTAACAGCAAATGCTAGAATTCAGCGGTGGGCACTTCTGTTATCGGGTTATTCATATAATATTATGTATAGAAAGGGTATATTGTTAGGTAACGCTGACGCTTTGTCGCGTTTACCACTACCAGAAATAGCAGATGTTATTGACACAGTAAATTGTTTGAGTTTTTCAGAGCAATCTCCACTTGATTTTATTGAAATTGCAAAACATACACACACTGATATTGTTTTAAGTAAAGTTTATGAGTATGTAACTAAAGGATGGCCAAATAGTGTGAGTGACATAAATGTAAAACCTTATTTTTTGAAGCGTGCTGAATTAAGTGTGGAGCAAAAATGTTTGTTATGGGGAAATAGGGTAATTATACCGCTTAAATTAAGATCTAAAATTTTAAGTGTATTTCATGAATATCATCAAGGAATTGTTCAATCCAAGATGTTAATGAGGGAATACTGTTGGTGGCCAAATTTAGGGCAAGATATAGAGAAAACTATTTTAGGTTGTGAAATTTGTCAGTCAACTCGAAATTTTACAAATTCATGCCCATTAACTCCATGGAGTAAATCTGAAAATAATTTTGAAAGAGTTCATATTGATTTTTTTCATGTGAACTCTATTACTTATTTTTTAATTGTTGATTCAAGATCAAAATGGATAGATGTTCATATTATGCAGAGTACCACAGTCGCTCAAGTCATTGAAAAATTATGTAAAACTTTTGCAATTATTGGGGTACCAGCTCAAATAGTCAGTGATAACGGTCCACCTTTTAATTCAGTGGAGTTTGTAAATTTTTTAAAGGCTAATGGTTGTGCAGCTCTTAAAACTCCACCTTATCATCCTCAATCAAATGGAATAGCTGAAAGATCTGTGCAAACAGTAAAAAATGGTTTAGCTAGATTACAAGTTATGAATGAGAAAAAAATATCTAAGGAAATTATCTTGCGAAACTTTTTATTTACTTATAGAAACTCTCCCAACTCTACGGGAATTTCGCCAAATGAAATGTTATTTAAACAGAAACCTAGAACTAAATTTGACTTATTAAAGCCTCATAATGTTATATCTAAAAGAAGTTGTACTGAAAATAAAGAAATTGTAATTGTTTTTAATGAGGGCGATAAGGTATGGTGTAAAGAATTAAGTAAAGGAAAAGGATGGGTTAAAGGAATTATTGTTAATAGATTAAGTAAGGTCAGATATATGGTAAAGATAGGTGAGGTTCTAAAACATGTTCATGTTTCATCGCTGAGGCCTTGTATATTAAATGAGGAGGAAGTTCATATTAATCCAAATGTTATGTTGCCAGGGCAGCAAAATACTAATTTTGATGATGAACCAACTGTTTTGCCTGACACAAGCAACAGTGTTGAGACATCAGACATTCCAATGTCTCAAAATAATAGTGAAATAAATGAGAGTAGAAGTGATTTAAGGGAAGGTGATAGATTAGAAAGTCAGGAGACTTATAGAGAGGAAGGTCAGATTACTCATGGTTCATCTTCAGAAGTCTATTTCCCTGCTTTAAGGAGATCTACTAGAATAAGGAAACCTCCCGAACGTTTGAATTTGTAATTCAGTTATTAAATGAAGCTTTATAAGGGGACGAGTGTTGTGTCTGTGGCAACACTGACGTTCGGCCCAACAAAATATATGTATCTCTTGTAATCCGCGTGTCTGAGAAATAACTTGTTGTGTGATTAAGTACAATACAAATAAACAATATAATACGACCAAGTGAGTATTTATTAGACCCAATCTGTTTTTTTAAAGGAATCTCCCGTATTAGGAATATGTGCTGTGTCGCGGGGACTTTACATAGCCACGAAACGTATGCAGTGAATACCTATTCTCAGAACAACAATTAGTGAATCACATAGTGTTGTTCCATGTGTTGTTTGAACCCAAAACACTTGGCGCAATGGAAAGCGGCGTGGCGACCACCTAAATCACTAGGCCAACCGTGCAGTCAAGTTACGTTTTTAGGAGCTTTTTTTCAACTAGTTTTCGATCCAGGGTACCGTAGACCGAACCTAATAATTCAGGTTAAGGGGCGCTCATGTTTACTTGTGTTTCTTGAGATACAGGTTTTCATAGGTGACGGGAGTTACTTACCTAACCATTTGAAAAAGTTTTTCTTAGATCTTGTTTAATTACTAACTAAGACCTGTGCGATGTTACCCGCAGTTGTTACTGTACTTTTACAACAAGGCGGGTGACGCCACGGGACAAAGTTAGTACAAAAAAGTAGCCTAAGATACTACTCATATCATCAGCTAACTGTCAGTGTAATTCTTGTCAAATAGATCCAGCCGTTTCAAAGATTTGCTGTAACAAACAGACACTTTAAAAAAATATTTTACATGTAGGGTACTGTATATACTTTCATAAGCGTTAAATGAAATGCTTTAATTTGAAATTATAAACAGAGATTTCAATTTCATTGATATATAAAGATTATCTTTTAATTTTTGTCCACTTTACTACAAAGTGTTTTCCCATGTTGAAGTCTACTGCTCTGAGTGTTATGGGTTCAAACCCCACATAGGAAAACGCTTTGTGAGATCCACAAGTTGTTGTTCTGAGTTTGGATAATTTTTGAGTCCGTTTCTTACATGTTTGTAAAGTCTCCCGCGACACATTAGTTGTCTTTTCTAAAAAAATCAATATAAAAAAATATTTCCATGAATGTCCAAACTACTTTGCAATGAATATTCCCTGCTGTCACTTGGTACGTATCCATGACAACGATTTTCCGTTCCACTGCCGCTACAGACACTCGCCATCGCCCGTCACAAGTCCCAAGCGTTCTCTATCTTATCCGATGGAAACATCCTTTCAACGATTTACTTTCTCAAAGGTAATAAGGGTCTGTTTTCAGATACCGATTATTTATTTATAAGTATATTATTGTTTCTTTGATGATCTTTTCCTTTGTTGTCAGATACAGGTGAACCAAACAACATGTGGACTTGTATTTACTTTTTGTTAGATTTCATGGTTTTTGATATTTAAGTTGTGTATAGAAATTCTGTTTATCGTTAGAATTCGTTTATATCTAAATAATCATTTTTACAGATAACATGTTTTCTTGTATGAATGTTTGAGTGTAATGAAACAGTAGTAATAGGAATCTGGAGAGGCTATTTGATTTGACTAATGACATCGCTTGGTGCTGGATTGAATGTATATAGTGTTCCCAATATCCTTGACTGTTCCATAGCTACATACATAATCATAAATTATTATACCTCTGAGGGTGAGGTAGACGACACGATAATTTTCCGCATGGTTAACCCTCACATATAATATAAGTTCATTTTAGTACTGATTGCCATTCCTTGAGGGTAAGATTTGCAAAGTATGTACTACGTACACTACTATACTATACTCGCAATAACAATCCATTGAAATAACTAATATTTATAGATCCTGATAATCGTTCTTTGTTTTTTAGTCTGTGTGTGTTTTCTATCTATATAATAAAATAAAAATTAATCGCTAAAATGTTCCGATTTTCGGCATCAAATTGAATAATTCTTATTTTTATGTGTTTGTTATTGTCATGACAAGGTTTGTATAAAAAAAACCTTAAGTGTTCTATTCTAGGGAGCGTTCAAGTATTACGTAACGCAATTTTTTTCTCGTAAAACGTTACAATGCGTTACAGGGGCGGTTATTTTAAGAGTTTATTAGCAAAAACTAAGGAGAAAAACAATTGTGTGTATTGTAAACCAAAAATTTATCTACACTAATATTATAAAGAGGAAAACTTTGTTTGTATGTTTGTTTGTTTGTTTGTTTGTTTGTAATGAATAGGCTCAAAAACTACTGGACCGATTTTAAAAATTCTTTCACTATTCGAAAGCTACATTTCCCACGAGTAACATAGGCTATATTTTATTTTGGAAAGAATAGGGTTCCGTAAGATATTTGGGTTTTTCGGACCCAAAGTGTAAAAAATCAACCAGATAAGTTACTTATTTTGCGTACGCTGCCTAAACGGTAAAAGATAGAACCATAAAATGTTCTAATTAATCGTAGATATTATAAATATCTACAAAAAAGTCCGCGACACACTATACCTATCTATGTCGAGTGAGGCACAACAACCATTTTTTTATTTAAAAATCTTGAATTTAGTTTGGGCTACATTTAAACGCGTTTATTTTACTCATGCTATCAATCCTTATCAAAATAAATTATTTTATCACTAACTACAGTTTATGTAGATAATATTTGGTCTTTGAATGATAAAAAATTGGACGTTTGGTTTTGAAGTTATGGCAAAATTAAAATATTACTAATAGAAGCGGAGCACCAATGAAGAATGTTTAAAAAACGGGGGAAATTTTCACGCTACGGGCAACATAAGACGCAAACGAGGTTGCGTGGGTCAGCTTTAAAATATAAACATGACACTTGAGTGTTACGTAGCGTTTAGATAGGGGGGGTCGAACAGAAAAATGTTACGATGCGTTACAGGGGGGAGTGGGGGTTCAAAAATCTTCAAAAGTTGCGTTACGTAATACTTGAACGCTCCCCTATTCAGTTCGTGGGAGAGCCACGCTTCGGCATGAATGGGCCGGCTCGACCGGAGTGATACCACGGCCTCACAGAAAACCGGTGTGAAATAGCGCTTGCGCTGTGTTTCACCGAGTTACTGAGGATACCGGAGGCCCTTACCCCAACCCCTCCCTCCATTCCCCTTCCCATCCCTCAAAGGTCGGCAACGCACTTGTGACGCGTCAGGAGTTGCGGGTGTTCATGGGCGGCGGTAACCGCTTACCATCAGGTGATACGTCTGCTCGTTTCCCACACTATACAATAAAAAAAAAAGAGTCCGCGACTGTACCTTACCCATGGGTAACTGAGGCGGGTATAGATGCTTAAACAAATTTGGATAATATTCACGAAAAATAACGGTATAATGTTCGCCGGATCAGCTTGTTATTAATAAAAATTACTTGTCACTCGCATACAGATAACTTACCAGATTAACCCAATAAGTTGTGAAGCACCGTGCCGTATTGATGTCGTGTATGAAACCTGCCTGGTACTTTTATTAATATAGCATATACCCAGCGTTACAGGTAAAGAAGCTTTTAGATATGAATTATAATAGACAAACAATAAAAAACTCTATGGTGGAAAACCGCTCTAACGTGCAGCGTTTGTTACGCTGTCTAACTTGTATAAATTAGTTTCTCTGAAACTCAAAGCTGCATACTATAAATATGCTGTAGTTTCTGTAGTGTCGGTTTTAAATTTTAGTAACTGCACTAGTTCTCTCTATCGTACTATCTAGTTCTCACTACACTAAAATTATGGAAAAAATGGTAAAAGAAAAAGACCTTTAAGTATAACATAAAGCACCTAATGTAATAAAGTTTTATTAAATCTGACAACTGTTTTTATTTCATTTCAAAGTTAGTGAGCTCGAACATCTCGTTTATAATTTTAGAAAGCAGGATTAACAATGAAATATAAACATTTATTTATAAAACATCAATCGTAATACACATTTATGCAGTCACCGATATCAGAAAACACACCTTAAAAAGCTTTTTCAGAACTTTCTTCAAATTTGTGTTATGTAGCCAAATAATTTAATGCTTCGTACAGACTTTTACCTACGGCTTTCACTTGTCTATTTACGAGCCAATTTCTATGTAACCCACTGAGCGGACTACTTAATAGTAGTTCGTTGGGAGGGGCTTTAAGCTTTTGAAACGTTAGACACATTGCTGGAGGGGACTTTCAGTAGCTTATTACCTGTGTGTGAGTTACTTGGTCCTTGTTAAGCTAGTTGTACCGAGTGGTTGCCGGTGTGTTATCGTTTCCTCTGAAAGGTTCTAGAAGTATCTACTTTGGTTGTATATAATAAATCAATATATTCTTCAGTGTACTCTCCTTGCGCCAGTTTTATGGAGTTAGTTAGGGTTTTGTAAATCGTGAGTTTATTTTTTTAAGATAAATGTTTACTTTTCGTTATGTGCTTTAGAATAAAACTTAGGAACTTTTATAAAATACTACTAAAATATTGATGCAGCTTTTCTATTTTTAAGTTTGATATTAATAAATACTTCGATGTTTTAAATAAACCTTACATGCAATAAAAACGACGTAGGTACTTACCACACTGTGTGCCGCACGAAAATAATAATGAGCTCTTAACATTGAACAAGCTTCACATATCTTTATGTTCAAAGGCATGTCATGTTTGCTTAGTCCCTTTAATCCCCCAGGACTTGCACATATAAACACACGTCATAAAAAATGAAAGAATCGCATTCGTTTGGAGGGATTCTTCTGGATTTCCCGAGACTCATACACAGGAGACACAATAAACGATTTGTAATTAACTTTCTTTAAAAAATTCTCTAAATGAGAGTGTTGAATGTTGTTGAATGGTTGTAAAGATTTTAGGTTCTCAGGTAAATTTTTCTAAATTCTCGGTCGTTCCAATTAATTGACTTAGTTTTGCATAACTTTACAACAACAACAAGTTAATACTTGAAAATATAAATGTAACTTCGCAAATTAAACGTAGTAGTATTGTAAATTGTTAAAGCCCGTGATAGATAAAATATGTTTATTGTTCTTAATGGTATTTGTTATTAAAGATAATTAGAGCTTTTCATGAAACATGTGTAAAGACGTACTATTAAGGTACCTTTTACTTTTTTCCTATAAATTCCCCGGTTAAACAGTCGGCTTTACCAACATAACTAATTACTGGTAAAATATCCAAATGTCGTGGCCAAAAATAATCGACTTCATAATGTGTCCATCCATATAATAAAATGGTCGAACTTAATCGTACACCTAACCAGCGAAAACTGACGGTAACATTTAAACGTCAATCCATATGTGGTTACATCATTATTCTACATGATTAAGAAATAAAAAATCTTTTAAGTAAAGATTAGACATAATTACCTTAGACTGTTTTTTTGACGCTTTCTGATATGTATTATATGATATAGTAAGACTAAGGATCACCAAATGGTGGACCGTTATATCTAATACGGATAGGTTACCTTTTTTGTGCTTATTTAAAAATATTTATAGTATCGACATAAAAAGTTATGGTATAAATAATCTAATATAGGAAATATAAAAAAAAGTGTGAAATACGGTATCCAAGTATGTATTATATCACTTTTACCTCATAGATTAATCTATATAAAGGTATCTAATAATATCCGACGCGTCAGGCCCATCGAGCATGAGAACCGATGACAAGGTCGACTGCACCACGATAGGGTTACGCGGTCAATGAACGGCTAATGTTGATAATTATATAATATAAAGTTTTATGTCTATTTGTTAATACAATTCAGAAACTTATAATAATTGTGGCTGTGGCTTTATGTTGGCTAACCAAATTTTTCCAAAGATCTAGGTAATTTGTTTTTGTAAATTTTGTTTCTACCACTTAATGTATTTAATGGAGTTTATATTAAATGCTGGCTAAGTAAAATATAACACTGATTGTCTGAAGCACCGACGATATGATAAGAAAATGATAGAAAAGGAGAAATTGCAATTGAGCAGTATATAAGTTAATAAATTAAAAAATTAAAAGTCTCAAACGAGATCCTGTAAATCCAAGAGTAGCCAAAACGTCTTTCCTTCTTAAAGAAATGCATGCGTGGTTATATGCTGTTTTTCTCCTGCATCCGTGCAATCTGAAGTACTACTAAGGGTCTTGTTCTTCGCCGTAGCATTACCATCCCTAACTCTTACCAGCGAAGGCTCGAAATGCTGCCGATGCCTCATCTACTCCATTTCTTTTAGTGTAAATATATTACTGATGGCTATCAGTAGTGTTTGTCTAACTTAATATAGTTCCTTACACCTGTTAGAGATAATCGGCCACTTATCTTATGTCTACGACATGATAAACTAGTAGACTGACATTATTACTAAGTGGTTTACAATATATGCTAATAACCCTCATTCAGAGGTAATATTTTCCGTAAGGTAAACATTAGATTCGTTAAAGTAAACCGATAATGACTGATATCTTGACTAGCTCTTGGTCATTGCCCGATTTAATATCGAGACGTAATCGATTCTCGGCTGGTACTCTAATGATTCTACTATACTAACATTAATAACAACCATGCGAGAACATGATGCGCCACCCGGTAGCTTTCTAATCATATAAGGCTTGATCTATGAATTTAATATGTATAGAAAATAAATAAATTTCTATACATATTAAATTCACGATTAATCGATGATGGGATTTTTATATAAGATTGCAACAGTTTCTTTTGTTTTAGAGATCCATTTCTCAAAAGCCTTTTTCACAGGAACACGTAGACATAATGTTTTGAAAGTAACGTTGCATACTTTTGTATTTCTTGGTACTTCGAAGCTGTAAAACCACGTGCACGAAGTCAGCGGGAGCGGAGCGAGCAGCGGCACGTTCAAATGTATAAACTTATATGATAGTGTTCACGAGCGGAGCGGAAACTCTAACTCGTTTTCAAAACCAGCGGGCTAGGCAGCGGAGGCTAGAGCGGTTTTGTGATTGTTATAAGAAACAATACCTCTTAAATTATAGCTTGATACGGATGACAGATTTTACAAAAAAACATCAGTGTGTTTATATAGGAGATGAAAGAAAGCACAATGAAAAGAAAACATCAACCAAGCGAAAAAAATTACAAGTAATAAATATGGTTAAAATGTTTTAATAGCAAGAATTAAATAAAATATTAATAATTAAATAAACTTGAAACAATCACAACATCAACAAAATTAAAAATCATTAATCTATTTTATTTCATCCCTATCCGACACCACTACACTGATGCGCACTGCTCGTACGACGCTCGTCACCCGCTCCTCGCCAGCTCACCTCTCCGCTGCCGCTCAGCTCCCCGCTGACTACGATAACGAACCCTAACAGATTAAGGTAGTCTAAAAGTCTTTAAAAAACATATTTAGTATGGTTAATTAATAGGCTGTTATGCACCTAGTTTCTGCTTTTAAACATTCGTGTACAGTGACGACCGTCTAAGGCCTAAACTACTGCATTATCAGTTTAGTGCAAAAAAAGACACGAAGTAACTAGACAGTATAAGCCAAATTGAAATGTGATAAATCCACGTTCTTAATCCCAATACACTAAACTTTACGACGTATCAATCCAAAGTGCCATCATTATAGGCTGCTCTTAAACGTTACGACTATGTCATTACCAGTAATTACAACTAATCGCGGCAATCAGTACATAATGTCCTATAACACTATAATGCGTTTCATTTGTCGAATTAATTAGGCAACTGTCGCTTAAAGATCGGAGATATTGAATAATTATATGTAAAAAGATTATTTTTCTAAAAAGGAAAATCTAATGTGGTTGCTTCATAGGCCCAATGTCGATTTGAAAATACATTTTTAAGAGTTGTGTGGGCCAGACCAGTCTATTTTCTTATTATTTTGCTGCATACTATTCGTTTCTTTCTTCAGTTTAGTTTAAATATTAAATAAAAAAATAAGTACTTTTTAAGTGAAATTGTGGATTCAATTAAAAAATACTTAACATGCATGTACTTTTTAAACGGTTTTATTTAGCTCACCCCGTTTGTTTTATTCTTGGGTCAAATTTAGTAATTCAAATTTCACCCTCTTCCTGTCAACCGATTAATCTGAAATTTTGTATACACTTTGGATTTTGGTGACAATACAATTATGTTTATTCATTATCATTATAAATTCAAGATGGCCTTCGCTACAAAATGGCGGATAATTTATGTTTTATTAATCCCATCAATATGGGTATCAAATGAAAGGGCTCAACAAGCAGAATACAATATACTATAAAAAATTGAAATCCAAGATGGCGGCCGCTACAAAATAGCGGATAACGTAGGTTTTATCAATCCCATCAATATGGGTATCAAATGAAAGGGCTAAACAAGCAGAATACAATATACTATAAAAATTGAAATAATGAAGCACTAAATGAATTAAACAGAATGCGAAATAAAAACTAAAAACTAGAAAATAAAAATAGGTAAAAAAACTTTTTAAGTTAAACGGTTTTATGTTAAACATACATTGCAATGTTTAAGATAAATGTACTTAAAACCAAAAAATAATAAAATAGATACAGTCGTGGGAATTATAAACATATGCATAGATTAGACTAAAATATAAAACCGTGGGGCACGTCAATTGTCTACAAATTATCGACTTAATGTGCAATAGAAGAATCGTTTAATTCGTCGTTAGGCAGTAGGCCCGCAGACGGTGAGGAAATTACTTACTATTTTCTTGCTCATGGAAATTCCAATAGTTATACACTCCATGTTAACCCCACGGTTTTATTTTAGTCTAGTCTATGCATATGTTTATAATTCCCACGACTGTATCTATTTTATTATTTTTTGGTTTTTAGTACATTTATCTTAAACATTGCAATGTATGTTTAACATAAAACCGTTTAACTTAAAAAGTTTTTTTACCTATTTTTAACCAAACAAAACAGTTTACAAACCAATCTCCCTGCAAGTGCGCTGTTGTTTCTCAACACATTCAACTTGCTTAACATCCGTATTTGCCACTCGTACAAACCTTATTCGATTTGCACTTTTATTTGGTTCCTCCACAGCAACTGACATTGCGGATTATTAGATACGCTCTGAGCTATAAGGTTAATCATTTGTTTGTTCACCTTGTGGTAAGCGGTTCTTAAAATATAATAAAATGGTTTTAAATACTTTTCTAGGTACTTACCACTTTTACTTTCTGAAGAGTTTTGCAATGATGAGAAGAATAAGATAGGTTTTGATAAAAATGTTACCGTCTGTAGATTGAAACTTATTCGACAGTTTAGTGACTCGATTTTTATACAAATATGCACCACTTCTTCTTTTTCTCTAGTTTCTGTGTATTTTTCTAGATTATAGTAAAAGTGGGCCGCTATAGCTTGGGTCACACTGAATTGTCCACATTCCCAATGACAATGGCTACCACCACTCGTGAATTCTGCTCATGCTTTCCACTAGGAAAAGAGTATTTTGGCAGCTAATGTTAACTGCAAATATCAAAAAAAGTTTTATTGTAGAATCAAACAAAGCAATATTATACCTAACAACCGCAATGTATGAATATAAACAATTACCTTATGTTGCTACGACGCTGAACACTCGAAAATCAACGCAACCTATACTTTTGTACTGTGGCAATATATAATTATAATATACCCACAGTCAAACCTTTCAAACGTCAAAACTCTACACAATATGGCCACAGAGACGCAAGTCTGTGCGAACTTTTAGGAAAATATTAAGTAAATCAGGCAGCTAATAAGAACTACGCGCAGAAAGACAACAGCAGCTGTGAGTTTGAAAAGAGATGGATGGAATGAACTTGTAAATGAGAAATTAGTAACTTGAGTGATGGTGAGTGCTTTTAAACTATATTAAAAAATTAAAGAGTTATAAGGAAATGGTAATTGAAAAGGAAATAGTTGTGGAAGAAAATGAAGGTAACAAATTGATAAAAACACCAAAATCTGCAATTTGACAAGATTTTATAATATGGTGACAGGTACCTTGTATACCCTATATTAATAATTAAATTAATAAGCTCAATATCAAATTTCAAGTAACAAGACAGGTAGTTTTTAGTAAAAGTTATAACTTGCATTGGTAACCACGCCTAGTAGTTGATGAGTGAATATTAACACCAGCTTTCACTTATAACCGCAAGAGTTAACTGTTTGTCAGCAGATTCAGTAAAGATGAGATTAGAAAATAGTATGCGGTTGTTGATTTTTGCAATGACGCCATTTTTTGGCATGTTACGTGAACGAGTGAAGAACGTTTATCTAAACGAATTCACAGAACCTGAATGAATGAATAAACCGCTGCTAAGAAGCCTCAACAGACATAATGTGCAGGTTAGCAGTGTACATGCTGAATTAAAAATACTCGTAACATGCTGAGCTACAACTTGTATGTCAACTTATTAGAAAATCACACCATAACGTCTTTGCATACCCCAGACGAGAATAAGTCGTGAATTCAATGTAAGTAGTCGTAAACATTACAGACTCATATTAACTATATCTAATACTTTTAAACGAGCAATTCTTACGATTTTCGTATATATTAGTATGCAGGGGTCGTAAATCGATCTAGCTAGGATTAATTTTTTGAAAATTTTACTTAAAATAATACGGTCATCCGGTACTTACATATAATCACTTAACTACTGCGCTTTTAGACAATAACTCAGCAAATCTCAACAACAACTTAAGTAACGTTTATGTTAATTTAGTTACTGCTAACCCAGTTTGTAGAAACAGTACAAATTTGAAGAGGCCGCCCCATTAAATGTTAACGTGAACTCCGTTTTATCCAACGAATTAGTTATTCAGAAGTAATTTACATGCAGTGTCCGTTCCTTTGTAAATTAACAATAATGTTTATAGGAGTAGTATATATGTAGGAGTCAGTGAATAGATACTTTGGCACTTCTCTAACAGATTGTAACTAAACTGCTTGCCTTTGTACTTTAAAGGGTAGGCAGAGAATTATATTAACCACGACTTTAAGGAGGCCATAATTTCTAGAATATTACCTGTGTTTTCTTGGTTTTCTAATTTCTGCACACCTTAAAACTGAAGTTCACTTAAAGTGATAAAAACATAACACTCAAATATCAGTTTCAAATCCTGACATTGAGTTATTTATTTTAAGTGCTGTGCGTAATTACATATACCTCCGTTTACCTAATTTTCGTAAAAAAAGGGTAGAAAGATTTTGACTATTACCCGAATACTCATAATGAGCGTAAGTCCTAAAACCACAAAAATATATACCAATTGGCTTCCTCTACTACCACATACGGCGATGCAAATTTCATTGTTTAAGACACGGGAAGTTGGACCATATTTGGTTTAACATTGCCATTTTATTAACGACACAAAGTACAATGAACTTGAAGCCTTTTGATACGTTACTGTTTGTGCAAGTCAACTACGAAATCACTTACAACCATAGATAGACTAGCGAATCCAATTGATATGTGAAGTTGTGTCATTAATTTATAAAAGCACAGTTCGATCTACTGTTTATTAAAGCGTTAAAAAATGAAAATGAAAACGGGAAGTAGCCTTCAGGAGTCTGCTAAAAATCAATATCGTAACCAATTTTGGCAATTTTGAATTGAAAGGGACTAAACTAAAGCGATTTATATAAAGACAATTATTTATTATATGTCTCTAGTCGTAATTTCTCATCAGAACTTGTCAAAGTTCATAATATTTAATGTAGTAATATGTATTCACATGCGGCTATTGTGTGTAATATATAGTAGCATAACATAACTAGTACATAGTAATTATGTTACCTGAGTTCGTACACATCCTACATGTAACGTGTACACATGTCTTGTATGGTCAATTTAGTAATGTACTTCATTTTCACAAAGCGCACCTATCTCTTTTCTCTACATCGCGGCACGAATTTTACCTAAAACTTTGAATAGCATTCTCACGACTAAGTGATCATCCAATTTTATTTAAAAAGGTTTAGTTTTTCATATTATTAAAAAAAACACTGTTACTTTGCAACGAAAAAAAAGCGCCGAACATGACATTCTCGACCAGTGACAAATACGAAGGTTTTCCTAAATCATTTCTAGACCATTTGTACCAGACATAATTTATGGTTTCTACATGAATAAATAGCAAAGAGTTTATGCATGTTAAACACAGCAATAACATACCGTAACTCACGTTTGCAATCAGTACTTAATATTAATGAGCTGATTTATCGTAAATATATTATTTTACTATACGTATAAATTGACGAGTACAATTTTGTGAGTGCAGTTTTGGGCATTTTTCTGCAGTTATTACTATATCGCACAACTCGCACCTCTCACGACGTAACTATATCGCACCATTACTGCGTTATTAATTAAGTCCTTGCTTAAACAATATTCTTTTTAAAAACCTGTAAATGGATTCAATCAAATGTGTGTGAAGTTTTTGTTGCTTCCTGTTTTCCAGCTCTGTAAATAGGCCTCAACTTGCTAGACCGTTACACTGTTGTACACCAGTGGGACGTGCTCAGTGTGATAAGTGTGAGATAAACCGTTGTTTAGTTAAACGATGACAAAATATTGTGGAAGGTCCTGTTCCTCTAAACTACTCTAAAGAATTGTGTCCAATGAATGACTATTTTCTATGTTGACAAATTAAGTTCAACTGCCTCAGAAATAGTCGTTACCTTTACGATCTCTTAGAATGATAAATAAAAATTTAAAGGTGTGCAAGTTTCATAGAATACATACAACAGTAACTTCTTCAAAAATGTGTTTAAATGGAAATGGAGTGTACCTAGTATTACTTTATGGCTACAAATAGGGACCTGTTTTAAATAATATACCTCAGTCTACCAATGACTACAACAGCGGGTTTTTGCGATCAAGGGTTTGGGTAAATTAAAAAGTTAATACTCTTTAAATAATTTTTAAATAAAAGACAATTGTTCCTTAACAAGTCATTATCTAAGCAAGTATGTGCACATCTAACTATACAAACGAAAGTAGTTTAGTTTGTATAGTCATTGTATACTGCAATAAAGATTTGCTTTCATCATGTGTATCATGTGCAATGAACGTCAATTGATACAAGTTAAAATAAGAACAACATAATATGAAGTCCCTAAGAATAAGACAAGTAAATAGCTAAGCGCTGAGAGACTGAAAAATTGTAAAATCTCGGCATCCAAGGCCAAGCTATGAATCTTCAAAGAAAATTGTTGGACTGCATTGTTAAAAGCTCAAATAAAAAGAAAAAAACACACAACAATATACTGAAAAATTAAAAGGACGGATAACAAAACTTGCGAGCAAAGATTTCAATTTCATACCTAATAAATAATATTTGCATCATAACTTTAATTTAAATTTATTAATATTACGCAAAGAAACACGAGTCACAAGAATAAAAATTATAGTCTATTATGTATTTAAACTACAATATTGCTACGTCTACTTGGATGACTTTTTTTGTCTTTGGGTCAGTTTTATGGTAGTTCTTAAATGTGTTACAATCCACGTGATATTTCGCTCCTTGAGCCACTAAATCTAACCCATCTGCAGTTATTTTATGAATCTTGGACAATATTCACTTTTTTATATAGTACGGACCCGTGTCGAAATTTGATGGGTCATGTAAACCACCAGGACATCTTTTTAGAAAGAAACAGGAGCGTAAAACAATATCATTCAACATTATGCCGTCACTTGTCAGCTGTGCAACTGAGTACAGGTGAAGGGGAGGGGGTAGCAACCCTCGATTTTTCTCCTTTGTCACATGATTTTTGGAGTTGCGGAATAATGGATTAGAAGAGGTATTGAAATTGTATGGAACCGATGCCATAGCCAATAGAGATAAAATCGGATCTGATACACAATGAAGCTCCGAGCTTCATTGAGAACCAGATCCGATTTGGTCACAAATGTACTTTTATTTTATTTTCATTACTATTCGACAGTTCACTCATTTTGTTAAGAGGCTGTAACAACAAGTATTAGTATCTAACGTTTATATCATGATTAATAAAATTAATTAGCGATACCCAATGCTGCAGAAGCATCTCACTAGGCCGCCATGATGCGGGCATTCGCAATGTGTATGGTGTCCACCACTTTTGGATTCTGCTTATGCTTTCTATCAGGCAAAGTAGAGTCACTTTGGCAAGCCCAAACAAAAGAAAAACTGTAAAATTAATATTTAAATAATTAAGATCGCATAAGAAATATTCTTTAACATTTTTTATTTAATGTTAAACCACATTTCAAAAGTTTACATAACATTTATTGACTGGCCCTGTATTCCGAGATTTTACATTTTTTCAGTCTCACAGCGCTTAACTATTTACTTGTCTTATTCTTAGGGACTTCATATTAGCTTCATATTAGCTGTTAATCTTACGGCATTCCATGGCAAAATTTTTGAATACAAGATTTGCTCCTTGCCTTGGTCAATTTTTCCGACCTAGCCAAAGTACAACGTAACGCTATTTCTGGACTTTGTCCTCCACTCTGAATGACAGTGTTAGGAGCCAACTCAATGTAAGCAAGATTATGCAATATTTGTTCGTAGCTACAGTGATTTAATCGCCTAACATATTGACTTTAGAACTAAACAGAAGACTATCATAATAAATAAGTTATCGGAATAATCAATTTACAGACATACACACACGTATATACACACATAAACATACTAGAATACTGTCTAGTCAAGTAAATATTTTTTCTATAAGTGAAAAGTTTGTACTGTCAATTAATTTTATTATTACTGTATCTATAATTTTTGTTAGTTATTTGGTTAGTAAATTTTTTTCAACAACCAATAATGTCCCACTGCTAGGCTCGGGTCTCCTCTCAGAAGATGGTATAGGCCATACGTCCCCACACTGGTCGAGTGCGGGTTGGGGTCTGACAAGACAACGTTGTGGCTCCGTGATCTTGCCGTTGGATGTTTTTAAGCCGTTCGAAGGTTTCCATCGAAACTTCAAGACTGTTATCCTATGATAACAACCGGAAGCGACTGTTTAACGTGACCACCAATCATGGAGACACTTTGCTAACATGCCACTAGCGATCACCAATCACCAGGTACTGACCGCACCGTCGTTGCTTACTCGCAGTGATTGTTTCTAATCACCAATGGCAACTGGGCTATGAGCACTTACTTTTTTGTATCTTGTCATGTTCTTTATTTGTGCTATTGTAACAGTATTTAACCATTTTCATCGGGTGTTAACCTATCGGTGTTTGTAAGTTTTGTAACGCTATGGTTACATATATTGTATGTAATTAAAAAGGTACATTGTTTTTATTTTTACAGTGTAATCAGTCACTGAAAAACCTAAAAATAAATAAATCAACACAAATTTACATTTTTACTTCCATTTCCATTGTAGTTAAAATCCTCAACACAGCAAATTACATATACCATCCAATGTAGCTTGAGTCATCTTTAAGATAAATTATGAAGGAGTATCTGGAGGCTAAAATATGCTGCTACTTATTTATCTAAAAGCGACCACGGGCAACTGAACTGTTATTTATGAGGTAAAGTTTCCACACGGTAGAACAACTATATGATTTATAAGGGCTTTTAGGCCCTTAGCAGTGATTATATTCATGCTGTATGGGATTTCGAAAAGCCATTGATTTTAGCTTAGTTTTTTTCTTGTTTTGCTATTTATTTGTTTTTATTGTAAAATAGCTGCCTCTTTGGTAATTAAAAATTGTTGGTAGTGCAATTTTTTGTCGGCAAACAATAAAAGAGAATTGAAAAGAAATTTTAATGGAAGACAATCCTAAATTTATTATTCGTTACTGCGATAAATAATGTAAAAGATTCACAGGAGCGAACCAAGTACTGAATTGGATAAGAATAATAAACTTCAACTTGTTCTTAACAACTGAAAATAGAGGCACCGTAACGCTATACAAAGCAGCCAGACTTCAAAACTTAATGAAAATTTTAAAACTCAATCTCGGTTTTCTCAAGATTTTCAATATAATGGCAAGCTTTGATCCCGCGTGTGGGGCGCCTGATTCGCTTCTACTTTCCGCTATTATGAGTCTAGCCTGTATACTCAGAAATTCAATTTCTCGTGAAACTTTTTGTACCTGTTCCTTACCATCGTGTCTTATGTAGCTTTTACTCTTTTGTTTAAAGTTTTTTTGTCATCATAATATATTTTTTGATACATTTTCTGTGTTGTATGAAAAGCTTTTCATGAATATCCGGTAACTGTAATTAGATTATTTTATTTTGATTTAATGGTAGGTATGTAACCTATAGTTTACAATTTTTTACATTAAACACGCAATTTACTTGTATGCACTTTCCATTCAATTTAGAGCGATAAAATAATAATTGTACCTATTGTGCTATATAGACAGACGAATAGACGCTGAAAAAATAAATTTTCTTACGTGATGCGTGAAGTGCCATATGCGTCCAATAAAATTGACAAACATAACGGCACATCTAAACTGCTTTACAATAGTTTTCCCTTTGTATTTTCAAGCATGACTATTTTTTGATTTTCTCGTAACTTTTTTCGTGAGATTTTGAGTTTTTCTGCTTGTTTACAAAATTTGATAAATAATAATTTCTTTAACAAATTGTCAGTGGATTACGTTACATAATTATTTTAAGACAATTATAATCGCCTTGTGATATACGAGAACCTGCGAGTTTATGGTATTAGTATAATAACTATTAGTCGCCCAGAGGTCGCCTTCAAACTTCAAGAAAAGAGCGTACTCCTTCCTAAAAGGCCGGCAACGCACTTGTAACGCCTTTGGTGTTGCAGGTGTTCATGGGCAGCGGTAATCGCTTATCATCAGGCGATTCGTATGCTCGTTTGGTTACATACTACATCGTCGTTACATAATAAAAAATAATACTCGACTATTCTTTTATTTTTTAGTTATAACTTTTAAGGGTAGCTTCCGTCCGTTCCGGCTACTTTTGACATTCCGGACAGTAGGTACTTATAGACAAAAAATAATTATCGGTTTAGTTTGACATACATATATTTGTTTATCTGGATATTTGTGTATGTGTGGCGGATACGCATGTAAGTGTATGTAATGTTATGTTTAACAATATAATGTATTTTTATGCATAATTAATATATATAAATATAAGTGTGGGAAATTTCACGCTCCTCTATCCGTGCGCATTTTCGTAAATAGTTTTTGCTTCACGTATTAATAAGTAAAAACAGATTCTCTTGCATCGTATTATCACTATTTTGTATTGTAGATTAAAACTTTTAAATATCAGAACAACCACAACACGAAAAAATGAAACTGAAATAGGGATTCACGTAGACAATAACAAAAAAGAGCAAAGAATAGCTTTTAATTTTTTTTCTAATTTGTACATTCAATTTTCCGGTGCACAACGGCTCACACAGCGTGATGTGCATTTTAATTATAAATGTAATTAAAAAGTCCGCGGTATCCTTGCGTCTACTCGCTCTGACTGCTAGCAGTCGAATGCAAACGTTTAATTTGTATTTTGATTTAGATGTTATTTCACGGATGGCTTACATAGTCGGTTATTGGCGAGCGATTTAATTTCTTTAAGTTGCGGCTCATTTTTTCCATCTTTTTATATTTGTAACCAGCGGACGTATACAACTTTTTGAGTGAAGATATTTGTTTCCATATGAATTCTGCTCGTTTTAATAAATCGCAAAAGTTAAAGACATGCATCGTAGTGGAGATTGTCTGTGTTTGTCTTCAAGCCGATAATCCGGTTCGGATTTTCTGATTACTAGTAGGAGTCAATATCTGGGGCGGCAATATAGTTTTTGTCAGGGTGCAGTCCTGGCGAAAAACGATTTTTGCTAACCTAGCCTTTTTATAACTCGTACGTGTATTTTTTATGGAATAGGGGGCAAACGAGCAGACGTATTACATGATGGGAAGCGATTCCCGCCGCCCATGGACACCCACAACACCAGAGGCGTTACAAGTGCGTTGCCGGCCTTTCTGTAATGGGGGAAGGAGTTGGGGTATGAGCCTCCGGTATCCTTATTCACTCCTTAAAACACAGCGCAAGCGCTATTTCACATCAGTTTTCTGTGAATCCATTGTATCACTCTATAAATATATTTCATACGGTATTATTGATATTTATTGATAAAAGTTTTATAACGCAATGCACCAAAAGACAATACTACAATTACAGTGCAAACATTAAAGTAAACAACAACTTAAGTTTACACTTAACTTATTATAAACAATAATAGCAAGTGTATCCCAACACATTATGATATACATTAAGCTTTTTAATAGCAAGTTACAAACTTTGTTACCAGGAAATGATCGCTTTCAACTTGCACCACACAATAATAGATCTGTCTCCACGGATACAACAGATAGTTACAGTCCATTCCGTTTTAAACCACCATTTTCACTTTATGATGTACGAATTGTCGTGTGTATATGTACCATATGTGTGTATTTGGTCCAGAAGTTAGGATTGAATTTTAATTATTTGATCTATCTGTTTATGTATAAACTGGAGAAAACTTTTGAATCAGTTTTTAACTCTTCTTATATACCTATATAATAATATATTCCTATTGCCAATTTCGGCTATCGTGACTGATGTCAGTTTATTGAAGACCAGGATAATTGTTCAACAGTATCTAACTCTATTTAAATGTACGCAAACATATACTAGGTACATAACATATAACATAAGCTACATGCACCTTATCTTCACTAATACTATTTTACATCTTCATATTGGGCATACCCTAACTGAATCTGTTATAACAAACTTGTGCATTTTTCTTAAATTTTAAAATGAAATTTTATTTAGGTGGCACCATCATTCTCGGATAATGGAACTCGGACATAAAGAGAATTCGATCAAGAGTTAAGTCTAGAACTTGTATAAATCCCTATTGGAAAAGATTTCATGTCGTCTTTTATTGGTGCACTCATTGAATCTTACGGTTCACGGAACATTGCAAGATTGATTTGGACTTTCTTTGTATAAAAATGATTAAAATCGTTTTTATCTTCCTATTTCTTTTAAATACTAATATGTTTGTCATAAGAATCATAATACTGAAATACATTAAGGTAAACGAATATTAATGATTTCTAGAGCTAGGTTTTAAAAGAGCAGTTCAGTAATTTAAAAGAGACTAAGTATGACTGACAGGCTGAACTTGACCGGCATAATGTGTTGGGAGTCCTAATAAGATATTCTGAATTCTTCGTTGTTAATCTTTGTAGTGTTTACAACATTATTTTTCTCTTAATTGTTTCTTTGTTCATTAACTTAATTCGGGACCAGATTTAATGACGTCTTAAAATATAGTGACGTATCTTAAGTAAATTCTGTTTTCAGAGCACGTTTTATTTTATATAAAACCTTGTTACAACAGAATTAACACGAGCTTCGTAAAGTAATTGTACCGCTTCAGATTCGCATTGTTAATATTTTTCTGTTTCAAAATACCACGTGCCATACAATGGAGTGTCCGCAAAACACGCAACGTATAGTTATGTAAACAAATATCATTGATAGCTATTTATGAATGTACAACTGTTTCATTAAGTACCATAGATGTTAAATACATGTCGTCACAAACACGCACGGTGAATTGTCTTAGGAATTTCACATTAGTTAACATCCGTATTACGTAGCTAAACACTATTATTTAGGTATGCTTCAATTATTTTTTTATAAACTGTTTTTATACATAATATAGGTACATATACACTCTTTTGCAAAAAAAACGGGCACTTAAGCAAAGAACTATTTTATAGTTACTATTAGTTTGTTTGACAATTTTAGGTATTGTTATCCTCAGAATTTTATAAATTAATTAGGAAGGAATAGGTATCATCAGTTTTATCATAACATTTTGATTAAATTATTGAGAAATAATGTTTAAGCTCAAAACACTATTATTGTACCTGCTCGCTAAATAAAAATGAAACGCGTTAATTTCTTTGTTTTTCTTGAATACATTAAAAGCAGATAAAAGTTTAGTATTGAGTGTGACCCCCTCTTGGTGAAATCACGGCTTGCATTCGTCTGGGCATGCTAGCGAGTATTTCTTTTATGGTTTCTTGGGGAATACGTTCCCACTCCGCGGTAATCACATTCTTTAGCTCTCTGATGGTCTGCGGAGCCGACTGCACTGATCTCACTCGTCGCTTCAGAAC
The DNA here is from genome assembly GCA_916048165.1 of Spilarctia lutea. Classification (NCBI taxonomy): domain Eukaryota; kingdom Metazoa; phylum Arthropoda; class Insecta; order Lepidoptera; family Erebidae; genus Spilarctia; species Spilarctia lutea. Next base: position 11,481,356 of record OU696478.1, on the reverse strand, counting down.
GTCCCAGACATGCTCTATGGGATTAAGGTCCGGACTTCTAGCTGGCCAGTCCAAACGACGAATTCCGACTTCTAGCATATACGCTTTCACATCGCCAGACCGGTGGGCGCCAGCGTTGTCGTCCATAAAAAATAAGTTTTCGCCAAGAGCGGTTAAAGCGGGTTGTGCATAAGGAATTAGAACTTCCGTTATGTATCGGTGTCCAGTCAGTGTACCGTTTTCGATGAAGGCTAACTCCGTACGATCCATGGAATTTATTCCTGCCCAAAACATAACAGAGCCCCCTCCATAAGGTGTGATTTCTTCAAAACATGCCTCTGCAAAGCGTTCTCCTCGTCTACGTAGCACTCGCCGACGTCGGTCTTCACCATGCAGAGATATCCTGGCTTCATCGGAGAACAATATCCTATCCCAGTCTTCATGAGTCCATGACACACAATTTCGAGCGAAGCTAAGCCTGGCAACTCGATGTCCACGGAGTAATTTAGGACCGCGTGCTGGGCGATGACTGTGTATATTAGCAGCGAGAAGCCTCCTCCTGACCGTCCATAGACTAATTTGCACATTTCTTACTTCTTCGAGGATGTTCTTGAGGTCCACATAAGAAGATTTGCGATTTCTTAACCCTTGACTAATTAGAAAACGATCATCCCGTGGTTCGGTACATGTCTTCCTGCCAGAACCAGGCCTTCTCTTGACGGAACCGGTCTCTTGATAGCGCTGCCAGGTCCTTTGAACTGTCGACCGACTCACATTTAGCCTCTGAGCCACGAAGCATTGGCTGCAACCTTCTTCAAGCAGCGCAATAATTTTGCTCGCTTTTATCACTTTATCTACCATTTTCGAGATTGCTAAACAGCAATAACAATACTTTTAAATGTCAAGGACATCAGATAATTTAATAAAAATTGACAAAAAGTTAATTAGAGTCGATATTAACTATAGGGAATTCGCACCACAAAATGTAGTTAAAAGTTGTTTTCTTTGAAAACCAGGCTCAGTCAAAAATTTGAATTTGGAATGTACTCTTATAAACATTATGGCACTTTTATAACTGGCCAGTACCATGTTCAAATGATTAAAACCTTTTTGGTATTTTATTTTTTTCAGCCAGGAAGAAAATCGAAACCGCCCGTTTTTTTTGCAAATGAGTGTATAAGACATTTGTCATATCATATCTTCACAGAAACGGCGACTAGACTATTGCGAAATATTTCCAGCTTACCTGGCTTTTCTAACTTAAAATTAAATAATGAAAATAAATATATAACAACGAACAAAATATCTGATCTTATTAAGCTCATGTTTTTACTAATAAAATATTTCCCTTTGTCGCAGGTAATAGGAATTGCTGTTCCCCTTATTATCATATTGCTGACTTTGGGTAAGAAAAATATTATGAATACGAAACAAACGCAACCTCTGTGTTTCTAAATGTCGTTTTTAAATAATCCTTACCTTTGCAAAAATTGGTTGTATTGATAATAATTTATCTACGACTGTTTTAAATAATGTATTGATTTTTAATATTCGTAGTGACTGACTTTCAGTTCTTAATATTATTACATTATTTTAAATTCACTTCTAGGTAATAATAATTCTGATAATTATTATTATAAATTTAACATGCAGTTATCAGTTTAAATGTATCTGCAAATTAATTATATATAGTTGACTGTTTTCGCCGTGCTTGTTTACGCTGTAATAAAACTCATCCTCAATTTATCATTTAAAACAGTGAGAATTCCAGACCTTAAGAATTGTAAAAGTTCAAAGTGAATTTACGAAGGTTCTAAATCTAATTTGTGCGAAGTAATATTATATGTTCATTCTATCATCTATAATTGTATTACTTTATTATTAATATTTTTGTATGTGCGAATATATTGAACTAAATCAGTAAAACACTTATTGTTTTTATTTTATGGAATAGGGGGAACGAGCAGAACGTATCGCCTGATGGTAAGCTATTACAGCCGCTCATGGACACCCGCAACACCAGAGGCGTCACAAGTGCGTTGCCGCCCCTTAACACTAAGTGCAAAGGATTAAGACAGCTAATAGTACCATACATGATATGTAGGGATTTTAACAGCGTATTCACATTAGGCAATGATCACACGAAAGCTAGCTTCGTGGATTATAAGAAGGCTTGCTGTAATTTAATATTTGTTTTGATCGTGACATTTTCCTAATCAATTAAATACACATAATTTTTTGAATCGTTATAGAAGTACTACTTACTTTTGTACTGTATACTACGAATCGCTTATAAATTCTGTTCAAAAATCTATATCACAACACCCTATTTTTAATGCTTAAAAATCATAGAATATGAATTCCAATGTTCTTTATTCTTCAATTAACTGTATATCCCACGAGAAATTAAAATAACTGCACCTTAATTGAGTTTTCCTCATTCATTGTTTGCTTCCAGCTAATACAGAATTTATAAATCCTACGACTTAGCCGTCTGTACAAATACAAGTCTCAATTATGTACTCATAAAAGGCACTGTAAAAAATTTGTACCTATCTATATCTTAACATACATATGCAAAGAAAACCATTAGTAGAAGGTAACATATAGGTAATATTATAAATGTACTATAAATATGTTGGGGTAATTTAGAAGATTATATATATTTCTCTTTAAACGGGAGACGCACGAGAATCCTTTATAGTTACCCCATTTTGCAGTGTCTCGGAATTTAGTTTCGAATTATCAGTTAAGAAATGACCAGTGCGTCTCTTAAGTTGTCTTTTAAAATACGCGACATGGTTCTAGATGCTATCTTCATCTTCCGAGATAAAATCTTTTGCTTTTGAATACCAAGCTTATGGAGAATTTTAAAAATTGTAGATGACTCCATACCTACTTTATGTAATGTAATCACAGCGATTCGATTATTTTCATACCCCACTCCATTTTAATATTACAAAATATTTTACAATATATTGGCGCGTAAATAAGAAAACATAATGAACAATCGTATAAAAATGAGTGATTCCAAATTCAAAAGTATTATTTTGTTTATTTTTAATTGTAACAGTATTTATGGCCAGACTAAGAATTTTCATTTCTTATTATTGCAAATTTTATTAGTACTGACTTCATCCAAAAAATATAGTTCTACACCGTAATACATATTATGCCTATATATATATATATCTTCGCCTTTAAGCTATTTTCATCTTATTTGTAAGTCTAGGCTAGGGACGGAGCTCGCTACTTATTTTATTAGAAAAATACTCGTGATTTGAAGAAGTTATTTAATTTTCCCGTCCATTCCCGTGTTCCAGACAAAGCTATCTCTTTGAAGTAACTTGTATTTTTATTTTCACTGTTAGATTATGAAAATAATCTTAATTTTTATGCAAAATATTTTGTTTATGATAGTTTATATTATATCTTATTATAATTCCTTTTTTCTTCAAAGATTTTGTGAGTATCTCCAGGTTATAATGTTATCTTACATTGTTCAGAAAATGTTATTAATTTGATTCATAATACACAAAGTATATATTACTTAGAATCTGCAGCGCGACAAATATAATTTGGTCCAGCTCATAATAGGAGGCACCTCTACTGCTATTTATATCTGTCTAATTGATTAATTACACGATTGAAGATGGTTAAAAAAAATATTTCATTTATCTAATTACATTCCTATATTGACCAAAGAATGATGATGATGATGATGATGAAGATGACGATAATGATAATCTAATTAATAAAGTAACGAATTGTGTAATAGTGTTGCTCGACCTGGTCAGAGATAGATAATGGGGTAAGTGATTTTCGATGGACATCTTCAAATCAAACATCACAAATGCATTGCCGTCCTTTTAGTAGTTTCTCGTCATAGATCTAGAGGTTTATAACATTACATATATACAATGCGTTGTTCTTACAACTTGCTAGAACTTTCACAACTAAACCGGTTAACAAATGTTTTCCAGAACGTTCCATCTTCGTAGAAATATGTTTAACATTAAATCTAGTCCAATCTAGCCTAGTCATTATTAGTATATTGAGTGCCTCTACACATTCATTTTTGGGGGTTGCGGTTGTTCGGTGATGCAAGCAAATACGGGATATGTTCGATAACTGGTTTATTGGTCAAAACACAGACCATGTATCACTAAATAATTAAGTACTACATACAATTAACTGTGGAACTAAAGTTATTAGATAAAATATAAATAGTTACAGATTACTAAAGATCGTTGCTCTGGTACCAAGGTGGCGTCATGTCGTAAAAGAAAGTTTTTTCTTGACGCTGTCCCATGCAAAAGCGCTCGGAACGCTACATAAGGCTGCGTTCGGAAATAATACTCGTAGTATAAGTGGACACTACGCCGCCACACCTTCATGAATCAATACGATTCAATATCGCTAAGAAAAAGTTAGGCTCTTACGTTTATGTGATGATATCAAAAATGCTATCAATATGATGACCGTGCTTATGGCACCCAACGTGGGACAATGTAATAAACGGGAACTCACACTTTGTTAATGATATGTACAGTATACAATAGTATATAATGAAGTATACTCGATATATTATAACCACGAATTTGGTCTCTTAACAGTGAAACCCTAAAAAATGTATCGAGTTGTTGTCTGGTTAACGCAAGGAGAGGAAATTTTTATATAATCCTGAATTTTGCAAATTATTCTTTAACCACATTCTACTAACTATTCTGACTTATAATTTACGGTATTGATGGTCAAATATTTAATTAAGAGCAGTTATTACTAGAAAAATCTAATGAAGGGAACAAATTCCAGCGTCGACTACTAGAGAATTTCTTTTCATTCTATGTAGTGCATAACATATCTGATTTCCATCGTGATTATTGTCATGCCAAACAGTTTCTTAGAAAACCACCTTTGTGTTCGTTTTGTATTAACCACACATTGGTCTCATGAATTCTTATGTGGTAGTGGAAAAATCAAAAGCTATTGTTTCGGTATGATAATAAAAATAACCTTCACAAAGTAACTATGAAAAATAGAACAATATTAACTTTTTAATAAATAATGTTACTGTAGCTCATAGTGTTTGGGAAAATCAAGTTCTTATTATGTAAGCAAGACAATTTAAATTCAGTCAATATTTCATGAGTGCCTCTGTGTAAGATATTATAGAAGAAAAATATCACCACCACTCTCTGTAGAACTTTGTTTAGTTTGTATCCCAATCTCAATGTTCTAATATTTCTTAAGCACTGTTTCTTCTCGGAACATGCCTGCACATTAACGCTTGGATACTCATCGAGTATTCGATGTCTGAGTAATTGTGTTTTGGCATCAATCAACCGAACGGACTTCGATTGTTTAAAATGTCTATCTATCTTCAAGTAAGTAAATTAGAGATCGCCTAGTGTTTGAAATTTTTAACAAATTAAATAAATCTATACAAGATTAGATTACGTCATAAGATTTACTATTGCATAAAGATTTCGTACCAAGACAAATCAACATAATGACGACTGCTTCTTTGGGACAGCACACACCAAATCTAATATTGTTAATGACTTGCGCAATTACTGTTTAACAAATTAACATGAGCTGGTATGATGGCGTTACACTGCATCATACAAACTATGACTTGGCAACCTGCCAGTCCAGCAATATTGTTACCATAACTTTTGATGAACTACCTACTCAAAGAGAACGGTAGCATGATCCATCATGAAACAGTAAATTCGTATAAAATCATGCATCATCATATATCTTGAATTGTCCTCTAAAATGTCAAACTGTTTTTGTTATTTTAAAACCCAATTATTTTTATAATTAACCAAGGATATAAGTTTTCCGGCGAGAGCGATTCGGAAGCCACTTGAGCATTTGACAAAATTCAGAGACGTGATCATATTTTCGCAGGCCAAATATAAATCGTATACAAAGATTTTACAGTCGCTCAAGTCTATCAAGTTGCGCTCCGGTGAGATTAGCTGGCATCGGCATAGTCGAGAATTGGAAGGAGAAGTGCCTGTGGAAGTGCAGTCCTAGTTGCATTCGGAAGAAAGTCACTCAGTCTGCGCAAAGACCCGGCAGAAGCAAATATATTTCGACTGACTTCCTATATATGTGGACCTCAAGATAAAGTACTATCTATGTAGATCCCTAGATTTTTGACGGTAGTACTGATATCAAGGGCGGTCCTATCGAATTGAATTTGGGACAGTTGTGTTCAGTTACTTTTGAGACCATCCCGGGACTGCCAATAACACATACCTGCGGCTTCACAGGATTAACTTTAAGTTCATAGTTATGACTCCATTCTCCAATACGCAATAGGTCAGCATTCTTAGGTATATTATAAACTTAAATGGTTCAACAGAACCCAACGATAAGTTGGCGTTTCAGACTCAAACTCAACTACGAGACACGAAGGGGTCTCTGTCTTTTTTTGTCTGTGTGGATATCCCCTCGGATACCGTATACGGTGGTTTTGTCGGACTTAAACCGCAGATTTAGACGACGAAGTTTCACGCACTCTCGCTCCGTATCATGGCCAGGATTTACAGTAAGCCCCTGTCAAAAATATTTACACCATATAATAGTAATATTTATTAAACTGCAGTATTGTAGTTGCATGAACCAAAAAAAATACAACGCACACAGAATAACACAGTTTATTATTTCAAGATATAAATTTTAACAGTAATTGTATGGACGGTAAATGAATAATAAATTTTTATTATCATGATGAATGAATCTGTTTGTGTGTACACGTATAGGTACTATCGATAATTTTAGATTATACTAGTATTACAAAGAATACATGATATATTTTACATAGATAGTCTTGACTCTTGCAATCTTTAGTATTCCAAAGGTCTACAGTATTACAGTAGCTACAGATTACACAAAGTGTCTGCTCAAAGTATTCTAGTATTTATCTATATTTTTATGCTGTATTTAATGTTATATACCATATAGGTATATCTATAAAATGACGTGATGAAATATAACGTTATATTTTCTTCATTTCATATGAGCTACTCTCCTAACTAAATTGAAATATAATTATTTTTCTTGCATTAGAGTAAATAGGGAAGCGTTGAATGAAGATTGAATAATAACTTTAGTAAACTCACAATAATATTAAGGTGAAAGCGAAAAATGTTCTGCCATAAGTCACATAATATAATTTGCTTAAACTAATCAGCTTATAAATATTAGCTTAGTATAAGTAGGTATATACTTACGTAAAAAACAATCCTGTTAAAAAGTGAAGAAGTTAAGAAGAATATATACTTGCTCCTTTTACCATAACGAAATAACGTGACATTCTGAAGTGCGTCAATTCTTACTTTTGGGAGCAAATCTTACACAAGAATAGTGTTTAACCACGCAGGTGGCAGATATTAGGTAGGTTAAAAAAAAGAGTATGTGGTATTTATAAAATATTCATTCAAAGAAAAACTTTTTTTTTATGTCCAAAATTTTTAAATTATTATAAAATAAAACAACGGTATGTTTGAGTTTTACCTTGTTATTCCTGCAAACTATCTGTAAACATTCGCCCATTACTATCCATGATGGTAATCATAATATACAGGCTTATTCGGAAGATCCCATTTATTTTTGGTAAATAATCGAGGATATGTAATTGAGTTCCTTCTTGCCCTTGTGTGGGCTACACGTAATAATGAATAAATTAATTGGTCTTTGCCTTACTGATTACATTAGAAGACTTATACATATTATGTTCAGGGGTTAAATGTTAAAAGCTTGTATACTTTATTCCTAAACATTATTTTTTGTTGTTATAATTGATTAAAATGTTATGAGCAGCTTTAACCAGACTTTTATATCCAAGGAACGAAAAGAAATTATAATACCACATAGCAATTTGTTTTATATATAGCTATTTTTTAAATATGTAAATACCCTCCAACTCCCAAAACTTTCATACTTCATAACAAAACAATAACGTACCTAATTCTTAAAAGAAAATAAAAGTTCGAGAACCATTAAACAATGGTTGTTAAGTTCATCTTACATTTTCCAAGTTTCTGAAACGAAGGTCCCGAATTGTTTCAAAGGAATGCCGATCGCCCAAACCCATTAGTTTCGGCACTCCAATATAAAATACTATGGCCCGATAAATAAACTGTTCTTTGCTCTGACAGTCAATTTATAAAATGTCCGGAGGATTTTTGCGGTTGTTCAGACTTGGAAGTAGTAAAAAATTCTAGGGTAATTGAAGTGTGTACTGATATTAAGTATCACAAAGATAATAGAAGCTCTCAATTCCGAGCACTTCGTAATTAAACCATAACCACTTCGTAAAAAATGCATGTTGTGCGCGTGCAATGTTTTTTTAACTAATTCTTCTTCTTTTCAATATATGTATTGTATTCGTTCACTCATTTTATTCATTCCGTCTCTATTGAACCACTATCTACCAGAGTCTGGTTTACTGGACGTTTGTATGTTTATTGTTATGTGTAACTAACAGTTCGACATATCCGAATTGTATGCGTGAGAATCCTTAAAATAATAGCATTCATGAATTTATCTTGTTGCAACTGTAAATATAATTTTACATATTTAATTGCGTATTCGCGGTGCTAAAACTATCTTTGAAAGTAACTGAATTGCTTGTTGCATTAGTACATCATAGAAACATCTAACTCGCAAAGCGCAATATGAGAACTGCTGAATAGTTTCTACACTTTTGCGAAAATTAATCTGCTACCTAACTTTAACATATTCCAGGTAAAATTTATACGCAACATAGGTAAAGCAATCACTTAGTTTTACCACGAGTTTAATACAAACTACTCTCAAAAAGCTCCGTGCTTTACGAAATAAATCAAACTTACTTACCAACTTTAATACCCATGTACGATGGAGAGATCCGATAAAAGCTGAAAGATTAAAACGAAACATTAAGCAACAAAGATATGCTTTTCGGGAAGGATCAACATCATGAAAGTAGTACCTTTCTAACGTGTCAAGAGAAAGGTCCGATAAAATATGAGTATTAAAAAAGGATGGCGAGAAAACGCGAGGGAAGTTGTAGTTTTCCCAATGATAGGTGTAGTAGTTGCTTATAGATTCAGAACGCGTTGCCTATAAAAATCCCCCGTCAGTTTATATCGCACCCTGTTCCAGTACATGTAACTGTTTATATTTTTCTTTTTTATTCCCTTTCAACTATTTATTGAGGGGAGGTGATACGTTTTTGTTTTGAACTGGAGTATGATGTTTTTATTCTGAATAGGAATGTGGTTTGAGTTTATATATTTTTAGTCGTTTTTCTTTGGTTTACATTTATTTTATGATCGCCAGAAACTTTTTCGTTTTTTATGAATCACCTAATTGTAAGTTTGTATTTGTGCTTTGTTTGCGACTGCCGATTAAGAGGTTCGCTTCCAGTACCGGGCAAATAGTGTTATTGAGTGTTTCAAACCATAATAATGTTTATCCGTTCAATCGGATTATGAGAGTTAGGGAACAAAGAGTGCACTTGTGTTTGCGCACACACTTGTGTACTATAATATGCACTGTGTTTATCGGCTAGTCTCTATTGGGACTGTCCTCTATGGCCGAAATTGGATATGAGTGCATCATCATTTACTGGGTTTTCCCCGGCGTGCAATATTTCGAATCGCAGCTAGGTGTCATTTGAAGAACATACTAAACAACCGATTTATAATTTATGTATAAAACCATACGTAACGCCACTTAAGCTGAAATAAAATAAATAAGGTGTTATGCACAGAACGGGTTACAATGTATGCAATGAAAGAGGTAACAAATACTACCTATCCTATTCTCCAATAATAAAGAAACTACTAATTGAAATCCCAAATCGCACATGAGTAATAAATAAAATCCTTCTTACTTTCACATATAATAAACATAATTCAATTAGAAATGATAGGCAAGATGACATATTATTATTAAAAAGTGAAATAAATCGTGAAAAATTACAATATATACTCGTAAATTGTGATATCAATTTTTGTTATGCGTAACATATTTATAAATTGTATAACAGATATGTTATTACTTACTTGTTTTTGTAAGACAATAAAAATATGATAATGAAAACAACGAACAAAAAGAGCTACTCTAAAACCTAAAAGGAATCAAATAGTTAATTTTAAAACAGTCCTATTATCAATGCTACGTTTAAAATTCAAATGCACTCAACAAGTGAATGCGAAATACACACGTTCTAACGACCAGTATTGCAATGAAGTTACAATAGAGAGAAACGATAGACCCACACGCTTTCCAACAAGAAGGTTTTTCCATATTTTTTGTAAGTGTGTATTGATCGCGCATCCATTAAATGTTGTAAAATGACAGCGCACGCCCGCGTCATTAAAACTCAACGCCTGCACTGGTGCCTTTTAAACTGCACGAATGTAAGTCAAATGGAACTGTCTGTGTTCGTAGTAAATATAAGTACCGTTGAACCCAAGCAAACATTTATTAATATTTATTATAATAACGGAAACAACTTGTTACGCAATTCATTTTCTAATTGTAAACTAACAGTGGAATATACTGTAGACAAATAATAGAAAAAAGCAAATGGGATGTAGGCAAATAAAAGAATATCAATGAGAAGTTTCATTTACAAACATAATTTGATCCAGGTTAGCATTTTTCTTTACAAAGTTTCTGTCAAACTTCAAAAAAAATAGTGTAACATCTAAATATGAACAGTAGCGTCCATTTCATCATAAAACTAGAAAGTAAACAGTGAAAATGTGATTATGCTTGTTTTTAAGTTTACCTAAACAACAAATTTTATTAAACGACGCACATATATGCTAGTAAATTGTTAAAGAAAAATAATAGATCTTGCTCCATATTGATAACCACTTTTAGAATTAGTTTTTACGCTCCTGTCCAGTTTTTAATTAATCACTTCTTAAAAGAACTGTTGAAATTTGATCGCAAATTTCTCGCTACATCTCCAGGTACGATTCTTAAAATGAAAAACCTCGCTTATTGCAGACGTAAACGAAATCCACGCCCGGTATAAATTTGTTATTAAATTTTTATCTTGAGTGTAGTGAAGAAAGTATAATTGAATGAAAGGTTTTATCAGCTTTTTTGCTGAATAGTCTTAAAGAAAACTAAGATTGTGATATTCGTTTAAAGATAAATGTTAGAATTAGTCGTGTACCATAAATTCGCATTGGTAGTTAGGTGAGTACAGATATAAATATCCATAGATGTATCCTCGTCATATGATCCCTACCATAGCTCACCGATCTAATAACATGTTATACGCCGCACGCACGATAATATAATTCCAAGTAACGGTGTATTGAGCTCCGTGCAACACCGACGATTTATGACTTAATATTAGTAAAGATCCAGAAATTCCTAGTGTATAAGGAAAATGCGTAAACTACGTAGCTACGGTTCTTTATAAAACTTCCGTAGTTAAATGCGATGCACCGTCTTCATCACATTTTACGAGTATTACTATCAAAAACATTAAAAATAACGTAGATGTTTTCTTAAAAAAAAAATTTAAAACGGTATTTTAAGGTCCTTAAAAGGCATATCTAGTAAAACATTTTAAACTTTCCTGGTTGGCTCTGCTACTGATTATAATAGACATGTAATATACATGACAATGGTGGCATCTGAAGCCTGACGTCATGTGAATACTCTAATTATTCACCTTGGTATCATAGACATACGATTCAAAATAAATAAACGTGGAGTCGATTAATTGCAGGATTCTTTATTGGGCTTCCACAGATGTAACGTAGAGCAATAAATTCACTGTATGTAGTAAATTCATCCTTTATTTTGAACTTTTGCTTAGTGACTTATTTTCTGTTTGTAGTTGTGTCCTGTCAAAATCGGTCCAGTCGTTACAGAGATAATCCGTATCAAATAGACAGACAATTTTTTTTTAAAATAATATTTTGATGTAAGTACCGTTTATAATTTCATGTGCATTTACTAAAATCTGTTAGTTTGAAATTATAAACAGACACTTCAATTTTATTTTATCTGTATAGATTTAATGTATAAAATTGCTTCAATCTTAAAATTTTGCCAACTAAGGCTATTTTTATGTTATACCCATACTCTAAGCAAGGCTATTTCAAATTGCGATCACTGCGAGAATAAATTACGGGATAAAAGATGTATTATATCAACTTAAATATGTATCGTTGTGTTTTCTACATTAAAAATATTGCTCTATAGCTCAGCTGTATTACACAATAATCAAATATTCTGAAAAGCGTACCATAGCGATTCGAGTCTAAAATATTTGGAGCACTCCTTCATATCTAATTTTACTGTACAAAAATATTCAGACAAACACAAATGTATGAAATCGTGCCATCAAAGGCCATTGAAGTTGTGACTATTTCAAATATGACCCAAATACTAGTTCGAGAGCATGAATTTGAGATAAACGAGTACCGTAGGAATGTGTTCGGCCGGAAGATACTATTCCGTAGGGTAATCAAGTTGTTTGTATTTTGTAGGAATTATCCGGAAGTTCGGAAAACGACATAATTTATAAGAATTTATCACCGCATTGTCAATTCAAGAAAAGAAAGTAGGTATTTACTTTCTTTACTATACATATGTATAGTATGATTCGATCTTTTAAATTATTTCCTACTAGATGAATATGATGTGCAGATGCATATTTCTACCGTTGGAGAGCCACGCTTCGGCATGAATGGGCTGGCTAGACAGGAGTAATACCACGGCCTCACAGAAAACCAGTGTGAAATAGTGCTTATACCGAGTGAGGATACCGGAGGTCCATACGCCAAGCCGTCCCCCCATCCCCCTGCCCTTTCCCCAAGAGCCGGCAACGCACTTGTAACGCCTTTGGTGTTGCAGGTGTCCATTGACAGTCCAGGGACGTCAGATGAAACGTCTGCTCGTTTGCCCTCTATTCAATAATAAAAAAGCATCACTAGGCCGCCATATTTTGGGTCACCATGCTACTCGTACATTGTCTGCATTCGTAATGAATATGGTGACCACCACTTTGGACTCTGCTGATCCGTTCCATCAGGCACAGTAGAGATACTTTGGTAACTTACTTTGTAATAATTTTTGTTCAAAATTATTTCTTAAATAGGAATAGGAATGAGTTTACATGATGTATGTTCACGAGGTTTATTATTCTAGAACCTTAAATTGTCAGGGAAATTAATGATTATTATTAGAGATGCGCCGAGTGACACTTTTGCCGAGTAACGAGTACCGAGTTTTACTCGGCTCATTTTTTTTTCAACCGAGTACTCGGCCGAGTAACTCGGTTCAATCAAATTCCCATTTCGCGCGCGTCAACAAGTACAAACAGGTTCGCGCCGGTCAAGACGTCGGCTCGCGTTGATACAACCCTCACCCCGCCCACGCCTTTCAACTACCAGTCACTTGATTGTTTATATTATATACATACGCTGCAATTAGCTGTAAAAGCTTCGTTGAAGGAAAAAAATGTTATCGACGTTATTGCCTCTGCTAGAAAAATTGTAGGCCACTTTAACCATTCTGCAGCGGCACAAGAAAAACTGACCCAGATACAAAAAGAACTAAAAATGCCAGAGCACAAACTCGCAAGATGTCACCACAAGATGGAACAGTACTTTTTACATGATAAACAGATTGATAGAGCAAAAAAGAGCAATATCTCTCTACATCACGGACAACCCAAGTACAGCCAATCTACAACAATTAACTGAACGTCAATGGGAGATCCTACAAGAGTGCATTACATTACTCAAACCATTCGAAGAAGTTGCTAAAATTACCAGCTCCACATTAGCATCAAGTTTCTAAAGTAATACCCCATACCAATGCCCTATTAAAATATTTATCAAAACCTGAAGTCTCCCAAACCTGCCATATATAGCAGATATGAAACAAAAGCTTGACGGTGAAATTCAGAGCCGCTTTCATGGATTAGAAAAACACAAATATTATAGTTTGGCAACTTTGCTAGACCCCAGATTCAGGATGCGATTTTTTCATCCAGAAAACTATGAACTGATAAGGAATACGCTATTTTTAGAATCAGTAAAAGGAAGTGACATTACAGAGAGTGCTAGCAGTGTTAAAGAAAACGAATCTGAACTATTACCACAGTCACAAGATCCTCATGCATCTTTCTGGAATTGCTTCGAAGAATTAGCTTCCACCCAGCCACTGGAGTACTAGAATTAGATTGCTATTTTAAAGAAAATTTATTGACAAAAAACAAGAGTCCTATCGAGTGGTGGACAGGGCACCAACCAAGGTATCCAGAGCTGGTACGTTTAGCAAGAGTATTTCTATGTGCACCTGCAAGCACCGTGTATAGCGAGCGATTATTTTCGGTGGCCGGTAACGTCTACGAAGAAAAGAGGAATAGGCTGTTACCAGAACTTGCAGAGAGCCTTGTGTTCCTGCATCATAACTTACCTTTATTAAATTTTAATTATTTTTATTACTGTTCTCGTAATTTTGTCTCATTACTACTCATTCATTAGCATAATTTTGATTTCATTAATTGAGATTTTCAAAGATTTCCTAAATTACTAATAAATACTTTTTGATTAACACTGTTGTTTTAATTAAATCTACATAAATATATTGATTTTCTTAAACAAAGTATACTCGTTATTAAATAACAAAGTATAACCGAGTTATTCGGCCGAGTACGAGTATCAAAAAACCCGCCGAGTACGCAGAGTACCGAGTATCAACCGAGTACTCGGCCCATCTCTAATTATTATTTACGTAGCAGTGTTTGTATCAACTGTATAATATATTGACTTTATATATTTCTCAAAAAAAATTGTATTAGAAAAAATAACCCAAGTTTAAAAACATCCTACATCAGTTATCCGCTCAAATAACCAATCATTTAGTTTCTCACATAAACCTCTTAAAGTCAAATGTGCCATATTCGTTGTCTTGAAACTGTTCGTATCGTACCATCCATACCACATCACTTGTCCATTGTTAGAATTCGGCCTAAAATATTATTTTAGTGAAGATCAATTTGTATAGAACTTTTGGTTTGGTTTGATAAAACTGGATGTGTAGATGGTTAATTCAATATAAATGACGTGAGTGAAAAAATCTCCCTCGCCCATTATATGTTTCCTCTCCTTCTTCTCTCGCTCTCTCTCTCTCTATTCATTCTCTACTTATATAATTAACATATTGAGTCTGTGGAGCTGTATAATTTAATTCGTGCATATGTGCATAGGCACACTTTGACATTGTAATTGATGTTACCAGAATTTCATTTATCAAGTAACCATTAGCACACGCTCCTTAATATTTGTGCTCGACCATACCGTTAATCATATTTCCCTATCGTCAGGCAACTAAAGTCCCGTGTTGCGATATTCATGATGTCCGGACTCCATAAAGGGGACGAAGCGTAATATGCAATGATGACGTCATATGCCACGGTTTTTAAATATCAATGTTAAATGCAGGTATGGTTTTAGAGATAACAGTGTTATGTTAATGTTTTGTATGATGACGGATATTAAAAATTATGACGCAATATGTTTTCTGAAAATGTGTTCGACTATTCCACTATTTTTCTTTATTGTATTGTATTGTTTAGTTTTGATTGGGAATCTTTTAATAGCACACATATTTAGTAAATGTAAAATTACGTGAAAATTAAACAGAGTTTTTAATGAAATCTATATGTAATTAACCGTAATACATAGACATTTGAATTTGTCACAGATGATATATTTCTCTTGCCGCTATAACAACAAATATTAAAACTAAAATATAATAAATATTTAAGGGGGCTCCCATATAACACACGTGATTTCGTGATATTAATAACGGCAACAGGTAGACGCTAAATTGTTTATACGAGTATATAATATGTACTTCCTGCGCAAGTCCGACTCGCAATTGGCTGATTTTTAAAAATGTTATAATATAGTAAATAAGTTTATAAAACAATAAAGCAATCCTATTTGCATCAAATAGTGTCACCACCTCAAACAAGTTTCAGCTTATTTTAATTATTGCAATAAATTTTATACTAAATATATAAAATTAAATGATGCCCAGTTTGGGTTTAGACTCAATCTATCCACTGAGAGCGAAATTTTATCTCTTAAGCAGACTGCACAATACTATGTGGACAGAAGCACCTCCGTTTATGCGTGCTTCCTTGGTCTTTCAAGGGCTTTCGACCTTGTTTCCTACGACGTCCTCTGGGGGAAGATGGGGGAAGTAGGTATACCCAGTGAACTCACAACGCTATTTCAATACTGGTACAATAATCAAATAAACCATGTGCGTTGGGGAGATGGACTGTCTGACGCCTATAGATTAGAGTGTGGAGTAAGACAAGGAGGATTGACCTCCCCTAAGCTGTTTAATTTGTATATGAACGAGCTGATCGTTGAGCTCAGTAGTAGACGTGTGGGTTGTTGGGTAGATAATGTTTGTGTAAACAACTTAAGCTATGCAGATGACATGGTCCTATTGGGCCCAACGGCCAGCTCGATTAGAGAGTTGCTATATATTTGTGAACAATATGCGGTCAAACATGGACTTGTGTATAATGTAAAGAAAAGTGTTTGTATGGTCTTTGAGGCCTCCGGTGGGAATGTGTCGCGTGATCCGGTTATTAGATTGAACGGTGTACGACTCGAAAGAGTTTCTCAATTCAAATACCTTGGGCACATCGTTACCGGAGACCTTAGAGACGATGCTGATATTGAACGTGAACGAAGGTCGCTGGCGGTCAGGGGCAACATGCTGGTACACAGGTTTGCTAAGTGTAGTCGAGAAGTTAAAATTACTCTCTTTAAAGCATATTGTCAGACTCTGTATACGAGCAATCTGTGGACTAAGTATACCAAGCAGTCGTTGGAGACACTCAAGGTGCAATACAACAATTGCTTTAGGATGTTGTTGGGACTACCGCGTTTCTGTAGCGCATCAGGCATGTTCGCTACAGCGCGAACAAACGACTTTTACTCAATTATCCGTATTAAAACCAACTCGCTGCTTACAAGAATGCGGTCTAGTTTCAACGGTATCCTAATGATGCTAAGTAACAGACTCGAGGCACCATGGTTACGTCATGCAATGACAGTCCTAGTGCGGCCAGGATGAAAAAAAAAATGTATTTTACTTTACTAATATTAGATGTAAGTAAATTGTTACTAACACATTGGGCCTAGATGTCATCTAATAAACTTTATTATTATTATTATATTATTATACATAAAATCATAATGACCCTTTAAGTTTGTTATTTCTATGTTAGATGATGTCTTATCAATCTGCGATTATTTTAAACTCAATAATGATTTATTAATGTCAAACAATTAAGCTTGACGTCACTAGATTGATAAGGTCGACAAAGTTAATTTGGCTCACAGCCATTTGCCTCATTAATAAATCAATTTTTAAATAGGTAGGAGAACACTTAAATATACAGTTTTAAAATTTACATTTTATTTTACTTCCAGTTTTTTAGAAAATTCGTTCTTTATTCTTACTAACACTCCGTTGCTAGAAAGAAGAAGGTTTGCGTGAATCTGTGTCAAATCATATATTATAATATATCAATAAATGTAGTCGAAATGAGATCTTTATCCTATTCTGTAGTCAGATAATAAATAATATCTACTTCAATCGCTTACAATGCAATTTATTGTAACTTTTGCATTCAAACTTTTTCGTGTGACGAATGATCGTTTCCAACTCTATCTTTTCTTAAACGTACGTACGGATATAAGCACATTCCGCTTGACATTATTGGGCCGATTTACGAGTATATTGAATGAGACTATCGACATTTATTGGGCACCGCTCCAACCCTGGAATATTGGAAAAATGTTGGCTACATCTTAGTATGGAATAAACAATACTCTCATTGGTTATTTAAAATATATTGATGACACTACACGTATGTAACTAAATTTATAATTATAAGAGATTTTGATTTAAGTCAAGCACTGTTTTCTTGTTTGCAGCTCCAACTCCGTTATTATAAACCAATAGTGTCACTTTCTTATAAATGAAATACGGCTATGTGTGTATTTCCGATGAAATGGCGAGTTTTTGTTTGATTACATCCTCGTTTCTATTATTCTCTAGATTACACGTATTGATATACATATTTTTGAGTGTTACAAATGTAACTTTAATTATTTGAAATTTGTCGTAAACTGTCTATAGACGTACATATATCTTCATTGCGACAGTTCTGTAACCTCCTCCTAAAAGGATTATTTCTCTTAATCACACACTGGTAATCAGAACCATAAGGAAACTGCTCTCCAAAGGTAAAGCCGTAAACATTAAACCCCTTTCAACAGAACGAGCTGAAAACTAACCGTTTGACCGAAGCCGTGACAAATGTGGTACATTAGCGAGTAACGAGGGTAGTCTTGAAATAGTTTTGTGTGGACAATGATGAAGGTAGTGCGCGGTAAGGATGATTAGGTACGCTTAATTATTTCAACTATAGGTACGGTAGGGATCATTGACACGTTTACTACAGCCAGTGCGATTTGATCTATGTGCTCGTTCAGTTCAATATACCTACATATTAGAAATGGGCTCACTTCAAAATAGACAAAATATTGGCTTGTAACTCTCCGCAATGTTATAAAACATAAAAATGATATATTGAAAGACATATAAATTTACTAATGAAAATAAATATAACGAAATAGATTTAATTATTAATAACATAATTACAATTGCAAAAGAGAGATGGTAGAATGCAAAAGTGAAGAAATTTCTGTTGTAACAGAAACATGACAGATTTAGTCTGCATAAAAAGGTTCAAAAAATTTACAAACACTTATAAGAAAAGCAGTAAGAGCATACTGTTACATATAAGTATGCTAGCTAGGTATAGAAGGAATATATTCAAAACCTATTTAAAGACGATAGACAACATCCACCGTCTCAAAGCGAATAAAATTTGGAAACTCCAACCATATTAAAATCAGAATTTATGTCAGCTCTACACACAGCATATGGAAAACGGGTAGGCAATGGAACCCGATGAAATTGTTGTGGAGTTATTAAAACTTATACATGATATGATATAGATGAGTTACTTTCTCTTTTTAACATAATTTATAAATCTGATAAAGTGCTTCCTGAAGACCGGCTTTTACATTTTAACCAAAAAAGCCAAATGCGAAAAGAACATACAACAAATAACACAACAACATACAATGATCAGCGTTATGAATCATTTCCTGAAGATATATCTGAAAATCATTCATACAAGAATTTATAGGACAATTGAAGAAAACATAAGTGAAAGACAACTTGGTTTTAGCAGGTTTAGGTACTAAAAATGCTTTAGTGGCTGTTCAAACATGTATTGATGTCAACAGATTTTGAAAAAGCGTTTGATAATGTTAAACATGCTAAATTGAGTGAGATATTAAACGTAATTACAGTACATAAAAAACACATTAAATTTATTAAAAAAAATATTGGAAACAAGGTGCTAAAGTAAAAATTGTCAACATGTTAACTAATGAAGTCAAAATTGAAAAAGGAGTTAGATAGGGGTGTTTCACCTTGTCTTTTAAACTTATACTCCGAAATGATTTTTAGAAATGCCTTTGATGAAATGGAACTTGGAAATCATGTAAATGGTAAATTATTGGTAAATCAGAAATGCTATCATGTTACCATCTTGCTGGCTCCCTGAAGACCTTCAATTAATGTTACAAAAATTAAGTGACGAACTTAAAGACTATGGACTTAAAATAAATATTAATGAAGCAAAATATATGATTAATAGTAAAACACTAAATTTAAAACTTGCGGTTTTTCACACAATTATCCTTGGAAAATATTATAATTGAAAAAGTTAAATGTTATAAATACCTGGGTTCTTGGCTAAATAGAGATTGGGAATCAGAAAAAGAGGTCCGAATAAGAATTGAAATAGCCAGAAACACTTTTCAGTAAATACAAAAAATATTAACTAACAGAAAACTTAACTTGTAGCATCGAACGATGAAGTGCTAGAAATTATGAATAAAGATTTAGAGGTAGTAATCAGGAAAAGCGGTGTATTTTGGGCATATATATAGAAATGATAGATACGACTTCATAAAAGTAATAATAGAGAAGAAAATTGAAGGGAAACGCTGAAGACGAACATCATGGACCAAAAATATAAGAGACTAATTCGCATGTGGCCGCCGACCTCCGTAACGGGGATGATACTTGAAGAAGAAGAATAATATGTACAATGCTACTACCGTAGTAATATTTACTAAATGCTACTCTTTCACTAGATTAACAGTCTCTTTCTCTTTAAGGCCCACCTTCGAAATCCTCATAAAGAACTCTGCCCTCCCCTATCCCCCTCCCCATCCTCCAAAGGCCGGCAACGCGCTTGTGACGCCTTTGGTGTTGCAGTTGTCCATGGGCGGCGGTGCTTCTTACCATCAGGCGATACGATAGTTTGCCAGCTATTCAATAAAAAAACACGAACTATTTAGAATCTCTTAAAATATTCACATCAACATACGAACAATCATGAAAAATAAACAAAATATCGTATGAATTTGTACAGGCGATGTTCCCAAGGAAGTTTAAGTATGTATGATTCCCTGGAAAATAAATGTCACAACTAAAACTTTTCGTCCCAAGGCACGTCTCTAACATACAAAACAACTTTGCTTGAAAAACTCTAGAGACCCATTTGCGCCTATACGTTGTAAAATGAAAGCGTTGTCGCAAAGTGTAAACTAACCTGCATAATATCGGCAACTTATGTCTGGTAGTAGTAATTTGCTGCAACTGAAAATGTTTATTAAAAGTAGTTACAATGTTACTTGTCTATACTAATACTATAAAGCTCAATAGTTTGTTTGGTTTAACACGCTAATCTCAAGAAATATAGAACTGATTAAAAAATACTATATCAGTATTAAATAGCCCAGTTATCTAGGAAGGCTATATATCATCACGCTACATCCAAGGATGACCCTCCTCTTTTTTTCGAACTGAAATCCTCTCGTACACTGATCCTGGTGGCATATCGGAGTCGAACCGACTAAAACCGCACGCCGTCTTGAGGATTACCCACCCCTTAATATTTTTTTTATTTTTGTGGTAAAACACCGTTTGCCGGGTCAGTTAGTATATGTATATACATACATATATATTTATATCAGTTGTCTAATACCCATAATATAAGCTCTGCTTATTTTGGGACTAGATGGCGTTGTGTGTTAGATATCTCAAATATTTGTTTATTATTTTTTTATTGGCACATAAATACCTAATACATAAAATAATTACAGATTTCAATATCTGTACCTGTGTATGGTTTGAGAAAAAAAATTACATACCCTGTATTCTATTTAAGTCACACGATTACACATAATACAAAACCTCGGCAATAATAGTTTTTGAAGTGAAAATTTCTTTAGCGGCGCTGTGTACTTTTTTGGAATGGGTAAAAATGTATGAACTCGCGTCAGGTCACGTGTGCTGATCGACAAAATTCGTAAGACGGATGTTTATTGTTAACAGCGCCATCTACCGATATACAATCAATATGATTTTATATACTTAAAGTTAATATTTCAGTATCTTAAAGTGATTTACAATAAATTAAAATAACGATTTTCTACTAGGTTTTAGGTAGGATTTACAAAAGGTTTTGTGTACAAAACCTTTTGTAAATCAAAAAGATTGTTTACAATTTTTTTGAAAACAGCGACATCTCTTAGAGTATCAAAGCTTTACTTCCATTTACTACTTACAATCATAATATTTTTAGTTCTTTTTATTGCACACTATTAAAAAAAGCATAGGTGTTCATTTCAGGTAAGTTAAAACAACCGTTTTTTTATAGTTATGAGTTTTCACTTCTGTCGGCAGTGCTTATGACTGCTTTGTGTTTTTTATCTTTACAATAAAATAAGGGAACAAACTATAACATCCATATTACAAGGGATTTATGTGTTAGCTCAACAAAGTTCATAAAAGGCAACTTGACAATTCTTTACCTTTATTAGTTTCTAATGGAAATAAGGTCTTTCAATATATATTAGTTATAGTTGTATCCTATCGAATATTGTCAGGTTATATGGCATGTTAGGACCTCATTCAACGAAGGCCGTGTGCCTAATACATTTTCGATTGAGGCACGTAAGTACATTTTGCACGTTTTATAAGATTCTGTACAAAATGGGATAAAGGTAGTCTTCGAAAAACATCGAATTACTAAGTTTATGCGTAAATGTGATTATACGGAAAGGTTTGCTTATACCCAAAAAGTAGAACTGGATTTTGTACGTAATTTGCCTTGAAGTGTATGAAAATGTCAAATTAATAATGCTGTGGAGGAACGGGTATCATGTCCCTTCAACACAAAGGGAGGATTCTCCGACCAGACGAGGTGATCATGCCTGGCGGGCTACAGCCCAACAGTTGATGTTGGGATGTTGTATATATGACAATCGGCGCGAGAACTATTTATTGCACGATTCAGTATTTGTAGTTACTTCGTAGTTCAGTGTATCTTTGGTAGATGGCGCTGTAGTAGGATATCGTTGTGTTATATTTGGAAGTCACCACAATACTTTTTCTTGTACCGTGAAGTCAATTCGATTCGTAAAACTTTTGTGTGACTGAATTTGCGATGATACTAGTAAGAAAAAATACATTGGATAGTTTAGTGGCAGAGTGTCTTGGAATTCACAAGCTTCCTAAGATTACGTGTATTCATTGTATTTATTTGTATGGTACGAGTATTATAACAGCATACACACAAGTCACTCTTATACAATATTTTTAGAAAAATAATACCATGATACACACAACATTTTTTCAGACCTGATAACTGTGTTGTTTTTGCAGTGGTAGCTGTTCTTAGGCCCTAGGTCAGAACTTAGTCGACATATATACAGCGCCACGCGGATTAAATGAACTTAAACAAATTAATACTCACCCATCTGGTTGATACAGCTGAAAATCAATCACGTTAGAGTTACAAGATACAATATGATATAAACTACTGTGCAGAGTCTTGTCTAGAGTAACCTGTAACCTTCCGTGCTCTTTCTTCTGCCCTCCAAAACGATGTCAGCGAGTCTTCACTTTATCTTATGTCTCAATGGTTTATTTTCACAAAAGTATTACACGAGGCCCCGTATGTCAATATTTACACTAAAATAGGGAGGTTTATGTTTATGGAATACACCAGAATTGCAAATCAATTTAACAGTTTTTCACGACAATACAGCGGTTTGCTAAGGGAAATCAACTGGCCACGTGCGTTACAGATTTAGCTCGTATCGTAGCCCTACTTGGCCAAAAAAAAATCGACAGCAAAAGAAGGCATCACCACGCTCCAACAGTCTCATCAACCAAATTTTCCAATTAATCCGGCGAAGAAAACCATAAAGCCGACGCGTGCTCAATCTTAATTTTTATAGAGTTTTCACATCAGGGTATCAGAGTAGGGAATAAAAAGGTTTGGAAATTATCATGCTGTCAAGTAACATACGAGTATAAATGAAACGCTAAGCGACTATGATTAGGCGAATTGATATGGTGTATTACGGTTAGTTGTGTACGTATGTGTCCACGATATACCTAAAAGTATCCAAGACAAAATATAGCTCAAAAGCATGTCTAGATCCATTTTTTTATTATATTTGATTTCATGTCAAAATTTGTATGTTTCATTAATAACCGTATTTGTGTATCCGTACAGTATAGTGCGGCGCAAGGAAAAGAATGAAAAGGCCCAAAAATACCAGCCCTTTTTCAGATATCTTGAAGAAATTTTCGAATTCCTGTATAGCCTAATAGTAGTATCTCTAATATCGTAATAGAGCACTAAATGTTCTTTATTGAATGTACCTTTAATGGCAAATTAAGCAATTATTCTCCCCTCTCTTACTCGTGAAATATATCGTGGAAACAAGATTATAAAAGTTTACATATGGGCGTATTATTTTTATTAAATCTTTCCCTTTCATGTTATTAGCCCCTGGGCTTTGGAAATATTTTCAACTAATTTATGCACTCAGCTCCGGCAGAAAGATTTATCATTGGAGGAGGTTTTGTTTTTCTTTCCTTGTGATTCGAGAAATTGTGGATTTTTTCTAAATTTGTATTCATAAAACTTCCTTGGTACAACAGTATAAAATTATTTGAAATTTTGAAACGATCAGATGCCAGAGGTTGTTTTTTTTTATTTCAATTATAACGAATTGTAAATATAAATATTTGGCTATTTAAAAAAGAATCCCTACCATTTTACCTCTTTGTCTTTCGAATTGGTATGTACTTCATGTGAAGGCAGTCGGTTACCATAAATCTGAACTTGATTAGTATTACGTTTTGCTAAATGTTGAAAAAAAAGTTATATAAAAGATAACATTAGATTTGAGCTCAAATAAGTTATATTCCTTTGCAAATATTGTGTCGTATAAAAATATTGACTTTTCACATAATCCATTTAGTGTTTTAAAGTAATAATAAAATATTATAAACTTTGTATATTTTACTATAATCTATCTCACCACCTCCGTCTGAGTTAAAGCCGCAGGCAATACGTCCTTAACCCGGTTAGCTCCGCAAATAAACAGTACGTTTCTTCTTATTAAGATAATTAATAATAATTACACATACTAAACAAGCGCCGCCCATGTCGCTAATTAGCTGATACATACAAGTAACATTCCATGTAGCAATTATCAGTTTATTTGTTAATTTACTTCATTATATACCTTTTCTATACAACATATATTTATACGTACAAATTGTTTGCTTAAACAAAATATGACGCAATTGTTTAGGATATTAACTTCGCGTGTTTTCTTTTTATCCCTTTTCTCCTTTTATTTTTTCCCTTCCTCAAAAAAGACTACACCCTTAACTGTGTTGTGGGTTAATTTCCTGACCAATTAAAAACGTTTCTAGTACTTAAAAGGGGTACCATAAATATCGTAAGTTAAAATGAACCTAGTACTTAATTGAACTAGAACATTACCTAATTTTATCGGATTATTCTTCAAGTAAGGAAAAAAGACAGTTTCATCTTAAAAATCAATTTTGAACTTGATCGGCATTTTGGTAAAATAGATTCTACAAACACCGCTTGTAAGTTTAATAAAATAACACCGCGGGCAAACACAATTGCGATTTTTCAATTAACTTAAGCTTTTCTTGTAATGTTGTTAAAAAGTTAGGAACTAGTTTCACAAGGAGCAGGCATGCGATCTGTTAGACTGCTAGCATATTGCACAAGAGAGAGAATAAAAAATACAAACAATATCCTCATACACTAAATTTGAAACTTCCTTACAACATAGGCACACAGGTGATGATCTGGTCTTCCTTCCAATAAATGTATTACCTGATTATAAGAAACACAAAATTAAGTGTTAAATCTTAAATATCAATTTGTGTCAATTTATCAACGTAATTAAGTGCTAAATTTAAAGCATAGTACGATGTG
Source organism: Spilarctia lutea (assembly GCA_916048165.1). Lineage (NCBI taxonomy): Eukaryota > Metazoa > Arthropoda > Insecta > Lepidoptera > Erebidae > Spilarctia > Spilarctia lutea. The sequence continues at coordinate 11,455,876 of OU696478.1, read as the reverse complement.
TGATTTGATTAAAGAACATTAGTATTTAACATGTCAGTATTGCCGTTAGTAAACTTTGAATTTATATAAATAAATACTTAAAACATGTTATGCTCAAATAATAATAGAAAAACCTTTCATAGCGTATTTGGTAGAAGTTGAAAATTCACACCTAACTTTACATAGCTATCCATCAATAATAGACTAATAGTTCACTGCTGAACGTAGGCCTCTCCTATGAAAGGAGGTTCTAGACAATTCAATCCGTACGCTGGCAAGACGTGTTAATAGCTTCTTAACTAGCTTTTTATAATTTGCCTATCTAACTTTATACGATTGTGGTATTTTTCGAGGGATAACCATACTTTAGTATAGATGGACACTAATGGCCAGTTTCAACCGTTATTATACCGCGGCCTCGCAGAAAACCGGTGCTAAACAATTCCTTCGTTACAGTTCGGCGAGTGAGTGAGGTTACAGAATATCGAAGGTATAGTATGTGTCCTTTTTGTTTATCTCAAATCCAAAATTAATTTAAACAAATTTAAAAATTATTAGTCCCAAGCAAATTAAAACTTATAAATCTAATTTGTTCTGTTCAACCCTGCTTTAAAAGTATAAATTTAAGTCATTTCAAATTTCATTGAAATTCATTTAGTATTTTCGGTGGGGTTTAAAGATATAGACATACAAACATACAGAAAACATCGCACGTACTACAGTTTTACCACATGTATACACTACATAAAAGTAATAGAATCACCTATGTCCAATTTTTCAGTGAAGTTCACGAACACTTACGTTTCAGTATTGAATATTTAAACGTCCGCTTTCGCGTATTCTGCAGCGTCACCTTACTTTCAATTACATCACCTATGTTGCCAGAGTTCGTGTGAAAATTCGAGAAAATTCTCGAGCATGTAGGTAGACCATGTTGCCGTTAATGGGTCCTGTGTGAGTAGCTGTGGCCTGAATGTCCTGTAATATTAATTAAAATACCTGGAGCTTACTTTTTTTGTCATTTTTTTTGCCTAAGTGCAGGCACTCTGTTTAACAGACAGTAGTTTTGAAGGTTATTAATGCTTTCTGAACATTTGCGGTTAGGTTTTTTACTGGCGGTATTTAACTTAAATTTAAGTTAAACTGTTAACGTATAAATTGTTTTTAAATATTTTAAATCTTAATGTAAATATATGGGATTCAGAACAGGTACTAAGTGTTATTTAGGCATTTGATTCATAATGTTGATAGCTAATAAATTAAAACGTTTAATTATTAAGTTAATAAAATAATAATTTAAAGATATTGCAATGAATCTCTTACTTCTGTATCTAAATGATACGAACATACACTGATTACCAGTTTGTTTTATTTTTTTTATCATTGGCTCTGCCGAGATGACTCTTCTCTGCCTAATGGAAAGCATAAGCAGAATCCAAGAGTGATGGTCACCATACTCATTGCGAATGCAGACAATGCTATAATACAGCATGGTGATCCGCACCACGGCGGCCTAGTGTTTCTTCTGCATCATTGTTTAATTCATTAGATCACATTACGATTACACACTAACATTAATACCACCAAACACATTATGTACGAATACATTAAATTTATCTTAAGAAAATCATCAGTGAGAAAAGATCATTTTTCTTACTAAGTGTTTTTAGCACTTCAAACGTATAAAACATCAAAAGAAAGTTTTATGGCATCAAAGTTTTTGTTACACGCTAACAGACGCTTTAGAGTGTGGTTCCATATGTGCTGTTTCACGATAAAGAAATTATTGAACGATTTATTAGATTACGGAGCAAGGCAATCGTTATAATTTGTATGTTTTAGTATATTGACTGCAACTGCACTGAGAAATGTAACTCCATTTATATAGTCACACGTTACATAGAAACGTACCATGACACTTTAACAACGCGTGACTACGGCTTTTCAAACTTGTTGTGTCTATTTAATTTTTTCAATTTTAAAAATCCAGCATACAATTTATTTTTTTGTGAAACATCTTTATACTTTCTTTGTATCTAAAAAAAAGTATGGAGAATTGAACAGGTTTTTTAATCATATGTACTGATTACTGTTCTTGTTTAAAAGATTTGGTATACACTAAATACAGTCGTTTTAATAGAATTTAGGCTAAATTAAATATAACATTTTGCCGATCCCTAGACATCATAATTTACGTATCTATCACGAATGTGACATGTCATAAAATAAAAAGACCAACTCCTTGCTATGAAGACGCTCATTGCCGCACTGGACCATAGACAGGAAATGACGTCATTCGTCCACCCGATCTGAATTCAATGCATTCTATTAACTTGGCAATGAACATACTAGAGTTTTCGCCCCGTAAAGCTACTCGTATAATAACTAACTTGCTGATTAGAATATTAGTTGTTTTTTTATTTAGTGTAATCCGTCTTAAACTTTTAATTAATCAAACGTTGCGATTTACAATTCTGCTCCAAATAGCTTGAAAAAATATAACTAAAGCCCAACTCCCTTTGAGGTGGAGTGTATCTGTGGCAGGTATACGGCTGGATGATTGTTTATAAATTATTGCTCTCTTTAACGGTGCTGAATGTATTTTAATTAAATATAATGCGAGAATTTGTCCTTTTTTTTAAATTGTTCTAAAGTATTATAAAGCTGAAGAGTTTGTTTGTACCCGCTAATCTCAGGAACCGCTGATCTGATTTTAAAACTAATAAAGAATGTTACAAAAACGAGAAAAAATTATTACACTGGCAATAGGAGACGTAAACGAGGTTGCGTGGGTCAGCTAGTTAGTTATAGAATGTAAACACTTACTATTAACAAAAAGGTCAGCTACTACTCTACCACCCCAAATGATAATTTAATCTATTAGCTAAAATATTAGAAACACAACTTTCAACCCTTCGTCATATTTTGGTTTTATAGTAATTAGTATTCTAACATTGAGCGATGTATTTTATAAATGTTAATCTTGTTTTTTGAGTTGTAGCCTATAGAATTCTATATTATTCAATCGTTGTTTATAAAGGAATTACGTTTTTATTGATAAAATATATACCTAACTAGCTGTTGCCCGCGGCTCCGCCCGCGTTTATGTCGGTTTTTTCGTGTTTTTTCGCGGTCGGGGATATGTGGCTGATGCAAAAATTAGATAAAAACAATCCTTGATGCGGATTATATATCATTCTAAAATTTCAGCTCGATCGGTTCAAAACTTTTTGAGTTTTTGAAGCGTACACAAACCAACATAACATATGTTTATTTATATCGAAGATATATAAGGAAATTACGTTTTTATTATTTAAATATCCTACTACTATTATAAAGGTGAAAGTTTGTAAGTATGGATGTATGTATGTATGGATGTTTGTTACTCTTTCACGTAAAAACTACTGAATGGATTTGAATGAAACTTTACCACAATATAGCTTATACATCAGAATAACACATAGGCTACTATTTATAAAGATATAGCTTCGCCTCGCGGCGTTGCCCGCAGTTATCATCGTACCGCGGGTAGCACCGCGGGGTTCAGCTAGTCGTCCATAATTAACAGTGTGGTAACGGATTCAGAATACAAAGTTTCATCAGACTTATCCATTCCATGGGTGTCATAAGAGGTGACTAAGGGAGCGAACTGCGTCGGACAATCCTTTACCAACCCGTCTGGCCAGCGTGGTATAGTATGATAATATAAATTTTCTAAGGAAAGGCCTACGTTTAGTAGTAGCCTGATAAAGGCTGTTGATGTGATGTCAACCAAAAATTTTAGAATAATGTTCATTGTTATCTCTTTTTGAACATCGGGTTAAATTTTGTGATGATTTTTTGTGAATACATATTATGAAAATGGTGTTTTTTTTACCTGTGCAATGTTATATAGAATTGTTCGTCCGTTTCTTGTAATTGTCATAAATCTTTTCTGAAACACGTGTAGGTATTGCCTACTTTACGTTTGTCAGCGGTAGAGATCGGTGGTTTTCGAGAATAGTGACGTAACTAAAAAATATTGATTTTGCAGAATAGCGTGATTAAAAATGGATTATGCATACCGCCAAATGTAAATGATTTATTGCGAGTTTGCCGTTACTGATTTAAGGAATATGTATCGTAGTATTAAAACTTGAATGAAATGATTTATGATCGTTTGATATACTTTGTTCAATTTGACAGAATGTTGAATTACGTCGATGTTCTCGAAAACCAGCGAGATGTTCCTATGCTAAGGGAATACTGTACGCTGTATTAAAGTACACATGTAAATAACAAATAAATAATAAAATAAAAATAGCCTTTATTTCCTGTAACCTGTTTATACAATTTTTTATTATTATTATTTATTTTTATATATTTTTTTTTATTTAAATTTAAATCTAGTTGATGGTACATGTGATACTAACTTAAAATAAAATGATATCTAATCAACCAATGTAAATAACAAAGGCAACGTTAAATAATTATTTACACATTTTTGTAAACTTGTCTTAGTCTCTAGAAAACCTAAAGAATCCATATTATTCAACCCTTGCTTTAAAGTAAAAGAAAAGAAAAGTTTATATTCTTCTGTAGTGGGATGTTATGGATTTATGCAGGTTTAATATAACGCTTCAAAGGAATCCTTTGTAAATATCTTTTTGCACTGGAGCACAATCACGCAATCCTTTTGGATTCAGTTCATGAAAATAACATGTACAGAAGGTGGAACGGTGCACTTTTTAAATAGAGCAAAAAAAGAATGCTAGTACTGCTCTCTTAAAAACTGCAATGATTTAATTATAGTCACTTTCAGACCTATTACAATTTCCCTACGCATGTTCAAAAGCAAATATGATCGAGTAGTTTTTACAATGTGCCAGGTGGTCAAGTGTCGTCCGTAAAGCAATTAAAAAGGGGGACGAAGTTGAACGAACGCCTATAACAGCAATCAAAAAGAAACACTAATGAAATACCACAGACAGGCTAATGAGTCACCTTCAACAAAAATCTTTTTATCCGGTACATAGAGCGTTGTTCTGAAATATCTTTTTGGAAAAGTTGTATGCTCTGTAGAAAAGTCGTAGAATATACGTTAAAAGGAGACTTAATAATTAATAACTCACGGAATATTTTATATCAACCAATCGCCGTCCACTGTTAAACGAAGGAGCGCCAACTATCCCGCAGTATATTCAAATCGAATCATCGTGCCACAAGCAGGCATGGCAGCAGCGTCAAATAAAATAAATATTTTTTGTCACTACGTTCACCAACCCGCTTGCAAAGCGTGGTGACTATAGCAGATTCCGCCATGGACAGCAACCACTTACGAAACATGTTTGTTGTGAATTGTTCTGTCAAATTCAAACAAAACTGTTACTTGGAGAATAGGACCTAGTTTAGCAGTAGCTTAACTATAACAAAGGTTTGTTTCATTATGATGAGGTTTATATGTCTATTTGCGCAACTAACTACAAAACAACTAACTCACAACCCACAATAATACATTAGCAGACCCACTTAACAATATTAAAGTACAATCAAAATTCAAAACTGGTTTGAACGGACCATCTAATATCCTGTTAGTGTTTGTATAACATTAATCTTGGCTTGACGCTTGTGAACGGGGTATTACACCCCTTTTTGTTCTGATGAATTTATATAGACCCTGCGGAAAAGGTACAAGACTGTAGTGAGACGTAAATTGTATGACTTGTACGTACACGACAACTACTATAGTACTATAGTATCGGATTTTTCTCGAACTAGATACATTAAAACAGAAAACCAGTATGTACATTCTACTAGATGAAATAGTTATGCTTGTTCATGATTTTCTTTTTTCAACCAGTGTTGATAGTACTCCCAGGAACAAGCTATGATTATATAGCTAATAGTTTAAATTAGCGTTATCTTCTTATCTTAAAACGACCGATGTGATAACTTTCAAATTTAGGTATATATTAAATTATATGTACGAAATTTTTCGTATCATTGTTCAAGATTCAAGAAAAAGAAATGTCAGCTTTCGAATACCTGACAACGAGACTGCGCGCTAGCAATACCTTTTTTTTGACGGGGTAAAAAATCCTTTCGGTTCTCCAGCTCCTCGGGGACAAAGAAGTAGTATGTGGTGTTTCCACTAAAAAACACCCCGACGACCGGCTTCTGGCGCCCTACTCTGGGAGGACCCGGACCATTTTATTACAGGTCCTCCCCGAATTGACGCCGTCCCTTATCAGGACCTGTCCCGGGAGAAAATTATTTCCCCCCCTCAATGCAATGCCGCTATCCCGACCGCAGCAATCATTCTGCCTCCAGAGGTCCCCATCCTCCGGCGGCCCGCGGTCCCGTCGACGGTTCTTATCGCCGACGTCTTCTTCATTCGGGATTGGTTCTTTCCCGATCCCGTTCAGTGGTCTCTTTCTGGAGCATAACAGCTTCGCAGAAAGAGACCACTGCGCCCCAGCCCACCTCACCCGCCAGCATGGCAGCAATAATTGCTGGTGGAGAGCGCGCTAGCAATACCTAGAGTATCTTTTTAGTTCGATATGGCCACCGCTCATTGGATATGTCCTACTAAACTATAAAATGTTCAGTGTTACTGATTTTTTAATTAAATACCTTAGTTCTTTTCTATATTTAGTTCGTTACGAGGTAATGAAAACGTTATAACCCACTAGCAATAGGTCCATTCCACAGAGAAACTGTAAAGCTATCTCAACTAATTCTACTCGGATTGTTTTCTTTTACTTGAGCTTAACTTTTGCTTAGCGTAAAAATTGTCCCGAGTATTATAATTAAATTAATTTGTTTCATAGAAAAAGTAACAAAGCAAAATATGGATAACTATATCCCAGTTTGCGGTGATTGCCACACATCTAATCTGTCTATAAAAAATTAAAACTAGACACGTCCTTCCCTTAATAACCCTGTGAATATATATGTGCTAAAACGTATCATTTGAAGTTTCAAAGTTTTTTCAAAGAATTTTTTGATAAAATTCCATCATCTCCGAGTGCGTGTTTATTTACTAACCTTTCCAAATTCATGTGGATGCTGTATATAAATCGTCATTCAAATCCACTGACAAAAAAGGTTTTTAGTTAAAATCTCCTGAAAATTGAAACGTATTCGTACGTAACAGCTGAAATATGCGCGGTCACGTATTGGCACTCAGACGCCCTCAGCTCACACTTCGTATTATAATACCTTTAAGCTTTAATATGCTATATTCAAGCAACATTACGCTTGCATGTTGGCGAATTTGAATGTGTGGAAAGGATGAACTAAAAAATAATTTATTGCAATACAACTAGAAAATCTTAAATATGACCAGTACAATCAGAAAATTAAGTAGTGAAGCAGGTAAATGTTAGAAATAATGCAAACAAAAACATTTAATGAGCATATGGCCAAGGAATTAACGCAATCAAATATATACCTATATGCCTTTGTATTGCTTTTCGACTAGATAGCTCTTGCCGATATGGCAATCCAGAATATCATATATTATTACAATGTAAAATACCATTTAAAAACATTTTCTTATTTTCCAGGTAAGACTGAACCAGCAACTGTATTCGAAAAGTATCTACAATAGAGTAAGTATCAAATAATGTGGTAATATAGTTTTATGTGCATTGTAACGCGCATTCTCAACAAAGTAACTGTATTAGACGTGGACTTCAAATTGAAATGGAAAAGGCCCTCATAGATTTGAAAGTCGTGATGGGTTTTTTCATACTGTAATATGGCTTACAAATGTTTGATTCGAATAGTAATGTTTGCAAAATAATGATTTTGATTGAAATATTTATCTTGTATAATGCCAGCACGTGTTGCAGTTGACAACATGCTGTTTGAGACTATCTTGAGATGACGCACGTTAGCAACATATCGAACTCGTGATAGTTCTGGTCTGGCGCTTACATGGTGAACGTTTCTGAGAATCTGAATGAGTGTTTATAAGTCCTATTCGAGTTTTGCATTCGTTGAGTTACAAAATTAATAGGCTCTTTATTATTATTTCTAGTTTTTCATTGTTTCGTTTTAACTAAAATGCATCCACTTCCAGTTTTCTCTACATCGTCCAATGGTTGACTGATAGAGTATGCCGTCGGCATTAAGTCCGCCAACCATAATAACCATGCATTAAGTGCACCATAGTGCATAATGTAATAAAATAAATAATAAAACTGTCAGTCTATTAAATGAATTTACTGCAAACCTATGATTTTTTTGCAAAACACTTTTCTACACACATCCAATCGCTTATATGTAATTGTTAAAGCAGAACAATCTATTTGAAAAAGAAAACTATCAAGTAGGGTCTCAACAATGAACCAGATTGCAATTTTAGTTTAACTGTCACGTAGGTAGTCTTAGTACTTAAAGTCCATATTCTTATCCATTACAAGCTTCTTCTTAGCCTTTATTTATATTTATTACTCCCAAGATTATTTGGGGTCGGCTACTACTTCAACTGAATTTACTTGAATGTCAGTTTTGCCATGGACCGACTGGCATCGGACCTGCGCAACCCTTAGGGTGAACTGAATTCGAAGGTTGAACAAGTTATAAGTATATCTGAGGCCACTAACTTCCCAATAACGTTGTTTTTTATGAGACTAATACCGCCCACACGCATACCACTGTAACTCTTGTACAGCAGAATAAACAGCAGTGACCAACGAACACACTGAGTTATGACACTCGGGAAACATCAAACTGTCTTGGAACCAGCAACAAAATTAATCAGAAGAAAACTAGAGGAGTTGGAAATATATTAAGACCACTTCCCTCCTTAGCAAGCGGTAGATAAAATGAAGTCAAAATAGGCAGACACCTTTTCGAACCAGGAAGCACCACGAATAAAATGAGTTTTAAGTAAGCTATATTTAATGACTATAATATGTATGGCAAAATCACCTAAACGCACGGAAATTCACCTCAGTTGAGACAAGATCCCCACAATGTACCACTTCAGATGTCATTTGTAAGCTTTTTAGCATTATGTTACGTTCCTTGTACCAAAGAATACATTCCCAGAGGACATGCGAGTCGGTCAAGGTAGACCAACAAGGCTGTCTTATCCCTCATAAGCATCTTCATTAAATACAAATTTAAATACTATAGATTATTTAAAGTATAAAGTAAGTAAACTTGATTAAACTTGAAGTAAAATCTACTATGTGTCTAAGCCATTCCTAATATTAAGATGATTTTAGATTTGTGATCAGCTTTTCCTGCCCATAAAATAAAATTCATAAAAACTATTATTTTACTGTCATTGGCAATTCCTAGTGAATGCCACTATGCTACCTATATAAACATATATACTAGTCTCAAAACCTACAAGCTTCCTCTACCTATATTGACCTATCCTCATAATATCTCTTGTGGAAAGTAATAAAGTGCAGTCCATTTCCTTCAAATATAATAAGTGCTGCTTGATAAATAGTCCCCGTGTGGAAACAAATATAGATATTTGAGATCTTTTCAATGATCGCTTTTGACTTACTGTTCCTATTTATTGATATGTACTGTACGGTAGGTTTGTTACACGAACGATTTACCATACTTGTGTACACCTTGTCAACAGTAAATTAATTACTAATCACTTGGTCTGCGTTTCTTTTTGTCAGTTGTTCTTCTCGTAGACCCCATAGGGTCTCGGGGTAACTTTTCCAGGCTTACGGCCTGTTGAAGTAGTATTCCGCGCCGCCTGCCTCTACAGGTTTGTCACTGGGTTGGGCCCGGATGGGCCTATTGGTAATCACGGGGTGTTAATCCGGTGGAAGGGTAACTGACGTAACTAACAGAGACCTGCTAGTAACGTCCTGGTCTTTTCCAATGCGGTAACCTGTGCTTAGCGAGGTTGAGCTCCTAAGGATGCTAACCCTGAGGAGCGTGTTGTCAGCCAGCACTAGGTCGGGTAATAAGGACGGTTAGAGATGGATTTTTAAGGAGACGAGAACTCGTGGCTAGCCATACCTTTTCGGCGGTCGCCGATGGTAGGGCGCGAGCTCACGCAGGTGGCGCGCTTGCGATCCATCAGCACGCTCGAACATGTTTTTTGCTCAGGCGTCCCACAAAGTCGTCCAGGCTTTCCATGCGCAGATCCCTAGAGTTCTGTTCCGCACAATACGAGGTGCCTTTGCAAGGGTGCGTAGTACGAGCGATTGCTGTGCACGCAGCTGACGGCGGTTCGTCTCGGAGACGAGGGCGAACCAGGCCAGTGCAACATAGGAAATTCCGGTGCCAATGCACGCCTTGTACACACTGAGCTTCGCGCGGAAAGGTAATCTGGACGACAAACGGGCCGCAGAAGGGAACGTGGTTTCTTTTCAATCCTGCTCGGCCCATATTGGTCTAAGCGTGGTATTAACTCTCCTACTTTACAACACACCTGCAAAACACACATTTAAAAGAAAGTGAAAATCGGTTGGATAATTTCGGAGTTCATCATGAGTAATAACGTGACGGGATAAGAGATTTTTCCGAGATTAAAAATAAAACGAGCTTATAAAATATCAGGATTCTTAATACAATCAATCTCTGCAAAATCAATAATTCAAATCTTTGTATTTTGCCTTGTTTTAACTACCTTAAAAAAACAACCTTTTAGTTTTACCGTACAGGAATAATATTAAGATATACTTCATTGTCTAATCCATCTGTCTATGTGTCACGAGACTGAAATATTTTACCCTCCGTTTGTTTATACCCTGAAGGTTGGCGCGCACCTGTACCGTTCTACCTGCAAAAATTAATCATCTGCCAAATGCCTTTGTCCCTTTCAAGATGATTAATTATTTTTGACAAATATCATCAACTATGGTAATAAAGGTGACATTCCTTGTTTATTATAACAAACGCACTAAGAGACTTTTGTTGTATTTTCTAAAGTGAAAATTGAGATAGGTAATTAATAACTTGTTTTTTGCGCTATTTATTTTCTTGTCTGATTCAACTTCTTAGTACCGTATTAAATCGATTTCATTCCCAGGAAAGGAGCGCTCCAGGCAGAAAAATTACAGGGTTTTACAATGTTATTATATATACAATACATATATTTAAAAGTAGGAAAAGTGGTAAGAAAATATTTATAACTCCGGTTTTGTATACTGTTAAGGTTACCCAAAAGTAAGCAGCAATTCTAATATTCAACATATAAAGTATTACCTTTAAGGAATTCTAGTTTACGCAGAACTTCCACCTCCTTTTTAGCCAAAAAAACTATGTTACAACCGTATCAACATAAAGCCTTGACTTTTATTCCAATGACAATAGCTCTGCGCAGTCATCGTACTATATTGCTTGTTTAAGTAGAGACATGACACAAAGCCGGTTATTCCTCGAATTAACCAGTTTTATTTATTTGTGTGAGCGCACCTTTATAAATGAAACCCCATTGAACTAATATTTCATTGTAAAGGGAAAATTTAATATGTACCGTAAAGTGCCTCTCTATTTTACTCAGAGTGATTTGCTCACAAAGAGGCTTATTAAATTGCCGATGGAAAATAAATATATTATCAGACGCGCTTTACATTATTTATTTCTTTTGAACGATTTGTTCCCCCGTTTTGCGCCAGCGCGAATAACAATGAACTCATATTTACGAGTAATGTATGGTAATCGAATTTTAAAATGTGTTAGTACACATGTGTTCGAAGTATCTCAGAATATAGATAAATTAATCACCGCCTTCGCTTATGACTTCGTAACCTCTTGTGTTTGACTTACTTAAACATAACTTGAACCTCACTTAAGCAAAAAATATTTTGCCATTAAACTAGAAAATTAAACATAATAAAACACCTGACCCTTCGTTTATCTTGCACTAGCACCACACGTACATACATCACCCTAGTTGTGGCGGATCCATAAATATTGAATTTTCCAAAAAAGTACTTTGCAAAATCTATTAGATAGACTATCCTCTTTCTGACTGAAACTATTTTCTTTGCTGTTTGCTATTTATCCATACCTTCTTTGCTATTTATCGTTGAAGAGTTCTTTCGAGGTTTCCCAAAGTGGTCCAAGGTCCACAGGAAACTTGACTGGGTCTACGATGTGTGACAAAGGGGGGTCGAACTTATTATATGACAATCCTTGTCATTATCACAAAACAAATGTATAAAAATTCAACCCTAAAAAAAAAAACTAAGCGATATAACTTTCAACAAGACTTGACCCAACAGACATTCCAGGTTAAACAAAACTAGTAAGAAAAGCAACTGTCAGTCGGTAGAAAATTCTATCCAAGCTTAGAATATCGATGACTTAAGTTTAAACTACATACTGTCACAAGTTTACAGACTTACGACAGTTTGAGAGGACATACGTTAGATAGATTGTGAGAAGATATTTATATTGAACTGCGAAACTTTTTTGTTTTTCAAATAATACAGAAGTCAGCTTGAATAGATACTCGTGGGAGAGCTGCGCTTCGGCATGAATGGGTCGGCTCGACCGGAGTGATACCACGGCCTCACAGAAAACCGGTGTGAAATAGCGTTTGCGCTGTGTTTCACCGAGTGAGTGAGGATACCGGAGGCCCATACCCCAACCCCTCTCCCCATCCCCTTTCCCATCCCCCAAAGGTCGGCAACGCACTTGTGACGCCATCAGGTGATACGTCTGCTCGTTTGCCCACTATTCAATAAAAAAACAAAAAAAAAAAAAATAGAAAATTTTATAAAACATTGGAAGAATTTCAACATACTGGATTACTGTTAAAATTAACCAGGGTATTATTATCTTCATATCGGTTGTAATAAAAGCAAAGTGAAAATAGCAAAAACACAATACATCTCATATAGTAATGAAAGCTTTTAAAAAACTCGCCATGTGTTTCCGAAGGCTAAATGTGTCACATCCTCATTTGAACGATTACATTTTCATTGCTCGTTAATAAAAAGTGATCCTTTGAGCGTCCATGGCATATCTTTAACCTTTATTTACCACGGACCTAACTCTAATAATAGATTGTTAGGTCTATGGTTCAGTTGAACCGAATCTTGATACATGATCTACGAGGCTGTGTGAGTTACCTTATATATGTAAAAATATTAATTCGATTTGTATAAGCTTCAATAACTTAAAAACTTCTTTATACACTATACTCGTAAACAATCCGCTTCAAATATTCTCTTTATCTATTCTTATCATCTGTTTTTGTATTGTCAATTCAATAAGGTAAAATAACTTAAAAATTTGTGCCTATTATAGAATTGTTCTGAAATACAATTTATATTTTTCCTTAACCGTTGCCCACGATGAACAGATATTTTTTCTTTCAAAATTAAATTTATAGGAAATGATTGTTCTGTATACAAAAATCTCGTTCTTAAAAATTATTAAAGTCTTTTATCAGAAGAGCGGTACGCTACACTAGCTAGAGCAATCATGGACATCCATAAATATTGTCTCTGACTTATTGGATAAATAAGTAAAAAATCATTATAACAAATTGTTTCGCTTTTTAAACCTAAAATATTAACTAGATTAGATATAATTAGATTTTGTTAAAAATACTTGCAATCTTTAAATTTTAGATGCAGTTACTAAGGATTTATCCATATTTGTCTTAGATATTTTGAAGCTATTTCTTACGGAAGGAGAGTTTTGCCTGAAGTAGAATTGAGCTGATACTACATTTATTGTTCTTCGAAACGAAAACCATAATGATACATGACTACTATCTAGGTGTAATGTATTCATATTTGACTACCTCGGTGGCGCAGTGGTAGCGAATGCGACTGCTGTGCATGAGGTCTCGGGTTCAAATCCTGGGCCGGACCAAGTGTTTGTGTGATCTGCAAATACTTGTTTCGGAGTTTGGGTGTTTTCTATGTATAATATGTTTGTATTTACGAAAAAAAAAAGTATATTTGTATTAATATCAGTTGTCTAGTACCCATAACACAAGCTCTGCTTAGCTTGGGACTAGATGGCGTTGTGTGTTAGATGTCCGAAATATTTATTATTATTATTTATTTTTATTTTATTTATGAATGGGATCAATGTGGACGGCGGTAGTCACTTTCCTTCTGCTCGCTTGCTTCCTCTATCATAATAAAGGAGTTGTGGAGATATTTAAATGCATACCAGTATTAGACAATGAATATGGTAACCATTACTCTTTTATTCTGTTCATGCATTCCAACAGGCAGCCCTGTCTGTTGGGATTTATAGGGCTTTTCTTTGTAAACAAACTGTTGTTTGCAAGCATTAGTGACTGCACTAATGCTGTGAATGCATAGTCTCCTATAAGGGAACCATCATACACCAGAATAGTTTCTTATAAATTTGTTGTAACCAAATTTTCATCTCGGCAGGATTTGCCAGAATCTGTTTCTGGTAAATTCTCCCAACGTTGAAACCTAAACGAAACCTCATCTGGCGAACTAAATTTGAACATCCATTCACAATTTATTTTAACAAAAAACTCAAATCCCCACCGTAATTCAAATTGGATCATGAGACGAGAAATTACCTTAATTTAAGGAAAATATACAATGTTAAGAGTGCTTACAAAATGGTAACGTCGGGGGGTTGAAAAAAGGAAATATGCGAAATTGGTAAACGAGGGGAATATTATGAGGTTCGCGATTTATGGCAAGGGAACGATTACACCTGCGTAGCAGATTTTGAAGACGCGCTTTCTTTTACATTTATTTGTACACTTTATTAAGTAATTGCCAAGAATACCAATACATCTGGTGCCATCCATAAATTACGTTTGACATAAGCAACCCATGAGAAGAACTTTTGCTGTTCAAGACAATTACAATCACAAACATTTATTTAAATTCATTATTATTATATAATCATACAAATATTACTGCTAATGTTACTATTACTACGAGTACGATATCCATTCTAATATAACTGTCTGTCTGTTACCTTATCACGGTCAATTTCGCCGATTTCAATGAAATTTGGCATGAAGATACTTTGATTCATGAAGTAGAACATGGCTACTTTTTACTGCAATAACCAACAAACAAGTGGGAGGACCCGCGGGCAACAGCTAGTAATGTAATATATTTTAAAACGAATACAAAATAATAGAAATTTAGTATGTCAAATATGTATAGGACGCACTATACTCTATGCGCTGTAGCATGGTGCGGGTGACAGTTTCAGTAACACTTCGTTTCACTCTTGAAAGTTGCCGCGATTTATAAATTATGACTGAGTATTTCAGCTGTACCACATTCGCAATATATTAAATCATTAATAACTGTAGTAAATTAAATTAAACCAAACCAGAATGTTCTAATCTACAAATAAAATCAAATTTAATGAAAAATTAAGCAGTGTTATGCGTATGACGTAACGCCATAGAAGTATTTAGTGATGGGATGTGCTGCTACGATGGATAGTCGATATTTTTTATAATAAAAAACGGTAATTTTTTATTGTTAAAATTGGTCTATAATTATAGTAGTATATATTATAGTAAGGTTGCTTAAAAGGTTGCTAAGTAAAAATACATTTTATTCGTCCAAATTCATTTCAAAATCGTCATATCAGAGTCAGGAACATCTGAATTGTCACTCAATTCATCATCTGAGTCTGTGACGGATATTATTAACGAACAACAACCTCCCTGGCCTGACTACCCAAAACAGTTTATATTTGTATGCTTAGACATGGTAATAACAACGAACTCAACAAACAAATAACAGTTACACTGCACAACTGAATAACACACTCATTTTCATAACAATATTAAAGAGAACTAGATTTATGCTGCGAGTATCGTATGCGATAAAAATTATTTGCATAACGTCACATCCCTTAGTTATGTGATACTGATAGATGTCAACGTCGTACAGGCAAATGTCACCTGCACCATGCTACAGCGCAACGAGTATAGTAACAAAATCTTACTAACTAATCATAGCAATAAACTAAATTTCACAACAATGTTAGCTACATTTGTTGTGTTTATAGTTTTTAAAATATTTTACTTTGCATACCACTTACAGCCCTAGTATATTACTTACACGTTTTATGATATATATTAGATACTAATTTACATGAGTAATCTGTATCCCTTCTTTCAATGTATTGGTTATATCATTCTTTTATCTCAAACAATAACCACACTGGAAACCAATATCCTGATATTTTACTGTTACGCGGAGTATCCCTGCCTCACGACAGATAATAAGAGATTTATAAATAATCCGTTTCTCTCAGTACATATCCGTTACTCAATACAATACTGTATACGCTTTTCTGTAGGTTGAAAGTTCTTCGCTTCTTAGCCTTTGAGGTTTAGCATGTCTGTAATACAAAAAGAAATTTTATGTAAAATTAATAATTTGTTAAATACATTCCACAAAAACAGAAAGCAAACCTCACAAGGTAGTAGTAGTAAGTAGTAATCAATTCGTATTGAATTCACTTATCTAGGATGCAAAAGACCATGATTGAATATAGGTATGTTGCCAGTATATGCATATAAGTTAGTTAGTCCTATTAGAACTACGAATACATCATTGTTATTGATATCATAAACTCAGTGAAAGCTCCATCGACATTAAAATTAATTCGTAAAATGAATCAAAACAATAACATTTGGGTGTTACAAAACAACTCTCAACTCGTATTAGGTGAATCATATAAATTTACGAGCGATCCGGGATAGACCCCACAGTACTGTGTCCGTAAGGGTCATGTTTTAATTAAATAGGACTTTTCAAGAGTTTGTTATGTAATGACCAATTTTATTGAGTAAGAAAAGTGCTGAAATGTGTTCATGTTCACATGGGGAGTCCATTATAAAAATGACCATCAGTTTATTAATGTTGCTCATGCTGACCTATCCCATGGGTGACAATGACATTACGTGAAAAAGTGTTTTTGCTTTTTGCTAACGTATTAATTTACGTTATATTTGAAAATGTATGGAACCTAAGTTGTTCCGAAAATTTATAGCCACAGAATCAATACAATCTCTTTGTTCATGAAGCTCAATTATATTATTCACTCTTTTCATTATAAACCCAGTAACTAATATTCAAATCTGAACACGAACTGCTTCAACCAAATGAAACGTCAGATGAGTGCAACCGTGGTGCAAGTGGGAGCATTCATGGCGAGAGCGTTAGTTCATCCCATCGGCTTAACTTTCGGTACTAATTGAATCTGCACGTACTCTCATCATACAGAGCATTGTTAATACTGACGGCCCGTAATTGGTATGGCGTTAAAATAATTTGGATGTTATTCATTTATCAATTGCCTGTTTTTGAGTTTTGCCTTCGATGGGCAGCTGTCGTTCCGTTTATAGCTATTGTTTGCAATTAATCGAATCTATAAATAAAGATAGTAGCGAAGTAATCACGTAGGTAACATACAAATAAAGGAACGGAAATCCTACACATACATATATCGCTCTATGTAATAAACATACAATACACAAACCAGTAACATCATATCGAATATGTCCAAATCTATTTATAAAGACGGTTGAGCTATCCAAAAAGGATGTCGTACAATGCGCTGCTCCTTACATAACATATTTCGGTCTCTCTATTTCGTATTTCTGGAAACACACGAATTTGATATAAACAGTACAATCAAAACAAAACGATTCATTGCGGTGAACATCTGACAGCAACATAAAGGAGGCCCGAGATCGGAGATAACTGATGGACAAGGAGAAAATTAACTTCGGGTGAATTTGGCATTTCTTCGTCTTTTATCTGACTAACTAAATAGACTAAGAAAATAGCTTCTAATTTAATGTCCCTTGTATTAGTTTTGCATTTATACTAGTAATTCATCATCTTCCTGGATTTTGTTCCTAAGATTATTTGAGACCTACTTGAATATCAGTTTTTCCACTGAGCGACTTGCATCGGACTTTCGTGCAACACTGAGGGCGAACTGAATTCGAAGGTGTGATTGATGTGAACTTTGATTGTCAGTATATGTAAGGACACCGACTTCCTAATAACGCTTGCAAATACGATGGCAATTGTTATTAGGAAGTAAGTGTCATATCAATAGATGTTCATGAAAACCGAGACCGACAGCTTAACGTGTCCTCCAACGTATCGATGTAGTTACCATAATTATTATGTTGGTTTAATAGATAGCTAGCTTTCATTCAATAAAGATATAATATCCACACATATTTTCTAGGCAATTGTTGTGGATCCTATAGGGTCCTTTTAACAAAGGATGAAACAAACTTATATGTCCTTATTCGGCCCTACTACGGTTATGGACTTATAACCTCGTCAAAGATTTTAATTATTTTTAATTAGTCCTATTTATGTTTTTAAATTAAAGTTATGATTTAAAAAGTAGTCCCTTTATTTATATTACAAATATAAAATCGGAGTACCTTACAGATGTATTAGACGTAGTAAAATGATTTCATAAAACTATGTTTCATTAGTCATTCTTAACGCCCTTCTTACTTTTTGTAATCTTTTATTTACTAGTACTGTCTATTTTCAGATTACCTATAATAAATCATTGCCATATTCAAAAGACTTCAAATATAAATATTTCTACAAAGAAATTAGCGAAATGTATCAAAGAAAATGACTCCCTTTTCTTTTTACCTCATTAACGTATCTTGACGACTTATCCTACGGTTGATCTCCCCGAAGCTATAAAGGCAATAACGTACATTTATATTATCACTCTTATTTTCATCTCCTGGGATGGATCTATAATCATTACTGTAATATGAAAATATCAAAATTGAGCATGTGAGGTACTGCTGCAAGTGAAATACAGGAGTATTATATTTAGACTCTTTATGATTAGATCCTACTAGTAACAGAAAAGACTACAGTTAAATCCCGCGGTGTTACCTGCGGTACGAAAATAACCCGTTACAAGTTTGTTAAATAACATTTTTGCTGAAGATGATTTTCAGGGCGACGTACGAGACTCGATTTTTTATTATTTGTTCTGATCAGGATAGCATTATAAAACTAAAGTATTAATATTAGTAAATCCTTATAGATTGACAATATTATTCTTAAGTTGACTTAGGTCAAGTTGAAGTTTAAACTCTCGGGACCCGAAACAACTAACCTTATAATAAACTTTACGTTTATGTAGTCCACCTAGAACACCGAGCCGAGCTCAAGTTTACGAAAGGCAATTTTCTATATTTTCATGTATTAAATTTCATTTTTACATTTGTGTCCATTAAGAGTATCTACGGTTCGGTAGCCTATTGCTGGGATGCACTTAGTTACCAGGACGTTATTACAGAATTAAAAATATATATACGTGGACTGTTCCAGAATGATGATATGAATGGCTATCAATTTTCGGAACTACCTAGGTATGTATTGCCAAAAATCTTGCAATTTAATTTTTTTTTTTTTTTATTGCATAGTGGGCAAACAAGCAGACCTATCACCTGATGGTAAGCGATTACCACCGCCCATGCACACGCGCAACACCAAAGGCGTCACAAGTGCGTTGCCGACCTTTGGGGGATGGGAAAGGGGATGGGGGGAGGGGTTGGGGTATGGGCCTCCGGTATCCTCACTTACTCGGTGAAACACAGCGCAAAGCGGTTTTCTGTGAGGCCGTGGAATCACTCCGGTCGAGCCGACCCATTCATGCCGAAGCATAGCTCTCCCACGGGTGAACATTTCATAGTTTTATAGAAATGATGAGGCCTTACTGTTAGAAAGGCCTACTCATGAACTCTATGAACTTAGTTGTATTCTAAAGTTATTAGCTTTTATTTAAAGAATAAGAGAGGCAAACCGTTTTGAATAATACAGTTAAAATCTGTTAAGCAAATTGTTAATATTTAACACCGTAATTTATTTCTATGTCCCGAATGAACAGTATTCCTTTACCTTACTCCGTTCATTTCAAGTCTTTGTAAATACGGTCCACCATATTTTCTGCGAAATAGCTATAACAAACAGTGGGGCATAATGGCGGACATCACAGTGTTATCTCGGGGTTTCCCATCTCACGCAAACCTTGAGGGTAATATATGGTATAAGTTACAAAAAGTAGCGAGCTCAAATAATGATAATTATTCTTAAGGGGTGAAAAAGAAAGTAAAGTATAACATATAAATACATATGTACCTACTTGTGTTCTTGATTTATTATAAAAAAAGGTAAATAAATTAATCAATTACTATATCTCATTTTATAACTGCCTCGGTGTCATAGTGGTAGCATATGCGAGTACTGTGTTTGAGGTCTCAGGTTCGAATCCCGGGTCGAACCAATTGTTTGTATGATCTGCAAATATTTCTTTCAGAGTTTGAATGTTGTCTATGTATAATATGTATGTACTCGTATGTATGTATATTAGTTTTGGACTAGATGGCGTTGTGTGTCAGACTTCCGAAAATATTTATTTAATTTCTAATGTCAAATATACGATGTATTTAGTTCATAGTAATTACGTTTCCACGAATGTCTACTGGTTTAGTATTAGTTTGGTTTAAAATACAAACATACATATAATAGGTAACACATATTTTTATAATTCATATTAGACAGTTTGTCTGATATTTTATATCAGCATTATTTGTTTCACACCTGGGCAGCGTTTAGTCCAATCGTTAATGCTTTAGTATAGAAACAGTAAACGCAATATCCAATTACGTTCAAACTAAGGTGTCGTATCCCGGAGATCAAGGGTTCACGTCACGCGAACCGTAATGAAACCACCTCCTGAAACTTAAGTTACAAAATCAGAGCGGGGTTTTGGTAAACTTTATTTAAACAATATTTAATTGTAAGGTCTTCGTTATTGTTGTTTTATAAAGTATGGTTTTCAAATAAATTTAATTGGAAAAATATTATATAGCCTTACTGAACAGTAACTTGAAATAAAAACGCAAATGAATTTCATTATTTCTTGCTTTTTTTACGGAGAACTGCCTTACTACCCTGTTTTGCGCAAAACTGTATGTATCACATCTTTAGATTTGTCTGGAACAACTTTCTTTCCTAACAAGGTGTGGCAAAGTTTCATACTTTTGTAGTTGTCATTGTTGCCGTTTTGATTAAGTTTTTGCAGTGTATTAAGTTCCAAATAAACGTTTTATTTATAAACTAAGTAAGCTTAATAAAAGAAGAAAGATAATAAAAGATTTTAAAGTTTCCAGGAAGGTACGCTTAATTTTAATATGAGGCATATAAATAAATATCTAGAAACATTTTGTTGTAATTTACTACAATATTGTAATATCAGTAATCCTATTAATTGTACCACACTACAATGAAGCGAGGTGTCCCGCACAGAATCTGACGTACAATAGGGATAGAAATAGGGACGGCAGCGTGGACACCATTGTCGCCATGTAAAACTAAACGAGGAACATACGGAGCAGAAAATTGTGCGGTAACCTAACATAATCCTAAAAGAAAAATGATTTTTTATCAAGAAAATAAAAGTTCCTACTTCTAAAAGTAGAGTAAAATTATTACGGAGACATTCATCTCCAATATTCTACTCATATAATTACACCAAAAAAAAAAGTTAGTGCCTAAAACGTCTAAAGTTTAGGAAGCGAAAAACCCGGCAATTTCATGAACTTCATCTGTAGAAATAGTGCTCTTCTAATACACGTTTGTTTAAGAATTTCTTTTGTATCTCTAATTGAACTGTAACGAAATAAGTTGTCAATTCTAAATCTAAGACATGTGGCTTGTTTAGGAACTTCGCTATGTATATTTTAAATTTCTTATAAATTGAAGTATTTCATTTAATTAAGTGTTAAAAAACAATCAGCTATTAACGAAATTATCAACTGCTCATAAAATAAGTTTTCATCTTAACTGATTTTACGATTATGATTTAAACTAGTTATCGTTACTCTTTACTGAAATCTTTACTCAACTGCCTCGGTGGCGCAGTGATAGTGAATGCGACTGCTGTGCTTGAGGTCTCGGGTTCAAATCCTGAGTCGGACCAAGTGTTTGTGTTCTACAAATATTTGTTTCGAAGTTTGGGTATTTTCTATGTATAATATGTATGTATTTACAAAAAAGTATATATTTATTCATATCAGTTGTCTAGTACCCATAACACAATCTCTGCTTAGCTTGGGACTAGAGGGCGTTGTGGACTGTCTGGACATAATGACCGCACGTGTGTCATCAAAAGCCTTTATATCAGAGAAACATGCTATGAATTTTGATAGTGTGAACGGAGTGTAAAATTGCATTTAGCTGTACACCCTTAAGGGCCTTTTATATACATCGTGTTTAGTACTCTATGGTACGTTGAATTCGAACATGAGACGTGTAATGCCTCAGGCTACTCCAGAACAAAATTAATTTGCCCCGTAATTATTTGAAGTGGGTACTCTTTATAACCGTATGGGTTTATATCATTACGTAGGTAATATAAATTGAAAGAACGTGTACAATGAATTAATCCTATTCATTGAAATATGAATCAAATATGAAAAAGTAACCGATGTACTTTGTATATATATTGTTCTGATATTAAAACACAAAAGAAAATAACCAATGAATGAATCTGGACAGAGTTAGAATATTTTTTGCTCTGTGGAGCCCTTAGTTAACATATAACTTTTTTTTTACCTTTTCTTCTCAAACTTACACATTATTAAATCATACAGCCATGATACGGTTCTTAGTTAAACAAAAGCGCAACTGTTTTTTAACGCAAATGAAAAAGTCTGTTAAAAAGGTTACTTACATCTGTAGTTATGTATAATATACTTGTTTCAGAAGTTATTTAATTGCACCTTAACAAATACAGACTCAGTAGCAAAACAATCTGCATATTATAATTCAGCTACTTCCCCCGCAGATCGTAAAAATAAACTTGCAAACGAAGGGTTGCCATGACAGTGGCAAGGGAATTATGAAACATCTTCAAAGTATTTATATTATAATTGTTATTGTTCGTGCATGAACAGACGGGAAGTTAAAAAGGTCGATGTCCTTATTAGTGATTTAATGATGAATGTTTTGTCAAATTATTTACTAAAGTTTTGATATAAATAGCTGCTGAGATATTAGCAAATTCCGAAGATTTTTTTCCCTGACTTCCTGAAAATATAGAATTCTTTGCCGTAAACAAAAACGTTTATAAAAGAAACTGTTTTACTCACATTTAAAATCAATAAATAAGTAATAATAATAAATATTTCGGACATATAACACACAACGCCATCTAGTCCCAAGCTAAGCACAGCTTGTGTTATGGGTACTAGACAACTGATATGAATACATATATACTTTTTTTGTAAATAGATAGGTACATATTATACATAGAAAACACCCAAACTCCGAAACAAATACTTGTAGATCACACAAACACTTGGTCCGACCCAGGATTTGAAATCGATTTATTATTTAAAATCAAGAAAACTATCAAACAAAACGACACCGGTCATCAAACGCAAGTAAAGCATTTGTCCTTTTTAAATAATGAGTAGCATCCACGAAAGTTATTATTCCAGCGCAAACAAGAATGTCGTCCCTTCGCACATTTGCGGATAGCTGAAATTAGATAGCTTTTGGTTATTCCATCTGAGGTTTTGATCGCTCTACCCCAGTCACAGCACAGCACTAAGCCTAGGTTAAACCGTTTCTGGATGCGATGGTTGGGCAAAAAAAAAGGTATTCCAAAGACAGTAGGTCGGTTTTAGTGGTGGTTGTTTGGCCCATGCCACACTCACAAACTTTTTATTTTTAGGAAAATCTCAAATTAAATATATATTATTTAAATTATACCATTACTTTCTTCTTCTTACTCTCTAGAAACACATACATTAATAGAGATACTTAAAGCTATATGGCGCTACAAATTAAGAAGCTTTCGGTAATGAGACGGCCAATTCTATCAATCGGCAAATTGCTTTGGGCCTTAGAGGCGTCTGATTGGACAGGTAATGAAGCTATCGTCGGCTTGGAATAACTTACGTGATGTTTACTCGGGATTAAACTAACGTACTGAAGATGTGGATTAGTTATTTACCAAAGATAAATATATGAAAGTATTTATTTTGAAACGATAGTGCATAGTTAAAAAAATGCTATGTACAATTTAATTATTTGACTTAAATGACTATCTAGAAGTGAAAGTAAAAACTTTCTGTAATCTTTCTTTATGTTACTTTTATGTATACACTTTTAGATTAAATTCGACCCTAGCTCGTAAGTTCATATATACTTTAAGTTGGGTCTTGGCCTGATCACCTAAGTTGATCGGAGGATCTTCTTACTGTTTAAGGTGAACTTTATGTATTTAGATATACATATAAGTATGTTTATCAGCAGGTAGGTTACCGTAGTAACGTACCGTTCAGGCTTTGCCTAGTTTGGGATCAGACTGCCTTTATGTGAGGTGTGTAAAGGATATTAATATATTATCATAGTTCGTTTGAATGTGCAAAGAAAATACTAAGTTTGCATCTATATTAATTTCTTCAGTAGAAACCTTCTAATCATGCAGTAGCTCGATGTCGCTGATTCGTTGGTACATACATATTACATTAAAAAAAAAATCGACGGGTTGCACTCCGGGAGTGCCGGCAGAAGTGAAAACTTGAATATTACTTAACGTTGTGCATTTTTGATATTTTGGAATGGTTAGAGAATAATTTTGTACGAATTGCTTTCATTATCAGTATAAAAGTACTATTATTTATGTGGTGGAATACAATTTTCATTTATTGCGCTATCGTACAATGACATGACAATTTATATTACATACACACACAAACATTCGCGCAAGCGCCCTGCGCCGCCTGTCCTCTCTCCATCCGTCTTACGAATTTTCGATCAGGTCACGTGACCTGACGCGAGTTTATACATTTTTACCCATTCCAAAAAAGTACACAGTGCCGCTAAAGAAGTTTTCACTTCAAAAATACATATCGATACCGGAAAGTTCAATTGTCGTTAAGGCACATTTGCTGAAAATGCGATAGATATATACGGAATCAGCTTTGCGAGCTCTGTCGATTGGTATACTCGTACTTAACATAACCATATGTTCTTAAAAAAATCCCCTTACGACCTCGATTTTCAACAGCTCTACCTCGTTTTTTACTATTTTGGACGTATCGTAGAACTAATTTTCAATAGGAAGCTTAATGTCATGTTTTAATTGCTTATAAATGGTCGTAAACATGTAATTTGATAATAGATTCCTTTGCGTCCTAATCTGCGCTTTGTTTTATATTTTGTAATAAACATAAAGGTCGTTTGCTCAATAAATTATTATGATGCTGACCATAGCAATTACAAATAATGAACATAAACGTTTAATTCTTGAAGAAACAATGGTTTAAGATAAATATCATGCAATCGATAATCATATTGCCACGTAAATTAATTTTATTACAAATTATTACAAAAGACACAAATTTAAAAATTTACAATGAAAAATAATTGTGTGTAAATGTTCTTTACACTCAACTGGCTGTGATGAAACTTAGAATGACTTAGCATGAAAAATCTGACTGGGCACCTGGTATAACACAGGCTACTATTTAATCAGATATTTATACTGCATCGGCACTTTCACAGATGAAGTCGCAGAGCACAGCTAGTTTGTTTTAATTATTTTGAATATTTTTATATATCTAAATAGTATTTCTAGGAACTCTTTTCAAAATTCTTCTAAAACATAGTAATGAAGTAATAGATGACACAATAAGAAAATTATTGCGAAAATTTGAACACATTTTCTTATATTATTCGAAGCAAAGTAAATATTAACGAAATGAAAAAGTTTCCAGGGAACTTACAGGGAAAGGACCTTAAAAAAACATTTACGATCTGTTAATGAAAATTATGTGGTTTCCACTAATAATAGCATAATATTATTATCATCACCGCGTAAAATATGTCTTTGCACCTGCACCTGAATTAAAGAAGATCGCTCAGACTACTCCTGTTGACAAGGCGCTTACCGCTGACGTTGTCCAGGACATGCCTTCGGATGTCGTCTTTGCACATGCACCTGAAATAAAGAAGATCGCTCAAACTACTCCTGTTGACGAGGTACTTACTGCTGATGTTTTCCAGGACATGCCTCCGGATGATGTTTATGACCGACTTTAAAAAAGGAGGAGGTTCTCAATTCGAGAGAATTCTAATTGAGTTCAAAACTATTTTTAAAAACAATTTTACAACTAGATTAGTTGGAATGTTGATTATTCTAAGAATAACACACACACATTTTGACACTTTTTTCACTACTTTGGTAAGGCTTAAAATAAAAACCAATAAATCTTTTATTTTATTTAGTTTTACTACCTATTTCTTGAATAGTAGTAGTAGTATAAGAGTTATATTGTTCCTTTTACACCTCGGTCTCTTATTTAATTGACTTGCACTACTAATTGTTGATCAAGAACAATCCTTCACGACACATGTCTGTATCATAACCAATTTTTCGTGGCTGTAAAGTACTTTAGTTATATTTTTGTGGGCTGTGAAGGACGCTCACTTTCGTCAATAATCAAGTTTAGTTAATTTAGTTAAATTATTAGGATAGACCACGAAATAATTGTTGGAGTCTCTTTTGTCATAAATACCTATAGCACTTTGTTTTACAAAGTTATTAGACAAAAATATTTTTGTTTTTGTTTTTTAGCTCTACTGAAAACTCGTGTATTGTCCTTTACGACAATTGAAATTTCCGGTATCGATATTAAAGTTCTGAAAGTCTAAACAGTTCAAAACATGAGATTGGAATGTATTGGACGATTCCATCCAGCCGTCGTATCCAATCGATAAGCGTAATTTTTAATAAAAGGTGCCTGTAGAAATAGTATTAAATTGCCTAATCAGGTGTCTCAAATGAAAACTAAACATAATTTCCACCTTATACATTTTTATGTTTTTTTTTTTCCGTTTTTTAAAAAGACAACTCCCGCATTAGGAATATACATCCTGTGTCGCGGGGGACTTTACAAATATGCATGTAACGGACACAAAGAACACCCAGACTCAGGACAACATTTTGTGGATCACACAAAGTGATGTCCCACGTGGGATTTGAACCCCCGGCACTTGGCGCAGTAGCAAGCGGCGTAGTGACTGCTTAAACCACTAGGCCAACCGTGCGTTTTTATGTGTGTATAGGTTTCTTTCTCGGCATCCGTTGTTACATCACAAGACAGGTTTTGTGTCGAATCTTGAAGGAGACTCATGTCCAGCAGTGAACGTCTTTTCACTAAGATGATAATGTTCCTCTGTAATTGACTTTAATAGTTTTAAATACTTTTTAGTCGGTACATTTTTTCCACTTTGACTCTAGGCCGTTTTATCCCTTTAAGCTTGTCCTACAAAGCCCAAAACTAGTTGAACATCTAATAAACACACCAGTAACAAATACCGTATCGTCTTTATCTCCTACACATTACATTTACGAAAGTTATTTTTCTGTATTCTAAATCTACATAACAAATAATATCGCGTAAACAGCGTAACTAAACACGTACCCAGATGTCGCTTCTCTCTCTACCGGCATAAACCATATGTCGTTCCTACGACGCCCGTGGGAAATGATCGGCTAGTCTTATTATAGCCCTGGCTGCAACATTACCTACTACTATGTTAATACTTGTAAATGCCACGCGTAAATGATAAGCGTGAAGTTTTCACCTGTTCCTAAAACAATGGCAATGTTCAAATACTTCGTTTTAAAACATTTACTTTTTATTTATCAACTAGCTGAAGCAGGCGAATAAGGTCGTAAACCTCAGTCGCCTGTTTCATACTACCATTAATCCTTAATTTTACCCGGTTAAAGGTTAAATTTCCGAAAATTCCTTCTTAGTGGGTGCTTACTTACATTAAAAACATAACCTACCAGAACTAGTGTAGGCTATGCGTCGATAAATCCATCAGATGATCAGTATACGTACACTTGTAAACACACACACGCACGCACACAAATATACTCGTATATATACCATATGTCATTAAATACACAGAAATATAACCAACCAGCATTACTACAACTGAGATCATAACTGCAATGGTCTAGACGACGAGTACGCAGGTTCGTCTATTACATGGCAGATAAAACGAATGTTCCTCAGTTGTAGATACCATGGTGACGAGGCATGGATGCAAGGCTATAGGCATAAACTATTGATGAGACATTGATGATAAAATAAGTGAATTGAAACCCCACTTTTACAAACTACGCTGCAAATACATTTTGTGTGTTTTAGTGCCAAGTTATCGTTAATTAACATCAGACAACAATTATCACTAGTAAACAAAGAAGTTGTCTTAATATTTAAACGTATTTACTTTTAATTTAAGGCACCCAGTCATTAAAGCGAGGGTAGGCTTCATCGAACATTATTTTATCGTTTAGGCCGTTTAGGATGTTATTAAGACTATCGATATACAAAAGACATTTAATTATGCTTTGTGTAAAAATCTTTGGGAAGACGTTTGTTTCGATAAGAGCTTAATTTCATATTAGGTATTTATTTTAATATAATGTTAATGAAGTCCAATTTTATTCATAAAATTTCCTATCCAAAAATATTATTTTTTCCTATTTAATGTTAAATACAATATAATGTAAATACGATAAACGTATAAGACCTATGTCACTGTATATAGTCTTTATAGTTATTTTAAAATAGTATTAACATTATTGTATGTGTGAATCGTCAACAGCCAGAATTACAATCACCTTACTTATTTTTTGAATCACTATCATATTCATACATAGATGAGAAGGTTATACAAATTCACAGTTTTTTGAAGTGAAAACTTCTTTAGCGGCGCTGTGTACTTTTTTGGAATGGGTAAAAATGTATAAACTCGCGTCAGGTCACGTGACCATAAACTCGCGTCAGGGTCACGTGTCCTGATCGAAAAAATTCGTAAGACGGATATTTATTGTTAACAGCGCCATCTACCGATATACTTTGGTAGCATTCGTTTTTCTAGATAGTGGTCCTTTCTCAATATGATTTTATATACTTAAAGTAATATTTCAGTATCCTAAAGTGATTTACAATAAATTAAAAAATTAAAATAACGATTTTCTACTTACACAAAACCTTTTGTAAATCAAAAAGATTGTTTACAATTTTTTTGAAAACAGCGACATCTATTGGAGTATCAAAGCTTTACTTCCATTTACTACTTACAATCATAATAATTGGTACTTTATTGAAGTGAAAACTACTTTAGCGGCGCTGTGTACTTTAAAGTACAGTGTAACTAATAATGTAAAATAATAAAATAACTAATAATGTATACTTATAGTGTAACTTTCTATTGGCAAATGACTTTTAAAAATCTGTTTAGTGGTTTAGGGCCTTAAAATATAGGGAAAACGAAATAAACTAACATTCATAATATTATTAAGAATTTTGACTTGGCTAGATATGAAAATATATAATTAAATATTTCATGATCTATTTACAAAATGTATTCTGTGAAAAAATTATTGCACACTATTAAGAAAAGCATTGGTGTTCATTTCAGGTAAGTTAAAACAACCGTTTGTTTATAGTTATGAGTTTTCACTTGTGTCGGCAGTGCTTATGACTGCTTTGTGTTTTTTACACACACCTACTTAATGTCCGTACTTTTGTATAAAATTCAAAAGTCAGGCCCGAATAAACCCGGCATTTAAAATTCATTAAATTATGTTACACATCTATATTTGTGCTACAGAAATTAATAAGTGTATCCAATTTTTACTTATTATTTTACTAATTGTACCTAGTAGATTTGGAGCAAAATAACTGTGACAGATTATTACTAGGGAACTAAAAAAACAGTTTTGGAACTAGCCGATCTAAGATAGAAAATAATTCGTCTACTATTGCAAATGAGAACGTATTCGGTACGTACATATATGTAAAAACTTTAATTTGAAATATGGTCTCAAAGGTAAGTCGAATTCAAAATTTATCAAATTAAGTAACATATCGGTGTTTGAATTAAAGAATATGTATCCAAAATTTAAACTTATTTGTTTTCTTTATTACTTACTGAATCAATAGTTCAAAGCGACTGAGAACAGACGAGCGGTATAAAGACGATCTTAGAAGAATACTCTCCATACTCATGCTTTATACAGGTAAAATAGAGTCACTTTGGCAAGCCCAAGCATGAGAATGATACGAAACTAAAATTATGCAAGGTGTAGATTTCAAATTAATATATTTATCTAGATCAAACAAGAATGCGATCATTATGCTAATTTTGTTTAAAATGATTATTTTCCTTAAGGAAAAATATTACATTTTATCTAAAATATCTTATATCGTGCCTCGAAATAGCGCCAGCTTCATAGTCCCGTCTCCCGACATTGACATGGGCTCCCTTTTTTCAACTCCAGTAAGTAATTGTTATTTGTTGGACGACTATCGCTTTCAGATTTCTCTTTCCCAAGATAACACACACCTGAAAAATTTCCTTATTTTTCTTCTGTTCGTACCTTTACTTTTTTATTTTGTTTTCTTGATGTCAGTAATAGGAGTTGTTTTGTTAGAAGTTTTGTATTGAATGAGATTTAGAAGTTTCAAGATGTGATTTTTCTGGTGACGATACTTACTGCCACGGATGAAATTACTTTGATTTTACCCTTTCATACATTACCCTTTCATACAGACAACCTCAATTCCGCGACGGCCACGTACGTTCTAATGTGATATCCAAAGTCGCTATTTTGAATATAGAGTTCTAATCTATATATATATAAAAATGTTATGTTGGTTTGTGTACGCTTCAAAAATTCAAAAAGTTCTGCACCGATCGAGCTG
This sequence comes from Spilarctia lutea, assembly GCA_916048165.1. Taxonomy (NCBI): domain Eukaryota; kingdom Metazoa; phylum Arthropoda; class Insecta; order Lepidoptera; family Erebidae; genus Spilarctia; species Spilarctia lutea. The sequence continues at coordinate 11,425,137 of OU696478.1, read as the reverse complement.
AAATTTTAGAATGATATATAATCCGCATCAAGTATTGTTTTTATCAAATTTTTGCATCAGTCACATATCCGCGACCGCGAAAAAACACGAATAAACCGACATAAACCCGGGCGGAGCCGCGGGCAACAGCTAGTCTATATATATAAAAACGTTATGTTGGTTTGTGTACGCTTCAAAAACTCAAAAAGTTCTGCATCGATCGAGCTGAAATTTTAGAATGATATATAATCCGCATCAAGGATTGTTTTTATCTAATTTTTGCATCAGTCACATACCCGCGACCGCGAAAAAACACGAAAAAACCGACATAAACGCGGGCGGAGCCGCGGGCAACAGCTAGTATATTATAAACATGAATATGTGTCCATATTATTTTTGTGGTACATGGAACAATTGAGCAAACTTATCAATTGATGGTAAGTTATGATTGCCACCTGCAACTATAATAGTCACATGTATTTTGTGGCTCTTTGAGTGTGTCCAAACATTAAAGCTAATGTGGGGTTATACCTTCTGTAACTTCACTTTTCAGACAACTCCCGAATCAGGAATATATATCCTGTATCGCGGGGGACTTTACGAACATAGGTACATGAAACGGATACAAAGAACACCTAACACGCAATGTATCATAATAGTGGTTTCATATCGTGTTCATAGGAGGCTATGGTATCGCTGCCATCGAGGTGGCCCATATGTACCAAAGTGTAATATGTAAGTGTATTATATGCATTAACGACAAAATAAATATGTTTTTGATAAAATTATTACCTATATAAAATATTGAAATTTGTATAATCCTATACTGTCTTACTACCCCTACTAATATTATCTTAATATATATAAATCTCGTGTCACAATGTTTGTCCTCAATGGACTCCTAAACCACTTAACCGATTATAATAAAATTCGCACACGATGTGCAGTTCGATCCAACTTGAGAGATAGGATAGTTTAAATCTCAAATTATAGTCGCAATTTTAATTTATTGCTAATTATTTGTCTGTTATTATTTGACAGTCACAATTATCTGTTAACTCCAAATGATTCTAACAGATGTCGATACCTTTCGACTGGGTTGAGTAAGTAATCAATAGATGGCGCTGCTATGGTAAATCTATAGGCTATATTTTATTTTGGAAAAAAATAGGATTCCGTAAGATATTGGGGTTTTTCGGACATAAGGTGTAAAAAATCAACCCTATACGGGGGAAAATTTTTCCCTACGGGCAATAAAAGACGCAAACGAGGTTGCGTCGGTCAGCTAGTAGAACTATAAAATGCTCTAAGGTAGGCTTTTTGCAGCGGTAACCGACATCCACACAGGCGCAGCCGCGGGCGACCGCTAGTACTTTTATCGTAATATTCGTACTATTCGATATATGGGTGTTTGTTAATCTCTCGCGCAAACACTACTGAACGGATTTTTATGAAATTTTAAAGTTATATAGCTCATACGACAAACTATTTTTCTCGAGATATCTGACGCATCCGAGGCGCGTTTAAAAACTGATTACAACTGGTGTTAACACATAATTACATATAAAACTAGCGATCCAGCCCAGTTTCGCACAGAAGTCTTTAAAATGTTCGGATTTCCTCTACTATAATATACATGTTATACACATAAAATCTTCCATTTGAATCACTCTATCTATTGCTGAAAACTCCATTAAAATCTGTTAAGTAATATAAAAGATCCAAGCGAACAAACAGCCAAAGCGTCGCCATTTTATGTTATGTATGCATTTATTAACAATAAATATTTACTGTGCGTTGTTCTGATACTTAGGTAATTCAAGTATTACAGAAATGTTATAACCTTTACGCAACACCTTTACCGTTTGAGACGTCTGTTTATGTTACAAAGGAACGAAGTAGAATACCTAACACAAATGGGACTTCCGTGAAAAGCGGACCAATTCAGCATAGGGACGATTTGGTAAAGGACTCATTTCTGTACCTAGTTGCAATCATAAACCAGTTGAGACCGGCGCAATGCTGATTCTGTGTTACTATTGTTCGTATGTTGATTTGCGCTGTGAAGATCAGTCATGTGTATAGAGAATAGATACACAGAGAAAGGGACTTTAGTAGAACATTAATTATAAATATAGTTCAAGCCTTCTTTGTGTACATAAAAAAGGATTATTTAAACGCTATAATGGAACGCTGTGGACTCTTTGAACAGCATAAATGATATACTAACATATTATACATATATTACCGTGGTGTAATAACTTACTGAGGTAGATAAATATACGTAAATTATTGATTAAATAGTAGGTTTTAAATAGTTTTAAAGTAGGCTAAAATAATCTTTGAGTTGGCTTTGTAAAGATTATTTTAGTTTGAAAGATCAGCAAGATGCCGTTACCACATTGTCACTGTTATAACAGTGAACTGTATATAGTGATAGACATATAATGTTAATAACACAGTCTATTAACAAGGATATCAGATTTTTTCTTTTTTTTTTGTTATATGGGGGGCAAACCAGCAGACGTATCCCCTGATGGTAAGCGATTACCGCCGCCCATGGACACCCGCAACACCAGAGGCGTTACAAGTGCGTTGCCGGCCTTTTAAAAAGGAGTACGCTCTTATCTTGAGGGTTTGAAGGTCGTATTGGTCCGGGAACACCGCAGGCGACAGCTCATATATTTAGATACACTAAATTATTCAGACACTGAAAATATCATGATCATTTTAAAGAAGAATAAAGTGTAGTTACATGTACACTTAGTTATATATTACGATTTAAAAATAGATTTTTATAGTAAGAAAGTAATGGTAAGAACAGCAATTGCCTGAAACACAGGACTTTCGAGTACCTATTCAGGCAAATCACTAAATTGAAATATTAACCTTACTTTACACTGAGTTTAAGGATTGTAATTTGGTATTAAGATATAAAAAGTACCGAACCAAGTACTTTTTCTTCGTATTTATTACTTAAATATATTAGCTTATTAAAATTAGTTTAAGTTAAGTCTACTATTAAGAAAAACACTCAAATCAAACACATTAAGAGTATGGAATAAATTTTATTTCATTTTATATATTTTAATTGGATTTCTAAAAATCAATTACCTTTTTGGTCTTCAAATTATATTTCTATGTATTTCAAACTTTAAATGTTTGTGCTGTGTAACCGTAAAAAAGATAGATCGAGAAATATTAAAAGAGTAAAGATCACACGTTTAATAAAAATACAGTATCACAACAATAAACTGCATAAATATTTATATTGTGACCCATAGTCTACAAGGAATATACGAATAGAGCTAACGAAGCGGTGCATCTAAATACGATTAACATAATTCTGGCGTATTGTGCGAGCGACGCTAGAACTCAATCATATGGCGGGTGGAACAAATAGCTTAATTCGGCTCAACAAGCTTTGCAGGGTTAGTGTCTAGTATAGAGCGGTTAATACACTTATAATTGATAAACTTCATGCACAGTTTTTTCATGTTATTTGTCACTAGCAAGGAAATAAAAAACTAGCTTACAGTTAATAACTTGGTGCAAGTACGGAAAGTATTAATTAAATTAAGCAGGATGCTGTTAATTGAGGAAGTTATCACGTCCGTTTCGCTAACGCTTGCGTGAACTACTCGTGTCAATTGTGCCGTGACATTAATGGTAACTTACCAGGTATGGTAGAGACCTCCCAATTCGTAATAAGCAATCTTTCATGCAGTTAACAAGTAAGAATAAATCTGGTTTAAAAAACCTAAAGGACAGGTTTACAAAAGTCGGTTACAAACAAACCCAGTTGAAACTAGCTAATTAAAAAAGCATTCCTTTTTCATATTTTTCTAATTTAATTAGTTTTATAAAAAAAATATAAGACGTACTGACACCAATTTTGCTATGATTTCAAACAAAATATGGAATAAAGAGAAGGGAAGTAATTGATACACCTCTATGTACATCCGTACAGTATGAATCACATGTGTGTGAAGCGTGAGTCCCCTGACTGGGCCCATAACCGGCCAGCTCACGAGCTTCACATCAATCATTCAGTGAGCAATCGCATTTGTTTTTCCACATAGGCTGAATCCCATCAAAGAACCCAATTACCGAACTGAAACTAAATTCAAAAAGTTATTAAATTCGTCAATCTTATTTCAGCTTCATTTTATATGTTTAGTTAAACAGATTTTGTTTATAAAATAAGTTTCATGAAGTAAAAATTAAATTTAACAACTTTTTTTCATTTTGGGCATTAAGTTTTTATATTCTCTATTTTCAAAGTTGTTGTAAAAGTCGTAGACTAAAATATACACAAAATGGACTTGTTTCTTGACACTTATATTCACGAATTTTCAAAACATTATTTTGTAATAATGTAGTAGTAGTGAACAATCTAAAAGCTGTTATACCAAGTTACCATACATCATTACCTTATCTGCATAATAGAATAAGCATATCAAGTGCTTAGTTTCTTCAAATTATAAATCAGTGAATCATATTCACTAAATCCGTTCATTATAAAAACGACCACTCAAGTTCTTTAGCTTATATAGATTAAGGACAGATCTGATCACCACACAGTATTTTTTTTTAAATGACTAACAATGAAAAACTCAGGTCAAATTTACACGACAATGCTTTTATATGTTGCTTAAAACCTATATTCTAGTCTAAAAAACTAATTACAAAAGTTTAAATATTGACTTATAAAAGTATAAGATCCCACTCGTCTCTGGGGCTTTACCAAAATTCAATATGACTTTTAAAGTTTTTACTAAGTTAGTTCTAAATTCATTTATAAATTAAATTTAGTTAATTTAATTTACTAAGAAATTACGAAGTGATCTCAGTGACTATGAACACTAATTTAATTCATTTTAATTTATTTAGTACAACCAGTTTAGTATATAATAAATATTAGGGAAACCGGGATAAAATGCAACTGCGAAAACCCAGATTAAGATCTACCCTCGGTCGGTATTAGTCCATTCAAACAGATAAACGAAAATGTATTGTAACATCTTAACTACAATAACTGAGATCTGATTTTTATTAAAAGTGTAACTACCACTGCCTATGGACACTTATAACTTAAGGGTCACAAGTATATTTAACTTCGGATTTCTGTGAGACCGTGGTTTGTTGAGACCATTGAGCCGGCACATTTCTACCTAACTTTGGCTCTCCCTCGTATTTTTACCATGAATAAACATAAATATGTACTCAGGGGAAGACTGATTATCCGATTTTATTTTCCTCCATCGTTTCCTGGCATTATTAGCATTTCGTATTATTTACTGTTTTACCTCAGAGACAATAACAACTTATTACATTTATTTCTTACTAGCTTTTCCCGCAGCTCTGAGGCTAGACTATCTGTGTACCGAACTTCATCTAACTTTTTTAAACTGTGGAATGAGCTGTCGCCTGCGGTGTTCCCGGACCAATAAGACCTTCAAATCTTCAAAAGAAATAGCGTACTCCTTCCTAAAAGTGTGACGCCTCTGGTGTTACGGGTGTCCATGGGCGGCGGTAATCGCTTACCATCAGGCGATACGTCTGCTCGTTTGCACTCTATATTATATAATTAAATTTTTAAATTTTTTTAAAAGACAACTCCCACATTAGGAATAAACATCCTATGTCGTGGGGGACTTTACAAACATACATGAAACGGACACAAAGAACAACCAGACTCGGGACAACAATTCGTGGATCACACAAAGTGTTGTACCGCGTGGGATTTGAACCCAAGACACTTGGCGCAGTAGCAAGCGTCATGGTGACCGCTGAAACCACTCGGCCAACCGTGCAGTCATCATATAAAAAAATGTTCAGTAGTTTTGGCGTGCAAGCGCGACAGACAGAGTTATTATCGCATATATAATATTAGTAAGGATTACTTCATCATCAGCCTATAGCAGTACACTACTGGATATAGGTCTCTCCCGTTGCAGGTGAAATTTTTAAACAAGTTACATGACATGTATTATCATAGTTACTTATTAGATTTTATTTATGTTATTTGAATTAATTATCCGACTGCCTTGTTGGTCTAGTGGTTAGCGTAAGCGACTGCAGATCAAGAGGTCTCGGATTCTATTGCCGGGTCAGACTGCTGTTGGGTTTATCTCACATAACATTCTTAAAAGCAGTCTGGAGTATGACTTCAGTTCACACTTAGGGTTACGGAGGTCCGATGCCAGTCGCTCCGTTTAAAAACTGATATTCAGGTAAAACCGTTTGTACTAGTAGCCGACCCCAAATAATCTTGTGAATAATAAAGACTAGGAAAATGATGATTTGACTTAATTGACCACCGAAGTCAGAAACTAGATAAAATACCATATTGTTGTAACATTGTATGTATTCAGTTCTTTATCTATAATAATGCCATAGAGTAATACCGCCTCTATTGTTAAACAACCTTCATGGTACGTTGCATCTGTTTATTGATGATGGTGATCTCGAGAGACCTTGATATGCTAGTCGAAAATTAGGCATATAGTGTAACACAGCCGTAATTTGCAGTAGCTTCCTCAGAGAAATAATTCTACTCCTATATAAGTCTATGACAATGTCATTTTTTTTAAATATAAGGATTATACATTATTTAACATCATATTGTTACAGTGACCATGTGGGGAACGTGCAAATGTTAAGTACTGAAAATTTAACGGACTTTTCATAATTTCAGACTTAACTTACATATTCTTTATGTTACCCAAAATTCGAAGTACTTATTCCAGTTTTGCCACAACATCTTGCTATTTTATGTCGAAAATGAGTCCGAGTTATATAACATATGCCTTGGTTTAACTAAGTTTCAAAAATATGATTGGATTTTCTTTTTGGGACTGCAAGGCTTGATCGTCTTCACATTGTATTCCTAGGTCTATTAACAAATGATTGCGTGCACAAACGCAATTTTTTCCGTCTTCAATACTATTCAATGTTAAGAAGGCTACGACAAATAATTTCAGGATAATTTTAGTATGAAGCCGCTTTACGATAACATAAAGGTTTTCGTAGTAACTCACAATGGTTATATTTCCACGTGATTATTAAAAACCGTTATTTAAATAATGAAAACCAAGTCTGTTTGAGATGCAGGCCTACGTCAAAGACAGTTTTATATTTCAGTACGTTCGTCGCTGACATGACCCTTTCACGTAACCTCGACAGATTCCCGAGGGCTGTCACACAGAATAAAAGATGTAAAGAAACTTTAACAAATGTGTCGTTTCATTTTATTACTAGTTTATGATCACGACCTTATTCAGGGCATGTAAATGTACCAAAAGCCTCGTGTAGACATTTATAAAAGCAGATTAATGATTTAAGACATTATTAAATATATATAACCCCGTACTTAAATTAAAAAAACAAACCTTTTAAATGTAATATGCTTTGTGGACAAATATTGGGTAGAGCACATTTGGAATAAGCTGTCCCCTGCGGTGTTCCCGGACCAATACGACCTTCATTCATACCTTCAAGAAAAGAGCAAGAAAGGGCCGGCAACGCACTTGTGACGAATCTGGTGTTGCGGGTGTCCATGGGCGGCGGTAATCGCTTACTATCAGGCGATACGTCTGCTCGTTTGCCCTCTATTTAAAAAAAAAATCCTTTTAACGCCAGCATTGCTCGCGCCAATGCTGGCAAGTGGTGAAGAGTGGGAAGCGGCGGTGTCCTTTTGTGAGGACTTTATGCTTCAAGTCCTTAGAGCAGGATCGGGAAAGGGTCGATCATAGAAGCCGCTGATGCGTTCCTGGAGCTTCTCGCGACTGACGAGGTGGGCAGCCGCGTGGTTTAGTGGATAGGCCTGTTTTTCCGGAGTCACACACGCCTCTCGTCTCCCTTACGAATGGTGTTGTGTGTTAAATGTCCAAAAATATATACAAACATTTTCAAACACACTAAAGAAAATTCAAACGGTTCACACTTTCCCTTCATGCATAGTTAAACCCCTTGCTTAACCCTTAAACAGGCGGGAATGAACATCCCGAGGGAAATACCGGAGTAACGCATTCGTACAATTTGCATGGCACGTTCAAGCCGATATAATTGCCTGCATTTGGTATTGAATGTAGGCGTTCTGGAGTTCATTTGGTACCTTTTATACATTTCTAATGGTAAGGGGTTTTCGATTGCTTATTAGAAGGAAGGGGTAATGTTTGATGTGGTATGTTAAATAGAAGGCCCTGATACTATCTTTATATACATGCAACTCATAATTCTGAAAAGTTTGTGTTTGATTTGACTTTAGAATTTTAATATGTAATTAATAATAGTATTTATCTATCTATATGAACTATTCAATAGAGCTAAAACATTGCTAACGTAGATTTTTTCTTGTCAGAAGAGATGTTTGGATTTTTTGAAAAAGTATATGGAATGCAAAAAGATCACATAACACGACTCACACGACATTTGTGAAAAGGGTGAGACGATGATGTATGACATTTAGGACAAGCAACATAACTGTCGCTAGCCGATTCGGAGGATAATCATAATATTCTTCTTATTTTATTTTTTAAAGACAAAAACTAATATAGACTATTGGCACTTTAGAAATTTAAATAATTTTATTCTCGTTTGTACTGGTATGGTAATTAATGTGATATTTACCAAGTTAAATAAAAAAGTAAAACTAAATGAATCTAAATTATTTTGTCTAAACAATGATATAAAATGTATATTTTGTATTGTGTAGTATGAACAAAAAACCTTCAGTTATCAAAAGCTCATAAGGCCAGCCCGGGGCTCGAACGAAATTGAATAAATTTATCCCTGCTTGATATGAAATCGTAAACCAGGTGCTCCTTTGATCCGCCAAAGATTGAATTGTTATAACTTTTCTATGATATTATTTGTTTTTATACGCTCTTAAGGTGTGCGGGTAAATATTGCTCGCTGATGTTATCGTAGATGCTAAATCATCTAGAAAAATTTCGGGTATTTCATTCTTTGAATTGATTATGTTGAACAACAAATAAATTTCATTAGTCTACTAACGACATCTGGACGTCATTGTATTTTTAAATAAGATTTTTATGTCTAGCCAATATATACGTAGTTGAAAACTTAAAACATGTGTATGAAAGACAATTTATTAACGGCTATGTCCAAAAAAATTCCGACAGTCCACCAACATTTTGACTAAGTTCATAAATGTAAAAGTGAGTTATTTCTTTGTTTTTTTTTTGTATCTATTATAAACACAAACTGATAAAAAAAAATGTTGTGCTTTCATGTGGCCAATTGTCATAAAAGTATTCAAACATTTTGTTTCTTCTAACAAAGTAAATGTTACAACAAAGTGTCGTTTTGTACGGACTGGGCTCTAGAAGAGTACATAGAATTTCATTCATTTAAAGAGAAATAAGTATTCTTGAAGAACACTTTAGTCAAGTAGTGACCAAGTCTACAATACCTCGTGACGTAATTTTTCAACAAAATTTTTAAGCTTTTGTTTTGGATTACATAAGTTAAAATAATATAGTTATTTTCGTATACTATAAATTATATTAATTTACATCGTACGGTTATGCAATATTTGAACACAAGGCTGAACTCATATGTAAAACCATTTGAAACGTGAAAAAACTGAAACCAAACTAACTAACTTCTTGGATTTTTCAAAATAAAAAATATTTTCAATTTCTGAATTCCAAATTCTCATAGGCGTTCATAATCTTCTTTGCTTCATCTCTTGACATCAGATGAATCATAAGACCTTTGAATCTTATTTCGAAACCCATGTAAATCCATATTATAATCTTTATGTATGTATCTTACCTGTTTGTGGGCAGTGCAATGTGCCTCTGATATAATATATTCTGTATTTAACAAAATTGAGCGTGCGGTTACCCGATATTGGAACATTTGAAATTAATATGCCGATTTTTACCAACCGCTGTCATTTCAACCATTTGTCGTCCACGGCTGAGCGTAGGTCTCCCCCAAGGACCAACTATTCTGGTCTTGGGCAGTCCGCATCCATCCTCGCTGCCAGCCACTTTCTCTAAATCGTCAGTCCACCGTACCGCAGGGCGCCCTACACTACGTTTGCCTAATCGCGATTTTCACTCAAGGACATTGTATAGATACGTGACCGACCCACTTCCACTTCAGCGTACTGATCCTCCGTGCGATGTCGGTTACTCTAGTTCTAGGGTAACCGCTATATGGCGAAATAATATTAATTTTAAATTTCGTCTATCATCAATATGTATATATAGATACTACATACCTACATCCATCCACTATTTTACTACGCTAGTGAGTCTCATTCTCAACACCTTTCATTTTTTGTTTGTGTGGAGATCGACCGACTCGAATCGACCAAAAACCGTACCCGTCTTGGGTACTAGTAGCCGGGAACCAACTCCTACAAAGAAAATATCTGAAATCCCGACTTACGTTGGTATATCTAAAACTTGGATTAACGTTTACTAATGATTTTTTTCCCTTTGTTACAGGTATTTCAACTGATCAAACTATAGCAAACAAACCAATACTTAGGTATATATCTTTAAGACTCACGAAACTGCTTAAAGTAAGTACATCAGCTCTAATCCTCCCCTACTATCAGTAAACAACCAACAGTAACAATTACCATTAGGATGCATATACATAAGCTACCCAATTACAACACACGGCCATTGCCGTCCGACAACACAGTGTAATTCCAGCCTACATTAAAAATGTACCCAGCATGTACGGGAGATTACGTTTAACTTATGCATTATTTACTTTTCCGAGTTGCTAGATTGTTTTCTTTAGCTACCTCCGTAAATCAAACTAATGTGTTGTGGAAATAAGAAATGTAAGACGCTGCGAATGTACCTTAGATGTTAGAATATAATTAGATTTATTCTATCACAAGAGCCTTTCATGCTTGAGTGGGCTATCCAAGCGAATAAATAGTCAATATTGACAGAACCATCCTAATCCTATACCGGCTATAACTAGCATACCTATTTGCCACATAGAGGCTGATACTTTTTCCTGAAATGGCAAACACGTGTTGAACTTCTTAAATTCTTTTATTTTAAACCGTGGATACCCTTGGTGACACACCTGGATAACAACAGCCGGCTAAACATCTTGCTTTGACCATATTATTTTCTTTCTATACCCTTTTAACCGCAGGTGATAAGCTTAAACAACTTCGACATTTTCGATTTGTCTGGACAACTAACTTTAGATTCTACACACACTACGATAATACCATCCATAAATCGCAAGTAGATATGTCCTAAACCATTTTTTTAATAGCGGCATATAATGTTAAAAGTTCCAAGAGCTTTCTTTGGTAGATTTAAGATTTTAGTTGAAAATCAGTTGAATGTGCTACAACCGTGTTTAAATATATTAAAAACTCAGGGTTTATTAAATTATAATATTTTGGATCCCTGGGTTGCAAAGATAGCAAGAACTGAAAAGAAAAGTGGTTTTTGTTTCAAAATTATTATATTTTGTTTTTTTTTTAATTTGATGTACCTACCCATAGTCATTTTTACGACTAAGACGAATCTATTGACACCACTCACATAAAAATATAACAAGCCGTTTAGGCTCTATGGCGTGCCAAAGAAATGTACATACATACATACACTCGAAAAATATAACCCTCCTACTGTAACAATCGGGTAATAAGAAACACGAGTCATTAGCGTGCGATCTTAACCGCGGCTTATAGCTTGACAGACAACGTTTAATGTGTCTGTATCTCACCTCACGTCCTTTCTAAGAACTTAGCGTGCACTTTAAATTAAATTTAACGCTCCAAGATTATGAGTGGGCCTTTACTGTTGATGAGATTTATAGACTGTGTCTTATGTAAAGATTTTAATAGTTATTCTCTTTTAAAATACAATTTTACTCTCCCCACATAGATCCGCCGTAAAAGTCTGGACCCTCGTGTAAGATTACTTAGTTTACATAACACCAGCCGAATAAGAAAATAAAAATGATTTGACATCTTAACGCTACAAAAATATGATTTTCGAAACGAATTTCATGCAACATAAAATCTTTGAAATATATAAGAAAACCACAGTAATACACAGTTTTTTTTATGGAAAAAAATCTATTTTGTGTTTTGTTTGCATACTTGGACTTAGAATGAACCAAAACATGTGATGTAACCAAAGTTAAATTCTGCGATATATATATACGTATATTTTATACAGATATTTAAATTATAATTTTTATAATAGTTTGTTACTTCAAAATAAGTAAGTTAGGTAGAGCTTAGTGCACATATTAGGCACACACGCAGTGAAAGTTTGACTGTCGCAAGCAAGATACTGAATACTGAGATCTCTTATAGGCACAAGAGCATCTTTAACAACAAATGACTAGTTTTGTATGTTATATATAACATTATCGAATCGTGGTGTTTGTTACCAAACTCCTCCAAAACGACTAGACCGATTTTTATAAAATTTTGTGTGCATATCGGGTGGGTCTGAGAATCAACAACACTTACCGGTCAATTAGTTTATTAATATAAATTATAATCATAATTGTACATGAGTAAATTTAATATTTCTGGTACAGTACAGTTCCGTTGAGTGACTAAATTCGTAAACGAGTTTGGGTCGTACGGTGATAACGAACGGACACCATGATACGTGACGTACATTCTTTAATACAATCATACCTAACACGCTTCGTTGATAAAATTTTCGCGATTTCTGCCACATTTCTGGTGACACAAACGTCTAAAAGTTATGAGTGAACGCTTACAGTTACCCACTCCTAAAATGTTGTCTACACAAATAAAAATAATTAAAAAAAATGACTTCCAGAACTTGACCAAATTGAAATGTGACCATACGGGAAGCACCAGCTTTCAAAAAAAAAATCATCTAACTCAGTTCACCCAGTCGAAAGTTCTGAGGTAACAAACATAAAAAAAACAGTCGATTGAGAACCTCCTCCGTTTTTGAAGTCGGTAAAAAATTAAAGAGTCTATTTGTAATTTCAAATTAACAGCTTTTCACTAAATGCATATAAAAGTATATATACGCTTACATTACCTACTTACGTCATAAATATTATTATACATTTTTGAAGTAAAATAACAATTTTTGGTTGAACAAAAATCTTGGAACTTGCGTCATCGTCGTCACCGAACGCTTTCCATGAGCTATAATTTAATTATGTACTCTGTGTAGATATGTGTATTTTTTGAGTGAAAAAAAAAAGCGTCATTATTATACAATAATCACAAATTTTAACAAAAAAACAACCGACTTCAATAACTGGACCAAAATGGGACCACACGTGAAGCACCAGCTTTCAAATAAAAAATTAATCATCAAAATCGGTTCACCCAGTCGAAAGTTATGAGGTAACAAACATAAATAAAATACAGTCGAATTGATAACCTCCTCCTTTTTTAACCTAACAGCTAGTTATAGCATAAACGCAAATTCAGAGCTTTCAGTGCGGTGTGATACACCGTAGCTATCTACTTGACCTTGGCTTCTTTGACCCCCAAATTGTTCAAGTCGTTTTTGTGTAGAAGAATGTGCATAAAAGTATGTTTAGTGATATTTAAATTCAATAAATAGGTAAGGTAGGTAGATTAGTATGCAAAGTAGAAAGTTTGTCTATATAATTAGAAAAGTGTATGGAAAAGGTATGGTTTTCGTAATTTTCTCTGTGCTCTTTCAACTCTCAACATTAAAAAAAATGCTTAAAACCTGGCTATGATAAAACTCTGTACTGTAAATTGTGCTTTTGGCTTACCAACAGCCATCCTATATTGTTTTATTTATGCACAATGTCATTTTTGTACAATTTATAATGAATGGATGTGACTGAAGATATATCAAAACAGGATGTAAGGTTCCATCCATGCGTGCCACCACGGGCGGTATTGTTTCATAAAGTATTGTCGTTAGGTTAACGGTATTCACAGTTAGGTACTAAATGGGACTACAAATTATTTTTGTATTGATGAATAAACTAATTGAAACTAAGTAGATATTCGAATTTTCGAAAGGGACAACAATGCTTGTGTTCATTTATTTATATTTATCATCAGCTTTAAACAGAAGTTTCTCAGTTTAACTTTATTCTTAATCGACGCAGATCCTAGATCTTCGTTTTATGCGAACTATTTCATTGCATTCAACAATTTGAAAAATATTTTTGACCTCTGAGGGAGGCAAGTCCCCCTGACTTACTGATGGGAATGTAGCTTCTTATAATTTGCCAATAAATTCAGTTTTATTATACACAGAATCTATATTTACGATGCTTTAAAGTTCAATAACAGGTGTGCTTTGAAACTTTCGTAACTTAACTGCTACATAACTCTTGTACTAAAGTTTCACAAGATTTCCTTTTAGTCGTTTGAAGAACGACTAGCGCCATCTTACTTTTATAAACAAAATACTATCTACTCTACTCACCGCTAGATGTCACTGCCACAAACTAGTGACATGAAAATAAATTAAATAAAGCGCCCTCTTGTCGCGTTTCTTTTAATTTGACAGCGCCATCTATGATCGCATTATTTAGAAATAAAAAACATAGAAAAGTTGCATTAGTTACCACTTACATATAATAGAGGGCAGATCGATACTAATAAATTATGAACATAAAAAATGTAATTATGTGGTAGCATTGATACAATACTGCTTATAATTTGTTACTGGTATAGGGAAATTAAATAATTCTATAATCCTAGAAAATCGGAAAAAACAAGAATCATTGAAAAGTGTAACAAACCATACATAGTATAACTGTTTTCATTGCGTTGAATTGTAAATAAAAATTTTACTCAAAATTATTAAAAGTTAAAAAACCAAAAAATATGCTCCGCCATGACAGTGTTCGACACTGCCGTGACCAGGATTCGAACCTGGGTTACTACGGCCACAACGTAGGGTCCTAACCACTAGACGATCACGGCTATCGGAGCAGTGGTAATGCTGTCGAAATTAATGATCTGTTTGATACAGTTCAATGGATACCATACATATATATTATTATGTTTTTTATTATTATTTTGCATTCATTGACATAATATAAACATACTTTACACAATTTATTTCTAACATCCAAAATGTGCTTATAGCAAGCAACATTAAATTCGTACAACGGATTCGTACTACTAGCGACATTACTGCTGTTTAATTTTATTTATTCACTCAAATTACAAAAACCAGTTTACAATTTGATTTATTTTTCACTAACCTAAACCTGTCGCTTTAAACAGGTACAGACATCCCTTTCGTTGGGTGTTTTCTATGTATTATCGTAACAAATACTTGCAACGAAAAACCTCATCCATGTCTTTAGGAGCTATGATACCTCAGACAGACAAAGCGGTCAAACTTATAACATCCCTTCTCGTGGGCTAAAACATAAATGAATAATTATGATACAATTTCACAGCACATGTACTGACACATGTGACTTTGTAGTTAAAATATACAACCAAGACGAATTCAGTCGCCCCATGCTTCACAAACAAGATACGTTAAATGACCCCTTCTAGGCAATATAAATCACAGTTCGACAATTCACAAACCAGTGTGCAAGACAAGACAAGACAAGACATATTTTTTGCACGTTGTCTGTGAAAGCGCGCGCATTGAGCTAACCCTCGTCGCACGCAAATTGGGTGAGCTAACTAGAGGGATTATGAGATACTTGTCTGTTTCATGTCTCGAGGAATCTGGTAACTGATAACGTAATTCTTGAAACACTCTGCAATATAAATTTCTTGAGTAATTTGATTTGTGGTATTCTGGTTGAAGGGTGCTTTGAAATGTCGTTACTGGCGTCCTTATCCTGTCCTTATCAACTTTACCGAAACATTTTAGCGTTTTCCTTATTAACTATACAGAAACATATATACTACACTATACTTACTATACTATATAGAAACATATTCCCTAGGGCAATTGCAGCACTATAATCAGAAGGAATACTAAAAACAAACTCTATCAACCCATATGGATTGGGTGGTATTATAGGACAAACTCCTCTCTTTTAAGAGACATACCTACCATTGCTGGATGGACATAAGACAGACCTATGTCTTATGTCCATCCAGCAATGAATCGCTAAAGACTGATGATGAAACATCTTCACAAAAAACATGAATTTATATCTATACAAATAAATAAAATTGGAGTGTCTGTTTGTAATATACACGGTACATACTATTTTTGTCTGTCTGTTTGTTCCGGCTAATCTCTGGATCGGCTTTACCGATTTCACTGGAAAGTAAGTATGTAAGCTGATGATACAAGTAGACTAAGTTACTTTTTTAGACTAGCTTCGCCCCGCTGTTACGACAATTACCGCGGGTAACACCGTAGGGTTCAGCTAGTTAAAAATAAAACAAAATTGTATAAAAAACACACGACAAAACTAGACCAATTGAATAGCGCTACACGGGAAGCACCAGCTTTCAAATAAAAAAGAATCATCAAGATCGGTTCAACTAACCGAAAGTTCTGAGATAACAAACATTTAAAAAAATACAGTCGATAACATTACCTAACAAGACATTGTTTCTTATAAGAAAGTTAAGCAATAAATTATTGCCAGTTACCGTGTTCTGCGTGTAGTGAGATCGTGTTCGGCTCAAGGAGTTATTCATGTACCTTGTTTGTACACAAGACGCTAATAAAATATATCATTCTAAATGCGGGATCATTATCGTTACGACGCGGGGAGATCAGGTTTAGCCTTACATTCATATTATTATGTAGGTATAACAATATGTTGTAGTAAAAAGACTGGAAACATGCGTACGTGTTGCATTTTATTCAGTTTTTATAACTTATTACTCATTGCACTCATAATAAAATGTTTACGTCTGCGATTTTCCTCAAAACCGCTCTGTCGCACTTTTAAAGCAATCGTAATCACGAGTAAATGTTTTAAAAACGACATAATGTTCATGGTAATAACACTATCAACAATCTTCCTTTAGTTGTGATCAGTGTATTCCCGTACACTAGATATTCACCAATCATCATCATCAACAGCGTTTACTTGTCCACCGTTGGCCATCAACCTCTCCCTGCTTGGAGGTTTTGGCTTTCTGTGCATAATGGCCAGACAGTGTTGTTACTATGGGCACTAGATGGATACTAATGTAACAAAACAGGTACATAATGTACATATTGTGCACACAAGGTAGTAGAGCCACGCTGATTTCAGCAAGAACGAATCAGAAATAAAATGACAGCGTTCGTGCATGATGCAGAAGCATGACTAGGCCGCCATATTGTGGGTAGCCATGCTGCATTGTCTGCATTCGCAATGAATATGGTGACCATAACTTTTGGATTTTGCTTACGCTTTCCATCAGGCAGAGTAGTCATACATAAAAAAAATACATCTTTTCTTATCACCCACTCTTTATTCTGTTTCAGTGCATTGATCATATTATAATGTACTAGCTTTTTTTCCCGCTGCTCCGCCCGCGTGTTACTAAGTTATCGCGTCAAAATGAAATTCCTCAAGAATCAAAGTATCTCCATATATTTCTCTAAATTTCATTAAAATCTGTGTAATGGTTTAGCCGTGAAAGCTTGACAGACAGACATATAGAGTTACTTTCATACTTGAGCATATATAATCTATACAAATTTACAATATTAGTATAGATTATATATGCTCAAGGAAAAACAATAAAATATAAATACATAATTCACCTTAATCTGACCTGACTCTAAACGGATATTTCACTAGGTAGGTAGGTACTATTGTACAGAAGTCTTCTATTATACAAAATTGTAAACAAAAAATACACAAAGTAAACTCCGTGGGCATAGACAATATTCGTAACCTTGTTGTTAGAGATAACACGATTCAATACAATAGATAAAATAGCTAAAGTATTTATTCATAAACTCTTAAGCGCTCGTAGATACTTATACAAATAGTCTGTATCTTACAAAGGATATCAATACATTTATAGTATTTATATCAGTTGTCTAGTACCCATAACACAAGCTCTGCTTAGCTTGGGACTAGATGGCGTTGTGTGTTAGATGTCCGAAATATTTATTTATTTATTATTTATATGCTAGTATGCGCCCTCTGGTCATCATTCTTCATGTTCAATTTAGTAGCTAAGCAGGGCCCAAGGTCTTGATCATCACATCGTCGTACACAAGAAGGAACAACTATCCTAGTCTTAGGCAGTCCGCCACGATCTGCTTCCAACTAATTTCTTTATAAGTAGTCGTCGGTATCTCTCAGTCTTGCTGGTAAGACGCCCTATTCATAAGTGTGCTTAATCGCGGTCTCCACTCTAGCAAATTTTGGTTCCAGCGATCATCGGCCCACCTGGAGGCATCAGCGATTTTTATGTATTTATGTACCGTTTAAATGAAATTCTATTAACATTTCATGGACTAGACAAGTAAGAAAATTCGGCTAAATAAAACAGTGTTCTGAAGTTACTGTTTGTTAATTATCTCTGTAGAACAAGAAATAAACCAATAATTAAAATTGACATTTCTAGATAATTAATAACAATGGATGTATGTATTATAATAATAGTGAAGTTTTCATTTTAGCCGTTTTAAATCTGATTTATATAAAATATAGGGACGTGCAACCGCTACAATGTAATTATTATATTAAGCATCCGTTTATTTAATGTCTTGCTTACTAAAGTAAACAGAAGTATCGCTTCCAGCTACGAATACAATTTATTTTTTACGATTACTCCTGAATCCGTTCTATTATTTGAGAGGGTATTACAAGAGAATGAGATAATTCCATTTCTCTAAAACCGCTGCAGGCTCTTTGGATGGGCACTGACACGTAATACCTTTTAACAGTTTTTTTATAAACATTATGAAAGAAAGGGTTGTGTATGTTTTATGTAAGCCAATGGTTAAACATTTTTAAATCAAATTTCAGAAAACTAGGACTACACATATATCTACTGCCTAATCATAATCTGCCCTATTTAGATAGTTACTTGATCTATCAAGAAGAAATTTGTGGATCAATAATTTGTGGATCACAGTGTGTTATTCCATGTGGGATTTTAACCCACAACTCTTGGCGAAGTAGGGAACGGCCGCTTAACCACTAGGCCGAACGTGCAGTCGAAACAAACCGAGCACCAAGCTCAAAAGAAAAAAGTAATATTTTTTAAATATGTCATAGAACTGTCAGAATATTTAGTCTACGCTGCTCAGCCCAGCTTTTCTTATTCTAAAACACTTTCCACTGACGCTATTCAATGCAGAATGATCTCACCATCTAGGAATTGAGAGTGCGTAAGTCAAATGGTTTGATTATACTTGGAACATATCTGTTTGGAATAGATTCGATTATTTTTCCTAGAAATATTCGGGAGACGTTGTATTATCTTATTCGAATAAACTTTGTGTGTTTGCATTATTGCAACATATTAGTAAAAAGAAACATTTGGTGGAATTAATATTTATTCAAGAGTTTATAAATATTTTCTTTGGGTGTGGCATGCCGCCTGAAACTGCTTAATTCATTGATGGAAATGTGACTCCGTTGAATCAGAAAATAGCCATAACTGTCAAGATTTATCCTTTATTTGTTGAATAAAGTTTGTAAGCATAGATTAGTAAATAAAGTACAAATGAATGTTTCTAATTATAGTGATCACAGGGTAAAAAAAATCTCGGAAGAGATCTAGGTACATCAATAGGTAAGCAAAACGTTAAGGTCCCCAGAAGACAAAGTTTCCCAAGTCGCGGAAACACCAAACTATAACGTTACAGTATTTGCAATTTAGACCCATTTTTCTTCACTCGATAGCGCCATTGTAATATTGAATACCGCAAGCCCCTACTTTATTTTAGCGATTTATTAGATCAAATAACAGTAAAGTTCCGAACTTAGATGCCATCAAAGGAAATTCACTTCTATGTTCAACGTAATAAAGTATTTGATGTAATTTTTTTAATGAAAGACACAATTGCTCGATTTGACGATGAATGCGTCTTAAATGTCAGGGCGTTTGTTCAAACATTATTTTTGGAAACAAGGGCAGACGACTCTATGATGAGATGACAGATTTCTGAATAGAATTTTGATATAATAATGAGATGGGGAACATAGTATGAGTTTCGGTTTGTTTATTGCAAAGTTCCAAAATACTGTGTAACTAATATTTCACAACATAACACAACCAGTAGATATAATAGAATTGCATTTTTTTGACTCCGTGCTGGTGTAACGTTCTGGGAAAGTTGAGTTGAATGGAATGAAATGAGTGTCTGAATCTGATAAATATATGTTTTTTGATGAGTTTCAATAACGTTTCTTTTTGTTTATGATAGATTAAGTAAAGCTTGGTCATAAGTAGATAACTTAATTAATAATCTTAAAGTATCAAGTACTTTATTACAAGTATTAAATAATATATACATTTGTAAATTGTATCTAAGGTTATCCTAATTAAGAATATAAGTATTAGCAAATTTGTGTCGTCTGATTTTTCAGCTTCAGTGTTATTAACGGGAGTAGCGCAGTCATAAGATGGTAAATGATGAACTACAGTATACCTACTTCTAGCTGTGGGCGAATACCAGTTAAATGAAATAAGCATTTGCTGACTCGAAGATGCCTTATAACTAATATATCTAAAGACATCTTTAAATTATTTTGAAGATTGGAAAGTCACAGGCGCCTTACTTGAAAAATCTGATAAACCCTTTAATGTCGAGATATAAAACATTTTTTAAACTCTGGATAATTATAATTATCTGGCTAAAATTTCCATTTTATTAAAAGTAATTGCACTTGTAGTTATGTAAACACATCTTTGATTTATGTTTCAATCTACTCCTAATTGTCATATCCAATAGAAACTTTGCGAAAATGTAATGTAGATATAGTTACCTTTTAAATAATTTTAAGTCAAATAAGTCGCGCTACACAACAAAAACTATAGGTAAATATTACAATTGAGCATTTTAGAGCTGATCTAATGTTAGTGTTAAGAAATACAACGTAGTTGTTTGCTAAAAAATATTTATACGTCATCTTATAATCGACATTTAATGTCATCTGCGATGTGATTGATGCCGTGGGAGAAAAGTAAAAATTTACGAAATGATTTGTAACACAGGTTCTTTGGAAACTGTTATCATTAAAGCTAGTTACGTCTACCGTACACACACTGCTACCCCTTTAAAATTATACCTGGCCAGTACACACCAGGAAGAATGTTTTCAGATGCACTTTGGTCGTTCATCGTGCGTGTGAAAACTCCTTCGCTGCATTCATTCGAACGTCATCAAACTGCATTCTGACACGACCTGTCATGTTGCAATTTTAACATTGTCATAACAATCAACTATGACATGAAAGAGTTCAACGTTTTCACCCTCGGGTCAACAATACCATTTCATAAGTTAACATTTAGGACTTTTGTTCGCTAAGAAATAGCCTTTGTTATAATTTTATCTTGCTCAGATCTAACGGGTTGCTTGATAATCTTAATACTATTATCGATAAGTATATTGTTTAATATTAAGTAACTGTTACAAGCTGTTTAGAGGTAGGTAACAGGATTAGTTTCGTCATGTAAGGGACATTCGAAAGTGTGTCCTTTATAATATTACATTTGGATCATGAAAGCAAAGGAACAAACGTTTTGTACTTGACTTAAATACACGTTGTGTTTTTTATTGGCTAATTGAGTTATTAGGTCTGCGAGAGACCTATAAAGCTGTAAATATCAGATGGACATCTTGTACTGTAATAATTTCGCCATTAGTGCAATTCGGTTTGCCGTTGTAATCAATATTATTCTTAAACTTAAAGTATAGTATTAGTAGGTATGGCTAGATAATATCAACGCAATAAGCGGACGGACAGTGGACAGGATAAATTGTTGATTATTTTGATAATTGAAATTAAGCTAGAGAAGACATAGTACCTATTGTTTCTTCAGCTATTAGTGCCGAATTTCAAAGAGAGGGAATAAAATAGAAGCCGAAATGAGACGCCCCAAATGCTGCCACACAATGCCAGTTTTTTAACAAAAAATTATTTAAAGTCTTAGTCTTAAACTTTGTAATAATTTATTTAATTATGTGTGTAAGTATACTTTGTCTACTTTTTGTTAACTATGTTTTAATTACAACATCCAAACTAACGCAACATTATCTCTATTCATTCATTGTAAAAACAAATTTTCTCACACTATTAAAGAAACATTATATTAAAACCAAACCGGTCTTGCAACACGGAAGCTTAGTCGTACATTTATTCGTATTCTGGAGTAAATCTTTGTACCATCTGTCCGTGTCCTGCGACTATTTGTCGGCAGTCTTTTGTTAATTGTTTGCAGTCCGTTGCACCGATGCACCGTTTTGTTGAACATGTCAAAACTGACGTGGTTTGATTGCGTACCGGACTGGCGGGTCGCAGAGGTTATTCTTGAACATTACTTCATATTATTATTCCTATTATTGCAAGTATAAGTATATACCTGTGTACCCGAGCTCTACACTACACTTTGATCTTAGCCAAAAGGCCGAGAAGCGATATCCACAGACCGTTGGTTTTAATTCTCACGAATATTTCATGTATAATTTTGAATGTCAATATAAATAACATGCCTGCACTTAGCAATTGTTAAAATACAATATATTCCCTAAAAATTCTAGTATTTAAAACTTTGAATTTGTACTTTGTCTAGAAAAAACGTACCTACATCTTACGATTTCATTTTATTGAGCTAATAATCTGATAATATTTCATTTTTCTACGTGTTTTAAAATGTATTTAATGCTTCATTAATTTTTGATTCGAAGGAAGCGAAGGAAAAATAACGTAAACCTGCAAATCTAAGATTTGTTCATTATGCCTTTATTATTATTTATAAGTTCATTTATTATTTTGTCAACATACGTACATATAACCTTAATAAACAGGACATTGGGACGTCCAATCTAAAACCACATGTCAAATATAACTTTTGAAGTTTCCGTTTACGAAATATCTGTAATATTGCCGCATACAAATTTTACACCTAAATATCTTATATACTTGACAGTCAGTCTTGTACTCCTTTTCTCGTTTTAAAAATATTTTATAAAGTATGATACTATCAATTTCTTTACGATGTGTAACTAACCTTTAGTAGCTAGAAATTATACTGTAACCATAGTTCTAATGTGCTGTAAAACGTGTGTTCCTATAATTTATGTGGTACGAATTATTCTAATGGGTTTTACGGATCATAAATTTGTTCAACGTCTTTGATAGTAACCTCATTGATATTGAGAATATCTATTGTCATAGATCGTAGCGCGCGCATGTCGTTAAAGTATTTTGATTTACGGCTTCTTTTGTTTTCTTAGAACACATCAAAAAGGATTAATATAAATTTAAATTATTTGACGTTTTACAATATGGTTAATTCTTATTCGAAACTCTTTCTTATGATAATGACGGCCTATTTATATTGTAAAGAATTGCACTATAAATAAATACATCATACAGAACGACGACCGAATTCTAAAAAAATAATTAACATTAAGGATAGGTATAAAATTATTGGTAATCTATCTAAACTATCGAAATTAAATCGTTCTGATAAACTCCTGAGTTTCTATTTGATGAACGTCATGCGAGGAGAAGCTCTTAAGAAAATTATAGTTCTTGCAATTTATTTAACTTTAATTAGTTTTCAAGTAACAGTATACTGTAATAGAAACTGCTGAATTTCATATGAATATGTTTCAACAAAAGTATACCTATCCTAAACCTGATCTTTAGAGAGTCTAATCCCAAAAATGACTTATCATCGTCGTCTGTGTTCGTAAACAACAATGTTTTTAAGTAATGCAAAAATGATGAACTTAGCCACTCAACCCGTTTTACGAAAACATGGCTTCCGAACATTCAAAATTGATATCTAGATATGAAAACAAATGTAGTCTTATTCAATCCCCTGGAGTATATCTTCAGAAATTAATAACCTTCTCACACATGTTCCGCCTTTTTCCCCTTGGGTGTCACCCCTGGCAGTGTCTGTCCAATGGCGATGTCTTAAAATTGCAACTTTATTTTGCACCCTTCTTGAATTACATAAAAAATACATCTCGGGATGTCCCTTCTCTTACAGTTATGGGTCGTTTAATTTTTTTTCTCAAGGCGAATAGAATTTTTATTTTTTATCGTTTCGTGCGATTTTGTGGATTCTTATTTTTGTTACTTGGTCGTGTTTTAGTATAAAGATATCGATATTGTGAGAATAAAGCTATTATTTTTTTTCAACGACATAACCCATTGTTATGGTTTTGCGATTATGGGTTAACTTGATAACATAGTTGATCGATGAAGATGTCGTCTCATCAAGAATTATCGCTCAATTACCACACTCTGACGGGTTTACAATTACCATATGTCTAAACGTAGTTACTCTTTTGACACTGTTTCTTACTCTTTTAACACATATTGTAAACGGTAAAGTGGAAAGAAATATTCTGCAGTTTTAAAAACTACATTAGAAAAAATATCCTATTTACTTTATTTTGTAGTAGTTTACATACTAGTTATTTATTACGTTTACCACTTGCTTCTCGACATACGTAATTATTCATTCTAAATGTGAAATACCTACCAACAAAATGATATTCAAATGTAATTACAGTGTGAATGCTTAAGTGTTCCGAAAACTAGCTCTAATTAGCATTTCATTTTACAGTGGAATAATTATTTACTTTGCAATGACTTTTTTGTAAATTGAAAGCTTACGAAGTTACGAAGAATCTATACTAATATATAAAGCTGAAGAGTTTGTTTGTTTGCTTGCTTGATCGCGCTAATCTCAGGAACTACTGGTTCGATTTGAAAAAATATTTCAGTGTTAGATAGCTCATTTATCGAGGAAGGCTATAGGCTATATATCATTTGCTATGCTATATACCGCTAAGGCCAATTGGAGAATGTTACAAAAATGGGGGAAAATTATTACTCTACGGGCAATAGGAGACGTAAGCGATTTTGCGTGGTTTCGCTATAGTGTTTAACTAGTTAGAAGTAAAGGTGGAAATTAAAAAAACATGTTCCAAAATCATTTATAGCTACCTAAATAATTAAAATACCATTTAACACTTAACTGAACTTTTTTTTGGTTAAGGAATATAAATCGCACATTTCTCTTGAGTTGAACATAAACAATGTCAATTAGAAGGAAACCTAGAACCTGAAGATAATAATATGTTATCACTACTTATTATAAAACAAAGTTCTACGTTGTTCAATGAGATCTTATACAAAAAGTATGCATTTTACTTTGAGTTAAACACTCGCTATCCATAAGATAAGTATGGAATAGAAAGGTGGGTAATCCGTGTAAGTACATTCATTTGTATTTATGTATACGGACGTATGTGTCAAACAAAATGATTTTTTCTATTACACACACGACGTAATACAATTGGCTTTGTCTGTTTCAATTAGCTCAAGTTTGTTTCTTGAAGTGTTGCTGATCCCATATCACGATACTGTTAAATTATCCTTAGGAGCCTAGTTATAAAGTTCAATTTCGGCTACTCGTATTCTTTCTTTAGAGGCCGTAAGACTGGACTCCCTGTAGTTAGAACTGTGCAAATCTTATGCAAATATTGTTTTGTTCCGAAGGGTAACTCACATCAAAATTTTTGGCATGTCGATTTCCGACTCTTTGATGCTAGTTTTTATAAGGATTAGTTTTCTAAATACATTTTAATTGGGGTGCTATTGTTGTCTCCCTGTCAAATGTCAAGTTCAAGATTGACGTTTCGGTACGTCAAAATGAGTGATGGGAAATAGTGTCATTTGCGGTTAGTTTCAGAGTTAATCCGTTACGGTAATTGGTTATGGCTTTCAAGGCAGACAAGCTTTATATAAATATTGTTATGTTAAATAATCGCAAAGTAGTTGTAGTTCTTGAGGGTCCATAGATTTTTGCGTTCCTAGTTATTTGTACAGGTTTATTGTTACAAACAAAAATCTATCTCTACATATTTCAAATTGACCTTTTTTCATCAATTGATAAATGAGGTAAAAACAAGCATGGAATGTTCATTAAAATTTGTACTTTGTTTATTAGGTTTTGTTTAAAGCGAAAATTATTCCAAAGTTTGGCCCTCATAATCCTTGCTGAAATAAATTTGGAAATTGGCAAATATTGTACTCTTCGGTAGGGAATTATGTGTAGAGAGAGTTTATTATAACATAAAATAACCACAATTCAATAAACTTACACTTTTACAGTAAGTTCCAAAAGAAATGTATCATCTTCTATGAACCAACGCTATTCACTTTTTAACACGAAACATTATTTGAAACAGCAATAATGTCAGAAAATGATAAATCATTTTGCTAAATCTTTACAATATTTATATATGGGTTCATATCATTAATCTAAATGCGGACATAACAGCGCGAGCGTTGACACAAATGGAGTAAAATTGTTCATTTTGTTCAACGACCAAAGAAGCGTATCATTAATATTGTGAACGTTTTTTTTTCAAACATGAAATGCGTAATATAGATAGATAATATAAATGATTTCTGATTTACCATTTTTTAATGTAGTAAAATCTTGATATCTAACCGTGAACACTCATAATTAAAAAAAAAAACTTGCTAAGTGCGAGTCGGACTCGCGCACCGAGGGTTCCGTACAAACCTGTAGGAATATTATATGATGTAACAAAAAATTTACACTTTTTTTTTTTTTTTTATTTTTTTTATTTATACTTTATGCACATTATAGTAACAAAGGTGAACTTAATGCCGTAGGCATTTTCTACCAGTCGACCTTAGGGCGATGCAGAGCCAAACAAGGTAGATGCACAAACTAAAAATTTATACCGACTTCTCAACAAGGAATTCACCAATTAATAATAAATTTCTCATCGAGAAATCAACAAGATTAAGAATAATAAATTAAACAATAATTAGTAATAATTTATATAGATACACATAACATATACGTATTAAATACTTATACATACATAGGTACTAATATATATATATATATATACATGTATACACACAAACATATAATACATACATAATATAAATTCTAAAAGGGGAGAGAGTATGATGAAATCAGCGTGGATCCGATAGGGTGCTCAAGAAATGTCTCTGCAACAAGTGTTTAAAATTTTGTTTAGTTTTAGCCATCCTGATCGTGAGAGGGAGCTCGTTCCATAGTAGGACAGCTTGTATGAAGAAGGTTGAGTGTAAAAAATCAGAGCAGTGAGTGGGACATTGTAGAACTTTTCGCAATTTTTGTTTTTATCTGTGTTATAAGACGTTGCTTCATACCAAATTTCAAGATTCTGAGTTTACGGGAAGTACCATGTAGGTTTTGATCATCTTACGAGTGTCGACAATTTGCAGCATAATCGGCTGTATCTTTTGTTTGCGTTAGCTTAGAAGTTTGATTTTTTTAACAAGAGATATTGGTACCCTAAAAAGCAAGATAAACAATTAATATGTCATTTTATATTAAAATATTATGGTAAATCCGATTGATATTTCAAGAGCTTAAAGCGTTCACCAACAAAAACAAATCTTCAGCTTTATTAAGTCATAGTACAGATATCTGTAGAACTGGTATTCTTTTGAAATGTATCACAAACAATAGTTCAACGTCACAAAACAACTGACAATATTGCAGGAACTCAATAAAGGTTCATACTGTTCTCACAGCAGACAATGTCGGTGATCCGTCACATTAAGCGCGGTACACACCCCCGCAATATCGTTGATCTCATGACATTGTGTAGTAGACTGACGGTCGTGTACCTCCCCTTCATTACAGCCTGAATGACCCCTGCGTATTAAGAGTTCAGATAGCTGGAATATTATAGGAAATATTTCGGATTATTATGATTGATGACAATATTTTATTTTTTGGAGCTATTTTTGTAGAACTATGAGTAAGTTAGTACCAAAATGCAAAGCTACGACCCGCCTGATAAGTGTCACGCAATACATATTTTGTTGATCGCGCTGTTAACAATATATCACACGCAAGTCACGAAAGCTAACACGAACGAAGCTTATTAGAATGAATCAAATAAAAATATAGTACTTGTATAAGCTTTTCTTGTTTAACTATCACTCTCACTTTTTTCCTGAGGGCAATTCCAACTGAATTTTGTCTTTGGTTTTTAGTAATAATCAAAGTCCTTTTCTTAGACTCAGAAATATTAAGTTAGCTTTGTCCTTATGTGTTATGTTTATCTGATTCATGTTTTACATGTTAACACACATGTCTACACTTATTTACGAGTATTATTACTGTCAAACTCAGCTTGAACAGTTAGAACGTGTTTAAATATATATGGTCCTTGAGATTAATATGTGTTAAGCAATTCTTCTGTTATTTTTCACCGTAAAAGTTAGGTTACCAGCAGCATATATTCCCTCGCTCCTTTTCTCTTTGTCTTCTTCTTTCTCAATTCTGGGAGGTGACAATCAAATGACGGTAGCATCAGAAAATTTAGAAGCCCGATTCATATTCAAGCTCTGCTGAGCTTGGGACTAGATGACGTTGTGTGTAAGATGTCCAAAATATTTATTAATTTAATTTATTTATTTATTACCCTATCCTAGGCAAAGGAAGTCAAAGTCACCAGTATAATATGTTTGCTGTCAGTACTTAACTTAAAAAGCATATTGTATACAAATAAAACTTTTATTTGTAAATCATTGTACACATAGCAGATCACAGATCATACAGTCAACACCTATTTCAATAAGTCACTTCCTTATCCTGTTCCTCATCCAGAGGGGTCATACTATAAGCTGTGTCAAGGGCAAAGATACTCTCAGCTGCAAAATCAGTTACCTTTAACTACTACCATTAACTGTGTATTTAATAGGTATATAATATACGTGGTATTCGAAATGGTTAAGGTTTTTATACGTAGGTGTTTTATTTTTGCCTTGGTTATATTTTCTCCGTATGTTAAACAATCCATGTGTTGTTTCAAAAAACGACATATTTTGATCCAATTTATACCTAACTAGCTGACAAGGCGAACTTCGTACCGCCAGATTTTCTTCCTTTAATTTCTAAAAAGCTTGTTTTAATAATTACGTCCGCCTCAGTCTCACACAGGTAGGTGTACAGTTTCGGACAAAGAAAAACACTGACGGTTATCTTTGAATTTTCTTCTATACAAACCTTGTCCTAACAATTTGAGTTTGGGTGTTTTCTATGTATAATATGTATGTATTTTACATGTTCAGTTGTCTAGTACCCATAACACAAGCTCTGCTTAGCTTGAGACTAGATGGCGATGTGCGTTAGATGACCGAAATATTTATTTATATAAATTGTATTAATTAAAAACTCGTTTATATGCTGAATGAGAATCCTGACATCATTCAGTTATTTATCTACAGTTTGTCATTACAAAATAATATCGCGTTTGCGCATGTTGATCGTATAATTTACATAATCATCTGTAAATAAAGATTACATCAGTTGAATGTAATTCGTATCAAATTACATTACATTAGATTCAACAGTCAAAGAAAATTTTACTGTTTAGATAAAAAATTACAAATTATTTGCAAATTGATGTATATTTAAAACGAATGGACAATGGGCGCCTCACGCAAATGCAACATACAACTCACAAACATGGATATTAGGTATTTGTACCTCATCATCTGCCTACTCTTTTCCCAACTTTATTTGGGGTCGGTGCAATAAGTTTTCCTCCTCCATTCTCTTCTAACACTCGTCAGTCCCCTACGTACTCCCTTTTGGCCATATCCTTTTTGTGGCCTCTTTGGCACAGTGGTAGCGTAGGCGATGGTTAGCGAGTAGCGGCCTTTGGGGGATGGGGGAAGGGGAGAGCTATGCTTCGGCATGAATGGGTCGGCTCGACCGGAGTGATACCACGGCCTCACAGAAAATCGGTGTGAAATAGCGTTTGCGCTGTGTTTCACCGAGTGAGTGAGGATACCGGAGGCCCATATCTTAACCCCTCCCCCATCCCCTTTCCCAACCCCCCTAAGGTCGGCAACGCACTTGTGACGCCTTTGGTGTTGCGGGTGTCCATGGGCGGCGGTAATTGTTTACCATCAGGTGATACGTCTGCCCGTTTGCCAACTATTCAATATAAAAAAAAAATGAGATATGGGCCTCCGGCATATTCACTCACTCGGTGAAACACAGCGCGCTGTTTCACACCGGTTTTCTGTGAGGCCGTGGTATCACTCCGGTCGAGCCAGCCCATGCATGCCGAAAAGTCGACAATCATTGCGCGGCGCTCTAATCGATCTATCACCACAATATCAGGCTTATTGGCAACAATAGTCCTGTCTGTAATAATAGATCGATCCCAATATAATGTTGCATGACGAATAAATAATATCAATTGTTCTCTCCTCCTAAAAATACTTTTTCCCTCTACTGTACGTCATCATCAGCCTATCGCAGTCCACTGCTGGACATAGGCCTCCCCAATTGCACGCCATTTAGTTCGATCTGATTTACTGTACGTAAACCACAACAATTTTATTCTACTCTCAAGTTTTAACTTTATTCGTATACTAGCTGACCCACGCAACCTCGTTTGCGTCTTCAATTGCCCGTAGCGTGAAAATTTTCCCCGTTTTTGAAACATTCTTCATTGGTGCTCCGCTCCTATTAGTATTACCGTGATGATATATAGCCTATAGCCTTCCTCGATAAATGGACTAACCAACACTGAAAGAATTTTTAAAATCGGTTTAGTAGATCCCGAGATTACCCCTTACAATTTAACAAACACACAAACTTTACTTCTTTATAATATTAGTATAGATTGAAACAAACATGCAAAAATAAAATTATATTAGCACTAGACTCTGATTTAACATTTTGATTATGAAATAGTTGGGGTGAGTCACGTGTGTACAAAGTTAGAGGAGTGACGTGACAGATTTTGGGTTTGGGTTCCGTATTATTATTCCATAAAATTATTGATCTTAAAAATATTGATAGAATACAACAGATTATTCACTATTTTCTTATCTGGCAGGTACATATAAAAATTATTTGCTGTTCTCTGATAGACCCATTACTTTGGAACGTATGGTGAATTACCAAGAGTGTTGCTTTTAAAAATGAGATTAGAAACAAACTATTGGTTAGTAAGCACTTTATGTTTGAAAAACTCTTATTATGTCCCAAAGCATCCTGAACATCAAAGCTGCTACACAAAGTGTAAGACCTATTCTAGCTTAATCTTTTTGACTCTTAACATAATCTAGGAAACTAAATGCAAGGTTATAACGTACCCACGGAACCCAAAAGAAATGAACATTTTTGTGTACCACAATCTTGTTAGGGACATTTTTATAGAATTAAATGCACTTGCTTTATTGAAGAGGGCCGTCCCCTCTAAGCCTCGGTGTAGTAGGGTGAAATGTAATGTCTTCTTTGGTATATGTTAGATGATATAACGAAGTATTGATTTGATGCATTGCTTTTCCATTACTTTTGTTTTTTTTAATTTAAGTGACTTTTTGTTACTTTTTATGACCTAATCATTTTTATTATTCCTACATTAATAAAAAAAGCCAGATATATGCACTTAACATCTATATATTTATACGTGAACCAAAAATCTTTTTACCTCTATTTACGAAAATCATGCGAAGTAAGGAGTATGGTACTTGGCACAGTTAAAGTTTAATTATGGAGTAGGAGTGCAGAAAATTAAAAATTAAAATAGGCAAATGAACTATGGTCGAATTGGGCGACTAGTAGTTCAAATAGTTGTTTTAATAAATAAGAAGTTTTCTAATTCGGCTGAATTTGTGTTTGTGTCAAAAATAAAACGTTATTTAATACTAGTTTTTAAAAACTTTTTATTGAATAGCTGATTTGTATCGATAGGTGAGAAACAAAATCTAACATAGGTATTTGCAGTTTTATAGTACATAATATTTGGTCATATCATTTTGCCACTGCCTAGGTTGCGTAGTGGTACGCGTATGCGACTGCTAAGCTTGAGGTCTCGGGTTCAAATCCTGGGTCGGACCAAATGTTTGTGGAATCTACAAATATTTGTTTCGGAGTTTGGGTGTTTTCTATGTATAATATGTATGTATTTACAAAAAAAAAGTATGTATAAGTATTTATATCAGTTGTCTAGTACCCATAACACAAGCACTGCTTAGCTTGGGACTAGATGGCGTTGTGTGTTAGATGTCCGAAATATTTATTTATTTATTTATTATTTATTATATCTGTTTTTTGCGACAAACATACTACTTATAAAACGGTGATTTACAGTGCCATTCAAAGCGTATCTTATTGCTCACGGCTGTACGTGTTCTAACGTTCAAGTATGGGATTAAACGTTAGAGGAAGTGCCTATAAATAGTGCGTTACTAATCATTTGTCTGGTTATATACCAAGTATGTCATAGGTATAGTATAAAACCATATTATATAAGTTAACAGAAATTAAACGGACCACCGTGTTAGTATAACCGGTTACCAATAAAACGAACATGACGACTGGAGTGAGTTGTTTTAAATTTTCCCTCTCCTAAAACTCTATTGACCGGAAAATCACGTGTCTGTGGAAATTGCACAAATTGAATTGTTATGTATAGTATGTCTTTAACAGTTTAGCAAACATTATAAGTAATGGAAAAAACCACGTTTTAACTAAACTAATATATGACTAGACAGAAGAAACTAGTAATTTCTCGCATTATCCGATGTCACTGTACCGACAGTATATAATTGTGCACTTTCTTCTGTTTCAACCTAACGACAGGAAGTGAAAATGATACTTTCACTGAACATACGTAGGTTTTATGTTTATTGACTCGTTTCAAGTTGATTGAATGTTACAAGTACATAAATATAATTACGATGGTTCCTAGCACCGATTTGATATTGTTATGTATGATCATAAAAATATATATATGAAGAAACAAGCAAATTGTAGGTATAGGTAGCAGAGCCACGCTGATTTCAGCACGAACGGGCCGGCTCAAACGGGGCGGTACTACTCTCGCACAGAAAATGAACGTAAAATGACAGCGTTCGTGCTGTCGTGTTCCGTTGGTGAGTGCTAAAAAAACAAAAAACCACGTTCACACTAGAAACACATAACTCTAAAAAATATCTAAATTTTCTAGAAAATCACAAGAAAAACCAGGTCTGGTGACTAATAAACGTGCAGTTCGAAAAGCAAATGGATTTCTAGAAGATTAAATCCATCTTATTGAAAAATACTTTCTAACCTATAAGATACACACATGTTTTTATTGTTGTGTCGAATCTAAAGTTGCAAGTGTTCAATGTGCCGCGTTACCAACATTTAGCTATGCAAAAAAAAGTTGAAATTACACAGTTGATAATTATAGACAACTAGCTGAACCCCTCGGTGCTATCCGAGGTACGACAATAACCGCGGGCAACACCGCGAGGCGAAGCTAGTATCTTTATGTATGTGTTATTCTGGTGTATCACTACATAGTATAAAACAAAGTCGCCTTTTCTGTCCCTATATCCCTATGTGCGCTTAAATCTTTAAAACTACGCAACGGATTTTGATGCGGTTTTTTCCAATAGATAGAGTGATTCAAGAGGAAGGTTTATATGTATAATACATGCATCATATACTAAGGCAACATTGCTAATTTTAGAGGTTTCTATTTTATGCCCGTGCAAAGTCGGAGCGGGCCGCTATGTTTTTATATACAACGTTCATAGTTTTTCTGTAGTGTATTTAATTTAGTATCAGCATTGCACCCGTGCAAAGTCGGAGCGGGCCGCTATGTTTTTATATACAACGTTCATAGTTTTTCTGTAGTGTATTAATTTAGTATCAGCATTGCACCCGTGCGAAGCCGGGGCGGGTCGCTAGTAAGTTATATTATTGTAAAGTTTCTTCACAATCCATTCAGTAGTTCTTGCGTAAAAGAGCATCAAACATACTCTCTTACATATTCAAAAACTTTCGCGTTTAAATTATTAATAGGATGTACATTTGGCATATTAATTTGGTGCAATTCTTCTAGATGAACTGTATGAAAGTGTTCCAATATTGCACCATATTTAAACTGTTTTTTAATTACAGTTCATCATTAAAAGCCTTTTTTATCCTATTTCCTGTGTCCGTAATGCCGCGGTAGGCAATTTGTACTAACATTAGAATCAATTATGAACGAGTTGGGGTAGAGTCAGAGAAGGGTATTTGTCATTACTGTTTTGTCACATCTGGCGCTGTTTGGCATGTGGTCCAAGTAAAAAACTTTATAAAGTAACCAACTTTGAAATGACTCTTCTTCGATGACTAGTAGCTTGATATGGCTACTTTATGTTATAATGTCTTAATTCTGAATATAACATTAAAGAACAATATCAGAATTAGTCAGATTACTTCAAACTTAGGAATGCGGGTATTTAAGTATTATTATTCATATTTGCCATTAACGGTTATATAAAGCCGAGTAGTCTAGGTTTTATGGGGATTTCCTTACTAGGGTTTATTTATGTCCTTAGCATATACCTACATGTGATTGAAACACATGAAAACTATGTGGTCATAATTCGTTTGATATACCAGTTCGACCAGAAACCCAGTAGTCTAGTCAAATATCAAATAATAAGTTTTGCCCGTGTTAGGCTAGCCGTTGGTTATCCTCTAGAATCTAACGATCTCTGTACCAAATTTTATTGAAAGCGTAACAAAGATATAGAAAAACATAAACATTTATTTCTTGAATTAAAAATTTATCGTTTTATTTATACCAATCTCGAATATTTTTGTTTGTACTCCATAGGATGTGGAGCATCGAAGCGAGAAAACTGTCACGGTTAACTAGTGACGTTCAACCACCTACGTACGAGTGGCTCACAGCGGGTGAAACACATAATTTATAATGTTTGAGTATTAATACCATTTTTATTGAATACTACGTATGATTATGATTTGTTATAGTAATACAACCCATCATTATTTAGGAAACTACACCTTACTTATAGTAATATGACTAAGAAATAAATAGGTGCAGATATATAAAGATACAACAATAGTAGATAGAGAGTATGCATTGCAAAAAAAACTGTGTATTATTATAATAAGGATTCTTTTTGTTCTAATTCTTGACGTTTTACTTTATTTACAACTCATTTATATCTACACTTTATTGTACCACTGTACATTCTGACCCACGTATGTTCTTCCTCGGCTGAAGTCTCTCTGATACCCAAATTAATAAACGAAGATCACCTAACTAAAAGCTCCAATTTTAAGTGTCAATTAAGTTGAAAACTTATTAGCTAAAGTGCTCCAACACACGAAGTTTGAGAAGTCGTTATAGTTCGTGAACTTAAGTTAGCCGAGCTACCTAACACTCAAAGTTGAACTTAGCTACTACTAAAATATTTAGCTAGCGAATAAGTTGCTAAATTGGTACTCAATTTTTATGAGGAATTTTGTCATAATATTATAACAAGTTTTGTAGGTAACCATTATAAAACCTACTCTACTAATACTTGGGGCTTAAAGTATTTAATGCTAAAACCATATATAGCTAAAAATTAGACGAATGACTTTGGTAGATCCTAATCTGTTCTGGAACCATCAAACGGCAATGCTCAAACCAGACACTTTGTTGTAAATTAAATTATTGCTAACAATCAAATACAGGGTGTCTCAAAAGAAATTTTATATTTGTTTAGCTTACTGCGTGAACGCTGCGTACTTGAGGGGTGCGGGGGTTATGTCAATTGGTAGCTTGGCTCTTGGGGATTCAGTCGCTATGGAGCGTTTCTCGGGAGCAGACCGCGCGTTGTGCGTGCGAGAGTTTTACAAGAACGGTGATTCGACAACTGTCGCGCGTAGAAAATTCTGCAGTATTCGAGGATTTCGCCACTTAAATGATGCGCCAAGCCTTCCTCTCATTCGACATTTAGTTAAAAAGTTTGAAGAGACTGGATCAACGCTGGATAAATCAAAATCCGGGCGACCTAGGTCATCAAGAACGGTAGAAAACGTGGAGAGTGTTAATCAATCTGTACGTGACGACCCGAGCCTTTCAATTCGGAAGCGCGCGAGTGCTTTAAATGTGCATAGATCATCATTACATCGCATTATACACAAAGATCTAAAGCTGCACCCCTACAAAATTCAATTGGTGCAAGAATTAAAGCCCCAAGATGCCGGTCAGAGGCTTAATTTCGTAAATCAGATGATTGAGCGATTTTCAACGTTTACCAACATTTTGTTTTCGGATGAAGCTCATTTTCATCTTAATGGCCACGTAAATAAGCAAAACTGCCGCTACTGGAGTTCAGCCAATCCGAAACGCAAACATCAGAAACCCCTACACTCGCCTAAAGTGACCGTATGGGCTGCCATGTCGGCGCGAGGAATTATCGGCCCTTACTTTTTTGAAGACGAAATGGGGCGTACAGTTACAGTGAATTCAGAGCGTTATGTGGAGATGTTAGACAACTTCTTGGTACCTGAACTGCAAAACTTTCCTGGCTATAACCAAAGAACATGGTTTCAACAGGACGGAGCAACTTCACACACGTCCAATATATCTCTGCCACGTGTTCGTGAAATTTTCTCAGGAAAATTGATCTCCCGGAGAGGTGACATAAATTGGCCTCCACGTAGCCCAGATTTAACCCCTATGGACTTTTTCCTATGGGGTTATCTTAAATCTAAAGTTTACGCCAATAAACCAACTTCACTGGCGCATTTGAAAGAAAATATCCGTCACGAAATGGCAGCCATCCCTCACTCCACCTGTCGAGCAGTCATAAGTAATTTTACTGTTCGATTAAATGAGTGCCAACAACGTGAGGGTTTACATTTAGACGATATTATTTTTAAGAAATGAATTCCCAAAAAGTGTATTTTAACAATAAATAAACATTTTTTCTATATACCGCTTCCTTTTTTTTTAATCAATCCACTAAATATGAAATTTCTTTTGAGACACCTTGTATTTAACTATTGCTCATTTAAACTTTATCTTGAATTCAAATCGGAGAACAAATAAATTAAATATGAGATAGATCAAAATATCTCACAAGACAGTCATGATGCTAATGGATTAAGGTGAAATTCAAAACACATTAAAACCACTTCTTTCCGCTCACATCACATTTTCAAAAAAACGTCAAACTTGCTGATTAACTTATCATGAGGGCTGTAGATTTGGTAATCTATTTTAGTCATGACTACATCTATTAAAACATTGAACATTCAATATTTTATTATATCAAAAAAGTTTCAATAGTCTACAGACGAAAACGTGTAAATTACCAAACAATTTTAGCAATAATGTAATCATCTCGCATTAAAAAAATAATCTATTAAAATTTATTGGTTGGCTTGTATAATAATCAGAAAACAACACAGATGTTCTTTGTTTTCTCATTTGAACAATAGGCATTAAAAAGTTTGATCTTCACTGTGGAATGTCTAGAGAAAAATATTGAGTCGTTAAAAATACCTAAACACATTTACTTTTATTAATGTTGCAATATATATCAAGGAGCTTTCACAACAGTTTTCATGAAAGTGATGGAATGATCTAATGTTTACGTTCCAGTTCCCGTACATCACCTTGGAGGTAGTCTGCGACCTGTTTTCTTTTTGCGATTCGAATAAAGTTTATTTTTGGCGTAAGTTGACGTCAGAGCACTTTTAGTGTCATGTTACTTTAAATGCTTAAGGCGTGTATATTCGGGTAAAGTAAAATCATTTTAAACAGCTTAGGAATAATACAACACGAAAATGTGTATTACAGAGGTCACGTGTTATGAGACCGTAAAACAACATCTCAGTTGAAAAACATGAACAGCAAAACATAATTGCGCTAGTAGTTTTATTAAAGTTCAAATGTCCAGCAAAATCTCGCTCACAATAGGCGTCAGGTCATTGAGGTTGGTTCTGTCACGGTTCAGTCTAATAAAATGACGGCACATGGACAGTTAAAAGATTTATTAATGTGCATATTTGTGAACAACATCGTTTACAAATCAGTTTAATAGGCCACTCAACATTCATGGGTGTTGGAACACCTGTGTCGCCGGTATTCAGATGGGGATTAACATATACCATGTTTGTTGGCACCGCTTTACATCTAAGGAAACCTAAATCGACTGACTGCCTCGCATTCCTCTGTGGGTATATGAAGTTTATATTTTAAAAATGTAAGGAAAAGTGCATTAATCCTGTGGATGTTTTATTTTTTAATTATTTTTTTAAAAGGACCACTCCCGCATTCGGAATATAAATCCTGTGTTACGGGGGACTTTACAAACATACATTAAACGGACACAAAGAATACCCAGACTCAAAACTGCAATTTGTGGATCACAAAAAGTGTTGTCCCATGTAGGATTTGAACCTACAATACTCAGCACAGTAGTGAACGGCGTGGCGACCGCTTAAACCACTAGGCCAACCGCGCAGTCTAGTTAAACTTTACATAAATATAAAACACATAAGTTTAGTTTTGTATCATAATAACATGTCCGCGTATAAATACACTTGAGTTGTTTTTACCAAAAATAATTCTAATTTTAAGTTTCCTCAAAAATTCTCACAATCAATTGGTGTTCATTACTTTTAAGAAACCAGATCAATCGACCCGTGAAAGATTGATAAATAATAACTAACAGTATGTATTCATTGAATCTACTTCTACACCCCACTAACCACCAAAATATAAATAGGAACATACAGAAGGCCCGAGTGGTTTACGATCCAAAACTAGATACAATTTACGAGCAAATATCCCCCATATTAGTTACAAGTGGATGGATTTCGATCGAATCGAATTGAATCGATTATTCAGATATTTATTATGCGATTATCATTGAAGCGTAATGTGGGATCGATTGTCAGTTCGTAAGTCACCGAGCAATTGGTTTTGGTTTGGGGAAGGAAGTTTGCGTATGTTTTAGAACGGAAGTTCGATTAGTGGGGGCATATTCTACGTATCGTGGAGGAACAACAGAGCTACATAAAAAATCACGACAAACTAGTTAGAACCAAACTTTGTAACGTATACGATTTATGTTCAACGTGCAAAAGTCCTAATGCACATTTTTCTGCTGACGTTTTGACAATCGTTTTGCCTTAGAGACCTTGTGTTTTCTTAAAAACAATGCATCAGAATTCTTAGGCTTTTTCTCTGCTCTCTGCTTTGCTCTTTATTTCCGTACTAAAATTTTCAGTTTTATTCTCTTTCTAGCTTTTGCGCAAATCAAAGTATCCAAAGCTAAATTTCATTGAAATCGGCGCAGCGATTTGGCCGTGAAAACGGGACAGACATATACACACACAGAGTTACTTTCGCATTTATGATATAAGTATGGATATAAAGTTTCATCTTGAATTACTCTCTTTATATTTAACACAAATGAGTAGTTTGAAAGATCTAAGAACAGAAGAACGTAAAGTGACTTAATTTTATAGTACTACTACCTGACCTACGCAACTTCGTCTGCGTCTCTTTTCAATCATGCTCGGCTCCTGTTTGTCTACACACATTTAAAAAAAAGTGAGTTTATCGTGAGCAACAAAATGAGACGAGAAGTACACGTAATAGAAATAAAGACTCATCGTTTATCGTATACTTTTGTACCTCAGTTTGTCACTACTTTTACTTTATTGAGTTAGTTTTCAACGCTTATTGTAGACTAAAAGTGCAAACAGTTGTTAATTTTTTAAATGTTTTAAGTGTATTAATATCCAGTGTCAAAGAGTTTTACATGTGCACTGGTTCACTGAGGGGTATAACTTTTTTAAATGGTTAACCATCTGTGCACAGGCTACATTGCTCAGTCCCGTAAAAATTTGAAATACGAAAAAAATATAAAAAAACATTTTCTTTTGTTTAAAACTAATTTCGTAGGGCCCAAAATTAATTAGCATTATCACCTGCCCGGATCGTTTACTTAGCAACAACCTGAGAGGCCTGGGAGTGATCTCGGAGGAATTATATTTTGCATTTTCTTGACATTATCTCGTCCTCGACCTTCTCTTTATGATTACAAATATAATTTACCTTTGTATAAAACACAAAGGTATGTCTGCTAAATTAAGTACATACAGCTTATTGCTGATAACATTTAATTTTCACATTTCATTTTACATAGGTTCTTCAGTTATTACTTGTAATAAAGTTATAAGCTGTAAATTTTTTTATGAGAATAAAATATGTTAAATTTTTGGATAACGAAAATCCGTGTCATGGTTGTCTGGAAGAGATCGCCATGAGCGATAAGACCGCCTATTGTTACATATTTTGCATATTTTGTAACTCATCCTATGTTTTATTTGTATTTTTTGTATGTATACAATAAAGATGTAAGTAAATAAATAAAATAAAATTAAAATTCCACTTTACGGGAGTGTTGATCTCCTTATGGTAGATAAGACTATCTAATAAGTGTCGCCAAGTCGTTATCATTAGACTGTTGCAGTCCACTGATGGACATAGGACTCTTCAATTGAAGTGTGACTTAATTCCACTAAAACATTGAAAATAAAATAAAATGACAAGTTAAATACCAGTACTTTTTTTGGCATTGCAGTTGTATATTCATGATATGATGTAATAATAATACATACAATAAAGTTTTCTTAAAAATAATAGGTCATTTTGTAGACTTTTGAATAAAGTGAAAAAAAAGCGTCTCCCTCCACAAGAAACGTGTTGGTTTTTTTTATTTAAAATATAATAGGGGGTAATAAGTAAACGATGTTTAAGAATATCGCTATATTTACACTTTCTCATATCGTATATCTTAATCCTTCGGCGACATTATTTACAAAGTACATGACATATAGTCCGGCATCCCCAACGAAATGTATCCTTTTGGTTTGATCCTACTAACATGTATCGATAACGAGGTCATGAAAAATTATCGTAACTGATTTTTTTACAGTTGCTTAATTAATATTTATAAAATTTGACAACCACATTGTCCTACAATTTGAATGGTACGTTATCCCGGTCCTACGCTTAAATTTTTTTGTCCCTGCTACCCACAATCGATTTTTTTTAAGAGAAAAGTGGGCGTCTCATCAAAATGAAGCCACTCCCGAAAAATTAGCTTGGTAGTAATAACTTGTGAAATTGCTTCCGGGATCTCAGACTAATATTGTAAAACCGTGCACAGCTCTATTAAAACTTTTTTATGCGAATCGGATTAACAATTGACCTTCGGTTTTGATATTCAATAATCAGCACAGAATAAACTCGAAAGTTACTGTCTGTCACACTTTGTCAGTTAAACTGCTGCACATATTTAGATAAAATTTACAATGGAGATCCTTTGATTCTTGAGAAAGGACCTCCATTGTTACTACTACTACTACGACACACACACGGGCGCAGCCATTGTCAAAAGCTAGTTGTGTTACTACTTACTAACAATTACCTATCTGTCCTGTTGCTCATTTTAACACCATCACTTGACTTGCATGACACAAAGTGACTATAATGATACGTATGTGTCGAGCATATCAACACTACCTAAGATTATTAAAAACCAACAAATTTCTTACCACGCGTTCACAAACGTGACAAGCCAGAGATAAAACTGTATTTTCTGTTGTTAAAGATAATAAATGTACTCAGTAAATAGAGTAATAATGTTTTCAAGAGAACTAGACACTAATGGAAACAACTTAATGTCACCTTTAATGTGTTTACTCAATTGCAAGTACATAATATGTACTCTAATCGCGAATGTAAATGCGAATACATTGTACTTACACATATCTATAAAGAAGTATAAGGTCAAGGAAAAAGAATATTAATGTATATCGGGGAGTTTACAAATATATATATATATTTTTTTATTTTATTTTTTTTTTTTATTTAAAAAAAGACAACTCCCACATTAGGAATAAACATCCTGTGTCGTGGGGGACTTTACAAACATACATGAAACGGACACAAAGAACATCCAGACTCGGGACAACAATTTGTGGATCACACAAAGTGTTGTAGGTACCGCGTGGGATTTGAACCCACGACACTTGGCGCAGTAGCAAGCGGCATGGCGACCGCTGACACCACTCGGCCAACCGTGCAGTCATTATGCATATGAAACAGACACAAAGAACACCCAGGCTCAGAACAACAATTCGTAAATTAAACAAAGTGCAAACAAAGAATTTAAACCCACAACACTTGCGCAGTAGAGAACAAACAGCGTGACGACCGCTTAAACCCCTACTATGCCATCAGGAGACTTATGTCTTCTTACGTGACGTGTCAGACTCTCCGACGATAGCTACAGCAAATTGAAAACGTTGTTATTTTTGAATTTACTCTAAAATTACAACTCCTGGAACTCTCATTAGGCTGAGTAAAAAGCTGTGTCATGTTGTAGACCTTTCCAACCCTGTTTTTCAGCGAAATGACTAATTTTGTTTGAATTTTTTACGAAATTTGAATGTAGGTCAGTCGTATTGGATCGATGTTGCTAATGTGTTGAGGCCTTTTGCCGTAGGTATTTTAGTTCGTTAGTGGCTTAGATAGAATCTCTGTTTTAAACCGACTTCAAAAAAGGAGGAGGTTATCAATTCGACTTTTTATTTTTTGTTTGTTGCCTCATAGCTTTTGACTGGCGATTTTGATGATTCTTTTTTTATTTGAGTACTGGTGCTTCCCGTGTGGTCCCATTTCAATTTGGTTCAGTTCTTGAAGTTGGTTTTTGTTTTTAAATTTGTGATTATTGTTTGAAAGTTGTTGAATAAAAACATATGAAATGATTTATTTCACATTAATAAAGTACAGGTACAGTACAGGTGTTTAGAGACCGTCTAGTTAACCACTTGTGGCATGTGAAAATGTATTTAATTTTAAATCGTAATCAATCTGTATTATGTTATTAATGATATGAACTTTATTGTATAAAATTTTGTTGTCACAGTGTCAAATAAAATAAATTAAAAAAGTCACCTAATTACTAGCACATTGCAAAATAGTCAAAATAAAATTACCAGCAATTCAATCAATAATATAACATAATTTAAACTTTATTGTCATTTTCAATTCAGAACTTAGAGTCAAATTGTTCATATGACTTTTGCAGAGCCATCTCTTGAGACGGAAATTAAACTCAGACAATCATGAATTTTATTATACACTCTTCTGCATATTGACTTGTTTTTAGAGTACATTCTAAAACCAACATTATATTGGTATTTATTAGGTAAAAAAGGTACTTATTTACATAACAATATCTTACATGAACATTGGGCATCACTGAAAGTTCTCTTTCTCTGTTAAATATATCATTTGTTGATTGTTTTTATTACTATAACGCCTTCCTTATTGTAAGTCAGTTATACGTCTTCTATCATTAAATAAACCTATCCTCTTTTTGCATTCATTTCGAAATTATAATAATAAATGATAACATAATAAATGATAGATACGTATTTCTTCATATACATTTAGTATTTTCACGAAATCTTACCGTATGATTCTATGATCTAAGATAA
The DNA here is from genome assembly GCA_916048165.1 of Spilarctia lutea. Classification (NCBI taxonomy): domain Eukaryota; kingdom Metazoa; phylum Arthropoda; class Insecta; order Lepidoptera; family Erebidae; genus Spilarctia; species Spilarctia lutea. The sequence continues at coordinate 11,381,636 of OU696478.1, read as the reverse complement.
TCTTAATTTGCAAGTAAATAAAAGTATAAGGCAAAGATCGTAATCAGAACTAGCTCGCCGTAATTATCAAAAAGACAAAAACACGCTCATTTATAAATGGAGTAAAGAGGCAATCTTTCTTGGGTTAATGTTTGACGAAGTCGTTAAATACGGTATAAAGACAAAGTTGTCTATATAGCGTTTAATGACCATCATTACAGTCATAATTATCTGACCCTGACGCCCGTGGGAAGTGGCCAAAATAAATAGTGAGCTTGGGGAATAATCTACATTTTACTTTACTAATTAATTCGTCGGAACACGGGCCGGAAATAGAGGCATTTATGCGGTGAAAACAAAACAAATTGGCGCAATGGGACTCACTAGAATCTACTGGTGCCATAATGGACATCATCTTATAAGACCTAGCTAGTCCCAAGCTATTTCGTAAGCCTTGCTAAACACTGTGGCATCTAACCATTAGCATGAAAGTTGCCTTTTATATTGTTTTATCTCTGAAAAAAATTGTGCGTATCACCAATACCCAAAGTCTCGGCTAGAAGAGGTTGCCTCAGTAGTAAGTTGATAAATTTAAAAATAAGATTATTAAAAAAGAAATGTTCAGATAAATGATGAATGCCAGAATGATGCAGATTTTATAAATGAATAAGTTGTGCCTATACTTCGTCTACCAGCATTTAAAAAGTATTTATCGAGAATGGTGATATCAACTACTAATAAATAACATGTAATGAGCCACTGTCATAAACAGCATACAACTACGAGTATTTACAATACACTCGTTTCGTAAAAGTTTATTACATCTATAAAAAAGATACACCCATTAACTGCCAGCATGTGAGTACACAAAACAGTTAGAACTTGAATACTATGCTTAATTTTAGAGTTTTAAGATTAGATGTTAAATAAGTAAATAACTCTACGTGACTTTTTGCTCGTCCTAGTCTTTTATTTATGTGATGTTCCAAGTTTAATAATAACAAAAGATAATTATGCTATTCTTCTACTAATTATTTTAACAGTATCGTTTAGTGTACCTTAAGATAACTTCTAAACATCGACAGATTTGTTCAAATACAGTTTTAAGTTTATATGTTAAATGAAGAAATCTGTGCATAATGCATTAGTGCTATTAAATTACTTTGTTTTCTCGTGTCTAAAATGATACTAATAATACTGCACAATACTCTACTTTCAAGACCTTCACTCTGGCGTCATCCCATTACAGTTCTAAGAAGCCTTAGTACTCGTATTCAGGGTAATGCATATTAAATAGTTTTTGCAGACTGCATATTATATCACCTTATGGTATTCGTTAAAGTTTCAAGTAATATAATAAATAAATTGCCTTGCCGCTTAAAAATATCCCAATGTTAAATATAAAATGGATAGGTTCGACCTCATAACTCATTCACACTATTGATTCTTTATTATTAGTAATAATTGAAATTAGGTCAGAATGAGCATTGTCGTTTCCCTATATTTGTTGGAGTAATTTCAGCTTGTACGTGCAATAAATTTAGAATTCACGACATTATCATTTTCTTTTATCAAGGTTTTAATCAACTAACTTCACTGTATACATTTAAACTAAAACTATGCAGGGTTATATATCGACTGCCTCGGTGGCGCAGTGGTAGTGAATGCGACTGCTGTGCTTGAGGTCTCGGGTTCAAATTCTAGGTCGGACCAAATGTTTGTGTGATCTACAAATATTTGTTTCGGAGTTTGGGTGTTTTCTATGTATAATATGTATGTATTTACAAAAAAAAAGTGTATATGTATTTATATCAGTTTCAAGCTTAGCTTAGCTTGGGACTATTACTTATTTATATATACCCTCCAATTTATATAGGTCTTATAGACTGTCATTTAAGCTCTATGAATCGAAATGATTCTAATTTAAAGGGCAACATAGCTTTAACTTCTATGTAGTTAGTTAGTAGTATGCAGTTATGAGTCGCGTTCACTTACTCTCTCCCTTAGCAATCTCATATGTTTCCGTATATTATAGAACTCTGATAATGACAATAACACTTGCCTCTAATTTAAATCATTTTATTTCATATTTTCTTTTCTACTTGCGTTAAAAGTATAAACTCTAACTTGTCATTATAAAGTAATATTTCCTTTATTCTGCTACTCTTCAACTCTTCTCAATCTCGAACCGTATCCTAATTTTTTATACGGTAAGGAGATTTTTCTCTTTAAAATTTATCTACATAGGTCCCTTGGTCATAAAATCTTTCATTGCCTTCTGTGACCGCGATCATAAAATCGTCCTTTGTGAGAAAAACATGACCAGCTTTTAAATTCGTATGTCTGTTTAACATTTTAGATGTTTCTATTATTCATTTTACGATGTCGTTATTCCATCTATGTTGGTTTCATGGTTTTCTAATGGGATTTAAATTGTACTAACGTGTTCTATTATTGTTACAGGTAAGCCTGCTTGTTGCGTATCAAAAAATTTAAAAGTGGAGTCAGGTCTGTAAAATGTCAAGGTTTGGTTTTTATATAAAAACAAATAGATTATTAAATTTTTTTAAAACTATAAGGACTATTATTGAATATAAAAATGATTAAATAAGGTGTATGAGGATTCAATAAAAAAAACTATTTAATACGTAGGCGTTAACACGGCTTGAGGCATTGGGAAAATAGACCTCTTATATAGATACTTTACCTTCATTATCCAAGAAACGATTACTCCTACACAGTTTCTGAACATCTTGGGTAAAACAATTTGCAAATAAATTAACTCAAGGCAAGTCGGTTCTAACAATGTCCCAGGAGACTATAAAATTGACTACAGTTTATATACGAGTATTTCCCTATAAGTGCGATGGTATAGTTTTTACCAAAAATTACTTATGGTCAATATTTGTTAATATATATGAGGTACTATGTAGGAACGTGTCCGTAATACAAAGGAACGGTACATATGTGTCTTTTCTTCCGTTGTTATCTTTACACTTTCAAGTTAAAAGTCTGAATATGTTTTATAAACAACTTAAACTAATGAAATATTCTTTCCTCTAGAATATAAATATGCTTTGAAGCAGACAGCCTAATAAGCTCGCTACCTACACGGAATGCTACAAGGCTCAATACCAGTTCCTGCAATGTTTAAATTAGACATTAATATCACATCCTACTCGATTTAAACCTGAGTCTAACATTATTTGTTTTGTTTATGACTGTGGGAGGATATATAACTAAAACGACAAGTGTAAATGTGAATAAATCGAATATAATTTATCTGCGGAACATGTAAAATACGTCAATGTTAGTACAAGAAAGTAGGAATTGAAGATGTAACTATATGTTTCTCTAGTTCAGCATTATGGATTTTTATGTCGATGTTAACAAACGAGGAGGTATACTTCGGTTATAGAATGAATTCAGTATTATATAATATGTTTAAATACATAAAGAAATTACCGGAACACCTATTAATCAATCGCAATTACTAATAGCCTACGCCAGGAGTGGACCGCGATAGGCTGATGATGATGAATTATTTCTGCAAGATTGTGGCACACAGAGATCGATGTTCTTTCTGATTTGTTTTGAATTTTTGTTCTAAAAGCGAACATAGCGTACATTTTTGTGTATTAAAATATTTCAATGCAAATGCATTAAATTGGTCCGAGACTATATTTAACAAGAATGTATCAAGTAAATAATATTTTAATACAATATATTCTTACTGTTTACAAAAAAAAATCCACACTTCCAAAACGACATATACATATTACAAACACTTGTTTTTCTTCAATTACACAATTCTCGCCGAAATCACTTCATTCATTATATCTGGCAGTGACTCGATTAATTCATTCTCTGTTACGTTACAGATCTCTACTTTACATATATGTAAATTTGTTCACAGCCTTATTTATTAAAAAAACCGTTTACTTTTATTTCAAAGTAAATTTTTAGTAGTAATTTGTTAGTTTGGAATTGGATCTTAAAAGGAACTGCATTATATCAGATTGTTTAAAGATATTCAAATTCGACAACTAATTTTAATCAATTATCGCAAGAGTTTATCAGCTATTCAGAAGTAACTTGTCAGTATACTGTTACATAATTATCGGCTAAAAACAAAAAAATTAAATTGAGACCCTCCTCCTTTTTTGAAGTCGGTTTTAAATCAGATCAGAACTGAAAACCGAGAATCCAAAATTAGCTAAATATTTAATAATAATTGATAATCTAAGGATACATTTTGTGTAAAAATCCAGTTGTTAACCTAAACTAAATGATTCCAGTATATACCAGGTACCCGATTTTATTTATCGACATTAAAGATTACTATTTCAAAGACAAAACTTTGCTATGTAGCTTTTGCAAAAAATAAAAGCAGAGTATCTCTCATAACGGATAAATAAAAACCAAAGTAATATTCAGTACGATTTCTCTCCATCTACTGTCACTTGTCACAATGTCTTATCATGCAGACAAATTATGTTGAGGAGCACTAAGCGATATCTTGTTGAGGATACAACCGGTTCTATTCCAGAGCAGTGTTGTCGTGGGCGAATACTGCATTCCCAAAAGAAACTCCTATAATTGAGCTTACAATTAAAGGGACAGGTTTGACATACGGACTAAGTATATTTGTACACTTAAATACGTTCATTACACATGGGATTTTAGTTTTAAAATAGAATGACTAGAACTTGATCAGATCAATTAGTTTTACAAAGTTGGAGATCCGTAACATCGACCGCTATGTTCGGTTTTTATAAATAAAAATTAATGTACTTTTTCTTTACGTATACATACTATAAAATTAAAAAAGATAGTTCGGTAGAGTCGAAGGTTGGTTGCTCGCACATATATTTTTATGAATGCAACTTGAGATAATCACATACAATAAACATTTCGTACGAACATTTATTATGACTACGAAATTGCCTGTAATCTTTCGATGATGTGTTTCATTTTGGTTAGTCTTTTTGTCTTGCTCTCTGGAGGAGCTATGGAGAGCAACAGAAACCGTCTTATCTGTCACGGTATATTGGACGGACAAAATTTAGAAGAGTTCTCGCGTTGACACGAAGATTAAGACATTGATTACTTACTATGTTCACTTTGTTACTAGTACAATATAAATTGCCTTTTTCTAAACTTCTGCTACGTGTCTCTATTGCCTTCGTAAAATTACAAAATAGTTAAACGAGAGCCGAAATAAAATAGTATGTCAGTAGTGTTCTAAACCACCAGATCAGCATCTTCTATGGGAATTTCTTATATAAATTGATCTGATTTAAGTGAGATATATAGAAAAACACTAAACATATGTGGCCTTTAAATGTTGGCTACCCATTTGGTTGAAAAACCATTACGAGAAAATGTAGAACTGATTTACATTTGGTCTGTTTATTCCAGACTACGCTCACTATACACTATATTCACATTAACATACAATGTGATTTATGAAGATATTTTTTGAAAATATACCTGTAATAAAATACAAGATATTACATAATCTTTACTATACATTCGCCTCTAAGAATCACAGTAAAAATAAATCATTGTTAGAAATACCAAGCTAAGTACATACAAAGTTACACCACCAACCAAAGTGTCAAGATCTCCCCGATACTCGAGATTTACCCAGTACAGTTTTATTTAAAAGTTCTAGAGACCAGAGTGGGAGATCTTGTTATTTTGGACAGCGATGCAAAATGTGAACCGCATCGTGCTTCGATGCAACGATAAGAATTTGCACGATTCTCTTCGGTTTTTTGTAAACAAAAGCGGTGTAGCGCTTTATTTTGCTTTAATATTGTATTTTCTCTGAACTCTAATTACCAGCGAGACAAAAGCTTTTTTGAAATTGTCTAATGTTTTTTTTTATAAGTTAACCGTGGGAGAGCCACGTTTCGGCATGAATGGGCCGGCTCGACCGAAGTGGCCTCACAGAAAACCGGTGTGAAACAGCGCCTGCGCTGTGTTTCACCGAGTAAGTGAGAATACCGGAGTACCGGAATACATACCCAAACCCCTTCCACATCCCCTCCCCATATTCCAAAGGCCGGCAATGCACTTGTGACGCCTCTGGTGTGGCGGGTGTCTTGTTGTTCTACTAGATGAGCGGCGGTAATCGCTTACCATCAGGAGATACGTCTACTAGTTTGCGCCCTATTCCATAAAAAAATTAATAAAAAAACCACTGTCTGAGATGTTTCAATATCACCCTAAAATGTATGATGTTTTAGAACAACAGAGTTGACATAGAGTTAATTTCACCTGATGATAAAGGTCATGCATATTGTTAGACAAGCCATCTGATGAATCGGGAGATCGATTCTCTAGAAACTTTTCATAAGAAGCCAAATTTTCTATGTTGGCGATGATATTGGCGCTGTGGTTGTAAATGCGACTGCTGTGCTTGAGGTCTCGGGTTCAAATCCTGGGTCGGACCAAGTATTTGTGTGACCTACAAATATTTGTTTCGAAGTTTGGGTGTTTTCTATGTATAATATGTATGTATTTACAAAAAAACATTATATCTGTATTAATATCAGTTGTCTAGTACCCATAACACAAGCTCTGCTTAGTTTGGGACTAGATGGCGTTGTGTGTTAGATGTCCGAAATATTAATTTATTATTTATTATATTATATTATTATTATTATTGCACTTCAAACTTAGAACAACGATTTGTGTAAAACTGTAATCCCATGTGGGGAGCCCAAAACACTAATTTTAATACTCATAGTCCTGCTAAATATATATATATATCTTTTACATTTATTAAGATCGACATTCAGAAGTCAAAGCGGTTTTACTTTATTCATACACACTGATTAGACTTGGTTGAATAAGTAATTTTAATATCTTAACTAAAACAAATTCATTCGTTATTGATACTAAATAATCAATTTTTGAAGTTTGTTATGTTTTTGCGTTTATATTTATGTTTAAAGTTATTATATTGTTGTTCTTTTATCATCGTTAAATCTTGATCGAACTTCAAAATGGTTTTATTAATTAAGGTTTATATGAACGCTCCAAAATAGCAGGACCGAAATAATTAACTTTGTCTCTAACCGATTTTTCACCAAACTACTAACTAACTGTACTTCTTAGTCACAGTATTTAAGACAATTTTATGGCTTTGGCTTACAATGTTACAATTATAAACATCATAAGATCTAAATGTAATAAGCAAAGTACCGAAGTGATAAGTTATGGGCAATTTATCAAAGTCTATTAATTCCAAAGCTTGACGTACCAATAGTATGAATAAGTATGATGGTACCACCACCACCAAAGGCCAATTAGTTAAAATACAGGTCAGACCGTTCTAACCTCAAGTAGTAAGGATGCCATGGAAGCAACAACTTACTTATATATAGTTACAATCAGTCTGTAACCACATAGTATTGAAAGTGGAGATAAAACATTGGACTTAGAGGACTCTGATCTGTATTCCATTCGTATGGTGACCATTCAAGGATATAATTTTGTTAAATACTTCAAGCTTCAAATTGTATAAACATTAGCTTGATTAAATTTTGAATGTTAAACTCATCTTTTATGTAGATATATACTATAGTATTAACTTTTTGACATCTGTTATTTTTTTAATGTATTAGAGGCACATATCGCCGCCGCCCATGGATACCCGCAACACCAGAGGCGTCACAAGTGCGTTGCCGGCCTTTGGGGGATGGGAAGGGGTTGGGTAAAACACAGCGCAAGCGCTGTTTCACACTGATTTTCTATGAGGCCTTGGTATCACTCCGGTCGAACTGACCCATTCATGCCGAAACGTGGCTCTCCCACGATAATATCACTCATCTCACTGATCTGAAGTTAATGCATTACTATTTAAAATACTAAACACCTACAGCAGGTATAGCATCTTCTGTAAACACCTACAGCAGGTATAGCATCTTCTGTAAACCGTGTACAGAAGATGCTGTATATGGTAAACTTTAAATGAGTTTAGTTTTCGCCTGTAGCATAAGAAGACCCTTTCAAGACGAAAAAAATCCTACCTCTGTTTAATATTTACGTATATAAGTTACATCTAGATCTCATGTTCAGAATATTATGTGCACTCATTATTAGTAGCAATAAAACCTGTAAGTAGCTACACTATCAAAGGAGCAACGGAGGCTGTATGTTAAGCCTCGGGTAGATCCCCAAGGCTGTCTGCGCTTATTATTGACGCAGATAAGGCTGTGCCAACAATACAATCACCCGACGTTATTAGCAGATAACGGTTGTATTTTAATGTGTGAGTTTCAGTCTTTGTGTATTGTGTTTGAGTTCACTGTGTGATACTTTAATATTATGTTAGTATATCACTTCAATACGATATGCTTTACGTTTAATGAAATTTATTGAAGGAAGGACCTTTACAAAATGAAATATTTGTTTTTCTGAATTACACAAATTATGACCCATTACTTAAATATGTCATCATTGAACCCCTATGATAGTAGAGTTCCTAACATTTTTAGATGAAAAAAGCATACCAGATTTTTGTTGGAATTGGAGCCGCTAAACTCTATAAAAATTACAGAAAAGAGGCACCACCAGTTTCTATAGGAACCGAGAATAAGTTATTGCAACTTGTTTCTATAAAGACATATATGTGATGCCTTTTAAAGGAAACGTGTTCAGTTTTAATAGGGCGCCTAAGGAAAGATTAGCCTATAATTCTTAGCCTCTCCTTTTGCATTCGATCATAACTTGAAGTTTGGTGATATCTGGTAAACAGTTAAGAAAAGTTCGTGTCTCATGTTGGTCGAGAGTAAATTCACTAAAACAAAATCAACTACAACGAACTGGAGTTCTAAATTCACTGAACTTGAGATACCTCATTTGAACCACTAAGATAAAATAGATTTTTGTAGTGCCCTTCCCGCAGTTATAGTTTCTATATTTTATTTCAAACGTTGAAAACTTATGCATGAATATTAAAAAACTTTTAAAGATCTTAATCTTGACACAAATAATTTCACATTATAAACATGGTAAATAATTTGAAGGTATACGTACCTTCTCTTTCTGGTAGCTATTCGTGCAACAGGATCTTAATATGATCTCAAGTTAAGTCGATACGTTTATCTCAAGTAAACCTTAAATGTTATGTTGGCATTAACATTTAAATTGTTCGGATTAATCTTGGAAGCTGAGCCTTTAGCGGTTTTGTTTCAGCCTCGTTATTTCTTGAAGAGTTTTAGGGCTAGAAATATTGTCTGACAAGTACCAACTTACTGAGATAAATACGTCTTAATAGTATTTATAGTATTTGAAGTTTATCACTAACAGTTTGTACATTTGAGACACAACTCTAATCAATAAATACTAACGTTTCTATTTTCTATGTTAATAATAATTCAAAATAGAAATGGGTTTTTAGAAAAAGGTTTTTCATGAACCCATCGAACATACCAGATGTACAAGAGTAGATGACGATAAACGAAACCGCGAAAGAGATTATGCTTAAAAAATAAAGAAACATTAATAAATGATAAAATAAAATGGAAGAAAGCTTTATCAGTTACATAAACATTATTCACTTTTTAAACATTACGTATTTCACTCTATGTTTTCAAGGTACTTATTCTGTATTGTGCCAACAGACATACTTGTATGATATATTATGAGCTAAATAATGAAAGCAAAAAAGGTTACGGTAAAATAATTATAAGGCGAAAAATATAACGGAAACTGGGTAAATTAAATATGCACACAGAACAAGTGGGATAAATTGGCCTATATTCATCATTATTGAGGTAGGCATTCCATCCACTTAATATTTAGAACACGCCTATATCGAACTCACTCTTCTCTACACCGTATTGTGTTAATTAATTTAATGCCTTTCGCAGATTACTATTTCGTAGTGATTGTCTTGATCTAGTAAAGTATATGTCGAAAAATAAAAAATTAACCTACTCCACTGAGTAAGTCCTAGAATGTATTCAGTAATAAATGAAGAGTATGCGTGTAAAATTTAATGCAATGTAAAATTTGGCATAGTTATAAAGTTCAGTTATTACAAATAACTTAAAATAGACTCTTATGTAAATGGTCATTATAAAAACTATATAAATAATTTGAAACTTCTTTTGCCAAATAGATTGAAAATGAGTATTCAATTTGAACGAAAATACAATGATATGCTTTCAAGATATGTATTTTAGAACCCAAAAAGTGCACTAAAATCGGCCAATGATTTAGATGGAGTTTAGTTTATTAAAATACACATTTATAGAAGCATTATATACACACATACATACATACATGTAAAGCTAAAAACAATTGAAAGAATTAAAACCTTCAGATTCATTCAGAACTCAATGAAGATTTAAACAGTGACACACACTTTTATATGTTCGGTAAAATCGAAATATATTCGGCTCTGACTCACACCATTTTGTAGCTAAATAAGGCGTTGTATCATTTAGCGTTGGTGTTTTAAAACTACCGAATTGGCGTGAATGAAACGAATTGTTACTGCACATTCCTGGACCAAGAATTATTTGCCTTGTACAATAGTAAACTCTTTTTTTAAAAAAACAGTACTTCACCGGTGTTTTCTTCTTTTTTTGATCATTTGTTTCGTTTTACATTTTAATTTGATTCTGAAAAGTGCTAGTAATAACGTAGTTTATTTTTCTTTCTTGACTTGATTAACTTTAGAAACCTGTCCTGTAGACAATTTCATAACAAGAAACGGGTTTACTCTGCGTAGTAATTTCACGGTACAAACACCTGCACTTGGAGCTTTAACTAATTTTATTTTCGTACAGAGAACAAGTGCAAAAATTTCACTTGCTTACTCTCGTATTGTATAAAATACATTACAAATAAATATCATGTCCACTTGAAGTCCACTAGTCAACTTAAAGTTTAATGTGGATAATCTTTTAAGAACTTCCTCATGTCAAGTTTTGGAAGCACGGTCACAGTAGGTTTTGTGAAGAATGTCGAAATCAGGTAACTCCAATTTCTTTTATTTATTCTGTGGTATATAAATGGCAGATAAATCATCACGTGAACCATCTCTTTTAACATGATAATGACACATTTATTATCGATTAAATACGTAAGTAAATTTATATACGTCAGCAAATATTGCGATATCGGATCACGTTCTGTGCAGTCGTGACCGACCGAGGATCGATGCAACCAGTGCAACAAGCGTCTGCTTATTCAAGTGGAAGCTGATGGTACCTACTGATAAATAATATAGCTAGCTATACCCTGCCACGCTTCACTGTGGAGAAATGAGGATCAAAACGGACACAAAAAATAGATACAAACCTACTTAGAAACTAGTTGTAAATCACCTCAAATTCTGAGTTCAATTGGTTCAGAACTTTTTGAGATTTTGAAGCGTATACAAACAAACGTAACTTTTATGTAATACTGGCTGAACCCCGCGGTGCTACCCGCAGTACGTCAATAATCGCGGTCACCCGTGCGAGGCGTAGCGAGGTGTATAAGCTATATTATTGTAAAGTTTCATCAAAATCCATTTAGTAGGTTTTGCGTGAAAGAGCAACAAACGTACTCACTTACATACTCACAAACTTTCGCGTTTATAATAGTAGGATATATATGTAGATATATCGATATACTGGATTGAATGATCAATAAAGAAATAGTTTAATTTATTATTAATAGAGCTTGAATAAGCATAGTTTTAGCAAATTAATTTTTTTTTGTTAAATGAAGTTTATTACAAAACTTACGCTAAGTTTGACTTTTACAATATTTAAATGTACCTACTGTCGTGGAATATCCTTAGTTCAAAGCCTAAGAACCTTTTTTATTTTTATTAGTGGATAAACGTGTTGACTTATCTTAGATTCTTGTGTGTCTTTTTTTGGTTTGCTAACATTAACTCTGTTCAAAGCTGGTATCTACTGTCGATACAAATGACAATCGTGAGTATAATAATATAACCTGATTTGGACTGGCAAGTGACACAGGAAGTGTGAATGTATATGGGTGTCGCTCTGTACTGCGTACCTATAATAGGTAACTAGAAATAGGATAATCCATATGATTCATACTGTGTGCGACACAGATGATATTTATTTTTAATCTTTTATGCGAACTTTCTGCCCTTATTCCAAATATGTATTTCGGATAGTACCTTCAATTCAAATTTATGCTTTAGTGGTCTAGCTATATATTAAGTCTCCCTTTCCTTTAAAATTTATCATGTTCAAATAAATTTATTTTTTATTTATTTATTGTTATTACACATTTATATTTATTGTTCATGCGCATCGCATTTTTCAGTCTGCTTAATCCACAAAACACTTTCTTCTGTGGTCTACGATTTCTCGAGCCCATTTTTTTTGAAATCTAATACATACTGATAGTAATTTAATTGAAATGATAATTTACTGTTCGAGGTAGGTACTAAAAGTTTACTTAAGTGATTTTTTTACATAACGTGTTAAATAATATAAAATTGAGTCACCATCTTAAGCATTCCCAGTTTTGTGGTACAGATAATGAACTTTAAAAACTTAGTTGTTGAGTACTTTTTAAACGAGCACCTTAGAGATTATTCGTTCAAAAAATCTGATTGTAATCATAAAGTAAATTCGTAGTATTCAAATCTTTTTCACTTCCTGTGTTATTATCGCCGTATCTGCGCTATTCGAAAATATTTTCAAATTTACTCAAAGTATACCAAGTATTCATTCATCATACAAGACCTTATCCATGGTACATAATTGTGCCTTTGTGATAGGCAAATTCCGATAAGATAGATAACATAGTATTCCAAACTCGTCGGGAGCCTTGCCCCTCCAACTTTGACTATGAAGGCAGGCCAGTACGCTGCGAGTTCTGTGTTGGAGCAGACGTATCGCGCGCTCTCAATATATTCACGACCACTAACTAAACAGGATATATCGCATTCGGAATAGTGATGAGGGTTAATAACATTGACACTATTTTAAAAAAGGAACGCCGAAATAGTGGTGCTTATTAACTTAAAAATATTTGTGACCTTGCAAAAATAATAAAACATCAGTGAGATTTACGTGTTTATAAATCGATTGACTTCGATGGATATTGTTTAATTGTTATAGACATGGGGTTTGTGAAATTGATTCTTTACAGCCAATCGTCTCTATAGTGTGGGAAGTGCAAAATAACAAAAATGACAATGTTGGCAGTGAAGAACTTTTTCATGCCGGAAAAGAGAGTGGATTCCCCAAGGTTCTCGAGGATGCCAGAGGCTTTAATGAGGTCTATAAGACGACGCTCTTTGAGAGTAAAGAGGACCAAGTCACTGGTACTTGTGAACGAAAAGAGGAAGTCCGGTGAGTGGTAGCGTATGTTTCTTGTAATACTTTTTGTTTTAAGTTTGAATTTAATTTTAAATATTTTTTAATTTATATTGTTGTTCAATTTTATCAATGGGTATTTTAGTTAAAAATACAGTTATTTAGAAACTCTTTCTTCTGTGTAGCTGTTAAATATAAAATATTTTTTATCAAAATTCGATGTAATTAGTCGTTAAGATAAGAGCAGAGAAATTTTTACTCAATCGACTTCAACTTCTAATAGCATTTCCTTGAATAGTTAAGAAATCGTAAAACATTTTTAGTTCATCATCAATACACAATACCTAAATAATCGAATAAGGCCGAAAAATAATTTGTTTTGCGTTAAAATCGCCTGGCATAATCGACTATCTACTTTGTAGAAAAAATAAGTAAAGACGTTCAAATATGTTAGGATTGAATTATTCAACATGTGTATTTCGCAACAATATATGTATATAACTTCTTGATTGAGCTATTGATAATCATGGCACTTGTAAAAAGTTACTAATACCACTATCATATTAAATATAACCTGATATTGGTATTATGATGTGCGTATTATGAGGCTATACCTTAATACAATTACCAATATTTAACAATATCTTAATTAAGAAGTTACCTACGTTAGAACGAAAACAAATGTGGTTAGATATTACTAGTCTGCTTGCAAATTTTGATAAAATATTCTAATGACTATCGAATAATTTTTTTTTTTAATTATCGGTACTTACTTTGAATTAGCGTGCTATTATACCATGTTTGAAGTTCAATTGGTTACTAGTTATACCTTATGGATTTGTAAGTAAGTACTATTAAAATGCGCGATATGATAATACAAAATATTGACACTAAAGAAACGATAGCACAAACACCCAATTTTAATAAAAAACAGCACTTGTTTCGTGACAACAGGTACGAAAATTGTGAGTTTCGAAGTAAAATAATTCTAATTCTTAATAAAATTAGGCACGCCATCATGTTGAATTTCTAATAATACACATCAGAAAGCAGTTTTTTGTATTAAAAAATAAACGTTTATTTCTTGATACCTGTGTGGCATTGGCATGGTCTTTTGACAATACAGACATCACAGCTCCTCACTGTACGTGATGCTATTAAGCATTGTTTCAAACGTCTTTATGTCATATTTTAAATGGTCAGTGGCTATTTAGATTCAGTTAACAATCATACCTATATGTAGTCCACTTGGATCCTAATTCAATAATATTTTGTAGGCCGTATTAGTAACTACATACATATATAACAATATTAGGCCGCCGACATAGTAGGTACATACTTATTTGGGATACTCGCTCTAGTTCGATATCTTCATCTAATTAATTACACCATTTACCCATACTTCGACACTATTAACGACATTAACAACTTCCGATTGCACTCAATACATTTCAATTCATTTTTTGTTGTCAGTGTAACAATATCAATTATTATGTATGCAGTATTCACGTACAGTGTAATAACTAACGGTTTGATATTTTGACCGAATTAATTATTTCTTATCTACTTGCTAGCATACCAAAGTGCCTATTGAAATCGATTTAATTTCAATTCAATTTCGTCAATTCGCGTCACTACTTAACCTTAACGGCCAATCGATCGCAATGCCCAAATTCGATTATATTATGTTATAGGTACTCATTTCATTCCACTTACTTTTCTTTCGACATTGTTACTGAGCCTCTTAATATTTTAATTGGACTGTCTGATACTGATCAACAGATTTTGCTGAACTCGTTTGTTCATATTAATGTCGCTTGTCTCAAGGATTTCAACAGTTTCAGTAGTATTTATGTATTTTTTAAAATATTTTTACAACAATATGACAATAAACCGCATATGTCGAACATTTATGTAACTTATACTTCACATGTGTTTTTTATTTGGTTATTCATGCGAGTCGTTTTATCCTTTGAATATATAAATGAATTTGATTTAAAACTTCCATAAATATCACCATAATGATGTTATTAATTTTAATTAACAAAGAAAGAATTCAGAAAATTCAAGACCCTTAAACTCCACTTAAAAAGATACGGAAGGTAAAAGTCAAGGTTAAAAAAGTAAAAGGTGGAATTGATTACTTCCGGATACTACAGAAAAAAGACGCATGAACTTTTCAGTAATCGACTTACATTATACTATTACTATAAGCCGAGAATGCGAAGGTGCTCATTTCACTGATAGTAATAATATTTCTAATCTGAAATTTATCAGATGGGCTTGAGCTTGATTAGCTTTTAGATCGATGGATGCCGGGCCGCGATAAAATCATTTTGTTTAAGTTAATTGGAGGGCAGACATGCAACGACCGTTCGTCCAAAGCCAGTGTTCACAATTGATTTGAAATAATTGCGAAACTTCTATACATTATAATTATTGGGTAATTTCGATAATATTATTCTTCGGGTGTTGTTTTTACTTAAGTGTGGCTGCCAAAACCTCATAGGTGTTGGTTTGTTACATGCCAGGGATAACATAAGTGTTGATTCGACTCTCTGCTTGACGTCGGCTTAGCGGTTATCTTAACATTCTTTTCATAAAGTGCATCTTATAAAATATCAACTTTATTACAGAATTGAAATTAAATCTATTTACAAGAAACACATTAAAGTTTAACTTTTAGATACTTATCGCGAGTAATAATTTTATTAACAGTAAAATCGACTAAAAGTATTGTTTCCGCCGCAACGACCCACCACCACCACTAATGACCAAATGCACCTGGCTAGCGCGTGCCGACTAAAATGTCACACTTTACGTTACATAACCAATCAACTTGACCCTTTTTTTTAGCAACGACCAACGTTGTAATGAATATAAATTGTATTAATTACCATTCAAGCTAAGTTTTTTCTATAAAATTAAAATGCTTCGAGATTATTACTAACGGTTTTGATCCATTTTTTTAATAGCCAAGCATAATTAGTTCGCAGACAGTCTTTTTAATCAATTTAAAAGATATATAAAATGTAGATATACCATATACCTATAGCTATCAAATTACATGAATAAGAGTAAGCACAATCTATTTAGAAACCACTAGATGTTGTTTCAATCTTTATATACTTACTGTGTATAAATATATAAATACTTGCCGCGGCGCCAAAAAAATCACGTGTTGTGATTTAATACTTGAGATTGGCTAAGCGTAATAAGTATTTGTGTATGTTGTAATGTCATTGTGTAATTATCTCATCAAATAAAATCGAGAAAACACGTTAATATTAGGTGCTTACATATTAAATTGGCGTTTTGTATGGGAGGAACATAAAACCTTTTTTTTTGTAAAATATTTTTTATTAATCAAAGTACATCCATTGTTATGTATGCACTTTTGCTATCTCATAGGTAGTTTATTGATCCCTTTGCTAAACAAACCATGGGGCCGATAATCAATAAATTATCTGATGACGGTTTGGACTGCCACATCGGACATACCTTTTGTTCCTTGTAAGAAGTTATTCTAATTTAGCAAAAAATGGTAATCTGTTGGAGTAAGGTCCGGGGAGTACGGTGAATATCGAATACATTCCAATTAAAGCTCCTCTAGTTTAGCAGTTTTAGTCTGTTATGCAGTGTGTGGTCTAGCATTGTTCTGAATCAGCAGTAGCCTAGAGCGATTGACCAACCTCGGTTGTTTAGCAGCTAGTTCTTCCATCATAGTTTGCAGTTGCTGAGGAGGTATTTCAGATCATACCAGTTGCCAATGCGACAAAACGCTAATTTGATATATAAGTACCTAATGTAAATTATTCAATATTTTCTCAAGTAACCTCACGCCATGGAACCTTAGTCATGAAAAAATATAAAGCTCACGACCTCGTGTGAAACGAATACGCTAAAACTTCATATTCTATTTTTAAATTCAAATAATTATTTTCACACTGGCAGGCGTGGGAAGAATTTATTGAATTCCAAAGAACGACATTACCTACTCAATTTCATAACGCTGTGTATTCTATAAAATGAAGTATTTTGATTACACATTGTGCAACAAGAAACTATTTATTCTCCTCGTAAACTTATATCATTATCGTCATCACCAGCCTATCACAGTCTACTGCTGATACATATGTCTTACAAATTAAATTCCTATATCACCTACTAATCTACCTCCGCAATTTGACTGCCCACATTCGTTCATAATCCGTTGCTGCTAATTCTAAAAGCTTAAGCTTATGAACTTGGAACTAAGCCTTTTAATAAAATTGCCTTTCGTTTTTCAAGGCCTAAATATATAAGAACTATCTATCTTAAGCGATGCAATGCAGTTACGTCATACATATGTATGTTCGTACATGGCGCATATTAGCCCGGTACCCGTTGGACTTTATCCAAATACGTATCAGTTTGATAACACAAAGGTTTGGTAACCACGCTATCCACGTTAAATAAATATCTAGCCTTCTGAAAGACTTCTTTTTATTTTGTTCTAACGTATTTAGAAATGTATACAAATTACATTTTTATGTAGATATTTTAAATTTAATCATCAAAGCATGTCATTCTTGCTCAAGGAAATTTAAGAGTACTAAGCTTGGAATAAATTACCAAGTACCTATTAGTAATAATGAATGTGCTATTACCTGTCTATTCCAGTGACCTAATATAGAAGGAAGTGGAGCGGAACAATATTGGGTGCATTCCAACAGCCAGCTCTCACCCCTTTACACCGAACCTTGAATTTAAATAGTCTACATAACTGAAATTGTCTCTAAAATACTGTCTATAAAATGAAACTGTTATGGGGTCACTGTAAATCAGGCCGAATGGTAAGGTTGCTTTTGCGTTACGGGAATTACAGACCGTAAACAAGATTACGGCACTGAAATATGAATGCGACCGTATACATTTTCGTCTTAGATAAGAAGGATGAAAATGGAATAAGAAATCTGTTTTTTAACGCTTATAGTAGTATCGCCTGTTTGTTTGTTTGTAACCGACGCTTATATGCATTTTTTTTTTGTTTTTTAAAGTGTATTTATAATTTGAAGAATAAGAACATTCCTTGTAATAAAAATATATTTGTATATTAGATAGGTCTATCTCATTTTACACATGTAAAGAGATCGGGTTTTTAAAAGAATGGGGTTATTTGTTGACCGTTGTAATTTGCAATTCAGTAAAGCTAAAAGAGTTATAAACTTGACTAAATTAAATCCCTGCGTGATTCTGTTCATATAATTTACAAATCCATTTGTATACTTCTATCCGCAACGAACCAACCAACTAAGACAAATAGCTACAGTAGAAAAACTGACTGTTTGTGTGGGCCAAACTATCAAAATTACTAAAGTTTTGCGCACCCTACTCATAATAAATTCATTTAATGTCGGCTTACACGGTGAACTCGCTTGTACTCTTCTAAGTTATAGAAGGGAGAGTTAGCGAAAATAGGCAGCGTTTTAACTTTTACATGATAGTATTCAGGTGTAGGCTCTTTAACTATAAACTGTGAAGTTTTAGCATCATTCGCAAGATACTTTTCAATGAACAACAACAACGAATGTAAAACATAAAATAATTTGTTAAATAACATGTGTGTGCTAAATTTATATCAAGGAATAATGAAGAAGTAATCTATTGAATGCTATTAGGTCATGAAACCGCAGTTGCATGAATCTTGGATGCTTTATTGGCAGAGTTCGTCAACGTAATACTATAACACATTTATTACTATGTTAAACAGATCATAAACCATCGGAAGAGACCTCAACTCGCTGTCTCTCTCTACCTAAGACACATTCCCTCCAAAGACGGCTGTAACAATTTATTGGGGTCAGCAGAGGGACTTGCGTTATTGAAAAGGTTCTGCAACATATTGCGCCGGTATGAGCTTAGAGACGACACTCCTGGGATCAATATATGGAACAAATATGTATGGATGGATTGATGCAAGGAAAAGGCTTACCTGGAAAAACCTATCCAGTGTAAGATAACATGTTAAATTGCTGAAATTATTTTAAGTGATAGGGCTTTCAAAATTGGTACAGTCTTACAACAAAGATGAAAATGCATATTTGCATATTCTATTTGCCACTTATAAAATTTGTGCATTGAGTTCCAAGGCTTGTATCTTTAGCAGCAGTCTAAGCAGTTTACTACTGGACTACTCCTTAGAACATAGGTTTTGGATTACTATTACACTGGGCTTGCTTCATAATTTGTGTCAAGTTTTCTTATAATATCTTTATAAAATGAATTTATTTTTTCAACTAGAGAACCATCACATGAAATCATTCATCATAAATCAAGAAATAGCGTGCATCAAATAAAAACAACAATAGTACTAAAATAAAAACCTACTTACTCATGCTGTATATCACGCCGCTACTTGATCGCACTGATGCAATCGATTAAATCCTCTTGATTCGTCATGTTTCGTCTGCGACTGCGCAGTAGGTACGAGTATTAATGATGTGATTCACTCATATACCTATTTATGACGATTTTGACCTCAGTAGCGCATTGTGAAGTTCACTGCACAAGTGTAGCACACCTTTTACGTACATACACATGTTGAAAGAACGTCTGCAGAAAAAGGTTGCGAATTTATTGAGTTTCAGTTATACACAAAATAGAAAGGACTGTGATTAAATTTGAGCATCAACAGGAATTTAAAAAACTACGTTGCTTTTGTGTTACCGACTGTGGCAATCTAAAAAAGCCAATATAATTTCATTTTCACTTGTAAAAATGTATTTTTTACTAAAATGAAACCTTACTTGAAAGTCACGCTCTGGAAAAGGAAAAGACAAGAAAATAAATTTTTTGCACTATTTTAAAGTAGTCAAGTTTCGTTTTGGTTGGTTTTTGCCTATTTTTATGAACATGGCGAAATCTAAATTGCTTTACCTCTGACTGTAAAAAAATTTCAAAAATCAAAAATTGCTGTTTTGTTAGAAGCAATTTAGTTTAAGTTTATCATGTCTATTTTCAATGTCTGTCAATTTTCTAACTCAAAATTTAGAGACTTGAATGGTAACTGTACACAAATGAAAAAACAACAAATAAAATCATTTAAAAACTATTCGTGCATGAACTTTGAAAAAAGAAGTTGAGAGAGGTGAACAGAAAGTACCGTTCCAATATTGGAAACGATGCAGTGATGTAGATGAACGATTGAAAGCTGAAATAGGTCGCAAATAGTGTTGCCAAACGAAATAGGAAGTAACAGGATTCTGATGGTGTCACGTACGTAAGGGAATAAAACTTTACGGGAGATTCTTCAATCATTTTTTAATGGCTTCACGCATCGCACGTACGACTGCCTGGTCCCAAACTAGGTAGAACTTGTACTATAGTAACCAAGCTGGTGAAAAATATACTTTCATGTTTTATAAATACATAACCATTATAGATAAATAATATCTAAACATTCGTTCTGGATGAGAATCGTATCCACGACCTCTGACTTAAAAGTCAGAATTACTTACTAATATCCTTATTTTAGACTGCTTTTTGTGAAAATATATCATGGGACACATATTTTTTCCCTGGTCATTTTGCCCTTTGTACAATAACCGTGACAAATGTAAGTCATGATAAACGGTAACTCTGGCTATCTGCTATATTTTCCTTAACTCATTACGGCTAGATAACTATAAATATACATGGGTAGTTCCTACGACCACCACCACCATCACGTTTGCCAGACGGGTTGGCATAGGAATTGTGTCATGTTTTCCTTCTATTTGCAGTGATGTTTTTCTGTGTTGTTTGCTCCCTTAGTCGGAGTTAATCATCTCTTACAGCACCCATGGGATGAATAGGGGCGGTGACATTGATTTTTCATCCACCACACGGACAAGTCTCTCAGCGTACTTGTGTTTTGACACTCCGAACATACCAGCAAATACGGCACAGTTTATGAGTCTGTGCCACATCCACACTAGGTTTCCCCAATGATGTAGTAAGTAAATGAATGTATTCATTTTAAAATTATACTTAACCTATTAAGTGCCATTTTATAACCCATAAAGAGTTATATGATACAAGTTTTTATGCAACTCGTTCACGATCCCTCCGGTAACCGTTTAGCTGTCCAATAAAAACAAACAGCGCTAAAAGCTACTAAAAGTAATAGAAATATCCAACTACAGTCGCATTTGCCGTCGACGGCAGAGTGCAATCGGAAAAGCCATTTGCGGAGCACGGAGGTCGCCATGACAGCCGACCTAGTTTAACTGTCCCTTTTTTTAAAATACAATGGGAACTAGTTAAGCTTCTGAAGCGAAGTATTTTGTCTTTGTTAGATAAGTCAGATGTTCTAGATTAATCTAGA
Organism: Spilarctia lutea; assembly: GCA_916048165.1. Classification (NCBI taxonomy): domain Eukaryota; kingdom Metazoa; phylum Arthropoda; class Insecta; order Lepidoptera; family Erebidae; genus Spilarctia; species Spilarctia lutea. The sequence continues at coordinate 11,359,997 of OU696478.1, read as the reverse complement.
TCTATAGTGATATTATTAGAATGCAAAACAAAGGCAACAATAAAATAAAGATAAGCATGAAAATCTCAGATTTTATACATGCTTTGTCACAGTTAACAAATGAATTTTATTGTTTTAGATCATTAACTACCTACCTCTTTTAATTTATTTGATTAGTTATATCTACAAAGGCGTCAGCAGAAGGACATCCATGATCCAGTCCGTATTTACGTGTTTGCTCGTACAGCCTATGTATCATGCTTTACAATTATCTGGTCCGAAAATATTCGTTTTAGATTAATTGCGTACTAATAAGCGAAGATACTAGTGGATCGAGTAGGTACATTTAAAACTGAGAATTGTGCAAGCGATTATCAACATTGTGTTAAGCAAGAGCTGAAAATCATTTATATTGTAGTTAGCATGTGTCGTGTAGCGTGTGACCTTGTAGCATGGCCAAGTTTTGCACAGAACAATAATTTAGAGTGACGCCGAGTATATAACGCTAGGAGATTTTTCGGCCATTTTTCTCAAGGCCTTATAAAGCGTAGAATATATTGTTATAAATTCATACGCAAAGCAAACGTCGTCCAATTTACATATTTAATGTACCTTTTAGATCATGGTTCGTAAGTCCATATTATAACAGTCAGTACAGTAACAGCAATGAATTATACAAAATATAAGCTTTATTTTTTTCGTGGAACTTGAACTGTTCCCGAACTGTCGATCATCAGGCAACCCTGGTACTTGCATGTATATTCATACTTAACATATTAACAGGACGAGATATAGCTATCCATTTAAGTTTTGCAAAGAAGAAATTTAACCTGCGAAACTATCTATAAGTTAAATTATAATAGGGTTTATAATATCTGGATCTCATAGGCTCAAAAGTGAGTTGCGTATTTATAGAAGTGGTATGTAGAGACTAATCGTAGACGTAAAAGTAATCGCAGTATCTCAGTTACAAATCGGTCCAAGACGTGGCTTATCACTATTGCGGACAACTTATACAACATGTTGCAAAGCACACATTTTAATGCCTGGACATTACGCGAATGGTCCCGTCGATATGAAAGCAAATGAACAGCGGATACAGAAAGAGCAGGAAGCCAGGGCTTTCAAACCTGAGATTAAGATGTATTCAATTATTTTTAAATTTTGACAACTAACTCTCATTTAAGCTTTATAATGGACTTTATTATATTCGTTAAAGAAATATGTTCTTAAATTAAAAGAAAAAGAACTTGAAACTTACTGCTCTCTTTTTTCGCGTTTAAGTAAAAAAAGAAATCAGTTTTAAGTGCTTCAATTTCATGGAAAATAAGAGCAAGTTCTAGCCATTGCCTTTCCACGCTAACTTGGTTAACTGTTCTCATATTCCGTACGTCTTTCGCATATCGTCAAACAATCAGATTTTCAAAATGTCACAATATATGAGGCAACCCTAATTGGCTTTTACAGCAACAAGTGAAGCGAAATATTAAGCGGATACATGTGAAGCTACATACTTATATAAATTTCACTGAATAGAATGTCGTTCTATTTTATAAGGCGTTGAATGCGAATGCGAATGTCTTAAAATAATAATAAAAAAATAGACCTATGTCTAATACTTATCGCAAAATATTAAAACAATTAAAATACAACAATTTTTGAGAACAATAATGTATTTGTATTCTTAATTGCCAATATAAAATTATAAAAAAATAAAAAAAACAACACAAATAGTATAAAAACAATACATACAACAATACAATATCATAATCAGAAATGTATTATTTACTTAAGTTACCGCTACCCGATTTTTATCGTGTTTTTTTGATTGTGTCAATTCTGATTTCGATCGTTTCACTGCGTACGGGCACATGGCTTTCAAGGGTAACGGAAACCATTGTTAAGTTGCGTGGCACGAGTTAAATCGTAGATCGCAGTAGATTCAGTTTCGCGCTGTCGATATCGATATGGCGCTACTTAGTTTAAACGGACTGCTCTATTTCAATTAAGTTTAAAAAAAAACATATTGAATGTTTTATTAATTTGTGTTAAATATCGGCATGCATTAAAGTAATAAAATATTTTCAAATATTTTATTCGGATTGATACCTCTTCGGAATAGTAAAAATATAAATACCATATAAAATATTATCATATTAAGTGCTCTATCCGCTAAGCCGCCTAACTTTAAAAAAAATTAAATCATGCTCATCTGCCTGCAATTCCATCATAGAAAAAACTAGCGTTACCTATTTTAAACTTTTGCTGTTTAACTTATGTATGTTTATTGTGGATTCCCGACTGGTTTCAAAACCCAAGGGATCGCCTTAGCTTTTAGGACAAAGCTTGGGGCTACCCTTGGGATAGGACCTGGTCACCAGAGAGTGGAGAAGGGGTCTTCAAAATCACATGAAGAAAACGGGCAGCGTCCTTGCAAACGACTAGTAGAGATTGAAGCGCCACACTCAGTTACAACAGATCCTGTCGCGACAGATAGAAACTACAAGAAAGCAAATAATTCATGTTCTATACCTACTCAAAATTCATGTCATAGCTATATAAATAAATTAGGAGTCACTGACATACAATCATTCATACAGTGGGTGGATGAGGTGATGGGGCATACTATGACGTCAATGAGAATATTGTCAATTTCTTTGACGCAAATACCTACTTCTATTTTAATTCAAATATAATAAATTGTAAAACACCAAATTCTTTTGGTTTTTGAACGAAAAGATCGTGTGGAAATATGTTTAAATACCGTACTATAAGCAAAAGAAATATGCATACACTAAATTTAAAACTGTTGTTAACATTTAGGTTTGCTTATTTCTTCGAAACGAAAATTAAACTATAACAGTAAAAACTAAAACCACACATATGGTTAAGAAATATATAATTTTATTATTAACTAGGTACTAAAACATAAAATTATTGACTCTAGAACAGGGCCTAAAAATAAAGGAAATTCAAATAAATAGTTCACAACGCAACCTTACCATGTCCTTCCCATGCTCAAAACGTCAATTGTCATAATTCAAAATCAATTAACGCTACAAAAGGTTTATTTACATCACAACACAAACAGATCTTTCACTTGTAAACACAGCAAGGTTTGAAAGAACCCCGACTGTTAATGTGGGCGTAACCATAGCAACCGCTGCAATATTACTTAATAATGATCGCGAAATTCACGTATCAGAAAACATGTAATTATAATTTAAAATCTTTGAGAAGAGTAGTTCTTGTGAGGTAGAGTTGATTTAGGGTTGGGATAAATTTAAAACTTATAAAATTATATCGATGAAATTGCAATAACCAAAAAGGAGAATTATTTTTATTAAAAGTCGCGTTAAATAACATAATTTCACAAAATGGATACATAGAAATAGACTATCTCAGTATGTAAGTACAAAATGTATTCGTAAATATTAACATGTCACTCTTGTAACACGGTAATGTCACAAGATAATAATGTAAGATAAAATTGAAATAAATAGACCACACTCGAGACCATATCTTTTATCGATAAATTGTATTTGAGCACCTCCAGGTCAATAACTTTTAGCATGAAATCGGTCTAACGAATTGCTTAGATATAATAATATCTTGAAACATATTTCGTATTACAGACCAGACGCAAATTAAAAAGAGGTTAAAATTTATCTAAATATCTCTGGTCTGATAAACATGTATAAGGGGCTACATACTTTTATTAGTGAGCATGTATATATCATATTTAAAACTGCCAAACGAAAACAAATGCAAACTCTTATGCATGAAAATATTTGCACACATAATAATATTCATAACGGGCATTAAAATCACGACACTCTTCGGGCTGCCGGTTGCCGTAGTAATTTAAACTAATCAAAAGTAGTATTTTGTTATCAAAACGACACCATTCAATAATCATTGTATTCCAAGAGCTTTTATATAATATTATCGTTCTTTATTCCTTTATTATTCTTACTATACTGATACAATTATAGGAAAATTAAATATAATTTACAAGATAACTTTACAATTGTAATTATATTTTCTCAACCGTTATGTGTTATTATTTAAAAATGTTCCTAGTCAAAAGAGAAGAATAATGTCAAAACTAAATTTTAAAATCGAAGAACTAAATTACAGTGAAATATGTCGATACTTGGATCGATACTGTAAACTTCGATATGAACTTGTTACAAGATGTTACCTCCCTAGTTAAGATAAGGGTTCACACAAAACTTCCTTAATCTATTCGCGAAGGGCTCAACGGTACAGCATTTAGAGGGCAGATGTTCTCGGGTAACTGGAGCAGATGCTTCAAGAACAATGCAGTAAGAACTGTACTATATTGTGTATTTATAATTAAATTATTTGAAGGCCACTTGTGTAGATACTCGTATAATGTTGCAAATTTAGATCAGTTTCTTAGGATCACATGACTTCTACGGCTATATGCTCTGTGCTAATAATGTAAAATAGTTAGGATTATTATAAGTAATATTTATCGTCACTATATAGTATAAAACAAAGTCCCATCGTGTATGTCTGTTTGCGATAAACTCAAAAACGACTGAACTGACAGACGGAAATAAATAGAGTAGTTCATGAGAATTGCAAATTTCGGTAAAAGTCAAGCCGCGCTTGACTTTTAGCAAAAATAAAGACGTTAACAGATCTCATACCAATAACACTGATCCACAAATTGTAAGGCAAAGCTGCGACCCTACGATAGAAAAAACAAGAAGGTATAGAATGCTATACTACTCGTGCGATGCCGGGGTGCACTGTTAGTGAATAAATAAGTACATTTAAGCACCAACTTAATAAGAGAGACAAAATATAAAAGACAAGCACACGATTAATAGAAATGTACAACAGTGTTTTAGACGTACTATTGCTAAGGGTGGCCTTTCCATAAATTGTAACGAGCAAATTTCTTTATCTATTTGTCTGTGTTGCCCAAAAGTAACAAGTGCAGTAGATGAGTTCAGTAACATTGTGGTTAATTAACAAAAAATCGTTTACGCTATAACGCACTTTTTTAGATGTTAAGAAAGAAACCTTTAGCTTAGTTACTGATAGTTTTGTGTAACAATCATCGAACCGTGAAATGATACTGCCACGAAAATATTTTTCATTAGATAACTTTTGATATCCATCATCGATAGATACATTGTTAAGGAAACTATCTTGGCATATACTAAACACGACTTGGATGGAAGAACCCTAGGATTGAGCTAAGTGGCGTGCAATTACAGAGACTCGTGTCCAGCGTGGACTGCCATAGGTTGATGATGAATAATGACAATGATGAATTCATTAGTTTATGCGTGCAAAAATTCTTTTTGCACATATTCATATTTGCAAAAAGAATGATATTATTCATATACATTCATAACATAGGCCGTGAAAGTTGATTCTGGAGTAGCGCAGATTTATTCTATTGATTAAAGTTTTTTTTTACTAATTATTTATTGGTTTAAGTATACAAAAAATGAAACTGACAAATTAATCATTTTTGAGGTCAAATAAAAACGATATTTTTTATTGATGCCCATCAACGTAGTTGTTCATTGCTTTTCGTCCCATACCTGTTACTACTACTAGAGAAATTGTATATTTTTTAATACTAAATTATCTAATACGCGAACCCATATCGTAAGGTAGGTTTGACTGGTAAATCCTCAATATGGTAGGCTATAATTCGATTCCACTATCGTAATAACGGGATAATACCGGTAACCGTCCCTTAAGGAATTCATAAAAGTGAAATTTAGAGGAGGTATATTAAAAGGAAAAGATTAACAAACGGGAAAGTCTTTGAAAGGAGGAAAAGGATTCGGAAGTGTAAGCAGTTTGAAAAAGTCAAGGTCGTATACCTATAACTCGAAGTTATTGTCTGGAAGTATGTACTTTCAAACTTTAACCTCAATTACTAATTGGCCAGTCACGTGACACGCACACAACCGGAAATCTTGAGCAGATCTGGAATATGATTTTAGGTTGAATGTTGCTAGCTAGCTATAAAGCTCTTACGTACTAACATAAGTAGGCGAAAAACCTCATTGAACTACAAATAATATTAAAATAGAATGCCGACATTACGCACATAAATTATATGATAATGTTATAAATGGCATGAATGAATTTGCCGCATCGCCTGACGCCCGGCAATAGTGGAACACTAACTAATAAATCTTACACTAATAGCTCTAAATAAACATTGTAAGTGATTTTATAACTGCGGTCATTCCCTTTCTGTTATGGTAACCTGACATTTCATATAATTTTGACGGGAAAGTTCAACACGTCAAGTACATTTCGTGATAAATCATATTTATTTTGTAACTAAATCTTTACAGATATTTTTACACGTCAGACTTTACAGCTGGAAGTCGGCCACATTTCCTAAGACTCACTCTGGGAAGAAATGCAGAAACAAACCACAAAGGTGTCTTTTTTCAAAGTCCGTGAACATTGATTAAATAAAAAAATAATAAAAAATCTATGCGAGTACAGTATAGGATCTAGGTTGGTCTTTTGAAGAAAGGACCATGCTATTGAATCAGCCTGTCCATACAGACGGCATACGAGCCCTAGCCAACGTGTTACCTAACCGTTATAAGTCAGGACATCTGGGTATGCCGGGGAAACACTCAAAAGCACCAAAAAGAGACTTAATAAGAACTTATATTACAAGCCTAGACTATACTCACATTTACATATACAAAATAATTCAGTTGGTATCAACAAATTGTAAAACAACAAACAATAATTAAAAAAAAAATGTCTATCACTCACACAAAATACATAGCTAAAAACTGGAGTGAGCATCTTCAATCCCAAGCATATTTGTCATCAAAATAATCCAAAACTATGTAATATTTTTTTTCTGTTTTATTAAGGTTTTAAATTTGGTGATACTTAATTCTTGATATCTGCTTGAAACTTTATTGTAGAATCGCACTCCCTGACATCGGAAAGACTTGCTTACTCTTTTTAATCTAGTGGTTGGCAACACGAGTCTATCTCTATTTCTAGGGTGTAATGAACGTCAAATAATACCTACCTACACAATATTAATATAACTTTATTGTTGTTTATTATACATGAACTGCTATAAACATAGATAATCTATTTGAAAAATTCCTTTATCTAAGAAATGAAAGTCAAATAAAAATGGTCATAACTTCGGTGGAGAAGGGGCAGTCCGCCCACTACTGCTTCGGCGTTTCCCGCAACTTAACTTTAAAATATTATGTCAATTAGAATAATATACTGCCACTAAATTTATTTTTAACATATTTTCTTAAAATGTACTTAGTTTTGAGGATAGCTTTATTTGGATCTTTTTTATTGTTTATGAATAACAGATATATATGAAAATCTTCCAAACAATACTGTCGAATGAGAACCCCAACCTTTCTTTCAAGTGGAGTGGTTAATTAACCCTTAAAACGCCTTTAAGTTTGCGACACAATATTATATCCGTACAGCAAGGACTCGACAGTACCAAGTTGTAATACATCAACTAATTATTACACGTTGTTTATATGGCGCTGGCGCCGCGACTGTCGCGTCACCGGTGATTCAAAGAAGGCGGTGCTAATCTTAAAATTTTACATGTAGCAATAAATCTGCTCACTGACTTTGATTAAAATGGATTTAAAATTGTACTACATATTTTTTGAACCGAATATCTTCCGAATCTTGTACTTTCGCGAACTGATGGTGGTAACAGTTTGAAATTTATAATAAACAGATAACATTTTGACTTTCCAACATTATTCAATTCCATTATTATATCTTATTTAATTAGGAAATAGCGTGTATTACTCAGTAAACTGAGCTGAACATCCAATAGCTCTATTGAATAAGCATCATAATTGAAAAGCATCTTCCTAAGTAGCCATAGTTTGGGTCACAATGCTGGATTGTACACATTCGCAATAAGGATGGTGACCACTACTATTGAATTCTACGCATCCTTTTCATCAGGCAGAGTAGAAACATTTTGGCAGCTAACATAATATATAAAAAAGATTGCGATTTTGTGTCTTGGTGAATTGGAGGGATAAAATATAAATAAATATTCCGGACATCTAACACACAACGCCATCTAGTCCCAAGCGAAGCAGAGCTTGTGTTATGGGTACGATACAACTGATATAAATACTTATATACTTTTTTTTGTAAATACATACATATTATACATAGAAAACACCCAAACTCCGAAACAAATATTTGCAGATCATACAAACATTTGGTCCGACCCGGGAATCGAACCCGAGACCTCAAGCTTAGCAGTCGCATACGCTACCACTACGCCACCGAGGCAGTCGAGGGATGGGAGATTGATATAGCGTCCTGCGCTATACCTATAAAGAAAAACATATTTAGCGACGCCTTCAGTAACCAGCGAACATAAGGGCTTTGTGTTTGTTTAATGCTTTGGCGGAATAATATAAAACATACTATTAATTTATTCCTTCCAGACCCAATAAGTTTTAATCATGCAAATAAAACAAGCACTTACACGATCTTGATATCGCTATAAAATTGTGATGAACAGTGTTTCACAACGTGCACATCATATTGCCTTCGTTCTGATCTGTGAAAACCTTTAATAGCGTATAATCTGAGGGCAATTTAGCGCATAATTGCGCTCATTAGCCCATTCGCTGACTATTTTTAGATGACGCATCACTTAATCCGGTGACAAAACCTTACAGTCTCGGATATAAGGTTTGGTTTTAATGGTTTTGGGTGTATCGCTAAGTTGTAGTATATGATCTTGCATGATCTAGGGTTGTCAGTTAAATATTATTATTATTTGCATTCTTTAATGGATTCTTAATTTTTTTTAATGGAAATTAACACAACTAATACAAAGTTATTTTTGACTAAATAGGCTTTATTATTTAACTTTATTACATTTTCTTTACTTGTAACACTCTCTGTATAGTACTAAGCTGAATACAATTGAAAACAAAATCCAGTGGTTGTGAGAATTTTTCTACAGTAAATTTTTAAACGATAGGGCTCCGACGGGTTTCTCGCATTTCTATTAAAATCTGTCAAATTTATGTTGACTTTGTTTATCCTAAACTGAGAGTATTAACCTAAGCAATTTCGTTTGATTTAAAACCAAAAAAACAGTAATGAACGGTACTTTAAACTACAATAAAACAGTGTTTAACTGATTAGCACGAAATGTGTAAAAGACATTAAAACATGTCAAGGATGACAAGTGACCTCGAATATCTAGACAAGGTCTTTTCTCGGGTAGCATACATTGAAATCGTATTTTAGAGACAGCATTTTCATTTGACATGCAATAAAATGTGAAACTTTAGTGCTGAAATTCTTGCAAAACAACTCAATTATTCAGCTTTTAGCAGCCATAGCTAATAGCTGCTAAATAAATTATATACGACAGCTTCACAACATTACATAAACATAAATATATTTAAGTGTCGATAACACGAAAATAATCTAGCAACGAGCATCATATTTTTTCATATTAAAAAGTTATTTAGCCAGAAATACAAATACACAACAAATCGCATATTTGCTTGTGTATACCAATACATCATTCGGCGAAATCAGCAAACACTGAAATGAACTCAGAGCGAACAGCATTTCTCTCCGCTGATGTGTCTACATAATAGTGCTTTAATTAAGAGAGTCTGGCGATCGAGCCCCTTCGGATGCCGAAGAGCCTGATATCGAGTAGAGCCACTGCTGCCTATGGTACACACAGAAATAGTCGTGCGTGCATATTGGAGTACAGAGTTCGAGAGTTCTCCCTCGGACATTCACGAATGTACATTAAAAATAAATTAACTTATACCAAATGCAGATGAGTATTTAAATGGTAATTTAATGGTCGAATTAAGTATGCAATTAATATAATTGTTGCAGCCCTGACTACTTGTGTTGGTCAAAAATAATGTCGTTCAGCAACTTAATTTAAGATGCATCCGTGCGGGGCGCCGGCGCAAATTCATGACTCTGGTGACATCATGCCCAGCGTGGGATGAGCTTAAGTATCATTTGTTTTTAAACTTAAGTTGTACTGTGCGATATCTTATTATTATATTAATATCTTCGTAGCTTCTTTAGTGGTACTATTTTGTAATAGGATTTAACAAATACTCTTTCTCAGTATCCAATCATCAGCAAGCCTAGTAATTGGAAACATAAACACTACAATGTAATAATATTATGCAATAATACGATTGAAGTAGAAGTTTCAAATATTAATTGTCGAGATACAATTTTACTGGACATGAAATGTAAGCAAACATCGGAATTTACAATGAACCTGACAATGATTTAGTGCAAAATACTAAGAGCGTAATCAAGTCAATGGAATCGTATTAATATTAGAGGTTCACTGTAAGATGAATTAAGTTAAATCATGTGTGAAAAGTTAACTATTACCGTTTGCAACAATTGTAGGTCTTAATTGTTTGTAAAGTTCGTAACTGCTTGTTTTAGCGTGGTAAGAGAAAAAAGTTGTGGTTAAGGGAGTCCTCGATCGGTTGGTGTACATCGATTGAAACGTGACATATAAAAATGATACTATTCTTTGATACGTATATTAAGGCCCGATGTTAGAGAATCTCACAAGTTTCTCTTTTGATTGCTCTAATTAACGTGAATGACAATAAATACACTTTAAAGTGTAACGTGTAGGAGGCAGTCATTACGCAATATTTTTACTCCAATTCCTGCGCTGATAAATAGAATCAGTTTAATCATAAATAGCAAGATATAATGGCATTTAACTATGTCATTGAATCAATGTTCTGTTAGCAAGGCCTTTACAGTCACGCACCATTGTGTTCTAAAGGTTAGAAAACAATTGTTTTTACATTATTTGGTCCGTTGCTTAAATGTTATTCGAAGGTTAAGTACATTTAGGACAAATAAAAGACACAATTGGGTTATATACTTTGAAACTGTATACAATAAAAAATAACTATCTTTGATAATACATATTGTGTAAAGGTTACATATTATTTTTATTTTAAAGATAATTCTATATAGACTTCTGCTGAATTGAATTTCGTACAGGCTTCACTTACTGATATCAATTCCTGCGAACGAGACCCACACAGATATACTCGTATGTACAGCGCCGTTTGCATTAAACGCCGCTGCGCTGTAATGAAATTCGATCAAATGTACGTCATTACTTCTTCTATTTTATATGAACGATAAGTTTATTTACAGATAGAAACTTGCAATATCACCATATTGTCTCGTGTAATATCTAAAAACTTGTCTTAAACCAACATAACTTTCAAGAGAACTCAACAACGCGAGTTACGATCTTCAATTTTCAAAGCGGCTCTGCCACGGTACTCCTTTGATCTTTGTACCCTCCCACATTTCCCTTTGACGGTACATTTTGTCAGTTTATTGTTTTGTCTTCTGTTCTTGAGTCACCTTTAACCTTCTAACTGCCTAATGTTCACTTTTATTATTCATTCATAAAATTCATTTATTACTACAGTAGAGTATTTATTTGTGTAGACGGGTGTATACCTACATTTATTTCCGGTTTCTCTTCTGTTCTTAATTTAAATGGGTGCTCAAAAATTAAAAAATAAATTTGTGGAATAGGTCTCGAGTTGTATGTCGCTGATTGTATAACGGAAGTCCAATGATACCTCGTTGTGGAGACGGATGACGCTATGATCGATATTTCGCACGCTCCAAGGGACATTTCAAGTCGTTTTGAAAGTCACGTACTGCAACCAAAGATTCCTAATAGATAAACTAAAATATACAAATAATATATAACATTAAACAAAAAAATTGCTGTCAGAAGAACTATTCGCTTCTGGAATGTGAACAAAAGTATAAATAAATCTGGAATGTGCTTTGTGGCACTGGGAGATAACCGAGTTGATGGGTTTTCTGACGGTAGTTGACTTTTTCGCCTATATACAGCGCCCTTCGTGGGGGCCCTTTCTCTGCAGAGGGGTTTGAACTTCGGTTACCACATTTACTTGGTGATTAACAGCGGAAGAAACGCTTAATACTGGTTTCCCTGTAGTTGTTTTATCACTCAGGTTGAGCCGAATCATTTGTTAAAATCATTTCACAATTATTTCCTCTAAATTTTGATTCAAGTTTAAGACGAAAAGAGATGTTCCGGCTTGTCAAATATATCAGAGCCGCTTTCGATGGACATACAAAAAAAAACAATGAAATGTCGCACGAATAACCTTTAGACTTGTATTACAATGGACTTCATTGTGATAGGTATAAAGCTCAAAATTGGTTTGCCGAAGTGTGGTCAAATGTGGAGCACGCATAGAAATAATAACATTCAAAGTGTTCATGGATATAAATTGTGTCTGGCCTTATATTTGTTAAGGAATATTGACATGAAAGGTTCAAAGGAAGCATCTGTCGTATTCTTAGACAGTTTACTACAAATTTATTGAAATGCTATAGTTTTTTTTTAAGTGGACACACGCTGTGTTGCTTATTGGCCATTGAACAGTCCGCCTACGCTTTTCAAATAAAGAATAGAATATACAAATTATTGATGTTTTATTAGACTTAATGATTTTCATTATAAAATAACTTTAGTCGTGGTTCTGTCATGTAAAATCCCTGGGTATGACAAACAGTGTGTCTATCTAACCGTTCATCAGATGTTCATGAACAACACATAACAAAATAATTGTCATTTTATTGTAAATTAACATTGCTGATTATACTTTTAAGCTCTATAGCTGAATTAAAATACTTTTATACTAATAACAAACCATGTACCAAATGATATATCCTAATAAATGTGAATTCTTTCACACGAAAATACTTAACTGATCATCATGAAACTTTTTACACATATTCTTGGAGGTATTAGCACTGTACAGCATGAATTGATGATCTTTGCCCTGAGGTGGTATAACTTTCCTACTGTGGTTATCGACATAATCACATCTTATTATTCACAACTACAATTTGCCATAGCAGCAAACAAGGAACACACAGAACCATTGCATTATAATGTAGGGTTGTTCCAAGGCTGCTGCTTGTCACCAATAGCTTTTAATATAATTATAAATATTCTTATAGATAAGTCAATAAGTCATGAGAAAAAATGGGGCTATCGGTTTAAAATAAACAATAAATACACAGAGTCCATCTTAGCCTTTGCAGACGACCTTGCAATACTGACACGTAATCCAAAACAATGTCAGAAGTTATTAATTGAAGTGGATGAGTTTTGTACATGGACTGACGGACTGAAGGCAAAACCAAGTAAATGCCACTGTCTATGTCTGGGTAGACGGAATACCAAATATACCTCATATGAACCGGGACTCTCAACAGGAGGACAATGTGTAACCACGATTGCTGAAGCAGTGCCTTTCAAATTTCTTGGTAGAAAGATTGACTACAAAGGACGTACACCATCCTTAGAGGTAACTGTCGAAAATTTTCTTAATGACTTGAAAAAGGTAGACCAACAACCATTTAGCAATATTAAAAAAGTTTGGATATACGACAATTATCTTACGTCACGTCTGTCTTGGCCTTTAATTGTATATGCCATCGGTAAAAGCCTCCTGGCAAAACTAAATGCAAATGACAAAAAGATATTGAAGTTATGGCTCGGAATTGCACATTCAGCTGACCCCTCAACTCTATTTAGGGATAAAAACAGTTTTAGGATGAAGTTAAAGAAGCCATCGGAACTCTATAAACACCTCAGAGTTACCAAAATGCATGTCTTGGGACAATCCCAGGATGAAATGGATTGTTAGGCTGTTGATTTGAATATATTCTGAAAGTCCCTTACGAGAGGGTTAACTTAACTGCCTATGACGCGACTCTACGCAACTTTACTATAGATTTTAACCGTCAACCGATGTTGGTATATTTGTCAAAATCTTTAAGGTATTTTAGAGAAAATAACAATCGCAATAAACATAAAACACATTTGTCAACTAGGTATTTTAATGAAATAGCTCCATTTCCCATGGTGTTCAGTAATCTCACAAGTAATGCAATCAATTGTGAGAAACAGAGCGTTTGCTTTTCTAGGCTGCTGCGTACAACCCAGAAACATCTTACAAATACTATGTCAATATTATAAAGGTTTCTTTACACTACTACTGCGACTAGTGGCCCATCCCGAGTTTGCTATATTTAGAGTTAACTATTAAATATAGTCAATCAAACTGCAATAAATGAAGCTAAAAAGTGGTAAATGAATGTTAGTCCCACACTTACAAATTCGCACAAATTATTTACAATATTAGTATTGACTTCTTTATAATACCTTTTGCTATTGAAGTATGTTATCTAACCCACGATATAATGACATATTATGAGGAGAAAATAATTATTATGCATATACAGAGTTACACACATACATAATGTATATGATCTTCATTTACTGTTACAAGTACTCTGTGGGCCACACGCGCGAGCTTGTACCTTTACAAAGGTGTCTATTATATCTCAAATTGCATTGCATTACGGGCAGTACCTACCTTCTAAACGTTTTAAGCTTTTCCAATTAATCTTTGTTGTTATCATGATATGCTCAAAAAATTACTATGTCTTAGAGAAAAGATTATTTAAAAGAAACTCAGAATGTATATGATTCCTCCAGTATCTTAATATTGTAGAGTAACTCTATTCTGCAGGCCTAACTAAAAGCTTTGCTGTGTTTATAGAATGTCAATAGAAACTGTATACTGCAAATGTTCGCGCTATCTGATTACAACCGATGAGATTTTGGGCTGTTGATAATCCAATGTTTGCTAAGCTTTTATTCTCGAATTTGTTATAGCTATAATAACTATATATAAATTGGATTAGTATTCTATTGATGTATTTTTGTTATATCTTCAGAGTAGTTTAAAGAATGTTACCTAGCGTGAATTCATATGATGAACGAAAAGTTAAAAATAATTACGTAAGTAGTTAATAAGTTGAACAGAATATGTTTTTACATATTTGATGTAAGTTTTAAAAATAGTGATGTAATGCATAATGTAAATTTAGTAATATATTTTGATGGAACTTGATGTCTTCGAAATCATGAAGGGTCACCTCTTAGTACAAAATATTACCAGTTTTAAACTTAAGACAAAAAATAAGAAAAAATCAATTACTATTAAGTAATTCTTTACCCTGTAAATTAGATCTTAAAATGTAAAAATCGACGGGTTGCACTCCGGGAGTGCCGGCAGAAGTGAAAACTTGAATATTAACGTTGTGCATTTTTGATATTTTGGAATGGTTAGAGAATAATTTTGTACGAATTGCTTTCTTTATCAGTATAAAAGTACTATTATTTATGTGGTGGAATACAATATTCATTTATTGCGCTATCGTACACAAACATGACAATTTATATTACTTACACACACGAACATTCGCGCAAGCGCCCTGCGCCGCCTGTCCTCTCTCCATCCGTCTTACGAATTTTTGATCAGGTCACGTGACCTAACGCGAGTTTATACGTCCTTTCTCCATCCGTCTTACGAATTTTCGATCAGGATCGTGACCTGACGCGAGTTTATACATTTTTACCCATTCCAAAAAGTACACAGCGCCGCTAAAGAAGTTTTCACTTCAAAAATAATAGTTTCATCTAACACCTCCTAAACGGCTGAGTTTTTTACTTACTTAATAATTATTACCTTAGCTAAAAGACGATGCGAAGTTCGTCGGGTTATTATAATTGACATGTAATAATTTTACAACACATGACCATGCATGCCTCTTACAAGTTATCGTAATAGCGAACAAAATACATCATTGCTAAACGACCTCCTATATCGAAAAAGGAGGTTCAAACACTCGTTGAGGGACGGAAGGAAGCCATATGAACGAGCTACGCTTCCCGCCGCATTGTACGCGACACGATGTCCCTTGCTTGAATTGTGCCAATATACAGAAATTGGCAGAATTTACAAACATAGTAAGTACATTTTACAGTACCTAAAAGCAGTAGTTTTTGTACCTGTAAAATGGTAAATGGTGCTAATGCAGTCTATTCAGCGATGAACGATCCTGTGGAAAATGTTTTGATCCCGTTTTAAGAATCCTTTGGGATTGCACTTGGAAATATCATGATAACAAAGGTCTTAAAATTTCGAATTTCAAAAAATTGTGTATATCTAAAAAAAAACTATGTAATGGATGTAATCTATACATTTTCTCTGCTTGTTCTTTTTACGCCCTAAACTGATAAGAATTATTTGAACTATTACGTATAATATACCCACACTTATATATATTATTTTAAAGTGGTGAGCCACTGAGTCATATTTATATTACATAGACACGCAAAACTCTTTTCTTTAGATATTACACAGGTAAATAAGTTCGGCCAGATAGTAAAATAAATAAAGACTTTTATATTCATATATTGATTGATATTATATTTACAGAATTTCTTTTAAGCCACATGATTTCTAAAACTGTGAAAATATAATCGTCTCTTTTATAAATTTTCTTTAGTAAAACTAGTAACACAGATCGACTCGTTTTAATTAAGATTTAAGAAAAGCTAAATCTTTAATTTTCCAAAAATAACATTTATTCCTTTATAGCTTTTATTAGTTATAAAAATAGTATAGTTGTTGTTATTTCGATGAAAACAAGTGACTACTTTGGATTTATTTTAAATAAGAATTTTTAAGTTATATGTGTACAGGTGATGTGATGGCGCATCACCTGTAATTAGAACTCTAAATTATAAATTCTATATTCATTATTTGTGTAATAAAGTATTCACTATCATTGTCACCTATCAAAGTCACCTATCAAAAAACTTTTATCATAATGACATAATATAATATTCTGCTGGTAGTTGACCTTCTGTTATACGGTGTCAGTGGGCGCGTCACTATCGCGTCACTTCACGACGCGAGGGTCAAGGCTGCCTCAAATCATAACGTGTTCATGCTGTGCTCTAATTAACCATAGACTTGGATAAGGTCAACTAATTTGGAACTGGCTGGTTTGAAAAGTAGTAAGAAATGTATTAATTATCCTACTAATATTATAAACGAGAAAGTTTGTGTCTTCACGCAAAAAATACTGAATAAGTGTTGATGAATCTCTACAATAATATAGCTTATATAACAATAACACATAAACTACAATTTATAAAGATACTAGTTTCGCCTCACAGCGTTGCCCGCGGTTATTTTCGTACAACGGGATTCAGCTTGTAAGTCATAAAATATGTAAATTTAATTAAATCGTAGTAATATATAAACAGTGATGAGTTGATTTGATCTTAAAGGTAGCTTAAGATCCAAATTGTCATATTTGTAAATGAGTTCCAAGCTTCAAGGATTAGGTCCTAGGTCCGAGGACCTTAGGATACATATCCAAAGGTCCTCGGGCTACAGTAGTACCTATTCGTAGGCGCATACCGTCTTATAGATCTACACCTTGAAGTTTAATGTGTGTAAAAACTGACAACAGGTAATTAAATTGAAGAAATGACATATACCTAAGTGCTACAATTATTTATATAACGCCTGGAGTATCTACCTATTTTATTATTTTAAGTAGCAGCCGTAGTGACCGTAGTAGTTGAAGTAAACAAAAATGTTCCTAAACGTTATTATTTGTGAAACAGGTTCTCATATATGCGAGACTAATAAAGCCACTATCGTATCGTGGTGCTTCAGAAAGCAATATTAACTAAATAATAAAAATATAAAACAGTTTAAAGAGTTGAAATTACTTTGAAGTCCCTGCTTCCTTCCTTCGTCGTACCTACTCCACTGCTAATCCAAGTTTATGAACGTGAGCCTGGATTTAAATGAAATGAACTTTTGCATGTAAAAATACAGCGCTTAGCTAGTGTTGTAATCGCTAGAGCTTTTCGCACCTCAGAATTTCTTTCATTTTTAATGTTAGTAAATTTTGATAATAAGATAGTCTACAGGTTTTATAGAGATACATAAACATTTGAGTCAGAAATCTCTTTGCTGCTTCTTTATTGGTTCTATATAATGTAGAATATAGTTGGGTTCTGTAGGAAATGGTATCGATGTAGAGGTTTATATTGCGAGCTTAAATCTGTACTTGCCAATATTATAAAGTGGAATAGTTTATTTGATTTAAGGCACTAATCTTAGGAACTACTATTGACCTACCGAAATGAAAAAAATATTTTAGTGATGGATTTATGGGGGAACGCTATAAGTTTAAATAAAAACACGCTACGTAGTTAATACCAATAGTAGCAAAATTTAAATATACAAAAAGGGAAAATTAAACCCATTTAAGAGCCGTAAACTAAGTTTGTCTTTTTATAAAACCAGTTATTGTACAGATCTATACTTACGCCACAATTTTATGCTAAATATTACATGACACTCGGTGTCTTTAAAACAGATTTAAGCAAATAAATATTGTTCCATTTACCAGCACACAATACCCTTAATACGAAGTTTTAAATCCAGTCTAACAAGCCCTTTATTTCGAGTTTCAAGTGCCAAAAAAAAACACGATTAAAGCCTCGTTTCACACCTTGACGAACCTATAAAGGCAACCAATGAATGTTAATTTAACCCTCTACTGCAAACGTACGTTCAAAAGGACCCTATAAACGCTAAAAGTTATTTATGACTATCTGGTTAGCAATAAATGTTATTTATATTTATTACGGGAACGTTGTTAATGACGACGGTGGTTGTAAACATGTTGTAAAATTTCTTTTGTATGTGATTTTATACTTACATGGGATTTATCAGGAATGAGAATCGAGTGGGCTATGGTGTGTTTGATTTCGACACACCTCTGAATAGTCGTAATTTAATTGCATACGTGAATAAATAACAGTAAATACTAGAACATGTGTGTGGGTTCGAATCGGCTGCAGCGTTGTCAAATTTTCTAGTGTATCTCGTGTCGTGTCGTGTAATATGTAAGTATATTACCTTTCACATGACTGTAGGACATATTTGAATGATTTTTTAGATAGCGATTTTAGCAACTAAGTTTTTAGCTATTTAATAATAGATGTTTCCCAAATACAGCAATCTTTTGCAAGTAAGCTTATTACTCTAAATTTATATCATTAAGATAGATTTTTAAATGAAACCATAATCTTCGTATACGTACATAAAGGCTGAATTGTGATCTCATCAGAATCATCAAAACTGACAATAAGCTCATCAACTTTCTGATTGCAAGTTAGAAGTTCATGCTGTTATAGAAGAATGCTGCAATATTGTGGCATTTACCTGTCAAGATGTATTCGCCATTAAGTTGCATTGTGTGCCTTGATTCGATGCGGAAGATGGCGCAATTAGACCTAGCCGTCTTGACTAACATGATTTGAGGTCACAAAAGTTACAACTGTTCTAATTTCCATTTCACGCTTATTTAAAGTAAAAATTAAAACTAATTTTCTCCTGGGTTAATTAGAATCGAATTTATTATAGCGCATTTAGTAAATATTAATACTCGTAGGTATATCGCACTCAGATGAATGATCAGAATAGACGCATCTGCAGTTGTATTTAGGTTTTATATTTAAACTGCATTAAAGCCTTTATTATTTTCAAGTAATGGATATAACTAATCGTTAAAGGTTTTTTTTTCAATGGTATTAAGACATTCTTACACGAACACTTTATGAAATTGTAGGTATAAATTACTCAAAAATTATATACATGAAAAAATCTATTAGTATGAATAATTCTGGGTTCTTAAGATTACGATTGGATAGATGGAAATAATCTAGCAACAATGACTCAATTTTGAAATGGTAAGTCAATAATAAAGTCTCTTACTTTATGGCCCTACCAAGTGTGACAAACACTACTGGGTCTCTTACTTTATGGCCCTACCAAGTGTGACAAACACTACTGGACGTCCATCGAGTTGATGTATTAATATGTACGAGCCTTGAAAACCTTATTCTGAAGCTTTAAGACGCATGTCCACTTCAGAGGAAGAAAATGAATATTTGTGAAACGAAATTCTTTGACTCAACTTCTTAGTCGCTGATATTTACATAAGGTTACGTTAGATATTTATATTTTTCAGCGTTGGAGACGTACCTTTACTTATTTAATTTTCAAGTAAATCAGTATGTCATAAGCGTAAGCAACATTTTTTCTGTAGCCATAAACATTACATGTTTACGACTTTAAGCTATAATTTGCTGCAACTGTAACACGACTGCAACATAATTGTTGCTTACTCACTGTTAGTAATAATTATTTTGTTTTCATTTTTCGCACTAGTTTAACAGTAAGCGCTGTATAAACTTCCGTCTTCTGAAATGCTCTGACTGTAAGCGACTTCAGTGCTTAAAATACCAATATTAAAAGCGGATTCACACTGTTGCACAAAGGTAGTTACAATGTTTCTCTTTGTGCGGAAACCCGCAATGATACCAGAAAGCAATGGAACCATCACGTCACGGCATCGTTCTGATCCAGGCGCCATTTAATCCGCTTACCTTCCCGTGTGGCTGTGATGTTCTTTCCAGAGGCTTCTCTAGCCCTTGAAGCACCCGTGTGCAATCATTCCTCCTAAGCATAGCGCCTTTCAATATATGCGCAGATTGATTAAACATGCACTATGGGTAAACGGACGGGACATCTTAACCTAAAGTGTTTCTTTCTCTATGGTGAAATTATTTTTCCAACAAGCCTTTGTGTCTCATTTTCTTAGAATGAAAAGAAATATGTATATTACTAAACTTGCCCTGATTTGCTTTGTTTCGTTCCTTTATAATTTTATATGAACGATAAAAGTTTCAAGATAATATTGTATTTTGAATATAAATAACAATTGTATGAAATTTTATTTGTATGGTTCGATGGAGCAAGAATTAATGTGTAATATGTATATAAGTTTTATTGTTACAAACAAAACGCACAACCAAGTTATCCTTATGCTAATGTAAAACTTGAACAGAAATAGCCGTAACAAATTATGTAAGTCAGCACTTTCTGAAATCTGGTTGACATAACAATATTATCGGCGTTTTCACAACATTGTTACACAACCTTCAAGTACCTATATTACCAGAACGATTTGTATATTTGCCCTCATAGTCGCGGTTAGCCTTAATGTCCCTTTTTAATCAACTTAAAAAAAACGTGAACGTCTATAGCATTTCATTTGCGCCTCTCTTTTTTACATAGGTTGAAATTTTAAAAGTGGGAACACTATGTACTAAAAAACACCTTGTTTACTTATTGAAGTGAAAACTTCTTTAGCGGCGCTGTGTACTTTTTTGGAATGGGTAAAAATGTATAAACTCGCGTCAGGTCACGTGACCTGATCGAAAATTCGTAAGACGGTTGGAGAGAGGACAGGCGGCGCAGGGCGCTTGCGCGAATGTTCGTGTGTGTATCTATACTAATATTATAAAGAAGTAAAGTTTGTGTGTTTGTTAAATTGTAGGGGGTAATCTCGGGATCTACTAAACCGATTTTAAAAATTCTTTCAGTGTTGGATAGTCCATTTATCGAGGAAGGCTATAGGCTATATATCATCACGGTAATACTAATAGGAGCGGAGCACCAATGAAGAATGTTTCAAAAACGGGGAAAATTTTCACGCTACGGGCAATTGAAGACGCAAACGAGGTTGCGTGGGTCAGCTAGTGTAATATAAATTGTCATGTTTGTGTACGATAGCGTAATAAATGAATATTGTATTCCACCACATAAATAATAGTACTTTTATACTGATAATGAAAGCAATTCGTACAAAATTATTCTCTAACCATTCCAAAATATCCTCCCGGAGTGCAACCCGTCGATTTTTTTATATATTTTTTTTACTAGCATTTCGCCGCGGCTGCGTCCGCTTCGTTTATCGCGGTATAGATTAGTCCATGTTTCCGCAAGAATCGAAATATCTACATGCTAAATTTAATTGATATAGGTTTAGATGTGAAAGCGTAACTGTGGGACTAATATTAGTAAAAAATAATTGAATTGGGGAAAGTTTACTAATAGTATGAAACATGGAAGTATGGATTTCTTAAAGGAACGCTTACAGCATACTGCCACGGCTTCGGAAAAAACGGCAAATGAAAATTATAAGTGGCATGGCTTAGAAGATGTCGATGTGAACCCTGCCTTGGAATATACTTACTAGGTATACCGTGAATTAATTATATGTCGGTTGTACCTCACCGTAATCAGCTTATTGCAGTCCGGTGCGGAACATATGCCTCTTCCATTGCACGCCACTCTGATTGTAGTCCCTAAGAATTTAAGAAAATTATAAACTCCTAGCTAACCCGACAAACTTGGTTTTGCCATAAAAAAATATTTAGTGGTGGGTCAGCCTTATCATTTAGGGGTATGAAAAATAGATGTTGGTCGATTCTCAAACCTACCCGATGTGAACACAAAATTTCATAAAAATCGGGCCAGCCGTTTCGGAGGAGTTTGGTAACAAACACCGCGACACGAGAATTTTATATATCAGATAGAATTGTCAAAAACTTCAAGGCATTTATGTCACGAGAGCTGTTGTAAGAAGAATCCCAATCATTTCGTTTAATTGGAGATTGATTTACTAAGGAAATCCTTGGAGTTAAGAAATGGATGCTCGACTGCAATTAATACATTCATTGTAAGGTGAATTTATATTGTACCTATTTCTAGTTTTCCTTATGATTTATTGGTTACTTGCTCACCGGTAATTGCTCATGTAAAGTTGTTAGTATGTTTATTTAATGTATATGATAATCACGCCACAACACTTAGTACTATACCTATATTTATTTTTAAACACGAATGTAAACTGTGTACGTTTATACATACTGTATGATAGACATCCTATATTTTTACTAGAAAATTGTCTTGTATTTAACAATAGCTTATGCATCCTAATAATGGTTTTAGGGTTCCGTACCTCAAATTCATATCGCCAACGCCAACGCAATCAAAAGATACAGCAGTGGATGCTGCAAATTTTCGACACTCGCAAGGGAATCAAAACCTACAGGGTACTTCCCGTGAACTCAGAGTCTTGAAATTTGGTGCGAAGCAATGTCTTGTAGCACAGATGAAGAAAAAAAGGCGAAAATCATATTTTTTTTGTTACAACATATAATAAATACATATATTTTAAATAATTTTGAACTTACTACCTCTTTCCTCATAAACGCGTAGAGGTATTAAATTAAAATTTATTATACAGTTTTATACGGAACCTTCGCCGCTCGAGTCCGACTTGCACTTGAAATGTTTTTTACTATTCGTTATGATGGTTGCGTTACTAAAAGACTTACAGAAGGAATTATTTGAATATTTATGTTTTTAATTATAAAACATCGTGTATAGATAATATATTTAGAACAGAACCTGAAAACGAATACGATAGAAGAAGGATTTTCTATTTAAATGTATATTTATAAATGAATTGAACTAAAATATCTGTTAATAAATCAATAACAATATACTTACCTAATATAAGTAAATAAAATCAATTTTGTTCTGTATCAATATCTGTAAAATTTTTGCATTAAAATCTAATAATAATAGAAGTGAATCGACTTGTACGAATATGAGATAACGTGCATAATAACTAATTACTAAGGTAGGTACGATGAATTTATCAGTTCGTTTCAATAATTAAAAACCAGTTAAGAATTACGTCGCCATTCACGCTCCACCGAAACAATATGGAAAAACTGGTTTGTAACTTTATCTCGAACTGGAATTAACTAGATATAAGGAAGTATCGGGATATCAGGTGAAAGTCGTTCTCGCAATACCTTTTATGAATAATAAATAACTTCGCTCTATTGGAAATGTTATTTAACTTGTTGCAATACTTCCTGCATACACCACTGCGGTTATCATTTTTCTTGTTATGATTAATTTCGAAATTGATATCTTCGACTGTGTAAATACTAAGAGATAACATAATATTTTTTTAATTGTTAAGTGGTTGCCGTTACATTTTCAATTAGCAACGTGACTAATTCCACACATATTTATTATGTACGAAAATTTATATGTGCGCCATCTATATTTATCAGCGGTAAACTTGTCGTGCGGGCTCAAAATAATTTAAAAAAAACAGCAGTTACTTTGAATGTGCTTTTAAGATAAAATTTCTTCTTTTACAGATTCATTCGTGAATAGTCAAGAATGGACTGCGTCACGAGGTGTAACAGAACTTCGGGTTGGAGTTCTGGGGTCACCGGACAGCGGAAAATCAGCTCTTGTCCATCGATATTTGACGGGGGCATACATGCAAGAAGAAAGTCCGGAAGGTACATCAAACCAAATTCATTCGGCAATATTTTTTCGAGGAAGTTTTGTTGAGAAACTGCCACCTAGCGTTAAATAGCAGTACTTTTATAACTCGAAGTTGTTCACGTAGTTCGCATAAGGAAACTAGATGGCAGCACTAAATAATTCCTGTCTCGTATAATGACTATCATCCTTCACTAGATAGAGCTAGTTATAGTACTCCCGAAAAGTCAATGAACTATTGTGGGTTTTATTGCTCTGATTACACTGTTTGAGGGTTTGATTAGCTCAGTTTGATGAGAACTTCACCGCAATTTGTTTATTTTCAACATATACCTTAACTGGAAATAAATGTTTCGCAATTATTGTGATTAACATTTGAAAATGTTAGAAGTCGAGAATGAGCCACCATGTTCGTTTATGATTGAGAAACGTTTTCGTTTGCCAAAACTTATGTTTATGATATTAGCCAAAATAAAATAAAGGACCATTAAAAATCACGTTTGTTGTATAGGGTCTCCCAATATATATTTTATTCTGTTTTTAGTATTTGTTATTATAGCGGCAACAGAACTACATCATCTGTAAAATTACAGCTGTTAAGCTATCACGATTCATGAGATACAGCCTAGTGACAGACAGACGGATGGATGGACGGACGGACGGACGGACGGACGGACAGACTGACGGAAAGTGGAGTCTTACTAATAAGGGCCAGTTGTTAGTGTTGTTACCCTTTTACACGGAAACTTAAAACGTTAAATTAGTTTTCTTATCCCCACAGTATGTACCTATACGTTTTTGCAATAATATGTTTTCTATGTACTTCCCAATTTATATAGATTTTCCAACATCGGGGTTGGAATTTTGTTATATTCAAAGCAGAATCTTTAAAAATATTTTTTGGAAACGTCCATCGGTGCTTGACTTTATATTTTTATTAAAAGATGTTCAATATCGAATAAATAATAATTTAACGCAGAATATTACAATGCAATCATATATTAAAAGTAAGAATATTAAAATAAAACTAAAGCCAACAAAAGAAGACTCGTTCGAAACAGTCGTATACAAAATGATAAAAGTTTTATAACTACATTCGGCACTCGGCAGTTTTGGAGCGTTTCTACTTTTTGTCTGCGATAAATATTACTTCAGGCGTTCATATTTTTGTGTATTATTTATCTTAAATGATGGAATTTATTAATTAACTAAATGTTTTGTCCAATATGTATACTTACTTCTTTATCTCTTTTCCAGTATAGAAGTACATAATCATATATAAAATAAATGTTGTTTTGCAGGTGGTCGCTTTAAGAAGGAAGTGATTATTGACGGCCACAGTTATCTTCTACTCATAAGAGATGAAGGGGGCTCTCCGGAAATGCAGGTTGGTACACTCAAAACATTTCACTACGAATCGAATATGAATCACTTACGACAGTTTTCAATAAGCTATTTACAGTTTAAACTAGAGATAGAAGAGTCTATAGAGATATAGAATAACACTTCTGAATACGATTTGAATTTACCTGAAAAAGAATATGTATTTGTTCTCTTTTTTGACAATATGAACTTGTCAAATAAAGAATAACAATTGATCCTGCATATTAATGAAAGTATTAAATCAATCATATATTGAAACTAGCTGACCCACGCAACCTCATTTACGTCTCTTATTGCCCGTAGTGTAATATTTCCCACCGAGTTTTGTGACATTCTTCACTAGTGCTTCGCTCCTTTTGGTTTTAGCGTGATGATATATAGCCTTTCTCAATAAATGGACTATGAAATAATTTTTCAAATCGGACCAGCGGTTCCTGAGATTAGCGCGTTCAAACTAACAAACTATTCAGCTTTATAATATTAGTATAGATATCTTCAGTTTTAATCAGAGATAAGTAATTGAAAATGGCCGTTGAACTACAAGAGTGGTTGGAAATCGGTGTCTTCAGGCACTATGAATTGATGACTACCTACTATTAAAGTGTCTAATGACGGTTATTTACATTCTTATTTACTTTAATACAGTGTCTTTTTTTTTTTTTATTGAATAGTGGGCAAACGAGCAGACGTATCACCTGATGGTAAGCGATTACCGCCGCCCATGGACACCCGCAACACCAAAGGCGTCACAAGTGCGTTGCCGACCTTTGGGAGATGGGAAAGGGGATAGGGGGAGGGGTAGTTTTATGGGCCTCCGGTATCCTCACTCACTCGGTGAAACACAGCGCAAACGCTATTTCACACCGGTTTTCTGTGAGGCCGTGGTATCACTCCGGTCGAGCCGACCCATTCATGCCGAAGCATAGCTCTCCCACGGTATAAAGTGTCTGATTATACATATATGTATATGGTTGCCTGTAAGAGATTCCCTCCGGGCGATAAGGCCGCCAATTGTACTTGCCTAGTTTAAGTTTTCGTAGTTAAAATAATTTTGTTACTTATCTGGTGTGCAATAAAGAGATTTATTATTATTATTATGTATATCTCTATATGTGGGAGAGCTATGCTTCGGCATGAATGGGTCGGCTCGACCGGAGTGATACCACGGCCTCACAGAAAACCGGTGTGAAATAGCGTTTGCGCTGTGTTTCACCGAGTGAGTGAGGATACCGGAGACCCATACCACAACCCGTCCCCCATCCCCTTTCCCATCCCACAAAGGTCGGCAACGCACTTGTGACGCTTTTGGTGTTGCGGGTGTCCATGGACGGCGGTAATCGCTTACGTCTGCTCGCTTGCCCACTATACAATAAAAAAAAAAAAATATCTATTATACACCAACTTGGTACATGAGCCGACATAATTCTGGATGCGCTTACCTGTAACTGATAAAGATTGTCTAACTTAAGCCTTGACTGCTTTTAAATGTGTATGTAATACATGTTAAAGTTTACTTATCGTACTAAACTTAATTTAAGTGACCCTTTGGTTTGAAAACCGCGTATATACCTACCACAAAACCAAGGAAGCCATCTACATATTTCTTTTGTAATTTTAACAGTTTATCAATAAAAAAAGCCTTGCTTATTTGCCGCTAAGCTTATAAACAGACTCTTTGATGAGACTTATTTATCATGTACAATTCTTACTTAAATTTATGAACTTTTACAGAACTCAACAAACTAAGTTGTTTGTGCCGTGAAAAATCAATAAAACCTAAATAAATGATTCGGGGCGTAGCGTGTGGTTCTCTAGTATAGCGTTCAATGGTGTACTGATACCATGTCCCTTGTAACCGGTGATAGAAAGCAAGCTTCACGTATTACGAAATAGTGACCTACTTCAGCTACTAGTAATGTACGTATCCATTATTGAGCACGACACGAGAATAGCAATTTGTAATGTTTCTTTTTATTATTAAGGTCATCAATCAATCAAAAAAGGAGATTGATGCTATTCCAATATAAGACTTATAGATAAATATTTTTGAGGCAGCTTTAGTAGGTACAGCATTTATTTTTTATACAACAAAAAATAGAATAGATTTGCCGCATAAAACTTTTGATCTGAGTTAATTATCAAAATAATTAAAATCTATAAAACTATTTTATTGTAATTAACTTATTAATGTTATTTGGTTCTACGTTTAATCTTGACAGATAACATTTTCATAACAACCCCGAAAGAAATGATATTACATTCAAGTTTTGTTTGGAAAATTAAATTATTTTAAGTAGGATGCAATAATAAAAGCCGTATCGTGTATAACAGTGGAACTGTGCGCTTACCAGGATGCGCCTATCGATTTGTGCCATAAAACTGTGCTCGACGGGACTCGGTACATTTAAATAGACGTTATTTGGTTTACGCTACAACAAAAGCCGTTTTACTGCCTGTCGTAGCAAATTTACAAGCCGCTTAGCGGTTTTACGATATTTACCAAAACATTGACTTTTCTTGTTTCAATACGATGTTTCCTTATGCCGTGTTTATTTTTTAAATTACTTCAAAAGATAATTCTGTGTCGATCTGTACATATTGATCTGTGTACTGTTTACATGTAGTGGTGAACAAGAATTTCATATTGCATTAAGTTACAGTCATCACTAACACACACAGCTTCTACTTTCTGTGTTAGTGAATCTTTTTAGTTTAATATAGGATTACATCTGCTAATAGTATGGTCTAAAAACCTCTACAAAACACAGGCGGAACAACATAGTTTCTATACATATAACTTGAAACTTGCATCTTTATTCTTAGTTCTGTTTGTTCTTTGCGGGAAAAATAAATAATACAATCACCAATCTTGAAGAATATTAGGTTCAAAATCTCTTGAAATTCTTAACTTGCGGTTAATAAAAAATAATATAATGTACTCACAGTTGCACTTCCATAAACTCACACTTCCAAACGATTGTTGAACTGCGTCACTATTCTAGTGACTGGTGGCGCCATCCGCGACGTCCGGTTGAACTTCAATTCTAAGATCACCTCTGCGAGACGGCGACGACTGTCTTCTTCAACGCCGCTGCGTATTGAACCTCGTACCTTAGCCGCAGCAATCCACAGCGAGCACGGGGTTAGTGGTCCGACGCGAGACCACTTATTTCAAAAAAGATCCGATCGAATGGACCAAAATGCCTTAGAAACACAAATAGAAGAAAGGGTTAAAATTCATGTAGCGTTAGCATCAGATAGTCACGATGATATATTGAAAAGATTTTCATCTTTACAGAAGTTGTTGAGAGTGAATCTAAAACGAATTTATAAGAGGAAACCTACTAGATGTAGACCTACAGCACCATTATAAGGAAACCTCAGATAGTCAGATATTTTCTTGAAAGTAATTTTCCTTTACGGTTGAAGTTAGTTATTTATGGAACAATAGAAAATAATATTGATTGTAGCTGCACAATCATTTTCCCTACCCTAAAACCTAAAAAAACCTTAATATTTTAGTTTGGAACAGCCAGTGACAGTAGGTTATAAAGAAAGATGAAGAGCCCGAAAAGCTAAAAGCTTATAATTTAACTTGGTACACGTAGCAAAATACAGAGTGTTTTAGTTTTCGTCACCAAATGGGGGTTTCCCCTCTAGAGTAAAGAACCCCCATAATCATATTCTTTTACAACCCAAACATGTATCTTCCATATAAGACATTCTCTGACTCATCTTATGAAAATCGTAAAATTTGACTCATTATGTTGTCTTATATATTTAAGTGTACGTATTTAGACTTAAATAGTTATTCGGAAAATAATGTATTTATAAATCGTTATTAATCATTATTATATGTGCTTCATACCACACGGTGATGTGTAAATCAATATGGATGACCGACTTTGATTGGTCTAAGTTCACAAGTCAAAATTTATTTTTCTTTGTATCCATTGTATCTCATCATCACAGTCCTTTGTTTAGACAGAATATTAAATACACAATTATAATAGATCATTTAGATAAATACTGGAGAATCCACCTGTAAATGAGTGAAATTCTACTATTTCATAATCACACAGTCAATGGATGTTAAGCTGTACGGAATGAGAAATAAGTCGATCTGTTCTATAATAAATAAATATTTCGGTCATGTTACACACAACGACATCTAGTCCCAAGCTAAGCAGTAAGCACTGCTTAGCTTGGGACTAGATGTCGTTATGTCGTAACACAAGCGTGTTATGGGTGGGTACTAGACAACTGATATAAATACATATATACTTTTTTTTTGTAAATACATACATATTATACATAGAAAACATCAAAACTCCGAAACAAATATTTGTAGATCATATAAACATTTGGTCCGAACCGGGAATCAAACCCGAGACCTCAAGAACAGCAGTCGCATACGCTACCGCTGCGCCACAGAGGCAGTCTCATAATATAAACAGACAGTCAAAATCATAGCCTTTTTTAGTATGTGCATGTACATTGTATATATGAAATTACATGTAATGCTTCTGAAGACTATTATCACGTCTGATCTAAATCGTGTCGGTGTCGTAAGCTATAAAAGTTCATTACTTACGTACAGATGTATGTAGGTATGTATCGACACTTGTCTTGAAATCTGCACAAAGCAATCCCATCGGGAGCTAGTTCTATTATCGTTTTAATTGACGCTAGTGCTTTCGACACTCAATCGATAGAGATTCGATTTGTGATTAGTTTGTGCAATTGTTCGAATGTATTTTAAATAACAGTGTTAGTGTTGTAACTTATATTAACTGCACTATTATTTATATTAAAAATAAAACAAATTAATTATGTAATTCTGAGTTACTTATCGTATTCAGACAACAATTTCATAACTGCACCGTTCTGCTGAAGGTCTATATCAGACCATACATACAGACAGTAAACAAAATATTATTTATCTCACCAGATCACACCAACTCGTGACGTAAAAAAATATTTTGTATGTGAACTATAAAGATGTTGCTCGTACATCCATGGCCTCAAGTAACTTATTAATGCATATTGTTAAATTAATAGACTGTTGGTAATAAAATATAAAATAAATTAATTTTGGATCTTCATTCTTCAATTTGTACTTTTTCACTTTTATTGATCCCTTACCCGCAAAAAGTTATAAACACGCCCAAATCTCAAAATACCAGCCACTTAGATTCGCACGCGAACTGACGTGTTATCTCACCCCTTCCTGCCGATCCCTGTAACGGGTGACGTCATCGCATTAGGACGAATTGACCCACGACCCATCGAGCGATTTATGTATATTGGTCAATCTTCTAAATATAGTTTGCGCGTTTATGCATGGTATGTAACTAAGGACAATAAAAATGCATGCAATAAATATTATTCCTCAGGCGAAATTCTAGAAATTCACTCTTGACTCCAGTAGAAGAAGTCCTAGCACTTCAGTTTCGTTTCACGCATTTATCACTGATCATTTCCTAAAAGATGTAACTCTTACTGTAATATTTAAATAGCCTTGGTATTCAAGAACTGGATAATCTCACCAATATTATATTTGCGTATGATACACACATATCTAATTACGAACTACTAGGTAATAAAAGACAGAGTAGTCCATTCTGGTACCTAATGACTTTATGCCTTTTTAATCTGTGATTTCTGAAACGTATACCTGCCGTATATATTCATTAGTAATTCTTAATGGAGTCTATTAAGAATTAGGTTATCTTTCTTATCCTGCCTAATCCATCTTTAGCAAAAGTGGATCCTCTAGAGTATTGAAAAATTAACAAACAAGACTTGGCTCTTACTATGTCTATCGTAGTATAAATATTAAAATTTGATGATGGATAAGGAAGATGACCATGTTTCGTTGTGGCAGCAAATACGCTGAACTGCTTAACTGGCAAATGTTTCGTTAAATTTTTCACGCACTTAATGAAGTCAAGTATCGACATTATCCACTGTCACATTATATTAAAAGTGCCATTGGTCAGCAGGTAACTTGGTCACTTTTATACAAATTGATCTACTCGTATATGTACTATACCAACAAACAGACAAATAAAAATATGAAAATATTCAACCAACGTACGACTTTCCACCTTGGAAATAATTTGAATCATTGATTTACCAAACAACGGCTGTGGAGTTGCTGCTATACACATATGTGCATGTACAAGCAGACAAAAACTTATCAATAATTGATATTTTACAGTTCAATAATTGGCATGCAATCAAAATTTTTAATATTTAGATATATATAAAAAATAAGGTTTCTATACACATCTTCAAAAAGTATGTTAATTTATAGGTACATATAATTTGAGTATGTATATGTAGACGATAAAGCCTTATTTGTAACTTCAACTAAAACAAACACATCATATTAAATTCTTTTGTAATCCGGAATTTAAAACTCAATCTAACATTTAATAGTTTTAAATAGAAAGCGTGCATTGTTGAGTCTCTCGGAATGTCGGTCCATTTTTCGCTGCAAGTTAGAAATGCGAGGAAGCTCCTCTAATTGCTCCACTTGCTCGGTTAATCTTTCAGTTCATAAGTTAGTAGGCATCGTCTAGCCCATTGCAGAGATTTGTATTTTTAACTTATCTTTTAGGCCGTAGAATATTGGTAAATATTAAATTATATTACTCCTTTTAATCAAAGTGATCATTTTCTGATATAAATTCATGTTGGAAGCGTGTGTTGACAAACATCGCTAGGGATACACCGCAGGACCACTAATTACCTGGTTCATTAAGTAGCAACAAAAAGATTAAAATGCAGTCTGTGTATACTTTCTGAAAATAACCTTCATAATCTGTAAACCTAAAATAAATTATACAAAAGTCGTACCTTTTGACTGTTGATAAATAGGACAATGAATATGTTGAAAGTTTGTAAATTAAATAATTCATTAAACCAATTCAAATATTTGAACCCTGTGCAAATATTTTCTCTGGGGGTTTTCTCTCTCGTACCACAAAGCTTTAATCTCATAATTATAGGTTTCATTAATTATATATATTGCTCGCGGCGTTTTAAATTTTGTTTCACCCGCTTTGGAATGGAAGGATTGTTCTTTTTTCTTAAGTTAACCAGGGATTGAATTGTGAAGACCTGTTGGCTAGACGAAATGAACCAATTCATTCACTCAAGCTTATGGTTCAACAATTTCTGCAAGATCACATGACCGTACCTGTATCTGAAGCTATCACTAGGATTGACATTATAACGAAGAGAGTAACAAGCAGGATTATAAAGAGAATATCAGTTTGCCCCAGTGTAAAAAATAAAATAAATCGTGTCGGCTGCCATTATGTAGGATATCTTTTTTGATTGGATCAGTTGCTACATATGTTTTGTTCTAGTTGCATTTCTATTGGACGTCAAAATACTATACAAAGAAATTTAACTTAACACACACACGCACACATACACACACTCTCACAACACACACACTCACGCGCATATTGCCTGTTATAAATGATGTTATAGCTTTAAAGGTATTTGCGTCAGACGTGTCATGCGCTTAGCTCCAAGCTTCTTTGTCCTGGGATGCGACCTACTTGCATTCAACCTCGGTTCTGTTTTGTCCTTCATGAGTAATAATGCGCTGAACGTACACGCAAATTGCGTCTTTTGAGTGAAGTGATTCTCAAACTGTTGGCTTTGGTAATTTTTCATATAGCGATATAAATGTGTGAAATGCAAATGAAAAAGGAGTTTAAAACATTTATTTATAAGAATTTTATTCAGACTTTATAATAAATAATAATGATTAAATTTTTACCAAAAAAAATATTGATCGTGCGTGAGACAATTTCTGTGCGTCAACAGAGTCCTTATTTTATAAAATAACATTATAATAATCCCAACCAATTTTACAATGTGTTTGTATATGAAATGTATATAACATTCGCCTTTAATATTCATGAAGGCTTCTAACAGAATTGAAATTATGAAACGTGGGTGTGGTTTTGCAAAACTAAGTCGGGGTGGAATATTTTGAAGGACGAAGAATATTCTATCAGCCGAAAGTTTAATATTGTTTTTATAAGAATTTCAAGGACTAAGTATTTACGAAACGGCGAACTACTATAAGTTATTTATGAAACTGTATAATGTGCTGTAATAGGTTATTATTTTTCTACCGTTTCTTTTCATAGAATGCGTTAGGTTCATCAACAATATCCTCTCCATCCAGCCCCTTCTTAGACCAGTGAAATCCAGCCTTTATACCACATAGGCCAGTCGGGTCACTTTACTTCCCTGCCCTCCCTTTAATTCTCAAGGGAAAGAAACTCAGGAAAGGTCAGGACACGTATGAGTCACAAAATGTGACTCTGAGTTACAGTGGATGGCGCGGGCGGCTTGTATTGTCAGGTGACCTACATGCTCGTTTAGAAAAATAATAATTGAAATTGTAAATACAGGAATGTTATGTTATACTTAAATACTAATCTATTATGACGCTGTGACGTAAAACTCACAGTATCATGTAAGCGAACCAGTATTATTTGCATTGTCAAAAGGGAGTAAAGACTTATTGGCTAGTTTAATCAGACAAAAATATTAGCATTTTTGTATCCCATTAATGCAACACAACGGCTTTACTTATTTAATAGCTTTTACCCATGTTTCCGCCTGCGTGTGTGTCGTATATCGCAGTAATTAGATCGAATTAAATAGAAGATCGAGTTAAATAGATAGCCACATTACTTTGTGCCTATTACACAAATATCCAGAGATAACTCCTTCTACAATCTCACAAATTTTAGCTCTTTATAATACTAGTATTGATATACTGTCTTTGACCTTTCTACGGAACTCTGATGACGTTAACCCTACACGTTTCCAAAATCATTACTTAGATACTGCTCTTTAGCGACGGTTGCTTGAATGACAGATTTATTATTTATTCTTCTTATATAACTTTCTAAGGTTTCGTTCTCATCAAAGGCTCCTGAAAAGAAAATGTGATTTTGTTTGATGTTAAATTCTTTTATTATATTCGTGAAACCTTTTTGTTTAACCTAATTTTCTTTGAATTAGAGATTTTTTTAACAAATGTTATTCTAAAACCAAATAAAACGTCGTCTTTCAGGGTTGTATTCTTTACAAACATCAACCACTCTCGTCACTAATTAAAGGAGCTGAACCATGTTTAGACTAATAATATTATCTTATTTCAAATGTATATTTTTCTTTATTACGGCTATGGTTATACATTCTTTCTGTCTTTCATTCGCAATATACGAATTTATCAACACAGATCGTGGTATTAATGATTCAGTGATATTTTTACACCAGTTAAAACTTTTGAATATTGAAATTATGTTCTCAACTATCAAAAATATTATTTCTTTCGTGAATTTTACAAAATTATTGGTTTTGGTAAAGGCAGTAAAGACAAATTTTGAAAGTAAGAAATGCCATGATAACATTTTTTTTCGATACCTCTTGATTTTATTTATTTAATTAGGTTATGTTTAAACATCTATGTAGGCTGTATTGGCTAAGGGTTCCTTGCTGTAATATTTTTGAAATCATTACACCACGTATGTATATTTATTTAATTACTAGCTGAACCCCGTGGTGCTACCCGCGGTACGACAATAACCGCGGGCAACGCCGCGAGGCGAAGCTAGTATCTTTATAAATTGTAGCCTATGTCTTATTCTGATGTATAAGCTGAATTATTTGTAAAGTTTCATCAAAATACATTCAGTAGTTTTTGTGTGAAAGAACAAAAAACGTTACATAATCACAAACTTTCGCGTTTGTAATATAAGTAGGACTACCAAAACCTGACATTGCAAAAAGATAAAACTTTACTTTGGAAAAGGTGTCACTCACATTGTCAATGTATATTATTATTTAATAGCTGCTATTAAATAATAATATACTTGGCAATATTATTCATTTTCACATTTAATTAATTTTATAATAATATTGATCATTAAGTCTATTTACAAAACTATTTATTGCTGTGGTGAAACCATGAAGCAGGTCGAACAAAGGTGCTAAAAATAAAGAAAGAAAAATGAAATATTCAGGCTGTGAAAGAAAAATATTGAAAAAGTACCTGTCCAGACTACAATAAAAATAGCATGGCCCGCATTTTCAATCAAATTACTCCCTTCACTAATTGACGGAAAACACGGTGGAAAGAATTAGCCACCCGGATATGGACGTTGAGTCCCTAAGGTTTGGTAGAGGTGGCATTGTGTATTAAAAAAGGCCAAAAAACCCAACGATTGACAAAATTACCAATCAGCGAAATGCCATTTTGACAAACTTTTTAGTTGTCAGTCGCTGATAGTCTAATCAGATCCCATCACCGACTGGACAGTGTGAATTAGGGTAGTAAGATCACCAAAACGCGTCAGAACCGACATGACCTTCAATGAAGCATACGACTGAAAAAAAGTAATTAAATTTTGCAAACAAACTTCGCGTCTCGCGTGCTCAGTTTTTTTCCGTCCTCTTAATACTGGTACCATATCTATTTTTATTATATGCATGGACCTTCACCATTTTTACTATATCCACGCACCTTCACCAATAAACGGTTTACAATTATAGACCCTAACGACTTGCTTTTAAGGGTTGACTTAATGGTTTTACAAGTTTATTAAATCAAGATGGCCATGCGTGACAGATTGGCGCCTTCCTAACAAATTGTTGTTGTGTCGTTGTGAAAAAGTTAGCCTAGTGTCTAATAACGCTTGATATTTTATAATTATTACGATTAGTAATAATTCTTAGCATTTTATTCCCGTATCCACTAAAGAGGCTCTCTGACATAGATGATGATTTAAATTTGTTTATATTTAAGATCTTCACATTATAGTCTGGCCACTGAGAGAATGCGTTCCTGACAGGACGTGATCCAATGGGCGATGTAACTTTGAACTGGTGTACAATTTATGGCAAAATTTTAAATATCTTTTATTAACCTTAATAATGAGTAATAACATTAAAAATTGAATAATCATGGCAATGTACAATAAACCTTTTATTTTGGGCTAAAGTTATTAACAATTAATCAATTAATTAATTTAAGAACAATAATTTTTAAAAGTCTAACGACGTCAAACTGCGTTGTTTCAAGGTTATGTCAATAGTTTGTTTTTGTAGTGATGAGACAAAATAATACTGAATTGTAACTGAGTATTTTTGGAATATATCGAATATATCGTAATATATTCTGCCGGTCGATATATTGTTAAATAAAACGTTCTAATTTTATAATATATAATTTTATTTATTTATCTTTATTGAATACACAAAAAAACAGTAGAACAAGATGAGTTACAAAGTATGTAAGGATGTCGTACAGTCGAATGTTGTCACCATTTCAGGGAAATGTGCCGAAATGCTTTGGGCATTTATACGAACGACATTAAAGTTCCTGGGGACATCGGAGAAATTATTCGAGAGTGTGTATAATGTACTTAATACATACGAGTTAAGTTTAATATAGTTTATAATACGATATAGGTACGATCAAACCAAACTTATGAAAATAATTGTCGTGATATCAGTCAGCTGAATTAAAAATAAATGAAAAACTATTTTTATCCCTTTATATTTCTGGTAAAAAGAATTACTTTTCTAAGAGAAGCAAAAAAAAATTGATAATTGGGACAATGTCGTTTTCATTGACGAGACATGGCTGAACACCAATCACGAGCTTTCTCGTTCTTGGACAGATGACACTCAAGGGTCGACGTCGAAAGTGCCAATCGGTAAAGGAGCACGTCTCATAATATGCCACGCTGGTTGTGCGAAGTATGGTTTTGTGGAAAATGGTTTATTAGCATTTGAGTCAAAAACTACTACTGACTACCACGAAGAAATGAATGCGGCTGTATTCAAGGAGTGGTTCCAGGATGTGTTGCTACCTGGCCTTCCAGAGCCTTCAGTTATAATAATGGATAACGCCTCTTATCATTCGGTGCAAATAAATAAAGCACCTACTCAAGCTAATAGAAAAGAGGAATTGGTGGCTTGGCTGCAAAGAAGTGGCATTGACGCAAATATGTCAATGCTAAAAGCTGAGCTGATGAAATTAGTCAACGACCATAAGCTATAAAATATTCGATACGAAATAGATGAGCTGGCTCTAGAGTACGGTCATCGCGTTCTCCGAATTCCTCCATATCACTGCCAGTACAATGCCATAGAGCTAATCTGGGCTCAAATTAAAGGTTATGCAGCCCGCCATAATACTTCTCCACCATATGGCATAAAAAAGATGAAGACGCTTTTAAAAGAAGCATGCGAAAAAGTCACAAGAGATGACTGGATGAAGGTGGTTGAAAAAACTAAAAAAATGATATTTGATGACTTTGACCGCGATATTCGTATAGACACTATGATTGATAATAACATGATAATACATGTTGGTGAAGATGACAGCGAGTCCTCAAGCGAATCGGACTCGGATTAAATTTTGATTTGACATTATTGAAATTTTAAAACTATGTATTTCATAATATATATTTTTCTATAAATACAGTATTTTTATTTTCTTTCCCTTGGTTTCATTCAGAAATTACGATTAAATTTAATTCATCCATCAACAATTTTGTTAATATTGTGTTTGAAATATAAAATATATCTAAATTGAATAATTATGCATAATGAATGCTATAAATACTGTTACCAAATATTATTAATGATATTCATGGCACATATGGCACTACTCATGACCAATTTACAAGTGTCAGAAACGCATTCTCTGAGTGGCCGGACTATAATAGGCATTTTTGTTACTTGACGTTTATTTATGTTCTCTTATTTCTATTAGGGGCCATCCATAAAGTACGTCACATGTAAAGGGGTGGGAGGGGGTCGACAAAGTGTGACATGGTGTGACAAGGGATGGGAGGGGTCCTAAGTTTCGTGACATCACATTTCAATATCTAATATAATACGAATAAATGAGAACGAAGTGACTGCCATGCCAGTTATAAATAATTTAAAGGAGTGGGTTGAAAGTCCATGGACTGAAGATGATTGAGTTTCTTTCTTCTTCTTTTTCTTTATATTCAATAGTTTATTGCTTTGTCATAGTTTCAAATATTTGATGTTAATGTTGATTTCATAAAAAAAGTCCTTTATTTAAATGGAAATAAAACTAATTTCGGAACTGCTGTTTTAATTTAATAATTTTTCGATGTGAAATTGCAAAACATGTGACGTCATACTAGGGAGGGGGGGTCTCAGAAATGTGACCACCTGTGACAAGGAAGGAGGGGGGGGGGTTCAAAAAATCATGAAATTCGTGTGACGTACTTTATGGATGACCCCTTATCTGATAACAGATTTGATCGATTTTTGTTTCTCTACCGAAGAATAGAATAAATGAATATTACAGAAATTAATAAAACTAAAAATATGTAATCCTAGGAGTAGTAGGCAAATGATTTTATACATTTCGTACGAAGGTTTCGAAAAATACTATTTTCGATCCTGATTTTTTCCAACTTAGGTTAATAACGATAACTGCACTGAGTTTAAATGTTTTATAAGGGGGTATCTATATAGTATAAATACTTACAAAAAACAACAAACAAATGATAGCCAATTAATAAGTACATACAATATATATACATACATGTATCGCTAATATGTGATATAACTTGTGCAGTGTGAAAATAAAACATGTAGGCATTGAAACAATAACGGCGGTCGCTGCATATTATACGATGTGAAAGGCTCGGAGGGGATATAAAACAAAGAAAAGAGGCTATTGTGTTCCGTTTTAGCTTTAGACAGGACTACAGGACGCGGTGGGTTGTGGCGGGAACCGAATGCCTACATCCTACTGCAAGGATATATAGAATTTCACAACGTGTGATACTTTGAATGTTGATTATATGGGTGTATTTTATACCTTTACCTTTTGGTTTGTACCTGTTTCAGGTGTTATTAGGTACGTACGAGTATTAAGCATTCACTTACTCAAAAGTTATGTCGACAATCTATACTAATAATAAAGCTGAAGAGTTGGTTTGTTTGTTTAAACGCGCTAATCTCAGAAAGCCCTGGTCCGATTTGAAAAATTCTTTCATAGTCCATTTATTGAGAAAGGCTATAGGTGTGCAGGGGATTTCGAGGGCGCTAAATCGATCTACCTATTCATTTTTACAAAGTTTACCTAAAAAATACCGAACGAACCTCGTTCATCCACTTACACACACACGGTATTTACTTTTGAATGAGGAGAAGTTAAACCATGTGTGACGTAGGTTTATTTATAGGTACGTTTTACAGATTATTGCAAGCAAAACTTGAAGTACAATTCTTGACATTTGAGGCTTTCGTCTAGAAACAAGCTTTAAAATATGTATGTATATTTATAAGGAAAAATTAAATTCGTATGAAATCGTTATCATAGTGGTACTCGTATCTTTATCTCTCTTAATCTTGTTCATTCATGTATCAAATGTAATAATGTTTACTTGTAAATATACATTTTGAGTGAATATTTACTGTTTCAGTTATCATATATAATATATCTAAATTTGACTGCCTCGGTGACGCAATAGTATCGTTTGCGACTGGTGCGCTCATGGACTCGGGTTCGATTCTCGCGACGAACCAAATTATTGTATGATCTGCAAATAATTGTTTCAGTTTGGGTGTTTGGATGATTAAAATGTAATGTATTTACAAAGAAAGGAAATATGTATTAATATCAGTTGTCCCAAACTAAGCACAAATTGTACTATGGGTTAGTACCCATAGTACAAGCGACTAGATGGCGTTGTGTGTCAGACGTTCGAAGTAATATTACTATTTAACAAAACATATTTTATACCGGTCTACTTTCGTACATGGTACATGCAATGCTAAATGAAATATGCAAAGTAGGACCTAATTTTCTAAACAACTACCTACAATAACGAACGCACGTAATTGAACGAATGAGGGAATGAAATGGAAATAGTACATATTATCTGTCATCAAGTGACATTTGTTCATAGGGTTAGATTACGTAGGGCGAAAGCACTTGTAGTAGGGTGGGATCGCGTGAGGCGCCACTGAGTCGCCACTATTGTATACAAAACGGTACCGGGGCTTGGTAGGCAGTAAGTACTTCTAATTATAAACTGTCAATCGACAAGGCAACAATGCTTTTGATAGGCTGTTAGAAATATCGTACAGGTGTTCTGTCGAGGCAAATTCACATGAAACAACGAGTCGATTTAAACAGCTAGGATTACCATATGCATAAATTATGTATGGGTACTATCTTAATACGTGACTAGATGTATATTTATAAGGAAAAAATAAATTCGTATGAAATCGTTATCATAGTGGTACTCGTATCTTTATCACTCTTAATCTTGTTCATTCATGTATCAAATGTTACGATGTTAACTTGTAAATATACATTTTGAGTGAATATTTACTGTTTCAGTTATCATGATAGACAAATATTATTTCTGCTCTTTTCTTTTCCATCACCAATGTAGAAATTATGTAACAACCATTTTTTTAGGCAAGAAATTAGTATTTTTTATTATTAGTACACTTTTCTTTAGTCTTTAAGAACTATATGCCGTGCCACGTGTGTAGTAATGCAAGTATTAGCCACTTCGGTAAAACGTATTCAAAAATTTGGACCCGGCCAACGTGTTACCGACACCTGTGCGAATCGTAAATAAGTTTTATGTATTTATTATTCACCTACAAATACACTCCACGGGGACTCTTCTGATGCAAAAACAGAATTTCTTTACAGGAGACGCCTTGGTTACAAATTAGGTAATGTGGACGAGTAACTTTAAGGTATTATTTTACCGTATCATTGTGTACTTATAGCGATGGTATAAAGTAGACGACTTCAGCAATTTTTACGTAAAAGACTCTAATGCAAATTCATGTCAATATGCTCATGTGTAGACTCAACGTCTCTAACAAGCCAAATTACTTGTCGTACTCGATAACTGGATAGTTAACTACTTGCTAAAAGACTAAATATACCAAAATATTACGTATATTGTGGTCCTCCATTTAGTCAATCAAACACGTTATATAACAAGTATTACAATTTAAAAAAGAGTGTGGCATGTCTGGAAAAAATTAAATGTAAAATTCGTTTCGACGTCATCAAGTTTTGGTGTACACTGTGTACGTACAGGCTTTTCAGAATTTCCTAGAAAAGCTTCAGGCAGTCCATAAACTTTTTAAAATTGTCGGTGTGTTATGGACAGGAAAATAAGATGAAATGAAACTGAAATATCAACAAAACCGGCAAACAATTGTTGAAACATTTTTTTTGGTGTTTGAAATAGATTCCTGAGGCTATGATTATTTAATCTGTAACCACCGTGAGTTCACGTTTAAAGTCCGTTGATCTCATAGGTCACGCTACGATCAACATTGACTTGACAACTTGTGTTGAAAAAGGTCAATATTTAAAGATGAGTTACACCAGATCTCGACATTCGATATCGCGTTCTGAATTTAAATTTTTGAAGAATAAAGTTCAAAAAACTGTATGGCGGGAGTTAAATCGATATTGGCCCAATGGTATTTTAATTTATTCAAAGAACGTCTGTTAGAGTGTTATTTACATTACGCGGGTAAGTAACAGTATTTTTTTATTATTTCTAAAATAGGTAATATTTATATACGAGTATTTAACTGTAGCATTTATTTAAGCTTAATATTTACATTTTAAAGAGTTGGTCATTATTTTCACTTTTATTTTAGTTGAACGCGTTTTTAGTTAATCCATTTAACAATTGCAAATTTTATGATCGTTAAACTGATTGACTTGTCAGCTAGCTACGCCACATACTTAACACGCATTCTAGGATATATGTAAAAATCAAATACCTAATGTTGTTGGTTCTAACTTTTGGGCTATTGTACGGAATATTTGAACATAGTATAATTTATACATACACGTTACGTTACATGTACCTACATAGAAGAACGTAAAAGAAAATAAACAGGTCTTTCATTCAGAAGTAAATACAGTTCCCGAGGAAAGAAAAATTACTTTGGCGTAAGGAAAGCCGAATAAATATCGGCAAACTGCTCAATTCTCACGAATCATTTACTGTAATTCCCCAAAGATCTATCGCTAAGAAGTTCTCCCCACTACAATTTCTAATAGGCGAACTTCCCATAATTGATCAGCAGCATTGTTCCCCAACAAATTTGGAGAAAAGCAATATATTTAATGTTTTCTAATATATTCACTTCTCCCTATTTGGTACAGACACATTTATTTACTTACAAAGTTCAGCGTAGGTAGCTTGATGCTCCGCGCTTCTGTTGAAACTTTGATGCAGAGTAACAATATTGTGCATGGAGTTGTGGAACTGAAATGTTGTTTTTGCTGAGGAGTCGATTGTGTTATTGATGAGTATCATTGTTAATGTTTATCCTTAGCTTTACTTCTCCAGTGCTCGACTTTCGACCATAAATTTGGAAGTTTTTATTGTTCTCCATTATTTATTATTTTCTACTATATTTGAATAGTCATCCTATTAATATTATAAAAGCGAAAGTTTGTGAGTATGTAAGTGAGTATGTTTGTTGCTCTTTCACGTCAAAAATATTGAATGGATTTTGATGAAACTTTACCATGATGTAGCTTATACATCAGAATAACACATTGGCTACAATTTATAAATATACTAGCTTCGCCTCGCGGCGTTGCCCGCGGTTATTGTCGTACCGCGGGTAGCACCGCGGGGTTCATCTAGTTGTATATATTTCCTGACTATGGTAAGGCAAAGTATACGTAAGATATATTCTGGATAGATGGGTGCATCTTTTATGTTTCTTTTTCACGTAATTTGTATAATATTTGTAACAAAAATCTTAAAGATTTTGCTTTCTAAAGTTTGCGTTCCTCCAGTCGAAATTTCCTTTTAAAGATGTAAGTAAAGTTTTATAAGCCAATTCAAGTATCTCCTATTCTCCGAAATATCTTATTTTACATTTGTGGTGAAAGGTGCTCTCTGGCTTTTCTTTAGAACTGTAACTAGTATACTTTTGTGATGATCGATTAAGCAGTTATAATATGAAAGTATAATAAAATTAAGAACTTTACATTCTGATGAAGATGATTCTGATGGTGGTTTTTATGCTGAAAACGTCCTTTAATTAACTAAACTTCTATCGTGAGAGAGCCACGCTTCGGCATGAATGGACCGGCTCGACCGGAGTGATACCACGGCCTCACAGAAAACCGGTGTCAAATAGCGCTTGCGCTGTGTTTCACCGAGTGAGTCAGGATACCGGAGGCCCACATCTCAACCCCTCCCCCATCCTCCTCCCCATCCCCCAACGGCCGACAACGCACTTGTGACGCCTCTGGTCTTGCGAGCGTCCATGGGCGGCGGTAATCGCTTATCATCAGCTGATACGTCTGCTCGTTTGCCCCATATTCCATAATATTAACCTTAATATTTATTTCATCCATAAGTTAAATAATAACAAACTTAAAAAATTGACAAAAGAAGTAGTGTTGTCATGACAAAAGTGTATATCAGTAATTAGGTTTAATCTTGATCCACATTATAAACTCGGTAATGTGCGATAAGTTCGTTTTTCCTTGTTTGTTCTTTGAAATTTTATAAAAAAAATATTCCCAAAACTCATCTTTGTAATTCGTAAAATCCTGTTTACGGAAAACTCATTTCTTATTTATTTTTCTTCGTTTATTATTCGTGTATATACAACTAGAACATACTAGTTTCGTATTATTATTGTGTTTATTGTTACATAGGGTCAGGGGCCCTTGCCAAGTTGCAAGCGTTTTTCGTGTGTCATTGGTTTTTCTTAGACAAAGTAATCTGGGACAAAGTTATTATGACACACAAAAAAGAAAGAAAAACGTTTGCAACCTGGCTAGGGGAGCAGCTCCTTTAGTTCGCTTTGTCTTTGCCGGATGAATCTGAATGATTTTCTAAGTAGAATATTATATTTATCTTATTTAAATAAAAATAAATAAAACATAGTCCATCATTGACAACAACGTCTCTTAGTCCCAAACCTGTTTTGAAGTTAGTAGTTGTCGAACGCAACGTCGTAATAGTGTTCTGCGTATGTATACAACGTCGATAAAGTTAATGTTTTATGAATGAGATGTTGTCAGAACTCGTCTCCTTTCATAGCAACATATAAGGAGATTGGTTCTTTTCACGTTATTATAAAGTACATGCGTCTTTGATTTTAGATGTAAAAATTTGTACAGATTTGTAACAAGTCAATATTGATTATTAGAAAATGTATTAATAAATTTATTTTGACTATATTTTCTACAG
The DNA here is from genome assembly GCA_916048165.1 of Spilarctia lutea. Classification (NCBI taxonomy): domain Eukaryota; kingdom Metazoa; phylum Arthropoda; class Insecta; order Lepidoptera; family Erebidae; genus Spilarctia; species Spilarctia lutea. The sequence goes on along the minus strand of OU696478.1, from coordinate 11,315,071 downwards.
ATTTACTGCATAAGTGGTGGGCTTCATGTCGTAGGCATTTTCTGCTTATCAACCTTTGAATAATAAAGAGATAGGAATGAAAAAAATTAATACTAAAATTATTAAATGATTACTTTGTAACAATGAATACAAATGGTGTATTATTGTTTTCGATAGATTTTTCAATAGTCGATCCAACGGTTATAAAACCAATCGATACTAACGTTCTAAATTTAAATGTAGGTAGGTACTGGCATTATCAATTTTTTCTCAAACCAGTAAAGCATGTACACTATCAAGGCCGAATAGACTGTGACCATTGTAATTTTAAAAAAGGAAAGGATTGTCTTTACTTAGTTTTAAATAGATCTATTGCTGCAATAATAATATATCAAATGGTAATCTGAGTTACTGAGTTATTTCGGTGTTATAATTATTTTTCTATTCAAAATAATATTACCAATACAAAAAGGCTTATCTAATGAACTTAAATACAATTTCAGAAAGAGCTTGTATCCTGTTCCCACACACGTACTCATTATATTTATATTATTGATTTGCTTCAAGAAATACATTTCTAAGATACTTTGAAACTTCCGTGAAATTTGAAACATTCAACGTTTAGGTATACTATTTGAAGAGTTTCTTTACCACAATAGATTTATCTCTAGTATGCAGTGAGTAATAGACAATGTAATTAGTATGGGGTTCCTTAATTCGGTCGTAATTTTGTGTTACGTTAGCTACGGTCCCAATTGCGTTTGTCGGCCTTTGGCCAGAATATAAACTTTATTAGCATTAAATTATCGTAACATTATACATAAAATGGATGACTTTTTACGTGTATTTTAGTACTCATATTAGCCTTTTAATATTCAAAGTTAGTTAAGGTATTCAATAGATACTATTATCAGTCATATTCATTAACATACCTACGTATCTCATAGGCTCCATAATTATATATCTATACTTCTATACTAATATTATAAAGAAGTAAAGTTTGTGTGTTTGTTAAATTGTAGGGGGTAATCTCGGGATCTACTAAACCGATTTTAAAAATTCTTTTAGTGTTGGATAGTCCATTTATCGAAGAAGGCTATAGGCTATATATCATCACGGTAATACTAATAGGAGCGGAGCACCAATGAAGAATGTTTCAAAAACGGGGAAAATTTTCACGCTACGGGCAGTTGAAGACGCAAACGAGGTTGCGTGGGTCAGCTAGTATTATATATTTCGGACATCTATATTCGGACATTATAAATATATGACATGTTCTAAAGCTTTTTATTTCCGTTGTAAAACCGAAAATCTATACTAATATTATAAAGAAGTAAAGTTTGTGTGTTTGTTAAATTGTAGGGGGTAATCTCGGGATCTACTAAACCGATTTTAAAAATTATTTTAGTGTTGGATAGTCCATTTATCGAAAAAGGCTATAGGCTATATATCATCACGGTAATACTAATAGGAGCGGAGCACCAATGAAGAATGTTTCAAAAACGGGGAAAATTTTCACGCTACGGGCAGTTGAAGACGCAAACGAGGTTGCGTGGGTCAGCTAGTATTATACATTTCGGACATCTATATTCGGACATTATAAATATATGACATGTTCTAAAGCTTTTTATTTCCGTTGTAAAACCGAAAATTACATTTTAACATAATCCTTATTAACGACTATTTTTGTCGTGCCTTACTTTAGATTATTGTCATACCATAATCTAATCTTACTGCCACGTTTCATTTGCTCTTTCAATGACTAAAAGTATTATAAGTTCATTTGAAACAATGTTTCTGAACAAATCTACCAGGGTTGACGCATTAAAAAATGGTCTGAATGGGAGAATGATGAATGTATTTAAATACAGAAACGTGGCTAACAAATTCATTATTGCTGTATTATTAAAGAACGAAAAAGGGTTTCTAGGAATTCGTAAATTTTCATTTTTATAAAGAAACAAAAATAGTAAACAATAAAAGTACTAATAATTTTCTCTGAATTTAAAAACAGATTGGGGTATGAAAAATTTTTACCTACATTTATTTAATCATTTCAATAAGTTTTACAATATGTATTCCATTGAAGGTGATTCAAGTTGAATTGTATTTAACCTTTTAAAGGACTTTCATCTAACTTTGTACTTGAGATGTAGTTACCCTTTTCAATCCAGGCCACATCCCAAACTTGAATTGTTAACATTATTGTAATTTGTATAGATATGTCACGGGTGTCAAATAACTAATTGTATGTAATAGAAATAGATACTTAATCTAAAAATTAATGAAGTGATCATTCATTTTAATATTTAGATCTTTTATGCATTGTCTATAGCTTAAAAAAGAATAGACTGGTTTCAATTTATAATTCTTAACTTTTCGACGGTACATTTCACCAAGTGATTTATGCGCGGTCCAACCAAAGTATCGCATAGCACGAACAATGTAGGCGAGAGCGGGTCACGTCCGAAGATCGGGTTACCTGGCCAGCACTATTCACTTTCCTATTCATACTTAAAAAAAAAACTGGTGTAACTAATACAATGTACGTACCTAGGGTTGAATCCATGACAATAAGGCAGGTAGATTACAAGCTCGAATACTATTTAGAATCTAAATGTACATTAACAAAGTTGTAGATTCCACTTTTGAATTTTTAAACTAGTAATTGAATATTAACAATATTCTCTATTTGAGAATCGTTGTTATAATTAATTAGTCAAATACTTACACATATCTATGAAAGTAATTTTCTAAGAAACAGATCCAAAATCCCTGTATTAATAGACCCTATTGTTCGTATTTATTTTGGGACGGTCGGTCGGAGTATCGTGGCCATGGCTATGAAGAGAATAAACCTGTTTCGTAAGAGCCTTGATGTATCTTTCATTGTACGAACGAGTACCTACGCTAAGTTATGTTGCTTGTTTTATACAAAACGAGCCAAACAAAAACCTACAGTACAACAAATTAACGGAGACCAATCAAGCATTCAAATTTAAGAGTTCGTAAACATTTTAATTGATTATTATAGCTAGGTTATGCAACAACTCGTTTACAAATATAGCTCGTATGCATCGTTTCTGTAGGTTCATTTCCACCGGATATGTTATCATGATGATTTGCGGACGTACGAACCTCTTTTATGGTACATTGGCCTCAAAAGATAAAGAGAGATACGGACTGAATATGTAATAGCAAAAAATTTCTAACAGCAACACTCTTATTGTTCTACAGTGCAAATACTTTTATGTAGTTGCTATAGCTTTTTTTACGTAATGCAAGATAGTGGGATTAAAGTTAGCATAATTGTTAAATACTTAATTTGACATTAACAATTATACGCATTGAATATATTTTTAACATTTAGCATTTGTTGGGTTAAGTGTAAAATTTTTGCCAACATTTTGGGTAATTTTAAATTGTTATCACAGGCAACATTCGCTACATGCGCAGCACAATTGGTGCATCTTTGCATTCAATTACTTTCATATAATTTCACTTATAAAGAAGATGAAAGTGCATTATACTGGCACCTTGTTTTTACGCACGTTACGCACGTAAAACCTATGTGATAGTTAACCATGGGTGTATTATTAATTTCCAGTCAATTCACTATTATCTGTTATGAAATCAGGCGCTTCTTCGTATGCCATTCAAATAATTGTTTTATCACCTAAGTGTCCTTGGAACGGGGGCATTCAACAGAATCCAATGAACCGTCTGAGGCCCAAAGTCTAGAAACTTCGGCTTACAGTCCATTCACCCAAAACCCTAAAGTCCTTTGCAAATGTTTTTTGCATTTGAAAAATTAATACATGCACATGCATTATTATTGTATATAAAGAAATGGCTTAATGTCTTGGCAGCTTAATTTTGGCTGAAATCTTTTCTATAATTATCGAATAAATCTATGCCAGGTTACTTTTTATTGCTCAATTTTTAATTTTTAACTGTTTTATCTGCCATCCTTTAATCACACTTCACACTAAATATTATGAAGGTGAACGTAGGTTTGTTTGTTACACTTTCACGCGAAAACTACTTAACCGATCATCATGAAACTTTGTACACATATTCTTGGAGGTATTAGAAGTAACATAGGATACTTTCTATTAAATGCGAGCGAAGTCGCGGGTGAAAGTTATTATTAAATAAAGAGGATAGCTTTAATAGAAAACGGAACCCTCACCTGACTAATCTGTTATGAACAGTGGCGTAATAATTTAAACTAAACACCATTATGTCATGGAAATATTTATGTAAAATAAATAATAATAAAAATATTTAAATGGTAACTAGAAATAACTCAATAATATACAAAGAGACAATTATGTAAACTGTGCATTATTTTTAATCGCTATTGTTTAATTATTATCTGTTGTGCTAATCCTAACATGTATCAACTCCAAGCTAAGACAAGGTTGCAGGCGGTTGCATTGAATTGCACTAAGTGATCTTGTCTCTTTCTACAAAAGGGGTACAGTGTGTGGGAGGGAAATAGAAATAAACGAAGGCTTCGCCGCCCAAGCTAGGAGACGCCCGCCCGCCCAGTTACCCTCAGTGCGCCGCCCTGAATACACGGCTGCCTTAAATCTGATCAACTTTTTTTAATGTGATTGCACTGTAATGGTAAATTTTAAACTTAATTACAATTAAAATCAATAAAGTAAAGTGTAATATTGCCGAATTAGCAAGTGCTTTAAACAATGGGTAAGATTTCTGTTATCAATATTTAATATTAAGGACATAACTTGTTTTAAAATTAAATATTGTAGTAGGTAACCCGTGACAAATATAAATTAATCTGAAACCTACGTAGGTACAGGAATCGTGTATTCGTTATCGCTAATAATAATTATTATTTTAAGTGCTAATCCTCATTATCTAATTGCACTTAGTGTGAGTCATATACTATATCTATAAAAATCTTCGTTTTTTTTTAATGTAATATAATGTCAATTATTTCATATATTTTGCGGGTTGGTCGCAACAACATTTGCTTCCACATTTCACGAATTATGAATTCATTACGACATGCAATCCACTCGTAAGCCTTTACTCAGTTGACATTTATAGTAATTGATATCGAATCGAATTGAGCTTCGATTAGTCGGTTTATTATTCTAAATCAGCTTTCTATTCGTATGATGATATTTCGATTAGATGTAGACACAGATAACGTTTCCTTAAATATAATAAATTTGCGGTCATTTGCACTGAATTATTGTTTTATCTTCGTCTTCTTCGAATTGTTGGAATTTGACTTATCACAATATTTTTCCTTAAATAAAATATTTATATTAATAACTGCGGATTTTCAGTAAATGGCGTATCATTTTATGATGACGTTTTATATTTAAATCATATTATGTATTAGCATTTACCCTTGGCGCCCCTTTTGAAACCAAAACCCTTAGTTTAATATCCATACCCCTTTCAGTAACTATTAATAACTAATATTACATTGTGATTGGTTGAGTAGTTAAGTCATGAACCGTAACAAACTAAAAAGCAAAGAATTTGCCATTTTCTTTTATATAGTGTTTCAGTAAACGGTCGGCAGGATTGTAGTAGGTATTATATTCTTTTGACTACATGATTAGTTTCTGATTTATTTATTTTTTTTAAATATATATTTACTTATTTAGTTGTATATATATATTATGCTTATGGGTAGTTTTGGTACCAAAACTACGGTCTCTCTCGGACTCAGTCAGACTCTTAATAAGGCTGTACTGTGGTGTTGATTGTGATAGTTATGTGATAGCTATGTCAGATTTATAATTTGTATTGTAAACATAATACCTACATAGAGTTAACTAAGCAAAATGCTTAGCTCTATATTTGAAAGTACACTAAATTATTTCCTGTGAGACAATAGAACTTGGTTATCTAAGGGGCCATGGGGTTTTCCAAGTTTTTCCTCTCGTCTCACAGTCACGCACTCTGTCCTCGGATGACACTTATTGAATCGTATACCTATTGTTGTTCAGAGTAAAGGGGTGACACCCTTCCACTCACGCTTCTTCATTCAAGTGGAAGATGAGTTACTCAGATATTTTGCATTATAAAGTATAAAATAAATAGTAGCTACTAAGAAAACCTTGTAAATTTCGTCGGCATAGAATTAGTATTCTTTTGAAAAATGTTTTGATAAATTTTATTATCGCTAATCTTAACAACTGGTTTATCACCTAATATACTATTATTTCTATACTTTTTATGATTATGATTGCAAAAAATTGCCTTAATGCTTTTCCTTCTTTTGTTTATTTATACACGTGAATTATTGTGATTGTCTTTCAATCAGTAGTAAGTTAAAATATTTTTTTAAATATTATGTAAATTAGACATATACCTATGTTAGCTGTTACAAAAATAAAACTGGTTAATTAAGCTTAATATTTTTATATTTATCAGTTGAAATAAGATTTCTTTATGTTATCCAAAATATTAGGGACTTGTGAAATTTGTAAATGTTCGTAGTAGTAAACTTAAGTCAAGATTATATCAATTACTTAATGTACCTTGCATGTTACATTTGCAGAAGCAAATATCACATAACCCTTCCATTTTTAACCCTTTTGCGACAGCGTAATATTTACCCCTTCTAATTATTAAGAGTCCACATAGGGTGTTTTTTCTATATGCGATATTTTGCAATGGCTTACTCGTACACCGGCGTAGTATCATGTTAAAATATTGGATTACCATAATGTGGGTTGTTTACTTATTACCACGTATTATTCTGCTTACTTTGCAATATTACTTAAGCATTAAAGTGCATTTTATGTAATATTCATTGATCAAAATTAACTTTATTATAAATGTAAATCTAAAATGTTCATAATAAATTAAGCTCAAAAATTCATACTAAAACTTTTTGTACAATATGTATTCGGTATTCGTATATAAAATCACTAAAATGTGACCATTCGTTCGAGTCTTATAATTATTATTGATTTTATGAGCATGTCAAGGTCTTGCGGAGTACTCGAGGAGAGAATATTTTTTATATAGAAACACATGTTGTATAATTTGAACACATAGTCATATTGGTAATTTACATAGATATAGGTACATTTTTCATAAATTGTAATATTTTGCACCGATCTCTTGTAATTTTCTTATAAATTAATTTGTGGTCCCTACTTGTACTCATACGCGTACCTACAATAAGTCTAAATGCTATTCGTGAATATGATGAATACAGTATTTTTCTTTTGTTACAGTTTACGGCTTGGGTGGACGCCGTAATCTTCGTGTTCAGCTTGGAAAACGAGATCAGCTATAATACGGTTTCGAACTACTTCAATAAAATGTCCCATTATAGGAATTCCGCGGAGATTCCAATCATATTGGTCGGGACCCAAGGTGGGTTTATTGTGGTTTCCGCCTTTTTAATATTCGTCCCTTCCATTTATGATAATTGAGATTCTTTGTTTTGTAATAATTATGAAACTCTTTTAATTCGCTGTGCTATATTAGCTTTTTGTGCTTTGCTTCAGAACAATTTTACAACCTAGTTATACCTATTTTGTTACATACCAGTAGTAGCATGGTCTCTCATACATAAAATGCAAACATAAACATTTAAAAAATCATTTAAAGGTAAATAAATGATTGTTAAAACAATAATACATTTTAACATAAAAAATTTCATTGATGGTCATTGAAAAAACTAGATGTTGAATGTATTAGTGAGTTATAGGATGCCATAGTTATAAATATAAACAAATAATGTACATAAATTCAATATCTGATGTTTTGATACTTATAGGTTTAAATTATATTAGACACTTCATGCCCTGCAACACGATTAATGGTGAAATCATTAAATACTATGAAGAACGCCTCAATAAATACTAACACGCGCGTCCAGTACGTCGATTATTTCCTATTAAATGATTGGTTATTCTTCCAGATGCCATAAGTGAAAGTAGTCCACGCGTGGTAGACGATAACCGCGCTCGTAAGTTGTCGAATGAGTTGCGGAGATGTTCTTACTATGAGACTTGTGCTACGTACGGCCTAAACGTGGAGCGAGTCTTCCAAGACGGTAAGTGTAACGATTCATTTAAACGAACATTGAATATTTATAGAAGATGATGTCAGCTTACTTTGTTTTTTTTTTATACGACAACGTTTTTGGAATGTTACTACCGTTTTTAATTTACATAAAGTGGTGTTGCCGATTATATTACTTTATTTGTGTTTATGTAGCGTAAAAATGTTTTATTTTTCAAATTTACTATTTAATAAAGTAGCTAAAAACAATTGACTTAAAAAACAGGGAAGATGATCCCATTTGATGTACCAGGAGTTCGAGACAGTTTGACTGAAATCTGTAGCTGTAGTTTACACGTGATACAAGTTGATCTAGTACAGCGTTATCTTCCATAAATATAATAAATGCCTTTCCACGTGAGCATTTATCAATATTGCTGAATGATATCCGATAACCAATGTCGATATCAAAAAAGTATTATTTGTTACCTTCGCAAAAGGTTTGCATAACTATTATAAATTTATATCAACCCAGACGTTACTTATACGGCAGGCTTATGACATTACTTAATATTCTTGTATTTTTGCATACGCTTAGTCTAAAGCGCCAGTACAAACGACGCGACGTGATGACTGTGACTATAGGCTATAAGTTTACTTATTGGCTATAGTATAGATGTCGATTGCTTTGGGGGTGATCTGTAGCACGCAGTGGCAACACTGTTCCCAAGTCGGTGCGGTCGGTTCATTCGGTCTTCTTCGTTGTAACGCGACGTTGCGTTGTTTACATTTTTTGACGTTTTATTAGCGTCGTTTGTGTTGTAATTTGTTTATTTTCGATCGTATTCTGAATGGAAACATGGAAAAAACACTTATTTTTAAGTCTAATATGTCACCTATGTCAAGTTTGAGACGTCGGAGCTCATGCTACAATATACAAAGAGCAGAAGAACGTGATCGTAGAAAATCGTCTAAATTTGAATGTGCGTGGAAATTTCGTTGTTAACAATATTTATTATTCTAAAATAGTTACAGTGCTTTGTGAATATCAAATTGTGAAAGTTTTTGTGTTGTGCGGTGCTTATTTTGTAGTGATAATTTCTGTTGTTTTACAGCGTGTCAGAAGATTGTTGGGACAAGGCTCTCGGCATCATCACAGTGCTTGTCTGGGAGCTCGAGGCCAGTAACTCCACAGCCGTTGGTGAACTCACCAAGCCACAATCATTCCACATTTCTGTACAAGGTAATTTATGTGTTATGCATTATTTTAAATTTTCTCGACATCTGATTGTAGTTTGTTTAAGCCACGCCAAACAGTTTTACATTCCATAACACTAGAAAGTTTAAATATGTGTCTGTTAGTTTGTAAACATACTTTAATGTATGCAAATACTGATCATTACAAAAATGTGCAAACACTTCATTTATTACCACATGTTCATTGTTAACAAAAATAGATCACTTTATTACTTGCAGGGCAGTAATTGTGAGATCATTACTACTAATTGAATTACCAGTATTTAATAAAATGATTATATTAGTTTAATACCACAGTAAGTAGAAATTAAACTTTTATCATGATAAATGAAAATGAAAAAATAATCAAATGAGATGATAGTACTGAGAGCCATGAGTAAAAAATCTTTATTCTATCCAAAATAAATAAATGTTACTCTAGAAAGGATAACGAAAGTATATATAAATGTATATACGTAATATAATTAACAGGTCAACCTCAAATAAATTTGGGTAATACAAAAAAATTGCAGGCGAATAATGAACATATAAATAATGGTGTCTACACTATTTTGGTATTTGTCTTTTCGAGTCCCTGCATTTCATTCAGAACTTTTGCATTATCTTTTGTCTTGACATATGAAACATATGAAAAGCATATGTGTTTTTATTTTGTAACACATTAATGAAACATTTTAGTAATAGTCAATATAAGTGTCAGCCAGTTTGCTTAAAAATATATTAGGTATAATATAGTTTGTTAATAAAATATTATATAAATATAAAAGTAATACTAGTAAAATATTTATTTTTATCATTTAAATAAGAAATCGTGTGTTTTCTTTCAGTTAAAACATAATATTTATTTGTATAATTAATAAGATAGGAGTACATACCTAGTCCATTTTAACTTTTTGTGTTTATAATGTAGGTATCTAAAAAGTTCAAGTTTACAAGTTGGAAAATAAGCAACTATTGTTTTCATCTTCAGCCTATCACATTTCACTGTCTGTTTGTTGGTTGACTGTAAAATCATTATGATTGTAATATTTGTAGAACTCGACAGACTGAGTTTAAGAATAAAACAGATGTCAAATTCTGTTTCATAATCTGTGTCCGAGATATGAAGATATTTGAAAATATAAGGTTAATACTATGTAACTAAGATCTGCTGTCATATTTTTAGATGGAGATAACAGATAAACTTGCGTCTTTATGTTTCCAAATACCTATTAACTTCTATTTTCATTCATATTGACACATGAGTTGGTAAAAAATTAAAAAAAAGCAGTAATATTTTTATTATTATAATAAATTTTTAACTAGAAGCTGACCCCTATAAATCTTGGGAATAATGAAGGCTAGGAAGGTGATATATAATAATGATATGAATATGAGATAAATATTTTAATATTATTTTTCAATTATTGAAAGTATTGCTGATAATAATAATATGGCCTATCATCAAGGCATGACTTATGCTACCAAAGATAGCTATAAAATACTAGATAACAATATTACCTTGAAAGAAGTACAAGTATATTAAAAAAAATGATCTTAGTAAATAATTGGTTACATAATATTGTGGAATTGGCCACACACCACACCACATTGGGCAAAAATATATTGATATTTTTGCATTCATATATAAAGACTAGCTTTTACTTGCCGCTCTGCTATATTTCGGTTATCGCAGTAAAGAGCCCATGTCTTGTCTCGAGAATCAAAGTATCTCCATGCCAAATTTCATTGAAAATAAGAATATAAGTAAATATATATGTACATACATACTAATATAAATAAATACATATACACAAATACAATATCTAAATTTTTACTAGAAAAAAAAATTGGTAGATAAACTATTTTAAACTTAGATCATAAATAATATACTTCTTAATAATAATAACGTTAAAAATAAGACATTAAAAACATTCAAAATATTTGATAGTATAATAATACAGAAAATAAAATTTATGAAGGTTACAATATGCATTCTGAAAATAATATTATCATAAGTAGCGAGTTTGTCCAATACTTTTATGCAAATCATATTGTTTTTACGGCTGCGTTGGTACTTCTATAAACTCACGATACATTAAAATTTATTGTTTACTGAATATGGGTGTGAAATGAGCACGGTATTAACATTTTCCTCTCAAGTTAAATAATGTACCTATCCTTTTCAATTTTTCTTATAATTTTGACAGTGTAAAACACCTTTTCCGTCGCTAACTAAGTAGTAACCACATGGTACCTTATGCCTGTATAAACTATGCGTATATGTGTGCGATGCGATTTAAGTGAATTTCAGTAACATATATGTATGTATATGTTACTGAAATTCACTTAAATCGCGGAGCAGATTCTGTTGAACTGTAGGCTTCTTTCTTTTGTTGACGGGGTGCAATATCCCTTCGGAACGCCTACAACAGGAAATTAGAAATCATATTTATTTTGGTCAAAGTTTTATTGTTGTTTTTTAAGATTATAGTTTTGTTTTATGACACACGGTAATCCTGCTATCTGGCAAGACGAAAAGTCTTAAGTCCGCTATCGATTGAATTTCCTCTTCATCTATCGACTAAATAAGATTATCACTAATCTCTTATCGATTCACCGATAACTCCCTTGGGAAATTTAACAAAATCAGTTTATCGATTATGTTACAGTCACTCAATATTTTCAAAAACACTATTGTATCTAATCTTGTTATGATACCGCTTATCTTGTGACGTAACGTGTTGGTGCTTGAACTACTCCACATAACCGGAGAAAGTTTAGGTCACACGTAACTCTATTCGACTGTGTTATTTTGATTGTAAATATTATTATACTCTAACATTTCCTCACACCACATGCACGCGAGTCATTAATCGGTCATTAGAGTTTATCTGTACAAAGATCTGATACAAGCTTTGTCAAAACCCGGTCCTGAAATAAATGCATTTATTTGCCTGATGATAATATCAGAAAAATTAGGATTAGTATCTTACTACTCTGTGATGCAAGGGTAAAAAGAGTATAATCGCGTTTAAAACTGTGCTAAGGTGTGAATTGTTAATATGGCGAGAGTATCTAATTTGCTCGTTTAACCCTATTCAATAAAAAAAATCGACGGGTTGCACTCCGGGAGTGCCGGCAGAAGTGAAAACTTGAATATTAACGTTGTGCATTTTTGATATTTTGGAATGGTTAGAGAATAAATTTGTACGAATTGCTTTCATTATCAGTATAAAAGTACTATTATTTATGTGGTGGAATATTCATTTATTGCGCTAGCGTACACAAACATGACAATTTATATTACATACACACACGAACATTCGCGCAAGCGCCCTGCGCCGCCTGTCCTCTCTCCATCCGTCTTACGAATTTTCGATCAGGTCACGTGTCCTGACGCGAGTTTATACATTTTTACCCATTGCAAAAAAGTACACAGCGCCCCTAAAGAAGTTTTCACTTCAAAAACATTTTATGGTTCACGATAGAAATGTATATATATGTATTATGTTCTCTATAAACTTCGTGTAACAATGATACAAAATAACTAGATTTCGTCGGGACTAGTTTTTTGGCATTCCAAGGTTACTATTCATTTAGATTCTTGTATAATCTCAGGTATATTTAAAACTATTGGAACTAAAACATCAGTCTGCTACACTTGTTATGTTAAAATATTGTGTGAATGACGGCATTTCTTTGTAGGAGAATAAATAGAGATCTTTCCACGTTTCGGTCTATGTTTGCCTCCTTTTCTATCGTCCATTCCTCCCTTTATCTCTTCCTCAGTCCCTCTCGCTACTATCATTATCCTCGCATAATGTGTGGCACAACAGTTGGCAAAATAAAGTAAACACCGAAAAGACAAAAAATGAGAATAGACCCACCAAGATGGGCCTACCGAATTATTGTGCTTTTACACCTTTCTCTATTAACAATGATCTCTTACCTTGCTCCTTATTCTTAATCTTCGAGGTAAACCTGTTGCCTGTTTAACGGCGTATGTCCTCAAACGGCCTTTAACGGCTTCCTTACTTTTTGTCGTCCTTCACGAAACTGTAGTTATTACCTACTGTTTCGAGTAAGGTACTTACTACCGGATGCAGTGTCAGAGTTATCTAGGTATGTAGATTAAGAAATGTATTTTTTTATCATTGTTTCATTGTAATGTTTAAAAGCTGCATAGATCATGTATATGTACCTAAATGTTGATCTATCATGCTGCAGGAGTAGAAAGTATCATGATTTGTGTTAAATGTATTGTTCTGTTTATTTAACATTTTCGTAATGGATTATAGAACAGGTAAACAACCTGCTCTAGCCAAAGCCTTGTATATACGTCTAACCTGTACATTGTATATACACAGTAATAGTTGATTTAAAAATTTAAATAGGCGTCTAATAAAATACTCGTATAACAAGAATAAATAAATAATACTTAATTTAACAAAATGATCCGAGAAGGAAATACATATATTTAGGAAGAACATAGCGTAAATGTTATATCTAAGTACATAATAAAGTTTATACTTGATTGATTATCATGTCAATTCATTCCAACTACATACAAAGTAACAAACGCATTTAGTTCTTATTAACTCTAATCATTCGCGACAAGACATATTGTCTTCAATAGGTCGATGGACATCTTTTGCCCTAAAATAGGACAACAATATTCATTGTTCCGTTTTTATATAGTGACGTCACAGTTCTTATGACGTCGAGAAGTGTGTGAATCGCTGACGATTATCTTGGACCATATTTAGTTGTGGTATAGAGTAAAACTAGCGAATGGATCACCTTTTGTAAAAATGACTACCGCCGCCCGTATACACATAAAACCCTAGGGACACAAGTGCGCTGCCATCCTTTGAGTGTCATTTCCCTCTAGATAGGGGAGGAGAGTTAGGAAGAGGTTAATGTTTTTTCGCGGTCATCTCACTCGCTCCTTGAAATACCAAAGAAAGAATTGCCTAACGCTCATTTTAGACGCAATATGCCAATATATTCGGTTTAAGTCAAAAATACGAACACACCAATAGCCCTGGAAATCACCTAACAGTATTTTTCGGATGAATACAAAAAAAAGTTGTGACCATCCTTATTCTCAAGACACCGACACAGAAAAGGAAACGAAATTAACATGTTATTGTTAAAGAGGAACAATAACGTCTTAACAATAAAACTTAAGGTAAAAATCGTGTCGTAGCCGCGTCGGGCAGTTTCATTCTCGGTTATGGTCACTGCTTTGTAGCTAGGGTTTCGTCGTTTGATGTTTACTGCGACTGCAACTTTACAAGTTTTATCACGAGTTAAACTGTGAAAAACAAAAAGATAATTTTTAACAGGCAAATAGTTAGTAGTTCCGGAGATACAACAACTCTTAAGCTGTTTTTTTAACTAAGATGTGGTTACTTTATTCAATCTTATGTTACTTGCACTATTAACAATAAAACGGATGCCTCAAGTACTGAAAATAAAGTCATCAATTTAATGACAGGATTCACGATTAAAATATAACACAATAATTATTTTATCAAAATTGGGAACGAGGATGACAGAATCATGCCTCCTGCTCCCAAAACAAGCAAAAAAATGACGCTATATGCAAAGTTCTATGTCTAAAAAGATAAATAGATAACAAAAACCCAATACGTGGTATTGATGAATGACAGATAACAGCGTTTCCATTTATGCCATTCGTGCGATATTTTAAACTACGTCGATTTTGAACACCACGCGGAGATAACTTTTTAAACAATATGAATAGGTCAAGGTCACTTAAATCCTTAATTGGCAAAAATAAAATTTACATAGCAACTTGAGTGGGATCGTGTCTCAAGTTTATTTATGGTCAACGGTTTAACATGCCAAACTTTATGACCTTTATAAAATTCAAATATACGCATAGGTGCTTTGTTTTAAACCAATCCCATTCAGAATTGATTTGTAAAATTATAGTACAAAGGCCCAATTATTATTTTTATATATTTTTTATTATTATTAATGATGTATAATATACGTACATAAAAGAAACATTATTATTAAGTATGAATGAAGTGTATTTTACAATTATTCCAGTTTAGTTTACAAAATATTTGTATCATTTTATGTTCTATGAAAGATGCAATTTGCAACGTGGTGAATTCTCTATAAGTATTTTTTTCTAAATCGATGTTCAAGTGTTTAAGATATTCTGCACGAAATTAGTGTTGCTTCGGAAATCACTTACCATGGACCGCTAGTTTGCTTGTCTTGGACCGTATCTAACGATGTTTGATAAGGGTTATACTTACAGTAAACAGTAGTAACTTTGTACGTGGTGAAAGTGGGTCCGGCGCTACAAACATTATCACGTCATCTTGTCATCTACATAATGGTCATCAATAAAGATGGTGTAGGACGTGCGCTGCATGCAGGACAAAGTGTGATAACACCAATTTGCTTCATTGTAAACATTACGCGTAATTATATGATTTATATAAAAAAAAACTTAAAATGAAAATCTCAAACGGTTAAAATTCTAGAAATTTGACAGCGCACGTACTTTAAGAATCTACATATTTTTTTTGTAAAATACAGGTAGTTTGAATCGCTTCGGTTAAATTATAATTCACTCCGTAGAACTCCAAACATCGTCAATTTGTTGCTAACAACAAAATTTATATTTCGTAACTTACTATAAAACACACCATAACAGTACAGTTAGCTTCATGCATATTTAACCAATTTTCCGCAATAAGAAATGCCAAGACGTTGTACTGTACGTTAGTGACTCTGTTGCGTGTCAATAACGTATTAAACACGTCGACTGACCTTCGAGAACCATTGTTACGGTTTTCCTGATTCGAGTTATACGGATTTCTATTCATGTCCCGTTTAGCGTAAAATAATCTAGGTACTGAATATATGTATTTTCTTCATATTTTGTTCTACACTCATAGTGCACATTTGCCTTCGTCATCACTAGTGCGAATCATTTGTTTGTAATCATAAGTCACTCTATGTTCAACAAAGAGAGTGTCTTGTACCACTATTATGTCTATGTTAAGGTGAAGGGCCAATTGACACGCTCTCAACCAACAATACTGTGTAATTGAAGGGGTAACCTTGTTAACACATCAGTATTAAAATAACATAGAATTAAGTAATGCTACAAAAAATTATTTTTTATGACAATTGTTACAGGATTCTCTGCCACGGGGCCATCATACGTTGTCAGCCTCTTCCCACCACTTGCACAGAGGCGCTCAATCTTTCGACGCTTCGTCAAACAGCAGCGGAATCTCTTCCACACACGTCGTAGAAATCCACAGCACTAACGGATCTGATACGTCATCACGATGGGGCAACTCCCTCGGAAGCCATGGATCTTCATCAGGTCTCGTCTCCATAGCTACAGAAAACAACAACGTCAAATTCACAGCTCCCCATTGCTTAGACAATCTTCAAGTCAAAGATTCAAAGGATTTACCTACTCCGTCTTCTACTCCTACGACATCGAGAAAATCGAGAAGGAGATCGAATCTTTTCACTCCTTCCAAAAAGGGAGATGACAGGCTTAAAAATGGAGAGCTTGGTTCTGGAAGGGCCATTCCTTTAAAGCAGGGATATTTGTACAAAAAGAGCAGTAAGGCTCTGAATAAAGAGTGGAAGAAGAAATACGTGACACTGTGCGATGATGGCAGGTTGACTTATCATCCGAGTTTACATGTAAGTGTTCCTTAATTAGTTTTCTTGTTCTAATCATAAATATCATTGTGGAGGTTCTACAATTTTGTAGTAGATTGCGCCTAGATGTGCACAAAAATAATGTAAAGATACAAATCAAAGGAATACATCATACTTTCACATCCAACATATTTTATATATCCGACTGAATTAGGACACCTCTTAAATACCAGTCGCACCAATGAGGCGGAACGTACCAATTCGCGGGGTGACATTCCAGATCTTTACTAAACTAATAAGTTGCCAGGGACTACAAATGTTTATTTCTTATATAGTTGAATCCTATATTTATAATATTTTCATTTTTCAGGATTATATGGAAGATGTTAACGGCAAGGAAATTTCACTTCAGTACGTAACTGTGAAAGTTCCTGGCCAGAAACCACGTGGCTCTAAATCTATAATTACAACGGTACCAGGGTACAACGGTTACACCAGCTTGGACATACACGATAGTATTGGTGGACTAACAATTGGTAAGTAAAACATTTAAATTGTGTTTACTTTGTAAACAATAATTTAAGATACTTTAACATACATATTTACAATGTAATCAGACGATCCAAAAAAAGAATGGACTAATTAATATTTACGTACCTAACGTAAATATTAATTTGTCCATTCTTTTTTTGGATCGACTAGTACTACACTGGCTGATTCTGTAATAAAAAGATATTAAAAGTAATACTCCATTTATATAATAGGTGTTAAATCGATTTTACAAAAGTAAATGATTGTTTAAGATTTAAACACTGAATTCATTTAATTAATTTATTATACTTTTAATAATAACAACATAAGAAGTGTACATGTAGCTATAATTAAAATTTACTAATGTTAAATTGTTGGTCAACAACTGTGTTTAGAGTTAATGTAGTATAATTATTATTATTGAAACCAATTTAGTTCTTCAAATAAAGGAACTTTTAAAATTCATGGTCTTAAATTTTTAATAGTGTACCTAATGAAACTCAAATTATTTGGGTCACTTTCTTATTATCTGTATTTAAATACCTAGTTTAGATGAAGATTTATTTACTTCAAACACTTCTTAGCTGCTTCACCGCTACCGCGCTTGCGCATCAGTCGGCTCTACAGCAGATCCACAACTATAGATGCTTATGGTATGCCTATACCCAGAACCCAAAGGACCTATGTGTGAAATTCCTAAAACATACACATGTTGTGTTTTTGTGTTACCTACCATAACTTTACAACTAGCATTTTCCTCTTTCATAGAGTAATGTAACTTATATTCACAGTAAAATGTCACTAAAATGTCTTACTGGCAATTTATAGAATCTACACTACGTAACCTTGGTAAACTCATTAGTCAATTCAAGGTACTGAAAATTACATGCTTTTTCCGGACAGTTCAGATACCTATTGTATTGACCTTGGGAAAATGCGCCTAAAATATATGTATTATCAGTAGAACCGGTTTTTAAATATTCTGCGTTTGTTATAGAAATAATCTATTTATTATGTTTTTAATTATCTTTTATAAGTTACCGATATTAACCAAAGTATGTAAATTGAGCTTTTGTGTAACCCAACATGTAGGAATGTATTTCTATTGACTGCGTACGGACGTGATATTGGTTTTTTATTACAGTAATATTAGGTATTTACCTATGAAATTGCCGTTTTGTATGCAATAAGTGAAAGTACTTATTTTTTCAAACTTTTTTACTTCTGTTATTCGAAGTAATCACCCATGCAATCGACGCATCTTTGCCAACGCATTGGCAGTTTATTGATGCCCTTCTTGTAAAAATCAGCTGGACGGGAGGCAACAAACTCTTCAAAGGCATTTTGTACTGCCTCTCGGGAATTGAATTTTTTACCCACTAAAAATTGTCTAAATTTTGGAAAAGTAATAGTCGGTAGGTGCAAGATCTGGTGAGTATGGCGGATGAGGGAGAGCTTCCAACCCCAGCTCTTGTAGCTTGGAGACTGTCTGTTGCGCAGTATGGGGTTCGCGCGTTGTCGTGAAGGAGCAGTGGGGAGGACCGATTGACCAAAGCTGGTTGCAGATGTGCAAGCTTCTCCATCATTCTCTCCAGTTCTTCACAGTACACATCTGCATTAATGCTCATGCCGTTTTGTAAAAAGCTGTGGTGAATCACACCCGCACTAGACCACCAAACAGTGACCATCACCTTTTTAGGGGTCATTTCTGGTTTCCCTAAACCTGCTTTGCTTTGGTGCTGAACCAGGGTCTAACCAACTTGCTGAGCGCTTTCGATTGTCGAACAGAATCCATTTTTCGTTGCACGTAACTATTCGTTTCAAAATTCCTTCATTTCTTTGCCTGTTGAGCAGCGAAAGGCAGGTCTCGACGCGTACGTTGCGCTGGCGATCGTTAAGGTCGTGGGGCACCCATCTATCAAGCTTTTTTTGCCTTGCCGATTTGTCGCAAATGGATCAATATTGTTTTGATGCTTACATTAAAAGCTGCTGCTAGCTCAGCTGTAGATTGAGTTTCGTCAGCTTCCACAATCGCCTTTAATTCATTATTGTTAACCAAAGTCTCCGGACGACCACGAGCTTCATTTTTCAAGTCAAAATTTCCAGAACGGAACCGGGAAAACCAATAAAGGGTTGTGCGTTCGTTTGTACAGTTCTCTCGGTAAACGGTTTTGATGTTACGTGCCGTTTGTGTCGCGTAGGTGCCACGACGGAACTCATATTCCATAATTACACGAATTTTTAAAGTATCCATTATGACGAAAAATGTTCAAATGTAATGAAAATACAACGCTAATCAAAAAACAAAAGACTGAGTTTGTAAATAGAATGTCATGGTTTTTAAAACAAAATTAATTTGAATTTAGAATACAGAGCCATTACAAACTTTTTTTTATTTGAAATTACCAGTATTGAAGAAACGCAATTTCATAGGTAAAGACCTATTATATAAACATATACCGATAATGACTTTATATATAGACTTTAGAAGAACATTACTAAACTAGAAATCTTTGATAACGTATCCTGGTTTATGACACTGTGCGTCCGTTCTTACCTTACATTTCTGTCCTCTTTCCTGTCTGATGGTGTCTCCACATGTTCCTTTGAATCCATATATATTGAAGCTCTTGGTTTAGGGTACAAAGAGAAACCACGCAGTGCTACAGACAAGGCACTGATGTCGGCGTTTGAGACAATGAAGGAGCCGGCTTCAAGTCGACAGTCTCTGGGATCGGAGGTGGAAGTCGGTTCTACTAATGGACAAGATAAGGACACGCCACACGTTAAGAAACGACATCGACGGATGAAGAGTAGCGGTGTGAAGAAAGATGGCGATGAAGGTATATGACCGTTATTGTTGTTGTTTATTACTATACTACGTTGACCAGGTCGGTTAATATAACTGTATAGGGTGTATTTCAAGTTTTTCTTCGCAGTATGTGCTGTAGTCCTGCTAGTTTCTCTTTAGTCGCAACTACACCCACGGGATGAATATTGAAATTTCGTATTCTTAATCCGTCATCATAGGGTCAATCTTTGTAAGTTTGAGCTCAACTTAATATTTTTAAGCTTACTTTAGCTTTTTTAAATAAAGTTTTGATAAAATTTAAATTGTGACAATTCTGAAAACCAAAGTTTAGACTGATTTAGTTTTTAATTTGTGTATTCTAAATATTCACGGAAACCAAAATCTATATCTAGGAACGCTTGAGGATACTGATTTCAATTGCAAGAAAATAATATTTCGTGGCACGACTACTATATTTATGTTTGCCTTAAGGTTGGCTCCATATGCAAATAATGATGGTATATATTACAGATGGTGAATACGCAACGTCCTGTGAGTTCACGATAGTGAGCCTGGACGGCAAGCGTTGGCGCTGGGAGGTGTGCGGGGCGGGCGCGGCGGGGAGCGCGGGGGCGGCCGCCGCTGAGCGCGACGCCTGGGTCGCCGCCGTCGAGGCGCAGATACTCGCCTCGCTGCAGGGACGGGTACGTAGCCTAGCGTATAGCATCTACTGGACTCTCATAGGCCTTCGATACCGACCGCACTAGTCATTGACAATCGAATCATTTACTCCTTATGTTTCTTGGCTTCAATAGACTCACTGTACTACTCTCATAGACATTCGATACCGACCTCACTAGTCACTGAATATTGTAAATTAATTTATTCCCCCTTGTGTTTCTTTTTTCTTTAAATCCAACAGACTCACTGTACTGTCCGTGACTTACTTGACTTAATACGAGTAGGTATACTATGTCTCCAAGATGGTGTAAAGTTCGTCACAGTACCTATATAAAAACGATTTCAATTCTAGCACAACAGCTCTTGTGGAAGGTTACTTTTTATGTGTGAGGAACAAATATTTTTATGTCAACTCTCATTGGTATTATTAAAACGACTATATATAAAGTTCGACTCATTGCAATCTCAATCAATCGATCAATTTGCATTTTAAGGTGCGATTACCTATACAGCTGACTAAATGTATATTATTATTTTGCTGCAGACGTCCCGTCAGCCGCTTCCGACAGGTGCTAATTCAACGGGCGATGTCCGCGCTACATACTACATTCGTAGGGTCAATGGAAACGACAAGTGTTGCGATTGTGGCGCTGCAGGTAACATTCAACCATTTTTCCTTCATTCATTCCGTACATAAAAAATCGTGCGTTTTCTATAAAGTCATTTTCATTAACATTTATATAATATTTGAATACTGTATTTCAGATCCCGACTGGGCGAGTTTAAATCTCGGCGTGTTAATATGCATCGAATGTTCGGGCATACACAGGAATCTCGGATCTCACATATCGCGAGTACGCTCGCTCGATCTTGACGAGTGGCCGTAAGTATATCTACATCTACCCTATTACACAATTATATTCAGCTGTCTGTAAAGATATCTCTCTATACAAAATAAAATAAAATAGAAATCTATTTGTAATTTCAAAGTAAGAGCTTTTCACTAAATGCAAATGAAAGTATGTATATATTGTATACACACACGGTACTTATATAAAAAATCTATTTAATTTCGTTTGTCTGTCTGTTTGTTTTCGCTAATCTCAGGAACGGTTGAACCGATTGTGACGGTAGTTTTACTAGCAGATAGCTGATGTTATAGGTAGCAACTTAGGCTACTTTAACTCCAGAAGGAAAATATGGTAACCTACGTGAATACAAAAATAAAACCGAGCGAATAGTGAACAATATTCAAAGCAATATATAAATATGAAAAGTTACAACATTTTTGTTTTATGTTTAGTTTGAGTTTAATTTTATTTAGTTTGTAAATTCAATAGTATAAATTTCACAATGATAGCCGGGTATTACGTTATTGCCGGGTTTTATAACTAAATTGATTCAGTTGACTGAGTTGTTATTTTTAATTTCAGGTTAAGCCATGTGAGCGTAATGGTTTCGCTTGGAAATGACCTCGCGAATTCCATATGGGAGGCAGACATCAGAGGACATGTAAAACCAATTGCTACCAACAGTCGGGAGGAGAAGGAAAGGTGAGAATCGTTAATATTTTAAATAAATAAATTGAAGTTATGAGGAGAAATAAAAGGCATTTTAAGGGCTTAGGAAATAATCTCAGCCATTTCTTATCTCATTCCGAGAATTTAAACGAGCAATTCTTGTATATATTTACAAAAATCTCTGAAACGGATTCCACGTTTTTTATGAAATTTAGTACGAAAAGAGAAACCCCCGTTCGGGGGCGATAAATCGATCTAATAAGGATTCATTTTTAGAAAATTTATCAAATATCTCTAAAGTATAGTTTAACGAAACATTTAAGAATAACAAAAAGATTTTTAATTATAACGTTAGACCGTCTTAAATCGTCTGTATTTCTTACTGTATTTAGACCGTCTAAAATCTTATGTATTTAGGTATTGAGCATTGAGTATCATCCAGGTACTAAATACTTATATGAATAGAGTATTCGGAAATTCAGTATTAGGAAGTACTGGTCCGATTTGATATGATAACTTCTTATGGGAGGGTAAACCGCTTCGTTACGTAACCCATTACGGCGCCAGTTTGTCTGGTCTTCGTTTATCTCACGCATACGGTAGCGGTAGGCAGGCTCCTCCTCTCTCATTCTAACCCACAGCGTTAGCCGCAAATAGTTCAACTTAGCTTGGTTTAAGTTATCACTTCTGTTCGTCCCGAGACGCACAGGTAGGTATTTAAGTTTGTTATAACATCGCGTTACGTTCACGCACCAGGTGGATTCGACTGAAGTACGAGCGGCGAGCGTTCGTATGCGGTGCAGCGGTACCGACGGGGCTGGAGGCGCTGCGCACGCTGGCGTCGCGCGGCGCGCTCACGGCGCTGGCGCGCGCCCTCGCCGCGCCCGCGCCGCTGCTGCCCGCGCCGCACGACCGCGCGCTCGCGCTGCGCGCCGCCTCCGCCGCCGGACAGCTCGCCGCCGCGCAGCTGCTCATATGGGTGAGTACTCAGTGGCACTGCTGTGTGGTGCTTCAAGTCGAGACCTCGATTAGAGTGTTTGTATATTTGACTGACCGCCTCGGTGGCGTAGTGGTAGTGTATGCGACTGCTATGCTTGAGGTCTCGGGTTCGATTCGCGGGTCGGACCAAATGTTTATGTGATCTGCAAATATTTGTTTCAGAGTTTGGATGTTTTCTATATATAATATGTATGTATGTACAAAAAAAAGTATATAAGTATTTATATCAGTTGTCTAGTACCCATAACACAAGCTCTGCTTAGCTCGGGGCTAGATAACATTGTGTGTTAGATGTCCGAAATATTTATTTATTATTTATTATATGTTTTACAATCTGGATTGTTTCTATATAAATATGTATTGCTAGCAGTCAACTCCTACGCACTACTGGAGTTTGAGTCATTGAATGGCGCCACAAAAGCTTCGCTTTTTCTTTGTAAGTTGCGCACTTATACTACGTTGAACGAAATGCGTAAGCGTCGTGCAATTCACGACGCTGACGTCATTTTGATCGCGAGAAAATCTCTTATAATAAACGTTTTAATGTTGTATGTTAAAATAATTTGTAAAACGACATAACTAATGACAAAGTACTGCAGCTCAAAGCTCAATAAATAAAGCATTAACTTTTAGTTATTTATTTTAAAATGTAAATCTTTATTTTACTCATTATTTACTTTTATGGTTTTTGTTTACAGCACAACGGCAATCCCAACTACCCCGATGCCGACGGTCACAGCTGCGTTTTCTACGCGCGAGCCGCGGCGAACCACCTCTCTGGGATCCCCACGCAGTACCCAAAGAACCTTCAGATCTCGTGCCCGCTGCACCCTAACGCGCCCGTGAGTTCCACCAATAGCTCCGGAACTAATTCCACGAGTTCCAATTCGAGCACTAAAAGCTCGTTAAAAAATCCAGAGCCCGAGTGCAATTGTATAATTTTCGAGCTGTTGAACGCTCAGAGTGCGAGCAAGGCGTTAGTGGAACTACTCATCGGCCTGCAGAACAACCAATATATGAACGGGTTCGATTCTCATAACATGAGCGTGGCGAATTTCCCCCACAGCACTCTCGGCAGACCGTCTTTAGGTCCTAATCTCTCGTTAACGAATGGGAAATGCGGTAGTGTCGTGTAATTTTTTTTTCTATATTTCTAAATGTCGGTTTTGAAGTTAAACGTTGATACTGTGACTGAATGTTTGTTACCATGCAGGTATAAATTATTATACTTAATGTTCGTGCGTGGCAAAGTTTTGTAGAGTTATGTTTAGTTATATACAGAAAAATTTGGCAGCTGTACTTTATTTTGTTTCACTGGCGATGACAGCTAACGTTCTGGATACAAGAACAACAATTATTGCAAATTTAGTTGTAGTAAAAATTATTTATATATTAATAAAAAAATATTTATAAAATTCTAAAGCTTATCAAGATAAGACAAGTTAAAACAGGCTGTTTATGTGATTTTTACATAATTATCTCTACAAAACAATGTTTCACAATTTTTGTATAATTATAAGTATATTACTTAGTACTAACATGTGAGTTGTAAACATATTTTCATTCGACTAAAGGTGCAGTTGACGTAACGGTATCGTCATACTTAAAACATGTCATAAATAACTTAAATTTATGTGTTTTTTGTCAATTTAAAAGTTAATTAAATTAGACAATTTTATCGTATTACAAATACGTCATTTTATTTAAAAAAAACTTCTCAAAATGTAGTTTAAATGCAAGATACATTCTTGAAATATTTCTTTTTAAGTATTACATATCCGATGTTAAAATAGTTCAAATATTTTCGTCTAGTGGTATAGAATAGGTACCAATTGCATTTTAGAACCTATGTTTATTAGAGTAAATGTCCCGATGTCCTACAATTATATAATTATCCAACTCATTAATAAAATATATCAAATAAATTCTATCTCAATCTATAAAAATCGTATATAATGTCGTAATATAATGAAGTTTAGTTTCCAATCGCGGCATTAAACCCTTTCGTGTGCTACCCGTTAAGTAATTCTAAATAGTAGGGGTAGGTTATATGTTAACTCAAACAATTGTTTAACGAAACTAGTCTACGTGACACGAAGTTTAGTACTATTTTGTTAAAGAAAGTACCGGGAAAACTCAATTATATATACATATTATTGAAGTAGTGTGTACTTACTGAATTGACTGTGGAACAGCGTGAAACGTTTTTAATATTTTTCAAACACGTTGAGTAAAATCTTGATATTGTGACACGTTTGCCTTTACGTATACGCACTTAGATTTCACGGTTCTGCAGCCAATTTTAATGGTTTATCATGTAAATGAAAAGTATTTAGTTCTGTTTAAATATCAAAGTTACACCTTAGGAATTAAAACTAGGTAAATATAACAAATTACAAAAAAAAAATAGAAATTCGGGTAACTCTCGTAGTTTTATAGTGAGGTTATAAAAACATCTCTCCCAGGAACACACGAAGTGCATCGCATTGACGTATTTTTGTGTTTATTATACATCAGAATAGTGACGTCACTATTCTTATGTATAGTAAACATAAAAACTAAGTCTAAGATAATATTAATGATAAAAAGACATTGCTAGTTACGTTCAATATGTTCACAGTGTGAAAGTTAGACAATAAAAGAAAAACAACCTTCCACGTTAATAGTTCAGCCGGTACTTTTTCAAAATAACAGTTCCCATTAAAAGTCACACTTTAGAATAGGTGTTATTAATTAATCGTATAGAAGCGAGATCTCAGCTCAATGCTATTGTAGGGTATAGAATAATTTAGTGGTAATTTCTCATGCTTTACCCTAAAGCCCTTGGTGGTGACATCCGTGATTTTTTAACTAACTTTTCATTTATAATGTTGAGTTGTTAATATTTCTATAGATGTATATATTTGAAAGACATATAAAAGGTCTAGCGTACCACGAAATCCGCCTTTACATAACATTTAAGTTAAATATTTTGATGTTTTTTTTGTATGTATATATTTGGTTTTATTTTATCTGCAATACAAAACATGATGTTTTTTAAGTAACAACACATCTGTATACAATTTCATTAATTGGGATTTATGCGATACTTAATGTATATGCTATATACGTTCACTTGCTATGCAAACTTTGTCTAATGGAATGAGCTCTGAGTTTGATTTCCAAACATGTATACTTAGTTTATGTTCTGTTCAAAAAATCGGTATTCAAGAGTTTACAAAAAAGGTAATCTTCAATTGAACATTGTTGCTATGATTTTATGTGAACTTCATCTTTTTGGAATATTTACTACACAATACGTGACATTTAAATCAGTCTTAGATTAATATATGTATGTGTTGTTAAAATATTTCTTGACTTACTATTTCACATGAATAAATATAGGCAGAATAAAATAATTCAAAAATCACGGAGATTAACATTCCAATTGTAATATATTACCACACCACAAGGGGTTAAATAGTTGATGTGATATACTTAAGGTCTCCTTTTAAACCAAATGTACTGATCCTTCTGTGCCTACCTAGGTAGTACCTACGCTTCGTGATTATAGGCCAGGAGCTAGCGTAAACAAAAAAATATTTTACAAACGACAAAAAGCTCCTGGACTATAATTCTTGTTTCCAATTTGTAAAATACTTCATTTTAATATCGCGTTTTAGAATTAATCCTGTAGATGTTTGTGCTTTCAGTTCTTTGATTATAGCTGTTGTAAGTAGTGGAGTGACGATTTTGTTTGAGATTTGGAGTGGACTTACATTGTATCAAAAATCCTTCTTAAACTAAAGATATATTTAATAATCATATTTTTTATTATTTACTTATTATATTTATTTCGATTACAATAACGGACTTAATTTTTATTTTTAATCTGAATGTCATAAGGTGGATAATAAGATGTTAATTTAGATAAAAATCATTAATCTAAACCGGGATACAATGTGAGTTCATGAATGTTTTTGAAACGTTTGATTAGATGTTGTGCAGCTATGTTATATCCAGTCCAAGATTTGAGACCTATCGATGGAAAGTTTCACTACATCCACATACAATGTTTTGTAAAATAGTTTGAACAATGTATCTAGATGTTGGATCTCAAGCCATAGAATCTTAAAAATTTTGTCTACTTTGAGACACAACAGTTGCACATGTGAATTTCGACTACTTGACTTAGATTCATAGTGCAACACAGGTCGGCGGGGACCGGAGTCATCGGGAGTACCATAGCGTCTTTTTTCAATACAAAACTGTCTGACATTTTTTCCGGGGGCAAATCTTTACACATACACATTTTAGACTCACGTCACACATTACATCACTACATCACATTGTGAATGGCAAATCTTCACAATTTTACACACGTATAAACTCACATACTCTGTCATACTAGAGTAATACGTAGGCCCATTTGGGCTTACAGTTTGACATAGGCGAACGCCTGCGTATGGCTACTCTCTACTGTGTTGCTCTATGTTTGGGTAGTTATAATTTCAGATTAATCGTGGAGTTGATATCTAAACAATACTCCGTGGACTGGATAGCTTTGAAGCATTATAAAAAGATAGTTTGCTTAGTTATCTCTAAGAGGGCTTGTATTATTATGTACCTATCTCGTTTTACTTAACTTTACATTTCTTGTAAATGTTACTTAAAAATTAAAGATTCATTTTATTAATGAAAATTTAAGGTCTGTTTGTAAATTTAGCAATTATAACTCGTTTACCGACACAGTATTCGACACGATTGTAAAAAAATCTGGGCACTTTGTATAGTGTAATAATAATTATTTTATTTAAGTCCTCTGTTGAAATTTTATTAATAATTTTAAATTATGTTATGTTGCGTTATTTGCATTCGCAATTTTATTAAGATTTTAATTTCTTTTTTGTAAATTCTTATTAGAAGCCAAAGAGCTTATCTGTAAATATGTCGTATTATGCAGCTATGTGTTTATTAGCTGTGAATAATTCTTTCGTTATTGTAATTTTTAAGAGATCCGTTAACGTTTTTTCTTGTGAGAATAAAATGATAAGGACGTATTGAATTGTTTTATTGTAATTAAAAATATCACCATACCAATATTGAAATCTAAATATCTACAAACATGAACATGCAACTTTGTCGAAGAAAGCGTTGACAACATTTGAATTACCTACAAAACGTGTTGAACTATTAAACATTTCTATTCCTTGCTGACCATGCTCGGACTCCTCACAAAGTGACTTTGTCGAATGACTTATCGAAGAATTCACTCTCGACACTACTGTGAATTTATAAGTACCATGAGTTAATAATAATATTTTAATAAAAAATCAACGGTATAGAAAGCCAAGTAGGTGCATTTTAAATTAGTTTTTTGAGCTTGCATTTTCAGCACAAACTCGCTAACCCTGCAAATATAAGTCAACTCACAATTTTTATAGTCGTTCCAATAGTTTATTTAACTTTTGACAGCTCTAATACTTATTACTTAATCAAATAGTGATACCCTGACCCGTTACCTATTCGATTTCTTTCATCGATCGATTTTATGCATTAAGAAGTTTTAATCGATTTAACAAACTCATTATTTTATAGATAATTTCGTACTTCATATTTCTATGTGTTTCAATGTGCGACCTCCTTTGTCAAAATAAAGAAGAAATGGATTAAAAGAATGTTGTTCAAATATGACGGTTCTATGTCATGAAAAAATATATAGAAGGAACTGAATTTTCAAAATGTATTATTGTATTGTGTTGTAATTCAGTGGTTAATATTGTATTTGTTAAACTATTGATGATCTTTATTAAATCTCTCTATGTCTATTTTAAAATAATCTACAGTATTTCAATGAGTAACCTTCAATATAGTTGAGTATTTATATTCCTCCGTATTGATTTATTTGTGAATTCTCACGTTTGGTTGAGTTGAGCGTATCGTTCCTGCCTTCGTTACTGTCAAAATGCCAAAAAAGAAAGTACTCAAAGGACAAACAAGAGAGTTTGTCTTGCGACTTCGTGAATACTTTGAAAAGGAAAGCCGTAATGGTGGGCCTCTTATACCAGTGACTCAAGTTAGAGACCGTGTTGCAGCAGCATTAGGTATTAGTGCTCCAACAGTGGCAAAAATAACAAAAGAAGGCTACGGCAGCAGTGGCATGGAACAGAATAAGCTATCTACACCTAAGAAAAAACGTCCGCCTAGTAAAGTTACAGCCGTTGACAATTTTGACGCTGATGCTATTCGTCGTCATATATACGACTATTACCAAAGAAAAGAGATTCCAACATTAAAAAAACTAACACAATCTCTTCGAAATAGTGGTTTGTTCCGTGGTCAAAAATCTTCTCTGACAAAGGTATTGAAAGACATTGGAATGTTATTCCAAAAATGTGACAAACGAAAAATTTTAATGGAACGCAATGATATTGCTTTGTATAGATGCGATTTTTTAAGACAAGCAAAAAAATAGAAGATTGGTCGAATGTTGTTTTCACAGATGAAACTTGGCTCAATGCGAATCATACGCTGTCAAAAACTTGGACTGACAACACCGTTGGCTCCACTTCTACAGTACCAATGGGAAAAGGCGAACGACTGATTATTTGTCATGCAGGAACAGTAAAAGGATTTGTGCCAGGCGCTCTATTAGCCCAGAAAACAGGAGATTATCATGAGGAGATGAATTCGAACGTGTATGAAAAGTGGTTCAGAGAAATGCTTACATCACTCGAAGAGCCATCAATAATATTTATTGATAATGCACCTTATCACTCTCGTCAAATTAATAAAATACCAACACAGGCCAACAAAAAACATGAAATTATAAACTGGCTCCGTGACAATGGCGAAAAGGTGAATGAGTCCCTACTAAAAGTAGAGTTAGTAAAGATATTAAAAACAAAGAAGCTGCCAAAACGATACGTCATAGATGAAATGGCAGCAGAGCATGGGCATACCGTCCTCAGAATTCCCCCATATCACTGCCAATATAATGCAATTGAAATGATCTGGGCACAAGTTAAAGGATATGCTGCGAGGAACAATACAACTCCTCCTTTCACCGCAAGAAAAATGCTGAATTTACTGAAGAATGCGTGTGAAAAAGTAACTCCAGAAAACTGGGCGAATGTTGTAGAAAATACAAAGAAGGTGATAATGTCGGATTGGGATCGGGATGTTGCATTCGACAATTTATCTATCCAAGAAATGATAATCAATATTACTGAGAACTCAAGTGATGATGATTCCTGGTCATACGAAGAAGACGATTCTTTATAATTAAAATTAGTATTACAGTACCTCTTTTGGTTGTTTTATTTTTAATCCGTAAATTACTACGAATTTCAACAATTTGTACCTGTTCATTACAAGTAGGTACCGCAGGTAGTTTTTATTTGAACCAACTATAGTAAGTCTAAACAATTATTTTAGATTCATTAATTTGCGGCGAATACATTCGATCCCATTACTAGGTACGAGTACGATGGAACTGTTTTCATTACGCAAATTATTTATGCATTGAAACAGAGACATTTAGGGCATTTTAATGCAAAATAATAAAGCTTTTTACGTGATTTGATATAAAATATAATCACAATAATTTTATTGTATGTTTTATTAATATAATCGATAATCGATTTATTTCAAAACCGTTTTTATAGTCTGTGGTCATTAATTACGAATGACACATCCCTAAGTAGGCGGAGCCCGCCCATAAAGTACAGTATTATCTGTAGTACATTGTATCAAAAATTATTACAAAACTTTATGTGCGTGATCTGTCAAAAGTTAAATAAAGTATTGGAACGACTATAATGGTTTACGGGCGTATTGGGCCGACCCAGGATTTGAGGTCTCAGGTTCAAATCCTGGGTCGGACCAAATGTTTGTGGAATCTACAAATATTTGTTTCGGAGTTTGGGTGTTTTCTATGTATAATATCTTTTTTTTTTCTTTTTTTTTTTCTTTTTTTAAAAAGACAACTCTCACATTAGGAATAAAGATCCTGTGTCGTGGGGGACTTTACAAACATACATTAAACGGACACAAAGAACATCCAGACTCGGGACAACAATTCGTGGATCACACAAAGTGTTGTAGGTACCGCGTGGGATTTGAACCCACGACACTTGGCGCAGTAGCAAGCGGCATGGCGACCGCTGACACCACTCGGCCAACTGTGCAGTCAATATGTATGTATTTACAAAAAAAAAGTATATATAAGTATTTATATCAGTTGTCTAGTACCCATAACACAAGCACTGCTTAGCTTGGGACTAGATGGCGTTGTGTGTTAGATGTCCGAAATATTTATTTATTTATTTATTTATTGCAGACTACTGCAGACATCGTTGCCAGATTTTTTTTAGTCTAATCATTTGATTTTGAGACTTTAGTGAAAAAAGCGTTTTTTTCGTCGAGAGCGAGACCTAGTACAAAACGTATAATCTAATCTGAAATTATGACACATGAGTAAGAATGACCAAAAAAATGATCGTATTTTGGTTTTCCTGCTACATGCAATAACAATAACAACAATAATAACAAGAATATTCCTATTCATTCCTTGCCTTTATTATTTCCAAGATTATATTTGGGGTCGGCTACTAGTTCAACCGGTTTTACCTGGATATCAGTTTTTACACAGAGCGGCTGGCATCTGACCTCCGCAACCCTAAGGGTGAACTGAATTCGAGTTGTCAGTATATTTGAAGGCACTGACTTCCCAATAACGATTGACCGCCATATTTCCCACACTTCGGGCTGCTATTAAGAATTTCTTGTAAGAAAAACCCAACAGCAGTCCGAGCGTAAGCGACTGCAATCGCTTACGCTAACCACTAGACCAACAAGGCAGGCAGGCTACATGCTACATCATTCCTAATTCATGAAAGACCTAAGTGCCATTTCCTATTTTTTTTGTTATGATGGAATTTTCATCAAAATCGGGACGTCTGGCAACGCTGACTGCGGACCACAATTTGTCTAGAGTAATACATAAACCTAAGCAAAGCTATAAAGGTGTAGGCTTATTTCTATTGCTTCCTCTCTTATCGCGTAATACAAAAATATGTAACGTTGATAACCGCCAACTAAAAACTTATCATTAACTAAATAGATACTACTTAATTAAATTGTAACAAGAAAATCTGCCTAAATCTTTCATGAATTTTATAACTTTACTTGTAAACAATGTTTGTGACTACGTAAATATGATGTCACGTGTATATATGGGTAGGCAGAAGTGTTTTAAACGGAAGTAATTTACCAACTAGTTGATCTGTAATTCCCATTTCCAACAGTTCCAGCAAGTACAGTCGGTTATGCGCTGGTGCTACATCTGCGGAAATCCTCAACCGGCTTAAATACAAAAAAATAATTTATAATTATTTTTTTGTCATTTTAGGTTGAGTTTAAACAACTAGCTAAGCATCTGATCTACGCTTTTCGTGACCTGAGGGCCGTTCTTTTTCTAACACAAAGAATTAGTGTGTGTTGTCATTCTACGTGGCAATACCACCAGTCTTAGAAACACTACCAGTAAACGATTTTTAGATTTTGTAGCAGACGAGGAATTTTCTCACACTTGTATGTTAATACAAGCTGAACCCCGCGGTGCTACCCGCAGTACGACAATAACCGCTGCAACGCCGCTAGGTGAAGGTGATTTATAAATTGTAGCCTATGTGTTATTCTGATGTATAAGTTATATTGTTGTAAAGTTTTATCAAAAACTCATTCAGTAGTTTTTACGTGAAAGAGTAACAAACACCCTTACAAATTTTCGCGTTTAAAATATTAGTAGGATTTTTATTGTTTTTTTATCTCCCTAGTATTTTAATTTAATTTTAATATAAAAACAATTTGCAAAATGTGAAAATGTTATTTTTTATATTCAACATAGTTAAGCAGATTTTTCTTTTTAGATGCAACTCTTGTAAACGTCTTCTTCTACGTGAATTGTGATTATCTGTACAAATAAATAAAATTAAAGTGTCAGTTTGTAATTTTAAATCAACATTTCACTTGATGCAAATGTAAGTATTTACGATTCTTACATCAAACAACACCGCGGGGCACAGCTAGTCTAAGATTAATATTAATATTGTTAAAAAATTGACGTAACTATGCAGTTACGTCAGTCAACTGAAAGACTGTTGACTTTTGACTTAAAATAATGAGGAAAACCAGTACATAAAAATCTTTACAAAATTTCTCTCGCATGCAAATAAGTACGTCATGCTAATATCTATGTTCTACCTAAATAGTATAAAACATTAAGTATATAAGACTATAAACACTACCACACGCTATCTTTCTAATTTTATGGAGAAGTGCTCCAAACGTGTTATGCGTTTTGTTAACTCAGTACGGTCCGTTATTTTAACAAAGTCAGACCTCTTAAACTAAAAGTGGTTATAATGGTTGCTACAACGAGTAACCGATCGAATAAATCAAAAGATGAGATTGATTACGATGATCTACTGACTGCAGCCGGCGAGTTAGGATGGTATCAATGGAGATTATTCTTCGCCGTATGCCCTTTCTTCGCTTTCGGGGCGTTTTCATATTTTTCACAAATATTCATAACAGAAATATCGGCAAACCACTGGTGCAGAATACCAGAGTTAGCCAACATGTCCGATATTGCGCGTCGAGATCTCGGTATTCCTAAAGATGTGAATTCAAGATTTGGATATTCACAATGTGAGATGTATGCAGTTAATTGGACTGAGGTGCTGGCATATGGACAGAAGCCTGATTCGAATTGGACTAAAGTGCCATGTCAATATGGATGGGAATTCAATAAAACCGAAATACCATATCCTACCATAGGAAGTGATATGGAATGGGTTTGCGATAAGAACAGTTACCAGGCGACCGCTCAGTCCATTTTTTTCGTCGGCAGTATTCTTGGAGGGATTATTTTAGGTTGGGTTGCTGATCGCTTCGGAAGATTACCAGCAATTATAAGCAGCTGTCTGATTGGCTGTGTAGGTGGCTTTGCTAGCACGTTTGCACGAAATTTCATAGAATTCACTGCTGCAAGATTTGTGATGGGAATATCATATGATTCTTGCTTGACTATGCCGTATCTCGTCATTTTAGAATATATAGCGCCAAAATATAGAACCTTTGTAGCAAATTTTTCATTTGCAGTGTTTTTTTCTCTGTTTGTCACAGTTCTGCCTTGGATAGCTTTAGCTTGTGGTCACTGGAAAACAATTGCATTAGTAACTAGTTTGCCCTTGGGTTTGGCAGTGTTTACAAAATTTGTTTTACCCGAAAGTCCGAGGTGGTTGTTATCTAAAGGATACGTGGATCAAGCTACTGAGACAATAATTGCAATAAGCAAAACAAATAAGAAGAAATTACCACCAGGTATAATAGAGAAATTTAAATTATCAACGTCTAAGAATACACAGGAGCAGAATAACAGTTGGTTGGAATGTTTGAAAAGACCAGGAATAAGAAAAATGTTTATCCTAATGTGTTTGGAATATGCCTGTTGTGTCATAGTATTTGATGGGATAGTGCGGTGTATTGGGCAACTGGATTATGACTTCTTTACAACTTTTTCGGCAATGTCTTTTACAGAATTACCTTCTGTCCTCATCGTAGCATTTGTGATGGATTATACAGGAAGAAGATGGTTATGTATAGTGTCTATGGGTATAGGCACTATATTTTGTATTTTGATAATATTTAGCTCCACTGGAATGCAGAGTATGATATATGCCGTTGTGGCAAGATTTGGAATAAACATAGGCTTCGGTATAGCGCTGCAATGGTGCGCGGAGGTTCTCCCAACTACAGTAAGAGGGTCTGGAATAGCTATGGTACATATTTGTGGATATATTGCAACACTTTTGTCTCCATACATAGCGTACTTGCAGGTATTTTACTACTGGCTACCGTTGACAATATTTAGTGTTATATGTGCTTTGGGAATGGTAATTGCTTTCGCCCTGCCGGAAACTGCAGTAAATGGAATGCCAAATACATTTGAAGAAGCAGAGGAGTTGTCCAGAAATCAACGTTTCTGGTCTATACCTTTCTTAGAAGCCAGAAAGGAAAGGCTTAAAGTAATGGGACAATATAATAAAAGTTTTGAACGTGAATCATAAAAAGACTTACTGTAAGTGCTAACAGTTTTTGTGGAGTCATGAATTACCAGCTTTTCTCATTTTTATTATTTATTTATTTATATATTTACATAAATAAATATTATTTAGGTATTTGAGCTGCTCGTAATTTGAACATGCATATAAATGCAATATTGCTTTCTCTGTCTTTTCATACCGTTTTTGTAAACTAAATCACTGAAATGATTATTTATAATTATACTTTTAGAAAAGTAAATAAAGATTATTATTGTACTTGTTTGTAATATGATGTATTTAGCTGAATAGAACCTAGCCTTAGTAAAGTTTGTTTCTGTATTTATTAGACGCGCATGATATTTGAATCTATTAGCAATTTCGGGCAATTCAACAATGCCCGTATGTACTCTTAAATTATTACCTAAAATCTAATGTTAATACAAAGAATACTTTTTTATTGAATAATTTTTAAATCGACATTATCATTTGAGGAAATACGATTTATTATTATTATTATAATTGTTTTAGCATTTAATAGTTATATCTGTCTACTTTGTGTTATCAGTAATAAAGTTATACCTTTTAAATACTTATTTGTTATTTAATGTTGACTAAGATAATTTTTTGTCATTGTAAGAAATAAAAAACCTTTTAAACCATTATTTTTATCATATTTCATGTCCTTGTAAAGTAAAGAGCTTATGAAATAATTCAGAGCAGGCACTCTTTAGCATGCAATGTGACAAATAATTTGGTAACCATAAATGTACTTACCTGCGTAATCACACACACAATATCCACATTAGTTAAATAAGTATTTACGGACGTAAAGTTCGCAATGGTTTGGGAATACCCCAGATTTAAGCCAATTTTAACTTGAGTTAAGCCGCGGGCAAAAGCTAGTTTGTAAATAAGTACATAACATATATAATACAGAAAACTTAGACACAGAATAATTTGTATTTTTTATTTTTTTTTAATTTGTTTAATAATTTGTCGTGCTCATCACTTATTTACTTGCCCCAGATGGGAAATGAACCCCTAATATATGGCTTAGCGGTCAAGATCACTAACTATTAGACCAATAGGATGTGAACAGTCAATGGGGTTGGCTGGTTAAGCTCGTCACAGACGTAGCTATACAATATGTTATGGAAGAAATTTTACGATATATGTTGCATAGTATTCTTCGAGCGATTACAGGCGGCGCCATAATATTTATTTTTATTACCCCAACAAAAAATGTGGAAAGATCTGACAAAACAATAATATCTATAGGTACTAATATTATTAAGAACGCTTTCTGAAAAATCTCAGGAGATTAACGCGTTCAAGCAATCTAACAGTTTTTCAAATCAGAACGGTACTTCAGGAAGTTTCTAAAGCTGTTAGATAGTCCAGTTATCGTGGAAGGCTATAGACTATATATCATTACGCTGCGACCAAAAGAAGCTGAGTATCAATGTAATATGTTGCAAAAACGGGAGAGATCGGGATTATCTTCTGTGAAGGCTATCACTATCACTGCGGTTGAATCCGTTCATACGAGCTGATCCATGGTTCTCTTAGAAATATATACACTACTAGCTGACCCCACGGTAGTGCCTTTACAACAACTACCGCGAGTAACAACGCGCGGCGAAGCTAGTCTACAATAAAAATAGTATAAATTACTCATTATATCATCAGCTACCTGCCCGTAAAAGTCCCGTCAAAATCGGTACAGTTGTTTCAAAGATTAGACGGAACAAACAGACGGATAGACAAACAATTTAAAATTAAATGTAAGTGTGGAAATTATAAACAGACACTTCCTCACCTTTGTTAACAAAAGTAGCACACTACCACCTACCTACCCATTTGACCAGAATGTTAAAGTAGGTACACGACAGTAAAGTCAACTTTACAATCGATTAAGTGAAACCTGAAGAAAGAACCAAAACTAACTTTGTAGGATCTAGATATTTTAAAACTTATGAAATCAAGGATTATATCATCCTTGATTTCATAATTTTTAATCGTGATTGCCTGTAAGATATAGCCTGGGAGCGATAATGCTGCCACTTGTACATACTTCATAATAGTTTTATGTTAACCTTGTAATTACAACAGCCGGTGTAGAATAAAGAGATTTATTATTACTATTATATCGTTACTAAATATGTTATCGCATAAGAAATGCACTTGGAAGAAAACATTTTTTGAAGATGGGTAATAGTGTAAACACTTTTAATGTAATGTATTCTACACGATGCAAGGTGATCAACTATCGTTTACTCGTATTAATTTCTTGACAGGCGTTTATATACAATGTATTGTAACAACTTGCAACCGCAAATCTAAATCTGGCACTAGAAGTTGTCGTGACAATTACTTACCTATTAATTAAAACTATTTATATCAACATTGTTAAAGCAGAGGTTTTCACGTTTTATATAGCTGGCTTAAGTTTATAAAAGGCAATGGCAACAAACGTAATACTTACAATTCCCATTTATATGGACACAATTAATTAAAATAAATAAATGCTTAAAAATGAATTATAATTGCTTCACTAAAAGATAATAAATAAATTTAAAACTCTAAAAGGATTGCTATAATGTAATTTTAAGGCGCTTTTCTGTTTTGAAGTGATAATGATTTAATGGTTAAATTAAATGGAATTATCGATATTTTATATTTGGACAACTCACGCACTTGTATTAAATCCTGTGTTCCGTGGGCTTTTACAATCTATACGAGTATGTTACAGAAACTAACAGAAATATAATCAGGCTCAGAACAACACTTTGTTTGATCACACAAAGCGATGTAATTTTTGTTTAAATATGTCTTCCTACGTGACTCTTATATGCCTGATAGAAAAGAGGACATGATTCTAGGAGTAGTAGTCCCTATACTCATTGCGAATGCAGACAATGTAATGACAATGAGTTTGAACTTGAACCGACAGGACTCCGCGTGCATAGCGATGGCTTAAACCGTTCTCCGTGCAGCCAGAACTATTATTTTATTTTATAATTTATTCTTAATAATTTAAAAATTCTTGAATCGTTACCTAATTCTGACAATACTAGTTATAGTCAGTTATGACTTGACTACCTCGGTGGCGTAGTGGTAGCGTATGCGACTGCTAAGCTTGAGGTCTCGGGTTTGATTCCCGGGTCGGACCATACATTTGTATGATCTGCAAATATTTGTTTCGGAATTTGGGTGTTTTCTATGTATAATGTGTATGTATTTATAAAAAAAATATATATAAGTATTTATATCAGTTGTCTAGTACTCATAACACAAGCTCTGCTTAGCTTGGGACTAGATGGCGTTTTGTGTTAGATGTCCGGAATAGTTATTTATTTATTTATTTAGTAATACGAATAGTTTTGCCCGTAAATACTGCGACTGCACGGTTGGCCGAGTGGTGTCAGCGGTCGCCAAGCCGCTTGCTACTGCGCCAAGTGTCGTGGGTTCAAATCCCACGCGGTACCTACAACACTTTGTGTGATCCACGAATTGTTGTCCCGAGTCTGGATGTTCTTTGTGTCCGTTTCATATATGTTTGTAAAGTCCCCCACCACACAGGATGTTATTCCTAATGTGGGAGTCGTCTTTAAAAAAAAAAAAAAAAAACTTAAAATCTTCTGCGCCGATTGAGATCAAAATTTGACACAATGTACAATTCGCTTCAAATATGGTTTTTATCCTTTTTTTGCTTTAGGTTTTGTTTCTTAGTTCTTATGAATACAACCACAATGTGTCGAATTGGTTGGTCGATTATTAGTCGTACACTAATAAGGCCTACTTGGTTTTGTCTTTCTTCTCTTCTGTAAATGTTTTCAGATCTCCAAATACTACTTTCAATTTGGCTAGGGGAGATGCTTTAGTTAGATAGGTAGATAGATAATTCTTTATTGTACAGTAACACAAAGATACAATTACAATTTTTAAAATTACAGTGGAAAACAAAACAAAAAAGTTATACAAATGGCGGCTTTATCTTTAATCTAATTAAATAAACGATTTAAATCTTAATAACACAAAAGTTTACCGTAATCAAAAAGAAAGACCTATCCAATAATAATTAATTCATGTTATGTGGTGGATGAATACAAACAAAACGTTCCGGTTTAACTACTACTATTATTTTGATGTCATCGTGATCAGAACTTATCTATTTTCATTTGGTATTACAGGTTTCTAGTCTAGCACCAATATGTAGTCTGTGAGATATATTGTGGTCAGTATATTTAGT
This sequence comes from Spilarctia lutea, assembly GCA_916048165.1. NCBI lineage: Eukaryota > Metazoa > Arthropoda > Insecta > Lepidoptera > Erebidae > Spilarctia > Spilarctia lutea. Next base: position 11,275,309 of record OU696478.1, on the reverse strand, counting down.
TATCGTGTTTTTACTTTCTTCAAATACATAAAACAAAATTATCTACCTGTCTTGATTACAAACCTTGCTTTTTTTTAATGCAATAGACGGAAAACGAGCATAATATCGCCTGATGGTAAGCGATTACCGCCGCCCATGGACACTCGCAACACCGGAGGCGTCACAAGTGCGTTGCTGGCTTTTGAGGGATGGGCGGGGGTAGGGGGAAGGGGTTGGGGTATGAGCCTCCGGTATCCTCACTCACTCAGTGAAACACAGTGCAAGCGTTATTTCACACCGGTTTTCTGTGAGGCCGTGGTATCACTCTGGTCTAGCCGGCCCATTCATTTCTGTTTGGCTTACTTAATTTAAGAACATACTTCATGTCTATTAGTTTGTGGTGATACATCTGACTGTTTGTTATGCAGTATTTTATGACTAGATCGACAAGGAGTACCTCATTTAATTAAGAAGCACCAAACCGCAAGTAGCAAAGGCCAGGTGGGCCCAAGAGGTTATGCTAACGGTAATCATAAAGTAGATTAGAACTGCCTGACATTTGTACTGAGCCTGAATTTAATAGATACACTAGAATAACACCTAAACTATAACAAAATTATCAATTTGTAGGTTTAATTTAATATCATAGGTCTACTGTGTTATAGGATAATAAAATTACGTAACGTTAATATTCGTCAACTAACAACCTTATCATTATGTAATTCCTCTTTAATTAAATTGTAAAAAGAAAATATTTTACAATATCTAATCTTATCACAGTGCGTCTTGTAAATAAGAAAAAGTATTGCAGAATCGTATTAAACATCCACATCAAATTTAATAATTTTGATTTAGGATTTTATTTTTTTTATTTTGTATAGGGGGCAAGGGGTCCTTTTAAGAAGGAGTACGCTCTTTTCTTGAAGGTTTTTTTTTATTGAATTGTGGGCAAACGAGCAGGCGTATCACCTGATGGTAAGCGATTACCGCCGCCCATGGACACCCGCAACACCAAAGGCGTCACAAGTGCGTTGCCGACCTTTGGAGGATGGGAAAGGGGCATGGGGGGAGGGGTTGGGGTATGGGCCTCCGGTATCCTCAGTCACTCGGTGAAACACAGCGCAAACGCTATTTCACACCGGTTTTCTGTGAGGCCGTGGTATCACTCCGGTCGAGCTGACCCATTCATGCCAAAGCATAGCTCTCCCACGTCATAGGTTTTCATTCAGGTTTGAACGTCGTATTGGTCCGGGAACATCGCAGGCGACAGCTCATTCCACAGTTCTGTTGTGCGAGGCAGAAACAGTTTCTTAAAAAGCACACAGTTGTGGACTGCCGACCATCTACCTAGATGATAGGGATGAAATTTCTGTCGAGTAGGAATCGGGATACCTGCCGCCTCTTTCCGCCATCGGGCGGAAAGAGGCGGCAGGGATCAGTCCGAACAACTCCTCGGAGCACTCACCATAGTAAATGCGGTAAAATTAGGTAAATATGGTAAATTTTCTAGAAGGCACGTCATCATCGTTAACAGCCTTTATTATTCCACTGCTGGACACTGGCCTCTGCTTCGAAAGGAGGGTTAGGCCTACCGTATCATACTGGTGAGACGGGTTTGTTTAGTGTTTGTTTCAAGGTTTCCTTTTTGCAGTGAGGTTTTCCTGTGTAGTTTGCTCTTTTAGTCACCTGTTACGACACCCATGGAATACATAAGGGTGGTGGCACTTCGCCTATGCATTTCACTCCTGGCTCCTGACGCCAGGAATCAGGGGTGTACTTTTAAAAGCTTTTGATGTTGACTAAACTCAAAATAAATATAACCTCATTGAAATATCACGAATCACACAAATCCAGTATCAATCAATCTTTTTGCTACTTTTCTATGTGAAGGAGACCCAATCCCCTTCTAGCCCTCACTGCTGCCTAAGTCTTAGGACACTCAAAAAGGTACACAAGATAGTCAGTTATGCACTGATCCACTCGTTTATTCTCTACCATAAAATCTCTTTACCGTTGCAATGACCTTCGTAATTTGTAAACAATTTCACTAACAAGAAAAAGGTTAAAAAACTAAAAATAACCCGACTAAGTATGCCGATCGATAAAAATATAATATTTATACAGCCTATGTCACTCGACCATTATTACGAATCTATTAACTTTTATAAAAATTGGTTTAGTAATTGAAGCGCTACAGTGAAACAAACAAATATACATAGACTCCCAAAAACATCACGTACTAGCTGGGCCCGCTACTTCGTACACGTGGCATTTGGATTTGCAAGTTATTTTTAATTTTTCACCGTTAAAAACTTCCGTAGACTACGACAAACATTTCAAAACCAAAATCAGCTAAATCGGTCCAGCCGTTCTCGAGTTTCAGTGAGACAAACGAACAGCATTTGATTTTTATATTTAAGATAACATTGTTGTTATTTTAAATTATGTTAAAAGTATATTGAATGAAGCAAACAAATGATTCCTTTTAAAATAATTGAAACTTTACTTAACTTACAATCCAACAATGAAGAAAATTATTCCATTAAAAAATTTACGAAGTCCTATCACAGCCTTATGTAAATAAATACATCTTGCTGATTGTAGTAGTGGATACTTAAAAAGCCTTTAAGAACGCACGAAACACTATCTTTCTAACTTTATAAAGAAGTACTCAAAAATTGTTTTACGATTTGTTAACTCAGTACGGTCCGATACCTTAACAAAGTCAGTCCTTTTAAAATACACGTGTTTAGAATGGTTACTACAGCGAGTAACCGGTCGAATAAATCAAAAGATGAGATTGAATATGACGATCTACTGACAGCAGCCGGCGAGTTAGGATGGTATCAGTGGAGATTATTTTTCGCCGCATGTCCTTTCTTCGCTTTTGGAGCCTTTGCGTACTTTTCTCAATTATTCATGACAGAAACGTCACCAAACCATTGGTGTAGAATACCAGAGTTGGCAAACATGACTGAAATTTCACGTAGAGAACTCGGTATTCCTAAAGATGTGAATTCAAGATTTGGGTATTCACAATGTGAGATGTATGCAGTTAATTGGACTGAGGTGCTGGCAGTTGGACAGAAGCCTAATTCGAATTGGATTAAAGTTCCGTGTCAATATGGATGGGAATTCAATAAAACCGAAATACCATATCCTACCATAGGAAGTGATATGGAATGGGTTTGCGACAAAAATAGTTACCAGGCAACCGCTCAGTCCATGTTTTTCGTCGGTTGTATTTTTGGGTGGATTATTATAGGTTGGGTTGCTGATCGCTTCGGAAGGCTACCAGCCATTATAAGCAGTTGTCTGCTTGGATGCATAGGTGGCTTTGTTAGCACGTTTGCCCGAAATTTTGTAGAATTCACTGCTGCAAGATTTGTAACGGGTATGTCATATGATTCTTGCATGACCATAGCCTACCTTGTCATCTTAGAATATATAGCGCCAAAGTACAGGACGTTTATAGCAAATTTTTCGTTTGCGGTGTTTTATTCTCTATTTGTCACAGTTCTTCCTTGGATAGCTTTAGCATGTGGTCACTGGAAAACAATTTCATTAGTAACTAGTTTGCCCATGGGTTTGGCAGTGTTTACAAAATTCATTTTACCGGAAAGTCCGATGTGGCTACTATCTAAAGGATACGTGGATGAAGCTACCGAAAGAATAATTATCATAAGCCGAGCAAATAAAAAAGAATTACCAGCAGGCATGATAGAGACATTTAAGAAATCGACGTCGAAAATCACAAAGGACAACGACAAACAGAAAAACGATTGGTTGGAATGTTTCAGGAGACCAGTGACAAGAAGAATGTTTATCCTAATGTGTTTGGAATATACATGTTGTGGCATAGTATTTGACGGGATAGTGCGGTGTATTGGACAATTAGATTATGACTTCTTTGTAACTTTTTCGGCCATGTCTTTTACAGAATTACCTTCTGTCCTCATCGTAGCTTTTGCGATGGACTATATAGGAAGAAGATGGTTATGTGTAGTGTTTATGGGTATAAGCACTATTTTTTGTATTTTGATAATATTTAGTACCACTGGAACGCAAAGTATGATATATGCTGTTGTGGCAAGATTTGGCATTAATATAGGGTTTAGTGTATCACTGCAATGGTGTGCGGAGATTCTCCCAACTCCAGTAAGAGGGTCTGGACTAGCTATAGTACATATTTGTGGAAATATTGCAACGCTTTTGTCACCATACATAGCGTACTTGCAGGTATTTTACTACTGGCTACCGTTGTCAATTTTTAGTATAGTATGTGCTTCGGGAATGTTAATCGCTTTCGCCCTGCCGGAAACTGCACTGAAGACGATGCCAAATACATTCGAAGAAACAGAGGAGTTGTCTAGAAACCAGTGTCTTTGGTCTATTCCATTTTTAGAAGCCCGAAAAGTTAAAAATAAAGAAAATGGAAGAAATTATCCAAGTTATGAAAGTGAATCAGAAGGAAATGTGGAAAAAAAGTGTTAATGATGCTATCACAGTTTTTTGTAAAGAAACATACAATATCACTGCCCTACTTCAAGTAATAAAATTAAGGGTCAGTTTCACTAGTTCTTGATAAAGTTACGTGTAGTTATCTGACATGTAACACTATTTAATAGATAAAAGTTGGTTATAAATTTATGAATAGCTGTCTTATATGTCTCTATATAAAACAAAATCTGTAGTCATTTGATAGATAGGTTTATACTAGTCTATCAGGAAATTTATCAGCAAGTGGTGAAACTGGTACTTCATTTTTTAAGGTAATTCTCATTATTGTGATTCACCCTATTTACTTTAAGCCTTATGTGTTTTGTTGTAAATGTAAATTAGATTTCATACCATCAAGAGCTTTCAAGAATCCACTCCTTACCTTCTCTTTTTTTTTCATGTTAATAGGTATATGGTGTAAATTAAGATTTTCATCTCGTTTCTTGCGTAATTTGCCCCTTAAATCGGTCTTGTAACACTTACGGGACAAATAAGCGTGACGCTTAAACGTAAATAGTTCTCAATTTCGTACAAATAGTTCTTGACCCTTTCTTTCGTTGACTTCTCAATTTTGTACAAATAGTTTTTAACCCTTTCTTTCATAGAGTTCTCTTTTTTTTCTTATATTACCTATTACAAAACATTTGTAAAATGTAAATCGCAATCTTTGTCATCATGTCAGTTCGTCCGTCCGTCCTCGACTTATGTCCCAAGCGGTTAGTGCTGGAAATATGAAACTTTTCACGGTTATGTGTATTATTTCTATATCTGCAGTCAGTCTATAGTCAACAGAAGGGTTTGAATATATAATTTGAATTATTTAGCGGTGATAGTTTATGTTTTTATATTATTCTCAGTACTTGACATAACTGTTGTTGTTAAATAAAACCAACTATTTAAAAGCTAGTTCAATTTGTGAATCGTCCTTTGTAAGCTCATAATATGAATATAAACATTTTATACACTGAGTATTCTTGTTTATTTATAATTTTTTGTACGGAATAAAGAAAACGTAAGATCACTTTTTTACCATTTCTTATCTCCTTATATGACAAATATTATAAAATATAATTTAGTGCATACATTTGTAACACGCATAATTACAAAATACCAGATACCTACAGTATAAGGCTTATCATTTGTTTGTTTAATATTATTCGTTCAGTGCCTTAGCGCCATACATCTAATGTACGTTTTATGATGTTGATACACTGTTGGTGATATTGCAAAACACTAGAATATACAGAACTAGAATACAGAGACAGTTGTAATGTTGTAGCTGAATAGAGTAGAATTCACCAAAATTCGAATAGAAAATATTTCGAATTCTTGCACAATGGCTTCTTTTGCCTATGTCATTAGTTAAATTATGAGAAAGATTAGGTGATAGAAATTCACAAATCACATTATTAAAATTTATTTAAAAAGTTAGCGGTTTATGTATTTATGAGCCTCATAACACACAGACTTCAAAATCTTTTTTTTATGTTTCTTGAATCTTTAGGGATTTCGAAAGATAAGACATAACAAATGTTGGAGAAATATTTATGCTTATTATAGCACGAGATAGATGAATGAGTTCAAGAACATAACAATCTTAGTTTTCTGGACGTCTCACGGCTGAGATAATAATGATGAGTTCCACGACACCATAGTATTATCCATACGATCTGAGAATTTCGTGAAAAGAACTAAATTAAAAAAGATTACTTAGCGGATTCGTATCGTTATCATCACAGCCAAAAGACGTACACTGTTAGACATAGACCTACTCTAAAGTTAACCACAACTACCATCACTGGTGCAATTATTTGAAATATTCTGTAAAACCATAAGTTTTCACAGACTTATAGTACACACGTTCTTTTATAATATAGAGGGAAACGAGCAAACAAGTTACCTAGAGGTAAGAGTCTACTACTGACAATGGACAATTCTGATCCAAGAGCTAGAAAGACGTTGTCACGCTTTGAGGGTCTTTCCCCTGTAATTAAAGAACGATCGCTTCTAGTAAACCCAATTACTTAGGCAAAAACAACTAAGGAATTAGCTGGACCAGGCGAGGAGATCATGCCTGGCGGGCAACTGCCCAACAGTTGATGTTGGGATGTCGCCACAATACTTAAACTATTATCATTGTAAGAGATTTAATTATAAATTTAGATTCTATTTTAAATCATGCAAGTGAGTTGCTATAATAATCTTTTCCTTAAATGTAGCTTTCACAATGGTTTTGGGTCGATGATTTGTCGACACAATTTACAACAGTTTTTAACTGAGTTTAAAAAAGGAGGTTCTCAATTAAATTGTTTTTTTCGTAACTGAAGCACAGTAGGTAACTACTGCACAAGTTCGCACACTTATGAAGCTCGGTGGCGCAGGTCAAAGTCGCGGTAAGTTTAGAAGGGTGTACATACTGTACAGTTGTGTATTTGTATCATTGATTTAATTATTCAGGTTTCATTATATTTTTTTTTATATATTGTCGTATTTCCTGGACTGACACCGACTCCAAAAGTAACAGTAACTGTAGAAACAAAAATATGTAGTTTTTTTTTACTTTTTAGTGCATTTTTTGTTTGAAGTCGTTTTCACAACTTGCCATTAAATTCTATGACTGAAAATATATTTGTTATGGTTATTTATTTATTTATTTATTTGTGTTAGAATATTGTTATTTCTATTTCTGTACTAAGGTTTGCTAAATTATTTCATAGTTTTGTTTACTTATACTCGAATCTGTAGACTGGCGACCCAAGCATCATAGGCCTTACGAACAGAGTAATTCACAATATTCAGTAGAAGACTCTTTGTTTTAAGAGGACACCCTAATCTTATTAGATTATAGTACTGCCATGTGAAACTTAATTGTTGCACAATTAACAAATAATAATTGGTTATAAAGTTCTTCTATATAGGTATTTTATTAACTTTTGTCCACGGCACCGGCCGTGTCCTTCAAGGTCCAATCTAGTTATATACCGAAATTCATCCAAATCGGATTAGCAGTTTAGCCGTGAAAGCAAAATAGACAGACATAGTTACATTCGAATTAAAATTCATTAGAAATTCTAGTAGAAGCTTTCGTAACATTACTATTATAACAAAAAACGTTCCAAGGTGAGAAAACATCAACAACAGGGCGTAAATGTTACAATATTTAGAGTTTATAAATAGCTATCGTAGATAGTAGATTATCAGTGTTATAGTAATGCATAGCATGGTTGTTTTTCATCCTTCATTATATGCTCGTACAAGATTTCAAAATACTTGTGTTAATCAGATGTAATAAAATGTGTTTCAGTCACTTGGTTAAGTGTATGTTAAATACATATTGACTGCCTATGAGGCGGCAGTGGTATCGTAGGCGACTGCTGTTCTTGAGGTCTCGGGTTCGATTCTCGGGTCGGTCCAAATATATGTATGATCTACTAATATTTGTTTCGGAGTTTGGGTTTTTTCTATGTATTACATGCATGTATTTCCAAAAAAAAAGATATATGTTGTGGGGGAACGGGTATCAAGTTCCCACCAACACAAAGGGAGGATCCTCCGACCAGGCGAGGTGATCATGCCTGGCGGGCTACTGCCCAACAGTTGATGTTGGGATGTTGTATATATGATAATCGGCGCGGGAACTTTATTTGCGCGATTCAGGATTGGTAGTTACTCCGTGTAGTGTAGTTTGTAGGTACAGTGCGTTACTTCGTAGTTCAGTGTATCTTCGGTAGATGGCGCTGTATGTGGAGGTCGCCACATCACTCCCCTCCAAGACTGGAGGTCGATATATGTTGAGTCAGCTGTCTGTGCTCTGATGCGGAGCTTGCCAGTGCCAGGAGTGAGTAGTTCCAGTGAGTCGGAACTGAATGCCGCTAGTCCCAGTGAGTCGGAACTGAATGCCGCTAGTCCCAGTGAGTCGGGGCTGAAGTCCGCTGATCCCAGTGAGTCGGGATCGCATGCGGTGCGCGGTGCTGCGGTGAGGTCCCCAGTGAGTCGGGGCGATTGCTGCGTAGTGGCTGGCTGCTGCGTAGACGGGAGAGATGTGCTCTGCTTACATGGACCGTAGGTGCAGTGTGCTGTGCCTAGACGCTGTAGAGGCCGTAGGGGTTACCAGGCTGGAGCGGTCGCGTCCTGCGTGTGGTATATCCCAGTTGAGGCCGAGGTTGCTGGCTGGCTTGAGACTTGCTGTGGGAGTGAATACGATGGTGCTGCGGATCTGCCACCTTGAAGGCTGCTTCCAATCACGTCGGGGTCACCACTTTGGGGGAACGGGTATCAAGTTCCCACCAACACAAAGGGAGGATCCTCCGACCAGGCGAGGTGATCATGCCTGGCGGGCTACTGCCCAACAGTTGATGTTGGGATGTTGTATATATGATAATCGGCGCGGGAACTTTATTTGCGCGATTCAGGATTGGTAGTTACTCCGTGTAGTAGGGATGGCGATTCTCTCCGAAAAAGATCGATTTTTAAATCGATTCGAATCGTGACCTGATGAATCGATCCACAAAAAAATCGAGGTCTAAAAGATCGATTTTCAAAAAATCGATCTTTTTTCGAATCGATAGTTTATATTAACAAAAAATGATGGGAGTTTTATTATTTATAAAACAATCAATTTTTAGGTTAAAAAATAGCGTTTGCGCTGTTTCACCGAGTGAGTGAGGATACCGGAGGCCCATACCACACCCCCTTCCCCCATCATCTTTCCCATCCCCCAAAGGTCGGCAACACACTTGTGACGCCTTTGGTGTTGCGGGTGTCCATCGGCGGCGGTAATCGCTTACCATCAGGTGATACGTCTACTCGTTTGCCCACTATTCAATAAAAAAAAATAGATGAACGGACATAAAGTAATAGTAAAGTATGAATATTTCCAATAATTAGGAATTACACATATTATTTATTAGTTATTGCAATGCTCATTACTCTCATTAGTAATTATTCGTATGTATACGTAAATATAAATGACACATATATGGTTAGATTTATTAATCACAAATAACAGAACAAACTGAAAATAATAGCATCAAATAAAAATAAGGAGTGCTTCACTTACGTACACTCAATTAGTTATTATTCCGCAACAAATATTACACAAAAATCTTTATTCATTTCGTTATACACAGTATGCTTAATAAACAGTCACTTAGTTATATAACAAACAAACAAATTAATCGAATGATGTGAGTGATGACGCAATCACAGCACAGATACAAAAAGTTAAAGATTATAAACGTAACTTTTTTCTATTGAAAAAAAGTGAGGTAGTTAGACGAAAAAGACTAAACACACAGCCATCTCGTGAGTTTTTGAGTAATTAAATGGCAGTACTCTTGTTATACGGGCACCTACACCTAGAACTAATTATATGGTTAATACAAAAACAGAAAAAATCGAATGTCGATTTTAAAGGGTTATGAATCGATCCAATGAATCGATTCAGTACTACATATCGATTCCAAAGATCGATTTTCTTGGCTCCGAAAAATCGATTTCTCGATTAATCGATCTCAGATCGCCATCCCTACCGTGTAGTGTAGTTTGTAGGTACAGTGCGTTACTTCGTAGTTCAGTGTATCTTCGGTAGATGGCGCTGTATGTGGAGGTCGCCACAATGTCTTTATATCAGTTGTCTAGTACCAATAACACAAGCTCTGCATACCTTGGGACTAGATGACGTTGTGTGTAAAATGTCCGAAATATTTATATTTTACTAGCTATTGCCCGCGGCTCCGCCCGCGTTTATGTCGGTTTTTTCGCGGTCGCGGATATGTGACTGATGCAAAAATTTTATAAAAACAATCCTTGATGCGGATTATATATCATTCTAAAATTTCAGCTCGATCGGTGCAGAACTTTTTGAGTTTTTGAAGCGTACACAAACCAACATAACATATGTACATAGATTTATATTTAAAACACGCAGATAATCACATTGCTCTGCTCTTTTTGACAGCTTGATTAAGGTTTTACCCAAGCTGTCAAAAAGAGTATTGGGTTAATACTGTGTATATTCCGTGTACGTAAATTACATATATTTGTATGTATTTCATGTTTAGTGTTCTAGATTCTATGTAGAAAGTGTTGTCAATTTTCTAGAACTTCTTAATTTATTTCGGCATTTGTTAATAAGTACGCATATTATACATACTCGTACATATGCCGAAATCATCGCATTTACATCGCAATGTTATTGTTATTTACTGTCCTAGTTATAATTAAGAAAAGGTGTTTTTATAATACCTTCAATTGCATACCATAAAATTTTAGGTCAATTTGTTAAAACCCGACCAAGTGCGAGTCGGGCTCGCGCAGGAAGGGCTACGTACCATCTCTAATGTCATCGTCTGTTTGTAATATTAAAATAACCGCTTTTTATTAGATGCATGTAAACACGATACATATTCCAAAATAGCATTTTTAAATTTTTTGTCTGCCTGTCTATCAGTCTGTTTGTCTGTCTCTTTGTTCCGACTAATCTCTGAAACGGCTGGACCGATTGTGACGTGACTTTCACTGGCATATAGCTGATGATATAAGGAGTACTTTTTTTACTTCGATCCGCGGCGTTTCCTCGGTAACAGCGCGGGGATCAGCTAGCTACATATACACATTTTTTTTTATTTATTTATTTAAAATCATATACATATTCTACATGTTCAAGTCTGCCAAACTGTAACACAGTTTTAAACGTCTACCTGTTGCCGCTGTTGCAAAAAACGTCAAAACAATCAAGTATGATGTATGGGAGCCCCCTTTAATGTTCATTTTATACTATTTGTAGTATTTGGTGTTATAACGGGAACAGAAATACATCATCTATGAAAATTTCAAATGTCTAGCTAGCTATCACGGTTCTTGTGATACTGTCTGGTGACAGACATACGGCAAGAAAGATACGAACAGCGAAGTCTTAGTAATAGGGTCCTGTTTTTACCCTTGGGTACGGAACCCTAAAAATCTATTTCATAGTTCTCATACTATATAGTACCAGTCATAGTGATAATGGCAAATTTAGGTGACACTTGTTTATTTCATTTATGTATTGTGTAAGTAATGTGTGTAAAAATGTAAATAAATAAAGATGCATAGATATGACATGCGTTTCATTGTCAGGCTATTCTTATCATGTTATTGTAACATTTCATCAACGTGAAGGTAAAATATCCAGATTAATTCTCTAGGTTACCTGTATAACCTAGACCTGCATCGAATAGGTAAAATCGAATGTTTAAGATTACTAGTGGTCGCCCAGTAGTCCAAATTCAAACTTTTTTTTCTGCACTTTTCCTCCATATCTATGTATATGTATTAATACCCGAGGCAAAATTATTGTATACCTTTTTACCAAAATTGGTTAAGTTTATGTGAAGGAGAAGCGTAGAAAGTAAAAAATTGGAAAAAAAAGAATTATTATGTGAATTCGTTAACATAATTTTCGTAAAAAGAGGTACAAATTTTTGGCTTCATTTATTATATAGATTAGTTCAAAGATATGCAATGTAGATATTTTGGAACTGACCAGACTGTGCGTACTTTTTTTTTTTTTTTTTTTTGTGCTGGAATCCCCTCGGATACCACCTACTGGTGGCATGTCGGACTCGAACCGACCAAAACCGCACGCCGTCTCGGGTACTAGATGCCGGGGAACCAGGTGCACCCTAGAAAGGAAAACCCTGGAACCCCGACGAACCTCGGGCCACCTACGCTTTGTAGATGGCCCCCTACTGTGTGAGGGCCCCAATGTTCCCGTTAATGTCCTCCAGGGCGCGTACGCTCCGCAGCGTCCGCGCCATAGACTGTGCGTACTAGATGTAGGTCTGACGCCGGCGACAACAAAACAAAATAGCACAAACGCTGTCACTTTAGCTTGGTCTTCTGTTAGAGGGTATTGGCGCCCCGGTCGAGCTGGCCCGGTTGCTTCTACTGCCTTGATTCTTCTTCAAATTATAATTCTGTATTATCAATCTTTAGAGCTAATAAGTCAGAGGTTGGGATGGAAGAACAATAATTTGCAAATCAGACGCCCGTTGCTTACTACTGTTTATTTAAGTTAAACAAAATTTAAGCGATGTTTTCTATATTTAGATTCTAAGTAAAAATAACTTAAGGTACATGTAATTCTAAGCAGCTTAGAGTTTGAATAATTTTAGCATTAACACAATGATAATTATAAAATTAAGTTACAAGAAAACTATGCTTTTTTTAATAGTGTGCAATAAAAAGATCTAAAAATTATTATGATTGTAAGTAGTTAATGAAAGTAAAGCTTTGATACTCCAATAGATGTCGCTGTTTTCAAAAAAATTGTAAACAATCTTTTTGATTTATAAAAGGTTTTGTGTAAGTAGAAAATCGTTATTTTAATTTATTGTAAATCACTTTAAGATACTGAAATATTAACTTTAAGTATATAAAATCATATTGAGAAAGGACCACTATCTAGAAAAACGAATGCTACCAAAGTATATCAGTAGATGGCGCTGTTAACAATAAACATCCGTCTTACGATTTTTTTCGATCAGGACACGTGACCTGACGCGAGTTTATGGTCACGTGATTTGACGCCCAGACGCGAGTTTATACAATTTTACCCATTCCAAAAAAGTACACAGCGCCGCTAAAGAAGTTTTCACTTCAAAAATTTCAAAGTCTACTAACTTTTAGCCGCGATTCCGTCCGCATGCTTGTCGGGTTTCTTTGTAAAGAGCCTAAATTCTGCCTAAAGAATCAAAGTATCTCCATGTCAAATTTCATTGATGTCGGGGCAGCGGTAGTCGAGAAAGCGTAACAGACAGGCAAAATTACTTTCCAATTTTTAATACATATTAGTAGTTTGTTACCTCATTTACTTAAATCGGTTCAATAGAGTAGGTGCTACGATGGAACATACTAGATGTACTACTACATACTAGTACGTTTATACTAGACTGCCAAAAATATATGTTTGTTTGTTAATATTGTTTTTCACGTAGTCGGGTAAAAATAGTGTCTTCGTGTGTACTTTAGTGCTTGTTGAAAATTGAGTAATTGTTGGTACCCAATATATATAAATAACGTGATCTCATTATCTTTATCTCGTGTGACAGAGCTTATTAAATTATGTCGTAAAGTATTATGCCCAGAGAGGTGCTACCTTTCATAGTTAAGATGTAATTTGAAACTCGAGTTAAATTAATTAAATTTGAATAAAGAGACAGGCAGATATACTCTTGGGTGTGACTGTAACGTGCTGTTCTATTTTAAATAGAGAATTAAAATCGAAGTTTATTAGGTACTTTATATATTAAACTAGCTTTCACCCGCGGTTTCGCTCGCATTCAATACTAAGTGTCCTATGTTACTTCTAATACCTCCAAGAATATGTGTACAAAGTTTAATGATAATTCCTTAAATAGTTTTCACGTGAAAGCATAACAAGCAAACTTACATTTCAAATCCTACTAATATTATTAACACGAAAGTTTGTGAGTATGAAAGTGAGTATGTTTGCTGCTCTTTCACTCAAAAATTACTGAATGGATTTTGATGAAACTATAATAATATAGCTTATAGCGTAGCACCGCGGGGTTCAGCTAGATTATAATAATTATAGGATTTCTAGTTGCTCCAGCTTTCAAAGTCGGCTAATTCTACGAATAAAAATGAAGTGTAACAGTAGTCATTCATGTAGACCTTGATGTTCATTGGTTTGGCCCGCTCCTGTTTTTAGTCTATCATAGTTTGAGTCTTAGGTACTTATAATAAATTTAATTAAAGGTACGCTTCAGAAGTAGGGAAGTGAACCAAAAGGAAAATTAAAAATGAAAGGAACAAGGAAAAGAAAAGCAAACAGAGAATAAGCTATATTCCGGGTTAACACGTGTTTGCCCTAGATAAAGTTACTCATTAGTGTGCAGAAAACTTATTGTATGTGCACATTTTGCTTAAAGAATATCTAATTAATGATATGAGGTAATATTAAAAGACTAAATACTAAGAGATTCCTAAGAAGACAAAGATGAGTGAAAATAATTTCTCTAATGCTCGGGAATTTTTTAGTTAAAACCGACGATGCACTTGCAAAAGCTACCCTATATTGGAACCCTTATAATTTAAGCCCTAGTTTGATAACTTTCAGGCAAATTATTCTTAATGATTAATGCCATTAGGTACTAGCAATTTAATACATTCACTCAATTTTCTATGAAAACAAAAAGAGTTTTACTATGTACATTTTTTGATACATCGGACCATTTTCGAATTTTAATGAGTTCTATTTCTCCAAATAATCGGCTGGAGTTTCGATGTAATTTGAACTCGTTTTTCTTTAACTTAACACTTATGTTGTTCCTAGCTACTTTAATTAAGTCTAAGACTTTATTAGTCGTCCTTGGTAGTACGCTGGATGGGCTTCAAACTCGTAATAATACATTTGATCGTAAGTCCAAGGAAACTAAAGATAGCAACGCTACTACTGTTTGTTAATAATACAGACGTTGTTTCAATAAAAGTAATATTAATAGTTCTAAAATTAATAGTTCTTTGTGTGTTACACTTTCACTGTTGAACGACTCAATCAATCACCGCGACATTTTGGCCATATGTTGATAGAAAAAAATAATCTTCCCCTCTTATTCGAAAAACTATACTCATCCCATTGTATCCATCCAATTTGGATATTAATTATTATTTTAATCAAATTTCTGAAATTGCACAGTTTACTTTAAGTTCTTCTAAAATTACTAACATTAAAAATTTTCTTCAAACGCCAGGTATTATAGTATAATACCTAATGCTACTATAATATTCTAATACCGAACATAAAGTTTCGGTAACATCTCGTGAATTATTTATAAGACGCTTAACTTCGTATACACTTTGATCTTTTCACGGATTGTAGTCCATGAGATTAATAATTTATTGTTCCAATAATGAATGTTAGTTACGGATATTGAACAGTGTTTATCTTAAGAATAATTCGTGTGTGAGTACAGTAGATAAAGCTTTAATAAAATAGTTTGGAAAGCAAATTATATTCAATCAATTTGCTTATATTGTTAACCTGTATAATGCTTTCTAACAATCAATAATATATAATTTGCTCTTACATTGAACAGAGTTTGTTATCTAACAACGTTGCATGCGTCATCGTATAAAATTGTGCTAAGTGGTAGTTTTTATGGGACTAATCCCGCCCACATACCCACCACTGTAACTTCTGAGTACCAGGAACAGCATTGACCCGCGAGCGCACCGAATTACTACACTCGGGTAGTCCCAGGAAAAATTCAACTGTCTCAGAACCCGCAACGAAATTAATCAGAAGAAAACTGGAAGGTTTTTAAAAGGTGATATTATACGCTATCCGTACGTTGTTGCATTTTGAAACGAAGTTCCTTATGGCACGTTGTGTAAGGGGGCTAGACGGAAAAATTGTCACGACACAATTTGTTGACACGACACAATTTGTTGTCACGACAGAATTTGTTGTCACGACACGACGACGACACACACAGATATTTTCGTTTCGTCTTTCTATTTCGAACTTCGTTCCATCCGGGTGTCCCTTGACACCTCTCAAGTTTTTATTGTGTTCTAAAGGGCCTTAAAATTCTATCCGTTATTCCTCTCCAATTTCCCCGTTAACTTTTTGTTTCGCTGTGTCATCTCTTCTCACACAGGTTGAATTAGTACTACTCCGATTTTCGTCAATAATTTATCACGAATACAGACATCTGGTTGACTGTAGAGATTACTTTCGAGCGATAAGGCCGCTTCTTGCACCTCCTACCTATATGTTACCTATGGAATTAATCTGGTGTAGAATACAGCGATATGTTATTACTATTACATCTTGAAAGACTTTGCAGCGCATTCATACGAGTATTATATAAGTGTTCTTGATAAATGCTTTTAAAAATGTTTTTTTGTTAAATTATTATTTTTGTTTGTTTAAGAGATTATATCACTGATTCGATTATAAACGAATATGTTAGCTGAGCACCAACAATCTCTATCGTACACAAGAACACACCGTGTACCTATAGAAATCGTATCTGGGATCGTCAGCATCGCGAGTTGTAGGAAATTTCAATTTTCCGCAAATTTGCGTCCCGGCAATCTTGGCTGAGTTCGCCAGAGCGCAGTGCTAAAAGAAATATAACATAAAGAGTTTTTGAGGCTCATGAGGGTGTACCTATGGTAATAGTTTGTTTAGATAAACAAAACTGAGAAAAAAAGGTATTTATATTTATGCTTTACACATCACATCATTAATCGTACGTAGTTTTACATTTTGTAAAATAATGTTATCTTTTAATTGAGTCGATTGTACTACTCGTAATAACGGACAATAATTTTGTTGAATATTATATAATTACAATTCTATTACTTACTGTTATTCCATTTCCAGTATCATAACAAGAACCTTTAATCAAGTGTAATCCGACCAGCAAAAAATGTAAACTGTTAAAACCCTTGTAATCTTGTATAACGAGGTGACATAGGCCCGTAGCGTGACGTGTTACGTCATTCTTCACTCGTGAAGGCTTTAAGGGTGATAAAGCCACGTACAATAATGAGTTTGTACAGTTAGCAAAAAAATTGAATTAAATTTATAATATTATAACAGTCGCAACTCAGTATTGTACAGTCAGTTGTGTAATATTGATAGGTACATAAATTATTTATTTATTTAAAAACTTTATGCACAAAATGTACAATGGCGGACTTCATGCCACAGGCATTCTCTACCAGTCTATCATCGGGTGGGGCGGAAATTAATGAGAAGGTGAACTACACCTTGGTTAGGAATTCTGAAATAGACATTAAAAATCAAAAAATTAGAAACAAATGATAGAAAGAATAAAAATACAATGAAATATGATAAATCTAAACATCCATACAAAAACAGATGATAAACGTACATATACTTAAATATAGGAGACTAGGAGAGCCATCACCTTAACCCTGAATGAGTTACGACTAGGTGCCATTTTGATGTCCTTGGAAAGGGCATTCCAGAAAAGGATAGATTCAATGAGGGAGGAAGAATGAACGCATGTAGAAGGGGCATGACAGTAGGAGGCTATTTGTGAAAATGGGGAGTTCTGTCATGATTAGATCCCAGGAACTGGAAGGTGAAAGACAGGTAAGTAGGCGACTTAAGGATAGTGTAGAGAGCCGTTAAGGCGCGCAGTTGACGACGCTGACTAATAAGGAGCTAATTTAATTTAAGACAAAAGGAGGAGATATGATCATATTTACCAAGATTAAAAACGAATCGAATGCAGTTATTTAAAATTTATTGTAAATAATGTATAATAAATATATGTATTTGTTGAGAAGATCATCAGCGAGATCGTATTCGCTTTCTAATTAATATTTACTTTGTTAGATTCATTGTCGTGTTCTTTACGTTCCATCTGGCTTTCTTTTGTAATCTGAGATACCCTATCTCAAGTATTATTCCTACAGAAATTACAGTAAAAAACTAGTGAAGAAGATGAATGAATGTAAGCACCTCAAGCACTAGAGAAATAATTAATTATTTACAAATTTAATGATATAATAATAAATATATTAAAAGCAGATGAAAAGACAAATCAGTCTCTTCATAGAAATATGTAACGAAAAGGCCGAAATAACATAAAACCAATCAGGATTTTAATGAAGATATAAGTTTCAGCAATATATTACAAGAAATTGAAGACTGAGGGTTGATTGTAACGTGATTTTATTTTTATTACAGTGTTAACCTTTTAAAATTTAATAGAAATTCAATGTGGGGGAACGGGTATCATGTTCCACCTAACACAAAGGGAGGATCCTCCGACCAGGCGAGGTGATCATGCCTGACGGGCTACTGCCGAACAGTTGATGTTGGAATGTTGTATATATGATAATCGGCGCGAGAACGATTCAGGATTGGTAGTTTCTTCGTATTGTAGGTTACTCCGTAGTTCAGTGTAACTTCGGTAGAAGGCGCTGTAGTATGTTATGTTGTATGTGGAGGTCGCCACATTCAATATACTGAGAACAGCTGTGTAATTTACTCTGATGAATATTATTCATATTGTCTGTAGGTGATAACTAAGCTAATCACACTCGTTACAACTATGAACATTTAGAATCAGTTTTAAATACATATTCAACTCACTTTTTGTACCTATATACCTACTATATTTATTTAATGACTTTATGCACTAAATTTGCACATTGGCAGACTTAATTCCCAGGGTGGTAAAAACTTCGGGTGGTGCACAAATGTGTAAGGTAGGTGTAAAGAAGTTATATATTATGTAGTCAATTAAAATTTACACAGTTCACCACATATTTAACATATACATAATTATATAATTTACAACATATATACACCATAAATACCGTCATATATAGTGTGCTATGGATGAGAGGAGAAGTTCGTGGTAAGAGCATAGGTACCGGAGGTACGGGGTAAGGTAAGTAGGTAAATATGGTGAGTTGAGAAATGAAAATAGAGAGATAAGTGCACGCTGATAGCGCCGTAGGCGAATAGGCAACCATTTTAACTGGGAACGCAAAGCAGATATATGGTCATACTTCCGAAAATTTAAAATATATCGAATACAGTTATCGAGACGGAGGTATGCATTCAAGACTTATACATCACCATAGGCGATTATTTGAATTATTAAATACTCATTACTTATGTACTTGGTATATAATATACTATTGTAGCGGTCACGGATTCAATTTCATCTTTTCCATACAAAATAAATATTATTATATTATTATATATTTCTACATTGCGTCGTCACACTCATTGCTGTAAGTGTGCGACAGAGAGAGAGAGATGTCAAATCGCCTACATTTATGCGTACTACCTGACTCACTCTCTGCTTGACATTATGTAACATCGCATGCCAAACTCATTGCTGTAAGTGTGCGACAGAGAGGGACGTCATACGTTTACATCTATGCATGATACCTGACACACTCTCTCCTTAATATTAGGATAAATACAGGTGTTGTTTTTGTATATAATTCAGTCATAGAAATTAAATCACCAGTCATCTTTTGATACTATCCTTTTACAATCATCCGGTTGTTTTATTCAATATATACCTACGGTCGTCCGCATACATAACTGGTTGATTATAACACTGGTGGCGCACACAACATAAGTTAGCGGTTTTGGTTCCACTACCTTAACCGCTACACTATAAACAATTATAGATCTCAATGTTATTAGTTATTGTTTTATTTGTGTCATCTCTTACTGATAATATGACATCATTGATAATATGTAATTCATACTAATATTATAAATGAGAAAGTAAGTCTGTCTGTCTGTCTAATTTTCACAGCTAAACCGTTGCATCGATTTCAATGAAATTTGGCATTGAGATACTTTGATTGTCAGGAAGGACATAGGCTAGGTTTTGCTGTGATAACCCGACCAAAACGAGGGCGGAGCCGCGCGCAAAGGCTAGTACAATATATGTACCTATGTTAAAATAACAGAATAAGAATTTACTTCCTTTTAGAGTTTAAGTAAACAATGTTCAAGGTAGAAAGACAAACACCAAAAGTAACAATGAAAGTGATCATAGAGAAAGGAAAAAACCGGCCAAGTGATCAGGCCACGCATAGATTAGGGTTCCGTAGTCACACAATATTTTACATATCTATTTATTTCGTTATTTTTGTACGTAGCTTTCCGTCTCAGAGCATTTTACCGGTTAGGCCTCTATGACTCTGGAACTAATAATGTTATCTAAGCCGTTATAACTTTCCTTAAAACTTCATCAACTGTTCTTAAAATACCTATCTTATGATACCCGACACGGCTAGACGCAAAATAATAAAACATCCGCACTTAACGTAAAGGAGAGGAACCCTAAAAAAAAAAGTTCGTGATTTGATTTTAGCACTCGTTAGATGTGGTACACGACGTGATTAATGTTTATAGCCCTAAATCTTTGGAAGGTAAGCCGAGGACGGACGCACGGACGGACGGACAGACATGACGAAACTAAAAGTGTTCTGAGACGTAAACTACGGAACTCTAAAAAAGGGCATAGAATGAAAACCTTTTTGTATTTTTCTTTGTACTTTAAAACTTTTTGTGAGTCAAGAATAGCGTTCAAGATTAAATAAATGTCAGAGTTTGAAATGACGAAAACATTTTGTAAGAAAACTTCTCTTTGTTGTTAACAACAACACACTTGGAAGTTATCCGATGTACAGATTTGTGTTGTAAAACTTCTAATTAAGGCGGTAAGAAGTTATAAACTTTGAGCATCTACCGCTGTTTGGCGGGCTCTGGTGTTGCTCAGTGCACCAACTACATAATAATATCTGTCAGGATATTGTAGTTATATAATCGTCATTTTTATGTAATTAAATATGGACAAAAATGGACTACCGTTTATAAAAAAGTAATAAAAACTACTATTAATGCCTAAATTGTGTAAGCTGTTGTATAACCAAATCCTTAAATTGACTTATCTGATTGAGGTATAAGATATGCCACAAACATTGTTTTCATACTCCAAAGTACGCTTATGCTAATTTCTGGTAAACCAGAATTCTACAGTGTTGCGATTAGACCGGTGAAGACATCTCACCTGAAACCGTATACCTACACTAAGTATTAGTAACTTTCAGTTAGTTAAGTAAGAGTTTTTGAGAGCCACGCAGTGATACCATGGTCTCAAAGAAAACCGGTGTGCAACTTCATCCATTCCACCCCCCTCCCTTTCCTAATCCCTCTAAAGGCTGACAACGCACTTGTGTACCGCCGGTAATCGCATATTGCAGGCGATACGTCTGCTCCTTTGCCCTCTATTCCATAGAAAGTCTAGTAGTTACATTTGTATTTAAGGTATTATAACGAATAAACTCAGGTAATGGTGATGGTAATGATAGAATAAAGAATAATCTGCAGACCGTACTTGTCCCGAGTTTTATTCAGCAGACAATAGTGTAGTAGGACTCATTAGTGCGTCAACTAGCACGTTTTCTAGTGGACTACGCAGGTGTTAAGTTGTAAGGGTACAAAACTAGAAGATACAATTGGCGGCCTTATCGCCCAAAAGCAATCTCATACAGGCAACCATGGGAATCCAAAATGGAAGATTGCACAGAGTATTGTCACGCTGCCAATTTTCTTGTAATTTAATTTTCGAATGTCCTATAAAGTTGCACTACACATTTTCTTGAAGGTTGTATCGGTCAAAAAATACTCCAGGTAGCAGTAATTACGTTCCACATATTTGTTGTGCTAGGCAAAAGTTTCTTCCAATCCAAGTGATGGGAATCGATGTTTTACCGCGAAGAACTACTATTTTTTGTATCGCACTCAGTATGTGTGTTATATATAACAATATACAATTAACACCTACAATTTATCGACTGTTATATAATGTAAAAATGGCAATTAAATGTAATTCTCATGTTGCTCACGATGATCTCCGATAGTGTCTGATCCGTTTTAGCATTTTATTTATTATGTGTATTGCCGCTAAATCGAGCATGATTGAGAACACGCAGATGAAATTGCGTGGGTCAGCTGGTATTGTTATAATTTTCTACAGTTTTATCGTACATAACTACGTAACATTTTCAATTAAGGTTAGTTGTTATGTAATGTGAGACCAGGCTTAGGAAATACAGGAAAACTGTATTAGGAAAGTCTTATAATTATATATATACGGATTTATGGGGATCGGACAAGGGTTTTAGTGTAACGATCTACGCTTATTTAGGGGAATACTATACGTCTATAAAGTAACTGAACTATGTCAACCACTCTTGTCAATATTGTTTTTCTGTAACCTAATGTCGTCTATTTTGTTCTTACTGTCTACTATAATCTATAAACGGTTACTTAAATAACCTTAATACTGAAGAAAATTCAGTAATTATGATCATGAATTCTAACCTTAATAACTGGACTGTTATAAGTGGGGCCACTAGGTAAATTTTTGAGACAAAAGGCGTAACGGAATTTAAAAGACTTCTGTCTATTTTTGGGGTTGAAATTTGTTTCGCTATTAGTTAGTAGTACTTGCTTTAGAAATAAACATTCAACAGCAACTATAGAAACAACATATAAAATTTCTCATACGAATCCTTGTGTAAACCGAAAGTGAATTTATTAATTATATTATTCTATTCCAAATATAATTCAATTCTTGGTAAGATGTCTCCAATACTTCGGGAATAGGGGCTATAATCTGATTATTCATCGTTTTCTAACAATAGAAAACGATCGTAAATGACCGAAAATTCAAATTCTACCCACTTAATAGCCCATATTTCAGTCACGCTGCCGGCTGAATGGGGTTAAAAGTCACTTATGAAGATTATTCACGTCGTGATAGGCGAATGATAATAATGAGTTCAATCACTTGAATTAATTTGTTTAATTTTGTGTTAAAAGAATGATTTTGATTATGTTCTTTAGGTATTACGATAAAAGAGAGCTGCATATTCTATGGGTTAATATTTTGTCTACTGCTTTGCTAAGGAGGGAAGTGCACTTGTGGGTATTTCTAACTCCTCCAGTTTTTTATCATTCGTTCAATCATTTCGTTGCCGGTTCCAAGACAGCAAAATATAGTCTTGGACTTTTTTGTGGATCACTTTTGTTGGTCCTGGTGTAAAGGAGTTACAGCGGTGGACGCGTAATCAAGATTAGTCCCTAAAGGTTAAAATTTCGAATTCTAAATTTCAATTTAAGAAATATCAATCTAACAGTTTAGAAAACGTGATACTTGTTGGCTTACTCGTAAGATGTAACATATTTCACTCAGCGGTATATGGGAAAAAAAACAACGTTAGGAAGTCCGCATATTTGTAACAATAAATTGTACGTGTGTAACGACCTGTGAATGGAGATAGGTAGCACGATCTATCATGGGGAATGAAGACTGACGACATGGAGATGGTTTCTAAATCTCCAATACGAATTATTTACCCAAGAATTTATGATATTTTTGCTAAACACGCAAGAGGAAAAGTCAACAAGGCAGGACATATTGTATTCTCAAGTAACGATTAAAAAAAAAAAAAATTTAATCAATTAAATGGTACATTAATAAAATATGGTTTTACGTAATTATTGACATACTCGTATTTGCACTACAAATAAATTTACCATTATCGCAAAGGGAGTAAGTTAGAATAAATAGGTTGTTATATCAATAAAATAAAATTATATCATATTTAAAAACAACATGTTGGTTAATTCCTATTTTCTGATTGGTTTGAGGTTTCCATGGTGTTGTTAGCTTATTAGTTGGTTAAGCTAGTACTTACTGTATAAACGATTCATCAGAATAATTCTCAGTATGTGAAGTTCTATAACTTAGTATTATATCAGTAACATAATAGAACAATTCTCATAAAATATCAAGTAGTTGCCACACGACTTCAAGAACGGAGCTTAAGATTGTTTTTGAAAAAGACTCACGAGCCCGTAGGACCGGAATTAATTTTCTATTTTTGAACATAGTAGAAAGAGTAGCAAGTGTAGTAATTTGGTAGAGATTGTAAATAATGATTGTATTAGAAAGGTGTGCTAAAGCATATAATACAAGGCTGAATATTGATGACGTTTTTCAATAAATCATTGAATCCTGACTGTACCCGTCAGTATAAAAGGATTAAAAAATAAAAAAGGAATGAAATAGTTTTTTGTCTTTTCAATTATATACCGTAATGACATTTGACTTGACTGCCTCGGTGGCGTCGTGGTAGCGTATGCGACTGCTACGCTTGAGGTCTCGGGTTCGATTCCCGGGTCGGACCAAATGTTTGTATGATCTGTAAATATTTGTTTCGGAGTTTGGGTGTTTTCTTTGTATAATATGTATGTATTTACAAAAAAAAGTATATAAGTCATTATATCAGTTGTCTAGTACCCATAACTCAAGCTCTACTTAGCTTGGGACTAGATGGCGTTGTGTGTTAGATGTCCGGAATATTTATTATCATTCAATTTACATTATTATTGTTAGTTTTTAAGTTAAAATTATTGTTAACAATTATGATTCATCACAACAACAAAACTATTATCGGGCCTCTCGATGTGGATAATGAAAAGTATTTCCGATATGATGACTAATGTTTTGAATATATCATAAAGTAGGGTCGCATTTAATTCTTGGATGTTGACAGATTATATTCTGATATGACTGGTCATGACATGAAATAGGTATATTTCATAAAATGGTCGGTCACTTGATAAATATATTTATTTAAACCTGGGCACGACATACCTATCGAGTTCACTATTAATTTTACTTTAAATATTAATTTAAGAAGTTCAAATGGATGGGGATATACTAAAATCGTGTTAGTAGATTGTTATGTATATGTGACTCTAACTGAACCAAAGTGACTCTACTCTCCCTGATGGAAAACAAAAGCAGAATTAAAGAGTGGTGGTAACCATACTCGTTGCTAATGCAGAAAATGCAACAATGCAGCTTGATGACACTCCGGTCTTGTACTCACCAACGAAACAAGACAGCACGAACGCTATCGTTTTACTTTGATCTTCTGTGCGAAGGTAGTACCGCCCCGGTCGAGACGGCCCGTTCGTGCTGAAATCAGTGTGGCTATACTACCTTGAATTTATGTTAAAGTAACTCTTAATTACTGAGGTATGTTTAATGATGAAATTTGATGTCTTAATATTTATTTACACCTTAACACTTAATTGCAAACAGTTTAAAATAACTCTAAAATATTTAAAACTAGCTGCGTTCGTGTACTTCGTACACTTATCTTTTGTATTTTTAAGTTAAATTTAATTTTTCACCGTTCCCGTTGCCTACTACAAACATTTCGAAATCAAAATCAGCTAAATCGGCCTAGCAGTTCTCGAGTTTTAGCAAGACAAACGAACAGAAATAGATTTATATATTTAAGATTACACAAGATTAAGATTATGCTAGATTTATTTACCATTTTCAAAACAACGAGTTATCTCTTATTCTATTTGGAAAAACAAATAAATATATGATGCCCTTAGCCCGATGGCCATCGTAAATGTATTTCTGTTATGTACAACAAGTTATGTACGATGGACGTTCTATAAAGCGATAGAGCGCTGTCAAGAAACGTTGTCAGTAGTAAATCATGTTTATTTCATTCTCTCTACACGAACTGTTTGTGACTGGTTGACTACATACATACATTTCAGGCTAAGATTTGTGCCATATTGTTATTTATTTACTCGAGACATTATATTCTGGTTGCGTACTTTTTACTAAAGATGTAGGCGTACATAGCGCAGCATGTGTTCCACGTATTGGCCTGAAGGGAACAGGGTTTTGTTTTAAGGACGACTTTAATTTCCACATATTTATTTTAGAATTTGGTTCAATATTTAAGTATATTCTATAGCTGATGAGGTATACTAGTGTAGGCTACCACAAATTGAAAAGTTTATATTAGCCAACACTCCTAATAAATTACATATAAATAAAACAATGAAAACTTATTTCCATTCTTACTTCAAAACTTCTTACACCTCATGAATATTTTCCCATCAATGATAAGGACTTCAAAAGATGTTTCAATATTTACTCAATCAGTCATAAAAGGCGTTCGTAATACATATATGAATTTATTTTTCCTTTTTTCTATTTTCATAAGTTTCTGTACAGTTAGTGTTTTCTTTAGAATCATATTTCTATAAATAGTTTTGTTTTGAACCCTACTAACCGCTATTCTCACAGTATACTCCAAACCTCAGAAGATATAAAGAATTATTGAGAAAATGGGCTGTATTGTATATGAGTACATTTTCCCTGTTATTATTATATCTAGGTGCTTCCCATGAGGAGGAAGACGGCGTGTGTTGATGACGGGCCACTACCAAACTAAATGAATATAATAGCCACATATTTGTGGGGATGTGATACCAATTGAGTACGAAATCTATTTTTGTAGCTACTCATACTAACAAACGTGGTATAGTGCGTGACTAATGATAAAAGGACATCGAGGGTTTGGTAGAAATATTTATAGATAACTAGCTGACCCACGCAACCTCGTTTGCGTCTTCTATTGCCCGTAGCGTGAAACATTCTTCATTGGTGCTCTGCTCCTATTAGTATTAGCGTGATGACATATAGTCTATAGCCTTTCTCGATAAATGTACTATCCAACGATTATCTACTCCAACGCACATACGCACACTGTTTTGATAGATATGATTGAATTTGAACTTTGTACAGCGGTAATAAAGTGCAAATTGACTCATTGACGTTAGGAACACACCTACATGCTTCGACAACAGTGAGTGCTTGTAATATATGAACTTTATACAATAGCACTAAAGCTCAAATTGACTTTACGTTTTAGTGAGAAAACGTTTGTATGGGAAAAATAAAAGGGCTGTTTTTAGGGCTTTTCCGGCCATTATTCGAATTTTCCTCGCCGTAAAAACCATTCTTGAACTTCAACGAACATTTAAAAAAAAGAATTGGCCAATTTGGTCCAGGCGTTGTTGAGTTATGCGCTTACCAACACATTGAGCGATTCATTTTTATATTATAGATTTTGTTTGCGTATTTATCACATTCTGATTGAACTTTGCACTTTGTCTTTAATTTTGAATACGAAGTTATATTCTAATATTATAAATGCCAAAGTTTATAAGGACAGAGAGACAGTACAGATGTTTGTTACTCTTTCAAACAAAACTACTGAACGGCTTTGAGAATACTCAAATTTTAACCTAAACATAGGAATAATATTTATACTACTTTTACCGCGATATCCGATATACGTAAAGACACCAATCTAATTTAACATTTTAGACTTACCTTTCACTTTAATATAATGTTATGATATACGAAATAACTATTGACCAGATCTTTAGTTCAGCGTGTCCTTCATTCTCTCACTGTGCGATACCGGTGACGCACAATACGAGTTCTTGCTCCTATTTTTATCCTCAACCGTTAGTACCCTGTCTTCGGACGACACCTCCCTGATTGGAGTGTAAATTGTTTTGTGTTTTTAGGAATAAAACAACTATTTCTGTATAATATATAAGTATACCGGTGTATGGGATGTACAATTACAATAATTTTATTACACAATTAATATCTATAGAGAAGAATTCCAGTTAAGTTTTTTCCGTGGGAGAGCCGCGCTTCGGCATGAATGGGCCGGCTCGACCGGAGTGATACCACGGCCTCACAGAAAACCGGTGTGAAATAGCGCTTGCGCTTTGTTTCACCGAGTGAGTGAGGATACCGGAGGCCCATATCCCAACCCCTCCCCCATTCCCTCTCCCCATCCCCCAAAGGTCGGCAACGCACTTGTGACGCTTTTGGTGTTGCAGGTGTCCATGGGCGGCGGTAATCGCTTACCATCAGGTGATGCGTCTGCTCGTTTGCCTCCTATTCAATAAAAAAAAAAAACTGTAATTTCAATATCTCATTTTAATTATTATTAACTTTTGTTTTAATTTATCAGTTTTATTAGTACTAATGTAGCTGAGTCAAACATCACTTATTCACATCACATATGAACGGCCGATGCGTCGATTGAATATTGAATCACCGGATCCTGATGTGTGCGAAGCGATTTGGTTCTTCCCCTCGCAGGATATTGAAATAAAACATTCAGACTTCGATTTCTAATATGTTATGGTTGAATATGAAGTCTTATGAAAAAAGTTTTGCACGAATATCATTTCTTCTATTCTGAAATGTTATGATTAAATTGATATATTGTTTTAGTTCAATTTTTTTTAAGTATTTGTTTTGTTTCAATAGAAATCGATACTAATAATAAAACTAAAAAGTTTTCTTTGTTTGTTTGTTTGAACGCGCTAATCTCAAGAACCGCTGGTCCGATTTGAAAAATGTTTTCTGTGTTGGATAGTTCATTTATCGAGGAAGGCTATAGGCTATAGGTATAATCACACTAATACTAATAGGAGCGGAGCACCAATGAAGAATGTTTCAAAAATGGGGGGAAAATTTCACGCTACTGGCAATATACTCGTAAGACGCAAACGAGGTTGCGTGGGTCAGCTAGTTATAATATATGTATGTGTAATAAATTCAGAGAGTTGTTTCATTGATAATTTTATGCAACAGATTGCAGGTTGCGCTGATTTTCTTAAATGATTAGCTTGCCAAAGTGACTACTCTGGCTGATGGCAAGCATGAGCAAAATTCAAGAGTAGTGATTTTGACTTGTTGTTGTGGTGTCCTATTGAGATGTTCTGTATAATTAAGCCTCAGGTCTCGCACTGACCAATGAAACACGACATCGCAAATGTTGTGTATTATGGTTGGTCTTCAGTGAGAGGGTAAACTTCTGTATTTTTTTTCTGTTTGTGGTGGGTTGATACCTGAACCAGGTAAAACTTGTATCTCAAGTTATCAACCCTCCACCTTAAAAAGTTTTGAATTACAAATTAAATGCATTACAATTTTTTTTCCATAATGTGGGTATATAGAGAAACCTTTTATTATCGTCATTATATAAATACTTCTTTTTTTTCAATTCAATTTAATTTACTATGTCTTTTAGTTTAGACCAATCTTGTAAGCAAATAATTTGCTCGTACCATAGAGATATTATATTATGGATGTTGGTATAGTCCCGATGACAAATACGGTGTGATTCTGCGAAGAGTTTCCAGACGTAATCCTCAACTCAATATAAATTCATCTATTTTAATCTTTGAATATTTGTTTTAAAAATGTTTTCCAAATTTACTAGTGATTGTTTTAGTGTTATTTTTTTCATTGGTTTGTATCTTTATAACATTTTTTCCTGTAAGATTTTTAATACCATTATTATTTTCGGACATTTAACACACAACGTAATCTAGTCCCAAACTAAACAGTGCTTGTATTATAGGCGCTAGACAACTGATATAAATACATATATACTTTTTTTGGAAATAAATACATGTAATACATAGATAATTGAAATAATAAAGTTTTTTAGAAACAAACTTTTATTGGAAGGCATTAAAAATAATAAAATAAGAAACCCTGAATATTAAAACACAAAATACTCATCTAGACGAATCTAACGATGCTAAACTTGATGGTTTTGCGTTGTTTCATTACAGAGTTCCTTTGACCATTTCCCGGCTCCATCACCAGTCTAGTCGAGACGAATTAAACAAGTCCATACTTGATGGTTTTGCGACGTTTCTTTACACTAAGGTCACCTTCAGCTCCAGCATCACATCAAAAGTAAGTTAATAAAAAGCTTGTAAAAACATCCAAACTCTGAAACAAATATTTGCAGATCATAGAAACATTTGGTCCAACCTGGGAATCGAACCCGAGATCTCATGCACGGTAGTCGCGTACGCTACCACTGCGCCAACGAGGCAGCAAGATTAGAGAAAATTTTTATAAGTATTTATTTTTAGCTTGTGATTACATGGAGCTCGCCATAAATTATTTAAGATTTTCTACTAATTAACTTTCAAAGGACGAAAAAATACTTAAATAAATAATATAAATGTTAATACTGATTTAGGCAGTTTTTGAAGTCAGTTCGCATTTCTCTTTCAAATAAAACATATTTGTCATTTTTAAATTGCCACAGGAAAATTGTCTTAAAGAAGTCATGATAAGCCTAAAGGTTTTAAGCGATGGACGCCCGCATTTTACTTTTTAGTGATCTATTATTTTCACCAGTTACACAAAACCAACGGTCTAATTGTAGTCCGTTAAAGTAGGAATAATTATAGAGTAAAAGGTCCCTCAATTTGCTCTTTCGTCATGAATGGATACTTTTTAGAGTACAGTCATACAAATAGGAATATATTCAATCCACGCTATGATTATGATCTATTGTTAAGATAAGAATACATTATATCTCTGATGGATTTTATTGTTAATATTATTCCGTATATAATATACATCAGAAGCATAAGATATTTAATATTATAGAGATTGTGATGATTTCGTAAGTTTCTTAAGATATGTAGTTTAAAAATCAAGTGGGAATTAAAAATGTTGCAACAAAATCTTTAAATTGATATGTGAAAAAATGTGAGAAACTTTGTATCTCATTTTACGAAAATTATACAAACGGAGGAGTATGAAATTTATTTAAAGTTAAAGTTTACATAGGTATAAAAGAAAAAAAAAATGGTAAAATTTCAATCACTGAGCGACCACTAGTTTCCATTAAAAATATAAGAAACTGTCCTCGAAACCAGTTGATGGCATGAATTTTGTAAAGTCTCTCAAAAATACTAAGAACTTAAAGGGCTCACATTTGATGTAACTAATAATGATGAACTTCGTCACGTCTCATTGAATCGCTACATTGAATTCAAATTATGATAATATAAGACTGATTGAGATCTCAAAACTAAGTGGTGCCTAAGTACTTGGCCTTTCAAAAACGTTAGGAAACTAAGTAATAAGCTATTGTTAACCCTATTTTTGGTTAAGTCTCGATTCTGCATTCGTGAAATTAGAAACGGTATCAAAGAAAAAATGTTCTTAAGAACAACAGCACCGGGAATATTACTTACTGTGTCGCATTGAACATCACAAACATACATGAAATGGAGAGACATCTAGACTCAGAACAACTTTATGTGGGTCACATTAAGTCTTGACTTGTTGGGTTTGAACCCACAGCTCGTTGCTGATGATTTAAACCATTATGCTATACGCACAGATAATGATAATATACTTACTCCTCGCAATCCACGCAAAATAGGCGCTGAAGTCGTCGAGTTGCGGAGACCCAGCCTGCGAGTTTCAAGTTCAAGTTCAAGTACTCCTCGCAATACTTAAATACCCTCATTATTTTCTTCAAGTACGAGTTAGTACCGATCTACAAAACTTTATTTACATATTTTTGAGTAACCGAAGTTCTTAGAAGGGTTGAGGTACCTCGTTAAGTTCTAATACCTAGCAGGTTAAGCCCTCCACTCGTACTGAATTGGATTTATAAGGTTCTTTGATGATTTACGTTGAAGTTTCGACAACATTTTTGGGATAAAGCTTATATGAATTGTACCGCGAGTAAGTATAGGTAGGTAGAGAAATAAATGTTTACAAAATATAAACCATTTTAATTTTTACCATACTAGCTTTCTCCCGCATTTAATAAAAAGTATCCTATGTTACTTCTAATATCTCCAAGAATATGTGTAAAGATTTATGTTGATCGGTTAAGTAGTTTTCCCGTGAAAGCGTAACAAACAAACTTACTTTTTAATCTTTATAATATTTGTGATACCTTGGAGAATCTGTGTGATACTTTGGAGAATAATGTGAAGTTAGCTAAATTAAGTTACCATAGAATAATAAAATCCTTATTAGATTACGGGCCAATAAAGTTGTAAGATGATTAATACATTATACTCTTTATTTATAATTTATTTCAATTTCAAACAGAGCAGTGTCATCACAAGTCCAGTATCGTGAAAATGTGTGTGGGAAGGACAAGTGTATCAGTGCTCCTATTGACCATTGTGTTTCTAACATTTTATAATTCGTATACAAATGCTCAAATATGTACCAAGTTAACCCTTAATTCGATTATGTGCGGTATACTTCCCATTGGATGAAAAAAAAAACTACATAAAAAATAGACCTTATATTCAGAGCTCAGGGTGCTATAATGCATCCTTAATTATTTACCAACGTTGTCAAAAATCAGTAACGGGTGCACTTGATCCAGACGCGAATAATCGGCGGCGAGATGGCAGGAAGGAAGAACACGAAACGTGGGTTTTCAGTAAGTCGTGTTTTATTCATTATTTTAAGGCTTTTCATTCTTGTAATTCATTGAAAACTAAAGATAAGAAACCCGGATAGCTGCTTATAATATTTTTATTGTCTTACTCAGTTTTATTTAGTTTTTATAACGCTCGCAACTTGTATGTCCAGTATGCTTCCCAATATCGAATTACTAATAAAATAATAGCTTAATATTATGCCCAGTATTGTTCACCTTGCCAAATTTATAGAAAATTAAACTTTTGTTATTTCATGTAATAAAATTATTAGGGATCCGTGGATAAAATAAATTTTTCGTTATAATTTGTTTTGTATTTCAGAGTTTTAAGTCTAGAGGTCATTTTTTAGTAGCATTGGTG
Organism: Spilarctia lutea; assembly: GCA_916048165.1. Taxonomy (NCBI): domain Eukaryota; kingdom Metazoa; phylum Arthropoda; class Insecta; order Lepidoptera; family Erebidae; genus Spilarctia; species Spilarctia lutea. Next base: position 11,242,737 of record OU696478.1, on the reverse strand, counting down.
CCGCCTCAAAACGCTCCTTCGGACGTAGACAGTGGATCAGAACCTGAAAATGAAGAGGAAATAACGGTTCATAGAACTAAAGAGTTGTCTTCTTTATCATGCCCTTCAATCGACTCAGACTTTGAGCCCATGAATATATTTGATAGTTCCGAAAGTGACAAACATGAGAATACTTCACCTCCACCGCCTTCGTTGACTCCTGTCATTAACGACGTGCTATCACCGAGCGGTGAAGTTAATTATAATGCATTACCGAGTTTGGCTTCATTATTGTCAATTCCATCATCAAATGCTTCGTCTATGGCTAGTCCAATAACACCAAGAACAACCAGACGTAAAAGGAAACTACCAACACGAACTATGCCAAATGTCCGAGCAAAAACTACTAAGAAAGCACTAATTGTGACCTACAAATAGAAAAAATGACAATTTAAACACAAGGCTGACATTCAATCAAACGACTTCGTCTTTGATCTACCAGGTACTGACTCCCCGTTAAACTTTTTTTATCGGTTCTTCTCCCCAGATATACTCGTTGATATTGTCGAGAACTCGAACTTGTACTCAACCCGTAGAACTGGAAAATGTATGCAATTGACCATCGAGCAGCTGAAAGACTTTCTTGCAATACTTCTTATCGTGGGTATAGTGAAAATGCCTTCTTATCTAGACTATTGGTCTACAGAATTCAGATATGCCCAAGAGGCCGACATCATGCCATTAAAAAGGTTTCAGCAGATAAGACGTAATATTTATTTTGTGGGCAACACCTTGACCGTTTATTGAAAAAATGAGAAGGAACTGCCTTTCGACAGAAGAAGAAATGAAGTACAGTATAGATGAAATGACGATACCATACAAGGGCACTAAAGCAGGCAACCGAAGACAGTTTAACCCTATGAAACCCAATAAATGGGTATTCAAGAACTTGGTACGCGCTGGTTCATCTAGAATCGTCTATGATTTTTTATTGTACGGTGGTGAAGACACTTTCCGGTACATCGATTTTAAGGAACAAGAAGAGCAGATGACACTGGATGCTAAAATGGTAGGTATTAGCCCTTTGCAAAACAATTCAGACTACAGGATGTGCTGTTTATTTCGACAACTATTTCACACCTTGGACCTTGAACACCGGGGAATTTTCAGTCTCGGCACCATACGGCAAAATAGACTGAAAGGTTGTACCAATGGACTGTTAAGTGACAAGGAACTAAAGAAAAGAAGCCTCTTTTCACACGACACGTGCCACCGTTTTTTAAATATATTAATGTTGATTATTATGAAGATTTTAAATACATCTATTACTATTTTCAGTATGGAAGTGATTAGTTCCTAATAGTATGTTCCTAAGAAGACATTTTTTTAGTAAAATAAATATTTTATGACAAAATTACTTGTTTCTTTAATTCTTTGCCTTTGACAGTGGGAACTATACTGCACATCATAGGAGTGCAGCAGTTTCTTATAAACTTGATAAGGTCCATTATAATAGACGTACATTTTTCAGGAAACTGAAAAAGGTATATTTTTTTAGTTATTTTTTTAGGGTCTCTTACAAGTTAAGAAACAAGATCTGGAACGATTTTGCAAGTTATATTTAAAAAAAAAATCCGTCGAATTAAGGGTTAAAAGTGTAAATAGTAATCTGCATTAATTTTATTCATTTATCATTTTAGTAAAAGTAATTAGATATAAAAATAGTCCTAACTTTTGTAATGTTTCTAACTTTTTTAGTCGATTTTTTAGTCTATTTGTGCGAAATAACCAGGTGACTTATCTATAATTTTTACGCAGGACTACAGTACTTCGCCAGGAAACATATATGGAATCGAGAAAAGAACATTATAGAAAACATCGTTGTTGGTTCAGATGTAAACGTACTAGATGGGCCTACCGTACCATGACAAGGACAAACACCGTAAGTTAATTCCAGTTCTTGAAGGCGATAGTTTCGATTTCTTTTCGTTTTTTACACACAAACAACAAAACAAATTTTGTTTTTTTTTGTATTTTAGATAACGGTGAATACTCCATATAATGATTGCTGTCCAGGTTATGTAAAAGATGAAAATTATAGCGTGTAAGTAAACAAATTGTTTAAAATTTTAAAATAGCTAACTTTGTAATATTTATATGTTTATTTAATAGTGTCTATAAGAAAAACAATAAGCATTCTTACTGGAAGTAGTTAAACGACATGTTTATTGTTAGTAGGATAAATAGAGACACAAAGAAATAATAACAAAAAAAATAAATATATTAGAAAAAAATAATTAATAAAATAAACAATAAATAAATAAATATTTCGGACAATTTAACACACAACGCCGTCTAGTCCCAAGCTAAGTAGAGCTTGTGTTGTGGGTACTAGACAACTGATATAAATACTTTTTTTGTAAATACATACATGTTATACATTTAAAACACCCAAACTTCGAAATTAATATTTGCAGATCATACAAAGATTTGGTCCAACCCGGGAATCGAACCCGAGACCTCAAGCACAGCAGTCGCTTACGCTACCACTTGCGCCACCGAGGCAGTCAATAATATAATAATATACTTCTATTTGTATTTAAATTTATAATCACTTTATGGTCTTATACTAGTAGATTTGTCAACAACAGGACTGACTTACGGGGACCCCATAATCTGTTTAAACTGTTACTTACACGTAATTTGCGGAAACTTTTTCATATGCAGCTGTATATCATCATAATTTCTTAAAAATAAGCTTTTACTTGATATACTCGTATATAAGATGAATATACATCATGAACGTATAATTACAACAAAGTACTACCTCCTTACACCTGGCTCATAAGTAGTTGCGGCCGAGTAAGTAACAGCACCCATGGCTTTTTAGATTTTCTAAATACTTTACGAATAACATGAATTCTTTTCGGAAAATTAAAGGTCATTCGCAGCTGGATCTTAGTCATAAGTGGAATCAAATTTTATTTACAATGTTCAAATGTTCTTACTTTAAAAATATTGCTAATTTATTTTCTACAACAAAAAATATTCGCCGTTCAGTCTTAGAACAACTTTAACTTATATTTATTTCAAGTCAACAAACATCATCATTCGCTAATTAGGAGTTTTAATATAGCATTGTTTTATTAAGTAGGCCCTGCTTAATAGCTCTACTCTGCCTGATAGAAAACATAAGCAGATTCTAAGAGTGGTGGTCACCATACTCATTATGAATGTAGACAATGTTACATGGTGACCCACGCTATGGTGGCCTAATGATGCTTCTGAAAGAAACACATCAGCACGAACACTGTCATTTTACGTTGATTTTCTGTGCGTGTCAATTCGAGTGAAAACTAGCCGCTAGTTACACAACAATACACATACAAAACTTCCGTTAGCACGTTCTAACTATATCGATAAGATAATATAAAAACTATTTCTGTTGCTCTATTCATTCAATAATAATTTTTATTTATTCAGACTCAAGTGCAAGCCCGTTTGCTCCAAAGCATGTGAAAATGGTTTCTGTGAAAGTCCTGAAAAATGTACCTGCAATAAAAATTACGTGCCAGACTTGAACAATCAGTATAAATGTACGCCAATTTGTTTGAAGAGTTGTGGACATGGTATTTGTATTGCACCAAATACTTGTAAATGCAATATTGGATATAGTTTCACAAACAATACTTGTGCACCTGTTTGTGCTAGACCATGTACTAATGGCATTTGTGTAGCACCAGATACCTGTTCATGTATTCCAGGTTATAGATCATCACAAAAATATTTTTGTGAGCCTCACTGTTCCATTGGCTGTCCTCATGGAACTTGTGTGGGTCCAGAAACGTGTGTTTGTAATAAAGGATGGAAAATGTTGGAAAAAACCGGCCCAAAGAATAAGATCTGTCAACCAATTTGTACCAAACCTTGCATAAACGGCAGTTGTGTTGCTCCCGATACTTGTGAATGTTTGTCAGGATATAAAAAATCTAGTAAGAACAGGACAACTGGAAACGTCTGTGAACCTCACTGTTCTAGTGGGTGTCCTCATGGGACTTGCGTGAGTCCAGAAACATGTGTTTGTGAGATGGGATGGAAGATGTTGGATACGAAAGGCTCAAAAAACAAGATCTGCCAACCAATTTGTACCAAACCTTGCATAAACGGCACTTGTGTTGCTCCCGATACTTGTGAATGTTTGTCAGGATATAAAAAATCTAGCAAGGACAGGACAACTGGAAACGTCTGTGAACCTCACTGTTCTAGTGGGTGTCCTCATGGGACTTGTGTGAGTCCAGAAACATGTGTTTGTGAGATGGGATGGAAGATGTTGGATACGAAAGGCTCGAAAAACAAGAGCTGTCAACCAATTTGTATTAAGCCTTGCATAAACGGAACTTGTGTAGCTCCTGATACTTGTGAATGTTTATCAGGATATAAAAAATCTAGCAAGGACAGGACAACTGGAAACGTCTGCGAACCTCACTGTTCTAGTGGGTGTCCTCATGGGACATGTGTGAGTCCAGAAACATGTGTTTGTGAGATGGGATGGAAGATGTTGGATACGAAAGGTTCGAAAAACAAGAGCTGTCAACCAATTTGTACTAAGCCTTGCATAAACGGAACTTGTGTAGCTCCTGATACTTGTGAATGTTTATTAGGATATAAAAAATCTAATAAAGACAGGATAACTGGAAACGTTTGTGAACCTCACTGTTCTAGTGGGTGTCCTCATGGGACTTGTGTGAATCCAGAAATATGTGTTTGTAAGAAGGGATGGAAGATGTTGGATACAAAAGGCTCAATAAACAAGATCTGCCAACCAATTTGTACCAAACCTTGCATAAACGGCACTTGTGTTGCTCCCGATACTTGTGAATGTTTGTCGGGATATAAAAAAGCTAGTAAGGACAGGACAACTGGAAACATCTGTGAACCTCACTGTTCTAGTGGGTGTCCTCATGGGACTTGTGTAAGTCCAGAAACATGTGTTTGTGAGATGGGATGGAAGATGTTGGATACGAAAGGCTCGAAAAATAAGAACTGTCAACCAATTTGTACTAAGCCTTGCATAAACGGAACTTGTGTAGCTCCTGATACTCGTGAATGTTTATCAGGATATAAAAAATCTAGTAAGGACAGGACAACTGGAAACATCTGTGAACCTCACTGTTCTAGTGGGTGTCCTCATGGGACTTGCGTGAGTCCAGAAACATGTGTTTGTGAGAAGGGATTGAAGATGTTGGATACAAAAGACTTCACAAATAAGATCTGCCAACCAATTTGTACCAAACCTTGCATAAACGGCACTTGTGTTGCTCCCGATACTTGTGAATGTTTGTCGGGATATAAAAAATCTAGTAAGGACAGGACAACTGGAAACGTCTGTGAACCTCACTGTTCTAGTGGGTGTCCTCATGGGACTTGTGTGAGTCCAGAAACATGTGTTTGTGAGATGGGATGGAAGATGTTGGATACGAAAGGCTCGACAAACAAGATCTGTCAACCAACTTGTATCAAACCTTGTATAAACGGCACTTGTGTAGCTCCTGATACTTGTAAATGTTTGTCAGGATATAAAAAATCTAGTAAAGACAGGGCAACTGGAAACGTCTGTGAACCTCACTGTTCTAGTGGGTGTCCTCATGGGACTTGTGTGAGTCCAGAAACATGTGTTTGTGAGGAAGGATGGAAGATGTTGGATACAAAAGGCTCGAAAAACAATATCTGTCAACCAATTTGTACTAAGCCTTGCATAAACGGAACTTGTGTAGCTCCTGATACTTGTGAATGTTTGTCAGGATACAAAAAGTCCAGCAAAGATAAAACGACTAGTAATGTCTGTGAACCTCACTGTTCCACTGGTTGTTTCCATGGTACATGTGTTGGAGCAGGTATTTGCGTATGTGATTCTGGATGGAATTTGAAGAGAGAAAAAAATGCTACTGTCAATTCTTGTCAACCCATTTGTACTCAATCCTGTGTCAATGGGACCTGCATTGCTCCAGATACATGTGAATGTAAAAATGGTTACGAAAAGATTGGAAGTCATATATGCATTCCCCATTGCTCTGGTTCATGCCCTCATGGCAGCTGTGTTTCACCAGAGGTTTGCATTTGTGATTTGGGATTTTATAAAAATAACTTTACTTGTGTGGCTAACGACACACCTTCGTATGATATGCAGAGACTGGAAGCCTGGTAAGTAATTTATAATTCATTATTTGGTTTAAGTTTTGTGTATATACTCGTATATATTTTAACATTTGAATTTAAGCTTTCGAGCTTTATGTCTACTCGGGTTGAGTTCTTAGTATTACATGATAAAATTTGATTTATAAACCTGCGTAGAAACATAACATTCAATAGAATTTATACTCTCGACTTGGCGAAACTTGTACTTGAAAAAAAACTCACTTTTACATTGTCATTTGTCGAAATCGATTTGATTTCCAGAATATAATTCAGTCGTAAATTTACTAAATATTTCTGTAATAAAGCTATTAGTTTCTTTTAGGGCAAAGTCTAATTGGATTTATTTGGCAACAGCATTACTGGGAGCAGCAGTAATAATTATTTCTTTGTATCTATATATAACATGCCGGAAAAGAAAGTCAATGGAAAGCATTGGTATGTATATTAGAAATAAGATTCTATAAATATGTAAATTTCAAAACCAAACGTGTTACTCTAGACACATAAATCGAAATCTTCATGGTAACAGATTATGCCCAAGGATCACGGATAAAATCGCCTTAAATTCTTTAGATATTTTTGGGAAGTCCTCTTGACACGAAAATATATGCCTGTATGTTAATAGTTTGGTAAACACTTCTGTTGCATTCTAGTTGATGAAGCTGAATTAGAAGAAAGTCAAGGTGTTTCAGAGAAGTACTTCATAAAAACGACGTCTTCAGTGTTTTAGTGGCAGAAATTTACATAAATAAAGGTAAGTTTTACTATATGATATCTTATCTTACCTATTATATAAAATTCTCGTGTCGTGTTGGTGCGTAATCGAACTCCTCCGAAACGGCTCGACCGATTTTGATGAAATTTTTTGTGATTATCCGGTATCTATGAGAATCGGTTGTAATTCATTTTTCATCCCCCTAAATGTTAGGGGTAGCCCACCACTAAATTTTTTTTTTTTTTTTTTTGACAAAATTTTTAATTTCTATTTTTTTATGATGCAGCATTAGAAAATACATACAACCCCAGATTTTCAACCCTCTACGATCAACCCCTATTTTTCCATCGCGATTTTTATTGACCCACCTCTACAACATATATTCCCTTTTATGGCAAAGCAACGTTTGCCGGGACAGCTAGTTTAATATAAATTGATACAACTTTTAATCTCTAGAATAGACATAGTGCAAATGTTTATTGATAACAGTTTGTGTCCTGTAAATTTAAAAAAAATGGGTTAAGAATAGTAATGGCGCTTTCATATTGTTGTAGTGTATCGAGATTTTTCTCAGGTCACTAAGGACTACTTCATCGCATTAAGAAGAAAAAGAGGCATCCAGGATGCGTCGAGAACGTATAATTAATTATAAACGATATACTCCTATCACTCTTTTGCAACAATACATCACGTGTATTGTACGTATTGTATGTATTGTACAGTTATTTTAAGTTATTGCTTTACTCACATAATTATTCAATTATGATAGTGTTTTGTAACGCGTACACAGTAGAGATTCCAAAATCTCTGTATAAGATTCATATTTGGAATTCGCAAGTATGATCATGTCTCCGATTATCGTAAACAGCTTAAGTGGTTACCTATCCGCCTTCGCCAGAATGCACATATTCTTTATCTTCTATATAACATCCTATTCAATCCACTTGCTCCACGTTACCTGAAATCTCGGTTTAACTTCCTATTTGACTCATATACAAAATCTTTGAGATCGTCAGAGAATTTGAAATTAAGAATGCCAGGACATTCCACAAAATTTCTCGACCATTCCTTCTCTGTTCAAGCAGTTCGCTTATAGAGCGCCCTACCAGTCACAATAAGAAGTGCGAAAACATTGACTGCATTTAAGAGACTGGTAAGGGATTATTACTTAAGTGACGTCATTGTTCCTTAGTTGACTTTGCTGTACTTGGTTGGCCAATGTTTCCATCCATATAATAACTGTGTGTTTCACTTAAATATTTGTATGTATTTATTCAATCTTCCACACTACGTGTTACTATTATTATTATAAAATTACCTTATGAAATGTATATATTCTACTATAAGTTCGTTTTCCTATCCTTTCTGCAATACACCAGGCACTACAATACACCCTATACTTTTCATGCGTGCTCTTTCTTTCCATCCCATGGCTGCCTGTAAGAGATTGCCTCCGGGCGATAAGGCCGCCAATTGTACTTCCCTAGATTAAGCTTTATTAGTTAAGTTAATTTTGTTACTTATCTGGTGTGAATAAAGAGATTTATTATTATTATTCTCTTTATTCCATTTGTATATACATATAAATTACATTTTTAAATATACATATAAAACAAATACAATCTAAGTTAGACAAAGTGAATACAAATATATTTAGAAGGGTTTATTTTGCGCTCTGTCAATCATAGTTTTTAAATTGTGTCTTATCCTGGTATATTTTATACCTTCCTGGCTATGATTTAATTAACCTATAGCTTTAATTCCTTAATATATAAACACTTATTATATAATAAATAATAATAATAATAAATATTTCGGACATCTAACACACAACGCCATCTAGTCCCAAGCTAAGCAGAGCTTGTGTTATGGGTACTAGACAACTGATATTAATACATATATACTTTTTTTTTCGTAAATACATACATATTATACATAGAAAACACCCAAACTCCGAAACAAGTATTTGCAGATCACACAAACACTTGGTACGGCCCAGGATTTGAACCCGAGACCTCATGCACAGCAGTCGCATTCGCTACCACTGCGCCACCGAGGTAGTCAAGACATATTAATGTGTCATTGAAAGATTTCTGGTACTTATAGCTCAGGTCTATCTGTTTTAAGTATCAGCTGTGTATGAGAGATTTATTTATTAGTAGTAATATTTTTTATTTGAATTTAATTATTATTCTTTTTCATATTTTAATTATTATTATTTGATTATAACATTTTAATTATTTAAATGTTTTAATATTAGTTTAGTTTCTATTATGATGATTGATCTGTTTATAAGTTTTACTAATACTAGAATAAGTCTTAGTAGTAGTAGTAGTCCACCCCTAAATTTTTTTTTTTTTTTTTTGACAAAATTTTTAATTTCTATTTTTTTATGATGCAGCATTAGAAAATACATACAACCCTAGATTTTCAACCCTCTACGATCAACCCCTATTTTTCCATCGCGATTTTTATTGACCCACCTCTACAACATATATTCCCTTTTATGGCAAAGCAACGTTTGCCGGGACAGCTAGTTTAATATAAATTGATACAACTTTTAATCTCTAGAATAGACATAGTGCAAATGTTTATTGATAACAGTTTGTGTCCTGTAAATTTAAAAAAAATGGGTTAAGAATAGTAATGGCGCTTTCATATTGTTGTAGTGTATCGAGATTTTTCTCAGGTCACTAAGGACTACTTCATCGCATTAAGAAGAAAAAGAGGCATCCAGGATGCGTCGAGAACGTATAATTAATTGTAAACGATATACTCCTATCACTCTTTTGCAACAATACATCACGTGTATTGTACGTATTGTATGTATTGTACAGTTATTTTAAGTTATTGCTTTACTCACATAATTATTCAATTATGATAGTGTTTTGTAACGCGTACACAGTAGAGACTCCAAAATCTCTGTATAAGATTCATATTTGGAATTCGCAAGTATGATCATGTCTCCAATTATCGTAAACAGCTTAAGTGGTTACCTATCCGCCTTCGCCAGAATACACATATTCTTTCTCTTCTATATAACATCCTATTCAATCCACTTGCTCCACGTTACCTGAAATCTCGGTTTAACTTCCTATTTGACTCATATACAAAATCTTTGAGATCGTCAGAGAATTTGAAATTAAGAATGCCAGGACATTCCACAAAATTTCTCGACCATTCCTTCTCTGTCCAAGCAGTTCGCTTATAGAGCGCCCTACCAGTCACAATAAGAAGTGCGAAAACATTGACTGCATTTAAGAGACTGGTAAGGGATTATTACTTAAGTGACGTCATTGTTCCTTAGTTGACTTTGCTGTACTTGGTTGGCCAATGTTTCCATCCATATAATAACTGTGTGTTTCACTTAAATATTTGTATGTATTTATTCAATCTTCCACACTACGTGTTACTATTATTATTATAAAATTACCTTATGAAATGTATATATTCTACTATAATTTCGTTTTCCTATCCTTTCTGCAATACACCAGGCACTACAATACACCCTATACTTTTCATGCGTGCTCTTTCTTTCCATCCCATGGCTGCCTGTAAGAGATTGCCTCCGGGCGATAAGGCCGCCAATTGTACTTCCCTAGATTAAGCTTTATTAGTTAAGTTAATTTTGTTACTTATCTGGTGTGAATAAAGAGATTTATTATTATTATTCTCTTTATTCCATTTGTATATACATATAAATTACATTTTTAAATATACATATAAAACAAATACAATCTAAGTTAGACAAAGTGAATACAAATATATTTAGAAGGGTTTATTTTGCGCTCTGTCAATCATAGTTTTTAAATTGTGTCTTATCCTGGTATATTTTATACCTTCCTGGCTATGATTTAATTAACCTATAGCTTTAATTCCTTAATATATAAACACTTATTATATAATAAATAATAATAATAATAAATATTTCGGACATCTAACACACAACGCCATCTAGTCCCAAGCTAAGCAGAGCTTGTGTTATGGGTACTAGACAACTGATATTAATATATATATACTTTTTTTTTCGTAAATACATACATATTATACATAGAAAACACCCAAACTCCGAAACAAGTATTTGCAGATCACACAAACACTTGGTCCGGCCCAGGATTTGAACCCGAGACCTCATGCACAGCAGTCGCATTCGCTACCACTGCGCCACCGAGGTAGTCAAGACATATTAATGTGTCATTGAAAGATTTCTGGTACTTATAGCTCAGGTCTATCTGTTTTAAGTATCAGCTGTGTATGAGAGATTTATTTATTAGTAGTAATATTTTTTATTTGAATTTAATTATTATTCTTTTTCATATTTTAATTATTATTATTTGATTATAACATTTTAATTATTTAAATGTTTTAATATTAGTTTAGTTTCTATTATGATGATTGATCTGTTTATAAGTTTTACTAATACTAGAATAAGTCTTAGTAGTAGTAGTAGTCCACCCCTAAATTTTTTTTTTTTTTTTTTGACAAAATTTTTAATTTCTATTTTTTTATGATGCAGCATTAGAAAATACATACAACCCTAGATTTTCAACCCTCTACGATCAACCCCTATTTTTCCATCGCGATTTTTATTGACCCACCTCTACAACATATATTCCCTTTTATGGCAAAGCAACGTTTGCCGGGACAGCTAGTTTAATATAAATTGATACAACTTTTAATCTCTAGAATAGACATAGTGCAAATGTTTATTGATAACAGTTTGTGTCCTGTAAATTTAAAAAAAATGGGTTAAGAATAGTAATGGCGCTTTCATATTGTTGTAGTGTATCGAGATTTTTCTCAGGTCACTAAGGACTACTTCATCGCATTAAGAAGAAAAAGAGGCATCCAGGATGCGTCGAGAACGTATAATTAATTGTAAACGATATACTCCTATCACTCTTTTGCAACAATACATCACGTGTATTGTACGTATTGTATGTATTGTACAGTTATTTTAAGTTATTGCTTTACTCACATAATTATTCAATTATGATAGTGTTTTGTAACGCGTACACAGTAGAGACTCCAAAATCTCTGTATAAGATTCATATTTGGAATTCGCAAGTATGATCATGTCTCCAATTATCGTAAACAGCTTAAGTGGTTACCTATCCGCCTTCGCCAGAATACACATATTCTTTCTCTTCTATATAACATCCTATTCAATCCACTTGCTCCACGTTACCTGAAATCTCGGTTTAACTTCCTATTTGACTCATATACAAAATCTTTGAGATCGTCAGAGAATTTGAAATTAAGAATGCCAGGACATTCCACAAAATTTCTCGACCATTCCTTCTCTGTCCAAGCAGTTCGCTTATAGAGCGCCCTACCAGTCACAATAAGAAGTGCGAAAACATTGACTGCATTTAAGAGACTGGTAAGGGATTATTACTTAAGTGACGTCATTGTTCCTTAGTTGACTTTGCTGTACTTGGTTGGCCAATGTTTCCATCCATATAATAACTGTGTGTTTCACTTAAATATTTGTATGTATTTATTCAATCTTCCACACTACGTGTTACTATTATTATTATAAAATTACCTTATGAAATGTATATATTCTACTATAATTTCGTTTTCCTATCCTTTCTGCAATACACCAGGCACTACAATACACCCTATACTTTTCATGCGTGCTCTTTCTTTCCATCCCATGGCTGCCTGTAAGAGATTGCCTCCGGGCGATAAGGCCGCCAATTGTACTTCCCTAGATTAAGCTTTATTAGTTAAGTTAATTTTGTTACTTATCTGGTGTGAATAAAGAGATTTATTATTATTATTCTCTTTATTCCATTTGTATATACATATAAATTACATTTTTAAATATACATATAAAACAAATACAATCTAAGTTAGACAAAGTGAATACAAATATATTTAGAAGGGTTTATTTTGCGCTCTGTCAATCATAGTTTTTAAATTGTGTCTTATCCTGGTATATTTTATACCTTCCTGGCTATGATTTAATTAACCTATAGCTTTAATTCCTTAATATATAAACACTTATTATATAATAAATAATAATAATAATAAATATTTCGGACATCTAACACACAACGCCATCTAGTCCCAAGCTAAGCAGAGCTTGTGTTATGGGTACTAGACAACTGATATTAATATATATATACTTTTTTTTTCGTAAATACATACATATTATACATAGAAAACACCCAAACTCCGAAACAAGTATTTGCAGATCACACAAACACTTGGTCCGGCCCAGGATTTGAACCCGAGACCTCATGCACAGCAGTCGCATTCGCTACCACTGCGCCACCGAGGTAGTCAAGACATATTAATGTGTCATTGAAAGATTTCTGGTACTTATAGCTCAGGTCTATCTGTTTTAAGTATCAGCTGTGTATGAGAGATTTATTTATTAGTAGTAATATTTTTTATTTGAATTTAATTATTATTCTTTTTCATATTTTAATTATTATTATTTGATTATAACATTTTAATTATTTAAATGTTTTAATATTAGTTTAGTTTCTATTATGATGATTGATCTGTTTATAAGTTTTACTAATACTAGAATAAGTCTTAGTAGTAGTAGTAGTCCACCCCTAAATTTTTTTTTTTTTTTTTTGACAAAATTTTTAATTTCTATTTTTTTATGATGCAGCATTAGAAAATACATACAACCCTAGATTTTCAACCCTCTACGATCAACCCCTATTTTTCCATCGCGATTTTTATTGACCCACCTCTACAACATATATTCCCTTTTATGGCAAAGCAACGTTTGCCGGGACAGCTAGTTTAATATAAATTGATACAACTTTTAATCTCTAGAATAGACATAGTGCAAATGTTTATTGATAACAGTTTGTGTCCTGTAAATTTAAAAAAAATGGGTTAAGAATAGTAATGGCGCTTTCATATTGTTGTAGTGTATCGAGATTTTTCTCAGGTCACTAAGGACTACTTCATCGCATTAAGAAGAAAAAGAGGCATCCAGGATGCGTCGAGAACGTATAATTAATTGTAAACGATATACTCCTATCACTCTTTTGCAACAATACATCACGTGTATTGTACGTATTGTATGTATTGTACAGTTATTTTAAGTTATTGCTTTACTCACATAATTATTCAATTATGATAGTGTTTTGTAACGCGTACACAGTAGAGACTCCAAAATCTCTGTATAAGATTCATATTTGGAATTCGCAAGTATGATCATGTCTCCAATTATCGTAAACAGCTTAAGTGGTTACCTATCCGCCTTCGCCAGAATACACATATTCTTTCTCTTCTATATAACATCCTATTCAATCCACTTGCTCCACGTTACCTGAAATCTCGGTTTAACTTCCTATTTGACTCATATACAAAATCTTTGAGATCGTCAGAGAATTTGAAATTAAGAATGCCAGGACATTCCACAAAATTTCTCGACCATTCCTTCTCTGTCCAAGCAGTTCGCTTATAGAGCGCCCTACCAGTCACAATAAGAAGTGCGAAAACATTGACTGCATTTAAGAGACTGGTAAGGGATTATTACTTAAGTGACGTCATTGTTCCTTAGTTGACTTTGCTGTACTTGGTTGGCCAATGTTTCCATCCATATAATAACTGTGTGTTTCACTTAAATATTTGTATGTATTTATTCAATCTTCCACACTACGTGTTACTATTATTATTATAAAATTACCTTATGAAATGTATATATTCTACTATAATTTCGTTTTCCTATCCTTTCTGCAATACACCAGGCACTACAATACACCCTATACTTTTCATGCGTGCTCTTTCTTTCCATCCCATGGCTGCCTGTAAGAGATTGCCTCCGGGCGATAAGGCCGCCAATTGTACTTCCCTAGATTAAGCTTTATTAGTTAAGTTAATTTTGTTACTTATCTGGTGTGAATAAAGAGATTTATTATTATTATTCTCTTTATTCCATTTGTATATACATATAAATTACATTTTTAAATATACATATAAAACAAATACAATCTAAGTTAGACAAAGTGAATACAAATATATTTAGAAGGGTTTATTTTGCGCTCTGTCAATCATAGTTTTTAAATTGTGTCTTATCCTGGTATATTTTATACCTTCCTGGCTATGATTTAATTAACCTATAGCTTTAATTCCTTAATATATAAACACTTATTATATAATAAATAATAATAATAATAAATATTTCGGACATCTAACACACAACGCCATCTAGTCCCAAGCTAAGCAGAGCTTGTGTTATGGGTACTAGACAACTGATATTAATACATATATACTTTTTTTTTCGTAAATACATACATATTATACATAGAAAACACCCAAACTCCGAAACAAGTATTTGCAGATCACACAAACACTTGGTCCGGCCCAGGATTTGAACCCGAGACCTCATGCACAGCAGTCGCATTCGCTACCACTGCGCCACCGAGGTAGTCAAGACATATTAATGTGTCATTGAAAGATTTCTGGTACTTATAGCTCAGGTCTATCTGTTTTAAGTATCAGCTGTGTATGAGAGATTTATTTATTAGTAGTAATATTTTTTATTTGAATTTAATTATTATTCTTTTTCATATTTTAATTATTATTATTTGATTATAACATTTTAATTATTTAAATGTTTTAATATTAGTTTAGTTTCTATTATGATGATTGATCTGTTTATAAGTTTTACTAATACTAGAATAAGTCTTAGTAGTAGTAGTAGTCCACCCCTAAATTTTTTTTTTTTTTTTTTGACAAAATTTTTAATTTCTATTTTTTTATGATGCAGCATTAGAAAATACATACAACCCTAGATTTTCAACCCTCTACGATCAACCCCTATTTTTCCATCGCGATTTTTATTGACCCACCTCTACAACATATATTCCCTTTTATGGCAAAGCAACGTTTGCCGGGACAGCTAGTTTAATATAAATTGATACAACTTTTAATCTCTAGAATAGACATAGTGCAAATGTTTATTGATAACAGTTTGTGTCCTGTAAATTTAAAAAAAATGGGTTAAGAATAGTAATGGCGCTTTCATATTGTTGTAGTGTATCGAGATTTTTCTCAGGTCACTAAGGACTACTTCATCGCATTAAGAAGAAAAAGAGGCATCCAGGATGCGTCGAGAACGTATAATTAATTGTAAACGATATACTCCTATCACTCTTTTGCAACAATACATCACGTGTATTGTACGTATTGTATGTATTGTACAGTTATTTTAAGTTATTGCTTTACTCACATAATTATTCAATTATGATAGTGTTTTGTAACGCGTACACAGTAGAGACTCCAAAATCTCTGTATAAGATTCATATTTGGAATTCGCAAGTATGATCATGTCTCCAATTATCGTAAACAGCTTAAGTGGTTACCTATCCGCCTTCGCCAGAATACACATATTCTTTCTCTTCTATATAACATCCTATTCAATCCACTTGCTCCACGTTACCTGAAATCTCGGTTTAACTTCCTATTTGACTCATATACAAAATCTTTGAGATCGTCAGAGAATTTGAAATTAAGAATGCCAGGACATTCCACAAAATTTCTCGACCATTCCTTCTCTGTCCAAGCAGTTCGCTTATAGAGCGCCCTACCAGTCACAATAAGAAGTGCGAAAACATTGACTGCATTTAAGAGACTGGTAAGGGATTATTACTTAAGTGACGTCATTGTTCCTTAGTTGACTTTGCTGTACTTGGTTGGCCAATGTTTCCATCCATATAATAACTGTGTGTTTCACTTAAATATTTGTATGTATTTATTCAATCTTCCACACTACGTGTTACTATTATTATTATAAAATTACCTTATGAAATGTATATATTCTACTATAATTTCGTTTTCCTATCCTTTCTGCAATACACCAGGCACTACAATACACCCTATACTTTTCATGCGTGCTCTTTCTTTCCATCCCATGGCTGCCTGTAAGAGATTGCCTCCGGGCGATAAGGCCGCCAATTGTACTTCCCTAGATTAAGCTTTATTAGTTAAGTTAATTTTGTTACTTATCTGGTGTGAATAAAGAGATTTATTATTATTATTCTCTTTATTCCATTTGTATATACATATAAATTACATTTTTAAATATACATATAAAACAAATACAATCTAAGTTAGACAAAGTGAATACAAATATATTTAGAAGGGTTTATTTTGCGCTCTGTCAATCATAGTTTTTAAATTGTGTCTTATCCTGGTATATTTTATACCTTCCTGGCTATGATTTAATTAACCTATAGCTTTAATTCCTTAATATATAAACACTTATTATATAATAAATAATAATAATAATAAATATTTCGGACATCTAACACACAACGCCATCTAGTCCCAAGCTAAGCAGAGCTTGTGTTATGGGTACTAGACAACTGATATTAATATATATATACTTTTTTTTTCGTAAATACATACATATTATACATAGAAAACACCCAAACTCCGAAACAAGTATTTGCAGATCACACAAACACTTGGTCCGGCCCAGGATTTGAACCCGAGACCTCATGCACAGCAGTCGCATTCGCTACCACTGCGCCACCGAGGTAGTCAAGACATATTAATGTGTCATTGAAAGATTTCTGGTACTTATAGCTCAGGTCTATCTGTTTTAAGTATCAGCTGTGTATGAGAGATTTATTTATTAGTAGTAGTATTTTTTATTTGAATTTAATTATTATTCTTTTTCATATTTTAATTATTATTATTTGATTATAACATTTTAATTATTTAAATGTTTTAATATTATTTTAGTTTCTATTATGATGATTGATCTGTTTATAAGTTTTACTAATACTAGAATAAGTCTTATTGTATAAAACAAAATGGACACAATGTGGTCTGATTAAATGAATTATTATTATAAGTTAGTTTTAATAACTTTATAACACATATATATACATAATAAAATACTGTACTTCAAAAGTTGTAAACATTTTACAAAAAATAATAACTCATAAACCATAACCATAGATTTATTCATTCATTCACAATAGATAAATCTATGCTTATATTTATCTGTTGTGAATGAAATAGAAAAGAAATGAAATTTCATTCATGATGTACCTGTGTACTGTGAATACTTGCTGTATTCACAGGCAAAGGTGGAGAACTTATCGCAAGCAATCGACAACATCAACCTTGAGTTCATAAAATCTTGGATGATGAGATTCGGGTTGGCAGTTAACCCTACTAAATGCCAAGCAATATTAGCTGGCAGCAAGAACATGATAAATCGATTGAATACTACGTCAATCTCGCCGGTCGTCTTCAAAAGCTTAGTCATATCTTGGAGTCACATAGACAAGGACCTTGACCAAGGATCGATTCAACTCTTGATTGGCGGGCCCAGATTACTCATGTGAGCCAGAAAGTAACCGGTAACCTACGAACACTCTACCGTCTTAAGAACATCTTGCCTCCTAAAACGAAACTCACTCACACAGTCCCTCATTATCCCCTTAATCGACTTTAGTGATGTGTGTTATTTCGACCTGAATGCAGACCTTCTTAATAAACTGGACCGTCTTCTTAATAACTGCATTCGATTCATATTTAATCTCCGCAAGTATGACCACGTGTTTACTTTCCGTTCTTAAAAAAATACATATATATACGGTCGAATTGAGAACCTCCTCTTTTTTTGAAGTCAGTTGAAAAACCGTCCTGCCTTTGTTATTTGTAAATACTTTGATGTAAAGCATTAATGCACTTGGGTTGCAAATATTGTCTGTAGGAGAATGATATTCTATTGTACTGAAAGTGGTTGGGATCTAAGGCTGAGATCACAACTAACTCAATCCTTAACAATAAATAAAATTAAAGTGCCGGTTTGTGATTTCAAAATAACAGGCTTTTAATAAATTCGTATAAATGAGTATACGTTACTACATCAAAAAATAGTTTTGCGGTTTTATCTGTCGGTCTGTTTATTAGGTTAATCTCTGGAACGGCTGAACCGAATCTGAAGACAGTTTCACTGGCAGATGGCCGATGATAAAAGGAGTAATTTAGCCTACTTTTTTTATGTCTAGCTTCGCTCCACTACGTTACCCGCGGTTGTTCTTATAAAGTTACATCAGCAACCACGGGTAACTACGTGGGGCTCAGGTACTATTTTATAAAGTCAGACAGTTTAAACATATAAATATATTACATTTTGTACATGTATTATTTTATTTATTTTGCGCATACCGCCTTGGATAAAGCAATAAATAAGTGTCGAGAAGTACGATATCTATGGTGAAACAGGATGCTGTTTTTAATAGCAAAATGATAAGGATCATCATATATTTACTAAGTACAATATAATTCAGCTATTTCAAAAGTTTTACAAACGTGACCACACTTGTGTAAAATTTATTATTTGAGCTATGTATGTAGCGTATGTTTATGTATAGTATGTTTTATGAAATATTAAAAAGTTACTTGACCCAGTAGGTATCTACTGAAACAGTAGTATAGAAACATTAGTTGAATTTATACTTATCGCAATCAGTCCTTTTGTATTTATTCTTATTTGACTATCAAGCAGTTATGAACATGTTCAGACATCGATTATTATAATGAAACGAGTGAATATCGCAAACCGACTGACTTTATTTGAACGTAAGAATGAATCATATATTTCACATACATTGGCCAACAGATGGCGCTACTAATAATGAACATTTATTTATTTTGATACAATTACAACACCCCCACTTATCAATATAAACAAATAAAATTATTTGGGTATTATTCCCAATTTGCGCAGAAACTTGTAATGTTTAACAGGACATAAACCTTTTGTGAAAATATCAGCTGTCATCTCTTCAGTACATAAATACATAATTTTTATATAATTACACTTAATAACATCTCTGATATAATGATATTTCACATCAATAAGTTTGGATCTGTTGTGATTTTGATTACTTACTGACAACTTCAATGCACTTTGATTGTCACAACAGACCTCAATCACACAAAAGCTACCTATAATTTCATGAAGAAGATTTCTAAGATACACAGCTTCCCGAGCTGCCTCAGACAGAGCAGTATATTCTGCCTCTGTGCTGGAAAGAGATATTATCTTTTGTTTCCTACTTTGCCATGATACAGCAGACCCAGACATTGTGAAACAAAAGCCTGTATAAAACTTCCTGTCTAAGGCATCACTAGCCCAGTCACTATCTACAAAACCTCGTAACTTACTATCATCCTTACAAACAATAAGTTTTTGTACATAACAAATATTTTAAAATGCGTTTGGTATAATACCAATGTGTATTATCATAACAACTATTGAATTGGCTCAGATAACTAACAGAATAGGAAATGTCTGGCCTAGTCAGTACCGTCAAATACATCAATGATCCAATTAATTTTTGGTATGGAAGATAAATGCTGATGTCATCAAGTCGAAATTGCTTGACATGGAAGTGACCAGCGACAATGACAATGCAGAAAACGGAGCTGCATTTGCCATGCGGAATAAATAATACTCAGCTGGCAACACTAAGCCTAAAAAGTATTGCGGTCAGGCAATGTCAAACAAGAAGACAGTCACAGCAATGACAGATTCATCTACGAAAATAATTACATGTTATAAATGTAAAGAAGATGGTCATTATCGAAATCAATGCCCGTTACTGAAGAAAAATAATAGCAAATGTGTATTTAATGTCGTTTTCCTGAATGAAATGTTTAACAAAACAGAGTGGTACGTAGATTCGGGCGCAAGCGCAGTGGAAGCGTGCTGGGCCCATAACCTATAATGAAACGAGTGAATTTCGCAAACCGACTGACTTTATTTGAACGTAAGAATGAATCATATATTTCACATACATTGGCCAACAGATGGCGCTACTAGTAATGAACATTTATTTATTTTGATACAATTACAACAATTATGAATAATAATTATCGACCATGTATATAATTAGTAATAAATTGATGTTGACTAAAACTAGTTGACCCGCCCAACTTTGTCTGTATCTCTCAATAGAATTTGTTGTACACATTTTTGGCACTGTTTAAACTTTCCATGTACTTTACATATGTTTGAAAACTAAAACTAGTCAAATCGGTTCAGGCATTGCCGAATTTTAGTAAGACTAACAAACAGCATTTTTTTTTAGTAACAATAGTATACAAAAAACACAATACATTTAGCTCAGCTACGCAAATCGTCAACATTGGTTTCCAAGTTATGTCATTAAATAGAACATACTTGGCTGATTTACTATATGCATAGGGATATGAATTGATACATGTAAATATTTAGATTTATTACTTACTATTAACTAATGTAAATGCATTACAAATGATAGAATAGTTATGTTAAACTAACACTAAAGTAATAATATTTGCTATCATCATTTCAACCATTTGCCGTCCACTGCTGAACGTAGGTCTCCCCCAAGTAGCGCCAACCATCCCGGTCTTGGGCAGTCCGCATCCATCCGCTGCCAGCCACTCTTTTTAAGTCGTCAATCCATCGTGCCGCAGGGCGCCCTACACTACGTTTGCCTAATATTTGCTCTACCTAATAAATAATCTATTTTTAGTAATACGACCGCTTTCAAACTTATCTTTCATTAAACAATATTAAAGGAGATTGAAAATAAATGATAGGGGTGATAAGAGTACACACACACCCATCATTTCACCATTTTATTTGTTAAGTAATTATTCTATAATATAGTAAACAAATAACTATAATTCTTGCTACTCGTACGTTATAAATAAATAATTCAACTGACAACAACTGCACCAATTATATCTAGAAATAAATAGAAAATACATATCAGTCGACTATATTGCAGCAGTTGAACAATACACAGTTACGAATAAGTTTTTAACATGAAAATAATGAAAATCGAACATGAAAATGCAATAGATGAAAACGAAGCGAAAACTGACCGTGAAGTTGTATATGATGATCTACTATCGTCAGCTGGTGAATTGGGCCGCTATCAATGGTTATTATTTTTCTCCACATGTCCATTTTTCGCATTCGGAGTATGTGTTTATTACTCACAGATGTTTATGACGGCAATATCTCCTAATCATTGGTGCTGGATACCAGAGCTTGCAAATATGACTGACATTCAACGCAGAGAGCTTGGTATACCGAAAGATGCAAATGCAAGGCTTGGATATTCACAATGTGAGATGTATTCAGTAAATTGGACTGATGTACAAGCAACAGAACAAAAGCCTAACCATAGTTGGACTTCAATACCATGTAAATATGGATGGGAATTCAATAAATCTGAAATACCATATACTACTATAGGAAGTGATTTTGAATGGGTTTGCAAGAAAAATGATTATCAAGCAACCGCTCAAGCGATATTCTTCGTTGGTTCCATTTTTGGAGGATTAATTTTTGGTTGGATTTCTGATCGTTTCGGAAGAATACCGGCAATAACGTGTAGCTGCTTTGTTGGTAGTGTGGGAGGTTTTGCAAGCACATTCGTAAGCAATTTTATTGAATTCACCGCCGCAAGGTTTGTGATGGGTATGTCTTATGACACGTGTATGATTCTAGCATATCTTCTAATTCTGGAATATATTGGCCCAAAATATAGGACATTATTGGCGAACATGTCATTTGCTATATTTTATTCTCTGTTTGTAACAGTACTACCGTGGATTGCTCTGCTTTGTGGCCATTGGAAAATTATTGCCCTAGTAACCAGTTTACCCCTAACTTTAGGAGTGTTAACAAAATTCTTTCTACCAGAAAGTCCATTATGGTTGTTATCTAAAGGACGAGTGGATGAAGCTATTAAGCAAGTTCAGGTAATTGGCCGCATAAATAAAAGAGAAGTTCACTCAGATTTAATAATAAATTTTAAGAAATCTGTGAAAGATTTGCAGCGTGAAGAATATCAGAGCTTATTAGAGCTTTTTAGAAGACCCATTTTAAGAAGAGTTTTTATTTTAAGTTGCTTAGAATACATGTGTTGTACTTTAGTGTTTGATGGGCTCATAAGAAGCATTGGCCAGTTAGAATATGATTTTTTTGTATCCTTTTCAGTTATATCATTTACGGAGTTCCCTTCGGTACTTTTAGTAGGATTCATTATGGACTACATGGGAAGAAGATGGCTATGTACTATATTTAATGCTCTGAGTTGTTTGTTTTGCATTCTAATTATATTTGTCAACGGAGGACTAACTGTTGTATTTGCTATTATAGCACGATTTGCAGTAAATATGAGCTTTAATGCCACCATACAGTGGGGTCCGGAGCTTTTGCCAACTTCACTGAGAGGGTCCGGTGTAGCTACGATACATATTTGTGGATTTATCGTTTCTTTTCTATCTCCTTACATTGTGTATCTAAAAAATTATTGCTACTGGTTGCCTCTTACAGTAATAGGTGCCATTGCTGGAATTGGAATGGTGATAGCTTTAGTGTTGCCAGAAACGGCTATGTCAGTCATGCCAGAAACATTTGAAGATATAGAAGAGTTGGTAAAAAAACAAAACCTTTGGACATTACCGTGCATGGAATCAAGAAAATCAAACAAATGATTTTTTGCCAAACTTATGGTACTCTTTATTGTCAATCGTGTTTTTTTTGAAAGTACGGTGTTATTTTAGACATAATACTTTAATTTCGTTATTGTATTATTACTAATAAAGTTTTCAGAGCTAGCTTCAGGTAAATCCAAATTCTTTTACATTCTTAAATTATAATGACACCTCACAAATGTCCGGTCATGCTATGGCAAATAATCCATAGAAATATACATTTTAATACACAGTAAGTTAAGTTAAGTTTTCTTATTTTTTGTAACACGTCGCTGACATTTGTTCTTTTCCTTATCTTTGAAGTTATCCATTGATCCCGTAGTCTTATGTTAAGCATGCTTTTTTCGTCCCGCTGCGTTGACAAACTACTAGTTTTTGGTTGTTTGTTTTTGCTTTTCATTTCCATGGGAATTGATTAATTTTGAATTATATCTTTTAGAAACCAACACTTTGTCTAAGGGTTGCATATTTTTCTATCTATTTCTTAACAATACTGGTCTTTTATTGATATGTGTATAGTAACAGGATACTTTTCATTAAATGCGAGCGAAGCCGCGGACAAAAGCTAGTATGAATATAAATGGGTATATAGTGATAATAAAATGTAGGCTCTAAGTTGAGCAGCACAAAGAAAATCACCTGAAGTGTATACCTACTTCATTTATGATGTATATTTAAGATACTATGAAATTTAATAGGAATTTATATATTTATTTATCCTTTTAACGATTTAGTTCTAGTTAATTATATTTGAATACTTACTGAAAATATACAGCCTACTCCTAAATGTATAAATATTGATATATGTGAGTAATGGTTATGATCTCATCTATACAAATAAATAAAATTCAAGTGTCTGTTTGTAACTTCAAATTAACAGTTTTTCGCTAAATGTATATGAAAGTATATACGATACTTACATGAAAAAAAAAACACTTTGTCTCTCTGTCTGTATGTCTGTCTATCTGTCTGTTTATTCCGACTAATCTCTGGAATGGCTGGACCGATTTGACAGGATTTTCACTGGTAGGTAGCTGACGATACAAGGAGTATTTTAAACTATTTTTTTAGACTAGCTTCGTACCGCGGGTAACACCGCGGGGCTCAGCTTACATATAAATTAGACGCCTCAGTGAAGTATCTCAGAATTGCTAAAAAAATACTATAAAATAGTAAATAACAAAACACTGTAAATAATAGCGTATTATATGTACTTTAAAGCTACATCAGATACAAAATGCCAACCTCGTTAGTTTTAACATAAAATAGGACCAAAGTGTCGTTATATAAAGTAGTTTTCAAGTTTGTTAGGGAAATTTACTAGATAAAAACAGAAAATCACCTCTTTTGCGTCAACTTGGTTGTTTCTCTAATTGTAATTAATACAGATTACAGTTGAACTATTTTTATGTGTACTCGTGTATTGCATATAGCTGCTGTTGTATTTTAAACATATCAACAATTTATAGTTCAAATTTGCTAGACTTTTATCCGTATGGTTATTATAAATATTTCATAGCGTAGTACTTGTTCTTATATTAACCATACAGAGAAAAATATTCACGTATGTGTTCATTGGAACCAATATTAACTGGTTGTGACGACAAAACCAGCTAATATTGGTTCCAATGAACCAATGTCCCAATGAACTGGGACTACTCTCAATTTAATTAACCTGGGGACGTCTAGCACTTAAATATTGAAGCCTAATTCGATTGAGATGGAGTGTTAGGCTGGTGAATGGTAAAGATATTATCATTAATAGTTGGTAACAAAATGAAACAAAAATCTATGTGATGATGATATATGCACGCAATAATGTCAATTATGAAATAAACAGAGTGGTTGTTCAAATATTTCTGCTGATGATGTCGATTGAGTATTTTGTAGAATTCTCGAACTAAAGGAAAATTCAATGAAAAAACATAAAGTCGTCAAAATGTGTAGTCTACATATGGGGTCAGATAAAATAGTTATTTTTCTCATAGAAAGTTTATTTTTATGGAATAGGGGACAAACAAACAGACGTACCCCAACAGTTCTTGAAGATTTGAAGGTAGCATTGGTACGGGAGTACTGAAGGCAACAGTTCATTCCACAGTTTTGTTGGGAGCGAGGCAGAAACCTTCTAGAAAAGCGCACAGTTGTGGACTGCCAACCGTTTCAAAAACATTCCTATTGGTAAATACAAAAAAGACAAATATTTATAAATATGATTTTTTTATTCCCTATCAACCCTACACAAAAATCCATACTTTTATATTATAAATGCAAAAGTAACTTTGTCTGTTTCTGTCCCGCTTTCACAGCCAAACTGCTGCACCGATTTTAAAGAAATTTCGCTTGGAGATACTTTGATTCTTGGGGAAGGAAATAGGCTACTCTTTGATGCGATAACCGACAAACACGCTGGCGGAGCCTCGTGCAAAAGCTTAATATGTAATAAATGACTTAACCGTCACTAGACAAGTTTATGAATGAAATGAGTAGTTGCCTGGAAGATAGATATGGTCTTGTCTAAGATGCGCTTAACCCAGCTTAAATAGATTACTATGTTTATGATACAAGAGCTAGCGGATTGAAGAAATCACCTAAAAATATTTTATTTAATAAGTTTAGGAATTCTGTTCTAAATTGATAAGACTGTGTGAAGACACAAGGGTCAGTAAACGTGTAGTTATATTACTTATTTTTTATTTTGGGTTGAGTCCCATGCTGTATATAAATAAAAACAATACTCTGATACTAATGGACCCAATCCAAGATGACAATTAAGGAAACTCAGATCCTCAGAGATTAAGGGTGGTTCATAAAAAAATAAAAAATCTTTGTCTTTTTTAAAGTAATGCATTTATAAATCAATAGATGTGTTTAACCACTTTTATCGCGAATATGTTCGAAAACCTATAACCTAACTACGTTGTGGCGACTTCCACATATAACACAACAATAACCTACTACAGCGCCATCTACCGAAGATACACTGAACTACGAAGTAACGCACTACACGGAGTAACTACAAATCCTGAATCGCGCAATAAATAGTTCTCGAGCCGATTATCATATATGCAACATCCCAACATCAACTGTTGGGCAGTAGCCCGCCAGGCATGATCACCTCGCCTGGTCGGAGGATCCTCCCTTTGTGTTGGGTGGAACATGACACCCGTTCCCACACATCGTTAATATTTTTGATGAAATTAAAAAGCCGATGTTCCTCGGACCATTATTACGAATCTATTGATCTGACCTTATTCATTAAAATCGGGTCAGTACGAGTAGTTTAGGCCCAACGTTAAAACATACATAGCATTGACTGCTGAAACTATTACACTACCTCTTTCTTCACTTGACTACGCGTGTAAAAAATACCCTGACACTGATTGACCCATTAAATAAAAATTAAGAAAAAAAACTCAATACTTAAAACTTTATTGCATCTTATAGGTATATACGAGTAAATGGTCTTACAATAATTAATATTATTCCACTATAGACCCTGTCGGGCATAGCAAAATTACAATATAGGGGGCAAACGAGCAGACGTTTCGCCTGATGGTAAGCGATTACATGGACACCCGCAACACCAGAGGCGTTACAAGTGCGTTGCCGGCCTTTTAGGAAGGAGTACGATCTTTTCTTGAAGGTTTGAAGGTCGTATTGGTCCGGGAACACAGCAGGCGACAGCTCATTCCACAGTTTTACTGTGCGCGGCAGAAAGTATATATTACTCGTATTTGTGTAATAATAATGATAACAGTATGTATGGTTAATATTATTTTTGGTCCAAGTAATAGGGCACATCTCATCGCAAGAATGTCTGTTAGCGAGCCATGAACCAAAAAGCCTTCATTTAACAAGATACAGATGACTGAGTTGGTATACCCCAGACATACATTTGCGTGCATAGTAAGTATACCTGTTCAGTCAGTCACCATACTTTAACTAAAACGACGACTATAAGTAATCATAACTGATATACGTTACTTAAAATAACATCGTAATCTTGAAATATTTAGTACTAGGTGACCCACGCAACCTCGTTTACGTCTCTTATTGCCCGTCGTGTAATATTTTTCCCCGGTTTTTGTAACATTCTTCATTAGTACTCCGCTCCTATTGGTCTAAGCGTGATGATATATAGTATAGCTTTCCTCGATAAATGGACTATTCAACACTGAAATATTTTTTCACATCAGACTAGCGGTTCCTGAGATTAGCGCGTTCAAACAAACAAACAAACTCTTCAGCTTTATAATTTATTTTTAAAAGTTGATCAAAAACACTTTTCTTCTAAATATGACATTCAACTGCAATACGTTAAAAAGTTGTTGAATGAAAACCCCCTTTAAATATTTATATTGGGGATAGTTTTTAGTATAGATGAGTAAACACACGTGTGTTTGTGCATGTTTAAGAGTATTTGTTTTACATAATACCATGAATTTGACATACATTTGAATACAGATGTGTGAGTGCATCAGACGTGTTGGTGTATGTCTGTGAAAACTTCTACTTAATTTCCATTCCAACAACGATTTATTGACTTTTCAAATGATATTATATACCTATTGAAGGGTAAACGAGTCGATAGTCTCACAGAGTCAAGAAAAATAGTTATTAATACACATCAAATTGCCTCGCACAACATACATCGATACGTTCTATCAACGCTCGTTATATTTGGCAAAAGAAAAAAAGGAAAAAAAATCGACGGGTTGCATTCCGGGAGTGCCGGCAGAAGTGAAAACTTGAATATTAACGTTGTGCATTTTTGATATTTTGGAATGGTTAGAGAATAATTTTGTACGAATTGCTTTCATTATCAGTATTAAAGTACTATTATTTATGTGGTGGAATACAATATTCATTTATTGCGCTATCGTACACAAACATGACAATTTATATTACATACACACACGAACATTCGCGCAAGCGCCCTGCGCCGCCTGTCCTCTCTCCATCCGTCTTACGAATTTTCGATCAGGTCACGTGACCTGACGCGAGTTTATATATTTTTACCCATTCAAAAAAGTACACAGCGCCGCTAAAGAAGTTTTCACTTCAAAAACTATTACCTACTCGCTTTCATCTCTATCCTAAACACTTCAATATCCGTCATCCCGGGTGTACGAAGCTGTTTCCCTTTTGCATTATCTCTTAATTGGAGTCTTGCGGCACTCAGGGTGATAATGTAGGTAGGGTTGAGCAATAAAATGTCATTAGTATTTCACTCACGTTCTGTTTTAATGTTTTATTCTAAAGCATTCAAATTGATATATGCCTACAATTGACAGTAATTCAAGCAAGATAGGAGTGAATGTTGGTAAATATAACCAGTTTATTACATATATAGAAACATGTTCGTATATGAAATTATGTTTTAGCTAATGAGTGCTTCAGCTTTACCAAACTGATTTTGCACTCAACTTAGGCCATTCATCGTGGAATGAAGCGACGCGACGCCTTCAATGAGAGCTAGCTCTAGCTGCCCTTGACTGTCAAGGGACCTTCATCGAAGTCCTGTACTTTTAAAATTATCAAGCAATTTAAGAGGATATAAATCAATGAAAGTGAAATGAAAAAAAACATAAATTTTATTTGGTTAAATAAATTGGTATAATATTAGGATTTAAGGCAAAGTATGAATGTTGTGATATTGGATGTTAGCTATTGTTTAACGATTAAAGAAATAAATTGTTTATAACAAGACTTAAGTAACACTTAAGACTATAATACACTTATTGATATAATGTAGCACATTCTACAGCAAAACAAATGTTGTACGGAATGAGAACCCATCGATTCAGATTACCTTGAAATAATTACGATGACCTAGAAGAATATAATTAAGAGTAAAACCGGATCATTATTATCAAAGTAAACAAAGCTGTCTCTGAGATATTTCTAAACAAAGAGTATAAAATGGGTCAGAATTATAAATCTTAATGTCAACAAGATAACCCATGCTATACGTTAAATTAAGAATCGAATAAGCTACTGCTAAACAAAGGCAAGGAGCAGTAGCAGAAGCAGTCTAAGGCAGTCCGCATTACTACTTTCGTCAAAACGTCAAACCATAATTTCTCCTGGTTAACACCTGGACAATCCTGGTCTCAATTCTAGCGCATTTCGGGTAGTCACAGTCTCGACTCCAGTCATCATCGGTCCGTATGTATACATGACCGGCTCACTTCCACTTAGTATTATGTTTAACACATGACAGTGTATTAAAAAAATAATATTACGATATCAGTTAATTTCAAATATGAATAATTTATTTAAAAGTCAATCCTAACTAAACTAAATAAGTCTTGGTTTAAATACGTAAAATTTCACATAAGTTGTAAATAAGTCACAATGAATTACTGAGATGTCTATTAATACGTTACTTGTCTAAGTAAATCTTAAGAAAATTTACTGAACTAATTGGTTTGATATGTTTAATTATATGATATCCACGAACTATATTCATTCTACAAATAATTTAGGTTAATTGAGATCCTCTATAGAATTTTATTTTATTAACAAAATTATAATAAGATTAATCTTATTAACTAAAAATGCTATTATAGTTAATATTGAAGGTGAGTAATAAAAATAATAATATCACAGATTTCGGTAGAATTCAGTTCGGCAAAGACTCCAGGCGTTGATGTTTCTGCAAACTTTTCGGGTTTCGAAGAACCATCATTTTAATTTCCTGACCTCCAACAACCATAGCGTTGTTCACTGAAACAAATTTAACAAAATTTTAATTTATAGCAAACTAGCTTCAATTAAGAAAAGTTTTCTATTTACATGAACACAAAAAATGAGCCAATTAACTTTTGCTCTTATTGAATACAAATTAACTTGTGCAATAATTTAATAAAATATTTACAATAACTAGTGGTTGCCCAGTGGTCGACATTCAACCATTTTTGTTTTGATTTCTACCCTCTGAAAATTAAACTTTAACTTTGAATAATTTAAACTTTAAACTTTAAATATTCCTTCGTTTGTACAGTTTTCTTAAAATTTGTGTAATATTTTTGGTACACGTTAGTATATAGATATTTAAATTGATAAGTTTTTGCAGTGTGAATATATAACATAACAATAATAAGAAAATAAAAACTATTTTCGCACAAGATCAGGCATCTTCAGAAATGCAGACATAGTAAAGCTTGAACTTCGAAAGTTTGATATAAATATTTCATATAAATAGAAATATTTCGGACATCTTACACACAACGCCATCTAGTCCCAAGCTAAGCAGAACTTGTGTTATGGGTACTAAACAACTAATATAAATACTTGTACACTTTTTTTGTAAATACATACATATTATACATAGACCCAAAGGCCGAAACAAATATTTGCAGATCATACAAGCATTTGGTCCAACCACTACGCCAACGAGGCTGTCAATTAACCGATAGAATTCGGATTTACTTTTTTTTAAATATATATATATGTACGTACATATTATATATAGAAATATACATATGAAATAAATTTTGACAGAACTTACAAACAGTGGATGGAAACCACCGAGATGGTAAGAAATTATAATTCTTTAACAGTAGTATTTAAGATCTTAGAAAATTGTCGAGTTCAAAACTATTTAGGTCCGAAAGATACGACACACTTAGTAAAACCGTAAAGTCGGGAATTAAATATGTAGGCATAATACTTGGAAGGAGCATGACGTTTACTTTCGAGTGCAAAATTTAGTATAAATGACCAAATCGTAAATTATACGATTTATCAGGAATTAGTCAACCCGTGTTACAGATTAACATAAATTGAAATAGACACGTGTTATAATAAATATTGTAAATACTTACATTTATGTGTTTTCAAATATTTGCGGTATATAATGTATACACACACGGAGAGAGCCACGGCTGTTATTATGAACATTACTGCTACTAATATCCAGTTCGAGGTTATCCTGCAGCAGAATTCAATTGTTAATACAGATTCATTAAAATGTAAGTGACTGTCAAATACACTGCTGAACGAAGTTCATTCGTTCGGACTTCTTTCAATAAGTGGCAGTCGACGTTAATAAGTTAAGTTTGAATTATCACATATTGGCTATGGTTATATGCTGAATATTTTATATATTTAATATTTTAAATTTTAAGTTCATTAACCAGACTTTCATCACATAGTCTTATTTCACGGAAAGTTTGAAGGATTTCACAATCAGTGTCACGGATTGAATATACGAGTATAAACGAGATCTTGGTTAGCTGTTAAAAGCTTTTAATTAGTTGAAAAACCATGAAAAAGAAATTGACTGATGTTCTTTTTTTAATTGATAGTCAATTGTATAGATACACATGGAAATAAAATTTGTAGCGATCATGTTTCTATTACTTTTTCTGCTAATAGCACGATCGAGACGCTCGCGCATCTTCGATTTTGAATGTACAATCAGTCAAATACTTATTGTGACGCCGAGAGGCCGCTTCCCTCTCAAGCCAAGCAAATTTACGTTTGCAATAACAACATTCGTACTTTTATTGTATACAGTAAAGTGTACCTATAGATTAATGAAAAATAATGGATTTAAACTTACCAATAAACCATATTATTCGTAGTGCCAGAAGTAGCCACACACGTGAAATTATTTTTATAATATCCCAAATCACAGTTACATATTTCTGGTCCAACACATTTGCCATGCGGACATCCGTCAGAACAAAATGGTACACAAACATGTTCCTCGATCTTTTTGTAACCAGGCAGACAGTCACAGACATTTGGATACACACAAGTCCCGTTTATACAAGACTTAGAACAAATTGGTAAGCAAGTCTCATATTTTCCTGTAACATTCATCTTCCAACCTTCATCACAAATGCAAATTTCGGGACTCACGCAATTACCATGGAAGCAACCAGTAGAACAAGATGGTTTGCATATGTTATTGAATAGTTTACCTTGATTTAGTCTTTCAAATCCACTTAAACAGTTACATGTATCGGGTGCGACACAAACACCATTAATGCAGGGCTCAGTACAAATCGGTTGACAGGTTTTGCCAAGTTTTGACTCTGTTAATCTCCATCCTTGATCGCAGACACAAGTTTCTGGACTAACACAACTTCCATGAGAACAGCCTCCCGAACAATAAGGCTCACATATATTGTCATCAATAGCGCCCTTTGCTATTAAGTTCTTATATCCTAGTAAACATTTGCAAGTATCTGGCGCTACACATGTACTATTCACACATCTTTTGTGACAAATAGGTACACAGGTACCATTTCTAGATCCATTTCCTGGAGTCCACTGCCATCCTTTATAACACATGCATTTGTCAGGTTTGGTACAGATTCCATTATTGCATCCCTGAGAGCAATATGGGTTGCAGACATTGACATTGACATTTGACTTGATATAACCTTGTGAACACACACAGATATCTGGAGCTATACATTTGCCATTTTGACAAGCCTCCGTACACACAGGTTCACATAAGTTACCAGGGGATTTGATCACACTAGACCTTTTATAGCCTGTTAAACATGTACAAACATTTGGTGCCGTGCAAGTAGCATTTACACATTTATTATCACAAATTGGCTGGCAAGTAATAATTTTAGATTCATTTACTGCGGTTAACTGATACCCTTTGTCGCAAGTGCATATTTCTGGTTTAGTACAAGTACCATGATTACATCCTTGAGAACATTGGGGAGCACAAACATTATTCTTAGATTTTATATAACCCGAAGAACATTGACAGGTGTCTGGAGCTACACACTTACCATTTGTGCAAGGCTTTAAACAGATCGGTTCACAGGTTCTGTTGCTTTTTGAAACCATCAATTTCCAGCCTTTATCGCAGACACAAGTTTCTGGTGTAACACAAGTACCGTGAGGACACCCACTAGAACAATAAGGCTTACAGATGTCACCGATGAACTTTTTATAGCCAGTCAAGCACGTACAAGTATTTGGTGCTGTGCAAGTGGCATTCACGCACACTTTGCTACAGACTGGTTGACATGTTTTAATTTTGGATCCACTCACTGAACCCAATTGGTATCCTTTATCACAAGTGCATACTTCTGGTTTAGTACAAGTTCCATGACTGCATCCCTTTGAGCATTGTGGAGTACAAACGTTATTCTTAGATTTTATATAACCTGGTGAACATTGACAGCTGTCTGGAGCTATGCACTTACCGTTTGTGCAAGTCTTTGTACAAATCGGTTCACAGGTTTTGTTGGTTTTGGAAACTATTAATTTCCAGCCTTTATCGCAGACACAAGTTTCTGGGGCGACACAGGTGCCATGAGGGCACCCACTTGAACAATAAGGCTTACAGATATCACCGGTGGACTTTTTATATCCCGTCAAACACGTACAAATATTTGGTGCTGTACAAGTAGCATTTATGCACTTTTTGCTACAAACTGGTTGACATGTTTTAGTTTTGGATCCACTCACCGAACCCAATTGGTATCCTTTATCACAAGTGCATACTTCTGGTTTAGTACAAGTTCCATGACTGCACCCCTTTGAGCATTGTGGAATACAAACGTTATTCTTAGATTTTATATAACCTGGTGAACATTGACAGATGTCTGGAGCTATGCACTTACCGTTTGTGCAAGGCTTTGTACAAATCGCTTCACAGGTTTTGTTGGTTTTCGAAACTATCAATTTCCAGCCTTTATTGCAGACACAAGTTTCTGGTGCAACGCAAGTACCGTGAGGACACCCACTAGAACAATAAGGCTTACAGATGTCACCGGTGGACTTTTTATATCCCGTCAAACACGTACAAGTATTTGGTGCTGTACAAGTGGCATTGACGCACTTTTTGCTACAAACTGGTTGACATGTTTTAATTTTTGATCCACTCACTGAACCCAATTGGTATCCTTTATCACAAGTGCATACTTCTGGTTTAGTACAAGTTCCGTGACTGCACCCCTTTGAGCATTGTGGAGTACAAATGTTATTCTTAGATTTTATATAACCTGGTGAACATTGACAGCTGTCTGGAGCTATGCACTTACCGTTTGTGCAAGGTTTTGTACAGATCGCTTCACAGGTTTTGTTGGTTTTTGAAACTATCAATTTCCAGCCTTTATTGCAGACACAAGTTTCTGGTGCAACGCAAGTACCGTGAGGACATCCACTAGAACAATAAGGCTTACAGATGTCACCGGTGGACTTTTTATATCCCGTCAAACATGTACAAATATTTGGTGCTGTACAAGTAGCATTTATGCACTTTTTGCTACAAACTGGTTGACATGTTTTAATTTTGGATCCACTCACCGAACCCAATTGGTATCCTTTATCACAAGTGCATACTTCTGGTTTAGTACAAGTTCCATGACTGCACCCCTTTAAGCATTGTGGAGTACAAACGTTATTCTTAGATTTTATATAACCTGGTGAACATTGACAGCTGTCTGGAGCTATGCACTTACCGTTTGTGCAAGGCTTTGTACAGATCGCTTCACAGATTTTGTTGGTTTTTGAAACTATCAATTTCCAGCCTTTATTGCAGACACAAGTTTCTGGTGCAACACAAGTACCGTGAGGACATCCACTAGAACAATAAGGCTTACAGATGTCACCGGTGGACTTTTTATATCCCGTCAAACACGTACAAGTATTTGGTGCTGTACAAGTAGCATTTATGCACTTTTTGCTACAAACTGGTTGACATGTTTTAATTTTGGATCCACTCACCGAACCCAATTGGTATCCTTTATCACAAGTGCATACTTCTGGTTTAGTACAAGTTCCATGACTGCATCCCTTTGAGCATTGTGGAGTACAAACGTTATTCTTAGATTTTATATAACCTGGTGAACATTGACAGTTGTCTGGAGCTATGCACTTACCGTTTGTACAAGTCTTTGTACAAATCGGTTCACAGGTTTTATTGGTTTTTGAAACTGTTAACTTCCATCCTTTATTACAAAGGCAAGTTTCTGGTTTTACACAGCTACCGTGAAGGCACCCGCTAGAGCAATGAGGCTTGCAGTTATATTTGTCTGACGCTTTAAATCCTGGTAAGCACTTGCAAGTGTCTGGCGCGATACAAGTACCGTTCAAGCAACTCTTACTACACACTGGTTGACAGTTACTTTTTTTAGTTCCTTTAATTAAAGTTAATTTGTATCCCTTGTCACATTTGCAGGTATCTGGATTAATGCAAGATCCATGAGTACATCCTTGTGAGCAAACAGGTTCACATGTTTTACTTTTAAAAGTATATCCACTATTACATTTGCAGGTATCTGGTGCGATACAACTGCCTTTCCCGCAACTTTTGAGACAGATTGGCAAGCAAATGTGTTTGTTCTTTAAATCTTGTCGATACCCTTTGTTACAGGCACATTCATTTGGCTTACGGCAGTAACCATTTTGACAGCCTTTGGGACATACCGGCTTACAGACGAGTCTGGATTAAAAATAAATAGAAAATATTAATATATATCAAAAATAGATCTCTTAAGTTTTAAGTGCATATTACATTTTTAAATAGATACTTTTCACACTAAATATCCAATAACGTTATCACTTCAAATATATATATGTAGGTATCCGTATAGTATATCTATATGAGTGAGAATTGACAATGCAATAATGCAGCATTTTGACCCACACCTTAACGGCCTAGTGATGCTTCTGCATCATTGGGCTTCTGGTCTCGCACTCACCAGAGCCACGCTGATTTCAGCACAAATGGGCCGGCTCGTCAAATGAACGTAAAATGACATTGTTCGTGCTGTCGTGTTTCGTTGGTGAGTGCGAGACCGAAGGCCCCATAATGCAGAAGCATCAATAGGCCGCCATGATGTGGGTAAACATACTGCATTGATGCGTCGTCTGCATTCGCAATGAGTATGGTGACCACCACTCGTAGATTCTGCTTATGCTTTCCACCAGTAGAGTAGAGTCATTTTGACCTTATGTTTTCTACCAGCAATACCAGTACCAGTAACCAGTAAAGCATTTTGGCAGGGCTTTACATTAGAAAATGGTTCTTTCAGCAAGACTCGGCGCCGGGTCATAAAGCACACCCAATTTTGGTAAGAAACTGACGTTCCGAAATTAATTAGAGCTGAAGACTGGTCGTCATCTAGTCCTGATTTTAATCCAATGGATTATAATTTATGGTTAGTTTTAGAGAGTAAGGCTTGATCTAAACGTCATGATAATTTGGAGTCCCTAAAACATTCCTTGTGATTGGAAGTGAAAAATTTTGTCATAAAAAGAGTGTGTGCTGCTATTGATTACTGGTCTCTCTCTCTCGCACTTCGAATAATCTTTATATATTTTGAATGGTTTTATATGGATGTATTAAACTAACTCACTGTAATGGCAAAACTAAGTAAAACCAGGCCACTAATTTATAATGTATAACCAAAACACCTATATTTATAGTTTATTATAAAGTTATAAACCAATTATATCCAAATCCTAATTCCTACTATTATAAATTTGAATGTAAGTTTGTTTGGTACGCATTCACGCGAAAATGACTTAACAGGTTATCACAAAACTTTGTACATATATTCTTGGAGGCATTAAAAGTAACATAGAATAGTTTTTATTAAATGCGAGAGAAGCCGCAGGCGAAAGCTAGTATAATATATTTACATATAAGTTTATAAATGAAATATACTTACGTTTTAGTATTACTTTTATCTTGAATATAGCCTGGACAGCAGTCTTTAAATGTGATTTTCACAGGTTTCTGAAAGTTTAAATTACTCTTCTTTACTATTATTAGCACATTATCGGTTATTGTGGTGTGTGTGTGTGTGTGTCTGTGTGTGTGGCCTACATTCCAATACTTTTGTTGTTACATTTTCTAAACAAAAATGATCGAAAACTTCGAGTGTCAGTAGCCATTGTGCAAAAGCAATGATCCATGGGTTGTTAAAAGTTTTGGCCTTTGGGATAATAACAATTTAATTTGAGCTACTTTATAGTTCAAATTAATTTGCTATAATCCCAATTTTTATTATTTTTATATAATAAAGGAATATTCTCCGAGGCCCGTGCCTCGGAGAACACGTATGGGTATTGCACCTATTAAATAAATTAATAGGAATTAAAACCCTATTATGAAAGGAATTCAGTAGAACAAGAATAGAAAATCTGAATGGTACGTTTAGAAAACGCCTATATTCAATATTTTCTAAAAACAAATCTAAAAGTAACTTATTAGATCTACATACAAGTTGAATCGTCTTTACAGACATTTTAAAAAATACTAAATGCGTTAATATTAGTATTTATGTTCTCATAAAAGTCCCTCACTATAGCTTTGGTAAATAACACTAGCTGTTTACTAACACTAGTAATTTTCAACTTACAACAAGTTTTTTCGTGAAGGTGCGACGAACTGTTCTTGTAGCCGTACATTTAGAGCCAGTTTTCCTAATACATTCTACTGCAGTCTTAAAATCCGTCCCTACGGTATTCCTATAAAGTAAAGCACAATATAAATTACACTTCCATAATAATATGTTGTTGTGGGTTGCACCATATTTGTTTGGTTCTAGATTTAAGATCTACTATTAGCAGAATAGTAGTCACTTAAAGCCTGGTGAATGATGATGATTAACACAAAAAATGCAAAATAAATGAAGTAGAAAAAATTACAGCTGAACATCAATTATGAGAATGTTCTGTTTGACTGACTGTTAAGTTTTGCAGTGTCAAAAGTGCTTACATATCAAAAAATATATACAAAAAATAGCAAATGGAATTGAAAGTTACTAAATAAAATGTTTACATTTTGGTTTTGGTACATATTTGAGCTTCATTATAAGTCACACAAAATAGTATAATAATAATAAAGCACGGCACAAAAAATAATACACTACTCGTCCCGATATACATTTTTGTAATACTGGACCAGAATACTGCCCCACCGGGATTGTTGCTGCTTTTTATAGAGAATATTTATCGCTTATTTAAGGCATGTAATGAAGGAAGTGATGACAACACGGAGGCGGGAACGGGACAGTTTGAAATGTATGAGTTGTATCACAAAATGAATTGTAACTGTTATGGGTAATTTTACAGAATCACCATAAGTTTATAAATATCTTATTTGAACGTTTTGTTACAAGAAGAGATATATGTTAATATTTATATTACGTGGTCTATATTACGTGGTCGAAACGCTAAGAAGAAGAAGACTTCTTCTTAGCGTTTCGATGGTAAACGTTGCGTGTCAGTAGAGTTATATTTTAAGAGCTCAGAACGCGGCCACTTTGACAGCGTCGTGGATGGTAGCTATCAGGTTGTCCTTCGTGCAGGTGTCTAGGCTATAGGGCATGATGAAAGGTGGAATATCGTTTTGATTGCACAAACTTGCGGCTCCTTAGTCTTTATTGGACTATTTTCTACATCATAATACTACAAATACTTAAGGATCTTATCATATCGTATCACAGCAAGACAAAATTCGACGTTCTGAAAGAAAACCTTAATTTGAAAAACACAATACGCTTGATGCTGTTAAAACGTTTTTGAAGTATCACTTTTAATAACTTGATCATTAGTTGGATTTCAATAATTTTCAATTATTCCATAAATGACAAAAATAAAATATTTTCTTCATTACATAAAAACATATAGCTTCTTTAACCAGCCCCGCTGCATCAGTGCTAAAGGTTTGTACATTGCCAAGAACTATCCCTGAAGTTGACTATCGAAAACAGGAGAAGTATAATATCAGTTACTGCAGCTAAAAAGACAAGACTCCAACGTATATCTTATAATTCCTGAATCGGGTTCATAAACTTCTTTGAGCTACCCAGCAGTGTTAACGACAAAACCTATTACGATTTTCAATGCTAAGTTTTGCATTAGGCAATAATTTTTCTCAAGACCTGGTTTACAAATTTTCAGAATCATATACCTCAGATAGATTCAGATCGGTTTCGGCGGTTCATAATAAGTGTTATATAACTATGATACTCGTAAATTTCAATTGCAGACGGATTACAATTTTATTGAACCATTTATTCATCTTCAGACTCACACAATACACTTATAGACTTGGCATTTCAAACATTTCATAGACCAGTCTATTCCATTCGACTCGACTCGAATCGACCATAGAAAAGAGGATTTTACATCAAAGTATCGCCAATATATTAGTTTTTACCACAATAGTCAAAGGAAAGTGTGTCCAGGGAATATTCGTAAATAAGCTGCATTTTTAAATGTGTCATTGTATTATTTAAATGTGCTTTGTAATTATAATATTTAATAAGATATAAAGGAGCGGATATTTGCCGTGGGATTCCCTCTCATATCGCAATTCTCTGTCCCTGGAAGTCCATAAACCCGACTTGATAAATGTTTGATGCTGTACTCTCCATTAATATGTATATGATGAATAGTAGTTTATTATTTCATCGAATTTCCGCAATAGGAAGAAAATTATAAGCACACATTAAATTGAATATAAAAAGGATTAGCTCTCAAACAAATAGTGGTTAGCTGCTCTTCTTCTTCTACAAGTGCAATTCCTACAGGAGGTTGGTCGTCAGCTTGGCGATATGAATTCTGTCCTGAGCCAAGCGGAATAGTTCTTCAACCATTCAGTTCAGCTGCTATTTAGTTAAAATTATTTTGTATACCTCAAAACACAAAAAAGTAAAGTAACACAAGTAGTAGTTATTTCCTATCCTACTTAATAAATCTGTATAATTTATACTCTCGATTGTCAGAACTTGGAGGAACTTGTTGGAATACATTCTAGAATCAAACTCACTTGTAATATAATAGTGGAAAATAGTGGCCTCTGTAGGTGAACACAATGAACAGATATGTTTTATCCAGTAATAAATTAGGCATAAGTGGCATCTTTTCAGCCTCCCAAAAACTGTTTTTATCGTAAACTAGGGTAAACTAGGTATTTCGCGGTTGCCCTTTCGCTGCACACTAATAAAGAAAATTTAAAAAAAAACGTTTTTTTCTAAATCTATAATCTCCAGGTAGTATAAGGGTTGAGCTAATTACTTGGTTACTGGTACTTTACTCCCTAAAAAATTTAGTTCTGTGTCTAATTTGGAACTGCGATTTTTCTTGGCTATATTTAACATCTGCTGTGGTACTACTACTACAGCTACTATAGCTGAAACAAAAACGAGTGAACGATGTATATATCAGTAGCTATAAGCAAATAAAAATTATAAACGATATTTAAGCGAAGAGATAAAAAGCTTATCGCGTGACCTACATTCTTAACCACGATTTCAGTAAAAACGAGTTCAATAATGCTATTAATATTTAATTAAACATTATATCTCTCAACCACGGCTTCGCTCGCATTTAATAAAAAGTATCCTATGTTACTTTTAATAACACCAAGAATATGTGTACAAAGTTTCATGATGATCCGTCAAATAGTTTTTCAGTGAAAGCGTAACAAACAAACTTACTTTCACCTTTATAATATTAGTGTAAAGTGTGATTAGGATATTAGGATGATTCATTACAAAAGGCTGCATATGTAATATGATAGTAATATCCAATACTATTCGTAATGTTATAGGTAATATTCATGAAAGTTATGTTATCGTCACAAAGTCTATGCAGTGTCTTGAGAACAGCATTATACAGCCGACCGCTAGACACAGGCCTCTCCTTAGATATAGTTTTGGCCTAGAATATCACGCTAGTTGGAATAGGGTTTATTTAAATTTTATTTCTGTTTTAAGTGATATTGATCTGTGTAGTTTACTCACTTAGTCGCCCCTTATGACACGTATAGGACGAATAGAGGTGGTTAACACTCCGTATTCTTAAACATTTGCTATTACACATCTATACTAATATTATAAAGAGGAAAACTTTGTTTGTATGTTTGTTTGTAATGAATAGGCTCAAAAACTACTGGACCGATTTTAAAAATTCTTTCACCATTCGAAAGCTACATTATCCACGAGTAACATAGGCTATATTTTATTTTGGAAAAAAATAGGGTTCCGTAAGATATTAGGGTTTTTCGAACACAAGGTGTAAAAATCAACTAGAAAAGTTACTTATTTTGCGAAAATTTTCATGCTACGGGCTATATAAGACGTAAATGAGGTTGCGTGGATCAGCTAGTATTACATATAATTACTAATATTAACCGTTTTCCAGATCGTTGGTCTGCTATGGCCAGTGCAATCTGGGAATTCAGCAGCACATAATGCCTATTTTTATCGAACTACCAAGGAAGGATTATGTTCTTCGAGCGTATCTTGTATGTGTGTTTTTTTCCTAATTGCCTCATATTTTTCAAACCGCTGCACGGATTTATTTAATGAATATATCGTAAGATTTTTGTTGGTAACCTAAATGTGAATGCGAATATAACAACATGACGACTGTGAGATGCTATAGTTCAGATTATAAAAGAAATCGAGATGGAACGTACATACCTAAAAATAATAAATATTATGATGGCGTTTATTATTTAAGTGTAATCACCAGCAGTGACATGTTCATCCGTGTGCGTGTAATAATACAAGTAGCAGAAAAAGGCCCTATTTTTAGGCTTCCGTACCTCAATAGGAAAAAACGGAACCCTTATAAGATCACTTTGTTGTCTGTCTACTGTCTCTTAGAGCTGTGAAAAAATTCAACTTCTAAACCATCGGTAATCAAAAGATACAGCCTTTTATGCTGCAATTTTTCAATACACAAGGAAATCAAAACCTACAGTGTACTTTCCGTGAACTCAGAATCTTGAAATTTGGTACAAAGCACAGATATAGGGAAAAAACATACATTTTTATTTACATCATATATTAAACCTACAGATTTGTACGGAATCCTCGGTGCGCGAGTCCGACTCGCTCTTGGCAGTTTTTTTCGTTAATGTTATGATTGGAAAAAATGGGTAATTTAATAAAAATAATATTATTCAATTATTATACTCGTATATCTAATATTTTTTAAAATAACAATTATATGCAAATCAAAATCTTAGCAACCTTCACTTTGCACTATTTTTTATAATATTACCGAATAATATAAATTCATTCATCATACAACAACCTCCAAAAAATATATAATAATAATATTCTTTATTTGATATAAGTACATTCAATACATTATGGCATTCCCTAACACCTGCGCTAGT
Organism: Spilarctia lutea; assembly: GCA_916048165.1. NCBI lineage: Eukaryota > Metazoa > Arthropoda > Insecta > Lepidoptera > Erebidae > Spilarctia > Spilarctia lutea. Next base: position 11,200,216 of record OU696478.1, on the reverse strand, counting down.
AAAGACTGTGTTGCAGGTGTTAGTATCTTCCCCAATCTTATAGTGACAATAGCGTTACAATAATGGTAATATCAATTACTTTATTGGAAATTCATTAATAGTACCATTTTATTACTATTTACTACTTATTAAATGTGATTTTTCTTTCTTAATAATCTGCAGTTATACCGTAAGTACTCGCGGACCGAGTTTGGGTAGTGGTTTTATTTTTGTTATTTACTTAGGTATATGAGGTCTAATAGATCGTCATATCGATCATTCTGTACTATTGAAATATTTATGATGCGAAGCACAAGTTAAAGACATTAAACATATCAAGATTCAGAACAACATTTTGTAGAATCATCTATAAATTCTTCACATGTAATAATTATCAACAATTTTATCACCTCATGTCAAAAATTTATGGATTCATGTGAACCACCAGGAGACTTTTTAGAAAGATACAGGGGCATAAAACAATAACATTCAGCACTATGCCGTCACTTGTAAGCGGTCCAACTGAGTACAGATGAATGGGAGGGGGTAGCAACACTCGATTTTCCTCCCTTGTCACATGATTTTTGTACGGAGTAGCGGAATAATGGAAGTATTAAAATTATATGAAACCGATGCCATACAAAATCAGTGCGCTACAAAGTTGGATTTTTTAACTTCTGTCACCGGGGCCATCATTAAAAATTTATTGACACCTCATTAATTACAATCAGTTTTGTACTTTAGGCGCTACAGTGGAATGTACAAACACACATATATACTTATAATGTCAAAAATGTTATTTGCCGCAGTTTCATAAAAATATACGTTTTCATACGTTTGTTACCAAACTGCTCTAGCTGTTGGCCTTCACTTTATATTTTATGTAATAAGAGCACGTTTTGTGTCTAACACTAAGTATTTCAATCAGTGTTATCAATTGTCGCTAAACCATAAAAGGTTGGTATAATATTCAAGTTAAATTTTTAGGTGATTTCCGTACCTCAAAAGAAAAAAATGGAACCCTTGGATTACTTTATTGTCCGTCTGTCTGTCCTGTATGACCCTTTTTTCAGGAATCAAACTGAAATTCACATCAAATACTTGGGTCTACTGTCCCTTGGAGCTGTGAAAGAATCTTCTTCTTCTTCTAAGCCAACGGTATCAAATATACAGCCGTTTATGATGCAAATTTTCAACACTCGCAGGGAATCAAAACCTACAGGGTACTTCCCGTAAATTCAGAATCGTGAAATTTGGTAGGTACGAAGCAAAGCCTTACAGCATAGACAAAAGAAAAATTGCAAAAAGTATAAAAACTTTAGTTACATCAAATAATATACCTACAGGTTCGTACGGAGCCCTCGGTGCGCGAGTACCACACGCATTTGTCCGGTTTTTTTTGCTTCTGTCAGAAATCGAAACAGAAATCCACTACTACTTTTGTATTTTGTAATAATTCTAAATTTGTATGTTTATTCTATCGCTACTTGCAATATATTTTGTGTAAACAATGTAATCAACATACATTTATTTTCCTGTTTACTATATAAAGGAATTTACATCTTTATCCGTTTATGCCATTATCAGTATTAAATTATTTATTTTCAGTCTTTTATAGAGCAGTTTATACATTCCGATGAGTCAAAGGCTATATGAAGCCCTTGATAAATTACTGCGTCTATATAAAGAATGGCCGTATCTGGCCAATGATGTTGTTTCCATCACACAAAATGATTATAACGAACCATTAGTGGCCAAATCTTTCGTAATAAATCTGTGCGGCATTCAGTCCGTAAATATAGTAGTTCAATTGATCTACTGTATATTGCATTTGGTCCAGAGAATCAATGTATCCCCTGACCCAATTGCATTAAAATCGGTAGAGCAGAATTTATAATATTAGTATGGATGTGTCCTAAGTAGGAAGCGAATCACACTCCCTGATTTTGGAGTCAAATTATAAATGCATGAACTTCGCAGTGAACTGAAGATCCTACTTAAATTGGAAAGTAGACCCTTACTTTTGTTGAAAACTTAGAGAGGAATCCGTGGATGTATATACTTAGCTCGAAGTCGTTTTGACAACTAAAAAAGTCCACGTATAATTTATGAAGTAAAATTTTATACTCGTATACAGACAGTAGTCATTATAGATTTGAAACTGAACTTTTTAATTGTTAGTAAGATCATAATAATGATTAAAACTAGTTACAAGTCGTTTTTCAAGTTCCAAACGCCCTTTGCTGCATTTATTGGTTTTGGAAATATTTTAAAATTTTAAATGTTTATCTAAAACAATAAAGTAATCAATTTATAGACTGCCTCGGTGGCGCAGTTCTTGAGGACTTGGATACAATTCCAATATTCAATCTACAGGTTATGGTTCCTTTGGGTCATTATTTTTTTAAGGTATACCGCTGTAATTCTACTTCACCAGGAAATGGACGGGAATTCGCCTTGTAATAATAAAAACGTTCGTCTGGTATCTTAGAGACTCAGTCTGGTACCAACGTTACGTTAGTACCAGGTACGTGTGAGTCTCTATGTACTCCAGAGATCAATTTATCTAGTTACTTTAAAGAATCACCCTTTATCTTGATTGGATTATCCTACCATTATACTAATGAGCGAAAAACGGTGACAAACAAGCTTTTTCCAAAAGCCATTATTATTAAAATTACGCTGTATCTTTTGTTCCGTGAGAGACAATAAAGTGTAATGAACGGTTTATCAGATAACTCTGAAAAGGTTTCTGCTGTATACGAAACATTTATACAATATAATTTTACCGATTTATAAATTTATCGGAGGTTGGATAATTTGTGAAGTATTTTTTTAAGTACCGGTTTTTTGAGTTGGTTGGCAAAATACTTCTGTTTAGTTTAGATATATGCTTGCGGCCTGTCAACCTAATATTTGATGATGATGTTGAAGACTTTCTTTTCTAGATTATAATTTGCAGTTAAATTATGTTTTGGTATTACAAGAATCTTATTTCTGATTTTTAAATGTATAGATCGATAACATTTATTCAACCATACATAACATGTATTTAAAATGTTGGATTAACGAAACGAAAACGACGAAGACTTCTGAAATTGTAAGAATGCCAGTACTTTATGGGTTATTTTAAGAAATGTTCTTTGTAGTAAGTTCTACATCTTCAATGCTGTTTATAAATCTTGTCACGTTTGAATAGGAGTTCTGAACCTGATATCAAAAACAATACAGTTAGTATGAAATGAAGGGATCATGCTCCTAAGGGGTAGTCGTATTGATAAGTTTTTATCATATGTCCCTTGTAGGTAAGGTATCAGATGTGTGTCTATTTATTTTTAAATGTGAAGATTTTCTAAGTTGTGTGTTGGCAAGACTTTTTCACATGACTTATAGCGGTTGTGATTATTCTACTTTAAATTTTAAGTCTACATTTGAGTGTAACTGTGGTGAGAGTATTAACTAAGAGTGATTTGACCAGAAAAGCCAGCCGACCAATGTCTGTATGTATGTTGTATACATTTACGAGTACACATATTTTATTTATTTTTAGAACAACTTTTAAATACTTTTAATGACCTTTACATTTAGGTGATTTTATAAATAAATGCAAACTGCGTTAATGAATAGATTAAAAAACTGAATTTTAAGGCTGACTTTCTATATTCCAATAAATCCCCAATTATAAAATTAAGAAGTGTGTGTATAAGCTTACTTTCAACGGCTTTGTACCGTTAATATCTTTTTCAAAGTTTCGTAAAATATCTTGTCTGTTCTCCGAAACATGTTAAGAAATATTTTGATATGTGTAACAAAAATATTCCAGAAAGTTGGTATATATGTCAAATTTCTTTTTAACTTAAACTTTTTATTGAAGCAGAAACCTATGCCCAGCAAAGACCGTTGATGATTCATATTTTGGTGTTTTTTCAAATATTACGTATATTTGAAACTAGTATTGCGATTTGTAAATATTTTTAAGATATTTACAGGTTTTAGTTCATTGGCATTCAAAACACCATGAAATCATTTTTGACCACATAAGTTCTTTATTAGATCAACATAATAGTATTTTCACTCTTTGTTATGTTATAGTCTGACAAGAAACTATGATTACACAATTTAACAATTTCAAATTTCGTATCTGAGACTATTGCCAACTTTGATGTAATATTATGCAAATATTATTCAAAGTCTCAGAATAATTCCAAGGGCTTAGTTTACTGATCTAATTATATGAGTTGATTTACTATATTCGTGATATAGTGTAATTTTACTGTAGTGAAATAAAACTTATGGATTAGGAACAAACAGTGCAAGTATTTTTATGTCTCATAAAAGGTGCAATGTAAAACGATCGTTTACCTTACGTTACGGCGAATCATTGTCGGCTGCGTTTGAATTTCCTAACTTTATTATATCTGAGACCCCAATAAATCCAAGCTTAGGAATTACATTGAAAATACATCTTTAGGATTTTTTTATACAGAAAAAAATTAGATATATGTACCTCAATCAATGTTATATTTTCCACAATATATGTTTATTATGTGTCATCCGCAATAATAGAAAGTCAATTCAATTGAAATTTAAACGACACGACAATTTAAAACGAACTGGAAAGTAATAACTTTAGTTATGTTACAAATACCAGCTCCTCCCTCTGGACCGCATTCAGCGGAGGGCCGCTCGTATCGTCGATTGCCAGGATCTTCCGATTCGGCTAGACTCTCTGGCGCTGCGAAGAGATGTTGCTTCGCTGTGCATTTACCATGGGGAGTGCTCCGAGGAATTGTTCGGATTGATCCCTGCCGCATCTTTCCGCCATCGTCCTACGCGAAAGAAATTTCATCCCCATCATCTAGATGGTTGGCAGTCCACAACTGTGCGATTTTCCCGAAACTTTCTGCCGCGCACAGCAAAACTGTGGAATGAGCTGTCGCCTGCGGTGTTCCCGGACCAATACGACCTTCAAACCTTCAAGAAAGCTAGCGTACTCCTTCCTAAAAGGCAGGCAACGCACTTGTAACGCCTCTGGTGTTGCGGGTGTCCATGGGCGGCGGTAATCGCTTACCACCAGGCGATACGTCTGATCGTTTGCCCCCTATATAATAAATAAAAAAAATAGGTCAATGGAATATAAGAAAACATTCAATATTAATTATGCTCGAAACACGACCACCAAAAGGTTTTTGGAATATATAAAACTGGCTGACCCACGCAACCTCGTTTGCGTTTTCTATTCATTCTATACATTCTTCATTGGTGCTCCGCGCCTATTAGTATTAGCGTGATGATATATAGCCTATAGCCTTCCTCGATAAAATGAACTATCCAACACTGAAAGAGTTTTTCTAATCATGTTGTTGATATTAGCGCGTTCAAACAAACAAGCTCTTTAGCTTTATTATATTAGTATAGATATTTCGTAATCATAATTTCTAGAATACATGTATTTGTCATGTCTGTAGAAAAGAGCATGTTTTGCAAGTACACGCACTAATGACTCACCAAATTTAACAATTGGGGACGCAAGATCTTTGGAAAGGTTAAAAGGTACTGTGACGTGTGAATTACTATTTGTAGAGGTATAAATGACGCTATGTAAAAATATGCACTAAGTGGCGGTCATGTGATTACTTTAAACAGTGGAAAATGTTACTTTTACGTATTATCACTGTTTACTTAATTTAATTATTACGTAGTTCTTATCGCTTTTATTTTTCGAATGTGTGAATATTTAATCATAGGCTTAAGTATTACTAACTGTATCAAAACGCACATACTGGTTTCCTTTGGGTTTTTACATTTTGTTTACTGTTTATTTATATAAAAGATTTGCGGCTAAAATAATTTCTTATTAATTACTCCTATGAATTTTGTTTTACTACTACTCCGATATTTTGCAGCTGTGACATATATTTAAGAAAGTGGAATGTTTTTATGAAAGAACAATGCATTTTAATTAAAAAAACTTTTTACAAAAATTTGGCAAGTTATTCTGAGAGCGCTCGCAAATTTCGAAGAATTGTTAGGTTTTTTTGCCTGATGGTAAGCGATTACCGCCGCCCATGGACATCTGCAACACCGGGGGCGTCACAGTTGCGTTGCCCGCCTTTTGGGGATGAAGAGAGGGATGGGGAGAGGGGTCGGTTATATGGGCCTCCGGTATCCTCACTCACTCGGTGAAATACAGCGCAAGCGCTATTTCACACCGGTTTTCTATGAGGCCGTGGTATCACTCCGCTCTAGCCGGCCCATGCTTGCCGAAGCGTGTGCCTTTCCCACGGTAAGATGAAAAGAAAGTGTTGCTTTTTTATTTGGAGTTTTGTGAAATCTCAAATTCAAGATGAATAATCGGTGAGATACAGCCTCATCTAGAAAAAATCTCGAAAATTTTCATGACAAGAGTAATGGCCTGTCATCAGAGCCATGGGGACCATTTGATGAATGTTTTATTCCAAACTTAATCGGAATATGTCTTTGTCATGTCTTTATAATCCAATATAAAAATTAAAACTCTTTTAAAATGCTTGTTTTTTAAATTAAAAAGTGCGCTCTTACTGGGACACCTTTTATTTAAAGAGTAAGTAAGCAAATAAATAAAATATCAAAATTCTTGGCGATTTTATTTTTTTTTTTCTTAAAAAATCAGTTGTTGGTCTCCTTATCTGAAAATTGAAATAATTAATTTAAGTTGTATTTCATATAATTACTTATCTTTTTTTAATTTAGGAGAATAAAAAAATTTAATCTTTATAGAGTTAGTACTTTCATCGGTACCTAAGTTTATTTTGTTATCCTATATCAGGTATTTCTTTGACAGATATAGTTTTTAGATAATCTATTATATAAAATAAGCTATGTATTTTATGCTAACTGCCGAGGGTTTTATTTTATATATCAGTCTACGGTATAATTTTATCTGCTGTACTAATGTTATCAAGATTAACTTGCCCACCACATTACTCTTTTTATAAATGACTTCAAAAAACGAGACTTTTTTATGTTGGTTACCTTAGAACTGTCGACTGTGTGAACCTTCTTTTTTGTTTTAAAGCTGGTGCGTTCAGTGTTGTTCCATTTCAATTTGGTCTAGTTCTTGAAGTCGGTTTTTTTGTTAAAATTTTATAATTATTTAAATCCACCTAAACTTTAAAATTATTCCCCGAAACGACAAACAAGAGAAGTTATAAGGACATGGAACCCATTACCTGGAAATTTTCCCTTTGAGTCCAACTGGCTGAATGGTATGTTAAAGTTAAACATAAATCAAAAGAGCAAACTACGCAAAGCTGGCCTAGATTTAATTAGGCGTTACCACAGACCTGCACACGTACAGTTTTTATTTCAGTTCATGAAAAAGTACAATATTTTTCAATGTTTAATTCAGCGCAGCAATTTCGATATATTTCAACTCCTCACGAGGGATACAGAATTAATATATCGGCTGTCTCGAGGTGACAACAATTTTTGCCACTTCGACGCACACACGATCCTCATGACACTTTATCCCAAATCAATTTATCGTAACGAATACATATCCAAAAAATAACACATAATCGAAAACTGATAATAGATTACGATGACGCACTATAAACGGTGTAAATGTTGCTGATGTGTGTGTAATTAACTTAATTTATGTTTTTTTTTTATATAATAAGAGACTTAATAAATAATGTTAGTTAATATATTGGTTGTCATTTTGTGAAAATATCCAACCATCTATGAAAAGTTAAATGGATGGTATTATTTAGCCAAATTTTTTAATTCGTTTATAGTGTTTAGCATTGGGTGCATCATCTATTTACTACATATTATTGCATATACACGAGCTAACGTAATATATAATGTACATATTATTTTAGATGATTTAAAAAGGAAAATCTTATTTTTCTAATCATAAGACTTTTGTCTACCATTTATACGTCGTCGTTCATTTTCTCGGCAATAAATGTCAAGAAAGCAAAACTAAATTATGCTCACAGTTCAAACAAAGCTTTTGAAAATCCGCATTAAAATAATTTTGAAGGCCTTGAGAAAATTATATGATAAGGAAAACCCATTGTTCTTTGCCGTACGCTTTGAAAAGTGAATGCGAAAATAAAAATTATTAATGTTTTTATCAAAAGTTTAAATATGCAGCTTCAGGCGATCTTTTGGCCTATTTTAGTAACTTGAATCATATAATACAGCGTAAATACCTAAAATTTTCCATTTAAACAGGTTTTAGAAGAAGAGGTTCAGTAGCTAACTTAAACTGTTATAGGTAAACGATGATATACAAGATTGATAAATAAATTTGCAAAAATGATCTTGAAAATATTTGTATTTTCACATAAGGCATGACTTTTATAAATATTTGAAAAAATACGTAGTTGTTAACTAAAGACATTGTTTAAGTATACTTCTAATTTATATAGATAGATAGATATATAATGTATATAGATAGATAATTTATATAGATCTACTATAATTTTACAAAAAAATCTAATTTTATCATGATGACACAAGTTATGAATTATGTATTACAAATTTTGATGTTTTTGTATCGAGTTCGTTAAAGATATACGAAATCACTTGATAATAGCAGAAGATCTCGGTATGTTGACTTATGTTATGTTAATTTTAATATGTTTTCTTTATTAGACTAGTTCTAGAGATTAAAATTATAGTAGTATTCGGCTTTTTACAATACGTGTGCAATGTAGTTACAACATTTTGGAATATCTAAATATTTGACTAATGTAAAAACACACAAACGTAATTAAAGAATTTAATGTGGACGGTCTCTAAATTTATTAGGTAGGTACTGAAGTCTCATGCGACAACGATAAAATGAAAACAGAATAAAAACCTTATAAATACGACGATTTACATCTACGTGTCCGATCCGTTCAACGGTTAGGGAATTAATTGCTCGGAAACTGGCCAAAAATGTCACGTACATTCTGAAGTTCGTTTTTCACTTTCACGATCGAATATTACATAAAATTCTATAATATCATTCGATTATTGTTAATATGTATTTTAAGAATGTTGACTTCTGTTTGTGCTTTTTCACTTTGATGTGATGTGATGAATCAATATCGCTTACTGTTATGGCGTTTATGCGTCAGTAATTTACTTCAATTATGTTGAGTTTCATTTATTGACATCTTTTAAATTCCATAATGAAATTTCGAACACATATGTAAACACTCAGCATGTATGAAAGCTCAAATACATAAGTCGTTGTTGTGACTACTTATCATGTGTCGTGTAAGTATAGTTTTATCTTGTAACCTTATTTGATATTGAACAAAGAACGAGGGAAATCTATTGTGAACTCCAATTTTCCAAAACAAACAATGCCGCTTTATTACTTCTTAGGAAAAAACTTAAAGCATATAAAAGAAATTAAATTTCTTCTGTTTACAAAAACGAATACCTACAGATTTATTTAACGTTTTTATCATTTTCAACTCGCAAATAAAGTGAGTATGCTTTTCAGTTATTAATGAATATAGAGCTCACTAGTATAGAAAGTTATAAAACAGGAGCTATTATATGATTACTCGAAGGGAAATTAACTAAATCCCAGTTTACGCTCCTTCACTAAGTACTGAATTCTTTTTGCGGAATACAAAGAAACAGAATTACTAATGTATGTAATTATAACATAAGCTTTCTTACTTAAAAAATTAAAAATGACATCGTAAGCAATAAAATTTTCAAAGCTTTTTTAACACGATCTGTCAAGCCGACCTATCATTGCTGTAGTGTCGTTTTGCTGCTTCTTCTTAATTTTCAGAGATTATTTATTTGCTATAAATATGGTACATTATAGAGATCTTAGGGCTAGTTTTCAGTTCTTCATATTTTACCTACTGAATTCAGAATACAAATATACATAAATAATTATACTATCATGAATTACAACAACCATGAATAATAAGTGTTTCATGGTGTCTAGTAAATTTCACACAACACAACAATGTCAATAAAAAATAATAATAATGTCAAATCTTTGAATTTAAAATTGTGTGTACAAAAGTGATGTCATATATTTATTGCAATAGTCATTTCGATGTGACCATTTATGTCCTCACATTATTTTTCTGATTTTATATGTCATAAACTCATTTATGGTATAAAAACAATTTTTGATTAGCCAGACCCTCAATTCTGAAAGTGATTGATTAATAATATAAGCTCTGTTTAGTTTGAAACTAGATGTGCTTTGTGTGTTAGATGTCCGAAAATATTTATTTATTTATTGGTAGCTCTCTGTTTTCTTTGGGGATTCAATTGAAAATCTTTACTGCTATTACACTACTATTTTTTATTGTATGTTGTGTTGCACTTAGATAAGGTATAGGCTAGGATACGGCTTTTAAAAGCCGTATCTGAACCCCTTTCAAATAGGTAAGGATGTTTCCTTACAAAAACACACTCTGAAAACTGAATGTAAACACCTTTTTTGTATTAAAATAGTCCTATTTATAATTGTAGAGTTGCCCCAGAGTATTATTATATACCTTAGTTCACTGGAAATATATCTATGATACGCTAGTAAAGCGGCATCTACTTCAACAGTCCTCCTTAAGTTCCGCAGCAAGCAAATGCAAAACTATTAAGTTTACAAAAACAAGTTTCGTCTATTAAGTTTCCAGTTGTAATTTTTATCTAATATAACACTTAAGAACGTTTTTTGCTCAACTTCGTCTAATTTAACACCATTCCCAGTAATATTTAAAGGTTTCATTAAGTTTATTGTATTTGAAAATGTAATTAATTAAGTTTTTTCAATACTTGCCTTCAAGTTATTTGTTTCAGGTTTTTAATAAATCTTTTTATCGCAAAAAAATGCTTATATCCGGTAAATAAACTAATTAACCAGCTTTATGTTATTAGAAACTTCGATAAAATTATTAGAAATATAGACAAATCAACTCTCTTCTCGTTTTATAATCTCAAAACCATTTAGAAATTGAGGCTGTTTTCTTTTTATAACATTTCAAATATATAAAAATAATACTTATGTGCCGATAACATCATATGGCTACGATGTAACTAATTACATATACATAGTCAATATATTAAAGAGAGCAGGTTTATGCTTATATTCACAATGTCGTATTACATGGGTTTATAAACATTCATAGATTATGCTAAGTACTGTCGTCGGAGGGTTTATTTAGCGTCCCAGTAGTAAAGATAATGTAAATTAGAAATCGCTGAACTGACTAAATGATCGTAATTTTATTAAATAAACTTTAAAAGTGTAAGAGGTTTCCAATTCGTAAGATTTTTTTGTCCCTAATTAATCGAGGGAGGCCAAATTGATTCGATTCTTACAAAGAACAACAAGTTCTGATCTGACTATTAATCGATTAAAAGAGAGAATGTTTTCAATTACATTTTGTATTACATTACGCAACGTCTGATCCAACGGCAATGTAAAAATAAATAGATTTTGATTTGTATTTATTAATTTTATGTAACTATCTACCTACTCGTAGCTACACAATGACAAGCAAAGAAATCGTTTTTTGTTTGTTTTTAATCACCTTTTTTCAGAATCACCTAGGTTTAGGTTCGGTTAGAACAGTGACCTCTCCATATCCCATGTGTTGTTGTTCAATCATTTTGATTTGATGAGTCAGTTGACCTGTTGCCATTGATAGCACATTACCGGCTGCGCATTAGGCATTGTATAAAATACCTAGGCAAAGTATTTTTACTTCAGGAATATCTTAGTGGTGTAAGCGTCTGCGTATGCATCTTCTGCCGCTTTTACTATGGGGAGTCGCTGCACTGATCTAATTTAAATGATGTGTGTGATTTAAAACCATGTAGAATTGCAATTTAAATTTAGAGAACTAACAATAATACTATTTACAATGTCAAAGACAATTGATATTGCTATTTAAGCGATATAAACAAAATTTTCACACGTACTTTCAAGTATGCCACTTCGGATTTCTTGATTGAGCTCTTCTAGCTCATAAATTTGTAATCTGATCTACACTTGAGATTTCCAAAGTAACGCAAAGTGGGATGTTAAGTAAGTGAGATTGTATTACATGATCAAACAGTGCTCCATTGTTAAACTTAGTCGTTTTAATAGAGACATTTCGCCTGTTTTCACTAACATTTTTATGTGTGTCTTTCTTTGAACTTTAGTTTCATATGATTTAAGTTTACAAGTGGCTTTTAAATGAATATGTTTTATACAAGATCTACCATAATATATAATATAAATATCGAACTTACCTGTTGTTGATCCAAAAGAATAGAATAAGTAATAGTTGTAAAGCATGAAGTGATTCATTTTAAATTGATCTAGCATCTATCATGTCCCTTAATGTTTCATCTAAAGGTTGACTGGTACAATGAAGACGCGTGACGTATTGACTGCACTTGAAACGGTTTTATTGAAACAAACTCATACGTTTGTCGCAACTTTTTCTCGTCTTACTAGAGTACCATCATCAAAGTTCATCATACACTAAACCAGGTCCATAGTGTCACTCTCTCCACTTGCCCCGTGTTTTACCAATAGACTTTGTTCATACGCGTAGTAGGTTTCAAAAGGACTACCCTAAAAATAAATTTAATTAGTCAGAAATAAATTCAAGAGAAATAAGTACAAGTTTCAGCGACTCACCGGTATGTAACAAAGTGTAAAAATACGAATATGTGTTTTTTTTTTATTTTAATACTATAAGGGAGTACATCAAATTACCTGTTATAGTAGACCAAAATGTCAAAATTTAAATACTTGATTTCTTCATGCTTTTTATAAAGATAAATTACTTTGTATAACTTTAAATGATGTCGTAGGTAAAGTATGAAAATAAATATGTTCAAAAAGTATGTTTGTTAACTCACCCGTGACATCGGAGTTATCTTTTTAAAGAAAAAAATATTCATTTCCTAATAGTCAAAGAAACATTAACATTATTCTGAAACTTACTTTGTCAAAACGATAAATATGATTTTAAAAGTTTTACCTATCTGTTATAGATTGTGTACACTGATATTAATATTAGATGTCATTTTTATGGCAAAAGCATAAAACTGTGGATATAAGTAAATACCATTAAGCGAAATCCAACATTAACACCTGATTATGAGAGAAGTTAGCCGATAGTGGATGGCCGAATCAGTACTTCGCCTATGAGTTTCGTCCGAATATGAGATCATTAGCATTGCTTTGAAAACATTTTCGTGATGGAATAGAATGATTAATGATTATTAGTTTTATTGTACACTAACATTTTACATTTGATTGTGAGTTATTCGTAAGAAGCGTAAATAAGGTGTTTACTTTGAGAAATTGAGAATAAAGAAGGAGTTCTGAATCTATCGCAGTGTAAAAACTCACAGCTTACAATTATTTATATTGTTATTATGTTATTCATCAATGTTATTTACGACTTTATTTTAAAGACGCAAGAAGTCTTTCCAAGTTCTTCTTGAATTCATTAGCGGCATGACATAAGGCTGCTACATTAGTCTAAGCTGCGTTAATATATAAATACTGTACTCGCACTTTTTTATATTACATTCATAAGATTTTTTAAATACAGGGTGTCTCAAAAGAAATTTTATATTTGTTTAGCTTACTGCGTGAACGCTGCGTACTTGAGGGGTGCGGGGGTTATGTCAATTGGTAGCTTGGCTCTTGGGGATTCAGTCGCTATGGAGCGTTTCTCGGGAGCAGACCGCGCGTTGTGCGTGCGAGAGTTTTACAAGAACGGTGATTCGACAACTGTCGCGCGTAGAAAATTCTGCAGTATTCGAGGTTTTCGCCACTTAAATGATGCGCCAAGCCTTCCTCTCATTCGACATTGAGTTAAAAAGTTTGAAGAGACTGGATCAACGCTGGATAAATCAAAATCCGGGCGACCTAGGTCATCAAGAACCGTAGAAAACGTGGAGAGTGTTAATCAATCTGTACGTGACGACCCGAGCCTTTCAATTCGGAAGCGCGCGAGTGCTTTAAATGTGCATAGATCATCATTACATCGCATTATGCACAAAGATCTAAAGCTGCACCCCTACAAAATTCAATTGGTGCAAGAATTAAAGCCCCAAGATGCCGGTCACAGGCTTAATTTCGTAAATCAGATGATTGAGCGATTTTCAACGTATACCAACATTTTGTTTTCGGATGAAGCTCATTTTCATCTTAATGGCCACGTAAATAAGCAAAACTGCCGCTACTGGAGTTCAGCCAATCCGAAACGCAAACATCAGAAACCCCTACACTCGCCTAAAGTGACCGTATGGGCTGCCATGTCGGCGCGAGGAATTATCGGCCCTTACTTTTTTGAAGACGAAATGGGGCGTACAGTTACAGTGAATTCAGAGCGTTATGTGGAGATGTTAGACAACTTCTTGGTACCTGAACTGCAAAACTTTCCTGGCTATAACCAAAGAACATGGTTTCAACAGGACGGAGCAACTTCACACACGTCCAATATATCTCTGCCACGTGTTCGTGAAATTTTCTCAGGAAAATTGATCTCCCGGAGAGGTGACATAAATTGGCCTCCACGTAGCCCAGATTTAACCCCTATGGACTTTTTCCTATGGGGTTATCTTAAATCTAAAGTTTACGCCAATAAACCAACTTCACTGGCGCATTTGAAAGAAAATATCCGTCACGAAATGGCAGCCATCCCTCACTCCACCTGTCGAGCAGTCATAAGTAATTTTACTGTTCGATTAAATGAGTGCCAACAACGTGAGGGTTTACATTTAGACGATATTATTTTTATGAAATGAATTCCCAAAAAGTGTATTTTAACAATAAATAAACATTTTTTCTATATACCGCTTCCTTTTTTTTTAATCAATCCACTAAATATGAAATTTCTTTTGAGACACCTTGTATTATCAAAAGTTTGGGAACCAACGCTTCATAATTTCATTGTCTTTTCTACAGCTTGACTTTTAAATTTTCTCCCGTACGAGTATAATATGTAAGGACCGTTCTAGAGGGCCTCCGCTGAAAGTGTAATGATACCTAATTTTACAGTAATGGTGTCTTTTCTGACTTTTTTATTATTTTCTTTGTTAAACTTACTATACATAATTGTAAGGCTTTAGTCAAGACTACGCATACAATTTTAACACTGAAGGTTGTTCTTAGTAGATATACTATAATTTGGGCAGCACAGACTATATCAATAGCTTAGCATTGAAATAGATTCTATATGATGTAAAAAGAAATAATGATATACCATAAGATACCTTGATAGGGTTGCGCCTGAGTTTTATAGGTTGAAACAATTTTACGAATTACATCTAAAAATGTACAAATAAAATCTAAAATAAGAATCCAAACCAGAATTTAGTCTCGGCGATATCGTTTCCTGTAGATAGTTTTAAACAGCTTTACCTACTGTTGTCGGTAACAAAGTTATTTTTAGTGGAAGTCTCAACCTTTCCCAAGCCATTTGAATATAATGTAAGATGAAACTTTCAATGTTTGAAAACGTAAGTTAATAGATATGACTGACAACAGCAAAAACTCCTACCTGAGGTTCATTTTCCACTATTCCTTTTACGACCATACGTTTATGGTAGATACGATGACACCTGACCTTTATTCCAGTTTTAAGGTGTAGGCGGTAACGATTATGCCAATGATTTGGGTTTAGTTAGTTTTATTTTGACTAAATAGTTATTTTAGATATTAAAGACTGATGGTGCTGGGTATCTTGAAAATAGTTCAATGTTAATTAATACAAATTGAATTCACGAAAAATACTACCTTTGGTAAAACTGAAATGCATTTACTTTAGGTAGTCTCATGGCGTAGGAAATAACATTTAATTTATGATTTTTTATACAACATAACAATAATTCATGAAATGCCTTATCGTTTCAATACATACATGCATGCTTTTGACCCAGATCAGGTGATCAATCACAACCAACAGTAGTAAAATTTAATGTCGGTGTGAGTATGTACAGGATGAGTTCTTACTTTTAGTAATTAGTATCACGATATTTTCAGTACTATCACATACCCTTAACTAGCAAAAACAGTTCACAAGTTGCTAACCATATTATATATCAAGATACACTGTCTAAAAAAAATCTGTTTACTAGATAAACTTTAACTTTTAACTTGTACCAACGTTCTATTATGTCTGTGAGGTAACTTCGCCCCGGGGAAAACTAGCTACATTGTTTATCCGCAATACCAAACAAATTCGTTGTGTTCTTCCAGGTATGAGATATGAAACCGAGTAATACAATGTTACGTAATATAGGCCAACTTAAATTGAATTGGCAAACCCGAGGCCGACGTATTTTGTACGTCATAATTACATTTTAACTTTTGCGTTTTGTGTTTCTCGCACAATTACTATAATGGGAAAAAACGCGACGATTTGCGTATAAACCTACATTGTTCTACAAATTAGTACCTTTTAACTGTTTCGCTTTTCGACTGTGTCACACTTGTTCGATTTACAGGCTGATACTCGTTATTGTATTAAATATTATTGCCCATGAATTATAATGGGATATAGAGATAACTGGTTCATACAATACATATGTATTACAAGCTTCCCCGACAGACTTTGTTCTATGAAAAGTTATTGGCCTGCCACAGCCCAATAGAAATCATAACCCTCTTTTGGCTTTGCCGTTGTCAGGTAAAAATAAATAAGTGTGGTTTTTATTATTTTCCTCGCACTTTTTGAAGTGAAAACTTCTTTAGCGGCGCTTTGTACTTTTTTGGAATGGGTAAAAATGTATAAACTCGCGTCAGGTCACGTGACCATAAACTCGCGTCAGGGTCACGTGTCCTGATCGAAAAAAACCGTAAGACGGATGTTTATTGTTAACAGCGCCATCAATTCTACTTACACAAAACCTTTCGTAAATCAAAAAGATTGTTTACAATTTTTTTGAAAACAGCGACATCTATTGGAGTATCAAAGCTTTACTTCCATTTACTACTTACAATCATAATAATTGGTACTTTATTGAAGTGAAAACTTCTTTAGCAGCGCTGTGTACTTTAAAGTATAGTGTAACTAATAATGTAAAATAATAAAATAACTAATAATGTATACTTATAGTGTAACTTTCTATTGGCAAATGACTTTTAAAAATCTGTTTAGTGGTTTAGGGCCTTAAAATATAGGGAAAAACGAAATAAACTAATATTCATAATATTATTAAGAATTTTGACTTGGCTAGTCATGAAAATATATAATTAAATATTTCATGATCTATTTACAAAATGTATTCTGTGAAAAAATTACAATCACTCTCTTTTTATAGCACACTATTAAAAAAAGCATAGGTGTTCATTTCAGGTAAGTTAAAACAACCGTTTGTTTATAGTTATGAGTTTTCACTTCTGTCGGCAGTGCTTATGACTGCTTTGTGTTTTTTTTACGTTTTTCTATGTACAAGAACCTTCCTGGTGTGTTGACGAAATTATTATAAAGAAAATAAACGAGTTGGTGGAGCGGTCCCCCAGTTTAGCGGAACATATTTGGCGTTTTATTTTTATTAGATATATAGAGTAAGTGAATTGGGTAAGGTATGTTACAACTTTTTTGTAAGCTTTATTTTCGCTAAGTTATTAAATAACTACACGAAATGTCTCGGCTCGGAACGATAACAAAAAGTTTAACTTCTAAATTCAAATTTTAGAGTTTTGCTATAGCTTACTTAAATAAATATTTAGCACATTAAAATATAATGCTAATGATCGCACATTGTGCTAATAGAAATATATCAAATGAACCATATAATACGAGTATTCTATTATGACGTCACACCAATTTTTTATAAGATTTAATGGCGGCATTATTTGAGAATCTTATAGTGTAAATATATGCCTATGTATGTATATCTCTGAAAGCAGGAGGTCTACTTACAATAGAATATATTATGCTATAAATAATGTTATACAAGTAACTTTCCGGCATAATTAGAATAATTCGAAAGCGTCAGACAGACTTGTGAATTTCGAAACATGAATAGACATGTATTTTGTGTTTACACAGGTTATTAGGCACCAAGTGTCACAATTTAAATAATGTCCTAATATTGTAATAAAATATTTTGTTAAAGACTTAATGTGATAAAGGTATAAAATAGTGATTTGTATTCATGTTTGCATGAAATGTAGGATCTAGATCTGACAGTTCCGAAATCAACAGAATTGTATTTAGATATTTTTTAAAGTGTATCTTCAAGTCTACCAACGAACATTTTTCGAAGAATACTTTTTCCAAAATAGATGGTGATAGAGACGTAATCTTATAATAGAGAAAGCCATCAAAGACTGTCAACATGTCCCTAAAGGAAATTGAATCTAGAAAACTTTATACAATGTAAATGCTACATAAACTGATATTGAAAAACTACAAATTTATATAACTTTAAGAGTTGGGACTATAAAGTATACTTACTATATCATTTTACTGTTCAGGTAAGCCTAAAATGTGGGACGAAACTTCAGTTGACACCCTGGCACTATTGCATCCTCGAAGTACAGCTGATTTCGCTTTCGCTGCTTTTGCATCTGCGGAAAACCTCAAACGTAACTACCAACAATTTGTAGTTAATTACACTTTTGAACCGTTTGGAGTCGAGACGCTGGACTCATAGAAATTTTTGATCCTTGTATGTAATTTTTTTTTTTGTTTTTAACTTTAATTTGAACTAAAGTGGGACACTTAGGTTCTTTATTTAATTAGATATTTTATGGAAAACTTAAACTATTTAATTATTGTTACATACAGTATTATTAAAAATCATAAAAATAGTGTTAAGATAGAAGATCTCCTTTTAACAAACTAAGTGAGACTACCGCATCTCAAGCCCTCAAGCTCTCTCTGCTTGTTGGAAGGTATCCATGAGATATGCTGGTCACTTACCGTCAGGTGCCATTGAGGCAATCGAATAGAAGAAGAAAAACAACAAAAAATTCATGAAATATTGAAAAAAAAAAAGAGATTTACCATGAAAAATGTTGCAGAGATTTATTTTCTTATATTTGTTGTTCTACAAAAACCTCCTTTCAACTGTAACTTCAATGTCAATTATTTCCGGTTCTTATTCAGCTCGCGATTCGCTTTATGATGTCAGCGTCAAAAGATGCACGATTACAATAAAAGTTCCGTGGAACGAGTCTAGAAGCGAGCGGTGAATATTTTATTAACCTACTTCTAAGAGTATTATTTTGAATGAATTTTTACAAAGGTTGCAGTATTTAAAAGTTTGCATCAATTCGCTGGATTTGAAAAAAATCCTTGTACAATAAAATTCGTCGCCGTCATGGTCCGTTTGTCTGAAATAAGTCGAAGTTTACGTCTGAAACTGTAAATGCGACTCGGGTTAAGGGTCTGCAAGGTAACCACTCATGTCTTTCCTAAAATTTGAGTATTCAAGTCGTGATATTTGCGTGTCCTGTTCTCGTTACGTGTGACTATGAGCGTTCGGAATCGAACCTTGGGTAAAGACTACTATACAATCTCATAATGGTCATAATGTTTTGTGCATGTGTTTAAATTTTGTAACTGTTTTATTTACTTTTATTTTTGATTATTGTTTTTTTTAATTAATATTTGACATTAATGTAATATGACAACATGACATTTTTATTATAATAAAAAAAATGTACGCCATTTGTATAGCAAAACATGTTTTTAATGTATTGTATTTTAGGTAAGTAAAACACTCTAAGATTTTTAGATTTATTCCTATCTTGTATTAAATCTGCATACACACGAATTTTGTTAAGAAATATTTTTAAATTCACGAATCAATCAATCATTATAATTGGTCGCGCCAAATACGTTATAATATTGTTTCGATAATTTAGTGGACTGTATAATGGTTTTAAAGCAAACAAAGACAGTTCAGGATAGGAAGGAACACACACATACCTCATCAGCTGCGCAGCGGTTCTTGTTTCTAGTAGCGGTCCGCCACCGACAGGGTCCAGGGCATCCAGGTACTCCCGACGCTGCTTCGTTGCAGTAATTCGCGGCGTGGCGCTACTCATAAACTAATTACAAAGGCGCAATGCCGTAGACTTAGCGATATTAAGCGGATTATAATATATTGATTACACACGCGACTTAGTACGTTCACGCGGGCGGTTGGATTAGTACACGATAATTATGTAAATTATAATAATTTACATCGGTACGGTCCACGACTTAGTGCATTCGCGAATCGGCGTCCAATTTCTTCTAAAACTTCTTTTATTCTCTCTCTGTATCCGCTAGGGGCGCTGTCATAGCGCGCGCAGAGTGTGTGTACAAAGGTAGGTTTGTGGAAAGGAACGTATCATAAAACAATTAATTTAAGTAACAATTTGGCGTAATCAATAATGGTTTTAATGTTGTTTGATCTTTGTACTCTACCTACAATATTTGCTCAACAGGCTGAAAATGCAGCAGAATATATAAGTCGAAATGGGCTGGTGTCTCTAGGTGGATGGTCGCTGGAGCCGACAAGTGTTAGAGTGGAGACCACGATTAGGCAAACGCAGTGTAGGGCGCCCTGCATCACGATGGACCGACGACCTGCAGAAAATGGCTGGCAACGGATGGATGCGGTCTGCCCAGGACGGGGATGGTTAGCGCTCTTTGGGGAAAGCCTTCGTTCAGCAGTGGACAGCAATAGGCTGAGAGAGAGAGAGAGAGAGAGAGAGAGAGAGAGAGAGAGAGAGAGAGAGAGAGAGAGAGAGAGAGAGAGAGAGAGAGAGAGAGAGAGAGAGAGAGACTCTCTGTAAGTTTTTTATTTACTCTTTCGTATATAAAAATACCTCTGTTGCTCACATATCCACATCGGACAACACGTACACACATTGGTCTCAAAAGGTGGTTCCTGTTTATTTAAAGGAAATAAATTGCTACGTTTATTTTACATTTACCATGTGCTTTACGCTTTGACATGAATGGGCCGGCTCGACCGGAGTGATACCACGGCCTCACAGAGAACCGGAGGGAAATAGCATTTGCGCTGTGTTTCACTAAGTGAGTGAGGATACCGGAGGTCCTAACCCCCAAACTCTTCCCCCATCCCCCTCCCCATCCTCCAAAGGCCGGCAACGCACTTGTGTCCTCTGGTATTGCGAGTGTTAATGTACGGCGGTAATGACTTACCATCAGATACGACTGCTCGTTTGCCTCCAATTCCATAAAAAAATGCTTACTTTGTTATAAAACAAAAAGGATAGGGTATATAAACTATTTTGTACATTATTTTGTAGAATTTTTAAAGATAAATAACTTTACTGACTAGGGGGAAGCCTTGGCAGTAAGTTTGGACATTGAGAAAGCCTTCGATCGGGTCTGGCACAAAGCCCTTCTTTCGAAGCTCCCTTCGTATGGGCTTCCCAAGAAATTATGCGATTGGGTCACTAGCTTTTTTGCATATAGAAGTATAAAGGTCGTAGTCGACGGTGAATGCTCTGACTCCTTGCCTGTGAATGCTCGAGTCCCGCAAGGCTGTGTGCTATCGCTTACTCTTTTCCTCTTTTATATCAATGATATGCTACCAATTAGCGGCATTCATTGTTATGCGGATGACGGTACGGGCGATGCTCTCTACACCGGCCGCGCTAATATTTTACGCGGGAAAACGTCATTGAGAGTCGAAACAAACTTGTATCTGAAGTTGACATCTCTTTGGAAAAGGTCTCAGATTGAGGTTGACTTAATTTAGTCCGATTCAACCCCACAAAGACACAAATTTGCGCGTTCACCACTAAAAAACTACCGTAGGACATATGTGCTTGTTTTGAAAACACTTCCCTATCTGCCTCAGCCAATATTGGGTTACTTGGTGTCGACGTATCGAGCGGAATCCAGTTTCGTGGCCATTTGGCCAGGGTAAGGCTAAATTGGCCTCGAAGAAGCTTGGTGTGCTCAACCGATCGAGGCGGTATTTCACTCCGGCCCACCGCCTTCTCGTTTTATAAGGCGCAAGTTCGGCCCCACATGAAATACTGTCCTCATCTTTGGGCAGGGGCACCCCAATACCAGCTCCTACCTCTGGACCGTATTCAGTGGAGGGTAACTCGTATCGTCGATTGCCAAGAACTTCCAATTTGGCTAGGCTGTGCATCTTCTACCGGAATTGTTCGGACTGATCCCTGTCGTCTCTTTTCGCCATCGTCCTACGCGACAGAAATTTCATCCCCATCTAGATGGTTGGCAGACCACAATTATGCGCTTTTCCTGAATTTTTTGGCCTTGCGCAACAAAACTGTGAAATGAGCCGTCGCGTCGCCTGCGGTGTTCCCGGACCAATGCGTCCTTCAAACCTTCAAGAAAAGAGCGCACTCCTTCTTAAAAGGCCGGCAACACTCTTGTAACGCCTCTGGTACTGAGGATGTCCATGGGCGGCGGTAATCGCTTACCATCGCGTCTACTACTATTACCATACGTCTGCTCGTTTGCCTCGTATACAATAAAAAAAAACCGATATTTTTCTTAGACTTTTTTAATCATAAAGTACTAAGGCGTCTATATAATTCTGTTATACTATATTTGTTAGGTTTTTATGTGGTTTTAAGTGCTGTATCATGAATCAGTGGTAGAAAAATATCTTAACTACATCAGTTGAATAGTCACTCCTTCAACTTACAGTTTCACAAGTGTAGTCAAATTCAGCTACGTTCTCTAACCCAAAACTAACTACAACCAACAGAAAAAAGATACATCAGTATAGTGCCACATAAACAGCCGACTGGCTCTATTATAGTAGTAGGCTAGCCGCAAATACACCTATTTATATCATAAACGAGTAATCAATGGCTGCTTAGTTCAATATACGGTTCTAAATACTAATTAAACAATCAAATCTAAGAGCCTTTAACTAACTAATTTGATGTAACAAATTCACGAACACTGGTAACAAAGTTAACAAAGGACTGCGCAATTACAAAGCGAGTTCACCCAAGTTTACATTGTTTTGAGACGAGAGGGCGTCAGGGAAACTGTCTGTATTGTTGTTCCGCCAACAAAGAAAATACATAAATTATTAGTTTAAATAAAATGCACAAGTAATTTTGAGGAATATCAAACGTAAGTTAATTTTTTGGTAGATTACCTGCTTGTGATCTGCCAAAAAATTGATATAATTTTATTGAAATATTTTAACCTAACTTCAACTAATTAGGTTAAAATATAAAAATGTTTTATTAAATCAAATGTATATTACAAATTCATTCCCTGAAAATAAGAATATACCTACATAAGTTACTAAGATACATTACTCTTAATAATCATGTATGTATTTAAGTTAGAAACGGTCTCGGATTAATATTTCGTTATTTTTCGAGTGCTTGTGACAAAACCTTATATTTAGGAAGTTTAAAATTATGATTTTTATCCAAAAAGTTAGCATATTGTATTTTACTTGGTACCCAAGGCCATTACCGTAGGTTCGGATTTCTAGTAATTTGTATACAGTATAAAATTACTTGGTTTATTATGCTTTTATGTCTTGTAACCAACCTAAATGAATTGTAATAACCTTTTATTACTATACACAAAACACACTGTTTCCGAGCAATAAAAAATAAATTGTTGCTTCAAATATGGACTGTCTTCTTACGAGCTAACAACATAATGCATTGTAACGTAAAGCGTTTAGATACTCATATTTGTCAGCTGTTGTTACAATTTCATTTTTTTTTGTTTTTTCCCGTGGGGAATGCATTTACGCACTTCGCTAGACCACCGCGGTGGGTTCGCTTCGTGTGGGACTCCTGGCCTCCAAGAGAGGAGGCCAGACTACCCACTAAACCCCACGTTGTTCCTCATCACCTAAGACCGAGCCCGGGATAGAATGCTCACCGCGACTCGGCTAGGGACGCCCTTTCGGGCTCGCCTCAGGGGGCCAAATCGTTGGGGACCCCCTCTCCTTAGTTGGTATGCGCCCCTGAAACAAGAGGGGCGCATTACGCCTAATGGCTAAGGGGCGGCAGGTCCCTCGACCCGCCGCCCTAAGCTACTCTCATTCGGGGCCGCGGGCGAACATCTGTCGCCGGCGACCCCTCGCTGGGGGCCTGCGGGGCGGGAGAGTGAGCCCAGCTCGCTCCCGTTCCCGTAGGGCCTCTCTCTTGGCCGTCATCACCTCGCTAGCGAACGAGGCGATGGCGGCCCAGCACCGCTCGCTGTCGGCCATGGCTTCGATGACGGCCGGCAGCGAGAGATCTGCGCCGATGACGGTCGTCAGGGCCACTCTTTGGCCGTCCCACGCTTCGCACACGGCCAGGGTGTGTTAGGCCGTGTCAGGGTCGCCGTTGGTGCAGTTACGGCTACGGGGCTCCGATTCCACTCCCACCACCTCCCACAGGTACTTGGCGAAGCAGCCGTGACCCGTGAGAAGTTGGGTGAGGTGGTACATGGGAGCCCCAAGACCCCCTCCACAAATTGTCGCAGGACGGGCCGAGCGGCCCTAACAAGCGCCGTCGGACTCCCCTCCATTCTTGCAGCCCACGTCCGGAAGAGATCGTCGCGAGCCTCCTGTCTCCAGCGCTCGATCTCCTCCGGAGGCGGGCATCCACCAACTCGCCGAATCAGGGCGCCCTCCTCGTACACTCGCTTGAGGACGCCGGCCTCGAGATCCCAAGGGAGACTGCCCGCTAGGACACACGCCGCCTCGTAAGAGACGGCGTGGTACGCCCGTGCAGCCCTCTGCGCGATGGCCCGCTGCGGACGACGCAGCAGGGCGACATTCGCCGGGCAGAGAGCCTCCGCCCAGATGGGCACTCCGTAGAGCGCCTTGGTGTTACAATTTCTTGTCATAAATGTGTTTATATGGAACAAAAAATAATTAATAGGCAGTTTCTTCAAGGGCTTTAAGCTCTATCTTCTATACTTCTTTTTTTTTTATTGAATAGTGGGCAAACGAGCAGACGTATCACCTGATGGTAAGCGATTACCGCCGCCCATGGACACCCGTAACACCAAAGGCGTCACAAGTGCGTTGCCTACCTTTGGGGGATGGGAAAGGGAATGGGGTGAGGGGTTGGGGTATGGGCCTCCGGTATCCTCACTCACTCGGTGAAACACAGCGCAAACGCTATTTCACACCGGTTTTCTGTGAGGCCATGGTATCACTCCGGTCGAGCCGACCCATTCATGCCGAAGCATAGCTCTCCCACGGTCCCATACTGCACTATATTAGTGTAGATTTCGCAGAAGCAATGTTAAGTAAATTTATCAACATTAATGATCTCTCCATTCGCTCATAACTTATACATGTTCCATACGAATGGTCTGATAAGCAATTAATCAATAGTGGCTGAGGGATTTTTGGTCAGCTCGGTCTCATAAAAACTGGTGCTAAGCAATTTTAGCTTTTTGGTGTTTTTCGGCAAATGAGATATTTATATATATATATGGATTTCGAAGATAACTTGTTTCTCTTTAGTACTTACATTTAACATTATCCGTGGACGGCTTGGTAAATTTATCAATCACCGAGTCCGGCGTGAGTCGGATAGGAGTAGCTATAGCACCTTTTCCCTATACAAAACAGTCTGTGTTTTTTTGGAGGAGAAATCTTTTCAAATACACATTTTAAACTCGCATGAAAAATCGCCAGTCACTACAAACTCACACATAACAATTAAAATAAAACATTTAAAATTTCATGCACACATCCTAGTAATAATAAACGTTTATATATAAATATATAAAGTAAATAAACGAAAGTTTGTGAATATGTAAGTGAGTATGTTTCTTGCTCTTTCACGCAGAAACTACTGAATGGATTTTGATGAAACTTTACAATAAAATAGCTTATACAGCAGAATAATACATAGGCAGAGTATACAATTTATAAAGATACTAGCTTCACCACGCAGCATTGCCCGCAGTTATTGTCGTACCGCGAGTAGCACCGCGGGGTTCAGCTAGTAAATAAATATTCTGTCGTAACAGTGATTACCTACAAAGTATGCCTACGCGTCAGCATAGACCCGTTTGGGCTTTTACTTTGACAGAGGGGAACGCCTGCATATATCAACTCCCTACCAGTGTTGCTATATACCAGTCTGTTAATTTGCCCGCTATCACATAATAAAGAATTAAGCTATACCTCCCTCTCGTTCTAGCTTTAAAACTAATGTCCTATTACCAAGATACAACAGTCTCTAACAAAAAGAAAATTGAGAATCGAAAGTCATAAATCAAGATCTCGATCGTATTGTGTCGATATTTTCTGCTAGGATTCTAGACGTCATTGTTAGATGAGAAATGTAGCAAGCATTGTACTCGACGAGAATATAAAAGATGAATTGAATTTTACATTAACTTGTTTACTCAAACTCCACACATTTTAATATTTCATAACAAATATTAATGAAACTAGTTGATAGTCCTTCTCATTAAGTCAATGCTATTGGTTTTAATCACGGTACATCTTAGTCTTTTCGTGTAGGTACAAAATTAGGAGCAAATTACATAGCATAGCGGCTTGGGTCTTTTGCCAATTGGCAAAAACTATTTGATTAGCAGTTATATTAGGAAATGACATTTGGGTCTTACCGGATAAATTAGAAGCTTTCTTACTACCTTTTCTTGTCGTCTTAGCAATGTATTTACAATTACACAATCATCCAAGACCATAACGGTTTCAATTT
Source organism: Spilarctia lutea (assembly GCA_916048165.1). NCBI lineage: Eukaryota > Metazoa > Arthropoda > Insecta > Lepidoptera > Erebidae > Spilarctia > Spilarctia lutea. The sequence goes on along the minus strand of OU696478.1, from coordinate 11,173,602 downwards.
CCTATATTTGATAGTATACTGGAACAGTTTTAATTAATTCCGAACGTTTAGTACCATGTAATACATACAGTAAAAATTCCTATTATTTTTAAAGAAAGCAGTAAAGGTGCCAGAAAAATTTAATATTATCTCGGAAACTTTGCCAACATTTATTTGAGTTTAACTTTTTATATTGTTTTCTTATTACGCATTATCTGTAATGAAAATACGTTCTTGTTCTCGTTTGCGAACCAGACCATGAACTGATTTATAAGTTCTCACTTATTACATATTCAACATTTCTTCACAGAACCTTTCACGAATCGTTTTATGTTCAAAAATAAACTAGGCTTTCTACTAAATTAACCGGACCATTTTTTTTTCCTTATTCAAAGCAAATATTCTTAATTGCATAATATTTAACCTTTGTGCACCTATCTTATAAGATTTCTACATCACTCTTAAGGTTGACTAGTAGGTGTTATTAATTGACCATATTCGTAAATAACAAACACAAGAATTGGCACTGCAAGTTGGTATGCCATAAAGGCAAGCTATGAACGTGAGCTGAACAGATCTGTGGATTATTACCGACGGTTCATTGTTCATTAGACATCCTTGGCAGAAGAAGTTCAGCCGTTGTGTTGCATATTTATTTTGTCTCGAATAATTCTGATGATCCATTAAGAAATAAAAAGAAGTTAACTATTATTTGTAAGTTGATAAAATATGTATTTTAGCATATGTTATATGTTTTATGATGCTAATGTTATAAAACGGAATTTAAAATATTTGACCTTACAGTTAATTTTATAATGAGTACAGTATTCACAGTGTCGACTTGAAAATGTGGGTATAATTAGCATTAGACTTAGTAGACTAGAGAGTTTACAACACAAATAAGTGACTACCTAAAATTTTACATTTAAATTGAAAGAAAATCATAAAGAAGTAAAATATATTACGAATAGTTTTTTTTATTAATTTATGTCTTAAATTACATATAGTCCACGGGCCCACGAACAAGGGATTTCAGTGATTGACAACAGGCTGAAAGTTTATACACAGCTTCGTTTTGACGAGACACCCAACTTTTATTATTGGACTAAATTCTGAAAGTGGAAGGAAAAAGCGGGGTAGGGAGCGAAACACGTCGATTTGATGAGTGTCCCAATTTAATTAATAACAGTTTCTAAAAATCAATACTTCGAGAAAATACGATGGAAAGTTGTCAAGATTATGTTAATATTTTTTCGAGTGTAGGTCTCAAAAAAATTACCGTCAAATTTGTATGCCGATGCATTTTTTATGAAAAATATATATTTTGCAAGCCCCAAAACAAAAATCAGTTTGTAATTAATGAAAATGAATAAAAATTTTCAAGTCACCATTCTGACATGTTAGAGCTGAGGGTCACTCGGAAGGTACCATTCACTTTGTATGCCACAAGTTTTTTTCAGTTTTCCATCGTATTTTCTCGAAGTATTGATTTTTAGAAACTGTTATTAATTAAATTGGGACACTCATCAAATCGACGTGTTTCGCTCCCTATCCCGCTTTTTCCTTCCACTTTCAGAATTTGGTCCAATAATAAAAGTTGGGTGTCTCGTCAAAACGAAGCTGTGTATAAACTTTCAGCCTGTTGTCAATCACTGAAATCCCTGGTTCGTGGGCCCGTGGACTAATATAAACCTTAAGAAGTTCCAGTAATATAATAGGCAGAAATATTTTTTGCCAAATTGCTTTTTAACTGACATGAAGTACCTAATTTTGTTAAGTGTTCTATGGAAACTTTGGTCACAAAGTGGTTCTTTATAATTAATTGTGCCACTCGATGTTTAGCAAGAAGAACACTCAAATAATAATTTATTTTGAGACCTTAAAAGCTGGTTTCTGTGCACATATTGTGAAAGTTGCTTATAAACACAGGCCTCGAGTACTTAAGATAAGAAGAGAAGAATAGAAATTGGTCAAAAATGTTCAGAGAGTGAACGGTTATGATTTTTTTAAAGAGGAATAATATCAGCCTTACGTCACAAAGAAGGAAAGATTCCAGAGTCGAGGGAGAAATTCATTAAATGTGTAATTAGAATGTAGTCCAAGATTCAAATATTGTTTTAACGATAAAAAACAATCAAAGAACTGTGGTAGTCCAAATTTCCACTGACATATAATAGTCAGTGATAATTTTTAACATCAGTTCGAAAGCAAATTACGAAAAGTTAATAATCATATTTTGTGGTGTTTCAAAAACTGTGTACTATTTTACACAAAACATTGCAACGTAAACATTTTAATTTAATATCCTTGTAGTGTCAAACGCAGTAACTAAAAACCGTACAATAGAGTTAAAACTTTTGGTCCGTAGACCAGTGTGGAAATTACTCCAGTGAAAAATCTAATTATAGTGCGGTTAGCCGTGGTTTAGTTTAGATTAGAGTAAAACGTGCACTACGTTTTTTTTATATTAGATAAACCAAAACTGAAAACTTAAATGGTAAAACTAACTTTTTACTATATCGTATAGACAAATATCATTAGTGTTAATACGGTGTGTACAGTAAAGTCTTAAAGACTTACGGACACACCGTCTTTACTTCAAATAGGATAAAGGGATAGAAAATAGTAGGATGACGGAGCTCCTAGAGACCAGGATCACGTAACAATTTGTCTTTCATTTATAAAAAAAAGCCACAGAGACATTAATGGCCAATAGTTATATGCAATAGCAATGGCACATACTCCTGGCCTTACCATGTACATGATGGTGCCTCTAGGAGCTATCAATGTAAGGGGAGGATCCGCAGAGTCTCAAAAAAAATTGTATAATTGTAAAGTTTATCAAATTTGGAGGTCCAAATAAAATATTAATTGAAATTCAATACCGTGATATTGATCTTTTTCAGAAACCTTAGAAAGTTTTATTAAAGCCAGGGTATTTACTCTGATTTAATTATACAGCGTTATAAATTGTTTAATATACAGAATTACAAAGTCTAAAATTATATTCTATTATTGCATATTTGAGGTTTCGTTTTTAAAAAGAAAATGTAATATCGAATCATCTTTAGGCAATTTCTCTTTTTCAACAAACGGTAAGAATTTAATTAAATTTTATTCAAAAGACAAGATGCCTTGCCGGTCCTATTTTTCTCAATTAAGTTTCGTCTTTTATTTGTAATAAGTAGTAGAAACCATGATTAGGCACACGTAGGGTAGAGTCTCCTGCGTCACAATGGACCGTTGATTTGAAGAGAGTGGCTTGTAGCGTATGGATGGGAACTGGACCAAAATAGTTTCCTTGAGGAAACCTTTGTTCAATAGTGAACGGCGATAGGCTGATTGAGAGATATGAAATTGGTCTATTGTCATCTCTGAACTTCAGAACATGGAGGATATGTGTAATTTTTTTATTTAAAATTCATAGAAGCAAATTCGATTGAATAGTGCCCGAGTATTTCACAATCTGACACATAGATAATATATAATATATAAATTATAATAATGTTTCAAATTTATTACTAAAAATAAGATCCTTTGATTTTTCAAAATAATATTTGGTTTCGAACATGATACTCGTTGTTGCCGGTCAATTTAATGTAGTTCCAGTAATCTGCTTGAACTCACAAATATCGTTAATCGGGATATCAGAGATCGGAAATAAAATCAAAAGATCGGTCTATAAATAAACTATGAGCCTTAAAGGTAATGTTCCAAACCTTATATATAAATGATCAATGATTCTAATTTCCCAAGAAGGGAAATAAGTAGATAAAATTCCCCTCAAGCTTTTATTACAGATATATCCCAAATATGGATTTATAGAATTTCAGAGGCTTATCAACAGAACAACTATGAAGTTGCCTTAAGTGCAATCGTAAAGCTAAGAAGAGTGGATTTATTTGCACTAAGGTTTTCTTTATTAAAAAATCTAAATTGTTTATTCCAACTATTCGTGAAAAAATTAAAAAGCATATGACACCTTTGCTAATAATTGACACATATTTTGCTCTGACCACATCAGAACGCTTAGATCACACCTCAAACCATTTTAAGAAATGGAAAACATCACCACAAGTAGATTATCAATTGAATTTATTTATTTATATCTTCCTTCCTCTTCCCTGCGTAAAAAGGGTCTTTAGCAGTACAAATTCTAAAAAGTTCCAATAAAAAACAATAGTAGTCCGTAGGAATATTGCTAGACTCTTTTTTGACTCAAGTTCTGTTATATTTGTATAAGTAATTTTTTCCAATCCAGAAACCCCCTTGTAGAGTAAAAAAATTGTCTATCATTTGTATTGTGAAAGCTATTTTTTGTAATGCATTTTGAAAGTTCCACTCACCTGCTACACAACATCGGCAACGGTTCATTCAGTATTCGCCCATGAATGCTAAAAGCGTTCAAAATAATTCAACATATAGGAAAAAGTTAATTTACATTTAACAAAACGTAAAACAGGCAATGAAACAGCTTTGTTCTTCAAGATTTATTGTTACTATAGAAAAATGACGGTTTTGACAGATCAATATTAGAGTTGATAGTCTATATTGTTTTCTACTTAAATTATTCTTTCATTACATTTACAATTAATAACCTAACTTATAATTTTATTTTAAATACCTTCATTAATAATTAAAACTACCCACGATCTTATTGTTTACCTGAGATTCGTTTACTTTCTTACTTTTTTCCGAAATGGAGTGGAGTTTTCTCATTAGTATAAAGTTTATACAGTCCAGCTCTGTTGGCCCGAAGGTATTTACTAATTGAAGTACTTGTGATACTTTAACTGTATTTAGATCATTATTAAACAATATTATTCATACAAAGGTTATTCAAAGAATTTACGAAGTAATTATGAGTAGAAGTATAATTTTCTTTAATATTCTAAACTAATTAACAAAGAACCGTACTAAAGTTAACGTAAAAAGAATAAATATTTACAAATGTGCAAATTTACATTTACAAATTACAGTCGTTATTATTATATTTTTACAAATACAAAATACTGTTAAAATTTTGAGGTTGGGTAAGTTCAATTTTGTACCGTACATTAGAAGTTTAAATTTCAGTCGAAAGTTACATTGATAGCAAGAAATAAATACTGTTAAATATCTTTAAAGTAAATTTAAAATTCATTTTACTTACAATATTTACAATGTAAATTAACTAGTCTTCTTTTACCATTTTTATTATCAAAGTAGACATTGGCATACTAAAAGCATTTCTAAGTAATTGAAAAAAGAAACGCAATGCGAAAAGATACGACGAAATCTTATTTGTTGATGTATTTTTCATAGAACTGTATTTCATAGATGGTATAACATATGTATTGTGTTTCGTAGCGTAAAGATAAAAACATGAGTACATTTTAATGATGATAATGAATTAATAACAATTTGAAATAGGATGGTTTAATTAAAAGGAATAGAGTTTACACATAGAAAGATCACTCAGAAAGATTTGATCAAATATTTTATATTTGAAGGAGTTTGTAAGATCCTTTGTGGCAAAGAAGTAATTTGTATGTATTAGGAATAAATAAACCAATAAAATACTGACTTTATAAAAGAAAAATCTCGGTAAGTTTATTTTAACAATTCACACAGCATTTCTTCCTGGGAAACGGTGAACCAAAGCAATTTCATTCTGTTTTGCAAAGTAAGTATTGCGTAAATTTGCCTTGTAACTCAAAGTAAGTACGTCTTCTGTAGTACGTAAGAAAATTGAAAAGGCGGTCTAAAGGTAATTCATCAATGTTTTATATTTCAATTCACTGACTGACAATTGAATTGCCGATAGAAGTGACTTAACTTTCAATTAACTTTCAACGTAAAAGTATTTTACTTTAAAATTATTTATTTCTATTTTTGTGTTATATAGCGAGTATATAAATATCGTCTATAATTGCAAGCAACATTCAAATTAATATTATAAAGTCGAAAGTAATTCTGTCTGTTTCGTGTATGTCGGTCTTTCTCTATTGAATCAAATGGATTAGTCAAATGAGATGTTTAGTTATACTGTAAATTATTCACAACCCATTCGTTAACTGTACGTCGATAGTTTATAAATATGTATATAATAATATATCTTTACTATCGTGTATAATTATTTGAATACTAGCTGAACCCCGCGGTGTTACCCTCGGTACGACAATAACCGCGGGCAACACCGCAAAACGAAGCTAGTATCTTTATAAATTATAGCCTATGTATTATTCTGATGTATAAGCTATATTATTGTAAAGTTTCACCAAAATTCATTCAGTAGTTTTTGCGTGAAAGAGCAACAAACATACTCACTTACTTACTCACAAACTTTTGCGTTTATAATACGAGTATTAGTAGGATTTTCTACACATCATCCTGAAACCAATCGATAGATTGGCAATACCGACATGATATTTTCTGTTAAACATTAGATACATACATATATAAAGTAACGCCTATTCCTCAGAGGGGTAGTGTAGTTAAAGTAACAAAGAATCATTGGATTTATAGGCATAAAATAGTAGGTCAATAAAAAGGTCGTAAATGGTTGCTGAATTTGTGATTTTACTTTTATAGGTTCTTTGTTATCCTCTCTTGATTTGCAAATAATATTAGTACTAGTTCAACAAAGTTGCACTGTTTATTTTTGTTTTCTAAATAATCATCAAATCACTACATAGTATAAATCAAAGTCGTTTCCGCTGTCTGTTTGCCCCTATAAATTAGATCGTTAAGACTACGCAAGGGATTGTGATGCGGTATTCTTTAATAGATTCAAGAGGAAGGTTTATATTTATAACACAAATATAATAGAGAAACACTGATAGTTTCAGAGGTTTCTGATGTGATGTCGTAAATATATACATTTTTTACGCTTACGTTGCAAACGCTGGCTGAAACCTACGATATAGATCAAAATAATGTACTACAAGTATTGTACACCTTCTAAAGGTCTACAAAAAAGTCCGCGATGGTATATGCCTATTGCCTATCATTTAGGTATAACCCACCATAACCATTTTTATTCATAAGTGATTTTAAGCAATACAGCAATAATCCTTATTCAATTAAGGACCCTAAATACATTGTGCATTTAATATAGATCAATGTGGCCTTATACAGGCTGCATTTTAAATTAATATATTCGAAGATATTACAGATTTAAAATGCACGAATCGGTGGAAGCATCTGAAATCCACCCTTGCGAAGCCGAGGCGGGTCGCTAGTAAAAAAGAAATGTTAATTCTCATTTGTCATTAACATTATTAAAATATTGGCGAAGTATTAACTTTGAATAGGGGTGTAAGGTATTACACAGTTATATAGATGAGATATCCTTTAAGCTATTTAAAACCAAATGGCTGAGTATTAGAAAGATTAGATCTAAGTTGAAATATAACTTATTTCAAATAATCCAATGTTATTTTGACTGCTAATACATGTTGGATCAAAGTTAGTTGATATCAGTTTTGATCACACATATGGTTATAACGACATAACAGTTCCTGTTCCATGATTGTCTAAGTTTAGGATAATCGACTTTGAATAGCGTTACGCAACTATATAACCGATAGAAGTAGTGAATCAATGCACAATTTAGATAGGAATGAACTCATTTACTCAAAATAATTTGCGTAAATGAATATTATCTTCTTGGTATTGCTCAAGTCGATGTACATTTTAATTATACTAGCAGATTTCTTCATTACTTCAACATTTGTCTTGTTAATGTTAAGCTGAATAGAAACATAAATTAAACACTTTAAGCAACTTTGAAGGTACTGATTATTATGATACAACTTTTACTATTTTACACTGCACTGTTTGTCTCTCACCAATTCTAATCTACAATCTATATCAACCAAGCTACACGGCTACCTTCTCTTTCGACAAGCACATCATCAGGTGGTGACACATTAGGCTCCGCAGCAGCGAGGGCGACACCGGGCGCTTCGCTTACGCGTTGTCGCGTTAGCGAGCGCTGCGGCTCCTGTCATGTGTTGCAGTCGATACGTGCACATATAGCCGCACTAAGTAATGTTGCTACTGCTAGTGTGATTTGGACGCAAGCGATCACTACTAAATCACGCGACGAGGGTATCGTATCATCTTCCACTGGGCCGTCTCTGTAAGAAGGTTTATGGTTTAATTATTTTATTAACAATGACACACCATGCAATTTTTTAATTAGGTTAGATTATAAATAGCAGTAATAACTTCAAAAGTAGAATGACTAACTATTTAAATAAGATGACAAAATAAATAATAGCTACAACAAGGCAACATATAGGCCATAGTTATATTCAAATATTTTCTGTCGATATTCAGCAACTTAAATATTTTCCTTATATTATTTTCATCTGTTTGAAATTACCTAACCTTTGTGTAGGTGATAAATGTATTAAGTTTATATTATAAATACATAAGTATTATTACATCAGCCTATTTTTTTATAAATAGGTAGGTAAATGTGTGCTTATGGCAAATAAATCTCTATCGTGTACGCTGTTTTAGATACTTAAAGGTAATGTGAATTGCAAAAAGAAACAGATGTATATACCTAGGGAACAAAAACATTATTTTCGAACTAATTCACAACAATTTTTTATCACTTCGCATATACATTCGTGCACTATTGAGCTCCCAGGTGGTTTCATTGTCGCCATGTCGGGATCTGATGATGGGATCCATGAAAATCGAGAGTAAACCTCCTATTTGAATCAGGAGGTTTCCTTAGGTTTCATAATGGCGATCGTTTTATATAATATAGTTCAACTTACGACTTACTTACGATTATTTTGTAACAACGAACAAATTAAAAAATGAATTCACAAAGAACTTATAATGACAATAATATTAGGATATTTCATGAAATAAATAGAAGAAGTTTACCCATGATCAAATCCAGGTGGATCCATGATGGTCCTACAACATTGCACGACTAATGCTAATAGTAAACACGCAGCCGCAGCCCACAGCACGCTTGCCGCTCCTGCCCCTGCGCCCGCTACGCCTGACACAGCAGTCAAACCTCGAGAAGTGTGAATCGATACCGCTATAATCATAAAATAACAAAACATCAACTTATGATTCCAGTTAAGTAATAATTTTATTCCAAATATATTTATTTATTTTTTATTAATTTTAGGGATAAATTAGCAATGATACGTCATTAACAAGTCTCCACAGATAGAAATTAATTATTTAGATAAGAAAAACCTCAAAAAACAAGAAAAAAATTATATTTGTAGAATAATTCAAGTTGAGTCCATTTTTTAAAAATATTACCCTGCAATCAACCAACATGCCTATGTATATGCATCGTTTTCTAATTATTCGTCATTCATTTACGCTCATATTATGAAGCTTAGCTTATTTGTTTATAAAATGTGTGACAGTCCATTTTAAGTAAAAGTTGGGACAATTTTCATCTAAAAAAGTATCGATTTAATATTTAAACGTACAGACCTAGGTTGATACGAAAATATAAGCTCTTCTATCATGAAAGTATTTTGGATTGACGTCTAATTTCAACACAAACCTTCTTTGTGAAAATCACTGGCCACCTATGTGTAGTTATTTTAATATGTTTAAAGATTATCGGTTACTCTTCTTTTGTTTGCAACAATAGACGTCTCGCGGGTAACTTTTTGTGCTATGATTTTATACGATTATAAACGAGGGTCAAACTTAGAGTAATCTCAAGAAAATTTACAAGCTGCTTTTAGGGAGTCTGCTCCTGCGTTCACAACATTTACTTATTGGTTTCATGAATTTAAACGTGTCAAGAGAACTTAAACGATAACCTTAGACCCGCCGACCACCAACTGCAGGAACTTATAAAAACGTCATCATGGTGGAGTGACTATTGCGAGAGAATAGACATATTACATTACATTGGATCACAGGAAGTTTCCACCATCCTGCATGAACACCGTTAAGTTAGGAAGCTTGCTTCGCAATGTATACCTCATTCTCTCACCGATGAACAAAAAATCCGTCGTGTTGACTCGTGCAAGTTTATTTTGGAAAAGTTTGAAGTTGGCACTTTGCAAAACGAATCCTACATTCTTATAACTGACGAATCATGGATATACAGTTACGATCCTCTCGCAAAGCAGCAATCCACACAACGCCCACAAAATTTTTTCGCGGTAGCGGTAGGTTTTTTTGGAACTCAGTGGACCAGTAGCAGTAATTAGAAGACGTTAGAACAGTTACTAGTGAACTTTATGACAGGACTGCACTTTACAACAGGAATCAAACCATGTTACCGATCACACTGTTCAATATTAAACATTTCAAAAAGTGTAAAAGCACAGAAACTGGTAAAGATTAAATTGTGAACTTAGATACAGTGACCTGAGTGCACTATATTTGTACTACGAAATAAACAATTAAACTGTCAAAGTTTAGAAGTGTGAAGGTAGCTTTAGCCGCTTTAAAACCCTAATCAAATTTAATATCCCTACAGATTTGACAACCCTATTACTAAGAGGGTCGATTTCATCAGAAGATAACAGTGTAACGCTCGACTCGAAGTACCTAGAAGATAAAAAAATATTCATTATGATAATAAAAGAAATAATATAGGCAATAAAGGTCTTCAGTGAATTATTATCATGATATTTTTTTTTGTAGATATAACTTGACAGCTAATTACGCTACCCGCATCATGACAGTACGTTGTCAACGCGATAAAAGCTTACCTACTATGTTTTCCTTCTTTTTTTCTGTTACATATATTTTTATGTTAGGGCTCAGTCAGACTATGTGGAAAAATATAGAAAAATAAAAATTATAAGACCAACGTACGCTATTATACTACTCGTAAAGGGTAATTTTTAAGACTTTTTCAGCTTGACTTCATAATTCTACATTCACGAAGAAAGGTATACATGTTTATATTTTATTCACAATTTTACTACTTACTCTCAATTGACACTTGGGAAATACCTCGTGTAAAGTAGTGTATGAATATTTAACTGAACACATTTATAATTTACAGACAAATTTCTCATACGTTTCAGGTTAAACATTATCGTTATTACATAGTGATATATGGTTCTGAAAGATTTAGGTCTGATAAATATTAGTTATTTTAACTGAAACAAAAAAAATTACAAGCTTTTGAGTCAATGTATTTAACAGATCTAACACAGGTGCTAGATGCTCTGTACATAGCTCGAATCAATGCCACATACATAGCAGGCGCTCTTTCTTCTTTCAAAACCCACCACAAAAGCTTTTGGGGTACCCTATCATACGCTTTTACTAGATCAACAAACACCAAATGCAAGTTTTTGTGCACCTATCTGTATTTATCGCTTAATTGGTGAATTGCGAATATGGCATCTGTTAAACCACGGCATAAATCCATACTGGTTTTGACTTACTTTCCTCTCTCACTCTTCTTTCAATAACTTTATTCCAAACTTTCATACTATGTAAAATGAGCTTTATTCCTCTATAGTTGTCACATTCCTGTACATCTTTTTTGTTTTTTAAAATGGGTATAAGTGAATTTAAACACCATTCATCCGGGCTCAACTTTTCCTGCAGCAACTTACTGAAGTAAGTCAGTAAAGTCAACCACTGATGTCCGTACTCTTTCAGTATCTTCTAACTGGTATACCATTTTCTATTTTTGAAACTCACCAGCTTTTCTATATTTCGAACTTCGTACTGCTATTCTAACCTTGTCTTTACAAATCTCATTTACGAATCCCGTATTCACTTGCACATTATTCAACATTCAACATCTTTTATTAATACTCTAAAGATACACTAAATAAGGAATTTCATATTTTATGCTTCAAAATTTTTTTTGAAGTGAAAACTTCTTTAGCGGCGCTGTGTACTTTTTTGGAATGGGTAAAAATGTATAAACTCGGGTCAGGTCACGGGACCTGATCGAAAATTCGTAAGACGGATGGAGAGAGGACAGGCGGCGCAGGGCGCTTGCGCGAATGTTCGTGTGTGTATGTAATATAAATTGTCATGTTTGTGTACGATAGCGCAATAAATGAATACTGTATTCCACCACATAAATATTAGTACTTTTATACTGATAATGAAAGCAATTCGTACAAAATTATTCTCTAACTATTCCAAAATATCAAAAATGCACAACGTTAATATTCAAGTTTTCACTTCTGCCGGCACTCCCGGAGTGCAACCCGTCGATTTTTTAAAGATATTTTTCCATCTGGGATCTTCCAATGTTTGTGCAGTTGCTTTTGAGCTTTAACTCTGGCCATTGCTGCTACTTTCTTTGCCGTCTTTTTACATTCTTTATATTGTATTTTCTAATTGATTTAATTCTTTTACTGCCTTTTTCATTTGCCCAAGATTATGCGCTCTTCTTTACTTTCAAAGTTTTCTATATTTCTTCATTCCACCATCATGTATATCTATCAATACACCCTTCCCCTTCGTTTCTCCAAACACTTCTTTCGCTGATTTTCTTATACAGTTTGCAATTACCATTCCTTCCTATTATTTATTATTTATTATTATTATTATTATTTTATTCTGCATTTCACACATTTCTATCATTTTACCTAATATTTTTTGCTTGAATAATCTAGCATGCTGTCCATTTTCTGACATTCTCCACTTGATTCGAGGTTGAGGAGATTCGTAAGTGTAATAACTATATAGAGGTAACTTTGCAACGTGAAATTTTATGTGAGAAAAATGCAGATTCTTGAAACGGTTACGTATTAGGAAAAAAAGGTTGAACAAGACCATTTCTACTTTATTTTCAGAAAAACGAAAGTGGCCTTCTAATTTCTTTTCATTCGGTATTTTCTCCTTAAGTAGAAAGAACACTTAAAGCAACGTTTACATTATATTTAACTTGCCGTCACAAAGTGGTTTGAAAGGAAAAGATCTGGTTGACAAATTAATTGTTCATTCAAGGGCAATAATAATTTGCTTCGTTTAATTAAATTTTAAAGCTGGCAATTTATTCCGATAATGTTAAACATTGTTTCGATTTTAATATAGAAATAACAGTGGTCGGAATTACGAAATGAATTAAAAAGTAACGTTACATAAATTAATTGGTATAGTTTAAATAAAATACTTAATAATCGTTACTCTTATAAATATTTTCGAAAAACGAATGATTACACGATTATTTAATCGGTTAGTTTTAATCGGAAATTTTTTTCAAAAGAAAATGGAAATCTGAACCTAAGAATGGTGGGGTTGAGGTAAAATTGTGAATATCATGTCACCATATTGACTATCACTAGTAAGTTTATGATCTCTAATGTATTTATCTTCCTGTGGTGATGTCAATTCATACAACTTTGACTTGACAAGATTGATCCGTAGTTTAGGCGTTACTAGCATATATAAACGAATATAGTTACATAATATTTATAATAATTTACTTTTTAGAAAATTCCATTTGATTTAATTTTCGACTGTTAGTTTTAAAATCTGAATCACTAACATCCTTACTAATATTATAAATTCGAAAGTAACTCTGTCAGTCGGTCCGTCTATCTGTTATGCTTTATGGCTAAAAAACACATTGATTTCAATGAAATTTGGGATGAAGTTCTTTGATTATTGAGGAAAGACAAGCTACTCTTTACCGCAATAGCTGAAATAATCACGGACGGAGCCTCGGGCAGAAGCTAGTAGTTAAATCATTAGTTTGCAAAAACACTAAGAATTTTTTTTGGCATAAAATATACCAGACTGAGACTGCCATCGCTAATCTTGCAAACTCCTTGAACTGATCCCGATCATTACCTTTGACTCGTAATTACAATCTTAGTATTGGAAAACCTAAGGTCGATCGAGTTTCTTTCGTAATATCCAAGTCATTTATTCTCTAACTTTGTGAAACGTCAGAACTAGAAGTTAAGCCATTAAAGTGATATCTTTAGAAAAAATCATTTTGTTTATTCAAAATGTTCTCGTATATTATAAATTACTCGAGTATTATGTTTTTCTCATTTCGGATTAGATGAAAGTTGTTTTTATTACTAATTTCATGTGACTGTCACTCTTATTTATCGCATGTAATTTATAAATTTAATTGACAGAATTTTTGGACATTTTTGTGACAAAATGGACAACTTTTATAAATCCATAATAAGATTGTAAATTTGAAAGTGTTCGTTTCTTTGTTACGCTTTGACGGTTAAACCGCTGATTCTGATATATTTTCGTATATACATAGATTGGATAATAGAGTAATTTTTGTCACGATAACCGAAACATATGTGGGTAGAACAAACTAGTTCTTATATTTACTAAAATATTTACACATTATTCTCACGTGTATGTGACAATTAATGTAATATTTGAGTCAAACATACATAAATAAAGCAAATAAATGTAAAATAATTATATCTCCATTATAAAAAATTGAAGCTTCCAAATTTAATAGAGTTCTTTGATTCTAGAAGAGGAGATAAATATAGAATATTTTTAACTTTATAAATTCAATTAACTTTATAAATTATACAAACATTGTATCGTCTAGTTTAAGAAGCTCACTCCGAGTCTTAATTAGTGGAACAGTTTTAAATGTGTAATAGTATTGGAGGCTGGTCACATTTTTGCTATAGTATTCAAAATTTTGTTGTTGTCAATTTATCTTTTTGGTGTAATGGCTGAATGACTTATCATTTATTTAGTGTACCTACACATAAAATAGGCAATGATTACCTGCTGCCAAAACACTGATGCCTCCGGCAGGAATGCCAAGTCCCATGTTGAATTTTTGCCTTTCTTCTATAAAAGCCACACTGCCCATCACCATAGCTGAAATTCCGCATACTATCTAAAAAAATATGAAAAAGAAATACTCATTAATTAGGTGGTCTAATGTGCTTACTTTCTATACTAATATTATAAATGTGAAAGCAGCTCTGTTTATTACGCTAGCATAGCTAAAGCACTGAACCGATTTATATGGATTTACGGAACGGTATAGAGATAGATTGGTCCTTAAAGAAGAACATACCTGCATATATTGCTATATCCTGCATATACGCGGCTTGTAGTTTTTAGCCGCACCTCCGCGGCTAAAAACTAGTATTTAAATAAAATCCTGTTGTATCTTATTGTGAATTGTCCACTAAGAAAATACCATATTGTACCAACTTATATATACCTATGTACTTAATACAGCCTACTCGATAGTACGTTCCTTAATATTAGGCAATGTTTAGTCTCGTTTTTTCTTCTGCAGAGATCAGTTACTGTATCAGTAAGGCAACTTCAACTCCAAGTTGAGTCCATCCACTTTTCAGGAAGAAGATATCTTACATACAACAACTTATATTTATTCACCTCATTTTTATCCTCGTCCTTTCAAATTATGCTAATGAGGTGTAAGAAATAAATTTAAAAGTACTTAAATATGTCAGCCCGACCGGTAGATAACAAGAGTTAAGTCGTTTCCCTGAATTTTATTTTAGGAGCGTCAAGTATTTATTCTGTATCTTTATGGCCAGGGCGAGGCTCAATACGAAAATAAATAATCCGTTACGGAACGAATAGGTTTATTTTAGGGTACCTTATGCAGTTAGATTTTTGGTGATATCGTTTAATGTGAAGTTTTTAATCGATGTACATACCTATATAAATAAAAAATGAATCACCGAATTACATGTACGCGCATAACTTCCAATGGGCTGCACCGAATTGGATAATCCTTTTTTCTATGTGTTCGTTACTGTTAGGAAAAGGTTTGTATAGAAGAAAATGAAAAGATATCCTTAAAAGTTTTTTTTCTCTACCTGTACGAAACTGAAGCAGGCATAATTATTTACCTAAATAAGTTTCTCAAAAATTAAGAATCGCCATGGTGTCGTTTTGTGTCGTGTCGTTTCTTAGTGGTCACTTACATAGGATGCCACGTAATACCTCAAAAATGTTTGTGGGTACAAAAATGATATAAAAGCGTATTTTTTAATCATTTTTTATGGAATATGGGGCAAGCAAGCGTGCAGACGTATCGCCTGATGGACACCCGCAACACCAGAGGCGTCACAAGAGCGTTGCCGGCCTGTGGGGTATGGGGAGAGGGATGGGGAGGGGTTGGAGTATGGGTCTCCGGTATCCTCACTCACTAAGTGAAACGCAGGTGCTATTTCATACCGATTTTTGCGATTTTTTTTTGGCGTAGTTGGGTTTTTGTTTTTATTTTTTTTATTTAAAACGTTTGCGTGCCGTTATAATCTTATTTCTTTGCAAGGAATATTTAAAATACCATATGAATATCACAATTATCGAATAAATACGGACTAAGTCACGACAACATGCTAATAATAATAATATATTTTTTAAATGGACAAGTGACGCCCTTTCCAATGCTACGAAACATGGCATTTTGATCTCAATTAATTTTTTAACTGTGTTGCAAAGAATGACTGCTAGAGGGCGCCACATTAGATTCAGTGACACGTCATATAACCAATAACCAGCGAACTATCAAGATGCTTCTAACGATACTTATTTGTCCAGTTTTAATAAGTGATTGAGGAGCTACGAGGGAACAGTTAAACATACCTACATACATACATAGCTTGTCAAAATCATAACCCTCCTTTGGCTTTGCCGGAGTCGATGTTATTCCGTAGGTACTGTTACGTGATAGCATAGATAAAATGTATAATATTATGTAATCGTCATACAATTGTTTAGATTACATGTATCCAACCGAGAACATATATGCGGAACCTAATCCAGTGGTGTGTTATTCTAAGTGAACATTTCCTTCACAGAAACTTTTGAGTGGTCTTCATTGGTTTTTACAAGATACGTTCCATTGACGATAGATCGTAATGGTATTGAGTGTTGAGCACAATTTTGGTTCGACTTAATCCAATTTTGTCTCCTTCAATAAAACGGACAAAAGATAAAGACAACTTTATAGAGTAATTTCATTTGTTGCTTAGTTTGCGGCCAAACGGTAGTAAGATCAAACGTTAGTAAATAGTTGTAATGCTTTATTGGTTTTTTACTTATTTAACTACATGATAATATCTTTAAAAAAAATAAGATACTTTATATTTGAACTTTTTAACTTCATTAATCGTGTACGAGACTTTCATTTGGGATGTACCAAAGGCGCTTTAGTCTATTACCTAATTAGTGTTTGTCGCACGGTATAATTAGACAGTAGGTACTTGAGTATCTTGTTGCCGAATTATTTAATTTACTTCTATTAAGTAATACATCCGCGCTCGGGAGCTGCTGTAATTAGCTGTAGTAGTTATATATTTGATGACGTTAGTTAAAATCTGTGCTAATATTGTTTTGTTAAATAGATTGTTAATTTTCTAAATTGACAATGGTATAAAGGCAGCAATATATTGTATCAAACTATTTAGGTTGTGTTAAGGTAAGGCAAGGAAATAGAGAGGATGAGATTTGCTAAACTATTTGCATGATCATTATCAGTAGGATTGAAGAAAACATGTTTGTAGGATTGATGAAAGAAGAAATATAGCATAAAAACCTTTTAACATTTATACTCGTGGATGATTCATAAACATAAACAAAGCATGAAACATGAACGTGTTATGCCAATTCAGGAAATATGTAAAACCGAGAATATTGTAATTTTTAACATGCTCTTTCGGCACGAGCCATTCGTTATCGAGCAAAGTTAAGACCTTGCTGAAAACAAAACAAAATGTCAATTAGATTGTAATTGGCGTAGCGATACATGATATAAATTTTTATTCTCATAGAAAATTAAAAACTCAAAAAGAAATTCACTTTTACATTCAGCATTCATTTTAAAAAGTATTCGGAGACAATTATAAGCTAAAACGATTTTGGAAATTTTAGATTTCTCGGTTTTCCTTTTCTTTCTTTGGTGAGATTTTGTTAGATTAGACTCGTCTTCCTTATCCGTAACCAGACGTGATTATATAAAATCCGATCATAATACTTTCATTTTTGGAGAAAAATATTATGTTATGTAATTAGGCTTAAGCTGTTACATAAGCAGTAGCTGGATGACTATTTTTATTTACTTTTCTAAAAATACTAGCTAGATCGATCTATCACCCCCGAAACCGCCTGCATAGAAAATTTCATGAAAATCGTTGAAGCCGTTCCCGAGATTCAGATTACATATATATGCAGAAATTTCTAGTTTTTTTTTTTTATTTTTTAGAGATTACTTTGTAGTGTACTTTACAAAGTGAGTTGAGTTCCAAATCAAATCCATGTATTTAACAATTACTAAGTATATCGAACTAAGTGGCGTGCAATTGTAGATGACTATGTCCAGCAGTGGACTGCGGTAGGCTGATGATGACTAAGTATATTTACTACTATAAAATCTTAAGAATGTATATTCATGTAAAACGTAAAAATCGGACGAGCTATAGACTTATCAATTCATCGACCAATTGATTGTCTATAATGATCATAACGAACCTTAAAATAAAAAAATGGACAGCATAGCAATGTAAAAACCGAGCATGATTTGCAATCTCGCTTTAACATTATTTTTGGTTCATCAGTTTGCCTTTTTAATTGAATGGTTGCATTTCATTACAGTGGTATTATTGAAATTTGAAAAACCAAATGATTCTAAAGTTTTACTCATTGATCTTTCATCTGTGAATTGATTCTCTGAATCTTGCCAGACATAAGACCTAATAATGGTAGGTATACAAGGACGAAAATCTATTTTACATGATCGAATTATGGAGGCATTTGCCAGTCACGTGAATTCATAGGTTTCAGCTTTTTATTCAAGAATTTTTAATTAAAGTTAAACCAATCAGAACTGAGAAGTGAAAAATAATCTGTAATCACACTTATCAACTAATATTATAAAGGTAAGTTTGTTTGTTACGCTTTCACGCGAAAACTACTAAACCGATCATCATAAAACTTTGTTCACATATTCTTGAAGGTATTAGAAGTACATAGAATACTTTTTATTAAATGCGATCCAAGCCGCGGGTGAAAGCTAGTAAAACATAAATCTGTTAATATACATGTATAACTACACGTCTACGCTATTAAAACCTTTTTTTTTTTCGTGCGGAAATCCCCTCTGATACCTCCTCCTTGTGGCATGTCGTACTCGAACTGACTAAAACCGCACGCCGTCTAGGATACTAGATGCCGGGGGACCAGGTGCACCCTAGAAAGGAAAACCTTGGAACCCCGACGTACCTCGGGCCACCAACGGTTTGTAGATACTGTGTGAGAACCCCGGTGTTTCCATTATTGTAGCGTCCGCGCCTCGAGTCTGCTTCTGCCAGGGTGACGGATGGCCTCATCTGTCACCCCCAGGATTGCGCTTTTGAAGGACGGAGATCGTTCTAGCCTTTGTGTTTTGGTTGCCTTAACTTGCACATAGAAATACTGTTGTCAAAAACAAACAAGCTTTGTATGAATTATTTGAAAAGATGGTGCACATGAGTTTCTCACCAGCTCTTCTCATGAATGCAATACCCATCGGAGCTGGTACTTGGATTGATTTCAATTTAAACCTTTGAGTTGAATCGAAATCAATTTAAGCTCCGGTAATTCAAATCATCTCAGTGCATTTAGTATTAGTACCTTTTATCACTGAATTGATTACTTGAGTTTTGTTTTATATTTTGATGTTTGTATTTTTGACGTGTTCAAGTGCCTTTTGGGGCCTATAGAAATAAATGATTTGAGTTTGAGTTTGAGTTCTTAGATCTACGGCGCCCAATTCGCCTGCGGTACCTGGCCCGGGCCCGGCGGGCCGGTAGATACACTATTAACACCTAAATAATATTAAGTGGGTCCCCTACTATATAAACAAATTGAAATTGAAAAACATTGGTGTAAAGGACGCGTAGAATCTTTTGAGTTACGCATTCTGCTGTTATTGTATAATTTTAAAGCCAAAAGCTTCATACATTTATATTTATTTGGACTACAAGAATTTATTGGAAACAAAAGTTAAGAAACATATTTTCATTAAAAAATCTTCTGTAATTCACTTTATTTGTATTTTCCGAACAACTTTTACGAATGATCATGTTATGTCAGACAGTTATGAAATAAATCGAAAGCACTTCACATTTCCTGTGAAATAGAAATAAATTTAAGACCAGTGGAGATACGTCTCAAGTAGTCTTAAATATATTCATGTTTTTAAACTTTCCTAGAATTAACAAATCCAACCGAAATCAATCTAATTAATTACCACTCTCTGATTCACAACTTTAATGACGACTGTACGATGTAACCTCTATGTATATTTTAAGGTTACTTTTTACCAGTTTCATAAAGTATGTCTATTTCTACCTAGTTCCTTAGATACAAATAACATCTTCATGACATTTTTCTATTGTTAAAGGACAAAAGGGTTCTTTTTTTCTGCTTTCTTTATTAGAATGTGTCAAGCGCTTGTCATACTACGGTCTTTGACATCCTATGTATTCATTTTGTACACTTTTGTAGCTATATTATTTAATAATAGTATTTTAGTCCAATCTATATATATAAGAATGTTATGTTGGTTTCCGTACGCTTCAAAAACTCAAAAAGTTCTGCACCGATCGAGCTGTAATTTTAGAATGATATATATTCCGCATCAAGGATTGTTTTTATCTTTTTTATCTTGCATCAGTCACATATCCGCAACCGCGAAAAAACACGAAAAAACCGACATAAACGCGGGCGGAGCCGCGGGCAACAGCTAGTATGATATAAAAAAATAAATAAAATTTAATTGTGCGTTGGACATTTCAAAGTATAAAAAGAAATGTCTTCCGGCCAATCTCTGAAATGACTGCACCGATTGTGAAAGGATTTTTAGTGGCATAGTCTGTTTTTTTTTCTTTTATTGTGTAGGGGTAAACTAACAGACGTATCGCCTGATGGTAAACGATTACAGTCGCGCATGGACACCCGCAATACCAGAGGCTTTACAAGTAAGTTGCCGCCCTTTCAAGAAGAAGTAAGCTCTTTTCTTGAAGGTTTGAAGGTCGTATTGGTTCGGGAACACCGCAGGCGACAGCTCATTCCACAGTTTTGTTGTGCGAGGCAGAAAGTATCAGGAAAAGCGCACAGTTGTGGACTGCCAACCATCTAGATGATAGGGATGAATTTTTTGTCGCGTAGGACGATGGCGGCAAGAGGCGGCAGGGATCAGTCCGAATAATTCCTCGAAGTACTCCCCATAACAAATGCGGTAGAAGTAGCACAGTGAAACCACATCTCTACGCAGCGCCAGAGAGTCTAGCCAAAACGGAAGTTCTTGGCAATCGGCAATACGAGTCACTCTCCGCTGAATGCGAATACGACCTTCAAACCTTCAAGAAAAGAGCGTACTCCTTCCTAAAAGGCCGGCAACGCACTTGTGGCACCTCTGGTGTTGCGGGTGTCCATGGGCGGCGGTAATCGCTTACCATCAGGCAATACGTCTGCTCGTTTGCCCCTATATAATAAAAAAAAAAAAAGAATACGGTCCAGAGGGAGGAGCTGGTATTGGGGGGCTCCTGCGCAAAGATGAGGACAGTATTCCATGTGAGGCCGAACCTGCGCCTTATAAAGCCGAAGGCGGTGGGCCGGAGTGAAATACTGCCTCGATCTGTTGAGCACACCAAGCTTCTTCGAGGCCAATTTGGCCTTACCCTTTAAATGGTCACGAAACTGGACTTCACTCGATACGTTGACACCATGTATTCCAATATTGGCTGGGGCAGATAGGGGAGTGTTTTCCGGTGTAGAGAGCATTGCCCATGCTGTCATCCGCATAACAATGAATGCTGCTAATTGGCAACATGCCATTGATATGAAGGAGGAACAAACTAGATAGATCGTAGCACACAGACTTGCGGGACACCAGCATTCACAGATATGGAGTCAGAGCATTCACCGTCGACTACGACATTTATGCTTCTATCTGCTAAAAAGCTAGTGACCCAGTCGCATAATTTCTCGGGAAGCCCATAGAAAGGCTTCGAAAGAAGCGCTTTTTGCCAGACCCGATCGAAGGCCTTCGCAATGTCCTAACTAACTGCCAAGACCTCCCCTTTAGTCTCTCTTAGTCTTGGTACCGACCCATCCTAACGATCAATAACTCTAGAAGTTAACATAAATTGAAAGATGATATAGATGATGTTAATAGAAAGTCGTTTCGTATAGATTTATGACATCTCATTTAAAATAAAAATAGAAATCTTATAGCATTTCATGTGTAATTGTGGCAGAATCTTATTGTGAAAAATATTTTTTTTAATAAATTATTTATAGTTAATTGTACAATTATTAAAAAATACAATCAAATAATCTCTCTGAAGAAAGAAAAGATTGCTATACCATAGCGAGAAAAAAAAATTACTCACTTCATTTAATCACTCTACATTTTATCACGGGTTATAACTACTGTGTATTGTAATATTAATAAAATTTTTCATCTCTTTACCTTCTTCTTTAGAGTATCTAAATCTAGTCCATATACTTTCACCCATTAAAAGAATTCATCAAAAAAGAAAAAGTTCTCCTGAAGTTATATTTTATTGTCTAATTTTTATTTGAAACACCCTTAACAAGGTGTATTGCCTTCGTTACTTTTATCAAAGCATTTTTTGCTCGTCAGTCAGTTCAAAACTAGGATTAATTCGAAAATGCCACAGGGTATTATTCTAAATTAAATTCACATTTTGTTATGGGCTCAATTTTACGAAGAACACGTTTTTTGAAATGGCGTGAGGCAATTTGCGTGGTATGTATTAACATATTTTACTGAAAAGAGGGTAATGGGAATTAACAATGTTTTAATCACAGCCGTTCCACCATTTTTATACGATTCATGACAATTTGTAGTAATGGAAACGATTCAACTGTGTTAAGTCTTTTTTTCATTTGGTCTATATATTAAATCAAAGTCAATAGTTAAAGTTATTTGCCAAGCCTATAGATCTAGTGGTTAGAAACTTTGTTGATAATCGCGATCATTTATTTATTTATTTCTTTTTTTGCATACAATCTACCTATGTTATACTAACTAAACTAACATACGCAGTATAATGGAACTTAGTAAATTCAACTAAAATGCGTATATTAAGTTGCATATGTTGTCATTAGTCGCATGATTTATTGCTAAGGTTAAATTTAAGTTTATAATAATTTTGCGATAAAAAAGTGATATTTTAAAATATCACTTTTTTTATCACATTGTGGATAATTCTAAAATATGAAAAGAACATGACGGTGATGACGGTGATGACGGCAAATTGGTGTCTATAGAAAAGATGTCGCGGCGTCGATCTATTATAAGTTTGAAATTTTGTTATTAAGTTATTAACTTTTGATATTTCAAAATCAGACATAAAGTAATGTCTACATTTTACTTTCTTGTGTTCAAAGAGATAAAAAACCGGCTAAGTGCGTGTTGTGCCGTGCATAGGGTTTCGTAGTTACCCATTTGTTATGATTTATATTTTAAATATTTATATGTTTACTAATTATTTTCTTACTTTTGTATAAAGTTTTCTAAGAACGCACATTTTATAAGTTAGGCCTCAACTCTCAAACTAACAAAATTATTCAAGACGTTACACTTTTCTTTCTAAGTTTATCATGGAACTTTTTTCAGATTTTTTGCGCCATCCATTTAGCTTTTAGAGGCGGGATGAACTATTTTAACAAAAAAGTGCACTTTAACGTTGAATAATCAGATACCTAAACCAAAAAATCATCTCAACAATCTCTCAATGTTTTTGAAAAACCATCTAACGATACCTTGGCGTATAACAAGAAAAATATGTATTTCTTGATTTTATTTTAGCAATTTTCATGCAAAGTTTCACTTATCTATCATTAACAATTTGAAATGTAAGCCGAGGACGGTCGGAAGGACGTACGGGCGAACATGACAAAACTATAAGAGTTCCGACACATGAACTGCGGAACCCTAAAAAGGATATTTTCTTTTTATATGATATTCATACTTACATATATTGTAAGTTCTAAGAGATTTAAGAACCCCTGCCTTTTTTGTACTACGTGGAATATATTAAGATTTTGTAATGATGTCCTCTAAAGCTTGTTAGTCGACGATGTCCCTAACAATTATTCTTGGCATGTCGAGAAATGTGGCTGGCGAAAGTCAGCTTTGTGGCAAATATGCGGTCACAAGTATCGAACTCAAGTTAACCATTTTCATTTGAAACCTAGTGGTATAGCTACAACAACTATGCACAACTACTGTACACCTTTTGATGTATTTTTTGTAAATATAATGTTATCTTCGAGATGCATGATCGTAATACGTAAATTTATCAATTTAAGTATGATAACAGTACGTTTCAAATTAGTTATTATCATTGTCAAAGTATTTCATAAAATATTATATATATTTTTTCCTAGCTTTTACCCGTGGCTTCGTTTGTGTGTATGTCGGTTATTGCGACAAAAATTAGTATCCATCCTTTTCCAAGGTTCAATCTATCTCTATTTATAAATTCATTCAAATCGTTTCTGCAGCTTAGCCCTGATGTAACAGACGTACAGATATAGATATAGATTAACTTTCGAATTTATAATATTACTCGTAGTATGGATTCCAAATATCCTTATTCTAAATAAAAAAATTGTTTCTTATCCAAAGTCTTATAAAACAGCAACTACAAAATGTATCCAATACCAGGCTGTTCCCAATATGTATAGTACACTTATAAAGTAAGGTATTTTATTGGAAAGGCGTAATTTGAATTTCTTAGATATAAATATGATTGTCTACTAAAGAAAGACATCGATATATGATATATACTCAGTAAATGGGCTTTCGACAAACTTTTCCCTGTCATAATATTGAGAAGAATTCCTTTCTCCCGATCGTCGTCCTTTCAACAAAAATGTAACGACTACGGCAAATCTGCTTTGTTGTGCGTTCAATATGAGTGATCCGAACTACATATGTTATTATACTATACGGAAGCTCACTTTAGCTGTGGAATATGATATGAAAAAGTTTTATTATATGGTACGATTGTTATGGACAGCTAATAAATAGTTGAATTGCTATAATACACTTTCAATAGATTCTGGAAAGATAAACCTTCTTACAACAGAAGTCCAGACATCATTAGTCATTTTTGTTGGCAAGTCTGGAAAATAAATGTGTATTGTAGAGTTTTATAATAAGATTAGACTCACACAAAGTATAAGCTAAGAGGGCATGTCCATATTTGTGTCGAGTCGTCCACATAGCTCTGAGTACTATTGAGAAAATATCGAGGCCGTTTCGCCACGGTCTATTGATTGCAATGCCAATTCTGGTACATAGCGTGCAATTCGGCACACTGATTCCATTGTGGCACATCGGTCGTATAGTGGTTTGTTACGATTTTATTCAATACGACTCAAATTTACATTATTTTGATACCTTCCTCAATAATATTTTAGCTAGCATAAAGTTATTTGATTTTTAAAACTTATTGTAAATTTTACATACCTGTAGAACTCGTAGTCTCAATACCAAAGCGAGAGGATATCCAAACCGAAACAGCGAAGTGTCTCTTTCGCCAGTCAATGGTGCCGCTGACTCTTTCCGCCGAGACAAAGCAGCCTGCAACAAACAATGATATATAAATAGGGATTTCCTTCCTTTTCCTC
This sequence comes from Spilarctia lutea, assembly GCA_916048165.1. NCBI lineage: Eukaryota > Metazoa > Arthropoda > Insecta > Lepidoptera > Erebidae > Spilarctia > Spilarctia lutea. Next base: position 11,148,021 of record OU696478.1, on the reverse strand, counting down.
CGAGTCTTTAGTCGAAATTACATTGTAGTCAACTTTAAGTCTACTTGAAAAACTGACGTCGGTCTTTTTAGGGTTCTGTCCGAAACAATTGTCAAAGACGTTCGTGTGGCAACCAGGACTGATGAATTAACGTGCTCTTCGAAGCTTGAAAATGTGTCGTGTAACTTTAGTATATGTTAACCTACGCGATTACCACGGAATCATGATCACGAATCAACATTTAAGTAGAGAATGTATTCAATAAATTAGGTCGTACTATTTCAATGAAACAGAGTAAGTTTATTTTTAGTTCTTTATATTTAACTTTCTATTATAATGAATTGATAAGTGCAAAATGACTCGTAGTTTCTGTACTGATTTCCACCTAAAATGGTGAAGAAAAAAGAAGGTGTCAATATGTTTTAACTCTGTTTTTCATTTAATTAATTGATAGTTAAAAATGCTCAACTTTCTCTACATTAAAGTGGTAAATAGTCGACAGTAACAGGTTAAAGCTGAAGAAAAAAATGTATATCTCTGTGACGTCACTTTCAATCACGATTGTAAATAGAGAAACAGGTCAGGAGATATTTGCGAACGTAAATGAAAAGAAACCAATTAAGCCCGCCTGTGTCGACTCCTTTTACTTTACCTTACTCAAGGTAATAGAGTGTATAAACATTAGGACAGCCTGTTTTCTTATATACCTTGTTGTTCGTAAACGACGATCCAGCTAGACGATGTATTTCCTCATATTTGTAAAATCGGTTTCATTTACGTATGTACTTTGGGGGGAACGTTAGAGTAATTACGGATTTGGTAGTTACCATACAAATATCAATGACCTTTAAAAGGACTGCTCATCATAGTTTATGGTACTACTGCACCTTTGGTACAATGAATGTAATATAATTCTGAATACACTAAGAGCATCTTGATTCATCTACTTAACTTCCGTGCACTTAGGTGATGCCATACATACTATACGCTTCTAATATAGATCACTTAGTACCCGTAATGCTTTGTGTGTCTTAGAAGATTTCATATATAATCGTATAACTATTTAATGTCTAAATTGCGATTTAACAACTTGGCATATTTTATATTCAAGCCCTTCAATTTACTTGTAATTAATTTCATAGCAGATTCTAAGACCGTTTGTCCTAGAACATCCCGAATGTCATTATTCGGAGTATAGTAGGCGTGTCCACACATATTTAGTTCCGTATACCAAATACTAATAAAACGCGAAAGTTTGTGAGTATGTAAGTGAGTTTGTTGCTCTTTCAAGCAAAAACTACTAAATGGATTTTGATGGCACATTAAAATAATATAGTTTATACATCAGAATAACACATAGGCTACAATTTATAAAGATACTAGCTTCGTCTCGCGGCGTTGCCCGCGGTTATTGTCGTACCGCGGGTAGCACCGCGGGGTTTAGTTAGTCCGTTATAAATTTGAATGAAAGTGTTTATTTTAATGCATCGTGAACTATAGTTATCGTGTAGTATCATAAGATATTTTTATTTTCTATTATAAAGATTCTGATAACGGGACACAATTGTCTTTTCAAACAAGTAATAAAAACATATCTGATTATTCTATATATTTTTTCATTTCTACAATTAAATTTAGACACTGTTTCAATACAGTTTTAATTGGATTTTGGGATGTTTGACTAGTTACTACGCGCCACAGGGAATAGCGAAAGCTTTTTAAGTTTTTAAACAACTTCAAATAAACCGGCCAAGCGGGAGTCGGACCGTGGGTTCCGTACAAACCTGTAGGTATAAAAGTATTTTCGAAATTTTTCGTTTATGTGTGCTATATAACGTTGCTTTATGCCAAATTTCAAGATTCTAGGTCGACTGGAAGTTCACTTTAGGTTTTGATGCCCTTGCGAGAAGTTACCAGTTTCAAAATATGCGGCTTAAATTGTTGTTTCTTTTGATTGCGTTGGCATAAAACTTTCATTTTTGTTACAGTTTAAAGGTATTATAGACCTCAGTATTTGATATGAATTTCAATTTAATACCTTTACGCATTCAGAGGAAAGGTAAAAATATTTTTACTGTATAATGTAACTAAAAATTCATGCTTTTCACAATTTTCCCTTTAATTTATCGATACGAAGCAATGTGTTATAGCACATACGAGTATATGTGCTATAACACCAATATGTTATAGCACATATATGTGCTTTAACACGAAGCAATCTTCGTATAACATTTAAAGATTCTGAGTTCACGGGACGTACCTATAGGTTTTGATTCCCCAGTGAGTGTCGAAAAGTTACAGCATAATCGGCTTATTAAATGATGTAACTAAAAATTTATGCTTTTCGCAATTTTTCCTTTATCTGTTCTATAAGACGTTTCTTCATATCAAATTTGAAGATTTTAAGTTCACGTCGGTATGGTCCCAAATATTTGGTCTGGTACTTAAAGTAGTTTTAGTTTTTGTTAAAATTTCTGATTATTCTACAAATTATTATTTCCCCAGGCAACACAAGGTCTATTAATACCTGAGCTCATAACGTACAGAAAACTTAAGGATTATATAAATATTTTAAAACAAAAATAAATGGTACCTATTTGTCTATTTATATTCACGTGTGGGTGAAGAGGATGCTCTATTAGTTTCGGAACCAGTAGGACCCTTTTATTGATAGTCCCACTGACTCAATGTCAGGCGCTGCACACTTTAAATAATGTTGACATGGAAATATTAACAGAAAATGTTTTATGTTTATACTGGCTTGCATTGCATTACGTTTAGATTTATTTTATTTCTTAAAATATCCTGTGAATTTTAAACAAAACCTTAATTATTAAACGACTTTTTTTTCTTTTTAGAGCAACGTTTGAAGAAGTTTTGAATGTTCTTTTTAACCTACATTTGGCAACTAATATTCTGGGCGCCATTCACGTCTGGCTGTAAAATTTATAACAGAGTAGCTTAATATGCTAGCATACTATGAGGTTCTTCTTTCAACAGTTCGTAATTATTAAAAGGAACGTCTCTAAAAACGCGCGGAAAGGCACTTACAATTTTACAAAAGTCAATCAACTCACTTCATTGTTTGACACTAAAAAAAAACATTTGCTTAAAAAAGGCGGCTACAAAATCTACCGAGTGATAATTATACCGAGCGGTTTTATTTCATGCTGTGTAAAATATATTTGTCCCTAAAATTAATAGCCACAATGCGTTCAAAAACATTCTACAAAGGATTTCTCTAAAAGTTGATAAATATGTAACTCAAACAAAAAGTAAATTGATTAGTTACCAGGGTTAAGTATGCAACAGTACCCGAATCGTCTGTGTGCATGTTAAATATGAAATGTGGGTGTTCAATCACAAATTCCCACGCGGGATTACAGTCTTAAATAGTAATTTGGCCTTTAGCCAGTATCGTGTTTAATTAGAATGCGGTTATTTTAGATCTCTTTAATGAGATATTAGAGATGATGTTACACTTTGAAAATAGTTGTATAAAAACTTCATTCTTCATGTTTTATGAAAAACGCGCTACTAAACGGACTGAATTGAACCCACAGGTGGAATTGAAATCTATGTAAACCAATTTAAACGGTAATCAAGAATTGGTTTTGATCAGATCTTGATGAAAGGCCTTGTACAGTAATTTATTTTCCAATAATGGATATTCAAATACTTACTATAAACTACTTTTGTTTTATCCCACCATTGTTAATGATTTTCTCGATTTTTCTCATCCTATTCTTTCCGATTTTACCTATCAAATTATTGTACCAGTCCGTACCACGGAACTTTTGCGCATGCGTTAACGGCTGTTTGCCAACGCAACCAATCTGTTAGCAAACACAATGCCTTGGTGCGACACAAATTAGTGTTCATTCCATAGTTTAACATTAAACTAGTATCTACCTTGAATATACCTACAAATGTAATATTTTAACCGATGGTGGCTCCATGTTTAACTTCAACCCGTTATATATAGTTTAACTTCAAGGTAAGGTTTCTTGATACCACTGTAGGTACACGTTTTTATGACTTTTGAAATTAAAAATTACAATAATTTTTTACCATAAGGGACGATAAAATATGATATCAAATGTTGACATCTGCGGAGTTCTAAGCAGGCTAAGCTAAGTACTGCCTGCATAGAACTCCTAAGCATAGGTTGAGTTTTGGAAAAAAGCGCTTAATTGGAAATTAAAATCAAAACCTTATTTGTATTATATCGGCACGCCACGTAATTTTAATATTATTTGAATTTAGAGGTTTAAAAAAAAATATATGTAACATGTAATAAAAATTCAAAAAATCATCAGAAACACAAATATAATACGTTTTTCGCAAGAGTTGACCTACCAATGTATCCATGTTGCCGTCAAGTGCGCAAGACAGACGGTCGAATTCAAGTATTTAACTTAATATGAAATTCGTTAAAATAGATTTCATTTCATACTACGTTATATTATACAAATGAAATATGGTATAATTTGACATGGACACGCTCAACAACAAATGTTTAATTGAATAAAAAATATTCTTCTTCTACTTTTCGCGAACTCTCGATTTTACTTCGCAACAATGTCTGTGAATTGTCACGAGTTCAGAAGTTTTAAAAGAGAAGGCATTTTTAAAACAAAAAGCATTCAAACTTTGGTCGTAAAATTTTGTATTGCGGTAAAAAATTGGTATCATAATATTGCGTGAAAAAATCTTACGGTCTATTTTTAACACTTTGATATTTCTTATATATCATTCTTCTTTAAAAAGTGGAATTGAGATTTCACATTCATAATAAAAACGTTAAATAATGTATTATTTACCTAGTAAAAGGCTTCTTTTTTTATGTTATATCTGCCAAAATGACTCTGCTCTGCCCGATGGAAAGCATCAGTAGAATCCAGAAGTGGTGGTTATCATCCTCAATGCTAATAGAGACAATGCAGCATGGTGACCCACACTTTGGTGGCCTAGTGATATATATGCTTTTTCACACTTTGCTTAAAGAACCCGGGTTCATAGGGGGAGGGAAACACGTACGCAGGTACTGAGTCAGGTTTTGACCGTTCAGTTATGCTTGCAAAGGAGATGGCGTAGCAGGACCGGAAGAGGTTTAGAGCTCTCCCTGTCCGCCAGGTCTGGGAACGGGCTAGGTACCGCAGTACCGCGCCGGAGATCGCTAAACGATCTTCTTCCTCCAAAAGCGCAAGCCTGGGGGGTCGCGGTTGAGTTGCGGCGCGAGCTCTACAAAGCGCTTGCGCATCAGGGTTCCTACACAGGAGGGGGCTATCTACAAACCGTAGGTGGCCCGTGGTACGTCTGGGTTCCAGGAATTTTCCTTTCCAGGGTGCAACATGTTCCCCGGGTTCTAGTACCCGAGACGATGTGCGATTTTTAGTCGGTTCGAGTCCGACATAGCCACCAGTTGGTGGTATCCGAGAGGATTTCCGCATAAAAAAAGGTTTTGATCGCTCGGCACAGGAAGGAAGAACCGAAGCGGTGAGTACGAGAGCGTATGTGTTGTCCTGTAGAGAAAGGGAAAAGGGGGGCCATTTCAAACAGCTCTTCAGAATACTCTTCCTAATAAAGGCTTCTTTTAGGCTAGTATTGCACTATCTTCGTTTTGAGTAAAGAATTGTAACAGAGACAATATCATTGTGCTCTTGCGTCACATTGCCATAAATGAAATGGTAGGCGTTATCTATAAATTTAGGATAAAATTTGTAATTTTCATACAGGTACATTGCCCAAGAAAGAATTAAAATGAGCGATCCCGATAGTTCGGATAGTGAAGATAAAAATAAATTTATTCCACGAGTGCGGAATTCTTCTTCCGAAACAAGTTATGGTGAAGAAGAGGAAAAAGATGTGGAACCAAAGCCTGTGAAAATCGATGGAAAAAAAGATGAAACTTTGGTTCAGTCAGGTATGTTTAAAAAAATTAAAATATAAATAATGATGATGTCATAAAATAAACCTGGAAGCGAGTGCTCACAATTAGTCAAATTAACAAATAATTAAAAATAAAATTATTAACAAACGGAGCAAATTCTTTTAAAGTGAGAATACAGTACGCTGATGTTTCATCTTTTATATCAGTTCGCTTTCGTATTGCCTTACAATTCATGCGATGTAGTGGGTTATAACAATAATAATATTTCAGACATCTAAGACAACGTTATCTAGTGGCGAACTAAGCAGAGCTTGTACTATATGTAGGTACTAGACAACTGATATAAATGTACATAATATATCTTACACATAGTTTATTTTTGTAAATAAATATATATTACTAGCAATGGCCTCCGGCTGCGCACGGGTTCTTTACGTAATATATTAAATAGCCTATGTTTCTCTAAGATGTGCGGTTGTTTTCCGATGTATTCAACTAAAATCGTTGTATTTTAGTCAATATACTCAAAAATATAAAAAAATATGTACGAAAACCGTCCTCAAGAATCACTCTATAGGTATGTAAATAAAAATCGCCTAAAAATCCGTGCGGTAGCTTTTTAGTTTATTGCGAACAGACAGACGCAACGATGGACTTTGTTTTATAATATGTATTGATTGATACATAGAAAACACCCAAAATTCGAAACAAATATTTGCAGATTATATAAACATTTGCTCCGAGCTTTTGGTTTTGATTTACAAATATTTGATTTGTATTATACTTTTATTACTCATTTTTTAAAGTACGTCTATTTTCATTTTTAATTTGAATGCTTCTACGAGAGATATTAAACAAACAAATATTTTTAATATAACTATAGTTATATTCAGATTTCTGATTTTTTTGTTGATTCTGTATGTTTGTTTGCGTATCGTTGTAACACCTGAACAGCTGTGGCATTTTTATTGTAACATAAAAACCAAGTTGTTTTGGAGTTCGTAATATATTATGTTATATATATATTATTGCTTGAGAACACTAGCATTCGACGCATGCGCAATGCCTTTAAAGCATCGTACAGCTGGCAATCGCAATCCTCGTCTGACTAGTGATGTTACGCGCTAACTCTCTTACACTCTACCTTTAATATTTACCGTATATCATAATTAACAGAAAAAAATAGCTTTCATTTGATATTTAAATAATAAATGTACGTTATGAACGTATAAATGCATCAAAATCATACCTATTTACACCTGGCTGCGAAGAGGTGCAGCCAAGTGCGCAACGGCAACCGTGATTTTTCAGTATTTATGTATATTGCCGTGAAGTGGACAATATTTTATTTAAAAAACAAATGAAAGAATTTTTTTCCGAAAAATCAATTAGAAATAATTTAATTAAAAGTATTAGCGACCACATTTTGATAGGCAACTTGGTAGAAATACATTCTCCTAATCATAAATATGCGTTAAAAAATTGGTTTTTAGCAAACACTCGATGAATGTACTGATTCTGCAGCCGGATCTCGTACTATCATATGTCAGTCTTGTAAATGTTGAAGTTGCGATCTTATACAGTCAAAAAGTTTTTAGTTCATATAGGATTCCATACTCATTTCAAGTATTGTACAGTACAATTAGACGTTTTAAAAAAATATTTAGCTGTCAAATGATATTGTCGAACTAGTACGCATAAAATATTAATACTGAATACTAATTATTCCAGTTCAAGAAAACAACATCAATATGTCGTCTACATCGAGTTATGCTCAGCGAAAACCGCGAAGAAAAAGATTTATACCAAAATATGATGTTGAAGGTGTGGTAAAAGTAATACTGGGTGAGGAAACTCAAACACAAATCGAAGTTGCAATTGGTGTCCATGTGACTGTTCAGTACCCTTGGAAAGAAGTACCAAAAGCTAAAATTATGGAAAACATAACTGTTGGTGGGGAATTGTCGGAATTTTTCCCTTTGAAACAAGCACTTGAGGCGTATAGTGAAGAAAGTGTTCTAATAGGATATATTGTTGACGAGTCAAAAGATATAGATGAATATTATGTTTGTTGCACAAAAGAAGCAAGAGATCATTGTAAGCAGCAATCTGATAGATTTATCAAAAGACAAGAAAAGAAATTAGAGAAGGCTTTACAAAAGAAACCCAGGCCTTGGATTAGCTTAGGTAGCGAAAGAGAAATTTTTGGTTTAATACCCAAAAATACAAGGAATTTGATGGAAGTAGAAATAAAATCTAAATTTCCTACAAAATATGAACCCACTACGTTTCAGGTCAGAGACGCCGATGCTGTAAGAGATGGATTAATAGAGCTAACACCATATCGACAAAAATTCAATAATGTTTTTCGTCGTAGAGTTGACTGTGCCGTTCAAGTAGCTCCTCGATTAATTAACAAGGATGCACAAACAGTATTAAGATATCCTCAAAATAAGTGGACACAGTCAATTGCAGATGCTTTAGGATCGAATGATAATGCTGAGACTGGAGGAGGAGGGGATGATGGTAAGCCGTTAGTAGAGGGAGAAGAAACTGCTCAAGCCAAAAGTTCAGATGATGAAGATGAAAAAGAGGCTGAAAAACCTGACGAAGCTGCTTTGGTTGCTTATAGAGCTGCATTTAAGCGTTTGCGTCGAGGATCTTATATAAAACTATTAAATACTTTCATTTTTTCTAAAATCGTAGAAATGAATTCAATTATTGAACTCAATACGGTTATGGATATATATTGCAATGACTATCCAAATTTAATTTTGCAAAAGTCAACAGACACGTACGCTACGATGACTTTTGAAGAATATGTCTGTTTTACAGATGTTAGAGCTAAAGATAAATTCGTATCTTGTGCTGTATTTCACCCGATGTGGTCTGGAATTGTAGCTATTTGTTATTCTGACGGATCACCGAAAGTTATGAAGACTTTGAGTTCACGTCCAGATCCTATTCAAAGAGCTGTGTATGGTTTGAATCCTGTAATGATTTGGAGCCATATCGATAGTTTGATACCAAAACTATATTTAGAATCACCTCGAGAAGTCAAGGCTCTATCGTTTTGTCCTTTCAACGAAAATATTCTTATTGGTGGTTGTATTAATGGACAAGTGGTAGTTTGGGACATAACTAACAAACTGGAAAATGTTGAAAATATAGAAGTTTTAAGCGAAACAAGAGAAAAATATAAAATTGCTATGAATGCACACATGGGGTGGATGAAACCAGTACAAGATAGTGCGGTTGTAAGTGCTACTGTTTTAAGCAATCAAATGACTAGTCATTACGCACCTATAACTGACATTAAATGGGTCTCACCAAATCTTACTGTCACACCTACTGGTAAAATGATATTAAATGAAAAAGGAAATCGCTCCTTACAATTTATAACAAGTTCCGAAGATGGTAATATTCTAATATGGAATTTAACAACTGAAAACATAAACACATTTGAAAGCAAAAAAGTTAAAAAATCAAAAAGAGTACCCAAAAGACCTTCAGGTTTACTAACTGATGTTTCACCCTTTAAAATTTTAGATCGTATTTTACAACCATGTTACAAGATTATTTTAGGTACAGCAGGTCAACCACAAACACTATGTTTACAATCTTTTGCTATGATCGCACCGCCACTTAGCTATGCTCATACGCCGAAAAGCAATGGCAAAGGCAGAAAGTACTTTAGTTGTAGTATCTTACCACAAAACAAAGCAGAAATAAATACGACCCTTTACTGCGGTTCACAACATGGAGAAGTGGTCAAAGTTTCTTGGGAAGGTCATGAGTTCAATACCGGCGAAGTAGTTAATTCTGAATACTGTGATATAAAATTTAAGTGTTGTATACATGACGGAGTTGTATCCAGTTGTACTAAAAATCCTCTCATAGATAGCTTAACATTAACCGTTGGAGGAAAAATATTTGCGATTTGGAATGACAAATTAGTGGGTCGTCCATTAACTTGGAAGAAACGACCATACCGTTTGACTGATGGAGTATGGTCTTTGTATAAACCAAGTTTACTTTTTATCTCTACGTGTGAAGGAGATCTCGAGACATGGGATCTACTATTAAGAAGCGATCAACCTATATCAGTTCAAACTCTCTCAGGTACAATGCTTACGGATATAAATTTACACACCCTACCATTAACCAAAAATTTAATTGGAGTTAGCGATGGCAATGGTTCGCTTAGGATGTATTTAAATCCTCCTATATTTCAGTTAGAAAGTGCTGCTTATAATGGACGAATGGAAGTTATGATTCAAAGAGAATTGAACGTTATGAATAGTTTTTTGGAGTGGCAAAATAAATATATGAGCAGTAACCCGCAAATCTTACTTGAAATGAAAAGAAAAGAAGGAGCTATCCTGGCTGAGAAGGAAGAAGAAAAACGAAGACTTAGAGAGGAACAAGAAAAAAGACAAGAAGAAGAAGCTGAAGCAAGAAGGATAGCTAGTATGAAAGTCATTGGTCCTGAAGAAAGATGGCAAAGAATTATACAAAAACTAATTGAGAGAACGATTGCAGTTAAGAAAAGAATAAATAGAGCAGAGTTAATAGAACATGAAAAGCCGTTAAGAGAACTTGAAGCCCAGCGCTTAGAGAAAGAAAAAAGAATGTTGGATATAATGAAAAACCAAAAAGTTATATTTAATGACACAGTTGCTATTTTGTTCCCAGAAGCGGTAAAAAAACCTGAAAAAATAAAAAAAAGTCTTTTATCAAGTGACAAAGAGCAACTTAAGAAAGAATACTTAGAAGATTATAAATATCTTAAGGATAACGCTATTGTTACAGTAAAACAAAACCGATATAAGGTACCATTTAATTGGGATGAAACTATTGCCGAAGGTAAAGAACGAAGGCAGGCTTTGAACGCTCAAGAAGCTTTTGTTAAGATGCATAAAGAAAGGCTTGAGTCCGATGAAGATCGAGACTACCCTGAAAAACCTTCATATCATTCAAAGCCTTCGCGAGCTTTAGAGCCCGACCTTGAAGAAGTAGAAGAAGAAAACTTGAATTTATCTCTTTAATACGATTTATTTTATACTGTGAGTCATTTATTTTGAATATAGTTTCAATATATTAGTGTATAATGATATGTGTAATATATTAATAGTCTTTTGCTAAATAAAATCGTAATTGTGACTGTCCCGTAGATTGTTTTATAATTTATACAGTTTATAATTTTGACTGCACGGTTGGTCTAGTGGCAAGGTCGTTATCTAATCTGTCCCGTGTTACGGGTTCAAATCCTACATGGGACAACACTTTGTGTCTCACTGATTCTTAATAAAAAAATGTTTAGTTACTATTATTTTATTATACTTGATTGTTTTACTAATTTTATACATACTAAACTAAATTAAACTTTAATTGCAATGTAAGTTGTTGTTATTTTAGAAATAGAGTGCTTACTACAGGATTCCCCTACTGTCTCTTTGACGAAAACTGCATGTGTTAAAAACAACAAGACGGCTGATGGCAAAATGTTATTGAGTGGTGATCACGTTCTGAATTACGAAGCGTGGATAGGCTACCTATAAGGTGGTCCGACGATCTGTTGAAGGTCGCTTGAAATCGTTGGTTGCGGGCAGCATGCGACCGGTTTTTATGGGATGCTTTGGGGGAGGGCCATATCTAGCAATGAATGTCTTTTCAGATCAGATCAGCCGATTATCATCTCGGTATACTAAGGTGATGATGATGATAAAAGAGATACAAGCGCCGGTGAACATTGACTTACACCCATCTGATTACCGGATGAGACATTTTGTTTTTTAAACCGGCTGGACCGATTGACCGATGGCCAGTGAAAGTGACGTAGGCGAGTAACTTAAGCTTCTTTATTAGATTAGATTTGCTCTGCGCCATTACCCGTTGTAAAGGTACTACAGCAACCGCGGGATACACTGTGGAGCTTAGCTAGTCGGTGGTGTTATTTAACGTCTTTCGCTAAATATGTGAATCTGGCTATATTGTTTTCAACTGCCTATAGCATTCGATCTTTACGAAATTGTATTTTTATTTACTTTTTCATATGTATGCATACGTATTCATATGCATAAACCGATTGCTTATTATTAGAGAGATTGTGATAATGCCATTAGACATTTGATAAAAGCTATTTTAATCAGCGAAATACGATTATAGAATTATAGGTAGACGGAATAACTAACAGATTTTCTACGAAGTGGTTCTAAGAGGAAATTATTTTGTGATGGAGTATGTCTGTCCAAATCGTTGCCAAAGAAGACAATTACTTGTTTTTGTTGTACTACGTTCAAGACCTTATCATAATAGATACAAGTGAAAGCTTTTGGAGGGTAAGGCCAAATTGGCCTCGAAGAAGATTTTGTGTGCTTAATAGATCAAGGCAGTATTTCACTCCGGGCCAACGCCTCCTGCTTTATAAGGCGCAGGTGCGGCCTCGCATGGAATACTATCCTCACCTTCGGGCAGGAGCACCCCAATATCAGCTCCTCTCTCTGGACCGCATTCAGCGTAGGGTCAACGTAACGTATCGTTGACTTTCTGGCGCTGCGTAGAGATGTGGCTTCGCTGTGCATCTTCTACCACATTTACTATGAGGAGAGCTCCTAGGAATTGTTCGGACTGCTCCCTCTTCCCGCCATCGACCTACGCGACAGAAATTTGCGGTGTTCCCGGACCAATACGACCTTCAAACCTTCAAGAAAAGAGCGTACTCCTTCTTAAAGGCAGGCAACGCATGCCTCTGGTGTTGCGGGTGTCCATAGGCAGTGGTAATCGCTTACCATCAGGCGACACGTCTGCTCGTTTGCCACCTGTACAATTAAAAAAATATATATATATCTATGTATAGATGTATTCATCTATACAAATAAACTAGCTGAACCGGCAAACATTGTTTTTCCATAAAAAATAAATAATATTTAGGGGTGGCAACCGTTATCAATTAGGGGGGGAGAATTTCATATATTACAGATAAAATTTAAGTGTCTGTTTATAGTTTAAATAAATAGTTTTTCACTGAATGCATGATAAATATATGAAAGTAAAAACTTAACCGTTTACATCAAAAAAACTATGAAATAAATTTTTGTTTGTCTATCTGTTTGTGCCGGCTAATCTTGGATTTCCCATATTTTTCTCGTAACTTTACTCTTACAACATGAACATTCGCTCAACAACATATCGTCTCTTATACGTTGATAGCTTGTAAATAAACAAAATATTACCTAAATTTTAATAATAATACGCTTTAGAGAGAAAGCAAGCATGTTATTTTGATACTTCTTGACGACGGTACTAATATGACATGTCTCGGAAACCCTTAGAACTCCTTTGCTTGTATGGTTATGAATACTGAGTGATGCAAATTCAAAAGCCCTTATGGCATAAATCATAGAGAATATTTAGTGAGATACAAATACTTCTTAAACATAGAGCGACAAGGGGCGGCGACCCGAAAAAAATAGGTATAAATAGCGTCTTTTCCGGATACAAAACCGTGTACCGTGTGATAGCCACGCATCGGCATTAATGGGCCGGTTCGACAGAAGTGATACCACGTCCTCACAGAAAACCGGTGTGAAACAGCGCTTGAGCCGTGTTTTACCGAGTGAGTTAGGATATCGGAGGCCCATACCCCACTACGCCCTCCCCAGAACGGCAACGCACTTGTGACGCCTCTGGTATTGCGGGTGTCCATGAGCAGCGGTAATCGCTTACCATCAGGTGGAACGTCTGATTGTTTGCGACCTATTCCATAAATAAAAACAGTATGTTATATTTTTTGGGGGAAATCTTTACACCTACACATTTTAGACTCACATACAAAAACAATCGCATGTCACAAACGAACTTACACGTAACAATACGTTCACAATTTCACAGTCAAACTTATTCTGTGTCATAACAGTGTAGGCCCATTTGGACTTACACTTTGACAAAGAGGAACGCTTGTGTATTACTACTCTCTACCGTGTTACCGTATGTTCTTTAAACATGAGTGTTTGAACTGAACAATGTGTATTATGATATATTTTAGCGCAGCCCAGTTTTTTTTTCTATAAGTAATTCACAAACAAATCATATTATTTTTGACCCCGTAGCTGCAACTTTAGTGACAAAATACATCTGATTTCTAAAATATTTTATTCATTGCGAGTTACGCGTGTTTCGTCCACATCACACCTTTTATCTACACGTCCTTAATTCTGTAACATAAATAGATATGATATACTACGTTTATCCGTAATTCAATTAACTTAAACCCTTTTTGGGATGAACTAAATATCTATTAATAAACATCAAAGGCTTTTATTTTACTCGTATTAAACGGGAACCTAAACAAATATCGACTTAACACTGTTTCACTTATATTGAGTGGAACTTTTATCCTTTACCAAGTAAATATTTCGTACTTTTGAACTCTTTATAGTAAATAAGTTTTTATGACATTTTTAATATGCATATGTATATGTATATAAATAAGCTATTTATACAACTATATGCTCCGAGGAATTGTTCGGACTGATCCCTGCCGCCTCTTTCCGCCTTCGTCCTACGCGACAGAAATTTCATCCCCATCATCTAGATGGTTGGCAGTCCACAACTGTGCGCTTTTCCCGAAATTTTCTGGCACAACAAAACTGTGGAATGAGCTATCGCCTGCGGTGTTCCCGGACCAATACGAAGTTCAAACCTTCGAGAGCGTACTCCTTCTTAAAAGGCCGGCAACGCACTTGTAACGCCTCTGATATAGCGGGTGTCCATGGGCGGCGGTAATCGTTAACCATCAGGCGATACGTCTGCTTGTTTGCCTGCTATATAATAAAAAAAAGCTAGCTTTCGCCGCTGCGCTCCGCCTGTGTATGTCGGATTCATAAATTACCTCTACAATCTAACAAACTATGCCTCTTTACAATATTAGAATAGATGTATCTTACTAGACACTTACCACATTAAGCTCTTCCATATCGTCGCAGTTAAAAGAAGTTCTGCATAGTTTACGCTTCATATGTATTGGATTTAGAAACAGCTTGCCAAATAAATTTTTCTAGACCTCGAAATGACACTCAAATAAGTGCATCTGAAAAAAGAAAAAATACAAGTTGAAATTATAGCTACACCTGTTAAGTATCGTTATCGACTTAAAAAACTAAACTAAACTGTATTTCGTAAAATCTTTTTTACCTTCAATGCTTAAGTATGGTTAACTTTATTAAGCACTAGCTGACCCACGCAACCTCGTTTGCGTCTTATACTCGTATTGCCCGTAGTGTAAACATTTTCCCCCGTTTTTGAAACATTTTTCATTGGTGCTCCGCTCCTATTAGGAGTAGCATGATGATATATAGCCTATAACTTCCCTCGATAAATGGTCTATCTAACACTAAAAGAATATTTCAAATCGGGTCATCGGTTCCTGAGATTAGCGCGTTCAAACAAAGAAACAAACAAACTCGTCAGTTTTATTATTAGTATAGATATAGATTATTATCGGTATTAACTCCAAGATGGAACCAAACCAACCAGGTTTTGTTGCTTTTGAATCCGATATTGTTTACTATTTGCATTTTGGTTCTGCGTAACCCTTTTTTTTCTAAAATAAGTTACTCCTTACATCGGCTAACTAAAATTAGTGAAAGTCCCCTCAAAATCGATCCAGCCGTAACACAGGTCAACACAAAATAAACAATTTTTTTTTTTTTATGTACTCGTAAGTACTTCTATAAATTTACATTTAACGAAAAGCTGTTACTTCGAAATTACAAACAGTCACTTTAATTTTTTTTTTAAAGAACTCCCGCACTATGAATAATTCCTGTGTCGCGGGGGATTTTACAAACATACATGAAACGGACATAAAGATCAACCTGACTTAGAACAACAATTTGTGGATCACACGAAGTGTTATTCCATGTGGGATTTGAACCCACAACACTTGGCAAAGTAGAAATTTAAAAATTATGTTTTTGATATAAGAACCGTATATAAGTGTATGTGTATGTAAACGAATATAAGTAATACGTATGTGGTACGTATACGTTTAAAACCAATTGAAAGTACACTCACATACTAAAATTTACTAGATGTCCCAAAAAAGATTCGTTAGAAAAACAGAAAAGACTAAAAAGTGTATCCATAATTTCTTTTTATCTTTGAATGACAAAAGTTTTACTCCTATGAACATTTGAACTGTCTGCCCGCCTACAGAAATAAAACCCAAATACATTAGTTTAGTATGTATAACGTTAATTTTAATACCGGGACCAAAATACCAAATGGCAAATCAGCCCAAAACGAAGCGAGATAAGTTAGGTACTAGTAATAAATTTCTATACCAGCCAATTTTGTATCTGAAACTGAAATCGAAACTGCGGACACTATTTTACTTATTTATGTTATCCTATATTAGCTTTTGCTCGCGTCTCCGCCCGCGTGTTTGTCGGTTATCGTAGCAAATAGTAGCCTATGTCCTTCCTCAAGAATCAAAGTCCATGCCAAATTTCATTGAAATCAGTGCAGCCCTTTGGCCGTGAACGTAGGTCAGACAGACAGACAGACAGAGTTACTTTTGCATTTATAATATAGGTATGGATTAAGAACATATATACTCCATATTATTGAAAAACTTTTCTAATAATCATAAGTCTGGTTAAGTAACCAGACAAAGGACTTTACTTTGAATATTAATAGTAAACATGACTATTTTTCCTCAAGGTATAAACTCAAATATATATCAGGTTCGACGTATAATAACGCTATGTCTTTGATAAACAAAAACTATCAGCACTACTTAGAATGTTCTAAGTTGAAATGGAAACGTCAATACAGAATCAATCTAAATAATTCCTGATGAAAATGATGGGATTGCGAATCTAATAACAAAAGCGTTCGATTGCCCCTTAAGTGCATGATTAAATTGTCGATTTCTCTGTAGGCAAATTGAAAACGGCTCAAAACAACTTCTTTGAAAATGTTTGAGTAGCTGGAAATGACATTTCATCGTAGATTTGAAAGGTAACTTAAAATATTTGAAGATTTCAAAGAGTTCAGAACTAAAGTAGTAAAACATGGTTTAAGTACACAACGGAAAGTATCTCTTTAGCTAAGAAGCCTAACTACTGTTTTAAGTACTCATTTAAAAATTAAGGTAACTTTGTAGCAATATTTCTCTTTGGCCATTTATTGGGTAAATTTTAAAATTGATTGAATCGGGAAATGATCTCGAAGTCCTACAACAATACGATCGACAATTGATTACAAGAATATTAGTTTATCTAGACAGAGGTAGATTCGTACCAATCTTGCCAATTGAAAGCTAGTTATTGCTAGGCTTGTTAGTCATGGGCAATAGGTCCAAGAGCCTAGTGACAAATTACTTCGGGATCAGCAATTTAAAAGTGTATGGGTGTGTCCTTTTATTATATCAAATATGTGTTCGCGTTACTACATAGAGGTCTTATGAGAGGAATAATATTCCAAAGTCACGTCATTTGAAGTATTTACTACGTACTTTATTTTCACTTCCCCAACAACTCTCGATTACACCACACAATACTCTTTATATCCTGTATTTATTTCCATCCCACGGTTGCCTGGAAGAGATTTGACATGTTAAGCGATAAGGCCGCCATTTGTACTGACCCAGCATTAAGTAATTTATTTGGTTATCTGGTGTACAATAAAGAGTAATTATTATTATTATATTTTCCGAGATGTTACAAAGTTATATGCATAACGAACTATTTTAACCACTACAACACCTCTGTTAGAAAAGCCGCTGGTCATGCAAAATGCGACGGTAATATATTAGCGGTACAGCTGCCACTACAGGAAGTACACAAAAGATTTGGAGCAAACAGGAATAACTTTTCATTGGCTTCTAGATGAAACCTGTAAATTTGTTTGAACAAGCATATCATTTGACGCAATATCTAATATTGTTCTTTCTGTTTTTAGTTTAATAAATAAACTACACACAAGTACCATCAATAATTTTATTTTGTCTTTTATTTTGTTTTTAATAAGCCAATAATTTCAATTCTCTATAATCAAGCGCAAGCAAAATATATTATTACCCAATCTAAATAGCGAATGAAGTTTTTGAACGGCTAGTCCAAAAATACGACATTGCATAACGTTAAATTAAAATGTTAATAAGCACTGTAGCTGAAATTAAATTAATATTTTTATAGTAATTCTGTAAAAATAAGATAAGGAGCCTAATTTCTCTTGGTTACGGTTTTAGAGTACTTAATATATTATGTTGATAAATTAAGATGAGGTTAAGGTTCCTCGATGAAATCTATAAATAATTCAGAACCTTGAGTGTTGCCAAAAAATTACAAGGGCGTACTTCAGTTGCGGTGAGCTCAAGTGATGAACTGCGGGGGCTGCTTATTGGAAAGCTGCTTTCAATATTTTATAAAATTATCTAAAATTATTTATTGGTTATATAAAGTACGTAACCAGGGGATAGAGGTGTGATGCCACTAGGGCAAACCCAAGGTGTATTTTGTGGTAATATTACAGGTTTCATAAAATATGTGAAGTTGTTAGAATGGAAAATTTTAAATTTCAATACGTCAAAAAAAGTAGAATGTACCTTAGATCTTGTCTTGTCCGTTAATGCTGTGATTTTCCATACCAAAGTATTTATTTCCTTAAGGTAAAATTGATTACATATCAGATAAACTTATACCTACATATAGGCACGTAAGATAATGGGCCTCCAGTATCTTCACTCTCTCGGTGAAACACAGGCCAAGCGCTGTTTCATACCGGTTTTCTGTGAGCTCGTGGTATCACACTGTATATAGGTAAGTAGGTATACATCTTTCAGTATTTTCATTCAGTACCCTTACCATCGTTAATTAGAGACTTAAGATTACTTTGGTACATTTGTATCTGTATATGTATTTTGATTATACACTAAACTTTACAGAACTGTCGGACTGTTTTCAAGTTTAATTTGTCACAGAAATCCTAGGGATTATTTATTTATCACCCACGAAACTTGAGCTTGGCAATTATTTAATTTCAACAAACAAATGAACGACTAACAGTTGATGCATGTACGGAAGGTGTTAATTACGTGTTTTCCTTTTAATTTTTTCGTGAGCCGCCTATGGTGACTCTACACTGCCTGATGGAAAGCACGAGCAGAATCCAGAAGTAGTGGTCATCATACTGCATTCATTATAAATATGCCCAAAATAAAAGATGGAAACATATTTATATGTTATTCATATTCTATTATATTATCAGTCACCGCCAAACATATAATATACTAGCTGACTCGTGCCCACTTCGTTGGGCATAATGTTAATAATCCTTTTTTAGTACAGAGTGTTATGTTTTAACTTCTAACTGCCAAGAATAAGATAGAAAGTAGTTCTGATAAGAACCTTTTATTCAAACAATGTCGAAAGTATACTAATTACGTTTCGAAAAATTGAATTTCGGAGACGTCCGCTGCGTAAGGAGCCGACCACGCGACTGAGCCGCGCGGGTACCTACCTCTCAGATGTAAAAGGCCACGCCTCCTTCTCCCGAAGCGAGCACGAACGCGAACCGAATTAAACCCGAAGCCATCGCGCGTCGTCCGCTGCTTTAGCCTTCCGTTGAAATTTCTCCGATTCACTCTGCAAAACTGACTACCACGTAAAAGCCTTTTTTCGGTTTTTTATGTAACCTATGACACTCAGCAATAATGTGGCTTTCTATTGGTGAAATAATTTTTAAAATCGGTTTAGTAGATCCCGAGATTACCCCTTACAATTTAACAAATATACAAACATACAAACTTTACTTCTTTATAATATTAGGTATAGATTTAGAAAAAGTATTATTGTCTCCTGGAATCAACACTTGGAGTCTAATCAAGTTTTTACCTTGTTTATACTGGTTTTAGTGACACGTACTTTTACCTTATTTTTTCTCAATATAAATTCAAAACTAAATTTTACTCCTATAAGATTGTCATGAAAGAAAAACTTGTTTAAGAAATATTACAAAAATATTCCCATCCAACATTCAATAACGTTTTGCAGACTTAAAAATAGCTACCAGACAAATTGATTATCAAAAATAAATGGTCCCTTGTGAGACACAGTTTATTTAGGACGAGTGATCTGTAACGACTTTGTGTTATACAGATTGTATCAGAGTGGGGACGAGTTCCAAGTAAGTACAAATGTTGCCTTGGAGCTTGCTGAAATGTCAAACAAAATTTCACAAGGATTTCGGGACTTTAACTTTTTTTTATTATGATCTATAATCAGCCTATCGACTTTAATCAGATTAGATGTTGTGCTCTTACACTTTTGGAGAGTGAATATCCTGTGATGTGTCACCTCTTCTTTTTTTCCTTAATAGGTCTATGGTGACGCTAATCGCATTGTTTCCAGCTGAAATAATCAGTTGTTTGTGTTCATGAGCTGTATAGCCAGATAGTTGGTGTATCAAAGCAGATTGTCCTTTCTTTAAAAAAATATTCATGATGAAACTTATTGCGTGACAACTGTAAATTTTATTATTATAAGTTACGATTAGAATTAATTTTATTTCGTATTTATCAGTAAAATTATATGTTTTCCTACTAAATACTAAACGATCATACTTATCATACGGAAACACAATGTGACAATTTTAATATACTGAAGAGAAAAAACATTTGATGAAAACATAGGAAAGAAAACATTGTATCTCGAATAAAAATATGTCAGTCGCAATTTGAATATACAGATAAATATAATACAATAATGTTTCATGAACCACTTTGTGTACATTTATTCATATTCGTTCATTCGTTTATGATATGATGTAGCTTTCAGAATGTACGTCACTTCTAAAAGAATTTATCGACTGTGGTTTATTTCATCGTTATTTTTTGCGATATTTATTTTATAAGTCGCCCAACGAGCTCTATCAACTCTAGGTCTATATTTCAATGAGTACTATATTCATTGCGCTTAATTTAGTAAAATATAAATGTTATTTTTCACGAAAAATCTAAAACAACTATTAGTTAGTAGATGCAATTTGTCCCAAAACCCCCAAAAAGTTATTGAAGATAAGCCATGTACGAAAATATATGCATAATACAACAAACAGTGAAGAAACATAAAAACAGTCTAGGGAAAAAGTTTTGTCTACGTTTCTTATATTGACTCAACCTAGGCTGGGCAGAGAGCCACAGTAAAATGTAGTGAATACTAATGTAATACTATATAATAAATGGAAAGTAGGTACTTGTGATAATTTAACCTTTATACATCATATTTATAATTGTTAGCACTGAGTTTGAGTTTGAGTTTTGAGTTTATAAATAGTCAGCCTATTGCCGTCCACTGCTGAACGAAGGCCTCCCCCAAAGAGCGCCAACTATCCCGGTCCTGGGCAGTCCGCATCCACCCGCCGCCAGCCACTTTCCTCAAGTCGTCGGTCCATCGTGCCGCAGGGCGCCCTACACTGCGTTTGCCTATTCGTGGTCTCCACTCTAACACTTGTCGGCTCCAGCGGCCATCAGTCCGCCTGGAGACATGACCGGCCCACTTCCACTTCAGAGTGCTTATCCTCCGTGCGATATCGGTTACTCCAGTTCTCTTTCGAATTGTCTCTTTGCGAATTCTATCGACAAGAGAAACACCCAACATCGCACGCTCTATCGCACGCTGAGCTACTTTAAACTTGTGGACCAGTCCAACGGTGAGTGTCCACGTCTCGGCTCCATATGTCATTACGGGCAGGACGCACTGGTTGAAAACCTTGGCCTTCAGTGATTGCGAGATCGACGACTCGAAGATATGACGAAGCTTCCCACATGCCGCCCAGCCTAGACGAATCCTTCTATCGGCCTCCCGATCGAAGTTGTGCCGGCCGAGTTGGATAATATGAATACACGAGTACCGTAAGGAAATTCTCTTTTGTAACTGAAATATAAAATCTGCTCTAGGAATTTGTCTTAACGTATAGTGATGGGTACTACAGAATAGTATTCAAATATGGAGTCGTTCCATTACTGGGCTGACAAATAATATATTTATAAGATTCATACTAAACGAGCAAGAGAAAAATAAGCGTAAAATAAACGTTCGTAGAGTTAGGTATTATGGCAAGCACTTAGTACTAGTATAATTTAACATAACACCCACCTTCTGAGCTATAATAATATAGTTAGTGTTGATATAATGAGTCTTCATTTAAAAGTCAATGAACTTTAAAGTTTTCTACAGATGCTAGTATACGGCGATAAAAACAACCGTGATAAATTAGTTAAACTATTATTATTAACGAAAGTAGGTAGGTACCAACGCAATTCTTTTAAACGATCTCATCTACCAATTAAGAGTTTAACAGTCACGTTCAATCGGGTTAAGTTATGCATAAAATAGAACAACATGCAGTGTTATCAAACGAGAACAAAACTTGCACTAGATGGCGCAAAATCTATAGTACATTTTAAAGCGTTCTATTATCTGCAGAATTTTCACAAAACAGTTATCCTGCCAGTCTTTCGTGTACCTAAGTAGTTCCATAAATTACTTTTTTTTAATGTTTCTAAATAATGTATCACTGTCATTAAAGTTTACATTTTCTTTTACTAGTGTATTTAATCAAGAAATTTTAAATACCGTAAACAAATTACAGAATAAACCCTACTTCCAAAAAAGTTTTCAAAGCAAATTAATTAATGTTGTTTAACACAAAAGGGTTCTATTTAGAAATTCCAGTAGAACACGGTTCGCATTATAAATGATAATCCCTTATTTTAACCCATATCCAACGTGGCCTTCATCACATTAAATTATTTATTTATTCTTGTAGTAACTGGCATTTTCCTCGGGCTGGTTTAAGTTACTATCTTATTCATTTTATATGATTATTATTCATATAAACTATTAAAATTACTGCAGACATTCAAATATTTAACAAAATTCTAAAGAGTGCTTACTACGAAGTAGATGCTGAATATAATATACCCTAGTATTAATTTCTTAATATATGTAAATGAAATAGCTTTTGTAAAAGTTATGAATATGTTATCACAAAGAAAGGTATATAGAATTATTTGGTTCACTCAATACAGCTACACCGTGTTCAACAAGCAAACAAAAAGTTACACTTAAAAAGTGTCAAACGGCGGTCGTATTCATATTTTAACCGCAGTCCATTTCCCCGAAGTACTTTACAAACAATTTGTTTTGAGAAAGTTAAATTATTGATTTCTAGAAAGTTGGATAAGTTCAGACCTTTTTAACAAAATACCTTGTCGGTGCTATATCACATCATCACTGTTCGATACACAATGTATCCAAACATAAAATATAGCTAACGATGTACCAAAAATAAACCGAAAGACTAGATATTCCATAAAAAAACACTCATTTTAGTTTAAGTTTTGATTACTATAGAATCGCTCAACGGTCGGAATGTGATGTATGTTCACTACTTTTTATTTTAAGTTAAAGATATTAAGTTCAGATTTCACTTTTGGTTATGTGTGTATGGCACACCGTTAGACAATGATAGCGAATCGGATCCTCCGATAAAACTTAGATTTATACAAGATACTTGTAGTCCCACAGAATAAGTAACACATATACATATGTTGTTAAACACGTATATTCATTAAAATAATAAACAACAGTGCTAAATTTATCATATCTATGAAATAACAGCGTATAGCATATTTATTATATATATTAGTTAATACTATATTGTAACTATAATTTTTTTGGCACTAAACTTAGTCTCTGTGGTATTAATATTCGCTCAAGTTTGATCAAGTTGACAAGAATCGATTTACTGGTTGCCTTTCAGTTCGTAATTAACATGTTTAAAAGTTTGAATGGTGCTGTATTATAACACATTTAGCGGTAAATTTATCATAGTTTGTTAAGTAATACATCTCTTCTGTAAAATATTTATTGATTGCTTTTTTTATTTCAATTCAACCAGTTATGTGTATTTTTTCTACGTATAATTCACCTTTAACCTACGTTTTATGTTTATCGTCTTTTGCGTCAAATGTGATTACGCGAACAATACGTCAGAAGAATAACTCGAAAACTCTTTAAAAGTAACAATATAAACATAAGCAATCGATAAGTAACATATGCAATATGTAGGTACAATTCCATTAGACATAAATAAGAATCAGGCGAAGACTCACTGCGTTCCTAATGGACACGTTATAGAAAATAAGACGTTTCGCTGCGAGTGACTTATCGTTATTACCTTATGAACATCAATGGAACATACATAACTGAAAATAGCATAGTGCTATTTCACGCAGTAAGTAGGGTCGAGGCTCTCTTGGAAAATAAATAGGGTGTGAATTATTATATAAGTACCGAATGATGCACGTGTGTTAACTGTTAAGTGGGTTGTGTTATTTTGTATGAATTTATTTTGAATTTGATTAAAATATACACCTAAATACCTATTGTCTAAGATTCGGCTCCAGAATCTATAGGTTCATCACGTAAACCCTGAAACTCAAATTTCTACATTCATTTTTGAATAGAACAACACATTGATAACAGGTTTCCAGTCAAAAAGCGCCCGCAAATATTTTTTATAAAAATTGGTAATTAATTTTCCTAAAAATATTCTAAAAGCCATTGGTGTTGTTGCTTAATATCTACGTAATGAATGTATAGATTCTGCAGCCGAACCTTAGATAGGTATGCACGAATTTTGAAGTAACTTCCGTAGTAAATATTATACTGGTTTGATAAAAATAGGTCTTTGAAGCTTTATTTGAAACGGATAGATGGTTTCCGTATCTCTAACAATGTTGCGTAGTTTCTTCGAAGAATTTCCCTTTGTATCATCCTTCCCCTCGCTTTACTGTAAGTCAAAGGAGTGATGTTGTGGAATGGGACGGAAATAAAGTTGGGGAGATTCCCGACGTTTGATTTGACCAATGATCTTGCTTTGTTATAAATATTATGAACATGGGATATCAGATGGGTACAAAATTACATTATAATTTATACGATACACTACAATACATAATACAGTCAGATAGTTACTTAACATGATGTGTTTGTATAAAAATTATACAAACATGTCGTGTCGATTTATCCACACGACATTAAATTTCGATGTATTTTTTTGTTGTTTCAAATTTTTTTTTTCTTGTATATAATTTTTATTATTTTGTTTTGCAATTCTCAAAATTGTTTTCGGGACATAATGTCTTGTCCTTTTTTTTTATTGAAATGGGGCAAATGAGCAGATGTATCGCCTGATGGTAAGCGATTACCGCCGCCTATAGACACCCGCAACACCAGAGGCGTCACAAGTGCGTTGCCGGTCTTTAGGGGAAGGGGAATGTGATATGGTAGGGGTTAGGGTGTGGGCCTCCAGTATCCTCACTCACTTGGTGAAACACAGCGCAATTTCACACCGGTTTTCTGTGAGGCCGTGGTATTACTCCGGTCGAGCCAGCCCATTCATGCCGAAGCAGGGCTCTCCCACGGTAAACATATGGTATCTCATTGATAAACATTGTTTTGTTAGTATCATTCTATGCGTTTGTACTGTTTGTTTTCTATAGTTTTTTTATGTTATAATATCCATTGGTCTATACTTATAAATTACGCTTATATATAAATTAATAAAAGATATTGCAAGAGATACTTTTAATCCCAATAAAAAGAAGAGTATAAGGGTGATGCTCATTTATTCTCTAACGTTCAATTAAGTTTAACTTAGTAACGCTCGACTTGAGAATTAGGTCATTGTAGGATTTTTCTTTTAAAGTACAGAACTAATCGATGTACTCGTACAATAGATATTTAATTTGAACACTCTTCATCAAAACGTTTATAGAATATTTCTATTTTATTCTATTTTAAGGAATCATTCCTATTTTATTATTATTTCTATTATTAGTAGAGTAAAAAGTATTTATGATGACCTTAATATTTCTTGTTTTTAGTACTAGTTATTTTCATTGTGAAAGTACACTTTCCATAATTAACTCCATCGTATTATTATCGTTACCAGAA
This sequence comes from Spilarctia lutea, assembly GCA_916048165.1. Classification (NCBI taxonomy): domain Eukaryota; kingdom Metazoa; phylum Arthropoda; class Insecta; order Lepidoptera; family Erebidae; genus Spilarctia; species Spilarctia lutea. The sequence continues at coordinate 11,122,119 of OU696478.1, read as the reverse complement.
TACTTCGTACCCCACCTTCGTTTCTTATGCTCTAACCACGTACTATGCTCCTCACGCTTTCAACTTTGTAACTCTTTATTCTATGTGCAGGCAGTTTTGGATGGACTCCTTGCAGAAATCAGAAAGTCTACAAACGTCTTGTCTTACATTCATGACGATAGTACGAGATTTTTTTCGGAATGAATTGGGAGTACAGCCGTAACTCAGTTGTCAACTGCGTATTATCTGATATCAAATTCCAAACATTGTTACTAAAATCCTCCGAAACTGCTGATTTAATGAAATTTTTGGTGCATTTCGTGTAGGTCTGAGAATCGGCCAAAATCTATTTTTCATACACCTAAATGATAAGGGAGACCCAACTCTAAATATTTATTTTTATTTTATGGTGAAACACCGTTTGCCGGGTCAGTGGTGGCGCTGTTGTTCTTTTTGGATTGAAGACATGTGAAGGCGTAGGTCAAGTACCTATAATATAAAAAAAAAATTATGTAGGCTATATTTACATGTAATTTAATGTAAGTAAATTAGTTATATTTAATTTAAGTTTATTTTGTTGGGTTTTGGTAATATTTCAATGAAAAACCAATGTTAGATTTCTGTTTAAGAGTTAATTTATTGAGCACTTAACGACTTCACTTGTCTTCAATCCAAAAAGAACAACAGCGCCACCAGTGACAACAAAAGGAAACTGTGAGCGTTTACGAAGACACTTTTAAATGCTCCGTTTACAAAGATGCCTAAAACAATCTATCTTATACATTTATTATTTATTTAACATATTTCTTATTAAAAAACCATTATGTACTATAAATTTAAAAATTATATCTTTGCATCTGCCGCGTCATATTTTTACGGCACTTAAAGATCCACTGCAAGAGAAGAGAGAATGCCTCATGGTATTAAGTCCGCCTTTATGTGCAATAAGTTTTAAATGAATAATTAATCTAACCGAACAATGTCTGTTTTTTTGGTAACAAAGGACGGCGCTATAAGCATTTTTTTTCAAGAGTTCGTAAGCTTCAGTTTTTGTAAGCTTTTATTTAGTTTCACCTGTCCCGATGTTTGTCTGTAATCAAATCTTTCAAGTTAAATTTGATGAACTTTTACCATGCAATTATGTATAATCGGTATTATTATCCAAAATGGATTATATCCAAAATTAATCCAAAATGGCCGCTGTAGCAAAATGGCGGAATACATATTTCTGAACAACCCACCCAATATGGGTGGTATCAAATGAAAGGGCTTAACGTTATTTTTTAGTAATAAAAGCTTTAAAAGGAATCGCTTGTTACAAGGAGAAAGTCACTTCTACAGTTATTTTGTTGCAGCAGTTGCAAACTTAGAACTTAAGCTTAAAACATAATTATTTTATCAAATATAAAGTAGAAAGTATGAAATTACCATAAATTAAGTATGTTAAAAATGCTACCAATATACACGGGTATTATTATTAGAAATGTAAACAATTCTTAAAATTAAAAATAAAGCATAGCATACATAAAGGATTAAAAAAGCACTATGTATATATGCACTAATGGGTGTAACCAAATTAAGCGCTAATGGAACAAAGTGGGGCTATATTTAACGGTTCCACATTACGTAAGCTAGACAATTACGTTTATGCTTTCACGTGAAAATCGAATTTGCTAACACATCGTTGTGATTTGCATTCCTTTTCAGTATTGAAACGTAAAAATTTCAATTCAAAATTATAGAATTGAAATGATCACGTTATAACGTAATGTATTTCTTCTTGATTAGTTAAATTTTAATATAGGATAACACACAATTGGTTCACATTTAGAAGTAAAGCCTTCAAACTCATTATGGCTTGCGGATAATCTCAATTTACCGACTTTATAACTTTCTACAGAGAAAGACAGTAAGTACAGAGGCTGTGATCACCGTTTCAAGCCGAACTACTGTGAACGGTTAAAAAGGTGAATGCATTTTTAACATGTCTTTGTGAAGCCATTTATTTTTCCCGTTTTTATTTAAAATTGCTGTCATTTTTCAAACAAAGATGCAGATCAAAAGTTGTGTTAAAGTCTACAAGCGTTGAACACTAATTTCAGGACTTGTACAAGGTACGCTGCCCGTTAGCAGAAAAAAGTCCAACCATTATTAAGAACACCACCCATTGTACGTAACTTACATATTTGCTTGCCCTTGAAGATAACTAACTATAGTCAAAAATACTGATTGATAGCTTTCTTTGGTAGGAACCCTCGTCTGACAATGACGTGATAAGCCATTGAATAATAGCGGTCAGAAAAATGAATTGCTCCTGATCCTAGCAAAGCATGTTCTTTTGTATTTTATTTACGGTTAACGTAATTAATGTATGTAATACCAAACAGGACACCGTAATTCTACAGTTTATATGTACTACCCAGTAACTAGTACGAACCAGATTTTTTTTCTTATCGTTCTTATCTCTTATTTAGTCACTTGCACTTTTTAATGGTAAAAAAATTTGTTTACGCTGTTATAACATCACGGTGCATACAATAGGAGACACGGATGAGGATATATGGGTCCGCGAGTGTAGTTAGAGAATTATAAATTTTATCTTCACTTGCTACGAAAGGCAGCAAGATACTTACTACCATACTTACGTATGGGAAAAACACTGTGAAGACTTCCTCTAATAGGTAATGGATTTATATTTACCTTTTAATTCATTATTGAAACCTGTTTTCGTTTAACTGTTATTTAATGCTGTGTAATTTTAAGAAAGCTTATAGAGCTAAAATCTGCTTTTTATTTTAGGTACGCGAAGCAGTTTAAAATAAAATCTAAATTTTATAGCACTGTCATCCTGTATCATTAATCTTTGTTTTAGTTAATTGTCATGCCACTCAACACTTCAACATCTGTGAAGATTGAGTTTTTTTTTTTTTTTTTTTTTTTATTGAATAGTGGGCAAACGAGCAGACGCATCACCTGATGGTAAGCGATTACCGCCGCCCATGGACACCCGCAACACCAAAGGCGTCACAAGTGCGTTGCCGACCTTGGGGGGATGGGAAAGGGGATGGGGGGAGGGGTTGGGGTATGGGCCTCCGGTATCCTCACTCACTCGGTGAAACACAGCGCAAACGCTATTTCACACCGGTTTTCTGTGAGGCCGTGGTATCACTCCGGTCGAGCCGACCCATTCATGCAGAAGCATAGCTCTCCCACGGTAGTTTTGTTCAAAATATATTTCTTAAGCTATCTTCCTAATCAGCTGATTATTTCAAGTTTGACGTGGCTTACGCTTAAAGATGTCATTTGATTAAGTACTTTTAACTAGATTAATACATGTTTAAGCAGGTTGTTGTAGCATGTAGATTGCTACAGAGAGAGTCAGAGATATTAAGGAACTACTATCATATACATATATATATAAGAATATACTATCATACATGAATTAATTGTATGTTAGTCACATACATGCTGACCCACTGAACTCCTTCCCGCCTGACAGCCAAAGAATGAGCTGATTAGGTTTTTTTTAATCATAATGTTTTTTATGAATATGGTATTTTAATACTGGTTGTCCCATTCCGGACGAAGGACACAAAAATTGGTCTGGTCTAGATTGAGTTATAAATTGTGTAACTAAGTCGTGTATGTATATAAGATTTGTAAACGCATTTGTGAACAGTAAACTTGTAAGTTTCAACAGTAATTAAAAATGAAGAAAGACAGCTCATATGATAATTTTTATATCCGTAACTAAATTGAAATTTTTTTTTGTCACTTTTCTATGGGGAGCAGTTTCTTCTTTACGCCCAGAACCCTTAGTGATGATTTATCCAGCGCCTTGGAAAGATAATCTAACCTATTTAGTAGCGACTGAACATGAATGTCTGAAAAAATATTGATTGATAAGCTTTCTATAACAAAGACAATGTCCCAACGAAAATCGTTGTTTTAAAACCTGCCAAGTTTGATCTTCATTAGATACGACGACTTTTTCTGATGGAAGAATCATCGAACCTCATTTTTCGTCTAAACCATTTTATATCAAATGTTATGTACAGGCAATTTTATTAATATTTCAAAAAGGTGTTGAGAAACTCAAATGGATTTACATTTTAATTTTACACCTCTTTATGAAAAGTTAGAAAAAACATTTGTAATAAAATTTAACAACCGTACTTAACACTTTACGTATATCACCTTTGGTTTGTTCTTGTATATAGTTATGAGGTACTCGAAACATTGATCAATTAACCGAGTTTTCTTTTACTTAAATGAAATTTACATTAAGACTTGATTATTCAAAGGTATATTGATATCGAAATTTGTTCTTTTATGTTCTACATGGCACTCTATCAAAAGTGGTTACTTCAATTTTCATTCAATTTTGAAATCGTCAAATTTGTTAATGTGGCGGATTTTGGAAATTATTACTACCAATATACCAGTCGAAATACAAGTAATTTAAAGAGTTGTACTAAAATTGCGATTCGTAAAGACTTACTGACTTTTGAGTTTAAAATTGTTGAATAAACGTTAATTACATTTACGCTTTTATCATCGGCAATATAAATTATGACGCTAAAGCATTATTTTCTCAAATTGGAATATCATCAGTATTAAGATTTATTATAAAATTTTACTATTTAATGAAAGTGGCTTTGACTCAATTTAATAGTTTTGATAATCTCGAGCAAGGCCTCTTTAAGTATTGTGTTTACGATGCTGACCATTACTACTGTTCTTTGTTAAATTTTACGCAATAGCATAAATTTATATTTATGATCATACACTTACAGTTAATGTCTTATCTGTGGCTTTATTTTATACAGCTACTAATTCTGACAACTATTGGACATTAGAGAGGGTTTAGTTCATATTTCAGGTAATTTAATTATATAACTTACGAAAGACGATGTTAAATTAATGTCTAAGAACACATTTAAGCCCCAAAAAATCAAATGCAACTTTATTATTCTGTTAAATTCGGTTAAGGTTAATTGAAACTGTCTGCAAACCTACATAAATTATTTAGGCCTCGTTATTTGATAAGCCCTTCGCATGTAGTGAGAATATATGCTTCTGCAGATTGTTTAGAGCTAATGAGTTTAGCCATCTATCTTTCGACGACGTCGTTGTACTATCCTGACAAACTAAGAATGCTCAACATTATTAATGACCTTCTGGAAAAGATTGAGAGATTAGCCATCTTGAATGCACGTTTCGGTTGTGATTATAATCTGATTGTCTTCAACTATTATCAAAAACCATTATTAAAGAAATCATATACAGATTTCAGTATAATGCCTGCGATTTAAGACAAAGCTCATCGATCAACATAGCTTAGTAAAGACTTTTAAATTTTCAGAGAACCTTTCATTTATTAGCACGACGCTGGATATTTTCAGTTCAATGAGCACAGAGACGCCTGGTTCTAATTTTATGTGAATATAGAAGGATTGAACTCTCTTAAAGCATGCAATATTTGCCGAAAAAGTGGAACTTAACTAATACTTTTATGAAGATGACACAGTTCAGTGAAAGTTTCCAGCAATATTGACAAAAAACATCATAATAACTCAGACTGTCTTCACTCAGATTACAAAAGAAAGCTTTCTCTTGTAATCTGTGCATTCACACATATAGCAGACACATTTTTTAAAATATCGCTGTGATATTTTAAATGCCTGTTTCATTGTTAATGTGTATACTGTATCTTGGGCTGGTGTAGGTACTTTATACTGGCTGTGTTAAATAAAACTATAAACTTTCTTACTACATAAAGATGATTATGGCAATAAGCTATTATCGTTGCAGGATCAAGAAGAAGGAATGTAACTTGCCCTAATTATACAAACCCAACTTCTTTATTTTATTAGCGTTTCCATTACTAGCATTATTATTTATTAAACTTACACTAAGATATACAATATTTTATGTAATGGTGCAAAGATTCAAGATAAATCTACGAACTATATATCTTCACAATATACATCACCTTCTAGCCCGTTTGAAATTAGGAATGAAGAAAAAGGTTAATTTAGATAACAAGTACACAGATGCTGAAAAGGTTTTTTTTTTTTATTTATTTAATGAAGGTCAGTCACGAAGTGATTATGTCGCCCGATGCTGAAAAGGATAAAGTAACGAATATTCATTTTAGTTTTATGTTATGTTTCAGTAAAAGTATATATAATCCAAAAAGTACCCGTACTAATATTATAAATTCTAAAATAACTCTGTCAGTGGCTAAGCCTGCGAACTAATAAAGATGAAATTAACATAGATCTTTTGAATCTTGAGGAAAGACATGCACTACTAATTACCGCGATAACCGACACACTTGGGCGGAACTACTGCCAAAAGCTAGCATAATGTATGTTATAGTTAATATAATGTTGTAGTGTGTAAGTATTGTATCAGTCACTCTAACGCTGTGTGTCAGAAGTCCGAAAACATTTATATATATTGTAATATACATTATATACTGAGCAGCTTTGCTTTAATTCCTCAAGATATATAAAGCCAAGGTAACTAATAAATCATTCAATTGTCGGAAGTAACGAATGATCGATCCTTAATATCTACATTGTTATTAGCAATCTTCAACACCACTTTCACAAATTTTGTAGCATTAAATAAATTTTATGACTTTCAATTGTTCTTGAAGTGATTAAAACATTTATACAGAATTGTATTAAATAAATAGTTTTTGGAGACGTTTGTGGACATTTCCTTTAAAATAGGTATTTTTGTAAATAATTAACAATAAGAAAGAAGTAAAATGTGTATTTAATATAGTAATTGGAGGCAAAGTGGGCAGTTGGGGAAAAGTTTGAATAGATTTCATACAACTTTGTTGATTATTTTATATAACCCTACACTAATATGTTTTTTTTTGTTTTTTTTTTTTTTTTTCTTTTTTTTTTTTTTTCGGGTAGGTGGTAAAAAAGTCAACACTCATAGAAAAGATCTCTAAAGTTATTTAATTGATTTAATCAACAAATCTCTAATATATTTTTATAAAAGTATAAAACTAACCTTAGATTTATTGTAAGTACAGTTTTGCACTGTTTACTTGCATGATTTAAGCCAGACGCTTAACCACCTGCCAGCACAACAATTCATTGCTTCACGGGATTTTTCTGGATTTGGAATTGATAATTATGTCTCAGCTGACTGAAATACGGGAGGCACAGAATAGTTTGGAAGAAAGCTTCTCAAAGAGAATGGCTCAGTTGGAGGCGCAACTGCGACCCGGTGTAAACAACAAGGAGACAGTTGCACGGGTGTCTGAAGAGTTTAGAACATTCCGGGAGCTGATGTTTTCCATGTTGGGTCTTCTTCGGAAACAAATAGGAGAATGTGTTAAATTGGTTGATGATATGGAGACTCGGCATCGACACAAATCTCTTCTCTTCCTAGGAGTACCAGAGGCTGTTAAAGAGGACTGCAGTGCAACCCTTCTTGATATTATGAACAAGAAGATGGGTCTTATTGATGTTTCAAGGGTCAACATAAGGCACTGCTATCGTATTGGGACCCCTTCTAAGGAACATCGCCGCCCAATACTGGTGAGATTCACTACCGCAGAGGCTAGATTTTCGGCCTGGAAGTCCAAGACATCTTTGAAGGGTTCCGGCTACGCGGTAAGAGAATTTTTAACTAAAGTTCGTCAAAAAGTATTCACCATGTCCCGACAACACTTCGGTATGTCAGCTTGCTGGACGCAGGACGGCGTGATAATTGTCAAAGTCTGCGATAACAATCGCTATAAAATAACATCCACCGATGAGCTCAAAGCATTAATGTTAAAGTTTCCTAAACCCTCTACTAATAAGAACAGCTCTGCCGATGTGAGCTCAGGCATTGGCGATAAAAGTTCGCGGAGACGCTAATGTGTGACACCACTGCTTGTCACTTTGCATGTACATTACGATTATATCTTAATATCACTATTCTTGTGTTTACATATTATTGACATGATTTTGTGTTCATCTTCTTTGGTAGTTACCTTCAACTTTTTAATTTTTTTGTTATTATACAAAAACTAAACAAAAACAAAACAGGCTTGTGACAGTGATAAGATTTAAAAATTATTTTGAGACTTGTCACTGTCATAAGTTTGTTTGTCGTGACAGATCACAGAACACGTTCCGTTTAATGTAACATTTAGTACGAGCACTAAGTCATGAGTCGCTGTCAGTGTTGATCTTTTTTTCTTTGTTTTTTAATTTCAAATCTTGTTTTATTTTTTTGTGTTTATGAATTGATGTATAGTGTACTCACTATTTTCATTAACAAATTATTCTTGTTTTACTTTTCGTTTTGTATCACTTTTGTAAGCTGGCGGGTGGTGTAGAAATGATCATCAACTTCATCAAGGTTATAGGTTCTTCATCTAATTTGTATTTTATTTACTATTATTTACTTAGTATATCATTATTTCATTTATATTTATTTTATTTTTAGGTTATATATATATGGTATTTATTTTGATTCACAGCTGTAATGAAAAGTGATGATAATGAAGAATATTTCTCTGCCAACGATTCCTCTGAGGAGGACAGCTTCGGTTCCCTATCTGATACTTTGGGTGACCGACTGCGACAGTCATTTGACTTGAAATTGCGTCCTTTATTAAATGTGTGTCATATAAATGCTCAGAGTGTCCCCAGCCACTTCAGTGAACTGACTGAAGCTTTCACTGACAACAATGTGCATGCCGTCCTGATTTCGGAAACTTGGTTTAAGCCACACCTTGCTTCCACCTCTTATCCTCTCATTGGCTTTGTACTAATTAGAAACGACCGAACTGAATTGAGAAGAGGTGGTGGGGTTGCTATTTACCTCCGTGACCATCTACCCTTCAAGATTCTCGCTACTTCCTCTTCCGATCTTTCCACTACTGCTGAATACCTTTTTCTTGAAGTTTGCATCAAAGGATCTCATATTCTCCTAGGGGTAGTTTATTGCCCCCCTGCTGTCAACTACTTCTCCAGTCTGGAAACAGCTCTGGAATCTATAGGGTCGAAATACTCACACCACATCATCATGGGCGATTTCAATACCGATCTCCTAGCACATGACTCACCCCGTACGCGTAGCCTCCTCCATATCATCCAATCCACAAGCCTCCATGTCCTCCCCCTTCAAGCAACACATCACAACGTTGAACACCAGGATACTTGGCTTGACCTAATGCTCACCTCCGCTCCAAACCTTGTCAATACTCATGGTCAATATGCTGCTCCTGGATTCTCCCATCATGACTTGATTTTCCTTTCTTACCTTTTAAAACCCCCCAAATCCCCTCCTAAAATCCTGCATATCCGTAGTTTCCGACGAATGGACGCAAAAAAACTGTGTGAAGACGCGTCTGCACTGAACTGGAATGACTTAGCAGCAGCTACAGAGATCAACTACAAGGTCAGTGTTTTTAATGCCACAGTTCTTAAACTGTACGATGTTCACGCACCTGTGAGAAAAGTTAAATTAAAACGTCCTCCAGCTCCTTGGATGACGGAGGAAATACGAATGGTTATGAGACGGAGAGACCATTGTTACAACAAGTACAGAAGGGATCGATGCGAGGAGAAGTGGAACCTTTTCAAGGCTGCTAGAAATCGATGTAACCAGATGATACGTAACGCTAAACGCCGCCACATAATTCAAAACTTGGAAACCTCTTCGCCTGCCGATGTGTGGAAGTTTCTTGGAACACTAGGCATTGGTAAGCAACAACGATCTGAGTTTAAGATGACGATTGGTTTAGATGATATAAACCATCATTTCTCCACTACGCCTCATTTGGATCATCAAACCAAGCGTCAAACCTTGAACTACATAGCTAGCCTAACTCGTCCCAATCTTGAATTCTTTGACTTTTCTCCGGTATCGTCTGAGGACATCAAAAGAGTTATCCTGTCCATTCGTTCCAATGCTGTGGGATGTGATGGCATCAGCCGTCGCATGATTGTTACTATCCTGGATCACATCCTTCCTGCAATATCCCATATTATTAACTTTTCACTCGACTCCGGTACCTTTCCCTCACTTTGGCGCAAGGCTTTCATCATTCCTTTACCCAAAAAATGTAACCCTTCACTTCCTGAACACTTTCGGCCAATTTCTATACTCCCCTTTCTTTCTAAAGTGCTGGAGGCCTGTGTACATAAGCAGCTCTCGCAGTTTGTATATCAGCATAACCTTCTTAGTCCTCTACAATCTGGGTTCAGACCCGGCCACAGCACCACCACCGCTCTCCTCAAAGTGACAGGCGATATTAGGGAGGGTATGGAGGACACCAAAGTCACAGTGCTGGCTTTGATTGACTTCTCAAATGCCTTCAATACCGTCTGTCACGACGTCCTACTGGCCACCCTTTCTTACCTTATGATCTCCTCAGAGGCTCTGGAATGGTTCTCCTCCTATCTTCAGGGACGACAACAGTGTGTTCACATTGATGACATGTCATCGAGTTGGTGTGATCTTCTCTCTGGCGTCCCTCAAGGCGGTATATTATCTCCCTTACTGTTCTCAATATTCATTGATCTCGTCACTCACCACCTTCAGTGTACGTATCACCTGTACGCCGACGATCTACAAGTGTACACGCAGTCAAGGGTGGAGGACATATCACTCGCCATCGATAAGGTTAACAGGGATTTGCAACTTATTCAGAGCTGGTCGACGAGGTTTGGTCTGGCGGTAAATCCAACCAAATGTCAGGCGATCGTCGTGGGAAGCAAACAAATGTTACGAAAATTGGATTTATCGGTCATCCCACCAATTACCTACAACAATGTGTTTCAACTTTGAGTGAAGTGGTGAAGAACCTGGGATTACATATCGACTCGACCCTTGATTGGCGGGCACAAGTTACACACGTTAGCCAGAAGGTAACCACATGTCTCCGCGCTTTATATCTTTTGAAAAACTTCCTTCCCGCTAAAACTAAAGCTACGCTTATGCAGTCCTTAATTGTCCCCTTAATCGACTATGGTGATGTGTGTTATTTCGACTTGAATGCAGACCTTCTCAATAAACTAGACCGACTTCTCAATAACTGCATTCGATTCGTTTTTAATCTTCGTAAGTATGACCACGTGTCTGCTTTTCGTTCCCAACTGCAATGGCTCCCAATTCGCCAGCGCCGCGATTTGCGAGCGCTGACCTCTCTTTTTTCTTTCCTCATTTCTCCATCGTTACCTAAATACCTTGCACCTCACCTTCATTTCTTATGCTCCAACCACGACCGAAACCTTCGATCCACAAACAATATGCTTCTTCAATGCCCCTCCCACACCTCTGACTTTATCCATTCTTCCTTCTATGTGCAGTCTGTTCTTCTCTGGAATGCACTCCCCACCGAAATCAGGATGTCTACAAACCGTCTCACGTTTAAATCAAAAGTACGAGAGCTTCTCTGGAGTGAATTGGCAGCACAATCACATCCTTAACACCTGACTGTGTATCATATCTATGTATAGTATTATATGTGTGTATGTATGTAACATTCTTCTGTATTGTGTGTTTATTTATATAGTATTATGTTTATTTATATAGTATAGTATTATTTAGCGGTAAATTTATGTATTTAAATTATATTTAATGTAGGTTTATTTCTTAGTAACTAAACTCAATATCTTTGCACCTACCAGCTCTAATTTCTACATCACCTGAAGGTCGACTGGGAGAGAATGCCTCAAGGCATTAAGTCCGCCTCTGTACAACATGTGCAATAAGTTTAAATAAATAAAAAATAAATAAATAAATAATATATAGGATGAGGGTGCTAAATCACGTGTCACGAGAACTATTTAAATTTAAAAACCTATTATAGTTATACACAAATGTAGTTATTGATATTTCCATTTAAAATTTATGATGGACATTTACAGCTTCGGTAAAACATGAAGCAGTTACTACCAGGTACATTGCGATTGGGGTGCATGTCGGGTAACTTCCAAGTGCGTCCTCACGTTTCTTGTCCTTTCCGACCATAGGGTCTGTAGGGAACAGAAGTAGGGGACCGGAGCACCCTGGGTGACTGTCAATGACTCAAAGGGGTGGGTATCAGCCGCCGGCAAATAACTCTTATCAATATCAGAGGAGACCTGACTAGTAAATTCCGATGAGTGGGATCCGTAAGGAACCTTGGGGTGCAGACCGCCGCGGGGGATAGTGGGTAGACCGGTCCTCTGGGAGTCCCACATATGTATGGTGCAAAAAGCATTACCCGCGTAATCCGAAAAAGGTTATCCGATACTGGTATAGTGACCGCTTACTAAGCATTTTTTTTTAAATGATAATATATAATATTACTAGCAACCCGCCCCGGTTATGCACGTGTTCATTACGGAAATATAATATAGTCTATGTTTCTCTGAGATGTGCGACTTAATTTTTGTCGACGCCTTCAACAAATATAAATACACTATTTTAACCAATACTCAACATTTTTACAAATTATATACGTTTCTTTCATTCCATGCCATTTTGAGTTAAGTATTATGTATGCTGATACCTTAAATAAATTTAAGAGTAAGTGGTAATATAGGTCTTTGCTTCTCAGCATTAGGTATTTTATTTAAATTGAATGTTCACACAGCTTTCATGCTATCTATCAAATTCTAAGAAGTTACTCTCACTTCAACGAGTATTTTTAGACTAGATAAAATCGCAGACATCATTTCTAACAGGAGATGTATCGAAAGAAAGCTATAAAACGTGAGAAATATTTATCATGAAATCACTTTTTAGTACACCTTGGGAAGCGTGAAAGTTAGGTTATTTCCCAAACTTACTCACAAACCTACTTTTCTTTATTTTTTCGGATATTTAACACACAACGTGAATAACGGGTTGCCTGAATACTTTTTATTGGAAATAACTGAGCAAGTTGATCGTATACAACGCCTTTAAATGTCTCTATGTTAAATCTGTTACCTCGCCAAAGTAATATGGGTAAAAGGAGTTTAAGTGTGCTTTCTTACTTTTTCCTTGATATATGCCAATGTAATTCAAAGGTATTCAACGTAATAATTATAGGCTTCAAATACAGTACTCTAAGTAGGTAATAATTTATAAATCTTCATTGTTTTGCTTTACAGGCCTAAAGAGCCGGAGAAGGTATTTACCATTAACCCTTCTTTTTATCGGTAACATTGATTTTCGGAGTACTTTTTGAGCCAGGTTAAATATACCGTTAGTACTGCAGGTACAATGATCATAAACACAGTTGAAAGTGTTAAACCAGCTAGCATTTACGTGTATAATGTAGTAGCACATACATTTAAGATGTATGAGACATTTATTAGAATTTAGCTATTTATACCACCTCGTTTTATTGGCAATTCTATAAAAAGGACCTAGTCGGGTTTTATTGTCCATACCAAGTTTACTCGACGCTGTCATCCTGTTAATGCTATAAGCAACAAAAAAAGTATAAAACGTTTTGTGTCTATAAGAATTCAAATAATATTCCCTTAAGCCCAATACTCATATGATCGAACGAGAATGTTTCCTAGAAGTATTTCATTGGAAATTTGATCATAGACCATGTAAATGACAAACACAAAAACTTTAAAATCTTTTATTGTTCGCAATACTTCGCTAAGATACAAAAATCTCAAATTTTCTAAATTCTTCATTATCAACTTCACAGTGTCATCGGCATTAAATATTTGTTTTTGAAAAAGTCAGTTGTTATTTTATAATCGAAGAGTCATGACTTAGAACGGCACTATAAACAGATTATTGAAAATTTTATTAATTCAAAAAATTAAAAATAGTTCATGATTCTATATGACTACATGACTATATATAGTGATTGAATCTTGGGTGCTTAATCTATTAACTCCGAAGAAGGTGTTTGAAAAAACATTACATTGAAAAAATATTGTAAAAATGAGCTCGATATACATAATTTAATTGAAAATCACGACCTTGGAATATTTTTCTTTTGGTTTGGACTTGTTATGCTATGTCATGTCCCGATTTAGATTAAATATTGCGACTAACTAAGATTAAGTTAGATTAGTGAAATTAGGCGTTTAAGATTTTGGCACTCATTAGTTTTACCTTTTAAGCAATATGTGTGATTTATTTACTTACGTATGTTATTCTTAAAAGAGACTTTAATAGGTAACTTTGTGAATTTTTATTCTAAATTGAAAATTTAATTTGCTAATGTTATTGAAACCGAAGGAGTACGTGGGTGCGCTGAATAGTTGAGAGCGATAATGAAATGACAGTAGAGTACTTTCAATCATACGGTCAAGTGAGCAAGGCGAGGCAGTTTATTTTGGCTAAGTGGTTAGGGTTGGGCAATGGTCATTTGTATAAACTGAACCTGTAGCTTGATTTAATTATGTAGCTATAAAATACGCATACACAAGGAAAAAGTAAATCGCAAATGTATATTTTTTCATACCATTTGCATGGGAATTTCCCTTTAGAAATTAGTAGAGCCACGCTGATTTCAGCACGAACGGGTCGGCTCAACCGGGGCGGTACTACACTCGCACAGAATATCACCGAAAATTACAGTTTGTCAATTGTCGTGTTTCGTTGGTGAGTGTGAGACCGGAGGCGCAATGATGCAGAAACATCGCTAGGCCGCCATGGTTTGGGTTACCTTGCTGTATGGTCTACATTCGCAATGAGTAAAGTGACCACTACTCTTGAATTCTGTTTATAATTTCCATCAGGTGGTGTAGAGTCATTTTCGCAGGGCCATACCGCCATAAAAAATATTTGGCGGCGCCAACTTTTCGTTTCCCACCTTAGACGAAGATTGTATGCTGATCTTTGTCTGGGTGTAATTTATCTGTTTTTTGGTAGAGGTCATACCTATCCATACCCTATATATAATACGTTGGATGTGGACAGTACAGGACTAGGAGAACCTTGAGAAAGCATATGTCCAGCAGTTTGATGATGATGATGGTGCAAGGGGCAAACGAGCACACGAGTCACCTGATTGAAGAGCCATAAGTGCTGCCCTTAGAGTTCTCCTCGGAATCAGAGAGAAGGAGCGAATTTTGGCTCCTAAAACCTCATTTGTCTGGTGAAAAGAAAAAAGGATTCGGTTTACAGCATTTTTCTGTAATGCCGTGGTCTTATTTCTCTTGAGGCTGACCCATCTATGCCAGGGCATTACTCTTTCATGATAATATTTATAACATCTTTTGCTCTAGAAATTTATGAACCCGGTTTACTGCAATAGTATTGCTCCGTGTATGTAAGTGGGATTTATTATAAGTTTGCTACATTTAACTGCTGAATACGCCTCTGCCGACTCTTTTGAATGTATAATATGAGAATAAGCCTGGATTTAGTCGGTTATAGGTAATATACATTTTATACATATTTTACCCTGAACGTAGATGCCAACTCTAAAATTCTCGGGTTCAACTCTTTAATTACATTTGGGTATGTGCACTTCTAATGCTTGGCTTATTAAACGTCATTTTCAAAGCTTTTCAGAGTAGTTTCAAACTAAATGTAGTCAGAAACACGTTCTACATTTGTACGTGTGCTCGCCTTTATCAAGGCAAAAAGAGCGATAACCTTGTGGTGGTAGTCTTTCTATAAAATTTATTCAATGGAAATCGACATTCGACATTTAGTACCATTATACAGTAGTTCAATTTAAATTTAAGTTTATTCATAAGAAATTAATGCATAAATTAAATTTATTGCACGGTTGGCCTAGTGTTTAAAGTGGTCGCCACGCCGTTTTTTCACAAGCGCCAAGTCTTGTAGGTTCAAATCCTACATGAGACAACACTATGTGTAATCCGCAAAATTGTTGTTTTTAGTTTGGGTGTTCTTTGTGTCCGTATCATGTGTGTTTTTAAAGATCCCCTGCGATACAGGATGTATATTCCTAAGTCTTGTTGTTTGTCAAGTATTCCTTTGAAAAAAAAGGATTGTCTAAAGTATAGATGAAAGAGACTCTTGATGTCTTTTCCTGTACATCTGGCAACGATCAAAGTGGCTTTAGAATGAAAACGTTGTAATTAAAATAAATATTAAGTTGAGCATTGGATTTGTAATGGAACATATTTAAGGTTCAGTTTATGTCTTCGTATTTTAATCACAAATACCAAATACTTACCTACTAAACTAGGTGCAAATATTATATTATATATATTATATAAGATTCGTATTATTTCAGTCGTCTAATGTTTATGTCCATTATCAATATCAATCATGTTTTAATTGAATTGGTGGTTATTTTTTTAACAAGTTACGATTTTTTTATAAATGTTATTGGTGCTTGATGTTTCTTCTATCCTTGCTTTCAAAAGTTTAAGGGATCAATGTAATGCAGGAGCAGTTTTATTAATTAAGAAATCATCAATATTAAATTTGATATCAATCAAAATGAACTACGAGTAGAATTATATCTTCGACGAACAATTCATTTTAAAGGCCACTCGGCTCATATATTCAGAAATATAACAAAGAGGAAACAATAATTTAAACAATATAATAAACTATAAATAGGTGTAAGTACTGTAGTACATTTAGTAACCCTCCTATGCAATCCAACTCGTGGCAGGTGAGAGAGGGAGGTGACAGCCAGGAGTTAAGAGCCCCAAGAATCCTATCCTCACAGTACAAAACAACGAAGTCAAATTGAGTTAATTGACTGGTTCTCATTAATGGTTCTAAGTTGAGTCTAAATTTAATTTACAATAATTGTATGTCATAATTTTTTTTAAACTCAACAAGGAGGATGTCGAAAAGTCGTATCCTTATGGTACTAATTGTATTAGTATGTTGTAAAACGAAACTAGGAGTGTCATAGAAGCACACTTCTTTGTAGGTAATTTAAATTCTATTTCTACGTTTTTGTAAAATTGTGTGGAATTTCATTGCGTTATCGTTTTCAGGTGCAGAGACGTATCTACATATGTCTAAAAACTATTCATTGTGTTGTTAATAGTTAGATTTATGTCCTCAACAGATATCCTGTGTACGTTCAAGGGATAAAGAATTAACATCACAAAAATTCACCAGTCCCTTCTTAGAAATGAGGTTTTGGCCTGCTTTACCATCCAAAAATATGAATAAAATTGTAGGTAGGGAGGTATTTTTTTTTATGAATACTAAAACGTACTTAACACGAATAAGTGATTATTTCTTTGTTCATGATTTTACATAATTATGGTAATTGTGGAAAAAATCTGTTTACATTCAAACAACCCATGCAATCTTTCTAATTTTGAAACAAAACACAAAATGTCATTACAAACGTAACGAATGGTTGATTTCATTACCAGGTAAACATATTTTTCCATTTTCGTAACAATAAAAATGATTTACTGTGCGTAATTGGAAATAGAAGATATAAATGCTCATTTTCGTCGTTTATAAGGTATATATGAGGAACGTAAAATTCAGCATTAGCACAGAAATATTAAAAAATGAAAATTTACCGTGAAAACCCCTAATGTAACATTACATATTTCGAATTGTAACTTAGTATACCATGTACTAAACTTATATTAAGTTTATAATTATCACAAATACATTTCTTTTTTGTGCAAGTGGTAACTCTGAAATTTTGCAGCTGTCACACATGTTCGTTTCGATTTTCAAAAAAAAAATAGGAAAAAAAACTTTTTAAGTTAAACGGTTTTATGTTAAACATACATTGCAATGTTTAAGATAAATGTACTAAAAACCAAAAAATAATAAAATAGATACAGTCGTGGGAATTATAAACATATGCATAGACTAGACTAAAATAAAACCGTGGGGTTAACATGGAATGTATAACTATTGGAATTTCCATGAGCAAGAAAATAGTAAGTAATTTCTTCACCGTCTGCGGGCCAACTGCCTAACGACGAATTAAACGATTCTTCTATCGCTCATTAAGTCGATAATTTGTAGACAATTGACGTGCCCCACGGTTTTATTTTAGTCTAGTCTATGCATATGTTTATAATTCCCACGACTGTATCTATTTTATTTTTTTTTGGTTTTTAGTACATTTATCTTAAACATTGCAATGTATGTTTAACATAAAACCGTTTAACTTAAAAAGTTTTTTTATTTTTATTTTCTAGTTTTTAGTTTTTATTTCGCATTCTGTTTAATTCATTTAGTGCTTCATTATTTCAATTTTTTATAGTATATTGTATTCTGCTTGTTAAGCCCTTTCATTTGATACCCATATTGATGGGATTGATAAAACCTACGTTATCCGCCATTTTGTAGCGGCCGCCATCTTGAATTTATAATGATAATGAATAAACATAATTGTATTGTAGTGGTTAAGGCTGTGTAACCAAAGCCACTAACGTATGTTGTGTTCGTAGGAGTATATTGAATTAGACAGCAGGATGATGATAGAATTATTGTATTCAAAAGATGACTAACTATATACAAAAACAATACTTGTATTTATACAAATTTAAGGAGAGAGTGAGTCAGGTAGCAAGCGTATGACCTCTCTCTGTCACTTTTAAATGGTGTAGTTTGATGTACGATGTTACATAATATGTCAAACAGAGAGTGAGTCAGATAGCACGTAAAAATGTAGGCGATTTGACATCTGACTGTCTCTGTCATTTTTGAATGGTGTAGCGGGACGACGCAAATGTAAATATATAATAATATAATAATATTTATTTTGTATGGGAAAAATTAAATTGAATCCATGACTGCTACAGTATTGTCACCGAAATCCAAAGTGTATACAAAATTTCAGATTAATCGGTTGACAGGAAGAGGGTGAAATTTGAATTACTAAATTTGACCCAAGAATAAAACAAACGGGGTGAGCTAAATAAAACCGTTTAAAAAGAGTTCTTTGCGAAAGAACGTACCTACCGTTACAGTTGTGAAAACATATTACAAACATTTAGATAGTTATGTTGAGACCTCTTAAAACCACCTTTTTCCTTTGGAGTTTTGTGAAATCTCGGGTTTATGAGAAAAAATCTAAAGCAGCTTCTGAGCTCAAATTCAAGATCGCTATCGATCGATACAGCCACATCCAGAAAATTTCATGAAAAGAGTATTGGCATCTTATTAGAGCCGTAGGAGCCATTTGACGGATATTTTATTCCATACTTCGTACTTCCATAATTTCAAAATGAAAAAATGCACTCTTATTGAGACACTCTTCATAACTCTGTTCAAAATAATCACCACGGTGAGTTATGAGGTAGGCACTGTAAATTTGACCAAAACGCTAGTCAATTTTATGAAGAACATCCTACGACACTACTACAGTTTTAGTTATATCTTAAGTAAAGGAGTTTTGTATCGTTACGGTTGGAAATTATATTCTTACAGCATAGGTCTATGGACCTATGCTGTAAGAATATAATTGTAAGAATTGCTGTAAGAATGCTATGGCATTCCACTTTTGAAAAGTCATGCATGATATAAAAATGTAAACAAAAGCTACTGATTTTTAGAACCTTTTATAAGTCATCAAAATTTAAAACATATAAAACATGTCCCACGTCTATAAATCAGTGTGTAAATTCGAAAAGAAAAATGTTTCACATATGGTATCGCACCGATAGAATTATATAGAAGGTTCAGAACTAAATAAAAGTAAAAAAAAAAAGATTTCAAATCAGTTATAACCGTTTTTTGCATAGAGAAATTCTCAGCAGTCGTTACCTCATTAGGTCAAAAGGGTTAGGTATTTGAGATATGTCGTATCGAACCGACAAAGTTAATATTTACAGCAAACACACCTTGATTTGTTACCGGGTCTTATGGCCGAGACCTTAGCGTTAGAGTATACTGCGGAACCTATAAATTTGCTGCTTGTTGTGCTAGGCGATCCTTCTACCAAAGAGACATATAACCATTACTATTTCGGACAGGTAAGCGCAAGTGCAGGCCGGAGACTATTTTTCAGACACCAAGTAAGTTGTACACAAAACAGGACTTTGTAAATTAACTTCTTTAAAAATCAAAAGCCAAAGTAATAGTATTCAAAAATTAAATCGTATTTGGACAAACTATGCCTCCACTCCTTCATTGTAAGGACTTGTATTGGTTTAGGTTCTGCCTTTTATCCCTTGTTTATTCAGGATAGTTTGGGACTGACATGACGAACCTAAGTATGATGAGCTTTGGTTTCTATTGGTTCAGTAAGCACGAAATAACCTCTGACAAATTTTATTTATCTTGAATTTGATGACGCTACAAAACAGCTTGTGTAATATTTCGGATATGATATGTATTTTAGAAAGTAACACTAAGGTATTAGTCTGAGATCCCAGTCAGCCCAGACTTACGTCATTTTAGGAAAAAAAAAATCTTTAGGATCGGTAGTCTAACATAAACTCAGAAAGAAAGGGATATTCGCTATGCTGAAAGCTGGGACATCGTTTTCATATAATATAAATGTAATACTTAAATGTAATTATTTTTATTGTATAAGGAGCAAAGGAGCTAGATCTCCGTCCTCCATAAGCGCAAGCCTGAGGGTGACAGATGAGGCCATCTGTCACCCTAGCCAGAAGCAGGCCCGGGTGACGGCGTAGACGCTACGTAGCGTGTGCTCTCCGGGTGACAGTAGCGGGCACATTAGGAATCTCACACTGGAGGGGGCCATCTATAAAGCGTAGGTGGCCCGAGGTACGTCAGGATTCCAGGGTTCATTTCTAGGGTGCATGGATCCCCAGCATCTAGCACAGGCCTGTTAAGAAGGAGTACGCTCTAATTATGAATTAAATCTTATCTTTTTTCTTCCATCTTATAGGTATTTCTTTGACTTTGTTCAGTTGCCTTAGCCGTTAATATTCTATTCTGTATTAATTTTGTTTACGTAACAAAAATGTATTATGTCATTTGTATGGTGTTTTACGGTATGTACAATATCCTTTTTTAATAAATGTGAAATTAAGTTTCTTTGTTACGTTTTACTCGAAAACTACTTAACCGATCATCATGAAACTTCGTACATATATTCTTGGAGGTGTTAGAAGTAGTAAATTATAAAAAAAGAAACATATTAGAGATTCGTTTGCAACATGTCAGAAGCCAACAAAGATAACCCTTACGGTAAATTCATTACGTTGCGTGATGATATTCCTAACATAAGATGTTAATCTAACCTGTTCTTGACATAATTTTGTTAATATCCGTCACGTTGAATAGACTTGACACTAATTGAATTTATGTCAAGCAGTTAACTCGTATTAGAAATTTAGAACTGACTATGTAGGGGGTTTACTTAGGCGTACACTAATGATGTTTTCTGATTACCTTAATCAACATATACATAGAATTTCATCTGTAATGGGTGTAATGTATTCTTATTAAAATGACATAAATTATATTATTATCAATATATTTAAAAACAATTTTATCCGATGAACCAATGGGTATTCCGCAACCATAAGACCGATTTGCCATTTAACAATTCATTGAGAGAACGATTTTTTACTTTCCGTTCCAAAAAAACAATTGAGTCATTTACTTATCAATCATTTTGTATATATTTCTTGCATTAAATATGTAATTTTTTGATAAAAGAATTTCGTAAAATGAAATATAGTATTAACAAATTCCTGCTATACGTTGAAGAATAGAATTATTACTTTAATTGTCGCCACTTGTGAAGGTAAAATATTTATACAGTTTAAATAGGTTGAAAGTCCAGACTATCTTTAGCAATTTATAAATTTTATGTTGATTGTCACGCAGTTGATTAGACCAGATGACCGCTTAGCAACTCCAGCTGTTTATAAAATTATAATATTACCCCACTTTCATGAAATTCTGCGTCACTTCCGTAAATGAAATAAGTTTAGCGTTCATTTTCATATTTGAATACACGCTTCAGTGAAAATACTGATCAGTCAGGTGTATATATTATTACACGGCTGCATGAGCCCCAATTCACACAATCCGTGACGTCATTAAATTTAAATGTTCACAAGCTTTTTATTTGAAAAGACCTATAGTTACAGGCTTATCGTTTTAGCCCCCGACGTTAAAATAGGGGTGTTGAAAATTTGCCGCCTTTTTTCATTTCAAAGCCGGTTTCTTCGTGGTGGTTCTTAGCTATGTTTGTTTAATATGGATCCAGCAGTGTAAGAGTATCAGCTCTTTTCCAAAACAATGTAAGGCGTTTTTGGCTTATAATTACTCAATTAAGTGCTTGCGTGATGGGTTTTTTTTATTGAATAGGGGGCAAACGAGCAGACGTATCGCCTGATGGTAAGCGGTTACCGCTGCCTATGGACACCCGCAACACCAGAGGCGTCACAAGTGCGTTGCCGGCCTTTGGGGGATGAGGAAGGGGATGGGGGAAGGGGTTGGGGTAGGGCCTCCGGTTTCGTCACTCACTTGGTGAAACACAGCGCAGGCGCTGTTTCACACCGGTTTTCTGTGAGGCCGTGGTATCACTCCGGTCGAGCCGGCCCATTCATGCCGAAGCATAGCTCTCCCACGGTACATTTTTCTTTTATCATTACGTTATTTATGTTAAACGTCCTTTCTAAGGAAAGGTCCAGCGGTGGAAGACTGTTGTTGTTTTTGAAGAATGATGATAATAATGAAGTTATACTGTTTTTAAACACTTTGTTGGCGTTATATAGCGTTTATGAATTCGAAAATAATTCTCTGTGTCCGTTGGTTTCGCTTTCAAAGCTAAGCCGCTGCACTGATTTCAATGAAATTTGGCAATATATGGTAGGTAATATTGTACTTAGGTGCAATGTGAGAGGCCTATGTCCATCAGTGGACTGCAAAAGGATGACGATAGAGTACAATTCATAATTGACACAAAATTAAGTAGTTTTGTAGAGATTCCAACGTAAATCATAGATATCTGATTTGTCAATTCTGTTTCATCATCATCATCAACTCTTAGTAGTCCACTGATCAACACATACCTTTCCTTAGAAAGGAGTTTTGTGGTCCACTATGTTACTATTTTATTGGATGTTAAAATTGCGAAATCCCTTTTTTATATTCAGTTACAATTTATATGAATCTATTTTAAAAAATCCTTTGTTAAATGTATAAACACACGTTGAGTATACTTAAACATTTATACTAATACTATCTTAAACAATTTGTAACTATATTAAAAAGATGCTTAATTCTCTATTTTTCTTTTTTCTGTGCTATACTAGTTGTGTCGTGTTGTATGTACGGTTTCTTTTTAATTTTTTTGTAGTACTAGTTGTGTGGTAGTGTTATGCGTGTATTACGAATTTTTATTCTTTGTACTGTTTATTGTGTTGTATTGTATGTATTGTTAATTTTGTCCTACACCATTGCATTAGACGTAATCTGTAATGATATTGTACGGTATAGTAGTAAATAAATTAAAATACAATTTTATAGCATTATTAAAATATGATTTTTTATATTAATCCCAATTTCGAAAACTTTTTTGGTAAATTAATGAAGGTTTCATAGTAATTATTCATTATATATTAATTATAAGTAATCGACGTATTATTCATGACTAGTAGAATTTTAAATGTATGTCAATACGTTAACATAAAAAACAAACTAAATTCTTCAGATTTAAGTGGCCTAAACTAATAAGGTGCGGCCAAAATTTTTAGTTTCAAATTTTGTTGTTTCAGAAATAAAAACGTGTTGCCTCAGTTTGTGTCAAGTAGTCCAATGAATAAATTATGAATTTTCAATTATTACAATATTAAATTTTTCTTCGCACATTAACAAAAACAATTTTTTTTTTGACGTGTTCAAGTGCCTTTTGGGGCCTATAGAAATAAATGATTTGACATTGACTTTGACTTTGAAAATCCTTAATATAATCGACCACTTTTGCAAGTGGTAAATACTTTACACTTTTGCAAATGATGAGGAAGGGAAAAATAAATCATAAAGGACGGCATGATTCCATCGTCACCTCGTCAGGAACTTTTAAGAAGAGAGTTCTTTAACATGGATCAAATAAGTTTATGGTTTTTAAAGAATACCGTAAATCTATTAATATTCTGCATAAGATTATTCAAACTTACATTATACATTTATCTTAGTCTCTCTACACGAGTTCAAATCGCAGTTCACCAATATTTATAAGTTAACATGAATAAATGCGAAAACAGTGACTAAAGATCCAAAAAGTAATTTGAAACCAAGTGACTCAAGAGACTCCTCTGTGCAGGGCATGCATGGGGGAAGAGGAGACGGCCGCCCATGTCACCATGATATGTCCTGAGGTGGCAGAATACCGGGCGAGACACCTCGGATCACCGAGGTCACTCAGCCACACACCCAGCTCGCGAGTTTCAAGTTCATGTTTACGACTCAAGAGACGCGATGAAGTCAGTGCATACAGCACTGACAAGACACACAAACAATTATAAAACTCAATAAAAGTAAACTGAGATACAGATACCAGTGTTACTGTTTTAGTGAACATTTTCTGCGCTTATAGATTGAATAAAAAGGAATGCACGGCGCCGACTACATTAAAAAAAAACCTATAT
Organism: Spilarctia lutea; assembly: GCA_916048165.1. NCBI lineage: Eukaryota > Metazoa > Arthropoda > Insecta > Lepidoptera > Erebidae > Spilarctia > Spilarctia lutea. Next base: position 11,097,673 of record OU696478.1, on the reverse strand, counting down.
GTTGGTAATATACTATATAAAACCATTGTAAAAGAATGTCATAAATTCATTAGTGAACCGGTCATACTATCATGATGAAACTTTGTACACATATTCTTGGAGGTATTAGAAGTAACATAGGATACTTTGTATTTTATGCGAGTGAAGCCACAGGCAAAAGCTAGTAAATTATAATACATGACACTGACTTAAAAGGTGTTACAAGTAGAATGATTTTAATTATTATCATCGATCTATGAAGACAAAAAATTAGGTGTATAGGCAAATTCTTGCACAAATACGCCGCTAGAGGCCAACACAAGTTTCTAAACAAAGAGATAAGTATATATTAATTTCCTTTCCACCAACAATACACAAGCAACTACCATATACTTCTTCATCCCTACTCTTCTTTCCATCCCATGGTTGCCTGTAAGATATTGCCATGGAGCGATAAGGCCGCCACTAGTACATACTCGTACTTGAGACAAACTTCTTAGCATTCCATGGATTCACCGTGCGGGTGCCGGGTCCATGGTGTGGTAGGGGAAGAAACCCAGAGCAGTTCCCAGGACTTGCGACCTAGGTGTAGGTTTAAGGAGGCCCCCTTCGAGATGCGCATCAACGCTCACCTTCACTGCTCGAGTTTCCCGCCCGATAATAGTTTTAAGTTTACCATGTAATCAGACTACTACTGGTGTACAATAAAGATATTTATTATTATTATTAAGTGTAATATTGTAAGCATTACCAGAAATAATAAACTTTAAATAAAAATAACGATTTAAGTAAGTGGGCAAAATGTGACGTGACAAGTTACACAAAATATTAACAAAATGCTAAAAGAAAAGTTTTTGCATGGGAAAAAAACATGAATATCTTAAGGCGCTATTGCAAGATGAAGAAAAAGGATCTACTTCTTGGAAAAACAAGCAAGAAAGAAAAACCTAGTTTTTTTCGGTATCGAAGACGATACATATTCATTATATGATATCTTATAAATAATAGTGATTGAATGGATACAACAATATGTACAAATAATATATAAAAGACTGGGACAATAAATAAAAATAAATGTATTTAAACATAAAGAAGTCATAAAAATACACAATACTAAATGAAAGAAGACTACCCTAAACATGTAATTGGATAAAGGAAAGAACTTCAGGAACAATTAAAATTAGATACCTAGAGAAAAAGGAAATACAGGTATACTCAAATATGATGAAATTAATATAATAAATCATCACAGCGAAAAGAAACTTCCATCATCACCAAACAACAAAAAGTTTCCTAAACAAGACAAGCAAATTCTGGCCTTTTAAAAAATAAAATATAAATATTTCGGACATCTAACACACAACGCCATCTAGTCCCAAGCTATGCAGAGCTTGTGTTATGGGTACTAGAACACTGATCTGAATACATATATACTTTTTTTGTAAAAACATACATATTATATATCGAAAACACTCAAACTTCAAAAGAAATATTTGTAGATCACTCAAACACTTGGTTCGACCCAGGATTTGAACCCTGGACCTCAAGCATAGCAGTCGTATTCACTACCACTGCGCCACCGAGGCAATAAGAAACAACTATCTGTTAATAAAGTAATATTAGCAATACGCAAACAAAAATAATTTTAGCAATAACGAAACTGAAACCAGGAAAAAGCCCTGGTACAGATAACATTACCAATGAAGCATTGATAGAGGCTCACGCGACCCTGGCTTCAGCTTCATTAGTCTGAATAAAATATTATATTAATTTATAAAAAAAGGTGACCAGAAGGATCGATATCGAAAACTATCGACTAATTAGTATTCTACCAAGTCTATACAAATTATTCTCTTCAATTATAAATTTATACAAGGATTAGTACTCGTAGCTTATTAGAAAAAATGCAATGCAATAGTGGAGCAAGCAACTTTAGGAAGGGTTTCTCAACAGTTGATCACAGCCACACACTTGGGTTAATTTTATAAAAGTATCAGGAATAACAAAGAACACTCTATATAGCGAACATGGACTATAAAAATATTTTTGCCCGGTAACACATACAAGCATCAAAGAGAAAGTTTGAAGGAATAAAGACTAGAGGGAATATACTTAAAAAATCATCAAATCAATGTTAATATTTTAAGAATATTATAGGTGGTTTTGTAAATACTTCTGCAAATTGTAGGTATCAATTATCTTTGGTAATTCGCCTACCTCATCCGGTTACTCAAGGTCTCTCAAATACAGAAAACTTTTTGGGTAATTTTCAGCCATTTACTCGTATCAAAGAAGCTTAGTGATGTGGTTGCTTCTTGCTCTCCTTTTTGCAGTATAGATTTAATGTGGTCCTCACCGCGTTTTCAGCATAACCTTTTCGTGTCGTATATATCTTAGATAATACTAAATAATTATATTTGTTCCGTTTTCTCACATGTGAAAATAAGTGATACTTCTGCTGACGGAACAAGCGAGAGTGTTTCGACTGCTTCTACAAACCTAATTCTTAGATTCACTGTTTTCATAACAGAAATAGTCTTGTTAATTGCTAACACTTGAATACTAAATGAATAAAAAAAAGAAGGAGACATTTCAACAACAATGAGAAATGTTCAATTGTCCATCAATGTTAGATTACTAGTATACTAACTTGGTTGGTTGTTACATAACTATAATTTACTTTTGGTAAGAGTAATACCTACCTAAAACCAATCCTAGAACCTTGAAACTGATTATTTCTTTTTATTCAACAATGTTATGTATTGTGTTTAAAAATAAACAAAATAAACCAGATTAAGTTTTTTATTAAGTTTTTTAGGCAAATACAAAAAACGAAAATCGTAAAAATCTGTCGAGTTTCTTCTTGAGTTTTTAGGTAGAACTAACACGAATATGTTTTATGTGAGGTCGAGAAAATAGCTTAAAAGAATGTCGTTTTTTATGACAAATGGGAATATAATTTGAACACTACATTTGTCGTCGTCAAACAGTAACAATATTTTCATAAGAATAGATACCAAGTTATATTCTTAAATACGATGAAAATTCTGAATTCTGTGATACCCAGAATTGGACATCTTTATCTATACCATAGTATTAAAAAGAGGTAAAGTTTCTTAATTTTTTTATGTGGTTGCAGGGTTACCCAATTCAGAATTAATGATTCGGTCCAGAAAATAATTTTACAAATATAAAGCAGGAGGATATATACAAGAGTAACATAGGGTATATTTTATTATGTTCGACAAAAAGATCAATTAAAAATAATAATATTTGTAAATCAAGTCCTAAGGCGGGTTGTCAACGCCCAACGTAGTGGGCACGGGTCGGATAGTTATAAATAAAATTTATAAGGGTAGCTTGAAAATCAGCACTTGGCATATAAATTGTAACCTACTTGAAAGCATATTTAAACTGCACAGTCGAAGTTTTTATATGAGTTTGGCAAATCTCTAAAGGCAGAGCTTATGTTGCCAATATCTTTATGTCATCATTAGCCAACTATAAAATGTTTGAGCGTAGATTTTTAGAATTAAAATAACTTTTATTCATCGCCTATATTTTTTTAATGAAAGATAGGTGACAAACGAGATTACGGGTGACCCTATGGAACGTGGAAACCGATGTTCATCAATGCCTTCAATTCAGCAGTCGCAAGCATCTTTGTTCTTTCGATGTTAATAGATTCACAAACACACGCAGAGAGGATCTTTCTTTTTAAATTTTAGACGACGGCAATCGTGCAGGTGGCAATTTATTCCGTAGCTTGGTTTTGAGCTTCAAAGATGGTTCTCTATTACTGTGTGTTTTCAATGTGTAAATTATTCAAGTAATAAGTGAGGGCAGGTATTAGTCCTATAGTTCCTCTCCGCGATGCAAGTAATAGAGAATACAACATCTCTATAAGACGCCCGAGTCAAATTGATTTTAAATATTCCGATAATCGATGATTCGAGTCGATCTCCTTTCAATACTACTTCGACCTAATATATTCTAGAGATTAACTCTTAACGTTGATTATATGAAAATACATTTTGCGTTTAAAATATATATTTCAATATAAGCATAATAATATTTATTTAGCGCCGTTAAACTGTCATTTTCAAAAAAAACATTTTTAATTAGAATTTTGTATATTGGAAATATTTTAAAAGTATACCCGTTGGGCTAAATTAATAGCCAGTTTTGTGAGTATTTTGCGTATATACAAAAATCCATATCTACTGAATGATTGACATAACGACATATCTATGATTCTGGAATTACCAACCTGTTATAAATTATATAAAAATGAATTACGAATATTCTAGTAAAAACTTTAATCAAATATCAAATGTATTTCTTACCTCATAGACTATAATTCTAAATATTAAGAAACACTCGAACACAAAAACAAATGTTCAATATTATTCACTCACAAAACACAAAATATAATAGTACTTAGCACAGAATTAATTTCGCGAATCCTATGCTCGTGTACGCAGTTGAACCGCAGCGGCGAACGTCAAGTACGGTCGGAGTCTCAGGACTGACTGAATTTAGAGGGTGGAAAGCTGAGACCGATTCCAATTCTCCGATATTCATTCCCAATATTAACATGAATAATACAGATTTCATTATTCATATAAAGAAATTACTTCGTCATATGTTTTTTTTTTCTCTTTGTACTATAACACATAGTTTGATGAAATATTTTGATTTAATGTATCAAAGCTTAGACATGAATTTCTTTTATTGGAAATAAATAAGCATTCTTTTCGTGATACTTTTATTGTAAATGTTTTTTTATTCTTGCTCAAATGACTGGTTTGTTTTGTACTCGTCGTAGAATATTTTATGGTTCGTCATATACAAGGCGGATTAAATTCCTGCTTTATTACAATAGTGTATAGAGAAATATTGTGATCATTTTATTTATATCTATGCTAATCTATACTATGGTATATAATAATAAAGCTGAAGAGTTTGTTTGTTTGAACGCGCTAATCTCAGGAACCGCTGGTCCGATTTGAAAAATTATTTCAGTGTTGGATAGTCCATTTATCGAGGAAGGCTATAGGCTATATATCATCACGCTACTACTAATAGAAGTGGAGCAATGAAGAATATTTAAAAAAGGGGGAAACATTTCACGCTACGGGCAATATAAGACGCAAAGTAGGTTGCGTGGGTCAGCGAGTATATATATATCTATATATATGTAAACGTGTAGTATTATATTATAAATATAATTTGGTTTGAAATAGTTCCAGATGAGGTAGTAAATATGTTATGGATGGTTTTGTTAATACTTCTGATATTGTAGGTATCAATTCTCATTGGTAATTCAGAGATTTGTGCCCACCCCCTCTGATCACTCAAGACCTCTCAGATACATTTAATTTTTGGGTAATTTTCAGCCATTTACTCGTATCAAAGAAGCTTAGTGATGTGGTTGCTTCTAGCCTTTCTTATCGCAGTATAGAAATCATGTGGGCAGTCCTTACCGCGTTTTCAGCTTAACATTTTTCGTGACGTATGTATCTTATATAATACCAACTAATTATGTTTGTTCCGTTTTCTCACCAGTGAAAATAAGTGGTATTCCTACTGATGGAACTACCGAGAGTGGTTCGAATGGTCTACAAACCAAATTCTTAGATTCACTGTATCCATACCAGAAATAGTCTTCGTAATTGCCAACATTTAAATACGAAATGAATAAAAAGAAGAAAATATTTTAGGGACAATAAGAAATAAATAAATAAATATTTCGGACATCTTGTGTGTAACAACGCTATCTAGTCCCATGCTAAGCAGAGCTTGTGTTATGGGTACTAGACAACTGACATAAGTGTACCTAAATACTGTTTTTTTGTACAAACATACTTATCATACATAAAAACACATAAACTCTTGCAAAAAATATTTGTAGATCATACAAACATTTGGTCCGACCCGGGAATCGAACCCGATATCTCAAGAACAGCAGTCGCTGTTCGCTACCACTGCGCCACAGAGGCAGTCAAATGTTCAAATGTCCATCAACAATCAATGGTTGATTATTGTTATACTACTTGGTTGGTTGTTAAATTATTATTATTATTTTTTTTTTTTTAATTGGAAAAGACAACTACCACATTAGGAATAAACATCCTGTGTCGTGGGGGACTTTACAAACATACATGAAACGGACACAAAGAACATCCAGACTCGGGACAACAATTCGTGGATCACACAAAGTGTTGTACCGCGTGGGATTTGAACCCAAGACACTTGGCGCAGTAGCAAGCGGCATGGCGACCGCTGAAATCACTCGGCCAACCGTGCAGTCAAATTATAATTTGCTTCTGGTAAGAGTCATATCTGAAACTAGTCCTTGAACCTTGAGACTGATTATTTATTTTTATTCAACAATGTAATGTATTGTACTTGCAAAAGAAACCAGATTAAGAGTTTTTATACAACTTTGTAAAGTAAATACAACAGACATGTTACAAACCACTGACACGACTTAAGAGAGAGACAATACGTCAAGTAAATGATTGGGACCAAGCGTCCTTAAAACCGCTAAAGTTTGTCAAACTAAGTTTTACTAATGCTTTTAGTTCAGAAGCTTTCAGAGAACTAGTCAAGTACCTACACTATGTTACAAAATTCTGTTATAAGTGATGTCTAGGACAAGTTACTCTTCATTAACTAAGTTGTGTTAAGTTATCACTCGGACGTCGACTCCTCGATTTGTTCTTCTTATGTTTGGATATTTGAACACGAAAACTGAATTAACATTTCTTTTCAATCTATGTATTGTTTGGCAAACAATTCTATTATCCTTTGTCTAATCTAAGTACCTATATTATAAGAACAATTATTATTCATAGATTAAAGTAGTCTGATAAGTACTGAAAAATAATATCTATCTCTGAGAAGACAGGTGGAAAGTACTGTACTGTAGGTTCATAAGATTATAATGAACACACTTTAATAACTGTGGTAGCTGTGAAGTATTTAATTAATAAATTGTTAAAAAAGATTACAAATGGATCAAAACAAGGAACATATGTATAAACAACTATAAAAACCATCAAAAGCTTTGTTTGATAGTCTGTTAGATGGTAATTAATTTGGATGAAAAGAGTAGGTATACTGCAGACTGTAATAAATATCTCGTCTTATAAATAAACATAACACTTATCTATTTATGTTGTACCACGTTGTACTAAAGTAGTAAGTGTGAGATTATGTTTTATTGTTACTATTATAGTTACTTTTCGTTGGACTGACTCAACAAAGGTGGTTTTAAATTGCCATTATTGTATAATTATGTCTTAGCACGTTTATTAATTACATTGTTTCGTAGAAATACTATAATACTGAATACCGACTTCAATAACTGAACTAGCTCAATATAATTAGAAGTCCATTATTATTAGTGTTACATTTATACAATGTCTGCAAAATGTGTTCGTCTCTGGAGGCGGCTTGACCTGGGTCAATCCGGACTATCAGTACTCGCGAGACAAATGCATCGGTATATAATAGCCGGCGCAATCGAAGTGAAAAATATCACAGTCTCCAGAAAAGTGGTGTAACTTTTAGCCGAGTGATTGGAGTAGCTCTTGTGAGCACTCAAAGGATAGGAACCCACTTGTATCTCTTGAGTTGCTGGTGTTGACTTCTAACTGTCTATCTATTGCCTTAATTGTAAGAATTTAACGAGGGATTGAACGAGGGGAGGTGACTGCGTCCAAAGGTGTACTCTGGACGGAGTCACCTTCCCTTCAGATATTAGATGCGGAACATCGTGAAACGCTAATTATAATTTTTGGATATTTTCATTTTTTGTGGTAAAAGAGAATAATTATCGGGATAATTTCATTTAGTCATAATATTTAACTGCCTATAAAATATTAGAGGTCTAAATATGTTTCAACTTCAATTCCACGAAAAACGAATATTGAACGGTAAATAAGTACATGTTTCCCTACTCTAGAGCAAACAGTGAACAGTAGGAACTTTATGAAAAGTAAATACAATTAAGTGTGTTGTTTGTTCAAACCAAGTAAATAATAATAGTTTTGGTACACCGATTGTTTATTATTGTACAGAGTGCTTTGGTACATCTTGTTGTTTCAAGTTTCTATTGTTCAGGATGTTTAGCTTGAATTTATACCAAATGATTTTAAGTTATAATGAAGATTAAGCAAATGTAAATTAAATACATTTGAAGGCAAAATGCGTCAGTTAAAATCAGGAGAAGTCAGAGAGAGACACAGTAACACGTTTGCGGTCATGTTACGGAGTGAGAGCGCGTGGAACTCCACTGTCTTTTTCAGCTGGAAAGAGGAGAAGCAGGACCGGGAGAGGTTTCAAACTCTCCCGGAGTCGTCACAAGTGTGTTGCCGGCCTTTGGTGGAATGGGAACAGAGACGGGGGAAGGGTTGGAGTGTGGGCCTCCGGTATCCTCACTCACTCGGTGAAACCCAGCGCAGATATCACTCTGGTCGAGCCGGCCCATGCATGCCGAAGCGTGGCTCTCCCGCGAAAAGCGGGAAGGGAGGGTGGAGGGACAAGCGCTTTTTTCTTTCAGTAACGTTACTTCGGGTTGCCTGCACAAGAGGGTGCCATCTACAAACCGTAGGTGACCCGTGGTACGTCGGGGTTACAGGGATATCTTTTTGCATTTTTTTTATTGAATGGTGGACAAACGAGCAGATGTATCACCTGATGGTAAGCGATTACCGCCGCCCATGGACACCCGCAACACCAAAGGCGTCACAAGTGCGTTGCTTACCTTTGGGGGATGGGAAAGGGGATGGGGGGAGGGGTTGGGGTATGGGCCTCCGGTATCCTCACTCACTCGGTGTAACACAGCGCAAACGCTATTTCACACCGGTTTTCTGTGAGGCCGTGGTATCACTCCGGTCGAGTCGACCCATTCATGCCTAAGCATAGCTGTCCCACGGTTGCATGTCGGGTATTAGTATTTTTAACTGTGTATCTCTTCTGTGTATCACTTCTTCTTCTTATAATGAGTACACGAATATATTAAAACGACCACAGTAGTTTAAAACAAACCAAGACATTAAATATAAAATATTTATTTTATAAAATAGTAACAAATAAATTATCAATCGTCTCAAACGTGTCCATAATGTACAACTATCAAAATGCTAAGGCAACTTGGATTTATTAATACACAAACTTATTATTTAGACGAATTCGCCATTTTCTGTAAGTTTAATTAATTCTAAGTATAATTAAATATTACTAATTAAATTTCTATTTATTTGGTGTCCTTTTAATAGTAACAACATTATTATCTATATACTCATATAGCATTATTAGTAGACAATATTTTAAATGAAAGTAATTGAAAAAAAATATTAATTACTTCAGTAGTAAGAATGGAAAATCGAATACAAACATTTTGTTACTCGAATCATCTAAAGATAAATTCGATACTCGATGTATTCGACTTTTGTTCTAAAACTAATTCAACATCGAAGAGTTCTCAATGTCTTTTATGCAGATAGTAAGCAGCAGAAAAAATAATTTACATAAACCTATATAAAAATATATATATTACTTATTAAGATCCGCAACTTCATGGCTACAAAAATAACTATACTTGTTTAGTAAAATTGAAACGAAATAAAATCAATGTACACGAACATATTTGATAGAATTCATGTAAGTAAAGTTAATACGAGTATAATATACCCAAATTATAATAACTTATTCTTAATAAGTTATAAGAAAAAATAATATATAATAATTCTACAAATTTGGTAGCGAAAAATATCGTAGAAAACAAGCTCAGTCTAAATTTAGTCATTGTATTTCAATTCTAAAATTTCTTTTTCGTATCCTAAAGACCAAAATAATATAATAATAATTTAAGTTTCAAAATTATTTAGTAATTAATAAATGAATGAATGTAGCTATGGCATTGTCATCGTTTAAAATCAGTAGTGATTTTCTACTTCGAATGAATATTTTCTTTTGTACCGTCTGCGGTGTGACTTGTCATATGCATGTACTTAAGTATGCATGAAAGATTGAATTTAAAGGTTCAGTCATAAATAGTCTTAAATTACTTAATTCAACTTTTTTGTTATTTTGATTTCTAAAAATTTGAGAATATTTAGGCACCAGAACATAGCAGACGTGACGTAAAATATCTGAAGTGCAGTAGCTAGCCCAGGGCTGGTGACCGCCACACTTCGTGTCAGGAAAGCGAGAGCTGAACACCTTATTACTTCGAAAACAGCTGCGTTCTTGGAGTTATCGAAGAGCATTCCGATGACGGACAAGGAAGCGATGATGTAAAAAACAAAGATGAGCACTGAGATTGGAGTCATACCCTGAAACAAGTAAAGAAAACTTGTAAACAAATAATATTTTTATTTATTTTTTATTTATTAATACTTCCTGCATTACATTTGCATGAGGCGGACTTAATGCCGAATGGCATTTTCTACCAGTCAACCTTTGGATGGTTTAGTAAGGGACGTGGCAGGTGCACTTGTCTTATGAAGAGAAGTTATGAGAAATATATATATATATAAAAGATACCTTGCATCGATACATGTAACAATAAATATTTATATAATATACATACGGAATAAAATATATAAAATATAAAGATATATTTGAGGTAATAAGATTATGAAGCTAAATCTGATAGTTGTCTCCTGTAAAGTTCACCAACTTTGGCCTTAAATGTACAACGGTTTGTTAATTTCCTGATCTCAAGTGGGAGCGCATTCCATAAAAGAATAGACTGGACAGCAAAAGAAGAATGGATAAGAGTAGAAGTGTGTGTTGGACATAAGAGTAGAAGATTATTAGTAGAGCGAAGATCTCTGTCATGGTTGGAACATAGCAATTTAAGCTGTGAAATAAGATAAGTGGGAGCTATGGGATTGTTCAAAATGGAGTGTAGGGTAGTCAGGGCCCGCAAGCTACGGCGCTGACGTATAGGTAACCATGACAGCTGAGTTCGATAGGCAGAGACATGGTCGTATTTACGTAAATTGAAGATGAACCGAATGCAATTGTTGAGAAGTCGGTCAAGTTTGTTGAGTAGATCTGCATTCAGGTCGAGGTAGCATACATCACAGTAATCGATAATTGGGAAGATCAAAGCCTGTACGAGCATTAATTTGGTGGTAGGTGGAAGGAAGTTCTTGAGCCGATATAATGATCGCAAAGTTCCAATTACCCTTTGGCTTACGTTCCCAATTTGTGGCCTCCAACTGAGGGTCGAATCAATCCATAATCCTAGATCTTTGACAGATGAACTGAATGGTATAATAGATCCGTTATAGACAATCGGCGGCAGTTTAGACGTATCTACTCTGATTATCAGTCTAGGGCTACCCACGATGATGGACTGACACTTCGTGGGGTTGATACTTACGCCGAATCGCTCAGACCAGTTTCTGATTGTCTCCAAATCACTGTTAATGTTGTCCATAGCTTCTGCCAAATGATCGGGACTTGTTTGCGAGTAAATTTGAAGGTCATCTGCATATAAATGATACGCACACTGAAGGTCGACTGTGATGAGATTGATAAACATCGAAAATAAAAGAGGAGATAAAATGCCACCCTGTGGAACACCGGCAACAAGGTCACACCAGCTTGATGATGATTCATCAATACGAACCGACTGCCGGCGTCCACGAAGATAAGATGAAAACCATTCTAGAGCCTCGGATGAGATCATATAGTGAGCAAGGATAGATAAAAGGATATCGTGGTCAACCATGTTAAAGGCATTGGAAAAGTCAATCAGGACTAGGACAGTAACTTTAGCGTCCTCCACACCATTCCTAATGTCACTAGTCATTTTAAGCATAGCCGTGACTGTGCTATGACCAGGTCTGAATCCTGATTGAAAGGGGCTGAGGATATTGTGTTGATGGATAAACTTAGAGAGTTGTTTATGAACACACGCCTCTAGTACTTTGGATAGGAAGGGGAGGATTGCTATGGGTCGGTAATGGTTTGGGAGAGAAGGATCAGATATCTTTGGAAGAGGGCGAACGTATGCCCTACGCCATGCAGTTGGGAAATTACCAGAGTATAGGGAGAAGTTGATTATGTGCGAAATCGTAGGAAGAAGATGGTCCAATATAGTGATGATCATAAGGCGACTTATTTCGTCACAGCCCACAGCTTTGGATGTAATTTTTAGGATTGTTGTTTTAATCTCATCCGAAGCAACCGGAGAAAATGAAAAAACCTCGATATCCCGCCGTGGAAGCCCAGTAATATAACCCAAAGTTTGACATTTAGTTTGAGACGACATTATCACATTGTTAGTAATACAAAAGTGTGCGGCAACGAGCAATTCAAAATATTATGACATATATATATGCTCCAATTTAGAATGCAGGGGATTTCGGGGGCGATAAATCGATCTAGCTAGGATTTTTTTTTTTAATTACCAAAGAAAAATACCGAGTAAAGACAACCATTCAGGCACTGACTGGTAATATGCAATGATACGAATACGTTCACTAAGCACTAAAAGGGATTAAAATAAGGGTATTAAAACGTAAAGACGCTAAGTATCTGCCAAACCTTTTGAGGGTATAAAGATACTGTTGAGTAAAGCTATTTCCATCTCTAAGTCTGATCTCGCCGTCTCAACTTACTAATCTTATTTGATGCTCTTTCATGTTACACATAAGGTTTAAAGGAATATCGTTTAACTTCCTAGCGGGATGAAATTGTATCTTTAAACAGTATAAGAGCAACCTTTAGTAGGTAAATATACGTACAATGATTAAAGGGATATAATCTCCTGTAATAAAAGTGAATTTTGAGCATGTCTTGAGATTTTCACCCACATTTTGTATTAACATATTTATGATTCATTTATTATAATCTTATTTTACACAATAATCTTTTAAATTACTTTTTTGATTGGAAGACCTTTTCGATCCTAATTGACACAAAATTAACTTCATTTGATTTTTATAACGCAGGTTTAATTAGTTTAATTACATTTTCGTGCTTATATTTTGTACCTTGATTGATTTGGTTTTTATATTTATAATTGAATGTATGTGCCATATAAGACACTGTAGAAATACAGAAAATAATAATAATAAATCTATTTAGAAACCTACAACGTACTGTAATGGAACTACCAGGCTCTAACTAATTGGTTTGAGTCTGATAGTTCAATTAATAAATAAATAATAATAATAAATGTTCCGGACATCTAACACACAACGCCATCTAGTCCCATGCTAAGCAGAGCTTGTGTTATGGGTACTAGACAACTGATATAAATACTTATATACTTTTTTTTGTAAATACATACTCATTATACATAGAAAACACCCAAACTCCGAAACAAATGTTTGCAGATCATACAAACAGTTGGTCCGACCCGGAAATCGAACCCGAGACCTCAAGCTTAGCAGTCGCATACGCTACCACTACGCCACCGAGGCAGTCAAATTTACATCATTACATCTACATATTAATATATTTGTTTCCCGAGTTCAAAAGAAGGTGGGTACACATTTGTTTGACGAATTTGATTATATGAATTTTTTAGTCAATGTTTATATATCATTATTTCCGAAATTTTATCCCACAATTAATTCTTGTTTATTTATTTAATAATATCACACAATTATATTTCTAGCTTGATGTGGGAATTTAGCCGTGAAAATAACGCGAGGTGGAAAAATTTAACATGTTAATTATATGAAGTTGAAAAGCCTCGCCTCTAGCAATTAGGAGTAACTTTAACACAATACAAAAATATACGGGTCAAAATATGTATTGTTCTACTGTAGTTACGTATTTTTAAACATATTTTGTGTATTTTGCATAAAATTATATTTTTATTTTTAGATCATTGTTATACATTTGCAGCTAACATGTTTGTCGCTATAAAAACGAATCTATGTTTACCTTGGTTACAAAATCACGCTTGAACGGCTCGATCAATTTTATTTTTTATTTTGTATTGAGAGTTTAAAATCCTTGTGTTTACGGTAAAAAGTTACTGCAAGAATACAAAATTACAAAAGTTTACTTAATAATAGTAAAATGTTAAAATCTTTAGAGACTCGAAGTTTGCGATGTACGTCATCGCAAACTTCGAGTCTCTAAAGTTTTTAACATTTGGCAAAAGTCTAAGACTGTTATTTTTGTGAACCAAACTAGTAAGGCAATGTTTTATTTCTAAAGACAGGTACAGTGACTAAACACTATCAATTAATTAGAGAAACTAACCGGTGAAACAGAGGTCAGGGGATTTTAAAAGCTAAAGCTTTCAATCATTTGCGTCTGGGCGTTATTTATCTAAAATATATACATAAGTGTTAAGTAATGTTTAGTATTAGCTTTACTATAGTACTTGCTTTATTTTTTTTTGGAAAACGATGGTCGTGTGTGAGGTGTCACCTATTATTATATGTAATAAGTGTTATAGTCGTTCCAATAGTTTATTTAACTTTTGACAGCTCTAATACTTAATCAAATAGTGATACCCTGACCCGTTACCTATTCGATTTCTTTCATCGATCGATTTTATGCATTAAGAAGTTTTAATCGATTTAACAAACTCATTATTTTATAGATAATTTCGTACTTCATATTTCTATGTGTTTCAATGTGCGACCTCCTTTGTCAAAATAAAGAAGAAATGGATTAAAAGAATGTTGTTCAAATATGACGGTTCTATGTCATGAAAAAATATATAAAAGGAACTGAATTTTCAAAATGTATTATTGTATTGTGTTGTAATTCAGTGGTTAATATTGTATTTGTTAAACTATTGATGATCTTTATTAAATCTCTCTATGTCTATTTTAAAATAATCTACAGTATTTCAATGAGTAACCTTCAATATAGTTGAGTATTTATATTCCTCCGTATTGATTTATTTGTGAATTCTCACGTTTGGTTGAGTTGAGCGTATCGTCCCTGCCTTCGTTACTGTCAAAATGCCAAAAAAGAAAGTACTCAAAGGACAAACAAGAGAGTTTGTCTTGCGACTTCGTGAATACTTTGAAAAGGAAAGCCGTAATGGTGGGCCTCTTATACCAGTGACTCAAGTTAGAGACCGTGTTGCAGCAGCATTAGGTATTAGTGCTCCAACAGTGGCAAAAATAACAAAAGAAGGCTACGGCAGCAGTGGCATGGAACAGAATAAGCTATCTACACCTAAGAAAAAACGTCCGCCTAGTAAAGTTACAGCCGTTGACAATTTTGACGCTGATGCTATTCGTCGTCATATATACGACTATTACCAAAGAAAAGAGATTCCAACATTAAAAAAACTAACACAATCTCTTCGAAATAGTGGTTTGTTCCGTGGTCAAAAATCTTCTCTGACAAAGGTATTGAAAGACATTGGAATGTTATTCCAAAAATGTGACAAACGAAAAATTTTAATGGAACGCAATGATATTGCTTTGTATAGATGCGATTTTTTAAGACAAGCAAAAAAAATAGAAGATTGGTCGAATGTTGTTTTCACAGATGAAACTTGGCTCAATGCGAATCATACGCTGTCAAAAACTTGGACTGACAACACCGTTGGCTCCACTTCTACAGTACCAATGGGAAAAGGCGAACGACTGATTATTTGTCATGCAGGAACAGTAAAAGGATTTGTGCCAGGCGCTACATTAGCTTTTAAATCCCAGAAAACAGGAGATTATCATGAGGAGATGAATTCGAACGTGTATGAAAAGTGGTTCAGAGAAATGCTTACATCACTCGAAGAGCCATCAATAATATTTATTGATAATGCACCTTATCACTCTCGTCAAATTAATAAAATACCAACACAGACCAACAAAAAAAATTAAATTATAAACTGGCTCCGTGACAATGGCGAAGAGGTGAATGAGTCCCTACTAAAAGTAGAGTTAGTAAAGATATTAAAAACAAAGAAGCTGCCAAAACGATACGTCATAGATGAAATGGCAGCAGAGCATGGGCATACCGTCCTCAGAATTCCCCCATATCACTGCCAATATAATGCAATTGAAATGATCTGGGCACAAGTTAAAGGATATGCTGCGAGGAACAATACAACTCCTCCTTTCACCGCAAGAAAAATGCTGAATTTACTGAAAAATGCGTGTGAAAAAGTAACTCCAGAAAACTGGGCGAATGTTGTAGAAAAAACAAAGAAGGTGATAATGTCGGATTGGGATCGGGATGTTGCATTCGACAATTTATCTATCCAAGAAATGATAATCAATATTACTGAGAACTCAAGTGATGATGATTCCTGGTCATACGAAGAAGACGATTCTTTATAATTAAAATTAGTATTACAGTACCTCTTTTGGTTGTTTTATTTTTAATCCGTAAATTACTACGAATTTCAACATTTTGTACCTGTTCATTACAAGTAGGTACCGCAGGTAGTTTTTATTTGAACCAACTATAGTAAGTCTAAACAATTATTTTAGATTCATTAATTTGCGGCGAATACATTCGATCCCATTACTAGGTACGAGTACGATGGAACTGTTTTCATTACGCAAATTATTTATGCATTGAAACAGAGACATTTAGGGTATTTTAATGCAAAATAATAAAGCTTTTTACGTGATTTGATATAAAATATAATCACAATAATTTTATTGTATGTTTTATTAATATAATCGATAATCGATTTATTTCAAAACCGTTTTTATAGTCTGTGGTCATTAATTACGAATGACACATCCCTAAGTAGGCGGAGCCCGCCCATAAAGTACAGTATTATCTGTAGTACATTGTATCAAAAATTATTACAAAACTTTATGTGCGTGATCTGTCAAAAGTTAAATAAAGTATTGGAACGACTATAGTTGATAGAATACACACCATTTTTTTTGGGTATTTACTCGTAAAAGCCGCAGAAATAGCGTATGACAAAATGTATGTTTATCAATTTAGGGGGATAACAAAGAGTTTCAGTAGCTGTCTGATAATAATATCTAAAGGTTAAACACGAGTGTTTTGTTATCCATCTATCTTCTTTAAACCCACTGACAGTTGGAAAAATAAAAATAGCTACAAAGTTTATTTAATAAATTGAATTTAATTTTTTTTTATGGAAATATGGAATTTTATGGAACGAGTATATGTATCGTCTGATGGTAAGCGATTACCGCCGCCCATGGACATTCTCAATACCAGAGGCGTCACAAGTGCGTTGCCGGCCTTTGGGCTAAAACTACTCACCATATACTTTGAAGCTAATTCAAAGAAGCCGTACAGGACTACTGCGTGATGTGTCACAAGATAGACATTGCACCAGATTGGCAGTTGGACGTCGTACTTGTCTCTATTTTCCACCTGATAAAGAAAAACACATAAATATCTACACATATATGAAAAGAAATAAAATTTTAAAAGAAGAGAAATAAAAAGGTACAAATACATAATATACTAGTTATTGTCGGCAACTTCGCTCGCGTTATTATTTCTTCATATTTTTAAGTTTTAAAAATTAAGAACTTAATACTTTTTTCAGGGTTTATATATAGCCAATTGCACTCAGAGAAAATATTCAAAATCGGTTTAGTAGATTATCCATTACAACCTCACTAACGATAGCTCTTTTCACGACATATTTATAAAAATATTCAAATTTGCGAACGAGACGTTTCAGAGATATGGTTTTCAAATGCTGCATCAACAGTCGTCATTTCTTTTTGTACTGCATATACCTACTTAATCTGGCCATAAATACTGTTATAATTAAAAATAAATGAAATATCACATTTGACTTTGGAAACTAAAATTTTTATACGATTGTGCATTGTGTTTCCTTAATTTTGTGCCATATTATAAAATATTTTGTGATATTCAAATTGAGTGAGGTGATAAAGAGAACCGAAAGTATGTATGGAGCCAAATATAATTTTTAAAATCCTCCATATCTACGCTTGGTAGTCAAATGGTCGTGTACCGAGCTATTAATAGGTACAATGATACCTCTTCTGTTTGTGACAGATAAAGATCCATCCACGTAGTGTTTGTACGAAAAAGGCGATCAAAGCAGTAAGGGAAAGAATTCGAAAAAAAAATGCTTTCGAGCGATGAACATAGCACCTATTACCGACTTGCAGCTTACTGGAGGAGCACTGGTCCTAAAGAGAAGCACTAGGGAGGTAACCGAAAAATGTAGTCTACGTATGACAATTAT
The DNA here is from genome assembly GCA_916048165.1 of Spilarctia lutea. NCBI lineage: Eukaryota > Metazoa > Arthropoda > Insecta > Lepidoptera > Erebidae > Spilarctia > Spilarctia lutea. The sequence continues at coordinate 11,079,525 of OU696478.1, read as the reverse complement.
TTTGCAATCGAGTAATATTTTAAGAAAATAAATTACTGTATTTATACTGAAAGCTCTAAAGAAGCTTCCCAATTAGTCAACAGAGTACAACGTGGGCATTATCCGACTTCAGTGATGGTTTGGTCCCCACCAGGTTTTCGCTGGGGGTCTTACCCCCTTAGCAAAAAACTTTTTAACATTTATTTATGTTCGATTGAAAAAGTTAAAAAAAATAATTGTGTAGTAATTTTGGAATTAGTTATACTTCCAATGCTTTTTGCATCGACTAACGTTACGTAGAAGGCGGGTATTACTTGATAATATTTTATATTCGTATGTATGCGTTTGTTTTATTAACTTAATGCTTTGATTGCAGCATGATGATTATTGATGATGCAGTTTTAATGTTATTGCAAAACATGCAATTGCAATATTGGTATGACCCATCACGAAGTTCCTAAAGTGCTTAGATAATAAAAAAAATATAAGCATGTATGTGAGGGTACTTATGCATATTATATTTCTTATATATCATTGTAAGTAAGTTGACGGTGAACTAATATTTAAAAACCAAATGGTTCTTAAAATTAAACGTTCCATACCTATTTCTTTAACTTTATTCTGATATTCATATCAAAGTTTTTCTTCCAGCATTTAGCTCAAAAGGGGGAGCTTTAACTAAAAGTTCGGTAATAAATTATTGCAGTCCTTATTGTATAAAGGTTTATATTTATATATATATAACCTTTATATTTATATATATATCTAGATTGTAATGAAAATGTTGCAATTTAATTAAAGTATTTACAATTAGTTCTAAAATATTTCTTAACAAATATTTATACTTATATTATAAATGCGAAAGTAACTCAGTCTGTCTACCTGTCTGTCACGTTTTTACAGCCAAACCGCTGCAAGGGTATCAATGAAATTTGCCATGGAGATACTTCAGTTCTTGAGGAAGGACATAAAGCTGGTGTAGCCGCCGGCAAAAACTAGTATATATACATAAGCTAGTTAAGGTGTTAAACTTACATCAATCTTTTCATTCTCGTCACCCAATCGTGGAGTACCTGGTTCCCAACTTGGCCCCCATAATACGGCTCGAATTTTGTTGCCAAGTGTATCCATTCTTCTGATTTTTTCAACTATGTAGTTATTGTAAAATGTCTGTGAAAAAACATACTTTTAAGTTGTATGTGACTACGAGGTATATGCATAATTTCGGTGTCTCTTTCAAAACAAATATAGCGAGATTTAATAAAATAGCTGTATTTGTTTTTGCAATGATTATATCAGTAGTTATCGAATAGATTTTTCGCTTTTTATTCATGTTAAACTTTCAAAAGTATACGTAATTTATTCATTAATATTTATTAAATAGATATATACGAACTATGCTATAAATAATACTGTAATTAACCTTATAAAGGTTACAAAGTAATAAATAAATTAACAATATCATACGACAGATATGAGTTAGATAACATATTGCTAAGAAGACACCTAAGGTCTTTAAGGTAAAATGTAATTCTTCATTAACGTCATGATAATAAATATCTAGTGTTGACGTAATAATACAAATAATAAACTGAATACCTAAGCATGATTTTTTTTTGGATATGGGTCAACAAGCAGACGTATCGCCTGATGGTAAACGATTACCGCCGCCCATGGACACCCGCAACACCAGAGGCGTCACAAGTGCATTGCGGGCCTTTGGGGGATGGGGAAGGGGTTGAAAATGAATTTGTAAGCAAACATGACAAATTCTGTCGTTTATTGTAAATGTGACTTACATCATCTTAATAAATAACATTCTTCAAACGTATTTTTACGTCCTAATTAATTAATCGATTGTCACGTATTTGTAAGTGCAATTTAGAGATAGGCAAGATGATAAACGGACGCTTTCAATAACCTATCTCTAGTTAAAACCTCTCCAGTTTTATTTAATCTATTTTTTCTCAATATGATTGATTAATACTTTTATTGATATGTAGGATCTTTTTTTTTATTATAAGCTTCAGTTGTCAAAATAATAATCTTTTCATGGTTATTTCCAACCGCTTTCATCTATCGCTACTTAAACTGAAGTTAGGTTATTGAAAACGGCCTTAAATGACAATATACACTACGTCACATTCAGTTATAAAAGAAGCATTCATTAAATATTAATAAATTTATAAAGTCTACTTTAATGGTAGCGAAACCTATAATAATAAGCTTCTCAGAATACCTGCCAGAAAACAATTAGTGACAGTCGAAGAGATGTTAACTTATATATTTAAAGCATAAGAAATAGTACTATTAAAATTTGCTTGTTTCTAGGAACAGGCGCTTGACAAAGAAAACAAAACAAGTTACAATTTTCCGTCTGTGCATGAAATACACATTAATCTGAGGAATATCTATTACTTCTTATAAAAACACACCAAACGGAAGCACAGTCTCGCTACCTTTGTTACTACTACAACTATATAATACTCGGCTACTTTAGAATTTTTATTTAAATATTACTTTTCAGGCTAACCTACAAAAATGTGGGTAATTTAAGTTAGAAAAAAAGAAATGTTTCATCAGGTGCTCTATATACACTGTTTAAAATAAATGCGTCAGTACAAACAGAAAATTTATTATTGTTAGATTTTGGCAAGACACAGATACATGTCAAAATTGATGAAACTGTAACAAGGTGAGTTTTGTTTACTTATTTTAAGTGTACGAGATCCATATAGCAGAAGGCAGAGCTGTAAGAATGTAGAGTGATCTGACTACAAATTACTTTAAGGTAGGTACATAGGGGTGCGGTATTTGCGACCCATGTGGGGGCCCGATGACTACTGCAGAAGACTATACGGGGGGTTGTGCGGTCTGTGGCCCTTTATGGAGCCCCATTTTGGGTGGAGATCCTGAAAGCCAGCATCATCACGCTATTACAACGACCGCAACGAGTGCTAGCTTTGAGGATCATACTGAATAAAATGCAATTTTGGTGTATTAAGTACCGTGTGTAAATACATATAGTAAAAAACGGTTATTTTATTATTACCAACAGACACTCCAATTGTATTTATTTATTTATATAGATGAAAAATCTACTGTGGGAGAGCAATGCTTCGGCATGCATGGGCCGGCTCGACCAAAGTGATACCACGGCCTCACAGAAAACCGGTGTAAAACAGTGCCCATGCTGTGTTTCACCGAGTGAGTGAGGATACCGGAGCCTCATATGGGTTAACCCCTCGCCTCATCCAGGCAGACCTTTGGGGGATAGGGAGGGCCCTATCCCCCAAAGGTCGACAACGCACTTGTGACGCCTCTGGTGTTGCATGTGTTCATGGGTGGCGGTAATTGCTTACCACTAGGCGATACGTCTGCTCGTTTGCCTCCTATACCATAAAAAAGACGATAGTATAATTCATTACCTGCAAGTATACTGGATTAAAAGACGGTTGGTTGTAGATGAGTCCGTAGACGATTTCAAATTTATCTGTCTCCGGTCTGAAGCTACCAAAGATTCGGTCCCAAATTATTAAAACTCCGCCATAGTTTACATCTAAGCAGTATTTGTTGCTACCTGAAAATCGGAAAGTAAGTAAGAAATAGAAAGAAATAATTGTACAACCGAACGATGTATTTTTGAAAAAAGTACATATATTTATCTTACCATGATGAACTCTGTGATGACTAGGTGTGTTAAGTATATACTCAAGAGGCCCCAAGCTTTTGACTGCCTCGGTGTGAATCCAGAACATGTAAAGGTAGCTGAATTGATGGTGCATCACGAATTGTGCTGGTGGTATAGCAAGCGCCAGAGGCAGGTAGAAAATCTGTAAAAGTAAAAAAAATATTACAAATCTGAACAACATTACAAGAAAGACAAGAAACATTTTAGAAACAAACGAATAAATACATCTTCACTCGTCTACACATAAACAAAGGCATTTTAACTGCTTTTAATTCAAACAGGAATTTCTATTATAGAGTCGTATAGCCTGTTTTTCGCAAACCCTAATGTATTCAAGATCATGCGCTGAATACCAAAAGATCCGGTCACATCGGCCTCAACATAAGTGTATTTATATGACGGTAGTGAATTGCTCAAAATGCAAACATTCAGTTATTATCACGTGATATGAATATGAAGGTCTTGACACTAAATACTTGTAAGAAACGCTTCTACGATCTAAATTGCCAAGACCCACCTTCTCGAGGCATGTCTCGTAAGTATCACTGCAAGCTGAATGTGAATAATACATGAGCGTAAGTAGCGTATGCGCTTTGAGGTCTCGGGTTCAATTCCCGGGTCGGACCAAACGTTTGTATGATCTGTAAATATTTGTTTCGGAGTTTGGGTGTTTTCAATATATAATATATATATATTTACAAAAAAAAGATTGTTATGTATTAATATCAGTTGTCTAGTACCCGTAACATAAGTTCTGCTTAGCTTGCGACTAGATGGCGTGGTGTATTAGATGTCGGGAATATTTATTTATTATTATATACTGCTAAACTATTAACACGACTTTCTTCTAAATGTCGAGTAAACTTGTGATTATGAAGCTGTGCACTAAAAATATGAAGTATGCAAGTACTTACAAATCCACACCATCCTTGTAACATAGACTGCCGTATGCCAACTCCCATGTTAAAATCTTCTGACGTATGATGAACTTGATGCTGGGCCCATAATATATGAACTTCTGTTAAAAGAAATTATTGAAATGTTAATGGAAATTCCTTAGTGTTCGGTTATCTTTAGTAAAAGTAAGATAGAAGTAGCAGTTTTATTCTAGACAAGTAGTCACCGGACTAAATCTAGATGATATTCTGTCCCAAATAAATTTACAGTTAAATAGAAAGGGATTACTGTAAAATTGGCTGTCAATTAAAAATTAATAAATCCCTTATGAACTTGATGTCTATTATACCCCATTTTAACTTCTTCAGAATTTAATTGAATGAATTAATAAAAATATTACGTAATTTGTAATAGACACAGCCTCCAGTAATGGTATAAATTTTATTTGATATATATTTCACTATTATGTTCAAGCTACCGTTAAAGATATGAAAATCAATTCTAAAATATTATTTTATTTTAATAGGAGAAATCGTTATTCAGTGTTTTGTCTAAGTCTTGTCAATTATTTTTAGAAAGGACATTAGTAGGGTTAATTATTATTAGAACAGTGTATCATATTATATTCTACTATATTATTGATCACAAGACCAACGTCACTCATCATTTCAATTATACAATTTTATAAAATCATACATGTTGTACTTTAAACGATTATTCAATGAAAATACTAACATTAAACTCTTAGCAGTATTGTTTGGAGCAGAAAGAAGTTGAATATACTTTGAAGAAAAATACTTCTCTAAACTTGAATGAAGTAGTAATGAACTCAATTCTTACCATGACAAGCTCTGTGCATCCAATAATAACAAAAGTCAACACCAAGCGCCGCAGCATACCACGTTAACGTATGATCCCATGGTAGATCCACTAGTCTAAAATTCGCGTAAATCCACGTATAGATATAAGACTCTGCTCCTCGCCAAACAAGCCTAGAATATTTAAATTGATTAAATTTCATTTAGTTTTACATGTCAACAAATATCTATCTAATAATATAAAGTCTAAAATAAACAAAAATGATAATGAACATTCGTAAGTTTTCACATTATTTTTGTTTATTGTCCTTATTTATGTCACCAATTTATTACCAACAGAATTGTTAACTTCTCAGAAAAATAAAGTCTTAATCTAAAGCACATATTATGTGGCAAATTGATTGTAAGCAATAAAGCGACAAGTTGAGGAGTTAATTATGAACAAGTATTTATAGTTAGTTAATTTTTGTAACAGGCTTTGTTGTTTTGTAACATGAGTAATTAAATGTTGATAATTTTGGGACTATCTATTATGCAATACGAACTGTTACTAAGAGTATATCACAAAGCTATTTCTGGAATATGTAAAAAAGATAAGAATACATAATAAATGATCATTCATTCATTTTAAGGAATTTAAGCATTTAAAGAATTCTGAGTAGGTGACGTGTTGCGTTTGATTTCAAACTTATGATAACAAAATAATTATGCGTACTATGCAACTATGGCAATGTCAAAATTTTTGCTCACGTAAGATAATTTGCATCATTAAAATAGCTCATTTAATTAATATACATAAACTTACCTTCCACATTCCTGTAAAATACCACTTGATATACTAGTTATGCCATCGTTCAGCCTAATGCCCGGTTTTCCTTTTAACCTTAGGACTATGTGCTCCATTATCATAAAGAGAATGAAATACGGCCATGACTGCAATAAAAAAAATCAAATTAGCTTTCGTAAGTAAAGCAAAACACCATATTTAAATTATATATAATATGTATTGAGATTTCTATAAAAGTTTTGAATTAATACTAAGGTAACTTGTAATTAATAATATATTTTCTTTTTGTAAACAATATTTTTTGTCTTGTCAAAATCTTCAACGGTCAATGTGTGTGTGTGTGTCAATAATGATAATTGTCATGTCTTTTTGAAGACAAAGTTAGAAGGCTATTTCAATAAAAGAGAAAATAATAATACGTAACGTCTGATGTCCCCGGTGAGCGACTAACAGACTGAAAAATATAAATTTAATACATTGTTTTTGTAGGACTTGTGGTCAAATTGAGCCAGTCTTTAGAGGTCGATTAAGTGAGGTTAATTGTAACATTTTCTCATTTTATGGAATTCTAATTTCATATACGCTTTAATTTTCTCAGAGCAGACTGCTCGTTCAATAGCTAAGCTTTGATAAATCACTCACACATCTAATCAGAAGTATCAATTCTGTAACCCTATATAGATACGTCTGGGGTACGTTTCATATCATTTTACATATTTCGTTCACAGGCTGTAACAGCGAATGTACATAGATCAGATAACATGTCGTAACTATTGCCACAATAAATAATTAATGTACTATTTAGCATTGAACGTGAAGTTATTTACGAATTTAAAATCAAGTGATTAACGAAAAAATAGGAAAGATCATGGTCAGCAAAGGAGTGTATAAGTTTCTGTACGAAACAACAAAATACCAATGTGACATTATCCATAATGAAATCACACTAATATTATTGAGGTCAAAGTAAGTTTGTTTATTACGCTTTCACGCAAAAACTACTTAACCAATTATCACAAAACACATACTCTTGAATGTATTAGAAGTAAGATAGGATACTTTTTATTAAATGCGAGCGAAACCGCGAGTCTATAGTAGTTTGATATAAATTGTAAATTGTGTATCCAAAAAGTGCTATTAAATGAGCTCCATATGACACTGACACCTAAGCAATGAATAGACTTCGAGCTATGCATGTCAGGGCTCTATTACAACATAGATTTTAATAAATAATATTATAATGCTTAGTAACTCTATTTGATACCACAATCACAAGCCTCAATTTATTCTATCGTACAAATGTGTTGTCTGCCTAATAGAAAACTATTAAAATAAACTTATTTGCAACAACGGGTAATGTAAACAGTTACTGCCAAATCTATTTTTAAAAATCATATTCTAAAGACACTTTTAAGTTCGTGACAGCAAGGTTACCGACATTTTAAGCGTCAACGGAAGGAACTGCGCAATCCATCTGGTTTTAAAGTAGTGCTAATTGCCTTAAAGTTTGATTTATTTCAATATTATACAAATTTATGGTAATTATTCTCTGAAATTGAGTTTACCGGTATGCTGTTTAATGATAAAAACCACACAAGTAAGAGTCGGACTCGCACACCAAGGGTTCTGTACAAACCTATAGGTATATTATATGATGTAACTAAAAATTTATGCTTTTCAAAATTTCTCCTTATTTTGTGCTATAAGACGTTGCTTCGAAACAAATTTTAAGATTCTGGGTTCACAGGAAGAACCTTGTAGGTTTTAATTGTGTTGCTAGTTTCGAAAACTTGCAGCATTTACGAATGTATCCTTTGATTACATGAAACATCCGTTCCTGACAAAAAGGGTCTTGACAGACAGACGGATAACAAAGTGATCCTATAGGGGTTCCGTTATTTCTTTATGCGGTACGGAACTCTAATAATTGAAAAAAAAAATGTGCAAAATTCTTTAAGTCTCTTGTATAGTGCCGGTTTTAGAGTATGGACGAATTGAAGTTCTAAGACGAGATGTTTCTAGACAGTTATGTTTTTGTGCAGTTTTGCAACGTAAAATTGTAATTTAAATTTGAAATTCTCTTATCAATTCGATGTGGAAAACGACAACAAAATTATTAATTTGGCACTTGAATACAAAGTTATGTACCTACCTACATGACTTCCACTGGTTAAATAAAATTAATAATTATTTCTTTAACGACCCAAAAATTTATCTAAAAAATATATATTTACTTAGTACTTAAAAATTTACTTGCGACAGACATATTACTGCTAAGGTTCTCTTGTAATAAATTCTAGGAAGCCATTAAAATTTTATACACGTAACATTTAAAAGGTCACAATTAAAATCCTAAAAATAATTTACAAATGGGTCCTAAAAGAATACATTTATTCATGTCGCGTACAAAACACAATTGTTTTTTGACAAAGCCGAGGATTTGAACTACAGAAGCGAACTTGAAAATATTCGTTTTCTTTTCTCTAGACTTTATTTTACTGTGTAAGGTTTGGAATAGATAATTAAAAAATAATAAATATTCCATTGACATGAAAAAATAACTAGGCATCTGATAATAACGATTAATGTTTGCCTGAAAAAACTTTCAGTAGGTACGTCAAAACAATTCCATTTTACAAACTCTAAGCGAAAAATATAGAACACGTACATTATAACACTTACATAAAACACTTTCTTGAAGGTTATTTGACAATCTCACATGTGTAATAAAGCAGTAAAGATTAATGAAAGCGTATTGTGATTATAAAGTAAATATTATTTTCTCTTTGAACTCTTGCAAATATTAAATTACGATGTCTACATATATTTCTTAACAGTTTATTTCTTTATATATATACATATATATATATATATATATACTCGTATATTATGAGTATTTAGTCATTATTCACCACGTGTCATTTATAAAAGAGTTCGGTATAGTATAAAATTTATACTTTAATCTAGAAATTCCAAAACTTTATTTTCTACCAGAAAATTACAAGACTTATAATTTTCGTAAACGTTTTTGTTTGGTTAATCTGAATATTGTCTGAATATTCTGTTTTATTTTTATGCATGAATCTGTACATCTTATCTAACAGGAATTAGTATGGACTTTTATTTGTCATTTTTACTTTATTGAAATAACTAAAATAAGTTTAGGTAATGTTAATTTTTTTAAAGATATAAATATTATCTGTAATATGTATTCAGAAATAACTTAGGTATGTTTATTAGCAATTTGTTAACCACTGACTCCGTCTATTTTGGAATAAAACGGCTGAGTGTGACATATTATTATTATTATTAAACATTGCTTTTAAGTATATATACTTATCAATAACTAAATACATTAAATACGTTAATAACATTGTTTGGTAAAAATCACATTCTAAAACTAGTCTAATACGAACTCTTGCCCAAGAAAACCGTGAACTGTTAACGCATTAGGTGACCTTTTAAATGAAAGCAATAACTAGCATTATATGAATATAAACATGTCAAGTGCATATCATTGTTGGTTAGTATTGACAATAATACATTTTTTTAAGAAAAAAACCGACGTCTAGAACTGGACCAAATTGAAATGGGATCACACGGGAAGTACCAGCTTTCAAATAAAAAAGAATCATTAAAATCGGTTCACCCAGTCGACAGTTAGTAGGTAACAAACTTAAAAAAAAAAATCGAATAGATAACCTCCTATTTCTGAAGTCGGTTAAAAATATATTAGAATTAACACATAGAGCCTTGAATTTTTTAGCGACATGAAATTTTTGAGGATATTTTGTAATCACATACTAGTTATACTAACTTTATTTGAATGACCGTACAGATTGATTTTAGACGACCTTGTACATCTTAGAAGGTCATGTGAAAGTAATCACGATTTGAAGAAAAACAAAATGAGATGACCATGCCTGTTCACTATTTCCGAGTGGAATTGACATTTATGTTCCAAAATATCTGAGGGTCTAGTATGATTTTATTTCGTTTCGTTTTGATCGTCACGGTAACAGCATTTGGGGATGCGATTGGCACACGCTGAAATGTTCACCAATCGCAACGACGAACACGCTCGACGTCGAGAGTGAGTTCATGTGTAATAAACTCGCTCTGGGCTTTCGAATTTAAAGTAAAAATGGTATTTATTTAGCTAAGAGAAACGACTAATATTATGGCGTTTAATTAAAGTTATCCTATGAATTGATTAAAACCATTCTTTTGTTTGGTTTGTAGTGGTCAAGCAGAAGTGATACTTACTACTTGAAACATCAACTATCAGCGTATTTGGTAGCCAAAGACAGAGTCATACATATTCATTTAGAAGTATATTGGAAAAAAAACTTTGAACGCAGTAATTTTTTTAACAGAACTCGTTTTTTTGTTAGTCTGATTTGCGCACTTACATTTCCGCAAGCAAATAATATATTATATTTATACAGTTGTATGTAAATACAGTTATTATGTAGTCAATATAGTTCATGCTATCAAGAAATTGGTATTTGAAGATGTTTATGCAACAGTCAATAAACAAATTGTACTGTTTTCAGAGTCCATGTTTATGTATTTATACATATTTATGAGATCTCCTTAGAATACCATTACCACGTAGATACATTATGCGGCACTGATTATAATAATTATGTTTGGAAATAAATACCTACTACCTGTACTTACTGGACTTGTAAATACTACTGTATAATAATAATAAAATTTATTTTTTCGGACATCTTACACACAACGCCATCTAGTCCCAAGCTAAGCAGAGCTTGTGTAATAGGTACTAGATAACTGATATAAATACATATACACTTTTTTTTGTAAATAAATATATGTTATACATAGGAAAAACCCAAACTCCGAAACAAATATTAATAGATCATACAAACATTTGGTTCGACCCGGGAATCGAACCCGAGAGCTCCTGAGACACAGAGGCAGTCTGTATATATACGTAAAGCTATCTATTAATTTGTTTTTGAGCTGAACAGTGGCTTTTAATATTTACAATTTATAACCCATTTTTTACAGAAAACGAATTCAATCAAAACGTTAAGTGACTCCCAATTGATCTTGATTTAATAATTTTTGCACACGTCGAAATATGGTTGTTTGACTGCAAAGTTAAGATTATTTTTTGATCTATAGGTATTTCATGTACTAAACAATCGTAACCAATATTTGCTAGTTTTTAATACATGGATACAAAATTGAACAATCTTTTAATATATAGGATTTGGCACACACATGTCATATAGCTTCCATTATGCTTTTCTGATATGTTACTGATTATATTGTGCACACATGGACCAACTGGTCAATGACCTTTGTTGTTATTTTAATTTGCGTTTACAATCGTCTTGGTATATAGGGAGCGCGCATAATTGGGAGCAACTTTTCAAATTGGTGGGTCAATTAATTTAATTTGATTTGAAGAAACATACCTTTGGTATTTTAATACCAAACGTATATTTCTTTAAATGAAATGAATAATAATGGTACGTAATGTGATTAATTAATAACTATTTAATTTTTAATTTCTATAATTTTCACCGTTGGTGGATATCTTAAGACTAGAATTAAAATACAGTCTTGAAATTGAACTCCCTTATACTTTTATTCCACTATTTGAGTAAATAAACAATTTAAGTGGTGAGATAAAACTACAATTGAGTTTCATTTCAAGAATGTATTTAACAAGTTACACCAAGTGTCAACAATCGCGAGTATAATAATATGTATAGATTGAAATTATTCATGGAGGAATAAATTTCAATCGATATTACATATACAGTAATAGTAGAAAAGTATTCAATTGGAAAAGGTATTCAAATTGATTTTGGGAATACTATCACTCGTTACGCGGGCTCCATGAAAAGATTTAGGTGTACCAATTCTGATATTACACTAATTACTTAAAGACAATGTTCACTGAGATGGTTCTCAGTGAACACTAAAGGTTCCTTAGTTCTTCTTATAACCCCAATCCATTAAAGACTCATGGTTTTATTCTCTGACTGAAATTTTTCTTCGATTCTTATACCAAAGTGTATTATTTCTATATTTAAAAAAAAAGACGTAAGTTGCTTATTTATGTCTTATCACATTCCGTCTTATAAAGAGGTTAAGTGTTTAAACTCACCTTTTTTTTGAATTACCATATATGTTGACCTCAATACGCGTGATATATTCGCTATCTACATACACACTTTTTGTTCTTAGATAACCGTGTTTAAATGAGTGAATATCAATATTTTTACCATCTAAATTTGCATGACCGTTTGTCTCGAACTGGTTAAGTATCACGTATGTTTATTTCAAATAAATAAACATGTCTATTGTAGGTAATTGGTTTCTATAAGTTTTTACCGTGTTTGAACGTAATATTTCATTCGGTTTATCTATTGAGTTATATGATTTAGTAATTTTAACAAAATAAAATCGCCGCTGCTTGTATACAAAATATACAACATTTGTGTATTGTATTATTACTTACTTGTCTAAAAAAGTTTGGTACGTCCTCCTTCCTTTCAAACATGGTGTCCTTTGGCGAATGTATGTAGAACATTCTTCCGATTCCTTTCAAGTGGTCGTTGAACATATCAGCGAATCCATTCTCCGTAGTCCCATTGGTGAATATTGCGTCCCCCATCTTCGGTTAGTAATCTGAAAAATAATGAATTATTAATATTGTATTTGCGTTCTACATTTTATTTATGTGTTTTACTTCACACGCGCATAGACAATGTGTTACATTATAGAACACTCACTTTGCAAAATGTTTAGGTAACAATCTACAATTGATTCGCTTCGACTGATTGATATATTCTGACAATCGATTTATAAAACAGATATTTTGAAATTTATGAAGCAGTTTTTTCGTTTCTCTTTAAGTTTATGTAAAATAAATAAATATGAGCAGCCTTAGTGTATAGATTTTTGCTACATTAAGCGCACTGAAATTTATCAATAGGTTTTACTTTCAATTCTACGGTTTTCTTAGTAATTCAATTTGATCAAAGCGCAAAGAAAGGTACATAGAGGCAATCTTTTTGTTATTTTTTGAATCTCTAAATTCGACTTCAGCTGCAGTGTTTTTGTTGTTTGTTATTTTGTTGTATACAAATTTAAACTCATAAAATTCAAATCACTAATCTATTTCTACGATTATGAGTAAATAGTAAAATTGATTGTACCTACGTTGATTAATTTAAGGCCGTCAAGGAAGGTCGAAGTTTAAGTCCGTAGGAACTACGAGTTACAACAACAGGACAGATTATGATCCAACAAGCGGAAGTAGTATGATGACAATATTAGTTTAGTTCATTTCCGTATTTTCAATAATACTTTGTACAGGTTATGTCTGTGCTGTATGTGTACTGGCAACGGTGTATCTACTGGTACAAAGTCGTGACAAGACTATATAAAATTATGGTAGAAAATATTGCAAAACATTAGGTAATTTAGAGAGAGTACCGAGCAATGCTTTTGAATAGCATTGTTGTCTTTGTGGGGGTTTTGAACGTAGATAGTCTTACTATTCTTCGAGATTTCAGATACATTTTAAATCACGTTTGATGTGGTAGGGCAATTTGAAGCATTTCTTTTACAAAGTTAACAAAGTGCACTTTGTTAAAAATTATTATGTAAGACTTAAGTATATCTGTAATTGTTCATGGTTTGCTAATAATAAATATTAACCTGTAAATTAAAAGTTATCTGTCATGAATATATTTTTGCAAAAAAAAATACATATGCACAGTTACTATAATTTTATTCACTTTTTTTTACTAGTTCGATTCGGTCACTATTCAAAATGTACACTATTGATGAAATAACAAACAAAAAAAAATAAAATCCGCGCACCGCAATTTGTTTTACAGTCTTCGTTAAATTTCATGTTCTATGTATTATCAACGAACTATAAATATGTATATGTATTATATTTTTATAAACCGAGAAATCTGAGAATGATAAATTTAAGAATGTTTTACATACGTTTTGTTAAGATAAGTGACCTAGAATATTATTCGCTATTCAGAACACAAACACACACGACCCTGTAATTCCATTCATCTCATGCCAAGACACGTGTGGCTTTATATTTTTAGATCATGTGTTTACTTGTACAGAACTCATACAAAATATATTTAAAATATCGGCACAATACAGTTGGCAAAGTATTTAGAACAGTGGACGATTTATCTCTAATTGTCTTTTAAAATACAGGTTGGACATAATATGGATACGCAATCCAGGCCTTTTCAACGCATTTCAGTTTTCTATCCATGATTTGTGTTATTCCTTATCTTAGCACCACCACAATGACTTTTTTTATAAAATAAATTTCTTCCCGTATTCCATTTAAAAAGATTACATTTTTAAGGTGAGTTTGTCCCAAGACTCTAAACAGTTTTTGCACTGTTTTTACATTTATAGAATCCTTCAAATTTAAAATAGCTGTAAGTAACCAAAGCCAGACTAAAAAATTAAGACCTAAGAAGAAGAAAATTAAGAAACTTATTTAGTCACTTCTTATTATTACCTAAGTAATTGTTGTTGCTGACTCTACAATCCAGGTCGTATAAACGTTAATGTGGTGATAATCAGTGATTTCATACTCGTATCTAGTTTATTTATATATTGTTATCAATTACGATGTACTTGATTTACTTTAGTTAACCTACTTAATTATATTTTTTGCCATATTCATTTATGGTGTTTATTAACATTAATAACATCATTAATCTGGAAATGCTTTTAGCATGGAACGTTCAGGAACACTTTAGGTACCTATGCTAGATTTTTAATTCGCTTTTTTCTTTTTTCTCCATTTGTGGAATTGATAAGTTTCTGAGTTTGAAGTCATCATTAAAATCGCGTCTCTGGGTTTAAGTTTTTCACATTTTAATACAGACATGAGACTGTCGTGTTCTATATTTATGGGTCAGTTGTTGGAGCAAAAAATGATTATATGTTTAATGATGTGTTATCAACATCAAAACATGTATATTGATACCAATAACTTCAAAAGTAAATAAAGTTTTATTGAACTCATCGGCATCATGTTTAGTCAAATGATAAGATTTCATAAAATACATGATATAATTGTATTATTAGCACTTATAGAAAAATGGTCGTAGCATCATAGACGTATGGAGTCATAGATGTTTAACAGACAAAATAATTTTAAGATTATCACTCACTTGTTGGCTAATGACCATATTTGCAGATATGGCTATAAGCTAACAGTTTTGTTCATGGAATATAAATTTATTGATTGCATTGGTTTAGAATTTGGATCATTTAAAGCTTAGTTAAACGCAATTTAAACACACAGCTCTGAGAAATAAAGTCTCATATTTTAATGACGAAAATTAGGTGCTACTAAAAACGCATTTAAATCAGAGGTTTCAGAGTTCAAATCAATATAAACAGAATCATTAAATACTAATAGCTAAAGTTTTTTATGAAGCAAATAACGCAAATTGGAGAATTACAGGTATTTATGTAAAAATCTATTAACGATCTATAAAAGTGCCTAAATTATTCATTTTAAATATCAGTTTTTTAGTATAAACACAAAATGAATAAATAAAATACTAAAAGAAATTTATTACTTTCTTAATTAGTTCGAGAACCGCCTATCTATTTTTCTCACTTGTTATCTCGTGAATGGTTTAATTAACATGTCACAAAGTTATCATATTAAGCCTATATGCTACAATTATAATTATATTATATGCCTAAAAAGATGGCAGTCAACTTCATTCAGTATAAGAAAAAATCTTGCTGCGACTAGTCTACCATGGTCACTATATAGCTGGTTTATAACGGTCTGTGCTTAATATTTCTTTATTATTCTGTAGTTTTTAAACTATAAAAAACCATGTATATCTCTATTGATTACTCCACTTTAACATTTAACAGTTTATTAACTTTAGATCCACTTTGAAGCCTTCTAAAAGTTGTCACGTTACAGCGAGCCGTTTTCCACGTGATTGAAGCACTACATAACAAATATTTACAGATTTTTAACGATTCACGTTTCCACACAGTGGGTCGTCAATTACCTAAAAAGATGACCTTTATAACAATATCGACATATAACGTATAATGTAGACAAGAGCTGTCCAAATGTGAGCGTTATGTTAATTAACGTTAGTCAAAGTTAAATTTAGAAGGATACTCAATACTTTTAAAGTTTATATATTAGGTAGATATATTGTCATTACTGATGATAGTAGTTAAATATATTTGTTTACCTTTTTGAGTAAAATTGATGATAATATCACCTATTTGAAATAATGATTGCTTGGTAAAGTTAGCAATCCTCGATAGCGTGTTCAATATTTTCATTCCTTGGAGTAATGTAATTCTTCTTCAAAGTAGAAATACAACACGGCACAAATAGATACTATATTCTGGGAGTAAAGGTGTTTCTTATCTGGTTTGCCTTGCTTTCTTCTAATTAGATGATACCTGATATTTTGTTATTGCAATCAAAGGGTGAATATCACTTATTTTAATGGATGTTGCTAGAACCGGATCCTTACTTTACCATATTAGAGTGACCATGAAAAACTAGTTTTAAACGAGATAGAGTTGTTATTAGAAATAACAACTTCATTATGCATGCTAAGAAACTGTTGCTAAACTAAATTATATTTTTTAGTTGTTTACGGCTTTTTTCTAGAATGCACGATAAATATGAATAAATTTAACGAAATAATAACAAATAGAAAAACAAATTACTAATAACAAAACAATACACAGGAAATGGTAGGTACACTAACAAGGTAAAACGGTAAAAAAGTAACTACGCAACACTGCAGATAATGTAAATAAACTTAGTAAAATCTATATTTCTGAATCATGAAAGTGATATAGACAATTCTAATTAAAGAGTTTTTTTTCACGTGGGAAAGTTTGGTGATGATATCCGCCAATCAAATCAAAGGCATACAACCATTTAATTTTTACAAAATACAATTTGTTTTAGGACGTGTTTTGTCTCCCTTTAATATAAATAATACAATAAGCATATTGCATTGTAATTTAGGCAAAATTCAAAGTGATTCGGTTTGAGAATTTAAATAATTGCAGTCGTATCTTAACTGACACTGGATTTTATTGTAATTTATGATAATATTTAGTGAAGGTTTTAATGAATAAGCTCATGATTGAAACTAATAGAGTGATGTTTCCGAAGGTTTATTTAATCAGTTTATTTTTATATCCCAGTCGATATTAACTTAAAATAGTTTGTTTACTAGAGTTGTTGTTGACTAGTGTTTCATAAAAAATCTTATTTTTGTTCTTTGGTGGTATTAGATATAGCTTCCTTTAGTGTTACACCACGTTTAAATAAAAACAAACAGTAGATGTACGTGTTAATTGTTAAAGTAGAAATAATATTAACGATTCATTTATTAGGATTATGTTACCAAACAATGTATTAAATGCGCATTAGTAAGAAATAGAAGAGTAATTCTTATTAGTAAAGACCTTGTTAAGTTTTTTTCATTATAATTGTTTACTTCAGTTTGCCCTCAGGGTTGCGAAGGTTAGATGCCAGTCGCTCTGTGTAAAAACTGATATTCAGGTGAAAACGGTTGAACTAGCAGCCGACTCCAAATAATCTTGGGAATAAGACTAGGAAGATAGTCATGATGATAATTGTTTTACCTTAGGTAAGTCAGAGAAATGGCGGACTACTAAAGTAATTTTCTATACCAAGATCATAATATAGAAGTTAAGGAATTAATAGCTTAAAAAAAACATTGCGCTACTGAATGCTGTTTCTGAGTACGATTACCGGGATACCTTCATCTATTTCAAAATTGATTCAACATTTGAGAGGTAATATCCTACATGAACAAATGTATGAATTGTAGATAGTCATTGTATACAAGCTTATAGTTTTATAGAAACTTGTGATCATCAATTAGTTTTCAATTATAATTAATTTCACTTTACTTAATTTTGACTCATTTTACGAAATTCAAAGTTTCTTTTTGACAATTGAACTTAATCTGTCATAATAAAACTTTAATAGGAGTTCAGGTAAGGTCAATAATCTCATTTCTTTATAAATAATACTACTCTGAAAGCATACCAAATGTTAGGAAAATGCCCCGGAGGTTTTATTTATGGACAGTTTCAGGGTGAAAAAGAAAAAACGAACAAGTATTGTAGACGGGGGGGCTTGACGAATTAGTCATTCCTTACAAATATATATGGAGGTCTACCTATATGTGCAAATCTTGACACATGTGCGGGCATTGATTCTTATAGGTTTAAGTAAATATATTCTACTGTCTGTTTTAGTTTGGGTAAAAGCTTGACTTTATTGTTATAAAATGACTTCTTCGTTAATTAATGTATATCGTAAGCAATTCATTTTATTTATCTGCGAAATGTTAAACAGATCTTTTGATTACTTTGATTTGAAAAAGTACTTTTTACAAATTTTACAAGAAAAAAATACAAAACAAAAGAAACCCAAGATTTAACGTTT
The DNA here is from genome assembly GCA_916048165.1 of Spilarctia lutea. Classification (NCBI taxonomy): domain Eukaryota; kingdom Metazoa; phylum Arthropoda; class Insecta; order Lepidoptera; family Erebidae; genus Spilarctia; species Spilarctia lutea. The sequence continues at coordinate 11,060,827 of OU696478.1, read as the reverse complement.
AAGTTGTTCATACAACAAACCTTAATGCGCGCTTAAGAAATCGGATCTTAACAGACAGTCAAACGAATATAAGTTATTCTACAAAGGTTTCTTTTCTCCTATGGAGGAAGTGAACCCCAAAAAGAAAAAGTACGTAAAACACATAATTTTTACTTTTTCATTTGATTGTTCTGTATAAGGGTCAACAATTTAATTAAAAACGCTAATGAAGATTGTTGTTACTTAATCTTATTTTTTATTTTGGTACAAGAAATGTTTTATTTTTGTTATTTCAAAAGTGATTATAAATGTCATTTATTGCTACTTACTTAAAGGGATAACAATGACCCGTTAATTGATAAATATTTGTGTTTAAAAAGTGTAACAAGATTTCAGTGTCAATTTTTCCTTTTTTTTGGAGAAGGAAGCAAATGGTCTTATTTCTTGATTAGCTTTAAAAAAAGAAAAAAATAATAAAGAAATCCAAGCCAGAAGAAGTCGATCAGTCTTCACGCCCGTAGGCTGCCGTGTTGTCATCATGTCATATTGAGCAAATATTTAGTAGCCCTAATAATAATATGTATATTATTATTACATTACCTCCTATGGAAGCTAAAATACACCGTTACATAAAATATTAAACGATTTTAAACCAACGGATGAATTCAAAATGTAAATGTAATCAAAAAGTTATCTTTCAGTAAATTAATATTTTTATATAAAAGCAGTATGTTGAGCGTACGTGTGTATGTTTGAGCTAACCATTCAATTTGTTTGATCATTTAATAAAATACTAGAGATCGCCTAGTGATTGAATTTCGATATCCTTATTTAAACTTCAACTGTCTAGACCACTATAATTTGAACTGTTAATAAACATTTTCCTTCTGTGACAGGCTAACTGATATAATCTTAAACGTCTAGGTTAATCCACTGGAAGAATATATTATACTCGCAGCATAAATGTAAGTTAAAATGCTTTAAAATTGTAGCTTCCAATTTTTGCATACAAACTTTAATTAGGTATTTGAAATTTGACATTATTAGTGCGTGAAATATGTTGTTTTTTTTTTAAATTGAGTATTAATCATAAAAACAACATCTACAGAGATAACAACACAAACCACTTACAAAACCGCTGTCTTGATTTCTATGTTTAAAGAAATCAGTAATCTAATATGATTAGTAAGACATAGCGAAGTGCCTTTGCAATGATATATGAATTGAATGGACTTGAATAAAGCAATAATATGCTTCATTATAAAGTAAATTCTGTTGTCTACAAAATAGGATTGAGATTTGATAAAGAATAAAAAAAAATTGTCTTCCTAATACTGATCCGATTACAGACTCACATTGTTTATACGTGATTGGTACTCTGCTGTTCAATGACCTGTATTTCATAAAACGCACTCACTGAAGAGTTTACATAATACTCAATAGCTTTAACGTTTTTTTTTTATAAATTACACGATATCCCTTCATCGATATTTTCTAACAATCAAAATATGAAGATAAAACCAATGAATTCTAATGTATCAAATACAACCTAATATTGAAGTATATAGTAGTAGAGAAAGTGCCGAGTAAAAACATAATCATAAATCTAAATGGTTGTAAATAAATAAATAAAACTTACCAAACTAAATCTAATAACCACCCTCACTTAATAGAGTTGTAAGCCACTATAACTAAAAACTCACTATGTCCACACTATATTAATATAAATAACCCTTAAAAAGCAACACTGTAATTATTCCCAGTGATGTTTAATTTTGTACCCCGAAACGTACGAGTCAAGTGATCTATATCGATCGCGCGTGCACTCACGGTAAGAATTGAATGCAAACAGTTGCCTCGAGTAGGTCGCATTTGTATAAATAGGCACACGACTGCTAAGTACTTTAACCTTTCGTATTGAATTGGTCTAAAAGGCCGATCAAATTTTGATGTGTGTGATTTTACTTTTTATTCATTTTACGCATTTAATTTGAACGCTTTTTGTAGGTATGTTTTACATATAGATATTAATTAGTTCCAAATAAAAATGAAAAGCAATTAAAATTCACTTTCGATTTATTAAGTATTTTTTGTTTTTTAGTAATTATATAATACAAATTATATTGATAAGCTCCTAACCCAATATGTTAGTAGAACCAAAATAAAGTTAATTGTAATAAAACAACAACAAATAGGGAACCGAATTATTATTTTTACCAAACTCTGATAGCTAGCGATCAAGCAGTGACTTACGTATTGACTGGTTTTACGCTCCGCATGCATAATGCCTACAGACAATCTTCTGAAATATGAATCTGCCCTCTTGGTATTTGATATTTAAAAAAAATGGTTTTTATACTTCTTTTGTTGACTTTTCAATATTTTTATACACTCACAATGTTCCTAATTTTCTAAAACTTAAATCACAAGCAAATTATACATCGTATCGAATATATTTAAAGGTCAGACCCAAAATTAACATAAAAATATCATAAGAATATGGAATGAACGTCAATCTTCAAGAATATTAAAGACGTTGTGGGGGAACGGGTATCATGTTCCACCCAACACAAAGGGAGGATCCCCCGACCAGGCGAGGTGATCATGCCTGGCGGGCTACTGCCCAACAGTTGATGTTGGGATGTTGTATATATGATAATCGGCGCGAGAACTTTAATTGCGCGATTCAGGATTGGTAGTTTCTTCGTATTGTAGGTTACTCCGTAGTTCAGTGTAACTTCGGTAGATGGCGCTGTAGTATGTTATGTTGTATATGGAGGTCGCCTCAACGTGATTACTATTATACTGTTCTAGAAGTTATTAAAATAGTTTTTTTTTTAGAAATATATTAATATTCAGATACTTTGCATTAATAAATCCCGTTATTAAACACTATGTGTTTAATAACGAACAATAAATAAAACTTTGAATTGTACATTCTGTCTGTTTCATTCGACGGCTACTGTTAAATCAAATTAAAATATATAACTGTCTTGCCATAAATGTTCTAAACGCGGGTATTTTCAGACCATTATTGTCATTGTAGTGTTGAGTGTAGTAGATTAATATCAGCGCACCGGTTGGTATGTCAACATATATTTTGTTTATTTTCCAATGATAATTTAAGAAAATAAAACAGTGTGTCGTTTTATAGAATTATTAAGGATAAAACTTATCTTTAATTTAGTATCTGTTATTTTTTAAGTTTTTTGATCGTTCACTTGTTTACAAATAGGTATCGACATTTTTGTATTGGTTACATTTTAGTTTTTGTGTTTTTATTTAATGTTAATTTTATTGAGGTTTCACCAGTATTTACCTGTCTGCTGTTTAATGGGTTTCAAGTTCTGTATATTTTTGTATTTGTACATAATATACCTAACTTTCAGACTGCACGGTTGGCCGAATGGTTTCAGCGGTCGCCACGCCGCTTGCTACTGCGCCTAGTGTCTTGGGTTCAAATCCCACGCGGTACAACACTTTGTGTGATCCACGAATTGTTGTCCCGAGTCTGGATGTTCTTTGAGTCCGTTTCATATATGTTTGTAAAGTCCCCCACGACACAGGATGTTTATTCCTAATGTGGGAGTTGTCTTTTTAATAAAAAAAAAAAACTTTCAAACTTGTGTCGTGACCATTAGTCAAATAAAATTTAACCATCTGCCTATATCAGACAGCACACGACAGTCTTTAATAAAGATAAAATAAAAAAAGAGATAAATTATTATACTACTTTGAACATAGAATATGTTGCAAGTTGTAAAAATCACTGTCATATCTCGAGATATAAAGATATCAAAAATCGCAAATTTATAATCTCTACTTTTTATATTAGAACATGATCTTCGTTATTTCTGATTGTTTTGTAATCTTAATATGGTAAGTCGTCAATGAAACTATCAAATTTTCAACTCCAACAATTTTTTTCCCTCAATAGAACCATTGACATGAACGTGAGATTCGTTTTGAAGTGTCTATTGAACTTTTCTTTAGGATTTATCTAACCGTACCACGCCACAAGGTTGAAAATGCAGACTAAAATAGCTTGTTTGACTTGCTATTTGTACATCTTAATCAAACTACTATTATTACAAAGATCTGCTTAACGTAGCGTCATTTTCGACTTTGCTCTGTGTTTAAAGTAAATAATAAATATGAAAAAAAACTATGCTTAGTAACTTAACTATAACGATGAATACAAAGGAATCAACATTAACGTGTATCCACTAAAAATGTATATACGAGTAGGTATATGTATATAAACTTTGTACCTCTTTTTACGACAATTATGTAAAGGAGTATAAAATTTGGCTCAGTTAAAGTTCGTGTGGAGAAGGAGTGTAGAAAGCTAAATAAAAAAATAATTATGGTCCGGTAGGGTAGTTGACACCTTAGTTAAATTAATAATAATAATAAGCGTTTATTTTCTTCTCTCACACAAATATTACAAAAATGGGTTATAATAAAATATACACAAAAAAACCAGAAACAAAAGATCCGTGTGAGAGACTGGTTTCCGTACTAGGTAGAACCTATATAACCAGCCTTTCCTAACTCTAGATAAGTAGGTACAGAGGATCCTTGGTATGTAACATTCTTCAATGGTTTACTTACATGTGAGGTGAATAAACGAAATAGTTTGTGATTCAAATGTGTTTGTGTGTATTTGTATGTGTGTGTTAGTTTTATCATAATTTACTCGTATATTAACTGCCTCGGTGGCGCAGTGGTAGCGTATGCGACTGCTGTGCTTGAGGTCTCGGGTTGGATTCCGGTTCGGACCAAATGTTTGTATGATCCGCAAATATTTGTTTCGGAGTTTGGGTGTTTTCAATATATAATATATATATATTTACAAAAAAAAGATTGTTATGTATTAATATCAGTTGTCTAGTACCCGTAACATAAGTTCTGCTTAGCTTGCGACTAGATGGCGTTATGTGTTAGATTTTCGAAAATAAAAAAAAATAACATCTGTCAAAATGATAACTTTGTATGAAAAATATAATAAATATAAATTGTGACGTCAATGTTTTACACTAAAATAAATAAATATTTAATATATATATATATTTATATATAAGTAAATATATTTCAGATATTTTAGTATTAGTAATTTTCTCTTTTATATTTTGTAGAAACCTTTGCATAACAAATTTAAAATTGGTCACCGAAATGCCATAGAAATCAAACTGATTAACCTGAACTTGCTTTTTTAAAGTCTCAGACATTTTTTTTTAATATATTAGATTGCAAAAATAAATTGCCACTAAGAGTACCTAAATTGTTTGATTACGCTTTAGTTTTTTTACTATTATAGAATGTAATATTTAGCAAAACTAGTTTTCTTCGTTTATGACGCAAAATATGTTAAATTGATATCAAAATAGAACTAACTATAAAAAGTCATAAAAACCTACTAGGTATATTATAAAGAAACAAAAATTTCGCAAATAACGATCCCAAGTTCCACCATAATATTAAACTTGAGAAATAGGTAGGAAACCTGCAAAGTTAACCATATCCAACATGTTATTGACATCGAACCGGTTAAATTAATATCAGGTTAGTGCAAACCTGCTAGGCACACTATTACTCGTACATTGTTGCCTAGGTGTACGGAGCTTCTTTTGCTATTTTATATCTGCTTGCAGATATAAAATAGCAAAAGAGTTCAGAGAGTTCAGAGTTTATTGCGGGGAGTCTTACATAATAATAAAAGTATATTTATCTCTCTGTATACTAATACCTAAAGCAAATATTGTACCCCTTTTTAGGGTAACTATGTGGACGAAGCAGTATGAAAGATACATCTATATAATTTACTGCTGACCCACGCAACCTCGTTTGCGTCTTCTATTGCCCGTAGTGTTAAAAAAATTCCCCGTTTTTGAAACATTCTTCATTGGTGCTCCGCTCCTATTAGTATTAGCGTGATAATATATAGCCTATAGCTTTCCTCGATAAATGGACTATTGGACACTGAAATAATTTTTCAAATCGGACAAGTGGTTCCTGAGATTAGCGCGTTCAAACAAACAAACAAACTCTTTGGCTTTATAAATTAGTAGGTACATAGAAATGGAGAAGGAGTACAGAAGTCTAAAAGAAATGGATTATGGTTGAGTTTCGACCACTTTTATCTATAAAATGGGGCAGAATAGGACCACTTAGAAAAGTAGGGCCGATAGCTTGTTTTCAAACACTAGAAGTTTTAAGCCTGCAAGAGACGGTGACCTGAACGCAGGTAGAGTAAAGTTAAATACGTTTACTGTTCGTCTATGTTGCAGTCGTAGATCGAAGGATCATACTCTTGAAAATCTGAGCCCAGAACCCTTTTGTGGCTTTCTGAAGCAATCTTCCATATTCATTCATTTTATATTGTCTTACGTCTTATAATGTATAAAATAAATAAAGTTTTTCAATTTAAAGTCATATAAGTTTATGATATTACTGAAACGAAGTAAAGAACCGTCTCTGTAAAGTTCACCTTTCATCAACCTGAGAGGTTGAATAACTATATATTTATCGCAATTAAACCTTAAAATAACTTGTCAAGGAAATAGTAGCTGTTGCCATATATTTATTTTACATCCGCTTAAACAATTAAAAATGCATTTATTTTGCAATTATTCAACAAGGTTTATTGATATAATTTAAAGGATCAAAACAAAAGTTCTGTGTATAGAAGAAGATTCACAGTTGGTACCATATCGAACGTAAGCATCACACGGAAATAAGAAATGTTACTTCGGGGAGTAAACACGTGATATAATATATATAATTGTATTTCATTCAAATGTAATGGTACTAGTGATATGACATTTCCTGGTATTTTTCCTAGTTGGTTACCTATTCGTTAACACAGAAAAATTAACGCACACACTTTCCTGTATACTATCCTCAGTTCTCCATACCCTCCTACTTATTTAACAGAACATTTTCAATTCTTATACAATAACCATAACCATAATCTTTGCTTGTCTTACAATCTCCTCCTCCTTTGTCCTTCTCACACTACCGGCTTTAGAGGCTCTTCGTTCTTTGCCCAGTCTATTCTCTTGTGGAGTGCGTTTCTTCTTTAAGTCAGGATAACTAGAAATAGGTACACTTTTAAGTTGAAGGTAAAATAGCTTTTACTAGGTGAATTTGTTTGTGAAGTCAACGAGGACTTAGTTCATCACATATCAAATTGATATACTTTTATAATGGATATGTATATATATAAATATAGACGCATACTTGTGTGTTTATGTATATATTAGTCATTCCTAATTTATTAGTAGTATAGTTACGCGAATTGTTGTGTTTATTAAAATTACTAAAATCGATCACTTCCTCTTAAGTGCATCTATGTACCTCATATTTTTACTGCATTACCAAACTGGCAGAAAATGCCTTAGACATTAAGTCCGCCGATGCACGTATTTGTGCATAAAGTAATAAAATAAACATGTTTATCAGTAGTATCATCAATTTTACTTCTGATATTTTTGACCCAAAATTTGCTAGTGTCTTTGCTGCGAAGACTATGACTTTAAAAACTAAAAAACTAAAAAATCTCGAATGAGTAAAAATTCTTGCAATAAAATAAAGTTATAGTTAAAACCATCATGATATTGACTGCACGGATGGTACAGTGGTTTGAGTGGTCACCTCACCGTTTACTTTGCTATAAATATTGTGGATTCGATCCTCATAAATGTTGTTCTGAGTTTGGGTATACTTGGGTGTTCTTAGTGTCAATTTCAAGTATACTTGTAAAGCTCCCAGTTTTACACCTCATATTCCTAATTTGTGTGCGGCCTTTTCAATTAAGAATAGAATAATAACCATTTCATTTATAACTGACTTCAAAAAAGGAGGAGGTTCTCATTGCGACTGTATTTTTGTCATAACTTTTGAATGGCTGAATCGATTTTTATGATTCTTTTTTTATTTGAAAGTTGGTGCTTCACGCGTGGTCGCATTTCAATTTGGTCCAGTTCTTAATGTCGTTTTTTTTTATAAACTTATTGATTTATCTAAAATTAAGGAATTAAACAAACCCGAAATCAAAAAAACTTTTAATCTCAACAAACATTATTATTTAGAGTAGACCTATTAGAACTCCGGACCTACGAGTATTATGATATTGCATTGAAATGTCAGGTGCTCCATATGTTAATTGTTCGTTTCAAACGTATAGTATTTATGTAAGCACTTATTTTGAAAACATTTATTTTCGACTTTTTTGAAATCTACGTCAAAGTGCATAATTTGTTATTTATCGCTCGGTTTTTCCAAATTTTTTTTTTGGAAAATATGACATTAAGATTCCGCCGCATATTTTTTACCTTGAAGCCTGTTTTCTTAAGAAACCTCTTTCGATTATCATTACCACATCCTGCAAGTTCATCACGATTTGGATTAAGATAATCATTATCTGCGGTTATCATCTGATGTTACTATACTTGCACAGTCATAGTTAATTTTTGCACATTTACCGCCTCATTTCTCGTTAAATTTATCTGCCGATAAGGAAAACTGCAATTAACTGTCTGTTTCGCTATTTTAAAAATACTCATTATAAGTTTTTTTAAGTTTTAAAAAAATACAAGAAAATAACCTGACTACCTAAAGTTTCACAACGAAACTTGCCTTAGCTCTGGCGCGTGTAATGTGTAAGTGCACTATTAATCCTATGGATGTTGTAATAAATGTAGGAGAGCCACGCTTCGGCATGAATGGGCCGGCTCGACCGGAGTGATACCACGGCCTCACAGAAAACCGGTGTGAAATAGCGCTTTCGCTGTGTTTCACGGCATGATTGAGGATACCGGAGGCCCATATCCCAATCTTTCTCCCCATCCCCCAAAGGCCGGCAGCGCACCTGTGACGGCCCCGATGTTGCCGTCCAATCCGTCCATTCCATGCCGTCCGTTGCGTGTCCATGGTTGGCGGTAATCGCTTACCTAAAGACGAAATGTCTGCTCGTTTGCCGTTAAGTCCATAAAAAAAAATAGTCGACTTGAAAACAAACTAAGCAGGACAACAGCACTGCAAAGAGAAGGAAAACTTGAAACAAACTAGTAGTAAGACAGTAGGCCAAAACCTACTTTCTAAGTAGATACCTATGTCCAGCAAAAGACTGTTAGAGACTGTTTAGTACCTTATTTTTATTGAGATTTAGGACGTGTGCAATGCAGAGACAAGAGATTCCTGATAAATAGTGCAAAATTTCATGAAGGATTTTCTTGAAAAGTAAAGGCAGGAACATTTTATAAACTAAAAACAACATTAAATTAGCAATATGTTGTAATAATCAGGATTACATTTCTTATGTATTTTATGACTTTATTATACAATATTTAGTGATTAAAATTTTAGGTTACAAACAGTTTTTTTTAGTTTTGTATGACGAACAGTTCCTTCTTTATTACGTAAGCCTTCGCTTGTTTTTACTTATTTTTACGTATTCTAATGTCTTATTTGTTTATTACTTTTTTACTATGCAATTTGTTACATTTTACGCACTTACTTTAGTGGTTTTATTTTAATTGGTATTTATGTTACAAACGTGTTAAAAAAGTTATTAAATTAGAATTCCAACTTTCCGATAACACACAGTTGGATTTGCAAAATTTTTACGTTGACCTACTCGAAATATTACTTGCACTTCACTATTTATCCGTACAAGTATCTCTTTACGCTGACTTCGTACCTTGAAAAGTTCACCGATGTACGTAAACATTGCAGTGTCGATTGTTTTAAAAAAATCGCAGTGTGCATGAACAGGAAACCTGCAGTTATGAAAGTTGGCAAATGCTATCAAAAACAGAAATATGTTTATGCAGTGGAAAAAGAAAGATTGCAAACAGAACAAAGCTTTTTTTACTCTTACCTATAGGCTACATTTCTATCTGTTGATATTGCTATAAATAAAAGAGTCTCGTAGCTATATACAGTATGATAAGAAATTATTATGATTTTATAAACGCACGCACAAATATACACATATTTTCTCCACACACACACACACACACACACACACACACACACGTCCATACACACTCATTAATACACGCACTAAAGGTATACATATCACTTGCTATACGTTTAACTTGGAAAGATACTGCCCTTATATTTATATTGTTAAATCACAAAGTTAGAAAATCCTTACCAGGTCATTCTTTCGGTATGTGACCATTCTTAATCTATTAATCAAGGGCAAGAAAAGTTCGGTGGAAATATCACAATTATTATATTATAATAGTGTGAAACACTCAAAAGAATCAAATATCTCTTGATCACCTTAAGGACTTTCATATACATACCAACTTTGGATAGCCTATAGGCCTATTCATTCTAGCTGGCTACTTTACGGTAGACGTAAAAGGTTTATTAATATCCGTTTATAGTGCCTACCTGCCTAATGTATATTTCCATAAGTGAATTTGTTTCTAGGGTTCGTGGTTATTTAGTAGGTTAACGAATAAACCACTTAATCACTTTCATGGATTTAAGAATATTAGTGTATCTGGACTAGAGAAAGATAGATTTTAAAAAACAACGAAAGTTAACGGGTATTGCTTATGGATAAATAATAATAGCTGAAGGAAGTCAGAGGTATATGTGTGACTCATACTGCCAGTTGTCGAGACATCCAAGCCGTAGTTCGTTTTTATATTAAACTGGTGAACTTGATTATAAAACAATTAAGTTTGAAGGTCTTTTATTTCTAGAATAAATCTGGCTAATATCGTGCCAATCTTAATTGATATATCGTTATACAGACACTTAATTATTCACCATTCAAGCTTAATTATTTATTCATTAATAACAGTTTTGTAAAAACTTCAAGTATTCTAAACAAACTCCTCTTTTGTAGAAGTTTGTTTAAAATAGGGTAAAAATATTTTCATATCTTATTAATACATAGATACGAGTAATTATGCTTATTTCGTGATTATACAAGTAGCATCACTACATAACATAATCATCCAAGTGTATATAATTTATAAAAAAAAAAATACCTTTTAACAAATTTAGATAGTTGCAAAATATTACACAAATCTGTATGCCTATACATTGGAGAATTTTATAATTTTGATTATTTGTCGAATTATTATCTCTGTTCAGAGTGATGTTTTTTTTTATAAATAGTTAAAATAGAACAGGAGTTGTGGTATTGCCGTTTCTTAATAACATTAAATATTATTAAACTTAAATGTAAAAGTGTAAATTTTATTATATTGTAATTTACTTTTAAGAATATTTGTGTGAAAACAGATTAACAATATGAAGTGTCACCATCAACCTCTATTCATTCGGTCGGTGTTAAAAGAGAGTTATCTATCTACAAAAAATAAAACTGAAGTCCTGTTTGAAATTTCAAAATAATAGATTTTCACTCAATGCATTTTACAGTACATACATCAAAAAGTTTTCTTTTTTGTCTGTCAGCTGATTCAATTTTGACAAAACTTTTACCGGCAGATAGCTAATTAACTACGGAGTAACTTTTTTAGAGTAACTTTGCCAAGCGCCTTTACTCGCGGTTATTATTGTAAAAGATGCTCCCTCCCACATTGCAGTTATAAAACATTGCGTAGCACGATAACATTTTATAATTGTATATTACATGCGTATATTTAAATAAAATAAATTAATAAATATTCCGGACATCTAACACACAACGCCATCTAGTCCCAAGCTAAGCAGAGCTTGTGTTATGGGTACTAGACAACTGATATAAATACTTATATAGGTACTATTTAAGTAAGTCACGTTAAGTTTGTAGCATATAACATTCTTGACATGTTATAAAACTCTCCCACACTGATTAAACCCGTAGTATAACATCATATAACATTTTGTAACAAATAGACAGAGACAGCTACGTATAGAATTGACTTAATACCGATCGCAGTTTGGGAAAGCTGCTCGGAGGAAAAAAAGTATGTTTACAAAATATGAAACCTTGCATTGAATTACCATTTATACAACTCTCAGTATTAAGTTAGAAAAAAACAAAAATCATCACAGATTAGACAAAGTAATGGGGACTTATAAATACATCCACTAAATAATAACACATATTTAAAACTAGCAAATTAAATGTTATTGTAATGTGTTATCTAAAATGTTATCACGCAACTAAGTTTCCGCAACAAATCTCTGTTCTGTTTTCTGACATACTGTAATCATTCACACACAAACAATCTTTTTTCCAATTAAATTGGAAGTAAGAATTATTTCTGTTACTGATACAACAACCGTTTTTGTAAAAAATAAATAGTGGCTTAGCCTAGTATATGTGTGTGTGTTTACCTGTGTCTTAAGTGAAATTCCTCTATAATAATTAATATTTCATAACTGTTGCACAACCATTAAAATCAAATGGTCATCCATTATCTAATTGTCATGTAACCTCTAATTAATTGTTTTTATTTAATTCATTTTTGTACGTAAGTAACGTAAACAATTTTATTTGTAATTTGGGTTAGCTTATTTATCTACCTAAACAAGTTTAGTGATATATGACTTGAAGGATCAGTTACATTAAATAAGCATGTAAAATATTTGTACTCATAAAATAACTTTAATATATTTATGTATCAATTAAATAATTTTCATAAAACAAAAAACAAGACATATAAAATGGTTTTTTTAAGTTACGTTTTTACATTGTTAGTGTGTGTAGCCTATGAAGAGTGATTCGTGGAGATAGCAATAGACACATGACTGTAATTTACTATACCTACATTAAAATTTCAATTCCAATATTATGTGCTACTTCAACAGTAAAAATATCCATTGAAATTTTATTCAATTCAACAGATAATTTAATGTCAATAATTTCCTGCATTGACTTTGGCGTAACATGCGAAGATTGCAACATTAGTACTTGCCAACGTCAGCACTATCGCGAAACTCTTGTATCTTAATGGTATCCTTTTACAATTTTAATGTTCATTTACTATAGGTATACTGCCTTGAACATTGCACTTTCTATATTTAGCTAAATACATAAGGATAACATAATACTATGTTCAGTGTAATTAACAAATAAAAATTTCAGGAAGTAAAGTAAGTCTTGTGTATGGATTGTTTATTAAGTCTTTAACAAGAGAAGAACTACAACTAATTTCTATTTTATTTAAACATCATTTAATAGTTCTTTGGTGGACATATACCTCTCCTCGGAAAAATGATGTTTTGTTGTTATTTTCTGAAAAAGATTTTTTGTGTAATGTGTTAAGAATATTAAGTAATGGAGTTCTAAGAATAAAATAAAATAGAGTTTATATTGACGCATAATTTACTATAACTTTCAAATATTAAAACTACAAAATTTAGAAAAGCAGTAAAAAAGGATGTAGAAAGGTACTGGCAAATTTTATCCTTACTAGAAAAAAGCAGAAAAGTTTGTTAGTTAGGTTGAATGCGCTAATCTCCGGAATTAAAAAAATATTCAGTGCTATAGTACTGTGGGTTATACCCACTTATCGAGGAATGTTTTTCGGTAATATATTATCCCGCTACGACTAAAAGAAGCGAAGTATCGATGAAAATTGTTGCAAAAACGGGGAAAATTAAAGCTTTAAAGCTTACATTACACGCGTTGTATAAACGATTAAAGTTGTACAAAAATAACGTACGAAAAAATTTGTTCCCTTAAAAGTTAAAAAGAAAACTTTATCAAACCTATGTCAAATACCACATTGGTAGTTTAAGGTTGTCTCACCATAACCTTTTCTTTAATAAACAAAATGTTTTCGCTGTTGCAATATCACGCCACGGGCAATGGGAGATGCAGACGGCTGCGTGGGTCAGTAACCAATAAATCCGATCTTGTATTGCCCGAATCCGACAGCTACCCGCATTCTTCAGTGGGTCGTCGGTTATCAAGAATGTTTTCGTCGTGATTAAGTGTTTAATCACAATTTTTATTCAAAGTGACAATTTCAACAATTTTATATCTTCTCCAAATGCATATTCTTATTTAATTAATTATAATACAAATTAGCTTATTTAAGTGCTTTTGTAATTCAGAAATTATTACAGTGCTTATCAATAATCTTGATAGGTATGATGCAATATAGTTGCTAATTCCATAACAAACTAGTTATGAAAATAAGCTGGGTGTACAACATATTATAATGATTAAAATTAATTCGTCAACAAACACAATAATCTGGATAAAACAAACAACCAATTGTCGATGTCGATTCTGAATAACATTATGTTGGGAAAGGCGAGTAACAATATTTGCAATGAAAATAACAATAATTTATTACAACTAAATAAATAGATCAAATTTAAAGTTATTATAATTAACATATGCCATTTTTATATCCTTGCTTATTTTCGTTTCTGGTATATCTAATCAAATTGTTTGATCGTTTTGTTTACTGTTTTTTTTTTGTTTTCATAAAATGTACTTTTTAATAATTTTATCTTTAGGTAGCATATGAGTATTATATACCTACAATAGTTTTAAGTATTTTGTTTTATGGTAATTTACGAACTAAGCATATTGTCTTACGAAGTGCTATTTTGATGAGCTAACTGTAACTAAGTGGTTAAGACAATGATACTATGTATTATACTGAATAGTATAGACGTTCATCATTGTATTTATAAAATTAATTATAAATTCATAAGTAATTCTGTCTGTTTGTCTATTAAGCCATCACGGCTTTACCACTTTTTTTTTTTTTTTTTTTTTTTTTTTTTTTTTTTTTTTTTTTTTTTTTATAGAGGTAGATATTATGATCTTGGAAAAGGAAGAAAGTAAATATATATTTTAAGGTTTGCCTTTGCAGAGCCTAAATAAATGTCTTTACTGTATTAATATTTTCACATCGTTATTGTGACCTTGAAATAATATACATTAAATAAATAAATGATAAAAATGCACTAAATATTTGTTCCAATTAAGTTTTAATTGTTTTTGGAATAAGAGTTATGTTGTTCAATGCATTGCTTAGAATAATAAGGAAATGCATTGGCCTTACGCTCGAAAGTACCTACAGGTACTTGGTTTAGTTTTCCCGGTCTGTTTCTGCACTTAGCCTCTTGATTGGGCAATTGTACCTGTAGTAGGTACTATCAGCTATACAAATTAGTGAACACTACCCATATTACACACACTACACGTATGAAGTGTGATTTTTATTTGCTGTTGGTTTTGTAGCATATTATGGCAAGTTTTTTTCTCAGAAACCTAGGTTTATACTTCAGAAAATAAGGTAACACTTGTGAGTAAAAAAATCTTCAACTTTTCAAGTACTAATAACTTTCTGTAACTACGGAATCTTCAGCGTGATGACGTAGTTATGCGACGGTCACGCAGAGGGCAAAGCGAACTGAACTTTCGGCAAGTGTGCTCAAGATATTACTTATGTCAGAGCAAATTCCAGGTATTATTATAAAAGTTTTGTAGGATTTAATAGTGTGGTGTATCGGTTTATGGGTGGGAGTAAACTTATGTTACGGAGTGAATTAATTCTGATCTATATCAATGTGTATCCCAAAATGTTATTTTATTCAAATATCAAATTCAGATTACTCTTGAACATTTCAAATCAATAAATACTTATTACAAAAATATATCATTCATAACATAAGAATATAGTATTTCTATCCTACTAATATTATAAACGCGTAAGTTTGTGAGTATGTAAGTGAATATATATATTGCTCTTCCACGCAAAAACTACTGAACAGATTTTGATGAAACTTTACAATACTATAGCTTATACATCAAAATAACACAAAGGCTACAATTTATAAAGACACTAGCTTCGCCTCGCGTCGTTGGCCGTGGTTATTGTCGTACCGCGGGTTGCACCGCGAGGTTCAGCTAGTATACTATATATCGATATTTATACATGTTGATAAGGGTTCTGTATATCAGTTCGCGTAGTCTAGTTGGCAGAAATTATATACGCGATTTATTCAAAGATAAAAATTTAAATATTCATACGTTGTGAGTTAGAGAGTTCGTGCAATTACCCGTTGTCTTGTCTTACAGATTGTATTACTTAACATTTGAAAAACTAAATATTTCAGACATCTTACACAGTACGCCATCTAGTCCCAAGCTAAGCTTATAGATCTTTTGTTATGGGTACTAGGCAACTGATATATAACCGATTTTTTTAATAAGACCTAAATACCTGATGACTGTGCCACATATACCTCTGTTACTAATTGTTCAATATTTTATATTGAAAAACTCTACTAAAGCCATTTCATTATTCAGTGTTTTATGCTAACACAATCAAAATTAAAACTACTACTATTATTATTTACGGTCATTGAAGAATTTATGTACGTACGGAAAAACAGATATAACATTGATTCTAACAATCAGCCATTCTTCTTTTTTATTGAAATAAGAAATCCTTTCGACACTGAGGAAGATATTGCAAAAGAAACCGATTGGCCTTAATTAACAAATGAAATATTTCTAGAAAATCATAAATTAGTTACCTGGTTCTGAATGCTAGAGAGTAGTTACATTCCCGTTTTCTTTTGAGATGTGTATTTGGTAGCTTTTACGATTGTCTAAAAAATCTAATTGATATTTAAATATTCGTTTTTTAAAAGTAATTAGCTATATTATTAGAACCATCCATTGTAAAAAAAAAATAGTCAAGTGCGTATTGGACAACGTGCCGTTTCGGGTTCTGTAGTTGCTTGGTGTAACCGTTTTAAAAAGAGGTCATATTGTAGGCGTTACAGGGATCTTCAGCATCCTGTATATTAGCAATATTAGCACGCGTATCATATATACAAATGAATAAGTTACGAATGTGTGGCACTTTAAGAGTACTTATGAGGTACAGAAAAAAAAGTGAAAAATCAGTCAAGTGACACAATAATTTCATTCTTCAATGTTAATGAAAGACATAAAGTACTTCTCGATGATATTAATGATATGAAATATAGTAAATATCATAGCGCCACAGGAAAAAAAGAAGAAACCCATTTATATGTTTGAGTTTAAAAACTCCTAAATAAAACATGTACTTTACGCTTGGAAATGTAAAATTCACCAAATTTTCACGACAAGCACTAAACTTTAGAGTCACGACATCGCATGTGTCCTTCTTTCCATAGATCTCGATAATGCAGTATATATTATTACCAATTATTCTTAAAGTACTATTAAACATGATTATAAGCACTACTATTGCCGAAATCACACCTGAGATGAGATATCTGGTTCAAACACTTAAAACCTCTCAGATGATTATCTTCATTTGAAACTATAACGTCAATCATTGATCAGCATTCTAATCAGTCTTGTCACTATTAATAAATCAATCCTAGTATAATGAAGCACGACCATTACCAAGAAAAGGTGAACTTAATATGTAATTGCACTATTAAAACTAGTAGTTTTCCCAAGAAATGGTAACCATGACACAGACGCTAATAAATCTACACAGGCCCTATTTAAGGCTTGGTACAACTGTTCACGTATCTCTTTATTGTTGTATTTTTCTTTGTGGCCGATAATATTGAGTAGGACAAGTTTGCACCAATTCTCTTTACCTAAATTTAGGCATTTTAATATCAACTGTCAGAATCATCGCCAGAATTTTCATTATCAAAAAAAAAACTTATTTTGAAGGTTACGTGTCTAATAATTCTAAATTTGACGTAAATAGAAAGAATATATCTCTCTATCGTGTGGCTTTGACTTCTTCCTACTTCCCTCCCTCAGTGAAAGGAGGTTCTCAATTCGTTGGTATATATTTTTTTTTTTTTTTTTATATTTTACTTATAATTACCTAACAACTATTGGACACATAGGTGATGGAAGAGCTAATGAACGTGTGAATTGTTGTTGTTGTGACCAATGGCACATCACGTTAAACTAAGCTGTAACGAGACATTATTGTGACATTATTGCTCTGAAGAAATATTTTGTGACGTAAATAAAAACTTAGCTCCACAATAGGATGAAATCATAATTGAGTAATTAGTGTTTTTATTACTCGGACAGTATTTTCTAACTGAGCAATATCGTCTAATTATAACAGTTAAGGCAATCATTTCATTTATGTTCGGTGAAGAGTGATCTTTCAAATTCATTGGGTATTTTAATTTAAAATTATTATAATTATGTTTATATAAATAAGAGATAGGTAATAATTGTAATTGACAAATAGCTTTGTTATTTAAACCAATCCTATTGGCATATGAAAGAATATTATGAGATATTCAAGAAGATGTACGAAACTATTCCATATATATTATATTAAACATTTTATTACATTATCTATGAATTTGAATTAAAGTTCATATGCATCTAATTTGCTTGTAGGTTTAAGCTAGTTACCGAGATAACTTATGAAGTATGTAAATACGACCAGTTTAAAACGTCTTAAGTTCAACAGTTCAACACGATGTAGGTTGAGTTTTCACCATTTTCGTTCAATATAACTTTTTGTTGGACAAACTGAAGATAAATTAAATTATACCAAAAAGAGAAATATACTTTTTTGTGATACACGTAGTTGATTTAATAATTATCTAAACTCAAACTAATTTTAGAAGTAGTATTTAAAAGACAATGAATCTAAGAATTTCAAATCCCTTATGATGATTTTATAACGTACCTATGTATTTTTATCTGTTTCTCTCTATACAAAATAGGAAAAATTTGTTGATATAGAAATCACCTATTTGTAGAAAAGTTGACAACATGTTATTTTTCCTTTTTTTTTTATAAAAATTAGCTCAACAATTTGCCTAAGGAACCCAGAATACCAATGCAAATCCTAACAATACAAACTGTATTAATGTTTACCTGATTAGCCGTTTGTTTACAAGCAAGATAGAGCAATGAACCATAATATTGCGTCATCCATACATACAAAGAAGTTTTTAATTTAAAAGGTTGTATTTATTAAATGTACTGCTTTAGACGGCTATTCAAATGAGTACGACATAAACTGTTAGTTGATTAATTAAAATGTTACTAGTACATACTACTGCACTATTAAAAATGAGATTTTGCGGTATTTTAATTGCTTAAAGAATGTTGCGGTTAATTAATTAGTGTTTCACAGAAATAGAATTGAGGTTTTAGTGCTAAGAAAGTAATTAGTATGTTAAGGGTATCGTTGGATTTGTCGTTCAAAAATATCAATTACCAACATTTTATATAGGGCTTTTAAAAAGTAAAAGGCATCGTGATGATGATTTTAACAATGTATTTAGAAGGAAATATAAAACGACAATCTGTGTGTCGATTTGTTTTAGAGTAAGATAGATGAAAAATATACCAATATATAACAACATGCTTAAAATAATATCAAAATAAAGAGCATACGCAGATGACCGGAATTTATCATTTGAGATATTAGTTCAGCACCCTTAGTTAAGTTGCATTCTACAAACGTAAAATCACAACTCACTCAAAAAAAAATCTTTATTCTAAAATTAAAAAGTGTACTATTACTATTACCTATATAATATCATTGACCTACATGCAAATACTCTCCACACTGGTCTGATCTGGTGGCTGTATTCGGTGGCAGAACCCCAAAAGTACTTTATGAATACGTTCTTACGGAACCGATGTATTAAGATTATTATTTGGTTTAGGTTCATTGTTAATATTTTTCTATTTTAAAAAGATTATTGGATTAAATAGACTAACGATAGTAGTTTTAAAGCCACCTTCATCATAACAAGTGAAACATTTACTTAATTTACATGACGCCATCCTGTAAATAATGTGTACAATAACGTAACGGAACTCATACAAAATGTGACATTTATTTTATGTAATTTTTGCATGATTTATGTTGTAGATCATATCTTTTGCTATTTGAAATGTCTGATGCAATAGGGGACTATTACGTACATCAGTGTTTGTATGTATTTTGATATTATTAATTAATTTGAATATTAGATTTATTCAAGGTTATCGTCTCAAGAAACAATTGCTTGTTTTTAACGTTATTTCTGAGGAGCACAGCAGCATTAAAAAATTGCATTGGCCCTATGACCATAAATACTTATCATAAAAAGGCTAAAACTTTCATGAAAAGCGGAGAGTGGTTGAAAAGTCAATTAAGCCGAGTATTGATAATGTCAGTTTGCGACCAGTATTAGTTCAGGAAATTACTCATCTAGATATGTTACGGATAATGAGAAGTATAATATGAAATACTTCTAAATGTATTAAGTAAGAAAAGTGGCTACAGAATATGTCAAATCAAAGTTATAGTTGAATTAATGAAGTGGTAGATTAGTTGCTATATTGTATTGTATTAAGTAAGAAAAGTGGCTACAGAATATGTCAAATCAAAGTTATAGTTCAATTAATTAAGCGGTAGACTAGTTATAATATTGTGTTTTAAGCCATAACTACAACAACTTAAGGAGTGGGCACAAACAAAAAAGGAAACAAAATAAAATATATCAGTCCTTAACTGCCTAACTTTCTTCACTGTGGCCATTAACATCATGAGTCCAATGATAAATGTATTATCTTGTTTTGCCTTTACTGTCTCTTAGTTTTTACTACTTTTATGAAGATGGAAATACCTGACGTTGTGTGTAGATTATTTTATTCTGAAATCCCATCAATCTTTATGCTCACTTTTTATATTGTTTACTATATGAATTCTGCCATGCTTCGGTGTGGTATACTGAAATTGCATTGGTGATAAATAAATAATCCTTGAAGCGGTTTGTATGTCATATTGAAACTTAAACTCGATCAATTTATAATCGTTTGAGTTTTTAAATTGCACACAAACTAATGAAATGTTGAAATACATAGGTTAAAATTGTAGAGACGTTCTACATTTCTTAAGAAAGTAATCGAATGGAGTAACATTAGTAATCGTACGACTTATAATTATGCTTATATTCTAAATATACACCACAAAGTATAAATCACTAGTATAGTCCAACTAAAGGTTTCCTGAAAGAGATTGCAGTCTGCGATGAGGCCGCACATTGTACCATTTTATTTGTTATTGTCTTCATAATATCTTTCATTTTATGGTGTGCAATAAAAAGTACCTATCTATCTATCTACAATAACGTCAGTCACTTTCGCTAATATTAAGATGCTAGTATAGATATATATAATTAACAGGAGCAAAACAGTTTATGTAGAGGTTATTTAGTTTAATGAGTTGAACACTTTGCTCATGTTGTTAAACATCGGGCGTTCATGAGCAAACTTTGTGTAATTAGGTTTTAACATGCTACTTCTATGCTTGTTTCTAATTATACCGGTATAGTTTTAGTACTTAAGTTACCTTTATTTATTCATTTAATATCTTTAATTACAAATTAAGAAACTGGTAACTGAAAGGTGCTGAATATTTTAGTAAAATATTTTTTCTGACAACAACCGAAATTACTAGGGTAAAACTGGGATAGATGCCGCAACGGGATAGATGCCTCACATACAAGAAATCTAACTTCCCAAAATTGCAACTAAGAATTAATAGTAGGGTAAAACCGGAATAGATGCCCCACTTTTTGAAAAAGCTTCATAATTTTAAAAATATTAATTTTAAATGGATAATTTCTGTGCATGTAGCTAGCTTAGTTATTTAAGTTGGATTATCATTTGTTTTTGCTGACCTATTAATTTCAGATTTTGTAATTAATAGGTCAGCAAGGTCAGGGCGGATAGTAAAACTAAGATTCAATACTTTTGTTGAACAAATAGTTTTAAAAAATTTTTATGGTTGTTTTTCGTAATTCAAACCATGTTTCTTGGAGAATTGCTGTATTACACAGTATGAAGGGCATCTATCCCGCACTGCAGGCATCTATCCTCCTTGTTATTTTCATGGTGGGGTAACTATCCATACAGGTAGGCGTCTATCCCAAAAAAAGCGTTTCACAGAAACCTACATTTTGCAAAATCTGCAAACACAAATAGTATTCCAACTTAAATAACTAAGCTAGCTACATGCACAGAAATTATCCATTTGAAATTAATATTTTTAAAGTTATAAAGGTTTTTCAAAAATTGGGGCATCTATCCCGGTTTTACCCTAATTGTAGGATCAACCCGATTTGTCTGATGAAAAGAGTCTTTGACTCTTTTCTACGGAGTCATACACCTACTCCAAATTTCTGAAGTATCAATTTGTATGTAAATAAATTGTTTTCATATGAGTCATTTAAAGAAATATATCTTTTATTGAGTGGCGATGTTTAAATAACGTAATAACAATTGATAGTTCAGGTACACACCCAAAGGTCCACTTTTTACTGAAATAAATGTAATCTGAACATGGTAGGGATAGGTCAGTGTGGCGCGCGCGGCTGGAACTGCCGCAGAATGCACGCCAACGCGCTGTTGGTGCCGTTCTGCCTAACCTCGAAGCTTGGGTAGGAAGAAAGGACGGTCGCGTTACCTACCGATTGACGCAGATACTCACCGGGCATGGTTGCTTCGGTGAGTATCTGAATAGGATCGGACGGGAAGAGACGGCACAATGTTACCACTGCGCAGCCGATTGGGACTCCGCCCAGCACACGCTGGAAAACTGCCCTGTATCCGAACGCGGGGTCCTGGTCGACCAGATTGGACGAGAACTGTCTCCACCAGCAATTATTGCTGCCATGCTGGCGAGTGAGGAGGGCTGGGGCGCAGTGGTCTCCTTCTGCGAAGCTGTGATGCTCCAAAAAGAGACCGCTGAACGGGATCGGGAAAGAGCCGATCCCGAACGAAGAAGACGTCGGCGATAAGAACCGTCGACGGGACCGCGGGCCGCCGGAGGATGGGGACCTCTGGAGGCAGAATGATTGCTGCGGTCGGGATAGCGGCATTGCCGTGCAATCAGCCTACATTGCTGAGATCGAGGGGGGGAAAAAATTTCTCCCGGGACAGGTCCTGTTATGGCACGGCGTCAATTCGGGGAGGACCTGAAATAATATGGTCCGGGTCCTCCCAGAGTAGGGCGCCAGAGGCCGGTCGTCGGGGTGTTTTTTAGTGGAAACACCACATACTCCTGGCTCCTGTGTCCCCGAGGAGCTGGAGATCCGAAAGGATTTTTCACCACGTCAAAAAAAAAAAAAAAAAAAAAAAAAAAAAAAAAAAAAAAAAAAAAAAAAAAAAAAAAAAAAAAAAAAAAAAAAAAAAGGGATAGGTCAGTGGTTTTATTATTATTATTTTTGGTTAAAAGTAAAAATAGTTACTATGGCACCAGTCAAATTTCTTTTGCCTGTATGAAAATAAATTTTAAGTTTGTTTTCGTACAGTATTTTATCGCAAGTAAATTTGGATGAAACACTTTATTTTTATTCTTCAAAATAAAAAAAATTAGCAAACGAATGTAATCTTATAGAATTAGTAATATTTACTACAATTTTTCATTGTTCACTAACGATTATTTTACTGTTTCAAACGGTAAAATAATCGTTTGAACCTGTTTATCCTATAAAATGAAAAAGTTATCAAGAGTTATAGCGATCGCTTTAGTTCAATAGTAAGCTCATAAACATCTAACTAATATTCAAAGCCTTTTATGTAACTTTGTCTATTTGCGTTAACTTCACTTGAACTGAAAGGCACAATAAAAGTTACTGAGATCAAAACAAACTTGGAGGGAGAGAAACCATTAAATTGCCTGGAGATGGTTTTATAGTCGTAAGTTTGAGATGTTCCAATAGCCTTAATAATATGATATTTATAAGTTCTGGTAAATATTTTGCTTACACTTAATTTGTTATAATATTACTTAGGTGGCGACTTATTTAGTACAGCGGATCAGAATTCAACTGTCATAAAAATATCCATAAAGATGTTGATAGGCATAGGTTAATGATCGTTCTACGTATTTCATAACTATCGGGAAAATCAGCTTGTTTGATTGCTAAGTTGAAAAAAATATTGTAACATGAGTTAAAGTATAAAATTGCCGTTTTATAGTAATAGATATTTTGAATTGATATAAATCCTTTATGGTGTGAGTATTTTGAGTGATTTTTTTACTCATGATACATTTGACCTTTTTTCAGTAGCATGGCGGCGACCCACACCGTGGCGGCCTAGTGATGATTTTGCATCAATGGGCCTTCGGTCTTGTCCCGCCCCGGTATAGATGGCCCGTTTGTTCTACTTCCTTTGACCTACCTTTCTTGTTAATAAAATGTGCGACATTAGATTTGCGACTTTCAATTGTTTTTATTTCATTTAGCTTGACAAAAAAGATGGATACTTTGCCTCCTACCCTCAATACCGATAATATCGTATTATCGGCAAGCGTCGATTCTTACTGTAGCGAACGTAAACAATGCGACGTGTTGTTGTCAACCGCTTTGATCAAACTACACGACTATAATAATCAGGTGTAAAAATAACAGTAATGTATTTAGATCACGACAACTTGTCGAAAAATTCGACGAACGAAAAGTACAAATAACAGATCAAAGTGCCAAATTATTCTCGTTAACACCAAGTTAAAATAATTTAACCAATGGCTAATTCCTTACTGTAATGGATATTTCACTTGTAATAGTATTAATTAGTCCAACAATAAACATTTCGATGGCGACTGGGCTGGTTCGCTCTGATAAACGATTATTGTGTCGCACCACGCCAAGTTTAACATAATTGAATTGTACTCATTTGTACCAAGCTTTTAGCTTCTGATACTTTTACTTGCTATACTGTGACTACCCAATTATTTGTAATGCTAAAGCTTTTCAGTACTTGTGAAGTATTATTTCAAAACACGGCATAATGAGATCTTTATTATTCGGGGGTCTTCATTCTTTAAATTACTCGTATCACCATGGATTAAAGACGCGGGGTGTCGTCACGCCTGTCCATACCATGGTTGTTGTAAAAGCCATCTGATTGAGCAAACTATGGCACACAACAATACTGCATCATACAAAAGCATGTAAACTTGAAACAGACCTCATAATGAACCCATCTGATCAGCGTGGTAAAGTAAGCCGAAACTCCTTTTTTAAGGGTCTCTATATTCTAGAAATAGAATCTTCTTATTCTAAGAGATATTCTATTCTAGGAGAGATAGAGTGTGGTGTCAAGGATAACAGAGGTATCCTAAAAAAATTTTTTTTCAGGATTTTATTTTTCCTCTTTATTGGTATGTTTAGTATGTTTGTCCAGATTTCTCACACTAATTGTCTGTCAAAAATAGTGTAGATAGACGGACGTATTTGACGAAACTGTAAGGGTTACGTTGCCACTTTATGGCACTCTGAAAAGAATAAGTCGTAAAAGAGGGACTTAAGAACACATCAACTTTCTGCGATTTTAACAGAATAGTCACGAAAAACATTCAATTTCTGTAATAGGGTAATTTATTTAACACGCGCACATTTTTGTTTTCACGCGTCTTCTCCGAAAAAAATATTTCTCGCATATCCGCTACATTCAATTTATTATAAAGGTAAATAAATTGAATAAACATGTATGCCATTTTCACGAAATGTTACATGTCAAGTTACGGGGCACTTAGAATTCGTAAGTTAAGTCAATTATTATGACGTATTATGTGATTACTTTTATTTGCCCTAAATAATTGAATGGCGTACATTTGCATTGCCGTATTTCTATTTATTTTCGAAACTGATGCCTACTTCATCACCAACAGCCCTTAATAGTCCACTGCCGGACATAGATTTCTCTTAGTAAGGAGATTTTGGCATATTTTTACTTCGCTGGCTAGACGGGTTCCTTCTTATTGTACTGCCTCCATGTATGTGTTTTTTTTTAATATAGAGCCTACCAGAGTGACTCAACTCTGCCTTATGTAAATTATGAGTAGAATCTAAGAGTGCTTTCATACTCACTACGAATGAAGATAAACACACCTGAGTTGATGTAAGGTAATAAATTAGTAGTTTGAGAAACACACCATGATTTTTGAGAATAAAGTTGCTGTAGAAAATTCAATAAATAATAAATAAATATTCCAAACATCTAACACACAACGCCATCTAGTCCCAAGCTAAGCAGAGCTTGTGTTATGGGTACTATACAACTGATATAAACACTTAAATACTTTTTTGTTGTAAATACATACATATTATAAATAGGAAACACCCAAACTCCATACAAACATTTGGTCCGACCCGGGAATCGAACCCGAGACCTCAAGCTTAGCAGTCGCATACGCTACCACTACGCCACCGAGGCAGTCAAACAATATACATAGTCTTTTAACATTTACGTGGTAAAAACAGATGTTCGCAAGTTACCATTCATAATACCCCACAATTTAAATGATAATGCTGATGAACCTTCAAATTGTTGGAATGCTACCTTCTACTCATCTCTGGAAAAATGGAGTACTTTGACATTATTATACGATTTGGACAAATTCTACGATTTCATTTATCAATTTCCTGCGCCTGTAAAATAGAACGTCACTGCTATTATGCACAAAAACTTTTAAGATATTTGCTCAAGGCGTTACTTTAAAATGCCAAGCTTTCTTGTTGCAAGATTTTTTTGATATCGATGTCTAGTGTTATACTTTTCAATCTATGAAGTAATAAAACCTTTAGTATTTTATCAGTTTTTGAAATCCATTAAATTTTTTATAAGGAACGACCGCCACCATTCCTCCATAACCTTAGCCTTAAATCTATTTATTAATTTTTATTTTCACATTATTTTAATTTAATTTCAAAGTAAGTTATTTGGGTTTCTTAAATATGTATACTACTAATGTTAATTCAAACATACACATATATTTATGGGCCTGCCTAAGTTACTGTACTCTGCCGGATAGAAAGCACTTGGAGTGTGCCTTAACACTTGGTTGAAAAACGGTGTTTAAAGTCTGATTCACATGGTTGTTTCCTTACGCTGAAGAAAAAACCGGCCAAGTGCGAATCGAACTCGCGCACCGAGAATTCCATACAAAACCGTAGTTAATATGATGTAACTAAAAATTTATGATTTTCGCAATTGTGCCTATATCTGTGTAATAAGACGTTGCTTCGTACCATATTTCAATATCCTAATTTCATCGGAAGTACCCTGTAGGTTTAAACTTAAAAAAAACGTGCTTATGACTAAATAATTATTTTAATAATTATAGTTAACTATATGACTCAGACATTGCAAAATCTTATTGTTTTATTACCACAATTATTTATCAACAAACCCTTGACGTCTAATGATGACTAAACAGTCACAAAAAATTGTAGGTCATCAATATTATTTCATATTTCTTCACAATGAATTAGTGACTAATTAGTGTACTCGTATTTAAATGTAAAACATTCGACTCAAACTGCAGGCGAGGCTGGGTGGTAAGAAGACTTGAACAGTTTGCAGTTTATTAATGCATCCAGCTTTCAGAATATCTAATAAATTGCATTGACTTATAATCTTTAATTGCAAAATTTTCATCTACGAAACTCTTTTTCACATTTGGTTATATTTTAATCTTTAAAAGATCACACAGTGAATGATAAAAATCGCTAATAGTTATAAAGAGCTAGAATAAATTGCTGATCGGTACTTAATTATACAACTTAATCATTAAGCGTACATTGTAATTTCTTAATTAAAAATATATACGTGGATAGTTACTGAGTTGTACATAATGTAAGCAGTAATCAATAACTTACATTGTATTACAGTGTTTACAGCACATAAAGGTATCGTGCATAGCTCACTTATATTTACTACTAGTTTTTTCCACGGCTCTGCCCGCATATATATCGAATATTGCGTTAACGAATAGTCTATGTTCTTCCCCAAGAATCCAAATATCTCCAAACCAAAATTCATTGGAATCAGTGCAGCGGTTTAGTCGTAAGGGGTAAATAACAAACGTTTACATACAGTTACTTTCGAATTAATTTTATCATTAAGTTAATTGTAGTAGTATGGACAGTTACTTTGTGGTGAGATGAAAGCAATAAGTGAATAGAGTCGGAAAAGAAAGTAGGTACCGATAGAGGCAAAATCAATTATTTACTAAATACATGAAAATTACACATAGAAAACACCGAAACTCCAAAACAAATATTTGTAGATCATACAAATATTTGAGAGTCAAATCCAAGACCTTAAGCACAGCGTTCGCATGCGCCACCACTGGCGTGAAGTTATTACTTTCATCAGCAGCTTCAATAGTCCACTACTGTATATACGCCTCTCCGCCATCATTACGTACTTTAATTAATCTAAACCTATTATCTATGATCTTTGTTTCCAAGAGAGATTAGGCAGTGATAAATACCGATTTTCAGGAAATTTAGTATGCAGGGCTTTCAGAGGTTTTGATTTGGAGGTATGTATATACTCCGAAAAATAAATGCAGTAGTACCTGAATACTATTCAAGTAATACTTAATAGGTATGTGTTCAATATCGGATGAGTAATGTTTTTCCTTTTTTCATCCTTCTTTTAACATCCAACATACACAACAATATTCACAACTATTAACATGGTTCAAAGAGTCTGATCGTGAGCCTAAAATCTATGTATATATAAACAAAAACTAATTTAAATGTTAACACGTTAAATCACAGCATGTATGTAAATATACACTATGAAAGTATATTTAAGTATATTTACATAGGTATTAGTTGACGCGATGACGTTTAATATTTATGTGCCATATTTAATTTACACAATAACAGGTAATTAATTATAATATAATAGATAATTAATCAAAAACATTCTTGAACCGTTTGGGGTCGAGACGCTATGTTCATGGGGTACGAGTGCTCGCGCTATGTTTAAGCAACTACCTAAGCAACTGATTGAACTTCTCGCAGCATTGCTATTCAACGTGGCAATGCTGCCAGTCTTTTGGGTACGCTACTATTAGGCGAAGATGTGGAGAAGTTTTTTGACGCTTGCATATAAATATTGTTACTTATTTTCTGTTTTTAAAATAAATTACCTCTATATTTTTACAAAAAAGTAAATATATACACAGTTTATTTTAAGACTAAATATTTACTTCTATTTTCTAAAATAATATTACTAAGAATCTCGAGTTTCAATAAAGTCTTTAGAGGTCAAGTAAGATCTTAGTGTTATATTATCCTGGACATTAGTCTTTTTTTGGAACTGAATAGTATTTTATGAAATTATCACTTTTATTAGTTTATTTACATTTATAATATTTATTAAAGTACAGACGTCATTTCGGAAAACCAATGACGCAATAGTAACACTACGATTAAATAGGATTAAGAATAATATTGTTATATTGTTGCTTAGTTAGTACATATAAGTATTTATATTTGTATGTATTAGGTCTTTACCTATGAAATTGCCGTTTTGTATGCAATAAGTGAAAGTACTTATTTTTTCAAACTTTTTTATTTCTGTTATTCGAAGTAATCACCCATGCAATCGACGCATCTTTGCCAACGCATTGGCAGTTTATTGATGCCCTTCTTGTAAAAATCAGCTGGACGGGAGGCAACAAACTCTTCAAAGGCATTTTGTACTGCCTCTCGGGAATTGAATTTTTTACCCACTAAAAAGTTGTCTAAATTTTGGAAAAAGTAATAGTCGGTAGGTGCAAAGTCTGGTGAGTATGGCGGATGAGGGAGAGCTTCCAACCCCAGCTCTTGCAGCTTGGAGACTGTCTGTTGCGCAGTATGGGGTCGCGCGTTGTCGTGAAGGAGCAGTGGGGACGACCGATTGACCAAAGCTAGTTGCAGATGTGCAAGCTTCTCCATCAGTCTCTCCAGTTCTTCACAGTACACATCTGCATTAATGCTCATCCCGTTTTGTAAAAAGCTGTGGTGAATCACACCCACACCAGACCACCAAACAGTGACCATCACCTTTTTAGGGGTCATTTTTGGTTTAGGGCATTGCTTTGGTGCTGAACCAGGGTCTAACCAACTTGCTGAGCGCTTTCGATTGTCGAACAGAATTCATTTTTCGTCGCACGTAACTATTCGTTTCAAAATTCCTTCATTTCTTTGCCTGTTGAGCAGCGAAAGGCAGGTCTCGACGCGTACGTTGCGCTGGCGATCGTTAAGGTCGTGGGGCACCCATCTATCAAGCTTTTTTACCTTGCCAATTTGTCGCAAATGGATCAATATTGTTTTGATGCTTACATTAAAAGCTGCTGCTAGCTCAGCTGTAGATTGAGTTTCGTCAGCTTCCACAATCGCCTTTAATTCATTATTGTTAACCAAAGTCTCCGGACGACCACGAGCTTCATTTTTCAAGTCAAAGTTTCCAGAACGGAACCGGGAAAACCAAGAAAGGGTTGTGCGTTCGTTTGTACAGTTCTCTCCGAAACGTTTTTGATGTTACGTGCCGTTTGTGTCGCGTTGGTGCCACGACGGAACTCATATTCCATAATTACACGAATTTTTAAAGTATCCATTATGACGAAAAATGTTCAAATGTAATGAAAATACAAAGCCAATCAAAAAACAAAAGATTGAGTTTGTAAATAGAATGTCATGGTTTTAAAACAAAATTAATTTGAATTAAGAATACAGAGCCATTACAAACTTTTTTTATTTGAAATGACCAGTACTGTAGAAACGCAATTTCATAGGTAAAGACCTATTATAATAATGTATTTTAAACTCTTTATTTTTAAACGAGCAGACGCATTGAAATATTTTTCTTAATAATGTTTCTGAAATATGTATTTTTAATCTAAAGCAATGCGCTAATTAAGAATAATCTCAATTGCGAATATCAAGAAAATGTAAAGGCAGCAGTAAATAATATAGCTATATAAGAATTAGTGATTACCTATAAGATAAAGTTATTTTTACAAGTTTGTACATATATATTTGTGGTTGTTACGACCCAATAATTTTATAGATAAATATAGTATACTATCGGAAAATATCTTTATTTTAAGATTTTTACGTTTTTATCTCTTTTGACAGTATTTCCTCATTTGTAACGCTCTTTTAAAGTACACATGTTTACAGTTTCAACACAAATTATATTTCCAGAAGCTGGATATAACTAGGAAGTAACACATTTTCATTACTACTTAGGTATTTAATCTTATAGTTGCCTAAGGAAAATTCCTTAATTCCTTTATCTATGTTGATGTTTGTTACAGCTGAGATGTTGTTTTACACTTTACATTTCTATTGAGCAAATCCCATAACAGATAACAGGTACAAAATTAGTTCATTATCTATGGAATAGGTATTAGATAATTACATATAAAATAAGTTAGGTAAACCATCAATTAGTTCAACTTAGTTCATTGAAGAACACACTTCAAAGATAATAAATAATAAAATATTAAATAAATCTTTAAGAGTTTTTATTTACTTTATAAAAATGGCTACAGAAAAAGATGTAAATGTCATTGAAAATCAACAAAACAAAGCAACACAGAAGGTTGAATATAATGATTTACTATTATCAGCGGGTGAACTTGGGCTATACCAATGGATATTATTATTTTCTACATACCCTTACTTCGCTTTTGGAGTATTTGTATATTTTTCTCAAATATTCATAACTGAAGTATCACCAAATCACTGGTGCTGGATACCGGAATTAGAAAATATGACTGACATTCAACGAAGAGACCTTGGTATACCTAAAGACGAAAATTCAAGGTTTGGATATTCACATTGTGAAATGTATGAAGTTAATTGGACTAAAGTATTAACGACAGGACAGAAGCCTGATGACGCATGGAGTACAGTACCATGTCAACACGGATGGGAGTTTAATAAGTCTGAAATACCTTATCCTACCATAAGTATGGATCTTGAATGGGTTTGCCAAAAAAATAGTTACCAAGCGACGGCTCAATCTATATTTTTTGTTGGTTCTATTTTCGGGGGAATCATTACTGGATGGATTGGTGATCACTATGGAAGAATACCAGCTATTACAACTTCTTGTCTTTTAGGCTGCATGGGCGGTCTTGTCAGTACCTTTGCTCGAAACTTTTATGAATTTACTTTGGCAAGATTTGTGATGGGTATGTCGTACGATTCTTGTATGATTATGGTATACCTCCTTATTTTGGAGTACATTGGACCAAAATATAGAACACTTCTGGCAAACTTGACAGTTGCTATATTTTACTCTCTAACAGTAACCGCATTTCCATGGGTTGCTCTGGTTTGTGGTCACTGGAAAACTATCTCTCTAGTCACTAGCTTACCTTTAGGTCTAGCGGTACTAACGAAGTGCATTTTACCAGAGAGCCCTCGGTGGTTGTTATCTAAAGGAAGAGTGGATGAAGCTATTCAGAAACTACTTGTTATTGGTCGGATTAATAAAAAAGAAGTTTCAAATAAAATAATACTACAATTTAAATTATCATTTACAAATTTCAAAGAAGAAGGAAATCAAAGTTTCTTGGAAATTTTCAGAAGACCATTACTACGAAAAATGTATATCTTGATTTGCTTAGAGTTCATGTGTTGTGTTATAGTATTTGATGGGCTAGTGAGAAGTATTGGACAGTTGGATTACAACTTTTTTGTGTTCTTTTCATTGACATCATTTACTGAATTACCTTCTGTATTTATAGTAGCATTAATTATGGACTATATTGGAAGAAGATGGCTGTGTATATTCTTCATGGGCATATCCTGTATATTTTGTGTATTGATTGTATTAACTAGTGGTGTACATACTATTATCTGTGCTGTAATAGCAAGATTTGCAGTAAACATGGGACACAGTGCAGCTACTCAATGGGCACCAGAGATTCTTCCTACATCAGTAAGAGGTTCAGGTGTATCTATAGTACACATTTGTGGATATGGTGCATCATTTTTAACCCCATATATCGTCTATTTGAATATATATATTTATTGGCTTCCATTAGCGGTAATTGCTGCAATAGCTGGACTAGGAATGCTGATTGCTTTAGCGTTGCCAGAGACTGCTATGAGAGGTATGCCCCACACGTTTGAAGATGCAGAAAATCTAACAAAAAATCAACGATTGTGGACATTCCCAATTTTAGAAGCAAAAAAATTAAAAACGGCGCAAGTAGAATAGTCAAATAACTATCCTATGAGTTACTATTTAAATTCGAATTGAGATTACACAAATTAAAATATATATTAAAATAGAAAAGTCTTTATATATTAAACATACGTTTTAATATATTTTAAATGATTTCTTCAATCCTCTTTTAAGCGGTACAAGTAGTAGGATAGGTAAAAAACATATTGTATGTGTTACGGAGATGTTGTAACAAAGGAATCAAAAAGTGTGTCAAAATTAAATTGAAATGAATAATGTAAATCAGAAGTAAAAGAAAATGCGTTTTACTATACTGTACGTAATTCCTAGCATAAATATAACATTCTGCTATCTGTCGACATCTCCTCAAACCATTTTACCCGACTACGGCAAAACCAAAGGAGGGTCATGATTGGGTATGTTCATCTGTTCCCTCAACTAAGTGGTTAGAACTAGGTAAAATAAATATCGCTAGAAACGTCTTGATCGTCCGCAGGTTATAGGCTATATGACGTGTCAATGCATCTAATGTGGCTCCCTCTAGCGGTTATAGAGTACAGTGTAAAATATGCCGTGTTTGATATCTTTAGAATATTATATTATTAGCGCCGGACGGACGAATGTAGTAAGTCACAAGCAAATGCTCGTGACTTTGTCCGTATGTATTCAAAAATTTATATATTTCTATGGTTTTTAAAAAAGGTAAAATCTAAAACCTAACTACGACGTTTTTTTTTCCATAGTTCTATTTACAAGATAGGCTATTGCTGCATTATTTAGATTTACAAAATACCTCTTACTAAAATTTTAATACTAGTAATACGAAAATACAAAAATCTGCAACTAATAGCAATTTATCATCATCATCAACCGCCTTTTCTCCTCTGATAGACAAATCACATAGCCTCCTAAAAAGGACGTTTTGGCCTGCAAAACCACGCTGCGCTGGCTAAATATTCTTATTGCAGTTCATGATTTTACAATTGTCATTTTTGGACAGGTAAGAATATTGCATACTTAAACTTATGACTTTTCGGTTTTAATTGTAATTTTATTTTTATTTTTCATTATAACTTTGATTTTGACTCAGTGTTTTTAACGTTAATTTAATTTTAGATTTTGACATGAAATTATATTGTCTGTAATAAATAGATATTATTATTATTGCACAAATAGTACACATATTTTACATTTAATTGTATTGTCTTGGGATTGTACGAAAATTAAAAAAAAATCTTATACGTATATTTTTAATAAACATGATTAAAAACAAAACCCATCAACTCAGACAAAGGAAATTAGGAAATGTATCGTAAGTATTGGGTTTATACAAGAGTACAAGGTGGCAATAGTAACAGCGTTTGTATGATCGAAATAATGTGAAGGTAAATCATAACATTATAGTCTACGACGAAGAAGCGGACTGCATCATGTGATACATCAATGTATATACCGTTGCTGGAATTAAGAAGGTTTTCTGTCAAGCAATAATGTAAGGTAAGTATTAAAAGATAGCAAAAATATTAACGCTCACATAATTACAATAAGCATTGCTATCCCACAGATGCTAACTCATTTCTACTCAAACTGGGATTGTTACAAAGAAGTAGACATTGTCTAAAACTTTAATCATCGTTGACATTATAACAGAGTTAAAAACTTTTGAAGTTGCAATTTATTTAACATTTGTTGAATAAGTAACATAGTAACGCAAGGAAAAAATATTTCTAACTAAGCGTAGAAAGTAACCTGACCACAATCCAAAAAGTGGGTACCTAATCCTTGGCTTACTAGTTCCTACAAATTTTCTTAAATCTCCCGTTTCCGAGCAATTGAAATTGATTCAAACGGGTCAAGTAATAGCCCACATTCACGGAACTTTTGATAAAATGGACCAACCAGGAATAGAGCATTACGCCGCTCCATTGCCTATTAGCCGTTCTTTCTTTACTTTTGTCGATTTATTTCGTCGAGCTATATTTTTGGGACAATGCTAAAGATTGGATTTTGAAGGAAATTAGATTTTGTAAGAAAACTTCTCTGTGTTAGAAAATCATAGCATGGTAAGGTAAAACCAAATAAAAATAACTGTAAGTATACTAAAGTCAAAAGTATAATAAATAAATAAGGAATCTAAAGTAATAGTTAAAGCTTAAAAATATAATTTTACTTGTCTTTTTAGATTTACTCGAAAGTAAAAAGACAAATATACGAATTACATGTTTCGAAAGTTGCCTATAATATTTATTTAATGAAAAGTACAAATTACTTTTTTAGCCAAGGTGCTTCTAGTTTATTTTATTTCCTTATTACTTATTATTACTTTTCAACTCCTGCCATATTTCACAAAGTTGGGCCATCTTAACGTGAGTTTCTCTAATTTTTCAAACTATCAATACTAATACTCATTTTTCTGAATCCCATATTTCATTCGGTCCTTCAAACTTTCGTTGTTCATATTAGTTGTAACTAGTACAGTTAGTTTCTAATCTTATGCTTGCTGCATGCTGGTAAAATGTCCTATTGTGCCATCTTATTCATTACAGATTTATAGTCACATTATATCGCCTACCGTTAGATTTACTCTAATTATTATACTTGAAATGGAGGTTTCGAAACCAAATATAAAATCTTCCATGGAAATACCTTTGAACAGAAATTCTAGAAATTAAATCGTTGTGTTACATAACATAATATTTTTAAATTTTGGTCGTTTCCTATTGATTGTATTTTTAATTGTAATTTAATAGGTTTTTGTTACACAACATTTTTTTTGTTTCCTTATCAATTTATTAGAGTTGTCATAATCTTAGGCAATAACTCCTATTTAAAAATTAATTGTCAATTCATTTATTGGACATTATAGTTGTTCTACCAAATCCATTGTCATTTTTCCATCTGTTGTTGTATCTCAAATACACATGCTCGTGGGAAAGTGAATTTAAACCTATTCACTTAACTAAATTAAATATGAAGTTTCGACAACTATTAACCACGTGGATATTAATATAACTAGATAAAGAGTTTTCTGACCCTTTCACTCTTTTAAATTAAAGCATCTCAATTATAATGCCTATATTAGTAGCAGAAGGTAATTTTGAATGTACAAACTTCGAGAGCCATCAAAAGGGGTTTTGCCGTGGGAGTCATCGAGGGATCGGACTAGAGAATACCATGGCCTTACAAAATACCGGAACTCAATCATTTTTACCGAATAATCCTCACCTAGGTACTTGTCTTCAGTTCTCCTATCGCAATAAAAGAATTTAAGCAACTTTTTCTATAACAAATGTAATAATAAATAATGTGAGAAATAACACGAACTTCACGATCAGGGTGGTAGTTTACGGCTGTTTTCAGTAACCTATCTGAATAAAACTGAAGAAAGTCTATATATTTTTTCAACACATTTGATTCCATACTTTTATCTTAATCAATTTTTATAACAAGTTTTAGTTGTCAAAAAAAACAGACCTCTCTCACAAATCAATCTCTTCTTTAGGTAGATTTAAACCGTTTTCCATAACCTAGCTTTCCACTGCGCTGAGTGTTATATGTTATAACCCCATGTGGGACAATTTCTATGATCCATTAATCGTGGTTCTGAGGCTGCGTGTTCTTTGTGTCCATTTCATGTGTATTTGTAAAGTCTTCCGCAATACAAGATTTATTCCTATTACAGAAAAAATCTTCTTAACGAAATAAAACACATAAAAGATCGCAAGAGAGGTTTGATTGTTGGCAAGGAGTATTTGAATTTTCTATACCTTGTACATTAAAGCGCGTATCACTTTTATACGGATTATTCACCAACTTCATACACAAACTTAATTCGACAATCTTGATTAATAATGCTCTTTATCGCTTATGGCAGATGATGGAGGACTTCTCAATAATCGCAGTTAGCTTATAATAATATTAATCCACCGAAAGTATGATCATAATGGGGATTACGCTATAGACAACGACACAGTTTATTGGCGTCTTTACTCTCCACTATCGTCAAATTTCTTATGCTTAGTCTTTAATATACCTTTTCCTGTCGATGATTCTTGTATTCTTTATTTACTTACTGTCTAACCTCTGAAATACGTTCTTTAAATCTGGACGTAGGATTTTATTTTCGAAGTAGGTACGATAGCTTTAAGCATTTTTTTTTCTTTTTCTTATACCAGAACAGTGTGATTAACGCTTCTTCAACGTATTTATCTATTGTAATATGAATAACAATAGTGTTTTATAATGTGTTATGATTTAGCAGATTTGTTTATTTAACAATTTGAAGTTTAATTTGAATTGTTGATCTGCAAAAGTATATCTCTGCGTCACCCGAAGGTAGCTTCCAGAAATAACATTTATTTTTTTCAGGATCTGAAAATTATTTAATTGCTTATTAATTCATTTCCCTTATTTATTCAAAGAGTCAAAACAGTCGATAAAGACGTCCGCTGTGTAAGAACAAGCCTCGACCGAATGACCCTTTTTGCCATAAAAAAACCTTCTCCTGATAAATTAGAATTTTGTCGGTTGTGCTAAAACGACAGGAAAGGCTTGATATGTGTACTTAGTGAGCAATAAAGATTATGTTATTAATTTCGATTAACTGTTAGGAAATAGCGGCTCATTAAATCCACCTTGTGCATTATACCCACTAAATAAACAAAAAATAATTTATGTTATTCCTATTTATATAATATTATGCAAACAAAAACGTTTAAAAGTTAATTATTAATCAATAACTCTTAATGATGATAATGTATTCATATCTTGATTTTAATGTAGTTTATACTTTGAACATTGAAATATTTTAATGAATATACTGTATTACTGTAAAAACTAAGTTAGACGTAAGGTTTACCCCACTAACTAAGCGATTTTCAGTATTTAATTGAAGACGTATTTATTATAGTTGACCAGATTTTTATTAACCGACTTCAAAAAAGGAGGAGGTTCTCCATTTGACTGTATTTTTTTTGTTTTTTATGTTTGTTTCCTCATAAATTTCGACTGGGTGAACCGATTTTGATGATTTTTTTTATTTGAATGCTGGTGCTTTTTGTGTGGTACCATTTGGTTCAGTTTATGAAGTCGGTTTCTTTTTTGTTCAAATTTGTGAATATAAACCAAAGGCTGCCTAGTCTGTCTTGCCTATCTGCCTACCATTAATTAATTACTACGTTTAACATTTACTACGGTGGGTCCGTTGTTGATAGTTAAATAAATTTGAAACAATACAATACTCGTATATCATATAATCTTAATTTAATGACTCTCAATATACCGATTTCCTCGACTATTCCTCGATTTTTTCGAAATCTCTATTAACTGCCCATAAGAGCTAATGTAAAATATACCTTCTACATTATACTATTTGTTCAAAACCATTCTATAACGAATTTTCAATCATTGCAAAACTTAAATTAAAGAAAGTATTATATACCTCTATTTAATGATTTCATCAACTTAACCTTTACGTAACGAGTCTCGTCTGTTATCTATATTCAATTTCACAAGAAATTCATGTCTCGATAGGTTCAGATTCGTTAAATTTTTCGTAAGACAATTATTATTGTATGGCGTTCATTAAAGTTAAAGTTTGCAATGACTGATAAATGAAAAAGGTGTTCCATAACCGTCGCATTTACACGGAAAATAATAAAGTATGTAAACGTGAATCCCATTATGAAAAAAATTGTCATTGTTAAAAAGTTCTTAATTCCCACTCGGACATTGGCCACAATTTTAAAGTTTAAGGATAGGTTTTCAGAAGAAAGTAGATTGCTTGCAAACAGTAAAAGATTAAAGTTAGTGAATACACGAATACTTAGGAATGTATTTTAAAATAGTTAAAACAGTGCCGGGACAAAAATGTGGCAATCGGAGCCTTTATTGTTCAGGAAAAGCAGTATCAAAATGTGTTTCCATTTATTAGTAGAAATCGCTCGCTTTAACAGGGAAATCAGATTAGTACCTACCTACGTAAATCTAAGATTGATATTTATTTTAATCTTTTTAAAACGAATCGTCGACCGACGGGATCTCTGTATTACGAACTTCATTGTAACAAATTATAATTACTTGATATAGCGAATTATTTTTGTAGTCCCTTCAGTTTGGTTATATCGAGGTTACCTACACTGTATTTGAAAAATACAGTGTATACTTGGTACATATAATATAAGGTAACATTAGCGCCATCTATAAATTTCCCTTTGAACCACATCTAAACGTAGACATCTACCGGAGGTAGGTTTTTTGTAACATGTTTTGAGAAAGTCATTCATTCCACTATATTCGAATAGATGCCGCTGTATTCAAGTTAATATAGAGTAGGCAATGACGTAAAGTATTGCTACTTTTAAATTATCATGATATGAGTAAATGATGGCTTATAGCTACTCGTTATGGTGTGAGCTGTAAAAAATCAGTGAATATTAATAGACTCGATGGCATTAAAATGTTACTAAACTATTTTTTTACTTATTTCAGTAATGAGTAAATCAATATATGAGTGTGGCTTCTACGAGTACTTTATAACAAACCAGTTAATTGTTGAAACGAAATATCTCATAATGGTACTGAAACGTAGTGAAATATAATAGATCTACGCGTTGCAGTAAAATTAAGATTTCTACTCACGCTCCCACGTAGGCTTGGAATTAGGGTACGGCTGTCGGACGGCGCGATTATTGATTCGTCCTATGCGAAAATCAAACGGACAAATGCGGGTGTTATACCATTGCGAATAAACTCGACTGCTCCAGGAACGTCAATTATTTGGATTCTTTACGTTACAGGGAAGAATCTAAATATTTGATTATTAAGAGTACAATTACACGTATTATAGATTTATTTAGTAGATAGGGTATGCATAATGGATAATAGAGTAAGATCCCAGAGCAATCAGACATAACTTATTTTCACACGGATGAAACCTGAAGTTTTCAGTAGAGTCTCGTGTGCCTTGAATACCTACGCGCTTTGTGGAACTTGCCGAGTGACACCTGGGCAGGTTCCAGGTGAGAAAGGTAACTAAAAATAAGAACTATTTAACTTAAATTCACATGGCTGATTTTTATATATGTCATGTAGAATATTATTTTAAAGTAATATCATAAGTGTCAGACACTTTTGATGGACCAGAGCTTTTGTCAGACGCTTTTAAGCCACCCAAAAAATAATTGAACTTAACTTATTTTTACATGTCTGATTTTTTAATATGTTATTGAAGTATTTATTTAAAAGTTATATTCAATCAGTCAGACAAATTAGAGTGACCAAACATCCCGTAAGACAAAAATTATTCAGCCAGAAGTATGAGGGCGAGAGCATTATGCATGCGCTTCAGAGTGAGTGAGACGTCCATAATAACTCGGTTCCCCTTACATGAGATTATTTGTGAGTGTTTTATTAAGTTGTTTGTAATAGTGATAATCATGGAAGAAGAGAAATCGAAATGTACATTTTGTAAAAAAATTCATGATAAACTTATATTATTCTCCGAAGAAATATTGAAAAAGTGCAAAAACATTTTAAAACAGCGAATAATCCATAACCTCAAATTCAAAGATGTAGTTTTACCGGATGACTTGTATGACGACAGTGGTAACCATCGAGAATGTTATAAAAATTTTACTATTCTGCCAAAAAAAAATTTTTCCGCCATACCAGAAAAACCAAAAAATTGTCTCGATTGATTGATTGTCTCGATAATTATGATGAATAAAAAATGATAACCCCAAATATATGCTATAAACTTATTTACTTTAATATTTATTAATTATTACCTTGTTAAAGTTAATTTTCTTAAAATAAAGATGCAAAAATCTCAGATTGAAAACAGTAAGTATTCTTAGTACATTTTTTTTTACTTTGAGGCGCATGCGCCTAGTGCTCTCGCCCTCATACTTCTGGCTGAATAATTTTTGTCTTACGGGATGTTTGGTCACTCTAATTTGTCTGACTGATTGAACATAACTTTTAAATAAATACTTTAATAACATATTAAAAAATCAGACATGTAAAAATAAGTTAAGTTCAATTATTTTTTGGGTGGCTTAAAAGCGTCTGACAAAAGCTCTGGTTCATCAAAAGCGTCTGACACTTATGATATTACTTTAAAATAATATTCTACATGACATATATAAAAATCAGCCATGTGAATTTAAGTTAAATAGTTCTTATTTTTAGTTACCTTTCTCACCTAGTACCTGCCCAGGTGTCACTCGGCAAGTTCCACAAAGTGCGTAGGTATTCTAGGCACACGAGACGCTACTGAAAACTTCAGGTTTCATCCGTGTGAAAATAAGTTATGTCTGATAGCTCTGGGATCTTGGACTATAAGAATTAGATATATCAGTCAAACATTTCAATTAATACAAACAGATAACTACTTACTTTTATTCAAGAAGGGTTGTACAACTGAACCAAATAACTTTAGGCCAATCTTAATCTTAACGGCTATTAGTTAAATTTTTGAAAAAGTTATTTGCAACAACTATTTCACAAACAAAAATTTTGCTTTACGAAGGGTCGTTCAACAATTAATGCTGGTGCAACTCTCTTAAAACATAGTGTATTTAGCAATCTCTCAAAAGCTTTTGACTGTGTAGAACATTACACACTTTCTCTTAAACTTTGGCATTATGGTGTTAGTGGTATTGCTTTGGAACGAATTGTTTCCTACAGTAAACAGTAATGCGGTGTTGTCGTGGGGTGGGTCATTTCTTTCCCTCTTATATGGCGAAGGAGATGATGGATGCTTTAGCCAATACTATTATTTTGGTTCGTTCAACTGTAACTCTAGCTTCTTAATACAGTAATGAATAGCTTATTAACAGTAGATTTTGCAATTTAATGTAAGTAGATGTGCACTTTGAATGATTTCAATGTTAAATAGGTTCAAACATTAAATATCACTGAGTGATTTTTTTTGTTGGTACATTAGCTTTTGTGGCATTTCAATAAAACGAAATTCAGGTGTCAACAGCTGGCATACTATTTACCTTTCATGTAATACTAATTTACCTGAAAATCTGTTTATGCCGATCTATGATTTTTAACTGTAACTTCAATTTAATATTCATAAGTATCACTTAGTGTCTTAATTAAATACATTATTTTGAATTCGACTTTGAAAAGGTTAATGGTTATATAAAATACTAGCTGTCCCGGCAAACGTTGCTTTGCCATAAAAGGGAATATATGTTGTAGAGGTGGGTCAATAAAAATCGCGATGGAAAAATAGGGGTTGATCGTAGAGGGTTGAAAATCTAGGGTTGTATGTATTTTCTAATGCTGCATCATAAAAAAATAGAAATTAAAAATTTTGTCAAAAAAAAAAAAAAAATTTAGGGGTGGACTACCCCTAACATTTAGGGGGATAAAAAATAGATTACAACCGATTCTCATAGATACCGGATAATCACAAAAAATTTCATCAAAATCGGTCGAGCCGTTTCGGAGGAGTTCGATTACGCACCCCGTGACACGAGAATTTTATATATAAGATTTACATCTAAAACCTAAGAACTATGGGTATATGGAAATATCAGTGTGTCAGTGTCAGGAATTCTCCCCGAAAACAGGGAAATTGTATTTTGTATCTACCACTGCTATTTATTTAATGTGCAACCTATAAAATTATGTACTCAAAGTTAAAGAAGATATCAAATTATAAATTCAAATTCTAAAATATTAATATTATTTTAATAACTAAAAAGGATAAAAATCAAAGTAGTACATTGGCCACAATTTTAAAGTTCAGAGATATATTTTCAGAAGAAAAAGGATTGAATTGATATGTTTTTAACTTTTTTTAAACGAATCGTAGACCAACGTACCCTCTTTCTAACGAACCTTACTGTAACAAATTACTTGATATAACGAATGATTTTGTCTCTTGGGAAATGTTAATCTTATTTTAGTGATGAGAAATTACAATATTTTTTCACTCTATTAGCAAAAAGACGTAGTAGTAAAGTAGAGATGTAGGAAATGTAGCTGATCAGTCTTCTGTGACGGACTTAGAATATAAAGTGTTGCCATTCTTTTTGATTCCGTGGGTGTCCTAATAGGCGAGTAAGGGAGCAAATTTCGCAAGATATTATAACTGTAAAGAGAAGCATAACTTGAAACACCCTACACCAACCTGGCGTACCACCTGTCAGGCCAGCCTGGTATATTGCCCTAAACCTTCTTGTTAGATGATGTGGCCAATATCCTGCACTGATAAAGATTGTTGATGTTGATATAAGATTAACATCCATATAATTTTTTCAATATGATAACGTGTGTTTGTACTTTTACAATAATTTACTCTACTAATTAGTACGAAGTTTTCAGCCATTATCGCCGATCACTGCTGAACAAAAGATTCGACTTGAGATTTTCTTTCAACATAATTATAAAAACTATTATAGATTATTATAACCGTTACAGCACTGTAGCAGCGACTTATATCGGGCTCTATTAATAGACGTGTGTATTAGAGCGAGAATCGAACATGTGAAGCGAGCGCACCACTCTACTGTGATTAATCGACACGAAACCTTTGTGGGATGTAACTCAGGCGTTAGCTAGAAACTTACTACCTATTTGAATATAACAGATGCTATTGTGGGATCTATATCTAAAGTACCCAAGTAAAGTTTATTGCCAGCAACTTCGCTAAGAGCCATTATTGTGCTGTATTGTTTAATATTATTACTTTTTAATATGATGTGTTCTATAGGTTTTAATTCTGTTCGCTTCTCACCCACTACCCATTCTCGTATTATAAGCACGATCATTCATTTTGTGTAGGGGTGTAATATTCTTTGCACGTGTTTAAAAATACATAAATATTTTTATCAGCAGTTTGGCTACCAC
This sequence comes from Spilarctia lutea, assembly GCA_916048165.1. Classification (NCBI taxonomy): domain Eukaryota; kingdom Metazoa; phylum Arthropoda; class Insecta; order Lepidoptera; family Erebidae; genus Spilarctia; species Spilarctia lutea. The sequence goes on along the minus strand of OU696478.1, from coordinate 11,017,053 downwards.
AAGACAGGTTTATGGATGGAATGTGTGTGAAATGTGTGTAATCATATTTGTTCTCTTAATCCTATTATTGACCGTTCTTAATGCTTAAAATTGACCCAAATGTTTTAAAAGATTATTAAAAAGCAAAAAAGGTAAATCCCATGTGTAAAGGAGAATTCAAGGACATAAGTGGCTTGGACTTAATGTTTACATAAGGCGGTAAAAGTTATTGTAAAGCTAAATAAGCTTTTTTTATTTATTGAAGTTTACCTAACACTCTGTTAATCAGGTAGTAATTAATTAGTTTAATTGACCATTTGTACATGCTAAACAGAAGGTTAGTAATAATTTTAAGCAGCTTATTTTACTCGTAGTAACTTGTTAATAATTTACTGAGTTTTAAAGGTAGGTTCTACAAATAAGTCATAGTAAAATTATTTATCGAATAACAATCATTTCGTTTTATCCCAAATATGTTATTATTAAATAGGTCGTCCTTCTTATGTTCGACTAAGGAGACACAATATTTTCGTGACTAAGATCCGACCAGGCATTGCCAATGAGTTCACTTTAGGTGTCTACGGGGCTAAATTAAGACAATTACCCAAAGAATCAGTAGACTATCCGCTAATAGACTTTTGTCAGCAGTCTCCCACTTTTTAAAACACTTTGGCATTAAATAGTCAGGCTCTATTAATTATATTAGCCCTCAAGGTCGTAGATCTAGATTAGTTAAGGTCTCCGTCGTAATTTTCGTATGCTTTACAACAAAAGCCATACATTTAAAGTTAGTTGCGATTGGACGATATTTTAGGTCAACTAAATACAATATAGTTTCGGGCAGTTTTGATACGTCATAATATCCACTACTCTTCACTCACCTAACGTGAATCTCGAAAGATTTAATACTTTTTCTAATTCTCAGGATCTTTTCTTTTAATTCTGAGGGCCCTCAAGACTTATTCAAACCAAAATCAATGAGTAATTGCGGAAACACTTTAAGATGAAGGTGTTCTTAATAATTACAAAAGACTATATGTCACCGGTTCAGTGGGAAGGGAACAAAAATTATCGCTTCTCAACCACGCGGCAACAATATAATGTAAGTTGATTGACATTATGACTACAAATTTTAATAAATTGTCGGATTTAATGGTCATGATTTAGTAACTTTCTTTAAATTTTTTTCAGAATTGTAATAAAAAACTAGTGTTACAAATTTTTAAATCTTAGGAAATTTTCTTGAAACAAAAATGATACCTAATTATGGCAGTGATATTATTTCGAAATGTTTTCTTAAAAATCTGGTTGGTTATGATTTTGAATAAAATGGCGCAAATTTTTATAATCATTTTAAACTTGCTAAAATACTTAATATTCCTTGCTCCTTTTCCTAAGAAACTATTCAAATATCTACGAATACAGGCCTTTCCAACACGACTTGTGCACATTAACTATTGATTGGCGACTAGTTCCATACACGTCACAATTCCCACAGGAAAATTCCGGAGTGCAGTCTGAATAATTAAGCGCAATGGTAAACGCAGTATATTTATGAAAAAGGTTTGCTGTATTATATGGAACCTTGTTTCATTTTTAGAAGGTTTTTGCATTATTAAAATGTATTGAAATGACAACGCTAACGGTAAACGCGTTTAAGCCTTAAAAACCTTCAACTCAGTTCTATTTAGCGAGTCTAATTATTCAGAATAAATCACGGGTTTTAGTGAAACTAGTCAAGCATCTTAGTCGCATAGAAAATTACAAAGATTTTCTACTCACATAAAATTTATTTCAATTTCACTACGTAAAGCATGCTTCTAAGTATCTATGTATTTCCTACCCACTATGATCCCAGGTCCTTTAAGCGGGACGTGAAAAAGCACCTCACTAGGCCCCATAGTCTGGGTCACCATGCTGTATTATACATGTTCGCAATGAGAAAGGATACCACCACTTTTGGGTTCCACTCATGCTTTCCAACAGGCAGAGTATAGTTATATACGATACTAAGTCATTTGCCGCATTAACGGTCAAATGACTAAGTATCGTACGTATCTAAGTATTAACTTAGAAAAAATGGGCTATCGCATGAAACATGGAAAATATCTGATTAAGAGCTTTTAATATAACATTTACTGTGTCATTTTCATTTCATTACCTGTTATCGGGGCAGGATTATTTTCAACATGATTATAGTTGTAAAAAAATATGTTTTATATAGTGAACTTAAATTTAATGTCATTGTACTTTATAAAAACATATTTCACAACTAATTTATCTACTATATTAAAATAATAGGTAATATAGTAAAAATTAACTTAATTTATAAATTAAAATGCTGAGTTTACAATCAAGCGATAAATATCTTAATACATTTTTAGACTTTGATAATTTCAAATGTATTTATAATGGTAAGCACTTAACATTATGGCGGCGGTGAGGAGGGGGGATTAGCTAAGCCTATTCGAAAGAAAATATAACTGAGGTTATAGAACGCTTTGACAAGGGTCCATATAAAATTCTCTTTTGACAAAATTACCCTCCTTTGTGAAGCGTATAATCATAACAATAAAGTACTATAAAATGCCTGTAATCGTCCTTATTTGAAGCAACTCTATACTTGCCATTATGATCGCGCAATCGACCAATGCGCGAGGGTCGAAGGTAGAGATATTTCTAATATAATATGATTGGAAATGTTGAAGGAATAAAAATTTTGCAAGTTCCCGAAACCTGTTCCGTTCAGAATAAGTAATATTACCGTTTTATTTTTGATAACGTTAGATTTCGGAGTTTTTGATGCTACTTAAAGCTTAAATATTTTGTACATTACATAAATTTTGAAATGCATATAAATTAGTCATTCAAATTTAAAATAAAAAAATTTTTTTTTACGTGGATTTATTAAAAAAAATGATGAAAAGAAGAATTAGGAGATATTTGGAATTCTCAAAGTTACGCATTGTAACGAAAGGACACAAACTTACAATGACAGTTTAAATGATCTACGTAAAGCAAAAACTATGTTCTAATACATTCTATAATCAACTTCACTTATACTTATTCTACTATTTTCATTTTGATTCTAGAATGTATTGTATCAAGTTCCATAAAGTTCCGACAATCGAGAATAAAAATTATAAAAACGTTATATACCTTTTTCAAAAATTGGTCTAAAAAGTTTTCGATCTGAAGGTCGCGGAAGATACAAGACATTTATTTCATATTTTCCACATAGTTTCTTTGAACTCTACATCCTTTTCCCAACATTGCACAATGCAAATGCAAAGTTGCACAAAACTACATTAAATTTTATATCATTAGTTTTTATAAATAAATACTGCTATATTCACGTTGAGGTCGGAAACTTTTCACATCGCCTAGTATATCAAACTTATAAGTTATGATTAAATTTAGACTCCTAGACTGTTTGAGGCAGTCATTATCGCTAGAGTATTACATACATATTTGAAGAGGCGAAAGAGAAATGACTAAGGTAATACTGACACTTGCGATTTAGTTGTTGCGGGTTAAACCCTTACCGACGGGAGGGAGGAATTCACTCGGGTTGCCTTTCCCATCCATGACGTCGGTTTGGTATGTAAACCTTTCGGCTTACTCTCGTAAGTAATGGGGATAGACACCTTAATTTATGTTCATAACTTGTTACAAACATGGTGAATCATAAAAAATATTGTTAATTTGAGTATCGATGATTATAAGCTTATTATTTGCTGACATAAATCATGTTATTGAAGTCAGTAACGAAAATGTACGTCCAAATCAATACCCTCCTGCTGTTGTTTCTAAGTTTTCCTCACTTGTTTTTGACACATTTTTATTTATTTCTTATTTTGATACAATTTCCATTAAAACGTTTCAATTCTTGTTATTGTTAACGGAATAAATTGATGTTAAAACTTGTAAAGGTAAATACAAAACACTATTGGAATATAATCCATCTAATATTATTTTTACTATTTATATACACCTTGATCTCCCATTGGCCGTAGAATGATGGCTATACCTTTGTCAGTAAAATTTTAAAATTACACTTTAGGAGTCTTTCAATTCGAACCAGCAGTTCAATGGATCAGCTCGTTCAACTAAACAAACAAAGTCCTTAACTTTATAATATTAGTATCCACAGTTATACTTTAAATTCATAACTTTGTCTATTATTCTTTCACAGCTAAACCGTTGCACTCATTTCAGTGAAATTTGTCCTAAAAATACTTTGGTTCTTGAGAAAGGACATAGGCTGTGCTTTACCGCGATAACCGACACACACGTGGGAGCAGCTGTGGGCAGAAGCTTATGTATTATAAGAAATCATAGTAATCCACTTCAATTTATATTACACGATGCATGTTATATATAGTTATGAGCACTACGTGATTATTAAAACTTAGTCTCGCCGCACAACGCTGTTCTAATAACATATTTACCAAAGTATTGCCATTTGTACAGTGGCTTTATCATCGTGCCGCTGTATATGAGTTCTTATTTTTTATGTAAAATCGTCTATGGAACCCAGTAATTGTAGGTTATTAAAATGCATAAAAATCGGATTTCGGGCAATTAATGCGCTAACGATAGAAATTAAAAACATAACTTTGAATTACTGAGGTTACACTAACTAAGAGTTGCATGTAAACATGGCCGGTTAAATCTAGTCGAAACGTCAGGTAGTTCCCAAATTCCAAATTTCTCTTAAATATCTATCTTATTGATACGAGTATTAAAGAAAGTTTGTGAGGAAGTATAGATGTTTGATACTCTTTCAAACAAAACCACTAAACTGCTGTATATTTTTCGTATTTTATTATATGACTCTTTTAAGTAGCTCATAAATTTGCCTTAACTTGGAACAAAACCACTTTAATCAAAGTGTCTGCGACACTACTAAGTAGTACTAGTAGCAATCTTTAACTACACTTACAATCGTTCTCAAGAGACTATAAGCCCCGCCTACTGTATTCCGCTGCTAGTTGGTGCAATCAGTTTTAAAAGTATTGGTTCGTACTGCAAGTGATGGATTTTTGAGATTAAATATAGTAGCATATTGAATTTAATTTTAAACTATAATGCAATATACACACGGTGTTACAAAGCAATATAGTTATGTGAAGCCTAATAGTGGAATAAGCCAGCAAAAAAAACGATTAATGTATTTTTATGTGATATAAAATATATTTTCTGAATTTAAATTACATTAACGTTAACATTTAAGTGTAATTATATTTTCTTTAGCTTAAGTACATTTATTTCAGAATGTTAGAAGTAACATTACATTGTTTTTTCTTTAAAGAATTAGGTCCTCTATCTAATGGAGTTATCCTTTACCTCATCAACTGTTCAAACTTAGAGTTTTTTAATTATTTTTTTATTTATGTACAGTACTCGTACATTAAAGTAAGGTGAACGTTTGATGCTAATTGTCAAATATAAGAAGCTTATGTCAAATCGATTGTTAGATATTTAATATCTATTTAACCTATTTTGTCATAGTAACCAATCGGCTCTCCCAGTGACCCATTTCCATATAAATATTCATAATATTACCTCGAATGGCAACTTTGAATCGAGTTCAATCAATACTCAAATACCATTCACTATTTTTATTTAGACATTTAAAACTCTATAAAACATAAGCACCTCTTATAATGGACGTTTTTTTTCTTTTATTCAGTGTTTACCATTTTTTAAAAGAGCATCTCAATAACCATTGAAATATGCAAAGAAAATTGAACCTATGCTTCAAGCAGTACAGTTTAGTTTCACACGGGATTATAAACTTGATATCTTGCCAAAGACAGACAATCAATAAGTTTATTTTGCTGCAAAGGCACTTTAGGGAGGCAGACGGTGGTCTGGGTTTGTTTAAATTATATTTAAGGAAATTTGAGAGAACTTTCAACCTTGACCTCCCTGTTAAATCTATAGAAGTTTATACAAGTAACATGAAAATATACAAAATCAGACTGTATGTAATTTAATCATAGCCACCTTAGTATATTTTTCTTAGATGACTCCAATTTCCACGATAAGCATTCCAAGGCGATTAGAACATTGTGTTAAATTTTAGTAATATGTATAACAAAGTAGGCCTTAAGACTTGTAAAAAAAATTAGTATTAAATTTAGACCTATTTATTGATTGTTACGCAATAATGGATAGACGACAGGAGGCATGTGCAAATTATTTGTGCGTATGTGAATGTGCCCATTTTTTTTTAGCATTGCGTACTTGTGTATTATAAGAGTTCTTTATGCATCACCACGGTTCATAACTTTTGATATATTTTTAATTGTTTTATAAATAGGTGACCAAGGTATTAATTATAAGGATTATTACAGTTAAAACTTTAACTGTAGTGTACTAAAAACTTAGTATGTAATTGTATAAAACTAATTGTAAATTTTATAGCTATTATATTTTCTGATTATAAACTTCAATTCTTTTAAGCAATTTTGAGTTCTGACACTTTTTTTACTTACGAAATACTACTTACTACTTTTGAAATACGAACACAAGTTTATGAACATAGCCTAAACAAACCCTACTAAGTCAAATGACATTGTTATATTTTTCAGTTACTTATTTTAGTAGAAAGTCATAAAATGTTTTTGACATTCTCACATAACTTCGACGCCAACTGCCGCTTATATCAAACAAAACAATAGAGAAGATGATCCATATTGATTTTTCTTGTCACGAAGTCTCTTCAACTAGGTTAAGTTAGTAAATCTTTTTTCTTCTGAACTTGGAAATGTTTTCAGCATCATTAGTTGTAGAAATATGAACACTATTTTCGTTTATTTATCTGAAAGAAAATAAATTAACTTTAATTTTTGATGTTACGAACTTTTAAGTAAGACTCCAACTACAGTGTTGATTACACCAGAAACAAATAAATTGATTATTGATATCATGCCGAATGGATATCGATAAATCATAAATTTAATTGTTTCTCAATCAAGGATAAAGGATATTAACTAGAATGAGTCCTATGGAATAAGTCAAATACAATACCATTAAATCGTATGTAAATACTGCGAGTTATAAAAACAATTCATAAATGTATACCTAATATAAATTTTTACATGTAAAAATGCCACAGAAATGGAATCCTGTCTTTTTCGGTAAGAAGAAAAACCTTCACAAATAGGCGCGGTTCAGAGAAACTATGTTACAAGGGTCTTATCCCACGATAAAACCTGACATGTATCATATTTTGCGCCCAAAATATACTGTGTCGCGATAACAACGGCTATTTCGCGATAATATCAAAGAGGGGTGAACGTTGATTTCTCAGACTCATACATACAGTGAAATCAGGAGGCCGACAAGGTGATTTAAGATATAATTAAACTCTCTGTACGTAGTAAAAGGTTACAAACCTATTTCTCGTATATAAGTCTGTATAAATAAAACTCAAAAAATCACCAACACTGAACAGGGAACTAGATAGATTTCACATTAAAATTTAATTATGAATTATTGGTATCTTTGGGGTCACTAAAAATATTCAAAGTAATTTTTTGTAAAGTTACGGACAACACTCAGTTCAAACTATTGAGATTAAAATTTGACATTAAATTTTGCACACCATGGGGTGTAAATAAAATAAAAAGATCTTTTATTTCAAAGTTTTAATGATGAAAAACAATTACTCGACATTTATCGCTCTTTAGTTTAGCTAACCACAGATACAATATCAGATCACTTTCTTTTGGACTAGGCTTGCTGATGTGCTGACGCAGTACCTAGACATCTGCCTAGTTAAACTACAGGCTGGTAAAAATAAAAAAAATATTGACACACAATATAATCCACTCATCATTTACTCGGGGATACATGTATATACACATGTTCTATAGAACAAATAATGTTAAAAACATATATTTTCTCAAAGCACTTTACTACATAACTTTCGTCAATAAAACTTTGAATCTGACAGGTATATATAATAATCACTACTGATTATAATCACTAATAAGAACTATATATATTCTGTACATTTATTTGTATTTTTCTCAAACAATTCGTATGATAAAATACCAAGTTATCGATTCTACTAAATATAATAATCCATTTTGTTATAAGCAACTTTTACTCGAATAAAAAAGTACAGTTTAATATTTAATACACGGATAAGAATTGAATTCAACTATTATGATTTTCTAATGAATATTTATTAGGTATGTACTATTATATACTTGAGTTTAAATACAGAAATATTCATAGAAACTAAGATGCTAGTCGAAGCAAAGCTAAAGTAAAGCATGTATACATACACATGTACGTGGCACTTGGGCACTCACTAAAACAGCTATATATTTTATTAATGATTTTTATTTAATTATTTTCGCAATGATATGTTTGAAGATAATCAAATTATTTCTAAATATAAGTATTTTCCAATTATTTTCTCATAAAAAATGTGCAAAACGGCAACATGAAGATTTAATTCCATATATACATAAAGTTATGGATGTTTATTTATTTAATAGTCAGTTTAAAAAGTTGGGAACTATATTCTAACAAGTTTTGGGAAAAGGTGTATTCGTACACTGGCACAGTTGATGGGAATGCATTATTTATTTACCACAAAGACTGTCTGTCTGACAGCATTGCGCATGTGTAAAATATATGTAGGGATGGGACATGCTAGCACTGTTTCACTTTAGTAATGCGGTAAGTTAGTCAAATGCACAAGTTGTTATATGCAGTAATACAGTTCTGTCGATTACTCTTCTTTCTGTTGTGTTGCTTTTTGGTTTTGTTACAATTAAAATTAATATAAGGAAATTATCTTTTATTCAGAGTATTATTTGACCTAAATTGTAACGCAAAATTTTCATTTATATAAAACGAAAACTATTTAAAAATATGTCGTAATGATATTTTTTTTAATATTTTCAAAACGTTCCTCTACTTACATATTCTCCAAAGAAGATACCTGAATCAGGTATCCTTAGTTTCTTAAAATTAATTAAGTATTCGAATGGTTCAAATGAAATAACTAAACTCATTGGGTTCTTATTTATATTTTAGACGAGTGTAACAATGTTGTATTACAAAATATCGATAATTTACTACTGTATACCGTATACATGTGTGGCCATCCCTATACCGCTAGCAAAGGGTAGTTCGCGGCGGTACGGTGGCGGCCGCGCCCGCTTCCACATCCGCCCTTGATTATTTCGCATTACTACAATTTTCTCAAAAACATTTATTTCGAACCTAAAATGCAATTAACAAATATTTGCAAGTGACTCCTTGTCAAGTGTTCGAAAAAGGTGTCCGGGCGATTTTGACACATGTGGCAGAGGGGAATAAGATTCAATACTGCTTGGCACAAGCCTGGATAGCTCAGTGTATTACATCTCTTTGTACGCCGGAATGATACGGTAAGAAGTTTTACCTGTAATTTGAACATTTAGAACAGTAGTTTAACGTTGTACATTTTATTTTTTTTTCTCTACATGCATTTTGTAATGCGTTATTAATAAAATTATAAACACAATTCTGCATTTGTTATAGTTTAAATTTCTACTGAATTATATTGGTTTTTATCGACATTAATTTGTATTTTACGTTGGGAATTAAAACACTTAAAATACTTTTAACATTTCAACTCAACAACAATTATGTATTCTTTAGAATTTTGCAGTTTTAAGTATAGTGTTATGCAAAATGAATTTGATTGTTACTCTTCGTATAATTTAACCATTCAATTAAATAAGATAGGTAAACCAGCACAATAGGAATGAATGAAAACAATTGCGAGCATATAGCGCAACCAGAATTATGAAGCTTCATTCGGATTTTGAAAAAGTTATGAATTACTTGATCGAAGTTACGTATGCTTCAGTATTTTCTAAAAGATTAAGATTCTATCGTAAATTTTCTATTATATAAAACATTTATAGTTGGTTTTCATTCTAACTTTTAATCGAGTTGAAAGTGATCTACAGTGGTAAAATCATAATATGAGATAAAAGTATTTTTAAAATATTGATCTGAAAAGAGACTTGTAAGCATTATTTTTTTTACTACAGTTGTTTAATGATTTGGGACACCAACAGCTGCCAAAACTAGGATTTGTATTATTGTATGTGTACCATTATGCGTTTTTCCTTGGCACCGTGCCAACTTCCGAACCATGAAACCAGGACACTTTTCATATATCTTTAGTATTAAGGAAACTACGGCAATCATTTCCGTAGTACTTTTTCTAATGATGGATGGAATAAAACAATTTTTTTTTAGTTTTTGAGGTCTCGCGTTCGATTCCGGGTCGTACCAAGTATTTGTATGATCTGCCGTATGCAGTATTTGTTTCGAAGTTTGGATGTTTTCTATGTATAATATGTATGTATTTCCAAAAAAGTAAATATGTATTTATATCAGTTGTCTAGTACCCATAACACAAGCTCTGCTTAGCTTGGGCCTTCGGCGTTATGTGTTATATGTCCGGGATATTTTATTTATATTTATTGACAACATTGTTCGTGGTCATTATTAAAATACAGATTTTTCGTGTCTAGATTTTTCATGATCATAAGGGATAGATTTGTTGTGTTCATAAACAGCAAAGGTCAGTTTACATTGTCTTTATATTTACTGTAGTTTGCAGTTTTAGAAGAAGGAAATCAAGCATATTTTTATACTCAGGTCAAAGTATACACAAATTTAGTAGGAACAAGTAATATTTGAAATTAAAAATTACCTAGAAACCTATGTACTCGTACTTAACCTAAAATAAATACGTGAAGCAAAAACTTTGTACATCGTCTTACAAAAATTATGAAAATGAAGGGGTAAAAAATTGATGAGATGTACAGAAAGCATTATCGTTGAATTTAAACCAAGACCATTAGTTCAAAGTAATCATTCATGACCAGTTTTACCAAAGAATTAGTTGCAACAACGAACTCATATGATAAGTTTTTAAATTATAATGAATGAAAGGAATGATGGAAATGTTCGGTATGACAAGGGAAAATAATTTTATATTACTGGTTACTAGAGGCCTCCTTAAATTCAGTTAACTTGGAGTTATTTTAATATTTAAAACATGAAGGCTAAATTTTGTTTTACATTTTTTTATTCTTTGTAAAATTGACTCTTGATGGACCTAAATTGACTCTAGAGTGACACCTAAAAACGAATGTTGAATATACTTTATTCTGCGACGGAAAAGCATAGGTATTAAGAAAATTAAGATATTTAAGCCAGTAAGAGATAACATCAATTCCCTTTTTACTTACACGAGAGAAACGCGTGTTATATATTAGGATCATTTGTCTCATGCATCCTCAAAGCTTAAGACTTTAAAGTAAAGTTAGTAGGGATAGTCAAGTGAGATTCCAGTTTTAAATAAAATAAGAGAATGATTTATTGAATCTACAAATTTAAGCAATATAAAAGGTTAAAAAAATGACAAACTATTTAAAGTTTGACATTTAGGTCAACTTAGGCTAGTCCATGTTTGCATTCAATGCTATAAATACACCGTTTACCTTATCTCCTCACTCTAATAGCTATCTGTATTAAAATCTTTAGCGGTGACAAATTAAGCAAAAGTCCAGTTTAATGGTCAAGAAGAAGGTAGGGCCAAATTAGTCTTGTAGAAACTTGGTGTGGCAAACAAATCAAAACGGACGAAAGGTTTGATTCAGGAGTGTTCTCTAGGCAGACTGTGCAGTGCCACCTTCTGTGATAATGGAAATATTGACTTGAACGACTTCTATGCTAAGATATTATCTTGACATTTAAGTTTATTTATATATTTCCAAGCCGGCTTGATCCTTTAGCATTGCGATTCTTTATCGCTTGTACTAAGACAATTTGAGAAAAAATTGCGGAACTCTATCACCAGGGATCAAAAGTAGTGGCAGAAGGAAAACAAATTGTCCATTACAATATTGTAGTCTTTCACGAAGATTATACATTTTTTAAGATAAAAATTCTAAAGAAAATGGCTTCCTACGGCCATAATATAAAACCTTCAAAGCAACTGAATACTGAAATCTTTCTTGAGTACACACATACCTCGTAGTATACTGTATCGCGCTGGGTAGGTAAATATTTGCCGACCAAATGGTTTCTAGGGGCGCGCAGTCAAGTTTTATTGAGGCCTATGTATGAAACAGTTCATTTATAAATCATAGACTGATCAAGCAGATGAGATTCTTTCAACTGTTTCTGACGTTCCGCGTTGAATTGTTGGCGTTTTTTTTCACTTGAGTTTTTTTCACATTTAATTTAAATACTGATCATTATCTTTTTCACTCCAATTTTATCACCCGTCATTTTTAAATTTAATTTGTGTTATGACAGAACAAAATTATTTTGAAACATAATGTCTGTTGACTATAATTCATAGCAGTTAAATGTTTGAGCCTTCGTTTAAATGGAGGCTTTATTGATTCATATTTATACCTACAGATTTTTAACTGTTATGTATTATGACTTTTATGAACTGGTGCGTAATATTATGATGAAAAGTCAGCGTTTGAAATGTGTCAAGTTTTTATTTTTATTACACATAGTTTGTGTTGTACAGCGGAACTTATTCGTGATAAAATTATTTAATAAGTTACGCTACCTTCTATATACCGTCGTTTCGAACGGCTTATACCGAATCGTTCACTTGAATTATTAGGAGCAGGAGCAAAGCACTTGCCGAAGTCAGGACCAAACCACTAGATTGAACTATCGCAGTTCCTCTCCTCATATCGCAACTATTTTTAACGCGCTTTTTATTATTTTCAGTTTTAGTTCCATATGCAATATTTGTTTTAAGAAAAAAGTGAAGCGGTTGAAATTAGTGATGGTAAAGACTCGAACTCGAAAACTCTCGAGACTGAAAAGAGAGATTTTTTTTTAAATACAGTTTATATTGTTATTATTTTCTCATTGCAACTAAAGCTACGTTGTTATAAAAAATGTATTGTATAGGTGTTGTTTTTTATTTTTGTATGAGATTATGGTACCCGTAGCAAAGTAACTATTTTAATATCTAGGCCTTAAAAATCTAACAATATTACTTCTTACTAATATTATAAAAGTGAAATTTTGTATGGATATTTCGACGTTTGTTACTAATTCATGCAAAAACAGCTTTAAAAATCTGGATGAAATTTAACCCAGTAATAAATTATAGTTTGAATTAACATATCGGTAGGTTTCGTCTCGAAACAAAATAGTATTCCTTTAGGATGAAGAAGGTACAACGACAACCTCGTGTAACACTGTGGGAAATAGCTTGTGCTTTTATAGTTAAGTAAGGCGTATTTATTTATTTATTTATTTATTTATAACTTCATGCACATGTACATCGGCGGACTTAATGCCAAGGGCATTCTCTACCAGCCAACCTTTGGGGGGTGTAGAGATCTAGTAAGGTAGGTGCATCGAGGTTAATGTTGTAACCTAAACTAATCTAACCAACACAAAAATTCATATACTTAAATACATACATACATCCATACAAAAATAAATATATATATAAATATATAGATACATAATACATATACTTACTAATCGTACACTGGAAAGTAGACTTTAAGTAGGAGTACATTTAAATATGTTATTCCGCGATTTGAAGAAGGTGATTGTGTACGCTCTTTTTAAAAATGTAACGGTTTGTGGACATCCTGATTTCGAGTGGGAGCGCATTCCAAAGCAGCACTGCTTGCACAAAGAATGAGGCGTGAACGAAATCGGTGGTGTGGGAAGAACATAGGAGGAGCAGATTATTCGTAGAGCGGAGGTTTCTGTCGTGATTCGAGGAAAGAAAATGTAAATCGGGATCAAAATAAGTAGGTGAGAATGGGGAATTAAGGAACGAAAAGAGAGAGGTCAGCGCTCGCTGATTACGACGTAGACGAATGGGTAACCATTTTAATTGGGAACGTAAAGCAGATACGTGATCATACTTGCGAAGATTAAATATGAATCGAATGCAGTTATTGAGAAGACGGTCTAGTTTATTTAGGAGGTCTGCATTCAGGTCGAAATAACACACATCACCATAGTCGATTAAAGGAATAATTAAGGTTTGCATGAGTGAGATTTTTGTTTTGGGAGGCAGGAAATTTTTTAAACGGTATAGTGTTCGCAAATGTCCTGTCACTTTTTGACTCACACTAGTCACTTGAGCTCTCCAATCGAGCGTTGAGTCGATGAGCAGTCCTAGGTCTTTGACTACAGGGCTCCAAGGTATAATTGCGCCGTGGAGGACGATTGGTGGGAGTGAAGTTGTGTCTACTTTGCGCGTCATATTTTTGCTACCCACTACGATTGCCTGACATTTAGTAGGATTGATTGACAATCCAAACCTCATCGACCACGAGTTTATGCAATCTAGGTCCTTGTTGATACTGTCGATGGCTCGTGATATTTCCTCCACTCTTTCCTGTGAATAGATCTGCAGGTCATCGGCATACAGGTGATACGCACACTGAAGATGTTGGGTTAAGAGGTTGATAAATATAGAGAATAATAGGGGAGATAGAATACCGCCTTGAGGGACGCCAGCGCTGAGGTCACACCAGCTCGAAGTGGAGTCTTGAACACGAACACACTGCTGACGTCCTTGAAGATATGAGGAGAACCATTCCAGTGCATCTGGGGTAATTTTAAGATACGTAAGGATAGATAGTAGAATTTCGTAACTGACTGTATAGAAGGCATTGGAGAAATCAACCAGGACTAAAACTGTAACTTTGGTATCCTCCATGCCCTTTCGAATATCGCCAGTTACTTTAAGAAGGGCAGTAGTAGTGCTGTGACCGGGCCTGAAGCCTGACTGTAGAGGACTGAGCAGCTTCTGTCCGAGTACAAATTCTGAAAGCTGCTTGTGTACACAGGCCTCGAGCACTTTAGATAGAAAGGGAAGAATAGAGATAGGTCGAAAATGTTCAGGAAGTGACGGGTTATTTTTTTTAGGAAGAGGGATAATATAAGCTTTACGCCAAATAAAAGGGAAGCTATAATATATAAGCTCTTCTTGATATCCCCAGAAGACACCGGAGAAAAGTCGAATGAGTCGGTACTGGGACTGGTGAGACTAGTTATGTAGCTCATCGTTTGATTCTTGGTATGAAGATCTAACGTGGTTGTGGATGAGAAGTACTGATTGATGTCATTTAAACTGATTTATTCTTAAACTCGGGTTGCTGCCTATTGCCAATACCTAAAGTACCGAGAAACTTCCAGATACTGGAAGGAGAAGAGGACTCAATGTTTTGTAGAATATGTCGGCGTTTAGCGATACGTATAACCTGATTACATCGATTCCTCGCAGTCTTATAGCGATTCCATTTGTCTTCGCATCGATCTTTCCTGTAACGGAGGAAGAACTGATCCCTGCGCCTCATCGCTGTACGGACCTCCTCGGTCATCCAAGGTGCCGGGGCACGTTTTATTTTTATTGACTTTATAGGAGCGTGGACGTCGAATAGTTTCATAATAGTGTTATTAAAAATATTGACTTTGGTGTCCACGTTTGTAACAGCTGTCACACTTATCCAGTCTATATTCGCAGCATCTGTGTGTAATTTCTCGAGATCTATGTGACAAAAACTGCGAATCTGTACAATTTTTGGGCGGTAATTTAGGAGGTTTCAGGGTATACAATAGATAGATCAGGTCGTGATGGGAGAAACCAGGGGCAGGTAGTTGACCATGGGAGGAGACAAGGTTTGGGGAGGATGTAAGCATTAAATCAAGCCAGGTATCCTGACCGTGAATATTGTGGTGTGTGGCTTGAAGGGGTAGGACATGGAGGCTGGTTGAATGGATGATCTGAAGGATATTGTGTGTACGGGGGGACATTAAGGCTAAGAGGTCAGTGTATAAATCTCCCATGATGATGTGATGCGAGTGTTCCGACCCTAAAGATTCCAGAACTGATTCCAGACTAGAGAAGTAGTTGACAGCAGGGGGGCAATAGACTACACCAAGAATAACGATAACTCCTCTGACACAAACCTCGAGGAAAAGATATTCAGCATTTGAGGAAATATTGGAAGAGTACGAGGCAAGTATTTTATACGGTAAATCGCTACGAAGGTAGATAGCAACACCACCACCTCTTTTGTCCAAACGGTCATTGCGAATAAGGACAATGCCGGTGAGTGAATAGGAGGAGGAGGGTAGGTGAGGCTTGAGCCAGGTCTCAGAAATCAGGATGGCATGAACGTCATTGTTTGTGAAAGTTTCAGTTAAATCGCTGAAGTGACTGGGGACACTTTGTGCATTGATGTGGCAAACATTTAGGAGATAAGAAGATTTGATAGTAAAAGCTTGCCGCAGTTGGTCACCCAGAGTATCCGTCAGAGACGCAAAAGTCATCGGCGGACAGATATAAGTCAACTGCATCGTCTATTATGAGTGTACTTTAAACTAAATAAATATTTAATAATATAATATAAATTTACTAAAACTACTGAAGTTAATAAATAATAAATGAATATGAAGCACATTTATAAATAGGCCGGGGTTGGTAGATAATATCTCCACACCACCCACCAGCAGGCTAAACAAAAAATAGTCAATTTAAAAAGAAGAAAAAGAAACACAACATTACGAATTATTTTTGTGACAAGTGTCTGGAATAGCTTAAGAGAAGTAATCTATGTAAATAATTAAGAAAACACAAATATAAACTAAACAGGTGAGTGAATATAAATATAAAAAAAAAATTGTCACTATTTAATTATCTATAGCTAAACAACATTCAGACTTGGATGACGAACGAAGAAAAAAGATAAAAAAAAAAAAGTTTGACAGATGACATGTCACCGCGACTGTATTGTTTACGATTATGATCGACAATGTAAACATTGACTACGGTGTTAAAAACAACAAACTTGCAGTAAATATGAGTAGAATATTAAACAATAAGGAGTGATGTACAATTATGTGATACCGTTATTGTCTCCGCGGACCCTTCGTGGCCATGGTCGAACTCGCTTTAGGCGGTGAAGTCGTCTTGGGATGCTTGTGAATCAGCGGCTTGAGCTCGTCCAGTGTTGTTATTTTGTGACGGCTGTTATCGGCAAGTTTAACGACAATGGTGCCGTCCTGTGTCCAGCAGCCCGACATACCAAAATGTTGCCGAGCTATGCTGAATGTGGTCTGTCTGGTTTTAGTTAGAAACTCTCTTACCGAATAGCCGGATCCCTTTAACGTAGTGTTGGCCTTCCATACCGCAGCACGGACCTCAGCCGAAGAGAATCTGACGAGCACTGGACGACGACGCTCCTTGGATGGAGTACCCATACGGTGACAGAGCCTGATATTTGATGTAGTGATGTCACTAAGGCCCATCCTCAGATTCACGATACTCAGGAGGGTCTTGCTGCAATCTGCCTGGACTGCTTCAGGCACTCCGAGTACTATAAGTGCCTTGCGACGATGGCGAGTCTCTATAGCATCCACCATCTTGGAACACTCGTTAACCTGTTTCCGCAGTAGGCCCAGCATGCTGAACATAAGCTCCCGGAAGGTCCTGAACTCTTCTGAAACCCGAGCAACAGTGTCCTTAGAGTTCCCTCCAGAGTGTAGCTGCTCCTCTAACTGAGCCATCCTTTTGGAGAAAGTTTCTTCAAGACTGCTTTGGGCCAACTGAATTTCGGAAAGTTGGGACATCTTTGATGGAGACAACGACAATAAACAAACCCTTTATTCTTCTTCTAAAGATGTGATTTGCTGTGGTTTGTTTGTGCAATAAAAAATAAAGCTGGCAGGTGGCTTAGAAACTTCAGTCAATTCATATACACAATGAAGGCCTTGCAAGTAGTAAGTAAATAATCAATAATTTACAAAATTAGAATGTGAATTACTATAAAAGAATTTAAATATTCAAGGAGCTTTTACAAGTATGTGTGAACTTTTCAACGCCTACCCACGAAATTTAGTTCATTTTTTACGTAAAAAAATGGTTATAATAATAATAACAAAAATCTGCTATATTGAACACCAGCATAATCATCAAAAAGTTTCTGAAAACATAGACAAAATGTAATAGAAGCACAGAAACTGATATTCAGCTAAAACCGGGTGGCTCTACTAGCCGACTCCAAATAATCTTGGACTAAGGCTAGGTAGGAAGAAGCAATAGAAGCACAGACTTAATTCACTTATCCCAAAAAAACCGTGACATGTACTTGACTGAGTCACCAGCGAATGTTGAGAAAAAAAAACCAAAATAATAAAATAATATTTCGGACATCTGACACAACAATGTAATAATAATGTTAATTTGTCTTAGATGATAATTGCCTGTATAAAAATACTTTCATTTACACTTAAATGATTAACATTGTGGTGCCTTTATCAATATTAGTTTTCAATTTTATTTTTTCGTGTCTATCTTATTACAGAATACACTTTCCTTTCTCCTAAAGCCGGTAAAACAAATTTGGTTTTCACTGAAGAATGTTAAGTGAGATGCTCGGAAATTTCATGAGTCCCTTTTTTGGAATGTAGAGAATATTACATGAGGATTGGAAATATGCTTAAAATACAATCTGGTGCTTAATATAATAGAAGTAATTGTTAAATCTGATTAAAACAAATGATACAGAAATGTAATTAAGACTATTGAACATGCGTCTTTTATCCACAATACGCATGCCTGTCGTGTTGCCAGTAAAGTCATCCAGTATAAATATATTCAGCTCTATGTAAGCCGTAATTTTGGCATCTAGTTTTTCAATGTAGTATAAAAAGATAGGATTGAAAGATATCTAATATTTTTTGTGCTTCTTGGGATGGAGAGCCGAGTGGGGTGTGATAACGAGAGGTAGAACAGTTAAATCATGAAGAAATCAATTCAGTCATGGGTAACGAATTTATGAGTAGTATGAATGTTTGACATTAATATAGGGAGAACCGTGGGAAAGCAACGTTTCTGATTGAATGGGCCGGCTCGACCGGAGTGATACCACGGCCTCACAGAAAACTGGTGTGAAACTGCGCTTGCGCTGTGTTTCACCGACTAAGTGAGGATACTGGAGGTCCATACCCTCAACCCCTTCTTACATCGGCTCGGCAACGCACATGTGATGCCTCTGGTGTATCGTTTACCATCAGGTGATACGTCTACTTGTTTGCCCCCAATTCCATAAAAAAAATGTGTTACAAGATTACCTACATTTTAATGTAGATATACGTGTAATAGTATAATTTAAATTTCAAAGAGGTCCAGTGTTTAACCTCAATTGCTATAGCTTAATATATAATCTATGTATATATAAATATTAAGTTGGTTTGAGTTCGCCCCATAAACCGACTGCTCTTATTTTTACACGATATGGACGACTTTGCTCCTTAATGCAGACACAATGGATCACAGCCTAAATGTGACAGGGTACAGCTGTAAATTTATAGTTTATTTTATAAATTAATATTTTACAATAACATGGCAAGTATTAAAAGGACGTGATAATGCGTACTACAGCTTTATAGTTATTTTAAAATAGGAAACTTGGACCGCAGATAATTTAGCATTGAAACTTAAGCAATTTCCTAAAGAAGAGGAATCGTCTAACTTTAACCAAAAAGCATTTTACGAAAGTTTCATGTAAAACTTGCTGGAGGTCGTTTCTGTTACAAGCTGCCGACAATAGATTGTATAGAATTCATTGCTAACAATACACATTATAGATACTATCAGGCTACTGGCTACGAACACCATTGTATTCTATTTTGTTGGAATGACGTTTAGAAGTTGCGTGAGACACTAAGCAGCTGACAGTGTCAATTATTTTCTTTGCCATTCAAGTTGCCAAGAGAAATAATCCACAAATAATAACTATAGGTTTTACCTTTTCTAAAGACAATGCAGTTAGTCTGTAAAGTTACAGTTTACAAAAGTACAAGAATGCATCCTTAACAAATTTGTTCAAATAACTATTCAACCAACCGTATTCGTTTTTCATTACTCTATACCTAAAAATTTTTGAAACTTTTTTTTTTTTAAATGTGTTTTTTTAATTTTATAAGGTTTTTCTTGCTCAAACAGCTAAATCAATGTGAGAGTCATGGAGGTATTTGACATCCTGGTTTAAAAGTTGGCAAGCTTCAGACTTTTTATCCTGACAAATGTAGTTAGTTCGTGAGAAGAGCAAATAATTGAAATATATTTGCTACTGCGGGGATAACATAAAAGGGCGTAACGTAATAGTTACATAAATATTCATCATCTTCCGTTCCTTTATTATTATTTCCACGATTTACCCTTAGGGTTTTGTGAAATATTGTGAAATTAACTTTATGATAAGTACTAACGTGTGCGAACCCCTTGAGACCTCGCGTGGTGGTAAAGATACTGATTGCGAAAGGTTAGATTGCGTAGTAGATTGAGTTCTTATTGTATCTCGCAACTTTCACCTGTATCCTTCAGGTAAGTCAGTCTTTACTTAACCAAAAACGTCGCGCGGTCGATATGTTCAATCGTGGTCAAAACCGTGGACCATAAATACTCCCACTTTACATAACTGCCATGGGGATGGGCCACCTTGGGTCAAACAATGAACTTAATATAAAGTATGATAACAACAAAAAAGTTTGAAGAGTTAACAAGGCACATACCAATTTTTCACGAATAAAACATTAGGTATTGTGTCCTCAGAGTATATAAAATTTAAATATAGCAAAGCAAAAAACCAGGTCAAAAATTACGTGACACGAATATTGGCAGGGAAACGATCGTGACGTCATTATTGTAAAACTTCTCAGTTTTACCCTGCGATTTAATGGTCTTAGTTTTAAACGTGAAGAGACGTTCGCACGACTTAATCACAATACACACTTCACATTTATTAATTTCTTAATTTAAATCTTAAAAAAAAATATTTGACTCTTCAACTGTCCATAGGTTGGTTCTATTATGTCATGTAAGAAACATTAGGAAATATTAGTGAGAATTATTTACTCAAACCAAAGCCATCTATGATTAAAAATAAAGTACTAAATTATTCTTGACGTGTTTCCAATTACATATATAACTTAGCGTACCACTCTAAGTTTCACATTCAAGAAGATGAATGCATTACTCCGAGGAATTAAATATACAAACATGCACGAAGTGCATATAGTTCCCTGGATAGTACTACTGATTTAAAAATATTAAACTTTTTTATTTTTGGACATATGACACACAAGCAGACCTTATACTTTGCAAGTTAGATTGACTGACTAGATTACTTATTTTACTTTTTTTTTTGTAAATCAATTAATATTATACATAGAAAAGAGCCAAACTCCGAAACAAATATTCGCAGATCATACAAACATTTGTCCGACCTGGGTATCCAAATCCTTCCAATGCGCCAACGAGGCAGTCGGTCTGAGTTATTTATAGGCTTTAGACATTTCATCATAAATATAGGTATCCTAGTTTTTGCCTGTTGCTGTTGCACGTATATGTAGGTTATTGCGGAAAGAGTAGTCTACATTCTTCCACAAGAATCAAAAGCATAACAGACAGACATAAGGATATAGATATATTCGAATAGATTATAGTTACTTTCAAATTCATCAACTGACATTTAAAAATAAAAATTAAAATAGTGGACAACACTAGACGGTGCATAGAAGTTTGCATTTTGAGTGGCATAGTATTTCAGAATTACCGTTACATAAAATGTGGAATATTAACTAACTTTTACACTACTTGTTTCAACTTCATTATCATAAAGTGCGCAAGTTTCCCAATCAACTACTGCTGAACCCAGTAAATGTTTTAGTAATTCGAGCTTGTAACACGAATCACAAAGTCAACTTTGTACCTAATCAAAATTCATTGAGATTGAAGCTTGTTACATGATCCTAAGCTTACAACAATGTGATACTTGTTTTTTCCCATGGGAAGCAGTTTCCTTAGCAGTTTTTCGCTAGTGATAAAGTTTTAAGTACCTTTTTGTTTTAACTAATAAAAAAAAGTGCTCGAAAGTAAACTTAAAGTGACGCTATATGGTGGAAAGCTTGAGTAGAATCCAAGAGTGGAGGCAACCATATTCACTGCGTATGCAGATAATGCAGTATGATGGCTTAAAATATCCACGTATGTGATATATTTGGTGATTATTTGACCTGAATCTAGTGTCTAGTGTTTGACATTATACATACAACGCTGCTAATTAATAAAAAATAGGGTGGTAAAATCAAAACAACTACTTAAGCGGTACGCAAAGGGAGGTCACAGAAAAATTTTGTTTACGGTTGAGTTTTTTTTACAATTGCGCAATATTTTAACAAAGAAAATAATCATATTATGTTGAATACTTTATAAAAGCTTCCCAATTAGTCAACAGAATACAACGTGGGCATTATACGTTTACAGTGATGGTTTGACAGAACCATATTTTTTGTAAATAAGGTATTTAAACATCCGCACAAGTGTCTCACGATACCATTCTTGAAAAGGTAGTTAAGTTTCTTTAACAACACCATGTTCAATAACCAAGAATGGTCCTTTCAGCAAAATTCAGTGCCGGGTCATAAAGCTTGAAACCACTCAATCTTGGTTAGAAACTAACGTTGCGAACTTATCAGAGCTCAAGACTAGCCGTCGTCTAACCCTGAATCCACTAGATTTTTACGTGTCAGAAAGTTTATTTCTCAAATTCATCAAATTCTAACACGTAATCATGTGTTTATTATTTATTCATCAATTTTCATACTGTACTAATATTACATACTTACCCATAACTTTAGTGACATAAACAGATGGCTTAGTGGTTTGAGTAGTCACCTCATCACATCCTTGCAGGAACACAATAGGTGAAAGCACTAAATTGACAAAAGCGACACCATAAGCAAAGAAAACTTGTCAGACCTGTCATCGTGCTTTCAAATTTTTAAACAAAATTATCTCTTGCATTATAACATTATAATATTTTTTTTTTTAAATAAAAGTTACGAAAATGGGTTCCGGTTATCTTAAGTTCTGAATTCTGAGGAACTCTCATCAATATTTATCTATAGATATCTATAGACTTAGCTCGTTATAGTCAACGTTGAAGTCTTTGTAATTTTTTAACCAATTTATGTTAATTATTTTCTTAATCAGGGAAAATTGTAGCAACATATAACGGAAGTAAAGGATTTTTTGATTTTTTTTTGCCAATGAAGTGAGCACTGCATATTGTTGTATTTATAAATGGAAGCCAATCATTCGTATGTTTGCTGAAAACAGATTGAAAGATTGACTGTATTCTTTATAAAACTTAGTAAATTTCACTACCAATAAAATTTATTACATCGAAATGCTCAAAACTCATACCTACATATATATCTACGACACTGCGATTATCTATTTTTATGTTTTTCACATAACCGTGGCATGAGAGTAGTATTTTTTGGAAAGTAATAAAATTTTATGATTATTTATATTTTTTCTGGATGTATTGATAGATTCAAAACCGCAACGATGTATTATAATTAGCTAGAATAATAATTTTCACTAATAAAATGAATTCCGTTTACTTGCTATAAATGTCAAGTATTAATAGAGTACAAGATTCGAAGTGGCGACACCAGTTGGCATCACCTTCGTTGTGCACGTTCCCTATTGCACTGACTGTTGTGGTATCAAACCCACAACACTTTGTGTGATTCACAGATTCTAATTGGTCTCAGTCTAAGTGTTCTTTGGGTCCGTTTAATGTACGAGTATATTTGTAAAATACTCCGCGACACAGGGCATTATTCTTTTGAATAAACTCCTTTCTATTTAATTTATATAGTTTTTCATGAATATCAACCCTGTGAGTTATAAGTTCAAGTCGAATATAACTTGGACAATTTAATGGCGTATGCATAAAGTCGGTCTGAATATTACTGAAAATTTTATGTCACAACGTTGTACCAAGAGGTTCCTTGCACTGACTTCTGTGGAAAGTTATTAAATTAATGACTGTTTTGAGTTAATGATTTTAGTAGTGGTGTAAAAAGCAAAAGCAAGGTGGTGCTTATGTACTTTATGACAAAACATATCTTATTTGTCCTTGTAGGTAGTGTTATTATTAAATGATATTATTACTGACATACACCTAGACACGTTAAGGCATACAAATGCAAGTGGTTAATTCGTATTCTATACATTAACTTATTTTCAAATATTATCAAAAGTTTATGTGAATATTTTTTTAGAGTTGCTACGACTAGTGATTTGGACGAATACCGAATTTTCGGCCACGCTATCGACTGTAGCATCGAGTATTTAGCCGCCGAATATTCGCCACAAAATACATGCTTGTCGAGCGCTTTACGCCAATAATCATAATAGTTTACTACTAACAAATGCTGAAAAGCTTGTTTTTTTTATCCATTACAATTTACCACTGATCAATTTTACTTACTAAAGGACAATCTTAGTCAAATGACGTGTCTTTTCGTCATGATTTAGTATTCGGTATTCGGCCGAATTGTACGTATTATTCGGCCAAATACCGAATGTATATTATAAATCCATGATCCTACTATTGCTAAATATTTTCTTATTTCGTATATTAAACTTATGATGTGTGTGTGTGATAGAGTGGATCACCGTTATGCATTGTTGCATTGTCTCGCTCAATTGTGTTTTCCATCAGGCTGAATATGTATATATGTATAATATAATAAATGTATAATTAATGTATTCGTGTATTTTTTTATTTCATTCATTTACTTTAAAGTAATGTATAAAGCATATAATAGTTTTACTATTTCTTTAAGTTTTACTATATTATAACATACTTCTACATCTATCTGAAACTTTCCTAAATAAATTATCAATTAACAGAGTGTTTGCGAACCCAAACTGACGGATATACAGCGGATATTACGTTATCTCACACCGGATGTGGTTGTGGGCCGCGAACTCGATTAGCAGCCTGTTATCCTTTAAATAAATGATCCTCTAAACTTGAGATAACACTTCACCGTAAAACTTTATGAATTTAACTGATCATTGTTATCTTAACAGTAGTATTAGGTTTAATTTCTGTTATTTAATCTTCCTGCAGATGTTTTGTCTGTTATACAATGAACTATTTTGAATAACACAAATAAAAAGGAAATATGGTTCACACAAGTAGGATTGCCAAACTATTACATGCGATCATAGTTATAAAATGTTATATAATGGCTAATGAATATCATTCACCGTAGGCCGGCTCAACCGGAGTGCTACCACGGCCTCACAGAAAACCTGTTTGAAACAGCGCCTGCGCTGTATTTCACCGAGTGAGTGAGGATAACGGAGACCCTACCCTAACCCCTTCTCCCATCCCCTTCCTTATCTCCCAAAGGCCAGAAACGCACTTGTGACGCCTCTGGTGTTGTGGGCGTTTGGCACCTATTTCATAAAAAAAAAATAAGTAAAATCAAAATTGTGTTATTTCTGACTTAAGATTCTACTTTGGGTCAAAAATTCATGTTCAAGTTTCTTTGAACCATTAACTCAGAGCTCGCTAGTTATGACTTTCCAGCTACAGTTTGAGTTACAGTTTTTGTCCACTTATCATACTTATAAGGAAGATTCTTTCTGTGTGTGTTTAAGTTATTACTGGTTTTCACCAAGCTAATATTCGTACACATGATTCCTAGAAAAAGAAAATATGTCATTAGTTTGAACTATAATGAACTTAAGATTTAGGCTTAAAAGGTCGTCTTAGATTAGATATAAATTAATATACGAATAATTGTGCGTTAGTGTTCTATTGGTCGTCGCAGCGTCAGCGTGATTCCGTGTATACAATAAAACATGTTAAGTTTTTATTTTTAAAATACTGTGTAATTGATACGGAACAGTCCAATAGTTAACGTCAATCATAGTTTGATGTCACACTAGAAATTCAAAGTTATTGAGGTTAATACAAAGTTTTATGTTTATTTGTTCAATATACACACGTTGCGCACTTCCAAATTAATGGTAAGTCAATGCTTAAGTCATATTTTTCACTATCTAAATACAAAATTATTAAATATTTAACAAATACAAAAATTTGGTTATTAGAGTACACTAACTAATTACTCGTAAAAGAATAACTTCAAAAGTGAATGGAAATTTATCACAGTTTGACATAGAGGCAACTGGTATAAACAAAACTTCTGATTTCTTTAAAAGTGCTAAATAATTTGTTGTGTTTTCTTTCATCAAATACCTCCTTTTAGTTGATCACCTCTGGAAATATATATTTAAAAACAGAATACGTAAGCATTGTAAATTTGTTTATATAAGTGATGCTCATAACATTATTTATTTGAAACGTTCAACATCCATAGTATAAATTACTTAAAACGCTTTTGCTTTAGGTTTAATAATTTTATTTATTTATGACCTTGTATTTATTTATCTTGAGCTAGTTATTTATTCAAGACATTTGGCCTTATCAAACAAGTCATGGCCAGCAAAATTTCCTGTTTAAATTTTGGCATGTCCAAATTTACATTAGATCAAACATAAAATCTTAAATTTGTTGTAGGATCTAACAAGTTTAAATAAACTCACTTATATCAATAAATACAACGAACAAACGACTTATAGATTTTATCATTAAATATATACTAATGTCAATGACGTGTAATCAATCTTGCTCTCAGTTAGGTCAGAATATTGTTGTACGAGTATGTTCATTATGAATGTCTATTTTTTTTTCAATTACAATGTATTTATTCATATATTTAATTCTAAACCAGGTACTACTATGTTTTCCATCCCACATATTACTTTTCATCCCATGGTTGCCTGTAAGAAATTGCTTTGAACGATAAGACCGCCACTTCTACCTCCTAGTTTAAAGTTATCGTTGACATTTTTTTTTTCTTCATTCATTCTATTACACAATTGAACGATCTTTTATTGTTATCATGTAGATAAATACGTACATATTTACAATATTAATCATCAGTGCAAACTATTTGTAATATTATTATAATGTTAAATGTAGTCATTAATTTACGAAATATTTAATTAAAATATCCTGGAAAGTTGTCAAACTTAAATTATAACAGTAGGTATATCTTACTTTTTGTGACGGGTAAGACAGTTACTCTCAAATAGATTAAAGTAAAAATGAGCACAACCTCTTTTTCCAACTTATTAATATCAACATTTTATTTTGCTAAAAATGCAAATACACAATGAGGTCTTAAAGTATTAAGAATATTATGAAAATATATTCGCAAAATACTCATATTTTACTTCATATAGCTGAAAATATGAGAGTTACGATCCACCGATACTTGTTTATTGTCATCGATATCGATATTTATAAGGGTGACATTACGATAACCTTATACGATAAAATATGTAAATTGTATATAACATTATGAATATTATAAAAACACCGTCAAAGCGTATTTTAGGCCGATACGGTTTTGTCAGGTTATTTACTTCCTGTTTTGTGCGTACGACACTATTTTCTTCAAGAAAGTTGTAAAAACCAGGCCAATTACTTATGTTGTACTTTATCAATTAACCTAATAGTTAAAAACCTAAAACTCTCATATTTATTAATTTGATTAAAATTTAAAATTTTTGAAATTGAACAAGAGTATCTGTAATTAAAACAAGCATAAAGTTGATCATTCATAATTGAAATGACCTCAAAAATTCTAATAATACAAGATGAGCGTGAGACGTAAATAGACTTTTAAGATCAAATGATAGTGAAATAAGACAGTTTTATACATATATACATCATTAACCAATCGTAGTTCACTGCTGCTGACATAGGCCTCCCCAATTGCACGCCACTTGGTTCGATACTCGGCTTCTCGCATCCATGTCCTGCCAGCCGTCTTGCGCAGGTCACTCCACCTGGCCTGTGGACGTCCTACACTACGTTTGCCGAAACGTCTCCACTCAAGAACCCGTTGGCCCTCCGGCATTCTCACTCATTCAATGAAGGCGCTGTTTCGCATCGGTTTCTGCGAGGCCGTGGTATCACTCCGGTCGAGCCGCCCCATTCATGCCGAAGCGTGTGTCTCCCACGTTAATAATTTATTCGGGAATAAATAGATTACCACTATTCCCGAATTGGTTTTACTTTCAGTAATGTAGTTTGTTTTTTTTTTCTGTTTTATAGGTATTTTAGACTAATATGATTTGCATGATAGTTGCAGCACTCCTTGCTCTAAGACTAAGAGCGCATGAGAGAGTAAGTTTTTGTGATTAATCGATTCCTAAAGTTTTCATTTTCGGATTTAAATTTGAAGGCACAAAATACATAGTCAAATTGGTAGTGAAATTTACATTAACATTCAGATCTCCTTTTGTATATCTCAAATAACATAATCGTTTAGTACATAATAAGAAAATATACAGTGTATATGTTCACTATATATGTTATTATATACTGTATATAATAACATATATAGTGAACATATCTTTTCGTCTAACAAGAAAATATATTTAGTTCGCATTTGAACATTGCACTTATCAAGGTTTGTAACATTACGTATGTAAATATTATATACCTAATCTCCTTTTTTGCGTCGACAATCATTCTGTATTGATATCCATTAATTTATTCACTAAAGGGTTACAGTCGAGTAATGCATTACAATGAAGATGAGGTTTGATTTATGAGGGTTAATTAAGCAGACTTCTTGTTAGTATTTATAATTTATGGATGGACAAATGTGTATATGTCAGCTCCGACAACCATGCTCCGTCACGTCATACTCGGCCGTCGCACATCGGACTGCGTGGTGCCAGAAACGCACTAAATGTAAAGCCATTTGGCGAGCTTTTGGTGGTTGTACACTTATACTTATAACTAAAGATAAAGCTCTGCAGAGTGACGCATTATTTTTAGTTAACGCTCTATTTTACTCTTTATAAAACTTAATATATAAATATAAATACGAAAATCGTTTCCTAACGAGTAAACTCTATTAAAATATTTTTGAAATTCTGAAATCGCTGTCCGTCTCGCTTATTTTCTATTTGAAGTATTATTGCGCCGCATCAATCGAAGTTTTTAATTGAAATAAAGAAAAAAATAGTTTATATTAAGCTCATATTAAAACATAAGATATTTAAATAAAACTTTTAATAAAGGCAACAATTAAACTACCGATAACAGAAAAATACCTTTGCATATTGGTATATAAAATGTAAGTAAGGGATACACAAATGCGAATTAATTAGGCTATAATTAATTCACATTTGTGTACCCCTCTTACAGATTGTCTTGAATTCTCTGCCTTAACTTTGTTTTACGGACTTTCTTCAGCGTGATTACTGGATAGTCCGGTCTCTCCCGATCCCGTTTAGTGGTATTTTTCTAGAACATTAAAATATTTCAGCAAGAAACTACTGGTCCACCCCAGTTCTCTTAAATCTTGTCTAAATCGATTGTCCACAAAGTTGGCCTGAGTCCAGAATAACAAACAAAAATGATGATCCATATTGCGTTGGGTTACTTGTGACAGTGAACTTAGACTAAAGAATAGAAAGAAAAGCTTCCCTCCATTACACTAAAATAGTTTACATACATAAACATCATCATATGCATGTATTCCTTTTTTTATATGACGATATACAGGGCTATCAATTACGACTAGTGTACAGATATAAATTCACGTTTTCTTATACTTACCGTATGTATTAGAACTAAATAACAGTTATATAAAACTTAAAAGTAAAGAACAAAATTTATTTTTTAAGAAATTTCCTCATTTTCGAACGGTATAACATTAAGAAAAATATTATTCGGCAGTCTGCCAACATTATATGTCCTCGACCCCTAGATTGCGGGTTTTACGGCGGCTATTACAAATATCTTGTCATCACTACGGATTCGCGATAGTTTTTACAAAACTTTGAGTTTTCATGAACTTACGAAATACATGGACAAAATCGCATATTTAAACCATTTAGAAATAGTTCGGATAATGCATTAAAATCACATTACACTTCGGAATCTATGTTTATCGTAAGCTGTCCAAGGGTTGAAACCAGCTCTCCAAAATATGTTTGCAATTTACATAGGTTCATCTGTAACAACATGAAGGGAATTCATCGTAGGTAATGGCACCAAAACTTTTCTTAATGTGAATATTATCTGGGTAACTTCTTAAGATAGTGGAAGTATGTTTTAGATATATTATGTTTTCGCCCGACTACGGTGATGACGGTGCGGATGCAGGTTTGTATATATGTTTCACAGTAACATCTAAACCACTCAACCGATATCAATAAATGAGATGTCAATAGATTCGTAATAATAGCTAGGGTGACATATAATATATAAATTTTATACGGTGGAATATAAACCTTCGATTCTAACCTCAGAATACGTATTTAGTATCAAAAGAAAGGTCTGGCAAACAAATTATCAACATGTCACCGTAAGATTGTAAAAATATTTCGATTATAATCTATCTAGCGAGATTGTAAACTGTCGAAAGATTGTCAACTGTATCATACTGCTTACCATTTAACGTAATATTTTTCGTTAGATTATAATGTTACGAAGTAAAATCGTTAAATCACAAGATGTCGCGCGGCAAATTGTCAACTGTTTTTGACTGGTCGGTTTAACAGTAGGCCATTCTATGGCTATCGGAACTCTCCCGTAGGATTTGGAGGCGAGAAAGTAGTGAAGTATATTGGACGTCACCGTCCTCCGAGAAGGCCGAGAGGCCGAAAGCCGGTCTCTACCCGGAACACTTCCGGGCAGAGACGACTTTCGGCTTCTGCACGAAGAGGTACGCAAGTGGTGTGAAGCCACTCGTCGAGCCATTGTGGCTCGCTGGTCATCCCGACTGAAGACTCCACGCGCTGACTTTGCCGCACTAGAGGCACTGCTGCTGGTTATCCTCGCATAGGTAGGGTGGCAGCACAAGACTCCTTTCCTTTCCTTTTTCCTTACTCCTGACGCAGGTTCTTTTCGGTCACGGTTTCTTCGGGAAGTACCTGCACTCAGTCGTTAGGAGGTATAGTTTCCGTGAACATAAAACTTCAACCTCTAGGTACAAATACTAAATTATTAAATTCTTTCGCAATAATTGCTCTTTGACTACTAATAACGTAAATGTATGGCATTTATGATTCGAAGAAAAACCGCTAAAAATCGTAATCTAGGGGTCATTAAAAGGATTTCCTGGAAACTATAAGCACTCCCGAAGGTATAGTATTGAATTTCTTTTGGCTAGAATTACCAAATTCTGTAGTGATAACAAAGTAATTGGTTTGAGTACATTCCGGAAAGCGGAGTAAACAGAAATGTGTTGACCGTGGTTAGGTACATGTTTGAATAGTGGATTGGTGTATTCGAACTTGCTTTTGTGAACCGTACTATTGATACTATATGTATAATATATGTAGATATCTTCTACCGCATTTACCATGGGGAGTGCTCCGAGGAGTTGTTCGGATTGATACCTGCCGCATCTTTCCGCCATCGTCCTACGCGACAGAAATTTCATCCCCATCATCTAGATGGTTGGCAGTCCACAACTGTGCGATTTTCCCGAAATTTTCTGCCACGCACAGCAAAACTGTGGAAGGAGCTGTCGTCTGCGGTGTTCCCGGACCAATACGACCTTCAAACCTTCAAGAAAAGAGCGTACTCCTTCCTAAAAGGCCGGCAACGCACTTGTGACGCCTCTGGTGTTGCGGGTGTCCATGGGCGGCGGTAATCGCTTACCATCAGGTGAGACGTCTGCTCGTTTGCCCCCTATATAACTAAAAAAAAAAAATATATGGTAAAAGTATAAGTAATATTTAGTGATTACTCATACTTTTAAGTGTACACATAACATTATTATATACAATTTGTGTGATGTTATTCCCTTTTGCCTAGAAACAGGCGCGTGATAATGTTTATAAATGAACATGTGTTCCTGGATTTCTGATATTTGTTTTTTGTAGTATCGATTTCATTATGCTTTTTTTATTAAAATAGTATAGTATGAAAAGTCTGTATAGAGTATAAGTGATCATAAACCTCCGAAAACTCAAACTTGAAACACCTCCGAAATAAAAAAAAATAGTATTTTCCAGTGTAAATCTGATACTGTACATGTTTGAAAGGCGACTTGTTTCGTTTAGTTCGGTGAATTCCCAATCAATACCTCATTAAAGAAAGTTTTTTTAACACAAAGACTTAATCGAAGTAAGTAATGATCCATTCTACTTTAATTGATATACGCAATAATAATGCTAATAGTCGGACCCTAAGTTAATCAAGTTCAAAGACTTTATTTTTAGTAACTTATTATAGTTATATTGCTCCTTGGTTGGGTAATAAACTTTTTTATATCGATTTTTCACAATGCCAAGCCTATATTTCATTATAATTCAAAGTTTCTTTACCTAAAGCCAAAGGTTCTGTTGTTATTACAGAGCTAAATATAGTTAGGAAAGTAATTTTACCCAGAGATGGCTTGTACTTGTACGATACCTGGAACGAGACCTTGCTCCGCCTAATAGAGCGAGTAGATGCTCCAAAGAAGTATATGAGAGGCAATATACGAGTACTATTAGACAAGATAACTCAGTAGGATTTTATTATATTAGAGAAAGAAATCAGGAAGTATTTTGCTCAAGAAAAGTATGAAATAAATTGACGTACGATGTGAACTTGTTTATAGTCAGTAGACAATTTTGTATCACTTGGTATTTCTATAATGTTTTAAAATGTTTGTGTTTGTGTCATGTTATTGGCTTGATTAAGGAAGTTAATGCACCAGATAAACTTATCATACTAATATTATAAACGTGAAAGTTTGTGAAGATATATGTATGTCGCTTGTATTTTTGCAAATTTAATCTTTAATCAGTGGTCACATTTCAGATCTGTTATAAAACCCGTTTTAGGATCGTGACTAAAATAATTCCAAACGAAATAATGTTCTTGAACTGTTCTAGTGACCTTGGCGGGTCACGAGTATCCTAATTATATCAATTGAATAATATCGATTGGCCAGGCCTACTGCCTACTGCTTTGCTTATTGACATTTGATTATATAAATTTGTAATATTTATACATTTGTTTATTGTAAACGTCTAAAAAGGACAAACTAGACACACCCCAACTCGTCGTTTTTAGATGTTTAAATGAGTACATTGATCTAGTTCTTAATAGGTTTTCAATGTTGCAATCACACTCGTGGAATAAAATCTTGGGTGAAATGGTACTTTTGTGATTCTTTTTTCTTTACATTTTTAAGTCATGTGGCGGTTGATCAGCAAATGTAGTTTCTTTATATCGAGAGAAAATAACTATCATTTATTTATAATGTGAACATTTTCCTATTCTAAAGATTCCATGTAAAAACTCAAATAACAATGACATAAAAATATTTTTTTATTGCAAGCCCTCTAGATATATATTTTTACAAGGCCGACCCTTGTCTTTATAATACAGGCTCACAAAACAGTAGAACATGAATGCCAGAAATATATTTTACTGTTATTTTTTGTGTTTCTTTCAAAATCATACGGTTTTATTTGATACCGTATATTTTTGTATTTATGCCTTATTTTACCGAGGTCTTTGTTTATATTTTTAATTTATGTACACATTTTTAGAATAAAACAGTACGTATTATCGTCATATAAATATTGGTTTCATTTTTCAAGTTGCACTTAATAATACTTCAGCCTAATTGCCATATTATATGTAAATAAATTAATAAATATTCCGGACATCTAACACACAACGCCATTTAGTCTCAAGCTAAGCAGAGCTAGTGTTATGGGTACTAGACAACTGATATAAATACTTATATATTACTTGTTTTTTGTAAATACATACATAGACAACACCCAAACTCCGAAACAAATATTTGTAGATCATACAAACATTTGGTCCAACCCGGGAATCGAACCCGAGACCTCATGCTTAGTAGTCGCATACGCTATCACTACGCCACCGAGGCATTAAAATGATAATGACATTAAATAATAACTTGAATAATAACATTTATATTTTAACTATGCGATGAAAAAGTGTGTGTAAAAATTTTGCCCTTGATAAATATTTTATTTATTTTTAACCGACGAAAAAAAACCGAGGTGGTTCTCAAGTCGACGTGTATATTTTTGTTATGTGTGACCACGCATAACTTTTTATAAAATAGTCCGATTTTAATAATTATTTTTGTATTCTAAATGGTATGCTCCCTAGGTGGTGGTCCCATTGCCATCATATCAAGATCTGATGTTGGGATCCCAAGGAAATCGACATAAACCCTCAATGTTTATAGGCACGTACTGTGTTTTTCATATAGTTTCCAAAGCTATTACGGCATTTACATCTGAAAGTCATCATTTCATGATGATGAACTGATGATGGAAGATACAACTCCTTAACGGTTAGAAGTTGGCAGATAAATCTTTAAATGTTATGTGTATGTATATTAATTATCTTTAGACTATTTTTTCAAGTTATTTAGGTGAGCTGATGATAGAAGGTACAACTCCTCAACGGTTAGAAGTTGGAGGATAATCCTTTAAATTTCATACGTATCTATAGTTGTATACTTTCTTTCAAGTTGTTTAGGTGATCTGATAACACCTAGCTTATCTTAGTGGGTTTATTTAAATATTTACAATTAGCCTCAATTGTTGTCATTCGTATAACGATTTCTCATCATGCGGTTTGTCACATAGGGTGGTTACGAAACTCAGCGCAATATTTATTTTTCATAACTTAATCACGGCTTTGCTTAGGGCCAGTCAGATTGATGACCGCACGTCGAGAGCGTTTAATGTTGTGATTGATAAAGATTTCGATATGAGTCGATCCATAACCAAATACAATCACTCTAAACCCTCAGGAGTTTATGTATCATAAACACCCAATTAGCAGTATTAGCACTCTCCTCTAACCATACAACTTCAATACCTCTTCTAATCCATTATTCTGCAACGCCGTATAATAATCATGTGACAAGGGAGATAAATCGATGGATACAACCCCTTCTCGTTTACCAGTTCTCAGTTAGGTAGCTTACAAGTGGTGGCATAGTGCTGAATGTTATTGTTTAATGCCCCTGTATATTTCTAAAAAGGTCTTCTCGTGGTTCACAAAACCCTGTATCGACACGGGCCTGTATTCTACAAACGATTTGTTTCAAGTTCCCTTATCTTTACATAATGATTTTTACTTTCTAAAATTAGGTTACTCTTTCGAGGATAATTAAATTAATAAATATTCTCTCTCATTTTCATTTTAAGACAAGCTAAAAATAATTTTACTCAAATCAAGATGAAGAGAAGCACAAGACTGTTAAAGCGGAATTGCTTGTAATTATTTTTCACCTTACAATTCCTTCCATTTTAAAGCTATATTGCACAAGCGAGTGAGATCGAGACTAATAAGAACAAGTCTATTTTTAGGAATTTTAATAACATCGCAGTATTGCGATGAGTTCTTAAATAAACATGTATAGAGATATAGGCCTAGAATATAGCATGCTATTTACCTTGATCAATATGAAACTTAATAACATCGCATTGGAACATTGTTTCTTTAAGATTAAAATTTATTACAAGAACAAACTCGATAGTTAGCCGTCTTTTAAAAAGAGAATCATTGATTCATATGGTGATGTGTTGACATCACTGTAACATTTTATGTAATATTACTGTTTCCAAATTCATGTGATACAACAACATATTTGCCGCAAATCTGTTCTCTCACTTTAGCGTTGAAGTAACCCATAATAACATTGTAATCGGTCTTATTATGGGTTACTGGTTAAATTCTCCACCTCTTCAGTGCCGAGGTGAGTGTGTACACTTGTACAACCTTGAAACTATACTTCTCGGTAAACTTGATAATGAGGTACGCTATTCAATATACTGCAAATTTCCTCGGCGTTGTCCGAAAGGGTCTTGTTTGCCAGAAACCCCAGAACACTTTGGGGTTGTTGGTCTCTATATAGTCGTTCCAATCGTTTATTTAACTTTTGACAGATCACGCACATAAAGTTTTGTAATAATTTTTGATACAATGTACTACAGGGAATACTGTACTTCATGGACGGGCTCCGCCCACTTAGAGATATGTCATTCGTAATTAATGACCACAGACTATAAAAACGGTTTTGAAATAAATCGATTATCGATTATATTTATAAAACATACAATAAAATTATTCTTGTATGTCCTTTGAGTACTTTATTTTTTGGTATTTTGACAGTAACGAAGGTAGGAACGATACGCTCAACTCAACCAAACGTAAGAATTCACAAATAAATCAATACGGAGAAATATAAAAACTCAACTCGACGTATGAAAATGTGGATTAACACTAACAACAAAATGGCGTCGCGTGTCGGCTCCGCGTCCGGTGTTGCCGTTTAATAATCGATAAAAGTACGAAATTATCTATAAAATAATGAGTGTGT
Organism: Spilarctia lutea; assembly: GCA_916048165.1. Taxonomy (NCBI): domain Eukaryota; kingdom Metazoa; phylum Arthropoda; class Insecta; order Lepidoptera; family Erebidae; genus Spilarctia; species Spilarctia lutea. The sequence goes on along the minus strand of OU696478.1, from coordinate 10,980,687 downwards.
TAAATCGATTAAAACCTTTTCATGCATAAAATCGATCGGTAACGGGTCAGGGTATCACTATTTGATTAAGTATTAGACCTGTCAAAAGTTAAATAAATGATTGGAAGGATTATAGTCTTTAACACTTTTTCTTATTTTTAAATTGTATTTTTATAGAGGTAAAGGAATAGAAGGGTAATCTGAAAGAAAGAAACTACTGCATGGATACTTGCAACTCATGGGACAGAAGTGCGTTGCTGCTTTTAGTGTCCCTTTCCCTAGACTCTGGAGTGAAGAGGTTTTTTATACATAATACCTCCAATGATGCCTTGAGAGGAGGTTTGTGTTGATAACCTTACTTACTTGAAAGAAAGTAATCAAATAGTAACTTCTTACCCTTTTTCTATATGAACATATCAGCCAGCCCGTTTTTGTCCCCATATGAGTGCTCACGACCTTGTTCTACAAGTAATATGTTGAATCACATTTTATGATTGGCATATCCACTGTACTTTCAACAATTACCTAATTACTTTAACAACGTGTCCTGTGTTAAAGTAATTAGGTATTTAATGAGCTACTTATTATTTATATTGTATAACGCAAGTAGATATTCAACCGCAGGTACTCTGTAATCGAGTTTATTCCATTCCACAAAAGCGCTATACAATACTTTTAAAATATAAACCTATTGTCGTCGTGTTACCTACTCTTAAATGTTTCAGTCAACATTTGGGATAAAGATTGCTCACAAATGTTTAGAAATACATTAGCCCATAAAACCCTTTGACATACTAGATTTGTACATTTTCTTCATTTGTTTGTCCTTTGGGAATAGTATAGAACCATGGCGCGTTTTTTGGGAGGCTTTTTGTAATTCTATATAAACAATGATTCAAGTTCGTGCCAAAATGACATAATGTATTGGGAAAGATTTAGTTTATTTTTTTAATCAGATGGAATAAAAAGGTGTTTGAAAATAGAACACAATAGTCATTTAATCATCCTATCTTTGAGAGTATCGTTCTTGAGAACGTTTACTACTAAAAACTGTAGCAGATCCTGCATCATATACTAGATTTAAACTAGTCATATACACATACATAAAACATAAACGCGGGTAACGCCACGAGGAAAATATTGTCAAAACTAAGTAGCCTTAGTAACATCTTATATCATCAGCTATCTATCATTGAAAGTCCCTTCAAAATTAGTCCAGTCTTTAAAAAGAGTGGCCGGAACGAACAGATAGACAGAAGTACAGACTGACCAAAATAAAAATAATAAAATTTATGTAAGTAGCGTAAATACTTTCCAATAAATTTAGTGAAAAGATGTGAATTTTAGTCAATTGCGTTGATTTACTATGATTGATATGTATTGTATTGTTCTGTTTATATTTTAATTATCTGTATATTAAATGTCTTTTATATTTTATTAATTACATTAATTTGAACATACTGATTTTCAACGATCCATCTTTATTCAAATTATTAAAGGACAAAATCTATACAATTATATTGGAAATCGAAGGCTGTCATGTTAATGTGTTCAGGGATTCAGCGTTTTGTCGCTCTTTACCATCTACTGCTTTATATTCAAGGAGCCTTAGAATGTTTACAGACTGTATTGAAATGTAATTCTTAAAAAAATCTTTTGGATAGAAAATACTGTTTTTCGTTATATTATCTAAATAAAAATTTTGATTCTGGGTTTCATAATGCTATAATATATACGTGATGTTATTTAATATTTGTTTTAAAATGTAAATCAACGACTAATAAATACAGATTGATTGTAATTTTATAAAGAAGTACAATTACTCAATAAAATCTATGAATAAAACGATTAGAGTTTTAAATAAATAAAACAAATATTTCGAACATCTAATACAATGCCCTTTAGTTCCGCGTTAAGTTGAGCTTGTGTTATGGGTACTAAACAACTGATATAAATACATACCATTATACTTTGTTTTTTTGAAAACATACATAGTGTTACATAGAAAACACCCAAACTATGAAACAAACATTTGTAGATCATACATATATTTGATCCGACCCGGGAATCGTACTGTGATTGATCCACTGTGACATGGGGCTATTTAAGATATCTATATATATTTTTTACTATTTATTTATAATGACACATAAGTTAGCGTACAATAATTTAGTATTGGGAGCCTCCTACTAAGCTAAAGTAACTTGTGTTAGGAGACCCCATTTTTCAATAGCTAACATAGTGAAATTTATATTTATTTTAATAATGATTGAGTTGACAAAATATTTCAACACACTCAATGACTATCATTGGGAGTTAATTTACTTCGTGAACTATCGTACCTCAGACGAAAGGAAAGATTCTGGACCAGTTAGAATAATTGAATTGTGTCGTGTGATCTGTTTCAAGTACACCTAGTGTAATAAAATATTTTAGTATTAAGTTATATACCAAACTATATTCAAGCATCTGTAATGTGAATAGAGTAAAATAACATACGTAAATCAGGCATAGATTACGTTTCATTTCATCCAGCCTCGATAACTTTTATAAACCTGTAGTTAATTTACATATTCAATCTTATCACGTTATACACGTAAACAAGTACACGATCGTTAATACGGTTGTGAAAACCCGGTTCCTTGGTACAAATCTTGCTATGTTTGTTGAGATTATGTCAGAAGCCTTAGACAAGTAAACACAAGTTAACATAATCAGGGTTCCCTCAGAGCTAATTCCTACAGAGAGTTTAGTGTGAATATTTCTTTAAAATATTATCATACTGAGAATTTTCATGTCAACAAGTACTACATACGAAGTCTGCGTCATAAGATACTGACGTTCGATTTGGAATAAAAAAATTGACAAATGAGTGTTCCACTTATGTTTTCGACGGACTCTTGTTCTGGGTTTTACAATCTAGTATCGAAAGATGTTTTGTAATCCAAAGACTAAAAACTGTATCAACATTTGTTTAGGAGTACGTTTGTGAATACTGCAGTGTAGAATACTTTACAATTTTACATTTACATACATATATTTAAATACATAGACGCATATGAAAACAAATAAATCTGTAAAAGCAACTTCATTATTAGCCTATTGCAGTCCACTGATTAAGCTGTACTTAGTATGTCAAACCTTAAGTTTTTTCAATGCTGGCGTTTTCAAAGTGTTTCGTGTTGATTAGTTTTCCAGAATTTTTGTTAATTTATTATGTTGCCATTCGTGAAAAACTATAATTGGCTTGATGTTGCATATCAAACTAAGTGGTTAGTTTTGGTTTTTATTTTTTTTTTAACTGTTAGTTTGCCAAACCGAAATAAATAAATAAAAAACAACTTCAATAAGTATAATTTTTACTTTCAAATCTTGTAATCTTTGAAGAAATGAGGCAGGTACACGTCACACGTACATCAAATTGATGTATGTTTTTACTTTTTTTTTATGGAATAGTGGCAAACGGGCTTACCTATTGCCTGATGGTAAGCGATTACCATAATCTACATATTATAATATAATAACATAATCAACATATTGTTCAAAAGAATTTGGTATATCAAATATTAAGGTAGCACTGACAGAATAGTAATGGGAAATATGTTATTAATAAATTATGTATAGTTGTTAATTAAGATTATACGAAGCAGCTGATAACTCATTAGTTTTAACATTGTCAATCTTAACATTAATGTACGACAACAAGCGACTAAATTGTTCAAATGGAATTTGGCTATTTCCGTCTTAAAGTCAGTAAAAACAAAAATGTTAAACTAAAAAACAGCTTACAATAATTTTATTAACATAATGAATAAACATGCTAACGTTTACCAATCAACTCACAGAACTAGGTTAGGTTGAATCCTTAAAAAACCACAGCTAAAACACTGCAGTTTACAGAGTACAATGACATTTGACACGTAAAACTTCGTGACAAACATTGGCCCGAATACTTAATATTGTTTCCGATTGACCATACATTTGGTTCAAATGTATGTGCAAACATTGCTGAACGATTAAGTTTTTTCTGTAGGTAATGGGGAGTCCACACGCTCAGACGAGTCGTACGGGCGCCGCGCACTGCGGTATCGAAACCACGCATGCGTAGAGTTCAGAATACGAATACAACCTTAAAATTATAATAATAAAGTGTATTTTAAATCCTCCTATTAAGGATTTCACAGTGAAAATTCCAAAGAGTTGTTTAAATTGGTGCTGATTGAAAAAAGAGTGATTTCACGCCATGATAGTTTTTTTTTAAATATTTTAGGGGTGATAGCTTCACTTAAAGCCTTGTTGCTTTCACTTCTTTCTACTTTAAAATAACTATATACCCATTATACTGTATAACTGTTAATTAAAATCTCATGAATTTTATAAATTTTCTGATTATTTCTGTTTTTTTTTTCACATTTTAAATTTTTGTCATCGTATTTCTTTTGCACACTAACTAGTGTTACTTTGGTGTACTGTAACTAAGCTACTAACTAAGCAGTAGAGTCACTTTGGTGGACTGTATATTTAAAAGATGTGTTGTAAGTTTTAAATTATTTTTTTCATTTAAGCATGCATCACATTATGAAAATGATCGAATATTTTTAATATATTGTGTGTGTAAAGTTACCTTTTATACGATTTAGGTATTGCTTTAAAAATTTGGTAAGTAAAACGAAAAAATACTCAGATACGCTATTGTCTTGTTTTCAATAGACCCCTGAGCGCGTTGAAAATTTCAATTGACACCCTCTATTGAATCGTTAGCGAAATATATCTTGTTCCCTTCACTAAAAATAATGAGCCACCGAAGTCAGATATTATTAAAAGTAATCAGTTAGCGTATATATAATTTAGTATATCATTATTCAAGTAAAAAGTGATGATGTCGAAAATAAATATTAAAGTCATAGTCCCAGTTTTTCAACCTTCTTTCTAAGGATAGGCTTATATCTAGCAAGAATACAAAAAAACTGTCGATGTCGATAAAAGCCACAGTGTTCTAATTTTTGAAGCAAACAAAATTTTCGGTAAATCTCTGTTTGAAAGCACGGTTTTAAGAGAAAATGAAACATATATTCAATTGTGTTACAAAGTAACCATAATTTTTTAAATATGTTTATTAGTTTATTGGAAAGGAGTCCGATTAAACCTTCTTAAATTCACCTAGCGGGTAGTATCGGTGCCCTGCCGCAGGATTTGGTTAACTTTACATTACCTTGCGTCATCACTCACTCCATGGAGACCTTATTCTATCTATTTTATGAATGGGGTGTTCTACTACCTTTAATCATCCATATTATTCTGATGTCTTAACTCGGCTACAAATAAAACAACGTCATGTTGTCCTTGGATATCTCTAAATGTAAGTGGTAAGTGTAAGTGAATCATCACTTACCAGAAGAAATGAATTACCAGAAGAAAAGAATTTCTCGTGTGCATGTAAATGTATTGACTTTATATAGTAGTAGAATATCAATCTCTTTATTAGACAGCTAACAGCTTCCGATACGATTTATAGATGCAATGACAACGATCGATGGATGGATTGACAATACCTTTGTGTCATATAAAGTACTAACATTAACGTTATCGATAAGATTAGAAATAAAAAGATGCAAAAATATGCAAGGTATAGTAATTTTGTGCGTAAATAGAATCACGCGACTAAGAGTGGCTCGAGAGACCGGTTTGACAAGACAGCTTCGTTGTAGTCTCATATTTTTACCGTGGGAGAGCCACGCTTCGGCATGCATGGGCCGGCTCAACCGGAGTGATAGTGTGGGGGAACGGGTATCATGTTCCACCCAACACAAAGGGAGGATCCTCCGACCAGGCGAGGCGATTACGCCTGGCGGGCTACTGCCCAACAGTTGATGTTGGGATGTTGTATATATGATAATCGGGGCGAGAACTATTTATTGCGCGATTCAAGATTGGTAGTTACTCCGTGTAGTGCGTTACTTCGTAGTTCAGTGTATCTTCGGTAGATGGTGCTGTAGTAAGTTACTGTTGTGTTGTATGTGGAAGTCGCCACAATAGCACAGTTGTGTTTAGTATACTTGTTTATCACTCCGAACGCCCATTTAGTAACCCACATGCTTCGTATAATTTTGCAATAGTTACATCACAAATGGAGCTTAGCTTGGTAAAGGCAGTTCCTTAACTTTAAGACCATTTTTCTTGTAAAGAGAATGATGTACATATTTAAAAAAAGGAAATTCTTTATAAATGTGCCTTTTTTCTGCAGAAACCTTTTACATACAAATTGACTTCGTGGAGTTAAACACTTTTAGGTTGTACGCCTTGTAACACACAATGCGTAATCTCGTAACGTACATTTTTGCATTTTAGAAGAATCATAAAACAGAGATGATGTTATACGTATATAAATAAATATATATTTATATATAAAAATATTTATTTATATATTTAGCTTATATTGTGATATCTTCTGACTACCACAAATTTTTGGAGTAACAAAAGCCATCATGTAAACATTTTATATATCTACATGTGAATCCTTTATAAAATATTTATAAAATCCCTTTTATAGGATTGAAATATATGTTACTATTATCATTTGTATGACGGTAAGATTGCTACTTTTATGAGATATGCGTCGATATTTTTGAAGGGACAATTTCCGATGTTGAATTATTGTGTCGGTTATGTAATTTTACGTTATTCGTATAAGTATGCATAAGTACACCTCTAAGATTCTGTTAACGCCTTCACATTCTCCATCAGAGTATTTATCCATTGAAAAGAAAGGTAGTAAAGAACGAACAACAAAATTTGATAGAGGATATTGCTTATACGAAAGGTTTGGAAAATATTTGCAGTGCCTTAAGGAAGTTAGGGTTAGGCCTTTAGCTCATTTACTTTCATTATTCTAAGTTTTTATTTAATAATCAACATTTTGTCCAACTTCCACTTTACATATTTTGTATACTGCTTTAATTTCCCTTCTTATATAATATTAATACACTTGATACAACCCTGTACTTTCCCTATTTTTTTGTAGTATTTAATTTCACATCGTGGTGAAAAAAGTAAATAGACCTCCATCACTTTCTTGACAATAACCTATAAAAGGTGTATACATATTAGTTAGGTACATGGCGACGGAATAGATTCATTTCACTTCATGAATATACTGAACCGTAAAACACTTAAGAGTTAAATAGGTCACCTCGCCATGAATAAGATTGCTAAATGTTGCAGTATTTTAGTATCTAGTTTTTAGTAAGTCTGGTAGTTATACATTTCACCCACAAAAATATATAAGGAGTGTTTTAATATTTATATTTAAGTTAGTTAATCAACTTTTTATTTTGTAAAATACACGATTTTTGCATATGGCTCAACCGAAATTTTACTGTCATCAAATAGAAAGATTTTTTTTTTTTTTCGCGGGTAGGTGTTGAAAAGTAAAGACGTTTCGTAAATCTCGAAATTTTATTAAAATTATATTTATAATACTTTTAATCTTATTTTATATATTACGGCAAGTAAATACGATTCAAGTGCTGGTGCTCACATTTGATGAACATTTAATGTGACAATAATCCACTAATACACACCACCTGCCAGTGCATCGCATTACAGTGATTGAAAATTCAGTTTATTTTTAAACAAAAATCATCGAGAATGTCACAAGTGAGTGATATATTGTCGGCGCAGAAGATCCTGGAGGAGACGTTCGCAAGGAGAATGTCTGATCTTGAGGCACAAATCCAAAGTGCTGGTCCTGCCAAAGATACTGTGGCCAAGGTTGCAGAAGAATTCCGAACATTCCGGGAGTTGATCTTCTCCATGTTGGGCCTACTCCGAAAACAAATAGGCGAGTGCTCTAGACAGCTTGACATCATGGAAACAAGGCAGAGGCGTAAGTCTCTTATCTTCTTGGGTGTTGAGGAAGCTGAGAAGGAGGACTGCGGGGAGGTCGCTCTTCAAATCATCCGCGGCAGGTTGGGTCTCAAGGATGTGCAGGCTTCCTCTGTCAAAGTCTGTCACAGACTTGGAGTGTCGAATAGGAACCGTCCGCGGCCTATTCTCATTAAATTTTCAAGTGTGGATGACAGAACGTCAGTGTGGAGGTCTAAGTCAGCACTAAAGGGATCCTCTATAGCCATCAAAGAGTTCCTAACAAAGAACAGGCAAGCTGTGTTCGCCAGAGCCAGGCTACATTTTGGGATATCTGCTTGCTGGACTCAAGACGGTACCATAGTGATCAAAGTCCCTGGTGGTGTCCGACACAAGATTGTGACTATCGACGAGCTGAATCCGCTGCTGATAAAATATCAAAAAGCGCAAACGACTTCCTCAAGGCCCAGTGATCAGTCAGCTTAAGATGTCAGGTTTTGTAAATATATTAAATTTAACTTCCACTCAACACCTAGAAACATACACCATTTATATATGTCTTGTTACTCCCTATATGCAACATTCTTAGTCAATTTTGTGTACTCAACTTTTCATAATTTTAATTTACGTAGATTTATATCCAACAATTTCATGATCTATTAAATATTTCTTTGTTTATTTTTGATTTGACGTTTGTGAGACTGAGGACTAAAGTGTCATAGATAATAGGAAAAACCATTCACTCATCTCGGTCATGTCTGTTCGGAAACACTGCGCTTAATGATGTTTACAAGGAGGGTTTATGATTGTGCTGACATTCTCTTTACGCTACCTTAAACTGTTTTTTTTTCAATTGTTATTTTTAAACATTTTTATTTTTTATTCTAAGTTTTTCTAGTGATGTAAGCTGGCGGGTGGTGCAGAGATATAATCGGTATACCAGAACATATGTCCATAATTTACTTTATATTTATATATTTAACTTTATTTGTTTAATTTGTATTTATATTTACAGTTTATTAGTAATTATGTCATCGAATAGTGAATCTTTTGTTTCTGCCTGTGAATCTGAAACGTCTTTAAGTGAGGAAAGCTTCTGTTCCACTACGGATACTCTTGGTGATGTTCTACGTAACAAATTTAATAATAACAAAAATAGCCAGTTATTTAATGTGTATCACCTAAATGCCCAAAGTATTCCGAGCCACTTTAGTGACTTGTACGAGGCGGTTCATGATGTTAATATTCACGCCGTGCTGATCTCTGAGACTTGGCTCAAACCGCATCTTCTCTCCACGGCTTACTCACTGCCCGGTTTTATCCTAATCCGTAATGACCGGATAGGAAAGGGGGGAGGTGGGGTGGCTATTTACTTGCGAGGCGACCTTTCCTATAGGATTATATATTCTTCCTCTTCTAATTATGACGCTTCTGCCGAATACATATTCTTGGAGGTTTGTGTTGAAGGCGCCAAAGTCGTACTTGGTGTTGTTTATTGTCCCCCTTCTATTGATTATTTCACTGATTTTGAAAAAGTTCTTGAATCCTTGGGTGCAGAGTACGTTCATCATATCATCATGGGTGATTTCAATACCAATCTCCTAGCCCATAACTCCAATCGATCCTGTAAACTCCAACTCCTCCTTGAATCAGTTAGTTTTAGTGTTCTACCACTACATGCGACTCACCACAATAATATCGGCGAGGACACTTGGCTTGACTTGATTATCACTTCCAACCCTTCCTTTGTTTCCTCTCATGGTCAACTTGACGCTCCAGGATTCTCACATCATGACCTAATCTTTATATCCTACATTCTTAAACCTCCAAAACCCAAACCTAGAATTCTGTACAGGCGTTGCTTTAGACGTATGGATGTCAATAAATTAAGCGATGATGCAGCACACATTAACTGGAGCCCTTTGATCGACTCTAATTCTGTCGATGAGAAGGTGCACATATTCAACCAAATAGTAATTAACCTATACGATACTCATGCACCGGTTAAAAAAGTTAGGTTAAAACGACCACCAGCTCCTTGGATGACAAGGGATATGCTGTTGGCGATGAGACGTCGAAACAGGGCTTTTAGTACTTACAAGCGGAACCGTGTCGAAGTCAACTGGCAGCTGTATAAGTCTGCGAGAAATCAGTGTAATCAGATGATACGGAACGCCAAACGCCGCCACATTTTCGAAAATATCTCCTGCTCCTCTCCTGCCGATATCTGGAAGTTCCTTGGAACACTTGGTATCGGCAGATCGCGACATGTAGACTTTCCACAATCCATAAGCCTAGATTCCCTAAATCAACATTTTACCACCTCTTTCACATTGGACAGTCTAACTGAACAAAATACCCGTAATTACGTCAATAGTCTACCGCGTCCCAAGTTAAACTCTTTTCATTTCAGTCCAGTAGCAGAGGGAGAGATTAGGAAGATCATTGTGTCTATCAAATCCCAAGCTGTGGGTTATGATGGCATTAGTCGTAGAATGATTATCACATTACTTTTTTTTTTTTTTTTTTTTATACATGAGCTACCAAAATGACTCTGCCCTGCCTGATGGAAAGCACCAGCAGAATCCAAGAGTGGTGGTCACCATCCTCAATGCAAACAAGGACAGTGCAGCATGGCGACCAGCACTATGGCGGCCTAGTGAGATGCTTTTTTACGCCCCGCTTAAAGGACCCGGGATCATAGTGGGACGGAAACACGTGCGCTGGCAGTGAGTTCCAGGCTTTGACCGCTCGGCAGAGGAAGGAAGAGCCGAATCGATGAGTGCGAGAGTGTATGTCTTCCACTCTGAAGCGGTGACTTCTGAGGCCAGCACGAGTTGTCCTGTAGAGGAAGGGAGAAGGGGGGACCAGTTGGAACAGCTCTTTAGAACACTCTCCATGGTAAAGGCGATAGAGGACTGCCATAGAGGCGATATCTCTACGCAACTGCAGAGGCTCAAGGGACTCGGTGGCCTGGGGACTGCCGACAATGCGAATGGCTCGCCGCTGCAACCGGTCGAGAGCGTCGAACAGATACTGCGCGGCTCCATCGCAAAGATGAGAACAGTACTCCACGCAGGAGCGAACCTGGGTCTTGTAAAGCAGACACAGATGCCCGGGCGAGAAGAACCGTCTCACCTTATTAAGGATTCCTAACTTCCGCGAGGCCGCCTTAGTGACACTCTCAACGTACTCGCGCGGGTTGAGGTCGCAGCAGATGTCCATGCCCAGGACACCGAGCCTGCCTCGTAATGGTAGTTGAGTGTTCTGAAAAGTCGGAAGGGGAAGGAATGGAGACTTTTTGGCAGAGAACGCGCACACCTGTGTTTTCTTGGCGCTAAACTCGACCAGATTCTCGCAGCCCCATTGTGAAATACGGCCTAGAACATGGTCGAGCTGAGCGACAAGCTCCTGTCGATTTTTCTCTACATCTACCGGTTTTGCCGCAGGGCGCCCAATATATCGTCCATGAACTGTGCTGTCGTCTGCATAGCAATGAATGTTGCCAAGGTCTAACATGTCATTGATATGCAGAAGAAACAGCGTGGGCGACAGGACGGAACCCTGTGGTACTCCTGCGTTAATCGACTGAACGTCGGAGGCCGCGCCGTCACAAAGTACTCTGATGCGACGTTGGTGCAGGAATCCGGCAACCCAGTTGCAGAGTTTGGGGGGCAAGCCGAATGCCGGTAGCTTGGAGAGAAGCGAACGGTGCCAAACCCTATCAAAGGCCTTGGCCATGTCCAGGCTAATAGCCAAAGATTCCCCGTGCCTGTCAATAGCCTCACCCCAAAGGTGTGTGACATACGCTAGAAGATCACCCGTGGATCGGTTCGGCCTGAAACCATATTGACGATCATTAAGTAGGGTGTGATCCTCCAGGTAGTGGACCAGTTGCTTGTTTATGATCCGTTCGAATACTTTGCAGATAATGGAGGTGACAGCTATTGGGCGGTAGTTGGCCGGGTTGGAGCGGTCGCCTTTTTTGGGAATGGGTTGAATATTCGCCTCTCTCCAGGCCTCCGGAACAGTTCCCGAGGAATATGACAGGCGATACAGGCGCGTCAAAACCGGAGACAACTCTGGTGCACAGTTCTTAAGAACCACCGCCGGGATACCGTCGGGTCCACTGGCTTTCCGAACGTCGAGTGACCGAAGTTCCGCACGGACATCACTCAGCCGGATGCGAATATCCCGCATTGTTGCATCGCAGGCGGGAATGGTAGGCGGGTGCATGCCGCGGTCATCGACTCGGGAGTTAGCCGCAAAGAGATCGACAAGCAGTTTCGCTTTCTCCTGCGGCTGATGGGCAAGTGATCCGTCGGGATATTTAAGCGGTGGTAGCGTGGGCTGGCAGAAGTTGGACTGCACGGCTTTAGCCAATCGCCAGAACTTTCGGCTACCCGTAGGGTATGCGACGAGTTCGTGGCCAAGCCGCGCAATGCGCTGGGCATCCGCTGTGATGTAAGCCTTCTTGCATTCCCTAGTGGCTTTGTTGAACGCTGCTTTTAGTCGATCCACGTCGGGGTGGCCGTGAGCGCGGGCCCTGGTCCATGCGCGGTAGGCTGATTGCTTTTGGGCAACAGCATGGGCGCATTCGCGATTGAACCAGCGACGGGTTGTTGCGCCGGCGACCTCACTGTAGGGAATGTAGTATTCCATTCCGACAGTGACCTCGCCGGCCACAGCAACCGCACATTGCGACAGATCACTGTATTTAAAGCAGCGTTGTGCCCACGGGATAGATGCGAAGTAGTCCCGCATTCCATCCCAGTCTGCAGACGAGTAGTGCCATAACCGTCTTTTTGCTGCCACTGCTCGTGGGAGGGCAACAAGAGGCACAGTGGTGGACACCAGGCAGTGATCGGAGGATCCCAGAGGGGCGAGCACCGATACACTGTACTGCTCTGGGTGACTCGTCAGCAGAAGGTCCAGCAAGGAAGGCGCTTGACTCAGTATGTCTGGTATCCTGGTGGGCTGGAGTACCAACTGGGTGAGGTCATGCGTGAGAGCGAATGCGTGGACAGTCCGACCCGCGTGGTCAGTTCTGGAAGATCCCAACCAGGACTCATGGTGGGCGTTAAAGTCTCCCAGAAACACCAGTTCAGCGGTCGGGAACTGTTCCTGCGCTTTATCCACTGCCTGACTGAGATGTTCGAAAAGTTTAGTTGTCTCGTAGTCTCCAGAATGGGATCGGTATAGGCACACGTAGATTCGGCTCATGGAGCCGGTATCCACGTGTAGCCAAATAGTGGAGAAGGATGGGTCTTCAAGGCAACGTAATCGGCGACAACAAACATCCGCCCTGACGAAAAGACACACTCCAGCCTTAGCGAGGAAGCGCTCCTCAAGCACGTAGCCGGGGTAGAGAAGATATGTCGTGTCGGCAGGGCGGCGTATTTGTGTCTCCGTTAAGAAAAGCATGGCCGGCCGAGCCGTCTCAAGATGTTGGTGGACGGCATTGAGGTTTGCATGGAGTCCACGGATGTTAGTAAACTCCACCTCAAAAAGCGGGTTGGTGGGTGAATGGGGTGCCGCTGTTGAACGTTTATATCTTTTCTTTGCTGCCATGATTAAAATAGAGGGGGGGAAGTGGGAGCGTAAAAGGCGCGACAGTCATCGCGGCAGTGTAATACCGAGGCTCGGAATGCTGTATCGCCATACAATAGTGAGGCCTGACGGTGACCGAACCGTCGGACGGAAGGGCCCCCGTACCCTCCCGGAAGTGGTCGCCTGGTCCCACCGTCCGGTCACCAACCGGCACGACGAGCCACTCCGTGGATTATGCGCGACCTGACGGGGCAGCCTCCCAGGGTGGTTAGCCTTGGTTGGGCCCCTCTCTATGCCGCGGGCGGCCAGCGGCACCACCGTTTCTACGGGTCTCCCTGGCCGACGGTTCGATCCACATCACCCTCAACATAACTCTACGAACATTCACTGCTCGCACACTACTACGATAACTGTCACCCCTGCATCATTGGGCTCCGGTCTCGCACTCACCAGCGAAATACGACAGCTCTAAAACTGTCATTTTAGGCTGGTCTTCTGTGCGAGGGTAGTACCGCCCCGGTCGAGCCCGCCCATTCATGCTGAAATCTCCTTCCCGCTATCTCACATATTGTTAACTTCTCTCTCATGTCTTGCACATTCCCTTGTCTATGGAGGAAAGCATATGTGCGTCCGTTGCCTAAAATCCTCAATCCGTCTCTTCCCACTCACTTTCGTCCAATCTCTATCCTTCCCTTCCTCTCGAAAGTGCTAGAAGCCTGTGTCCATAAACAGTTTTCCAAATTTATTTATAGTAACAACTTACTCAGTCCTTTTCAGTCAGGTTTTCGACCAGGTCATAGCACGGTTTCTGCCCTTCTTAAAGTGACTGGCGATATTAAGACGGGGATGGAGAATACTAAGGTTACTACCACAGTACTGATTGATTTTTCCAACGCCTTCGATACCGTCAGTCACGAACTCCTCCTTGCTGTCCTATCCCATTTTTCAGTCTCTCAAGAAGCACTGGACTGGTTTTCCTCATACCTTCGGGATAGTCAGCAATCAGTTAGTGTGGAGGATTCTTCCTCCGATTGGTGTGGTCTTGCTGCTGGCGTCCCTCAAGGCGGTATTCTCTCACCTCTCCTATTTTCCATTTTCATTAACTTTATTACCCTAAAGCTTCAGTGTTCCTATCATCTATACGCTGATGACTTGCAGTTATACTATCAAACAGATTTGTGCAATGTATCGTCCGCGATTTCTATTGTAAATAGTGACCTGGCAGCTATTAAACACTGGTCCGATATGTTTGGTGTAGCAGTTAATCCAAACAAATGTCAGGCTATAATCATTGGTAGCAATCGCAACATCAGCCAGCTCAACCTTGCTTTACTTCCACCAATTACGTACAATGGCATAGTTATTACATATTGTGAAAGTGTGAAGGACCTCGGATTGTACATTGACACGACTCTCAGCTGGAAAAAACAAGTTGCATCCGTGTGTCAAAAAGTCACAGGCTCGTTGCGGGTCCTCCACAGACTGAAGAACTTCCTTCCATCAAAAACTAAGGTAATGCTTGTTCAGACCCTAATATTCCCAATAATTGACTATGGTGATATGTGTTACTTTGACCTGAATGCAGATCTGCTCAATAAGCTTAACCGTCTTCTCAACAATTGCATTCGATTCGTTTTCAATTTACGCAAATATGATCACGTATCTCAGTATCGCACCATTTTGAATTGGTTTCCTATTCGCACACGTAGGCAGATACGTGCATTGACTACCCTATACTCTATACAGTTCTCTCCAAATTCTCCTTCCTACTTAACCACACAACTACAATATTTAGGTGCAAACCACGCTAAGAACCTCAGGTCTTCAAACAACCTACTACTTCACTGTCCCACACACAGCTCTGACTTTGTACACTCCACTTTCCTCATACAGTCTGTCCTGCTTTGGAACGCGCTCCCTCTTGAGATCAGAATGGCAAAAACACGGCAAGCTTTCAAATATATGTTGCGGAAACATTTTCTAAACGCACTGTCAGAACCACCTTAATTTCATACTCTCCCCTTCTAAATTTTATATTATGTATATTTATATATGTATAATTGTAAAAATATGTATATAAACATTTATTTATTATATTAGAATCAGTACCACTATTACTTAATATATGTATATATATTTATATTTTTTCTTTTCTTTTTTTCAATTACAGTTATTTCTGTGCATCTACCATGGCTAGCTCTGCATCACCCTAAGGTCGACTGGCAGAAAATGCCTATGGCATTAAGTCCGCCTTTGCCACTTTTGTGCATAAAGATTTAAATAAAAATAAAAATAAAATTATATACTGCAGGAATGCCTATATTGTAGCAACTAAAGTAACATTTTTGAACAAAAGTAATGTTTCAAACTCGACTCTAATATTTGTGAAAAGGAAAATCGTTTGTCATGTAATATCTTGACAGTGTGCTTTAGTCAATAATTTAAATAATGTTGATTATTTGTTGTTTATTCATCCTTAAAGACATCAGGCAGCATATCAATACACAAAAAACAATTCCAAATTAGAAACAACCACTTTTTTGTTATTAATTACGAAATATTTTTTATGAAATTTGATAGAAATATTACTCACTCACTCACTCATTGCAGCCTACGATGCAAAATAAGTTATTCGCCACATTGTATAAAATTTTATTAAATGCTGGACGCATTTTATATATTTATAATATGCGAGAAACACAAAGATAATTATAGTCCTACAGACGTTTATAACGTACATACGTAGTAAACGTCGAAACAAGATGCCACACAGTGCGTAGTCCCGCTAGGTAAGCGGTGCAAGTAAATTTCAATCACTGCCTGGCCCTACCTTAATTGTGGAATACTGTTACTTGTTTCTTTTTCAGGTAATAACTACACACTGCAAATGTCTGTTTTAATGTAATAAAGCAAAAACGAGAAAAAAAAGTTCCCAAGAAGTTGTATACGAATTGACAATTACCATTTCGAATCCGTTAGAACTATGCTGTTTTACTGATTGCTAGTGCCCAGTAAGATAGCATATACTTATTAAAACTACTAAATGTGATGTGAAGTCTACTTATAAAGTCACCGAAGCATATCAACATAGTACAATTTTAAAATTAAAGTCGTGATATAAACACAGATTATTTACAAATTCTACCTTAGTCCTCCGTTCGCATATTTATCGTAGAAAGGGGTACAAAGTTTTTCGTTCACGTTTTGATATATATGTGAAGTGTTTCCAACAGGTCGTGTTCACATGCTCGAGCCCCGGCCAGTGCTAAACAAACAAGAAAAGTACACAAAGGTGTTCGACTGAAATGTTTTCGGTTCATCTACATGTTGACTCTACACTTCATACCTATTTTTCTGAACTCGAATTACTTATAAACCTATTTCTCTCTAAATTTAGACTATGGTCTATGTACTCATCATTAGTTATATTCGTCGAATAATTCGCATTATGTACTTATTTTGCAATTATAAATGTTAAAAAATCGTTGCATAATTATAAGTATTTTACGAGATAACCCTAATCGAACAGTACTTTTCTATTCTAAATAAACATGTCTTAAGGTACACATTTGTAAGGCAAGCAAAGGGCAGACTGTCAGCTTTCCAATCTTAAGAGTAACATACTCTTAGCTATGTACGTGTCTACGTCGGATTAAGAATAAAGTTAGTTCAACAAATACATTCTTAGTTTGTATTTTCTCAAAGCACGTACTAGACAATTTTTATAAGACCATCCTTTATCTTGAAATCTTAATTTGAATCATTTGATATTCTCGAATTCTTCTTCTTGGATGTTTTTTACTAAATTAAGAAAATAACTTTCTTCAATTTGGTAGATGTAATAACAAGTTTAAGATGATAAATATTAAAACATGATGTTACTTTTATTTTTGTACAGTAATAAATTAATAACTTCCTGAATTATGCATTACAACCCAAAATTCAAACCAAAACAGGTACTGAAAAATTGTATCTTAATATATAAAATAGAGTTTAATTTAACATTCATGAAATTTAAGACTTGGACATTCAAAACTAAATTATAACTCGATGACGTTAAGGATTAAAATAATTTCGGCAAGTTTATGGCTATGAAATAATATAAACAGTTTTAAAAACAACAAATAATTCGGTGCGTGAGGCACGCACATTGTTTGTTACCACGAAAGTAACTCTATGCAGTGTTCTGCAATCCATGTAGTTGACGCTTTTATATTAATAATATTTGACAAGTGAGGGTAAAATGTACAAGACGATTTGCGTTCCTACGGAAGAATACATCCATGCACACTTTGGAATGTAGGTCAACTTACTGAAACCAATTTTACTTAACATGTTTGTGTAATTCATGGGCATTTATACTTTTCCCATTTCTTTATTCATGCTGCTCCTTTAGCTACAGTTATAAGTAACTACAAAAATGTGTATTTATTCATATCAGTGAAGTTAAATTTCAGTCACAAAAAAATACATCTCGGTAATGAAGAGATAATGAAGTTATGAAAACAGAAAGTAATAAAATAAAGTCACATATTGTTTTATAGATAAAGTCGTCTGTAAATAGTGCTGATACATTTCTCCTTTCTCCGTACAGCCCAGATTTATCTCAATGATTTTTATTTTATTGCCCACGCTTAAAAAATTCTTCATGGGCAAATGGGATGAGGCCGTAGAAGAATTTCGGTGGTTAATTTTCAACCTCTCGCAAGACACGTTTTTTAAATGTGGTTCACCCGAATACATAAATGAATTGGGATTTGAGGGGAAAAAAAGAAAAGCTGTAAATATTGTTGTTTTAATATTCTAACTGTTTTTCATTTCACTTATTATTTTTGGAAGAGCTCACGTACACATCTAACTTTACTAAGCTCTTTATATTTAAAACCTGGGCTGGGTTTAAAAATAATGCGAAGACTAACATTTTCATTCCATTGGTAAAATGAACTTAAATCTCCGCCGTCTATTTATAAAATTATAAGTCTGAATTAGACGTTAAGCTTCGCGATCATTATCATAATCCGGGTGCCAAATCACCCTTGTTATACTTAATAATATATTTAGAGGTCTAGTTGAGGTTTATTTCGGTGGAAATTTGTGACTGAGCAAGGGAGTATTAAAACTCACTTACCCTAATGATGTCTCACTCTACACTATATTGTGGCTACAGAAAGCTTCGTGATCATATTTTGTTTAATGGATATTTGATATCGCGAAGAAAGTCAACAACCTATTTATTCCCTAAGCTTGGGCATTATATCATAACAGACATAATTAGTTAATCGTACACGGCCTACGTAATGAATGACACAATGTAGGTGTATAATCGTAAACATATAATGGGTATGAATATTCAATACATTCATTTAAATAAAAATTGGTACCTTTGACTAAAACTTCAAATAAATTATCTTCGTTTATGTTTACCACACTACAGGCTCATTGGTCTAGTGGTTGACGTATGCGATTGCCAATCAAGAGGTCTCGGGGTTCGAATTCCGGGTCGGCATAAAAGTGTTATTGAGTTTTCTGATTATAGAAGTACTTAATAACAGCTCGGAGTTTGTAATTTGGGGTCTGAACCCCCGTGCCTCGGTGAGAACTTAAAGCTGCCGGTCCTGCGTCTGATCTGTGTAGTTGGCTAGTCTCCGTCGAGACTGGCTGCCGTGGCCGTAATCGGCTAGGAGAACATCATCAACATATGGATATTAAACAATGGAAATGAAAATTTAAGCTGAATACAATATTTAGTATATAATACAATGTTCATTAGGCAGTAAAATATTTATACGAAAATTCTACAGTCTACAGACTCCATTAATTTCAGTAATTTACCACAATTTTGGCATTAAAGTTCGTTTACTCTTTGTGAGGGACAAAAGAGAATTTATCTCTGAAAACATGATGAGCTTCTGAATTAGCATTGAATAATTGATAAAGAAATTTGAATTAAGAATTACTGAGGTCGCCAAAGTTACGAGAATGAGACAGAAAAATCTACCCCAGATTATAACTGGATCACAGGCTTCTTGATGTTAGGCTTTTTGGAGGATTTTGTTATATGGTTTATTTACGTTAGTAGTATTTATAGTAGTCGGTGACCGGCAGGAGCTGAATGCGAGAAGCCGAGAATCAAACCAAATGGCGTGCAATTTGAGAGGCCTATATCTAGCATTGGACTGCGGTAGGCTGATGATAATGATGTTAATAACTGCCTCGGTGGTGTAGTGGTAGCGTATGCTGAGCCTTAAGTCTCGGGTTCGTATCCCGGGTCTGACCAAATGTTAAATAAACCTACTTACTCATGTTACAAGTCCACATACAAAATTTCAATCAAATTGGTACAGTAGTTTAGCCATAGGATAATATTTTTCTTTTTTCAAATTTACATCACGATGTATCTAATAAAACACTATCATTAACGGATTAACGACCAACGTTACATCTATTCTAATAATTTCCACGCTAAAATA
The DNA here is from genome assembly GCA_916048165.1 of Spilarctia lutea. Lineage (NCBI taxonomy): Eukaryota > Metazoa > Arthropoda > Insecta > Lepidoptera > Erebidae > Spilarctia > Spilarctia lutea. The sequence continues at coordinate 10,960,825 of OU696478.1, read as the reverse complement.
TGCATTATGCCTGAGCAATAAGACTTATACAACATAATCCGGTCATAGTTAAAATAATAAGTAATGCTGGAATCACTCAGAAGGATAAAAGGAATAACCGAATACATTTTTTGTATCCTTTTCTAATTGCAAACGTAACTGAACTTGATTAGTGTGTCGCAGTGAGCGAACCTGTGACGTAGATCGCGTCGCACGCGCTACCGCGTATACGCTTTAAAGCAGCCACAACAGGTTAGTGAACTTAAATTGCAATTAGTGTCCTTATTGGATTTAAATTTTTAAAATATGTAGTTTGTTTGAAATTTGTATATTTTATTCGTATTTAAAAAAAAAATTAGGCCTACACATTTATATAACAGGTTTCGTTTAATGTCGTATTGTCATAACCACCTTGTATTGCGTAATAATAAAAAAAACTTAAAAAAAATAATAGATGAAGCGGTATAGTATTTCCATACAAAAATATTATACGTAAATTTTCCTGAAATGCGAGCTGGGTCCTCGATATGTAAAATAATTTCCGTGGTGTCACACCGCATTACGCCTGAAACAAATTTGTCTTGTGGGAAATATCTTAGGATAATGGATATCATGTCATGGAGATATGATATTTACTTATACCTACAGTTCAAGTGAACACACGTGAAGTACAGAAAAAATGGTCTTACTTTTGTATTCTTATTAACTTTTATACTGGAATATTCGATGTCATTAAGTTTGTACAATAGATGTATAAATTTGAATTTATGCTGTACCTTACACTTTAAATTTAAGTACTTGAAGCTTGCTTACTTTAAAAGTACATTACGTTTTCCTGTGGTATTTTAATCGGGGGGTGTTAAATATATCAACACGACCCTATAATTTTACTTAGTGTGAATATTGGATGCAAGTTATCAATTCGTTATACTTCAATAATTTACATTTTCTTGGACGTATCTTTATCTAGTGTAACTTAATGCCGTCGCTATGAAGAATGCTATTGCAAATACACTCACAGCACCAACGCATCCATCTTTAGGGAACCTAATGTTCGCTGATGAGTAGCTACCAACCGTACCAAACGTACTCGTATGCTTCCACAGAATCCTGGAATACTTCAGTTCGAGGTAAATAATATCTTCAAACGGTTGATGGTGACGAATAAAATCTAAGGGAGTAGACACTGACGCCTCAGTTCGTTGCGCTCGGCAGACCAAGTGTGCTCTACTCTCATCTACTACTACGATCCATGTTGCCCTGTATACTGCTCAAGATAGGAACAGACAAGCTGTCACTTGCAGAATACTCACAGATAGAGGTCACGCATGACCCTTACAATTGAGGATAGCGACGCAATGAGGAAAGCCCATACCCATTATAGTGGTATATAGCCCACCTCAAATACAATTACATACTTCAAAATTTTACACTTATAAGTGAAAACTGAAATCCTGATTAAAATTAAATTCTTAAACAATAGAAATTCATAATGCTACTTGAAATATTAAACCGTCTAAAGCCGTGAACTTAATCAGATTTCTTCAGCTCTTTGTAAGAACTTAAAGCATAAAATGAACTTCAGATTACTGAATTTATGTAATTCAGAGTTCTGTTTGAATTTAATTTCTTAAAGACTTACTTTTTACAAAAAAAGTAAATAAATTAACTTCGTTTGATGTCAAAAACATGTTTAAACATGGGCTTATGAAATTTGTTAAAGCAAAGGAAGTTGCAGAACATTATTTTTTCACTTTACACGTATAGTAGATAGATAGTCTTATAAATGTAATAAAAAATACTTGAAGTCCCTTATTTTTACGCGCCGACTATAAAGCTATCATGTTGTCTTGTAATGTTTCTACCTGCTTCACAGCAAATTAAGACTTACTATCTAAATCCCGCGATAACTATGTGTTATTCTGATGTATAAGCTATATTATTGTAAAGTTTCATCAAAATCCATTCAGTAGTTTTTGCGTGAAAGAGCAACAAACATACTCACTTATATACTCACGAACTTTCGCGTTTATAATATTAGTTAAACACATTTGGTATGAGTACTAGACTTGATTTTCTAAAAGTGTACTTCTATCTATGTCAGTAGCATAACATGAGTTCTTCACCACACAGCACTTTTATTGCCTTATTTTCTTGTCACAAACTCAGTAGACTGGAAAAAGAAGCGTGCAAGGCAGGGTTTAATAAAAGTATAATATGTATTTTATGTAAAGGAAAAATAACCTTATGGACGAGGACTAAATATTCTTTGTTCCTGCTTATTTTTTTTTATAATGAACTCATTTTTGTTTACCAAGAAACATGTGTTTCTTGGTAACTGTGTTTAGGTACAGTCATAATCAGTGACCTACTAATAGTCTAAGAAATTAATCTGTTGTGGTTATTTTTCAATAAAAATAAGATTTCCAATCGTATTTACATTTATATACTTTTTCTTACGAATACAGTCATTGCTATAAGATGAAAATGATAATGATGCTATAAATAGTAACTACATGAGACTCAAATATGAATAAGAATGTCAATGACCACTATTTGTCAATGATACGATATTGATAAACATTATTGATACGCAAATAAGGTATGACAGATAGAGGTCATTGACTGTCCTATTCATATTGGAGTCGCATTGTACATGCCTTTGATTTGCCTATAACTTTCACCAGATTACTAAGACCCACGCAAATTTCTATCAGTTAATTTACATTCAGTAATAATAATTACATAGGTGTAACGGAAATGACAAACTTTGAAAGTTAAATTAGAAAAAACTAAAGTTTCGAACTACTCAATTTAGTTCGCTAATACTTTCTGTCACCAAATGAGTTCAGTACTATAAAAGATAACGATCGTACGAGCTTTATTCGCTTCCACCTGTTAAAGGATCGTTTATCTTCTAAAGGAGATTGCCAACACCTTATGTGTTAACAAAAATAGACAGTAAAATAAAGTCACTTAACGTAGGTTTTTTTGACAACAGGATAATGATCATTCCGTGTTTATATTTTTGTATAATGGTTGTTGAGAAATTTTATTCACGCCTGATTTCGAGGTAGCAATTTATTTAAATAGTCGCTTCGATAAATGCTTCGATTAAACTGATTATTTAAATGTTAGGTGGTTTTGTTTCGTTATTCACAAATATTATGAATAACGATAAACATGTATATGTTTGAATTACCACTTACACTAGATAGATCACTAGTGTAGATACGGTAAAGTTAAAACTTTTCAAATGTCGAAATATTTTCTGTCAGTATGAAACAAATAACATGGTCTGTTACATTGTTTCTGAATACTTAATACAAAGAAGAAGATTGTTAGCACAGATAATAATAAAATGACAATTAAAATAAAACTAAGAGATTTTTATAAAAAGGATATATTATATATGTATTTATACCAGTTGTCTAGTACCCACAACATAAGCTCACAAGCTTGGGACTAGATGGCGTTGTGTGTTAGATGTCTGAAATATTTATTATAATAATATAAGCAAAATCAGTAGGTCACTGTGAGTCTTTATTAATTCCAAAAAAAACCTCATATTCTAATTTAATAAATTAAATATAACTATATATTATAATGTTAATAATAAACACTATATAATATACAGTTATATCTGCACCTACAGTTAGAAAATGTTTAATATAAAAAACTTAAACGTATAGTATCTATTTCTAACGAAGTAGATTAATTTTCCTATGAAAAAGAGCTTACCAAGCGAATATTTCGGAGTCGACAAAATAATAATTTATCCTTATGATTAATGTCAGTAATAAACAGGGTCTATCTGCGAAACTCATCAATTTTCTGCTGTCGATATTTGGCACGGGGAAATGATGACACATTTTTTCGTTTTTGGAATTATTAAGTCTAATATTTTTAAGGGCGTAAGATGACTGGCAGCGACTGGATGCAGAAAGCAACAGACCGAGTTCTGTGTTCTTCCTTGGGCGAGGCCTACGCCCAGCTGTGGACTACAACGGGCTGATAATTAAAATGACAATTTTTAGATTAGCAGATGACATCTTTTCGTAAACACAACATGTCATCTACTTTTGTTTAAAAGAACATTGCTTCAATGCAATAATAATCCACTGAAATTTTTATTTTTAAAACATTAAACATCACTCTTTGAATTCCACGGAATAGGTTAGTTTAAGTATAGTTTTTAGTTTTAGTTGTTTTAGAATATTTATGTATTATGCTTGCCCGTTATTTTGACCACTGTTCTGTTTTCAAAGACAGATTACCTCGTAGTGATTCCACAAACTATATAACTTTAAAGTTGCCATAAAGAATTTAAGCATATTAGAAGTTTTCGATTCCTAAAAGGCGCAGGCTAATTAAAAGAAGATATTTATTTTACGTCGGTACGACAAATTAAAACTCACCTGATATTGAACCTTCACTGAACAGTTACAAAAGAAGAAAAATCTCATCTACAACGTAAACACCGTAAGCGCAATGTTCTCAATAAAATATAACCCAAAACATATGAATTTTGTGATCTATTCTGACCAAATATTAGTTTTTTGAACCTCACCGTGAAATAACTATCCCTAAGAATATGTCTGCCGAAAATGGGATCTGGTGTCGTATCGGTCGTCTAAAGATAATGTTATTATAGCAAACGCGGTGCTTCAAACCCTCAGTTTGGGATTTGATGTCACACACCAGTTATTTTCTTCATAATAAGTCTGTGTCTGAGTTGTAAAAATAATAATGTTTAGTTATTAAATTACATCGGATACATCAATATTTTCAATTACTTCTATATTTTCAGTTCTTCAATGAATTTAATAAAGATGGTTGACGTAGGTGCTTTTTTTTAATCATTACTTGTTTTACCCTCAATACTTTATTAGTGGGTGTTAGCGATATAGAAAGCATCAGCTTCCAATGTTTGAAGTTTGTAGCCTCAGCCATTAACATGACACATCAAGAGCCTTTAATTGTCCACTGCTCTTCATAGGCCTCTCCTTAACAAGAAGGTTTGTGCCTACTACCTATATCAAGTTGGTCAGTCTCGGTATTTTATGTTTTCCCGTGCTGTACCCGCACTTAGCCTCTTGATTAAGCCTTTGAACGTGGGTTTTGTCATATTTTGAATCGTACCATTCTAAATCATCCCAAACGCTTAGCAGCCTTTTCAGGTCGCTAAATACTCAGACAGCTCGATATAAAGTTTGTTTCAAGATTGCCTTCCCTTTACAGTGATGTTGTACTACGTGTTTACTCCTAGATAGAAACTCTTTATTTGCACACCATATTACATAGTTAGAATAGAGTACATAAGACGTCCGATATGTAGTGTACAACTGTATACTGTCCGATAAATTCGTAAGTAGTTAGTCGCCTCTTACGACATTAATAGGATGAACAGGGGTGGTAACATCCTATTATTTTAACTCGTATTACATACGATAAAAGTATGGGTTTAGGTTCAGTATTGATGAATGGGTAGGCCAATCATAAAAAGTGATTTTATTATTGTGTAGATTGCACAACATGTAAATGCTTCAACTGCTGTTATTTCTTAGCGAAGACCACATTAAATATTTTGTAAAGGCTAAGGTATATAATATCCTTTCCTTCCAACGATCTTGTTAGTCAAGACATTTTGTTAATTATAGCAGTTTTAATACAAGAAGTCGCAAACAATATCACGTACAGCAGCCGTTCCCAGAAAATATTCTAAGTTTATTAAAGGTTTATTGGTAACAGATTTGAAAGCCGTATCATAAACAATTATTGTCGAACCTTTTATTGAGATGTCAATTGACAGGTTTTGTTTATACTTGGTATTGAATGGAACATTAAATAAATGAAAGGCTATTCAAATTCTATTTATTTTGTTTTAAAACAAAATAAATGGTAACTGTTAACAAAGAAATATAAAGTAAATTATGTCAAAAACATGCTGTACTTATTTAAAGTAACCAATAGAATAAATATCATGAAGGAATTTAAAAATGATTTTACCATGCGCCTCTATTTATTATGTTGCATGTGATTGAACATAAAGGTTTTTATTGTTACCATGCTATGAAATGTGTGTCATACTGGGGTTCATTTGCAGGCACTTGATTGGCATGTGACGCACATGTTGTGAGCGGCATGCGAGGCGAGCGCTCTCTGCGGGCGGCGGCCTCGCTCGCCGCGCTCGCGACCCTCCTAGCGCTCAACTCACCGCAGCTCAGCTCCGCTGAGTTCACATCCATCGGTAAGTTTTACCTTACATCGGTTACATCTTGATATAAAACAAATATTTTAGGGACTGCAACAAGCTTGGGACTTCTAAGTTGCCTGCGTTCATGGTCAGCGGCAGTCACGTTCCATCTATCAGTTTGCTGGTTTGTCCGCTCTATCCTAAAATAAAAAAGAAAAAAGTTAATGACGTCATACAATGCAAGAGTGCAAAATACAATATTGCAAATTTCAGATGACAAAATGAATATTTTGAAGTCATCTTGCATCTGTCACAAAATTTTATTTTTAAGTTTTGAAATAAAGCTTCATTACAGATTAAATTATATTTTGATGTTTTTTGGTCTGATATATCTTGAACTTTGTATTTTGCGATAAAATAGTCATTGCGGCAAACCACAGTTTGAATGAATCGTATTACTTAACCTAATGGAATGACTTGTAATTGGTTACAGCAATCGCTTATGAGCTAAGCGATTACTGTAAAATAGATGGAATCGTTCATTTATGTTGTGTCGTTAACTACATTATAGCGACTTCATACACAGGACTATGCCTAGAAATTTAATTAGGTAGGCAGTAAAATACCATATCATCTAACCAATAAGAGGTAGACGTACAAGAACTTATATAGTAAAACCATGTAAAGACATGGTTAGAATTAAATCGAAATAGCTGTCGAGATTTTTCTTGGCGCACTCAATCCCATTCAGAATATTAAAGAAGAAGGCTTAATAACTATATTAACAAATTTATAAAATCACTATTACCTTGTAATATATTTAACTTATTGTAAATAACATGTTGTTCGAATGATAACACTAGAACTTGACGTCTTAGAGGTGATCTGAAAATGTGTCTTACTAACCAGATCAACTCTCAAACAATGTCATAATGTTTATTTTAATTGTAATTTATTTGCGAAGTCCTAATTACTTTAATATTTCGTTATAAACATGGTGCAGGTCCTTAACTGTGTAGCGCTTTTACGTTTTAATAACATCAGACTGCACCCTTATATAATGAGTCAGGGCAGTATAATATAATTATCTACATGTAAAATATTGTCTGCATTTAAATTGTGGTGAGTTTCACTGAAAGCTACATTTACTTTAAAATATAAATGCGATTATAATTAAAGACATTACTGTGAAAGTGTGCAATAATATTTTCTATTTCCAAGAATGTATATAATGACCCACTTATAGTTCTTCTATGAATAAATTTTAAATATGTCCGCAAATGACAACTAAAGTGCAATAAACTCCCTTGCGGTGGCTAAGTTTAATCAATAAGTAAGGTGCAATGAACCGCACTGCAGTCACTGAAAGCAACAATTATCCACAATAGCGGTTTTATTATAACTCACGCTAATTTCCCTATAGAGTTCGAGGCCTAGTGATCGGAAGGGTACCTCAAGGGAGAATGTGAAAGGTCAATGTAATGGTTTCTTATCAGATAAGAACGTAATAAGTGCGACTGAAGATGCATATTTGGTTGTTAAGATAATATATTATAGTATATTAGCGAGATCCGTCAAAATTATGGAGTTATTTTAATTTTGGCAGAAAATTTAGACACAAACGTAATTTTTTTGTAATTTAATTGTTTTTTTTTTTCAATCTTACCTAATTCGACTTGAAAGTTATGGTTTTCTTAGTTTTAAATCTTGAATACGTTTTTAAATATCAATTATTTGCGTTATTGCGTCATATTATGTATATTTTATAAGCTTTATAGTAGTTAGTTATTGATACGCATAATTAAAACAGGTTAAATAATTAATTGGGGTTGACCAACGGGTTGGCATTCGTTCTACTATATATATACCTATACATGATTTATTGCATGACTTAGCGGCAGGGCAAGTCAGAACGTAAGCTAAGGCCAGAATTTTTACTTTATTTCATTTTAGATTTATGTCAACTATACCGTACGGATACCGGAGCTACGTTTGGGCATGAATAGTCAGGCTCGACCGGAGTGATACTACGGCCTTACAGAAAACTGGTGTGAAATAACGCTTGTGTTGTATTTCACCGAGTGAGTGAGGATATCGGAGGCCCATCCCCCAACACCTCCCTCCATCTCCCAAAGGCCGGCAATGCACTTGTGAAGCCTCTGGCGTTGCGGGCGTTTACCATCAGGCGATACATCTGCTCGTTTGCCCCTTACTCCATAAAAAAATACTATTTTCTTATCACCTTACTCTTAGTACACCTCAGTCTCATTGTTGCGCTGCGTGCAATTATACGAGAAAATTAAGTTCCCAACTCGATTGAATTCGTTATTTCTACTTAGATCATAAATTAATGACACACATACAATCACAAATTAATTTTGTTATAAACGTTAGCGCTTGATACACTATTAGTGTTTTCTCTACGGAGCCTTGTAACAGCAAAACATTAGGGACATTAATCATGGTGTATCTTAGAAGTAATGTTACAAGAAGTAACGTATCATTTACAAAAGAAAACATTTGGACGTAGATTAATAACCGAAAACTATAATAATAACACTATATAATGCGAATATAATAAAGAACCTTCTAATCTAGTATGTTATGACTACATATTTCCATAGGTCAAGATTTAAATAAAGTTTATATTTAATAATAAAAGTACGAGTATCAAAGGCATTCAAAATATTTTAATAACATTAAAATATTTGCTTACTTCGTATAGGTAAAACAATTAGGAAAATATAAATACGTAGATATCCGACTAAGCCTAAGCCCTAATATTATATTTTCAATATAAATATTATTATTAATAACCACCTACTAACTAGAGAGTCAGTCATTAAAGAGAGTAAACGGTACGACTTCAGTTTTGATTATCCATTATCTTTGGTATGGTAGTGAGATCGTAACCAAAACAATAGGGTTTCTCAGTAACATTCGAAAAAAAAGCTATCTCTATGAACTGATTTTAATGAGGTTTTCGTGTGTACATCATCGTTTTCAAAGAATATTTTTCTATTCCAGATCCATTAAGACGTGGTCTTTACGGTGACTTATGTTCTACCACCGAAGACTGTCACTTCCAGGACGCAGCGTGTGACGACGTGCAAAAGACGTGTCATTGCCATCCAGACGTCCCTATCAGTAATTACAAGGACAAATGTGGAAAACGTAAGTAATACAATATATTTTTTTGGTATTTATATTAGGTATATCTACAAGTACTTAGTGAAAAAACTTGTGATAGTTTTAAGTTGAAAGTTTTTGTCACATGTTACTTGGCCAAACTCATCTGGCCAACACGGTGTAGTTGGCCAAAATCTTATTTCTAAGGAGTGGATTTATTTTCTTTTGTTTAAAGTTTTCGTTGTCTTTGGCATATTGCACAGTTGGCCTCGTGGTTTAAGTGGACGTCACGTTGCTTGCTACTGCGCCAAGTGTTGTGGGTTCAAATCCTTCATGCTACAACACTTTGTGTGGTCCTCAAATTGTTGTTCAGGTCTGGGTGTACTTTGTTTCCGTTTCATGTATGTTTGTAAAGTCCCGTAGTAAACATGATGAAAATTCCTAATGCAAGAGTTGTTTTTTTTTTAAATAGAAGAAATTTATTGTCTTGCGTAGTTTATAAAAAGTATAAACCATATTTTTGTATTCGATATGTCAAATATACACTAAAGTCGCTTGAGATTTAAGAAGCTGTCATTTTCATTACACAGAATATTTAAACCATTCTACTATCGGTTTTACTAAAAGGTCACTTCTTGCAAGCTTCTGCTTTACAACGTTTTATGATATTCTGTCGTGTGTTGAAATGACTCAACTTTTGTGTTTGTGACTAATTTAAATAGTGATTAAATCAAAAAGTCACTAAGAACCCCAGTGGCGTGTCTGCAAAAAGCAATTCTAGGTTTTTATTTCCCACAAATAAAATTTAAAGTTTAGTGCTGTAGTCGCTAATGATAAGCACAACACATGAAAACGGCGGGTCCCCTTTTAAAAATTCTACTTAATATATAAATGCTACGTATTTTTTTGTATCGGAATGATCACACTACAATATTACTCGTATGCTAATGTATGTAAAGAGGTTGATATAAATATAAGAAAATCCTATTATCCTATATTCTATTATCTCACGCTGGTTTGTTTAATTTAAGGTCTACATTCTAAAGAGGTTTATATTTAAATAGAATATAATAAAAAAAGAATAATAGAGTACAATCAGACTAAAATCATAGGGCGTAGTGTAGCATTTTAGTATTTCTGGTATATGTTGTGCTTTAGACTATAGATCCTAATTAATCAAAGTAAACAAATGCACGCGCAAGCGCTTATGAAAATATATTTTTTAAAGTATAACAACAGCCTTATTAATGTTTCACAGGAAATGCTTCTTCGTTGTTTCTTGAAACAAGACATTCCGTGAAACATTTTTTGTGCTGAGGTCATGTCTGTTTCCGTAAAGCTTTCTTTGTTCTTTTGAATTGTTTCATGAGTCGTTTTATTTTTCTCTCAGTTTAAAAAAAATAGGTACCGACGCCATTGTTTTTCATTTTCTTCGCGTATATTAGTCTATATTTATAGCTTATTACAAATAGAAAGTATTTTTTTGGCCATAATTTATTTTAGAGTATACATAATAGGTACTACAAAATCCTCTAAGAATAAAACAAATATTAGGTAAAAACTTTTAAACCTTAAACGCTTATTTTTATAACATTTTCTAAGCATTCTAATCTCAAAAATTAGAAAAAATACTTTGGAAATATGCTACATATCAAATTAAAAGGCTGAAGCTATCATAATAGAGTATTGCGTGTAACAACGGCATATTCTCATAATAGTTTTAAAAGGGTCATATAGGAAAAACCCGGTTCAATTGCTGCAGTATTCATGCATATCGCGTGTCCCCAATATGATTAAGTGATGGTACGATAATTGTTTAATGAAACCATTCACCATGCTGTCTCAGCATGGGCGGCGCGAACTCTATTAAGTGTTCGCGCCGTTTTCTGAATAGAATGGGAGTGTTAGGGTTCCTACACAGGAGTGGGCCACCTATAAACCGTGGGTGGTCCTAGGTACGTCTGGGTTCCAGGGATTTCCTTTCGAGGGTGCAGTTGGTTCCCTGATTTCTAGTACCCGAGACGGTTCGAGTCCGATATAGCCCCCGTCGGTGGTATCTGAGGACATTTCTGCCCAAAAAAGGTCACCAATGTCCACCTGCTCAGTGAGGATTGCGACCACTAACCTTGCATTCTGTTCATGCTTTCCCTCAGGCTGAGTAAAATAATTTTGATAGCATCTACCATAAACAATATTAAAATATATAAAATATATCTTTTCGAACGAAACAGATGGAAACTGAAATAATATTTAGCGCTCACATACACCGAAGTATAGTTTTTATACGCTTGATACATTTTTGACGCCATATAATATTGCTTCTTCTTTGATAGTGGTAGCGTATGCGACTGCTAAGCTTGAGGTCTTGGGTTCGATTCCCGGGTCGGATCAAATATTTTATGATCTGCAAATATTTGTTTCGGCGTTTGGGTGTTTTCTTTGTATAATATGTATGTATTTACAAAAAAAAGTATTTAAGTATTTATATGAGTTGTCTAGTACCCATAAAACAAGCTCTGCTTGGACTGGGACTAGATGGCGTTGTGTGTTAGATGTCCGAAATATTTATTTATTTATACTAGCAAAAAAATTAAGAAGTAGTTTGCTAGAACAACAATCGAAATGAGAACCAAGGTCACATTAGTAATAAAAATACACCCTCTACTTTGTGATTTGAAGAAATATTTTATAGAGTAGAGACTGAATCGATAAAGCTATAGCGTTAGTAACTATGTAATATTTTTAATAGGAAATTCTTGTTCCGTACCAATGTCGTGCATAAGCACCTTATCTGATTTATGTGAAAGCACAGAGGTAGAAGTCACGAAAACCTCAACACTGCGACTTCGTGGTGGCAGCTTCTGTACAACTTACATTTTAAAAAAATCAAACAATTAAATGCTTATATACTTTACGAAATATTTCATTACATTTATATTGCAAGAGCCGAAAAAGTCATTGCAACTGTAACTTAAATGATTTACTCCATATATATACATAAATTAAACACTGTTTTTTTTTATAAAACTTATACATTTTTTTATTTAGTTTGATACAGAATAAACATATGTATATTAAGTCTATTGAATAAAAATTACCCAAACAAATTATGCAATATTAATGTACGTAAATTAACTAAAATAAATAAAAATTACACCGAGAAGGAAGCTCTGAAAATAAAATATTTATAAATTTTCGTTTTTGCTTTAAAAATTTAAAATTACACATTCAAATTTAGATGTTATAACTGTCTAGACATCATAAAATCCTTATAAAACTATTTACATTGACATAATATTAGAAATTCAAATACAAAGGTATACAGTTCAACTAGTTAACGATCAATGATTTGACATTGAATTTCCACTTCACGACTCTGAGTCATTTGCGGTGAAATGAGACTGGTCACGCTCTTGGTATTCGTGTTGAATTCCTAACAACACAAACTCAACATTGCTTAAACTCAAGATGTTAAAGGAATTTGACTATTATATGTACTACAAAACACGTCCGAGCTGAAATTCTTGGTGTGTGTAGTTCATTCTTTTCGGGGTACGAAATATTGTGCTGGAAAAGTTTTATGCTTCACTGAATGCCTCTTACCTCCGACGACGTAAATGTTTATTTCTATTAATGTTTTTTTAAATATATTATTACGAATTTAATTGATCGTTTTATCTTGTAACCGAGTTGTATTGAAATATGTGTTAAGATTCGGGTAGTATGTTTTGCCTGTACCTGTAGGGTATAGTAGTATCCTGCGTGATGGAAAACATGAGTTATTTACTATTTATATTTAGTATTAAAGTTACGAGTATTTTCAAATTAGTACATGAGCGACAAATAATATCTAGATCCCTTGATGAAATAAATGCACACTTTTCACATGAGTGTAAAGTGTGCAGTTACATAATAATATTTTAAACAACTCTCAACAATCCCTATGAATTTAGATGCGCATAGTCGTTTATACTACTATCACTACAGTAAAGTTGCGATATGATGGCATAAGATACTTCTAAATCTAATCTTATATATAAAATTCTCGTGTCACGGGGTGCGTAATCGAACTCCTCCGAAACGGCTCGACCGATTTTGATGAATTTTTTTGTGATTATCCGGTATCTATGAGAATCGGTTGTAATCTATTTTTCATCCCCCTAAATGTTAGGGGTAGTCCACCCCTAAATTTTTTTTTAAATTTTTTTGACAAAATTTTTAATTTCTATTTTTTTATGATATAGCATTAGTAAATACATACAACCCTAAATTTTCAACCCTCTAAGATCAACCCCTATTTTTCCATCGCGATTTTTATTGACCCACCTCTACAACATATATTCCCTTTTATGGCAAAGCAACGTTTGCCGGGACAGCTAGTGATTATATAGAATTGAAATTTGATTGATTCTAGAAAGAAATAATTTATGTATTTATTTTTAAATCTTGTATTAGTTTAGTATTTCTATCTTAATTCATTAACGAAATGAAAGGCTGAAAGTGGTTAACCATTTTGTAATGTGTTTATGTTCAAGTTAGAGAGGAAACCACATTTACATAAATGGGATCAGCGGTTTTCACTAAAGGTTTTACACAGATTTTAGTATTTAAGTTTCTCTTATTTGACCTTTTAGGCTTAACATATATGATACATTTAAGTTATTTTCAACTGGGAAGAATCAAGTGAGTACCCCACCAAAATCTAAACAGTTTTTATTAGAAATGGACTATTTGGTATAAAAGTATTTAGAAAATCATGTTTTAAGATACTGAAATAATATTGTAAAGCATATTTAAGTAGCTTTGAAAGTCTTTGGTACACAGAAAACACTCAATTTAAAAGCGTTTTCTGTATTAGTATTCATTTGCGTTTTCTCAGTTCATCAAAATAAAGGACTTACATAAATGCCTCAGTAAATTCAGTCGGGTCGGTTTGGTAAGAATTCTCGGAATTATTTTGGAGAAAGGCACTATTATTGCGGTATGTTCAAGGATTGTAAACTGACAATAAACATACTCGTAATTATGTTGATAAACTTGGAGAATAGATGAATGCAAAGGATTCGAAATGTCCCTATACTCATAGTTTAGATGATAGTGTCAGATGTACTGAAAACTGCTTTTTGTTAGAGGACAGAGCAATAAACATAATAAAAGTACTAGTCTTGTCATATATTAGTAGTATGCACTCCTCCCACATATAAACTTTAAATATGCCGAAACTGCTCTGTTCGCTTAATTTTCGTAAGAAATAGTATAATGTTTTTGTTTTACCTATTAATAGATAGATATCGTACATATTTTCCTCCTTTTTCATCAAAGAAGTAAACAGAAGAAAGTATTATTAAAAGAAGTGGTTAAACTTTTACAGTTTTGTTAATTTTGATAATAAAATGACGATTTTTAGTTTCATTTTGATCCATTTCGTTAGTTACGTGAATTAAAATGGATTTATGTAAGTTTCTGATTTGGAAACAAACTACAAAACATAAATTAAAAACCAAGAGAGAAACTTTGGCATATTCAGTACACTCGTTATGACTTCGACAGTTTAAAACGCAAATCTGATTCATTTGCTACTTTTGATAATTAAGTATTTTTTATATGATAGTTTAAGGTAAATTTGTGTATGACTGCACGGTTGGCCGAGTGGTGTCAGCGGTCGCCTTGCCGCTTGCTACTGCGCCAAGTGTCGTGGGTTCAAATCCCACGCGGTACTTACAACACTTTGTGTGATCCACGAATTGTTGTACCGAGTCTGGATGTTCTTTGTGTCCGTTTCATGTATGTTTGTAAAGTGCCCCACGACACAGGATGTTTATTCCTAATGTGGGAGTTGTCTTTTAAAAAATAAGAAAAAATAAGAAATAAGAATTTATTTTATAAAGAGGATTATTTACAAGAAAAAAAAATTATTTAAAAAGAAAGCATCTTTTGATGCGTGTGTGTGTGTGTGTGTGTGTGTTTTATAAATGAAGACCTTTACCGCTTTTTGTTTAAAAACACTTTTGTTAAATCAACTGGATTTTTTTTTGTATGCATGTTATGTATTATCATTGTACTTTATTTAATTAATATACTTAATTAATATAACATGGTATTTAATTGTGTAATGCACTATTTGATATAATTAAACACACATATTATAGGATCCACTATTATATTTTCCAAGAAAACCAATAATATATGTGGTCGAACAAAGGTACAACTTTTAACAGTCTATATCAAATATTTCAGCTGCCAGTATCAACGAGACATGCATGTTTAACGAACAATGCGAGGACGTGGATTTCAAGACAGAGTGCAAGAACGAACGATGTGCTTGCAAGTTCGAGATGGTTCCCGAGATGATGGTGGACGGTGGCGTCATTTGTACTTGTAAGTATTTTTAATTTGTGATAAAAATCCAGATCTGGATTTTTATGGTTACAAGTAAGTATAATAAATTGCATAAAAAAATCATACGTGGACGTCATGAGATGTTTTCCCTTATAAGTACAACGGAGCTATATAATTTTATATGTTAGTGTTTTAAATAATACGTATAATAAAAATAATATACTTCATAAGAGACATCATCATCTACTCTTTTCTCAAATTTATTTGGGGTCGGTGCAATGAGTTTTCTTCCTCCATTCTCCTTTATCACTGGTCAGTTCACTGCTTACTAGAGAGTAAGGCCAACACTCAGTTCCATGCAGAACAGCAGATCTGATGATCGTTTTATATATTTGTCCCTTTAAGGTTAAAGGGAACTTGTGATCGCACACGGTTCTTGTTACCTGTCGCCATTTCATCCATCCTGCATTGATTCGATGTTGCACAGACCTATTAATTTCGCCACTATTTTGTAACAGCAAACCGAGGTACTTGAAATCGGTGCAGACCGGAATCGCAGTTCCATTTAGTGACAGCAAGACCGGAGAAACCGCCGAAATCGCGAAACATATACATTAACATTCTGCCGACAAACTGTCTTACAGTTTGGCAGACTTGAACATGTAGAATGTGTATATGATTTTAAATAAATAAATAAAAAAAAAAAATAAAAAAAAATATACTCGTATTCAGTTTAACTTCTGCTGATTTTCAAGCCAACATTTTTCAGTCGATGCTGCCATGTCTTTAGTCTGCGCTGGACCTCGGGCGCGTCTTCACCGACCAACACAATGTCGTCTGCAAATAGCATGCACCATGGTGCCTCCTCCTGTGTGTTCAATGTCAAAGCATCTATTATCAGCAGGAAGAGGTATGGGCTAAGAGCCGATCCCTGATGCAAACCAACAGGGACACTGAATTGGTCGGTGTCTCCCGCAGCAGATCTTACATAGGTGCTAGATTCCCTGTACATAGCTCCGATCAATGCCACATACTTATCAGGCACTCTTTCTTCTTTCAAAGCCCACCACAAAACCTCTCGGGGTACCCTATCATACGCTTTTTCTAGATCAACAAACACAATATGCAAGTTTTTGTGTACCTGTCTGTATTTCCCACATAATTGTCGAATTGCGAATATGGTATCTGTTGAACCGCGGCCCGGCATAAACCCAAATTGGTTTCATCTGATTGCACTTTCCTCTCTCACTCTTCTCTCAATAACTTTCACCCAAGCTTTCATACTATGTGAAATTTTCATACTATTTTTCAAACTTCGTCGTAAAATTCCAGTCCATTCATTTTCCTCGTTCATCAGCTTTTCGAAGTAAGTCTTCCATTTGAACCTTATATCCTTAGCTTTGATTAACAGTCTTCCTATTTTATCTTCTATGCATCTTACATGCTTCAGATCTTTCGCTCTTTCTGCTCTACTTTTGCCCTCTAGAATCTTGTAGATGTTCGAGCAGTTTCTTTTGAGCTTCAGCTCTTGCCATTGTTATTGCTTTCTTTGCCTTCTTTTTACACTCGTTATATTCTATTTTTCTGATTTCTTTCATTCTCCCACTGCCTTTTTCATTTTGCCAAGATTTAAATGAGTTCTTGTTTACTTTTAAAGCTTCCTGTATTTCTTCATTCCACCACCATGTGTCTCTATCAATCACACCCTTCCGTTTCGATTCTCCAAACACTTCTTTTGCTGACTGTCTTATACTGATGGCAATTTCGTTCCAACATTAATTCACTGTTTTATTACGCATTTCACCCATTTTTATAATTTTACCAACTATATTTTTCTTAAATAATCTATTATGCTGTTTCTTTTCTAACATTCTCCACTAGTTTCGGGGAGGGGGGCAGTTCACTCTACCCCTACCTACAACTTTTACCTTAACTTCTATTAGTAGTAGTCTATGTTGCGCAGACATGTCATACTTTTTATTAAAATTTTCAAACCAATTTGTTTTGATGATTTTTTTTTATTTCAGCGGTCAAAGCCGTGGAGGAGTCAACGAAAACGTTAGATCCAGCTATGATCGGCGTCCTGGTTGGTATGGCTGTCATGTTCATTATCATTTGCGTCGTACTTCAGCTATTTAGCAGGTGATATACCATATTACATTTATGAAATGTATATGTTTAATATTAGTTAAAAATAGTATAATTATTTAGTTCTATTTTATATAAATTTGGATCTTTCAGAGCTATGTTAATTATGTTATCACTACGTGATAGCTAAAAATATCAATTATTTTTTTTGATTTTTCTACATCTCATGCCTTTGTATGATTGACTTATCTTATTGTACATTTATGCACTTTTCTACAGAGTTTTTTTTATTATTAACATTAGCTTAGAGGTGTCAAATCGCTAGTCGATGTATATTGAGATACTGAATATAATAAGCAAAATTGTGAAGGATACGTGGTAAAATATGTACACAAATAATTTCAGGTCTCAATTTATTTTATTAGATGTGTTTTAAAATAAGTATAAATAAGTAGAAAATCGTTTGAGTTATGAACGTAAAAAAAATAACAGTCAATTAAAATAAGCAGTATCAGTTACGTGATACTTTCATATATATTATTTTTCAGAGTAAACTAAACGTTTCTTAGTTTAAAAGTAATAAACATAAATAACATTCCAGGGCACGATGGCGAGAAAACCGAACAATTTTCAACACACCCAACCCGCGACTAATGAACGTATCTCTGCTAAGAGACTCTAAATTGCTGCACTCACAGGTATTATAAAATCCTACTAATATTATAAATGCGAAAGTTTGTGAGTGTGTTGTGAGGATGTGAGGATGTTTATTGCTGTTTCTCGCTAAAACGGTTGAATGGATTTTGATGAAACTTTACAATAATATAGCTTATACATCAGAATAAAACATAGGTTACAATTTACGAAGATACTAGCTTTGCCTCGTGGCGTTGGCTGCGGTTATTGTCGTACCGCGGGTAGTACCGCGGGGTTCAGCCAGTATTAAATAAAAGTATTATTTGATACCAACAGTAGAAACAGTAAAGGAAAAAATTGGAGCTTTATTTCGTATGCAATTTTCTTAAATCACAAAAATACATATGTAACAACTATAGGATAAGAGTTATTAAGGTTTTAGACGAAACATTGGAGAGATCACCAAGAAAGTAAAGGTGAATGTAAATTAATTTTGATTTTAAAATTAGTAGTTCCTAATTATCTTTTACTAAGAACTAGAATGCATTTAAACCAGTTAATTGCTTGTTAATTTATGGTGTAAATAAGTTCAAACACAAATAGATTTAGGCCTATATTTCTGAAACTAAGCCGAAGCATATAAACTTTCACCAGTTTTCCAAGTGTGTTTTAGAAAAACTTACCGAACAGATTGAAGCCAACTTATTGCAGTCAACAAGGCACTGTGAATAAGTTTATAAAATGTTGCGGGGAATGGTTAATACAAAGAGCGATCAAAGAGAAGGAAGGAATATTTTATACTTTATGGATGATAGCAATAGAGCCTAAATCACCAGTATGTGCTATTACATTCCATCCCTATCTAACATTGCTACACTGGTGCGGGCCGCTCGTACGCCGCTCGTCGCCCGCTCCCCGCTCCGCTGTGTTCGTGAACATTCTTATATAAGTCTATGCATCCACTCTCGCTGAGTTGGTTTATTAACACTTTATTTCTATTAAACCATTTGTGTATATGACCATTTTAGGACCGCCGTGGCTCTCGAGTGAGTGTGCGCCCTCCATCAAGACAGACAAGTCAGCAGGAACTTAGGCCTCACTCGCCAAGTCCAGGTACATCGACTTAAATAGGTACTAAATGCCCAATTTACTCTAGCAGGTGTATTTTAGCTTAATTTTGTAGTAACACGAACAATATTTGAGATAAACTGCTTATTATTGTAATATTTAACAGAGAAAAATAGAGCTACTATTACAAACAAAAAAGACTTAAATTTAATTAACACATGTATCGTGTCGTATTAAGAAAATTTATGTCAATGCGATTATAATATAGTATTTTGTACATCTAGTCCAGTCATTTGGTAGGTTTACCTGGAAAGTTTTCCTAGAATTTGAAAATTTGCGATATTATGGATTTCAAAGATACGTAGTAATCTATAATGTCACATATTTTTAATACTTCCAGAAAATTTTCCAGGTTCAACCCTCTTTTTGAGCACCAAGTGATTGTACTAATTCGGTCACCCGCGATGAGAAATTAAGTCAGAAAAAACTTATTTAAGTCTGTTAAAACACACTGGAATAAAATTTTAAACATAACACACAGTACTGTTCAAATTTACAAAATTTTGGGCTATTGGTCTACCTAAATGTTTTCTTAAAATATTAATGATTTATTTTAAAATTCTTGATGTTATTCTCGATGTTGTTCTTTAAATAAGATGTTTTTACTGTAATTATTGCAATAATAGCTATATATATTACATTTAGACCTTTGTGGTCCCTATATTCAGCATTGCTTTTGATATTTACAGCTAAATGTGTACTTTGATGTTGCACCGATTTTAAAAGTTTTTATAGATATTTGAATCAATGTGTTTTGTATCTAAATGTGATTGATTATGAAATACTTATTTTTAAGGGGAACGGGCAAAGTTTTTGCCTTCAATGATAATTATTTTATAATTCATATTTCTAATTTCACTTTTTTTTTTTTAATTATCTATGATTTTTTATTAATTTCTAAATATGTCATAATTTGTATGGGTCTAAAATACCTGAATAAAGAGTTTTTTTTTTATTATTTTCTTTTTAAGCTTACATTTTTGGGTCACTTTTAAATTGGCAAGTTCCAGAAGCTATGATACTTACTCAAACACCTCACAATAACAGGAGTTAAAACTTTTTATATGTATCTGTATATATTTACCTTGCCCATTCCCCCCTCACCAACAATGCTAATCATATAATATATTTCATGTATCAACAGCACGCCACCATCAAAGTCATCAGCTACACCGCAAATCCTCAGGTTACATACAATATCATATTGCTTGTTGAGTATTTAATTTAATTGACATATAAGATTAGGTGCTCTCAACCACAGCTTGGATTTTAATCACTTTTTATCGATATATTTGAATATTGTTTAGAATATTGTTTTTTTTACGAAGGATGTGTTCATATATTGATTTTTACTGTTTATGTCTGGGTAGACGGAATACCAAATATACCTCATATGATCCGGGACTCTCAATAGGAGGACAATGTGTAACCACGATTGCTGAAGCAGTGCCTTTCAAATTTCTTGGTAGAAAGATTGATTACAAAGGACGTACACCATCCTTAGAGATAACTGTCGAAAATTTTCTTAATGACTTAAATAAGGTAGACCAACAACCATTAAACAATATTAAAAAAGTTTGGATATACGACAATTATCTTACGTCGCGTCTGACTTGGTCTTTCCTTGTATATGACATCGGTAAAAGCCTCCTGGCAAAACTAGATGCAAATGTCAAAAAGATATTGAAGTTATGGCTCGGAATTGCACACTCAGCTGACCCCTCAACTCTATTTAGGGATCAAAACAATTTTGGGATGAAGTTAAAGAAGCCATCGGAACTCTATAAACACCTCAGAG
The DNA here is from genome assembly GCA_916048165.1 of Spilarctia lutea. Taxonomy (NCBI): domain Eukaryota; kingdom Metazoa; phylum Arthropoda; class Insecta; order Lepidoptera; family Erebidae; genus Spilarctia; species Spilarctia lutea. Next base: position 10,939,532 of record OU696478.1, on the reverse strand, counting down.
TTACCAAAATGCATGTCTTGGGACAATCCCAGGATGAAATAGTCTCATCACTCCCAAAAGATAAATATGTTACAGAGCTTGAGTCAAGACTTCAGTTCCATAAACAATTTATGGCTGGTGCACAGTTTAATAGAGTCGGGCTGGGTTTCGCAAAGAAGAAGGGAGACCGAGAAATAATAAAATCCTTTATACAACAAGATGAAAATGATATCTATAAAGTGCATGCAATGAATCTAGAAATGCAAAGTGAGTGGTTAACTATAGGTGAGTTCTGCATCCCGTTAGCCCTGAAATGGCGCACCTTGCTATATGATTGGTCTCCTGCCCTGTTAAAATTCTATCTGAATGCCTTCCAAATGACCCTCCCAGACCAAAGTAACCTAGTGAGATGGGGGAAAGCATCTGAAAAATCTTGCTATACGTGTGGTGAGGCAGTAGGTACTGCTAGGCACTTACTGGTAGGTTGCAGGGTGCTGCTTGATAGGGGTTATTACTCACGCCGACATGATAGAGTACTAGAAATCATACGTGAAGCAGTAAGTCTTTCAGTAGCTAGAGCCCAAAAAGGATTGACTACAAATAAACGAGAAATTAACTTTATAAAGGATGGCTCAACTACCAAATCTAAAAGCAAGCCTTTCTCAATCCTAGGTACTGCACCTGACTGGACTATTTTGATGGATACGTATGATAAGCACTATAAAATCCCAGAGGATGTTGGTGTTTCGTCATCCAGACCGGACATATTCCTTTTCTCTAGACAAATTAAACACATAATATTAGTAGAGCTTACTGTTCCGTGGGAAACTAATATTCCTAAAGACCATAGAATAAAATTAAATAAATATTACGATCTAACAACTGAACTTAACAAAAATGGCTATGTGGTTAATTTATACGCGGTAGAAGTAGGAGCGAGAGGTATACCAGCTAAATCTCTCTATAACCTTCTGAAAGACCTTGGCCTGTCGAGATCTGCAGTAAGTTCTATTTTAGAACGAGTATCCAAGGCTGCACTAACAGGTTCCTACCAAATTTGGCTAGGTAGGGCGGGAAACTCGAGCAGTGAAGGTGAGCGTTGATGCGCATCTTAAAGGGGGCCTCCTTAAACCTACATCCAGGTCGTAAGTCCTGGGAACTGCTTTGAGTTTCTCCCTCTGCCACACGATGGACCCGGCACCCGCACGGTGAATCCATGGAGTGCTAAGAAGTTTGTCTCTTTCGAAGGTCTGAATATTCTAGAGAAAATTGTGTTACACTACGTGAATTTTACTAATTGTCTATATAAAACCCTTTATTTGTTGATATTTCATAAGTGCAAAATAGATTTTAACCTCGAATCCGTACAAACATTTTACGTTTTTAGGTGGCAAACAAGCAGACATATCGCTCGATGGTAAGCGATTACCGCAGCCCATGCGCAACACCAGAGGCTCTTTTCTTGAAGGTTTAATCGTCGGAACACCGCAGGCGACAGCTCATTCCACAGTTTTGTTGTGCGAGGCAGAAAGTTTCGGGAAAAGCGCACAGTTGTGAACTGCCAACGATGAAACTGGGATGAAATTTCTGTCGTATAGGACGATGGCGGAAAGATGCGGCAGGGATCAGTCCGAACAATTCCTTAGAGCACTCCCCATAGTAAATGCGGTAGGAGATGCACAGCGAAGCCACATCTCTAATCAGCGCCAGAGAGTCTAGCCGAATTGGAAGTACTTCGGAAGGCAATCGACGATACGAGTCGCCCTCTGCTGAATGCGGTCCAGAGGGAGGAGCTGGTATTGGGGTGTCCCTGCCCATAGATGAGGACAATATTCCACGTGAAGCCGAACCTGCGGCTTATAAAGCAGCAGCAGAAGGCGGTAGGCCGGAGTGAAATACTGCCTCGATCTGTTGAGCACACCAAGCTTCTTCGAGGCCAATTTAGCCTTACCCTCCAAATGGCCAAGAAACTGGACTTCACTCGATACGTCGACACCAAATATTCCAATATTTTCTAAAGCAGATAGGGAAGTGTCTTCAACACGAGGACATACGACCCACGGCAGTTTTTTAGTGGTGAACGGGCAATTTTGTGTCTTTGTGGGGTTGAATTAGAGAAATTTAAGTCTACACCAATGTGAGACCTTTTCCAAAGAGGTCTCAACGTCAGACACAAGTTTGTTTCGACTCTCAATTATGTTTTCCCGAGAAATATTAGCGCGGCCAGTGAAGAGAGCATCACCCGTGCTGTCATCCACATTACAATGAATGCCGTTAATTGCCACCATGTCATTAATATGAAGTTAAAACAAACTAGGCGATAGCACACAGCCTTGCGGGACACCAGCATTCACAGATAAGGAGTCAGAGCATTCACTAAAAAGCTAGTGCCCCAATCGCATAATTTCTCGGGAAGCCCATAGGAAGGGAACTTCGAAAGAAGCGATTTGTGCCAGACACGATCGAACTTCTTCGCAATGTCCAAACTAACTGCCAAGGCTTGCCCCTTAGTCTCAATCGCCTGTGCCCATCGTTGCGTCAGGTATACTAGAAGATCACCAGCTGACCGACCTTTACGAAAGTCGTACTGCTGGTCACTAAGTGAATGGCGACCTTCTAGATGCCGTAGGAGTTGATTGTTGATAATGGACTCCATTGTTTTCGAGAAGTTATAGCTATCGGCCTGTAGTTGGACGGATTAGAGCGATCGCTTTTTTTGGGATCGGGTGAACCAATGCTGCCTTCCATGATGACGGGACTACGCCAAAAGAGTAGGAGAGCCGAAAAAGACGCGTTAAGACCGGTGCCAACTCAGAAGCGCACGTCTTCAACACTATAGGAGGGATCATCATCAGGGCCTCTCGACTTATGGATATCCAGGGACGATTTGTTATAAATACTGATAAAAATACTAGGTACATGTAAATATTTTGATGGTTCAAATTGGTTAGGTAATATTATAAATAATATAACCAATACTGTAAAAATAGACAGGGTGTAGTTTAACATGTTATATAATCAGAAAAATATTAATTAATTGTAGAAAAATGGTAAGAAATATGATTGTAAAATTCTGAAACTCAACGACTACAATATCGTAGAAAATGCAAAACTGCCAATGAAACATTAGGATAATATAGAACCTTCTGTATTTGTACACCGTAAACCAAAACTTTATAATAATTTATACGATAATATTAATGTAATGTATGATCGTTTGCACACTACTTCCCTTCGATTCTTGGCTACTCGTATCCCACTCTTGCCAGCCGTCTCGCGCAAATCATCACTTCACCGATGGAGAAGCCTAAATCCAGCAGCGAATTGCGGGAGACTGTTGATGATGAAAATCGATCGTCTATATATTATCTAAATACAGTCTGTCTATCTAGCGCATATGGCATTAACTTTTAAACACAAGCAATGCACAACTATATTTAAGAACTACGTTATATGATACAATATATGAACACATGTTTTTACATTTTTTACTTAGAATAGTATAAATAGTATATTTTTTATGTTAAAAAGGATCCTGGACCTCTTACTAAGCGTATTTGAAATAAAGTAAATATAAATTTTATTAATCTTATTCATGACTACATTAAGTTCGAACTATAAATACTCGAATTTTCATTGTTAGAAAATATTGGATATTAAATTCAATAAAAGATAACTATTACCACAAAATTGTTAAGCACTTAACCAATATATATTAGAGTTATTTTGTTTTTATAATACCAAACTATGTAATTATAAGGAATATTATAATTTGTAGTACGGAGTTAGTGTCTTACACTCTTACGCTACTTATTCTTTGGATGTTATGTACAAATTTTAATTCAAATATGTTATTTTATAGGTCTTTATGAGGCGCCCAAATCTTTATACACTAAAACAATTATAATGAAGAATATATAATAACTAAACTAAATGACCAAAAACAGTCTTAATTTTTTTTTCTACAGAAAATATCAACTAGGACTCATTCTATACATACACGGCTGGTAACGTATAATAGGAATATACATTCGACTGCTTCAGTAAATCAAAATAGTTGCATTTATTTATAATTATAAATAATTATATCACTGTTTATTTAAACAGTCTTTCTATCAAATTCCATTTTTGATTATTTAATAATTTGATAAATTACAAGCATAAAATTATTGTGTACAGAAGCATGATAAAAAAACAAATAAAAATAATTTAAAATAATAAATCTTTTAAACATAGCAAGTTTTATTAGATAAGCTTAATTAAGTTCAAGCTGTTCATTAAAATATGGTACGTTTAGTTACATAAAACATCAAGGCATGTACTGTTTACAAAAATCATGCTAAAAGCATGCCTTGCCATGAAATAGTAATTAGATACTCTTTATAATTTTAATTAAATTATTAATTTTCAGGATCTCGTCGAGGTTCAAGAGCTAGTAGTGGTCATTCTGCGACTTCTCTAAGATCGGCTACTCTCAGATCACCTACGACTCCAGGACCAACTTCGGTAACCGTGGAGATCCGCGCACCAAATGTTTAAAATAAACACGCAAAGCATGAAAAAGAAGATTTCATAAAATTAATTGAAGGAAAAGTTCGGGGAGATTAATAAAAATGATACAAGTGACTTCTAAGACGATTGCATGCAAGGTTTCTTGAGACTAAAGTGTGTCAGAAAGTTACGTCATGTACTAGGTACCGTAAAAACAAGTCCACCGTTTAAATTATTTGTGATATATTATACCGATGGTTTTAGAAGTTATTAGGCTTATATTCATTAAATTTATAGCAAAATGCACTATACCGGTCGGAAATTCAGCCACTTATAAAGTGCCTCAAAACACATTAAATTTTAACTCTTTTCGATCTTAATTTGGTTTAAGATAAATTAATTACACAAATTTAGAATGTAACAAAAATTATCTGATAGTTATTGATCATATTCACAACCCAATTAAGATCACATTTGATAGATGTAGTGCACAGTTCAACGATTAATACTTTAAGATATAAGTTTTATTAATTAGGCTTTTTTAGCGAATAACCAGTAACGCTTTTTGGCAAACATTTGTAGTTTAATTGTTTAAAACGTCGATTATTATTAGTTAGGTCTGAATATTTCTTCTTATCATAATCCTGTGTAAGTAACTATGCTAGATTCAACTCCCTGCCTTAGAATTAAAGATTAGCTTACTATTAAGCATTGTAGAACTAAAACTATTTAGTACGGGGACCATCCTCCAAAGCGGAGCGATCAGAATTTTGAACAGTGGATATTTTAAATATACGGAGTGAAGCTTAGGTGCCGCTTTCTGTACTATAAGACTTTTAAATTTTAGCTTTAAGAGCTATGATAGCTTTTCTTTAAACCATTTCTACGAGAGAGAGTTGTGAATCGAAGTTAAGGTTTCATTACTGAGTTCTTTAGTCTATTAGTCTTCAATGTGTAAACTGGGGAAATTTACACAGAATAAATATAATAATTACTTCGTAAGTTACTTCATTGCACCTCTGTTGCTTCAAGTAAAGATTTTCGCAACGCACAAAATGTGAGTACATTTAGTGGTTTTGCGACCAAAATTTCATTGGAAATGTAAAACAGCAAGACGTATGTTGAAATAAATTTACATTAAAAACCATCACCTTCATTACCTTGTGTGGGTAATACTTCAATTAAGGGGAAGAATTGATGTATGGCCGACACATGATCATTCACAGCGATTATGTAATCAATGTACTAATGTAAGCTATTGTACTTAAACAAAACAAAAATATGCTCACATTATGAAAATGTATTTCTTACACTGTGCTAGTAATGTACTACATACTGAAAAAATTATGCTATAATTAAATTATATAAACTTTTATTATAATATAACTATACTTCCCAATATTAGCGTTTAATTTTAAACCCTTAAGTTACGTCATTTTGGAGCGATCGTAACTTTGAACCTTTTCGTAATGAGAATAGTGACCACTACTCTTGAATTCTGCCCGAGCTTTCTATCAGGCAGAGTACAGTCACTTTGGTAGGCTCATATGTTTATGAAAATAATACTGGCCAAAGGCCACGCATAGAATAGGGTCCGTAGTCACTCATAATGATTCGTGGATTTAGAAGGCGGGGTTTCGTTATTACTATGAATAATATTTACTTTTTATTTCGTTTTTTTTTGTACAAAGTTTTCGAAGTAAGCGCCTTTTACAAGAGAGACTCCTGAACTGACATCTAACCGTCATAGTTTTCCTTGGAAGTTCACCACATGGACTACCATTATATAATCTGAAAAAAAGACATACATGTTTTTTTTTCAGATTAATCGAGCCAGCTATTTAGATTTTAGAGTGGGAGACTCTCTATTTAAAAAACATTAAAAATGCGCTTTGTAGCGCCTATTAAAAAAAAAACAAACCTTGAATATCTATCAAATGAATACCTAAATAAAAAATAGTCTTAACAACCTCGCAGTGTTTTGAAAAGATAAAAAGAAAATCATACTCACGTTACGTGTACACCAAAAATAAAATGTCGATATTATAATTTAGCAGTTATTAAGAAGGGTACCAGAATCCATAAGCGTTTATTAGGATAATGTTTTAAATTATTTATATTCTCCTTGTTAAGGATTGGTCTACGAAGAAATCTAGATTTTTGTAGTGGAATAGTATTAAATACTGTTGATGATATTTATTTTCTTCAACTTCAATTAATAACTCGGGTTTATTATACGCTATAAGTATGAAATGAGCAAATAATTAAATAAAATAGTGTTTTCCAGCACTTTCTTTTGGACTGTGGGGGAACGGGTATCATGTTCCACCCAACACAAAGGGAGGATCCTCCGACCAGGTGAGGTGATCTGGCTTGAGACTTGCTGTGGGAGTGAACATGAAGGTGGCGCTGATCTGCTTCCTTGAAGGTTGCTTCCAATCACGTCGGGGTCACCACTGTGGGGGAACGGGTATCATGTTCCACCCACACAAAGGGAGGATCCTCCGACCAGGCGAGGTGATCTTGCCTGGCGGGCTACTGCCCAACAGTTGATGTTGGGATGTTGTATATATGCTAATCGGCGCGAGAACTTTATTTGCGCGATTCAGGATTTGTAGTTACTCCGTGTAGTGTAGTTTGTAGGTACAGTGCGTTACTTCGTAGTTCAGAGTATCTTCGGTAGATGGCGCTGTATGTGGAGGTCGCCACATGGAGCATATGAAACACAAGCAATTAGACAAGCAGATAAAGATATAAACATTAGAACTTTTCATATATTACAAAATTATAGTATCTACCTTTTAATAAAGTGTTTAAAACCATTCTGTATTAACTGCGCCATAGAGGTAGTAAAAATTAGATGTTTGGATGTACGCACAACTGAAGATTACCGTCATTTCCCCCGTAGAAGTAATCTAAAGAGCTGTATAGCATAAAAAACCGGCCAAGCGCGAGTCGGACTCACGCACCGAGGGTTCCGTACAAATCTGTAGGTATGTTATATGATGTAATTAAAATGTATGCTTTTCGCAATTTTTTCCATATCTGTGCTATAAAATGTTGTTTCGTATCAGATTTCAAGATTCTCAGTTTATAGGAAGTACTCTGTAGGTTTTGATTCCCTTACGAGTGTGGAAAACTTGCAGCATGAACGACTGTATCTTTTAATTGCGTTGACTCAGAAGTTTGTTTTTTCACTGCTCCAATGCACAGTGGACTTGACTATTTGATATGAATATCAGCTTGAGACCACCACGTGTTCCTGAGAAAAAGGGAAAAGGGTCTTAGAGTAACAGACGAACAACAAAGTCATCCTATAAGGGTTCCGCTTTTTCCTATTGATGTACGCAAGCCTAAATACCAGTAGGCGATAAAGTCTTAATAAGACTCTCGAAATCGCACCGAGAAGCATCAAGATGATTAAAGATGATTGTATGAGTATATAAATTGCCGATTGTCGCTGACCACTTCCAATCTGTCTGCTTGAAAGTTAGTAAAGAGTTTAAGTGGGTATCGTGTATACTTTATTGTTGTCTATGTTTCAATTTAGCTCCAAAAGTTTAATTTTAGGGCTACGATATGATTGTAATTTTAACAATAGAGTTTTTATGCACATTTTACTTTATACATAATGCCGTAAAACGGGTTTAATCTTACTGTTGTCGTATTTTGCTGATGTTTTCTAGAGAGCTAGCTTGATAAACATATAGAATCTCGATTTTAATAATAAAAATCGTCGGTAATTTATTATATTAAAATGTATACTAGGCTCCTAATTGTTACGTTGTTTATTATGTATGAATAAGCACCTGCAGAGTAAAATATTGTATGCAAGAATGGCGCAACTGAAAGGAAGTATCGTCCCGTACGTATGTTTTCATAAAACGTAACTAGGTTTAAAGGCAACGTAACGGTATGCTACTACATTTTATGATAATGTTCATATGAATTTTGCAGCATATTTCTTTTTAATTATAGAAGAGCTTTACATCAAAAACAGTTTATTAAGAAAACCTTCACAAAAAAAAGATACTTTATAGCTCTTCAGATTACTTCTACGGGGATTTAGTGCTGCAGTACATAATGATTATTACTGTGTACTCGTACATTACACATACATGAGGCCTGTAAATGAAACCATTTTATGACAATTAATGGTAAGGTAGGTAATTGTAGTAATATACTGTGTAATTGTTACGTCGATGAAACACTGAATTCAGCCCGGACGTAGGCCCTCTTGGAAGTTAAATTATAAATATACATTAAGAAGATATTTCAGTTTTTAGGTTACATTAAAATAGCAACAGCTTTTTGAGCAGAATTGAAATTATTTAAGCAAAGTACTAAAAACGATAAATACATGAAAATACTCTTGATTAAGATTATCTTTACATACAGTATAAATCTCATAAGATAAACTGCCTCATTGGTCTAGCGGTTGACGAATGCGACTGCCAATCAAGATGTCTCGGGCTCGAATTCTGGGTCGGGTCAAAAGTGTTATTGAGTTTTTCTGATGATAGAAGTACTTAATAACAGCTCGGAGTTTGGAAATTGGGGTCTGAACACCCGTGCTTCGGAGAGCACGTGAAGCCGTCTGTCCTGCGCCTGATCTGTTTCCGGTCGTGTTGGTTAACCGTCCCATCGGATTATGAAAGAGAGGGAACAGAGAGTGCACCTGTGTTTGCGCACACACTTGTGCACTATAATATATTCTGCGTAGATGGCTGGTCTTCGTTGAGACTGGCCGCCGTGGCCGTAATCGGCTAGGAAACCATCTATCAAATCTCATAACCATCCATTACATATTGCCAGTGGTATTGAATCTACAACTTTCCTTTAAAATGAATAAGGTAAATTAAGATAACGAAAAGAAAATCCTTAATGTTGTAAATGTGACTGTAAGTTTTTTGTTACGTTTTCACGCAAAAAGTACTTAACCGATCATCATGAAACTTTGTACTCATATTCTTGGAGGTATTAGAAGTAGCTTAGGATACTTTTTATTAAATTCCAGCGAAGCCGCGGGCGAAAGTTAGTATAACAAAAATTTCCGAAAATAAATACGTTTGAGGTGAACAGTTTAAAATAAAAGAAAGTAGGTTTCGAGTGCAATTCGCGATTTGCATGTGTCAGGTCTCGCATGTATGGAGGAAACGAGTGTGATGTCCCTCCAATATAAAGGGAGGATCTTCCGACCAGGTGAGGTGATCATGCCTGGTGAGCCACTGCCCAACGGTTGATGTTAGGACATTGTATATATGATAATCGGCGTGAGAACTTCTATTGCGCAATTCAGGATTAGTAGTTTTATGTAGTATGTTACTCTGTAGTTCAGTGTATCTCCGGGAATTGGCATTGTCATATGTTTTTTTTTCCGCTGTATGTGGAAGTCGCCACTCATAATTAAATGTGGGGCACTTGATGCAGTATTACATATTGAAACAATATAGTAAATAATGACGACTTAATCCGACACGTATTGAAATGGTATTTACAAAATTGTTTATAATATTTTTGTCCGTGTGATGACAGATTAAAAATACGGATTGTTGGCACTCCTATTCATTTTGTAGGTGTCATAAAAGTCATCTAAGGATACCAACTCTTCAAGATAGTATCTATGTTAGCGCATCTAATTGTAGCGTGTGAGACATCTCCTGTCGAAGGACAGGCATCTATCCACCAATGAATCGTAACAGGCTGGTGATGTGATAATGTGTTTATAACTAATAGGATTATTACTTGATACAGCTTACTTATAACTTTCATAATACATTATTAAAATAATTATATATGGATATACATGTATTTAGGTACTTATATGCTAATTCATAATAATATAAAAAATTAGGTAGTAGAGTCACGTTAATTTCAGCACGAAAGGACCGGCTCAACCTGGGCGGTACTACCCTCGCACAGAAAATCATCGTAAAATGACAATGTTCGTAATGCCGTGTTTCGTTGGTAAGTGCGAGACCAGAGGCCCAATGATGTGGAAGCATCACTAGGCTGCCATGATGTTTATCACCATGCTGCAATCAATGTCTGCATTTGCAGTGAGTATGGTGACCATCACTCTTGGATTCTGCTTATGCTTTCGATAAGTCTGCTCGTTTGCCCCCCTATTCCATAAAAAAATGGCAGAGTTGAGTCATTTAGCAGGGCCTTACATAAAAAAATAACAACGAGTAATAATTATATTATTTCATAGTTACCGTTCGCTGTTAGCAAATCTCATTTTTTAATATAGAAATATTTCTAGCAGCATATTTTTCGTTACCAGCAAAAAATATGAATAAACTCAATGCAAAATATGACCTGTACCGATGCAATGGAATGCCTGTGTGCGGTAACAAAAGTACTGAAGCAAATATCTCATAGTATCCAAGCAAACAACCCACGAGCCTTGAATAAGTCTGAAAACATACAACACAGCGGTTTGAATGAGAACGCAGTACCTAATTAATAAACAACGACAATTCCAAAAAATATATAAGGTTTAAGTATTAACAGTGATGGATATTACTTATATGTATTAATTAAATTTATTGATATTTTTGTTATGTTATTATACAATAGAAGAAAACAAAGCTAATCTTCTTTTAAACTCAATATCAAAATATCATTATTTAAAATAAAAGTTAACAATGCAGCGTCCTTCTTTAGTACTGTATAAAGTATGTGTAGATAGTATTAATCTAATATATAAATAAAATTCTCGTGTCGCGGTGTTTGTGGTTAAACTCCTCCGAAACAGCTTGACCGATTCCCATGAAATTTTGTGTACATATTGGGTAGGTCTGAGAATCGGACAACATCTATTTTTCATCCCCCCTAAATATCAAGGGTAGTCCACCCCAAAACTTTTTTTTTTAATTTTTAATTACTTTTTTTATGATTTAGCATTAGAAAATACATACAGCCCTGAAAGTTAAATCCTCTACGATCAACCCCTATTTTTCCATCGCGATTTTTATTTTTAATAATTTCCTTCAATTATTATTTTTTTCTCATAAACAACGTTTGCCGATACCCCTAAATGATAAGGGTGACCCACCCCCAAAAATAAATATTCCTTTTTATGGCAAAGCAACATTTGTCAGGTCAGCTAGTATTTATATAATAAAAATAAACATGAAAAACACAGTTTTCAAAAATAATTAGAATAGTACTAGTTATTGCTTTATATTTACTACTTCATAATGATGCAGTTACACTCAAATTATTTATCAGTATGTTCTCTAGAAAGAGGCAGTCTAGAAGCTTATACTCAAAACTGGAACAGTGGAAAACTCACTATATTTCAGTTCCCACTGAATTTTCGCTAAGTCCGACAGTCACGACTTCTCTTGGAGTTAAGTTATATATTTAAAGTTTCAGATGTAAATTGAACTTCACCTCTATTCTAGTACAAGAGGTAACTCATCAACTGTTATGTTTCTTTTGAAATTTGAGTCAAGAGGGTTGTTTCAACTAGTATAGTGAAATCTTAAAAATGTTGGTTTTTGTATGTCTGTTTAAATATTATCAATTTGTAGGTAATTTAGATTGAATATAATCCTAATTTCTTAATTCTTTCTATTCTACTAATATTATAAACGCGAAAGTTTGTAAATATGTATGTCAGGATGTTTCTTGCTCTTTTACGCAAAAAATACTGAATGGATTTTGATGAAACTTTACAATAATATAGCTTATACATCAGAATAACACAGGCTACAATTTATAAAGATACTAGCTTCGCCTCACGATGTTGCCCGCGGTTATTGTCGTACCCCTGGGTTCTGCTAGTAATTATTATAAATGTAAATGTAAGTTTGTTTGTTACGCTTTCACGCGAAAACTACGTAACGGATCATCATAAAGCTTTGTACACATATTCTTGGAGGTATTAAAAGTAACATAGGATAGGAATTTTTACTTAATGCGAGCGAAGCAGCGGGTGAAAGCTAGTTACTTTTAAAATGAACATGTTTATAGGTAAACACATGTTGTGTTTACTGGTATTTTAGTATCTCACATATAATTTTAGTTAGTTTCGTAAACAGAGAACTATTTAATGCTGAATACATTTTTAAAAGCATAGATTATAAAATTATAAAATTCCGTGTAATTGATGTGAAAATGTATATTTTTGTAATAAAAAAGAAGTCCATGACAGTTTTGCTTATATTGGTCATGGTTACAAACCGAAACATTAAAAATGTGGAACTGTAATTTGAACACCAGGCAATTAATGCCACTACCACACTTTATAAGGCAAACAAGAACACGGCTAACTGACAAACTGGTTTATACAAGCTGCTATTAACAACTGCGTAGTGTAACTTTAAATGTCAATGAATCTGCAGTAAATTATTTCCACAATTTTTATCCTGCATGCGCATCAGAAGGGTGGCGATTGCAGCATGCATCGCATTACTATGTTAATTGCTTGTTTAAAACTCTCATGTATATTTATTGTTTTTCACCTCTGATGCTATGATGAATAACTTAATTTATCCTCCTTTTTACACTATTGATGTGAAATAAAAATATATTACGATACTGTTTAAAAATAAACTACAGTTACGTACGTACCGTGGGAGAGCTATGCTTCGGCATGAATGGGTCGTCTCGACCGGAGTGATACCACGGCCTCACACAAAACCGGTGTGAAATAGCGTTTGCGCTGTGTTTCATCGAGTGAATGAGGATACCGGAGGCCCATACCCCAACCCCTCCCCCCATCCCCTTTCCCCTTTCCCATCCCCCAAAGGTCGGCAGCGCACTTGTGACGCCTTTGGTGTTGCGGGTGTCCATGGGCGGCGGTAATCGCTTCCCATCAGGTGATACGTCTGCTCGTTTGCCCATTATTCAATAAAAAAAAATAAAAAAAAATGATCGAATCGGGAATGAAGATATCCGCAGATGACACTAGATCACCGACAATACCCGGTAACTCGCCAAACTTAAATGGAAGTGGGGCATATTTCTTGCAGGAAAGATGGCCAATTAGTTCATAAATTTCTTGAGTGTTGCCGCGTACGGGAAAACGTAGTGTTGGTAGGCTCCCGACTAGGTGGTCCGGCTACCTGGTCAAGATCAAGGGAAGCCATAGGATGCGGGCAGCACCGGACCTGTTGTTGTAGAGAACCTTATCTATGGGCCCATATCTAGCAGTAGACGTTTTTCAGTTGAGATGATGATGATGAAAAAAAATATAAGGTTTATGATACGGTAATGGTGACGTCTATTGAAGTAACGAAGCTATTGAGACGAAAGGTCAACTTTATTTTCTAACTACCGTTATTAAAATCAAAATGAAAATGTAAAGAAAAATAAGTACTTCTGCTACTTATTAGTGGTATCATGGTATTTTTGGCAAAAATTATTTTCTAAGAAGATGACTTTATCCAGCAGTATTTTGATGATTATTATTACTTATTAGTAGTATAGTTTAGTCATAAATGTTTAGTCATAAAGTATAACTACAGGTAACATAAAAATAAATTCATTCTTTGAACGATCACAATCATGTAGATTGAAACAATAATGTATTAGAATTTCAGAGGGCTTCGAGTAATAACACTTCCAGAATTATTTACTTACATTTATTTCCAGCTTACAGACTTATTACAATATCAAATATGTAAATCAGCACCAGTATCCGTCCTTCCACACTCGCTTCGCTTCTCATAATGGCCGACCTCCCCGTTCGGCCACATCTTACCGTTATCGTTCAATTATTCTCCTTTTTATTCTCAATTAACATTTATAAAGTAATTCCATAACATCAATAAATCTTAAATTTATATTAAAGCATATAATTACTTTTCTTTGTATTAATTACAACAAAAATAGATCGAACAGTTTTAATCACTCTCTTATTGAATGCCACTTAAGTGCCAATACAAATGCTTTATGTTTTAACTTTATTTATAGTATGTAATTTGTATTAAATCATTTATTTATATAAATATATATTTTATTAAATCGCAATAGTTAACAAATATTCATTGATTGCTAACAGACGGCCATTCTGTCGTAGGAATGTCCCCATTCCTAATTCAAGCTCGGCCGTCCTTCTAAAGGGTATGACCTCATACACTAACTAACTCTCCAATTGCATACAATACAATAATAACGTACTCTAACTAATTGATATAATAATATACTCGTAATAACTTAACTAGATAGTAATGATAAAATTCGTACATAATCACAATAATATGGCATAACTGAAAATTGATGACTTATTAACTATTATACTGAATAACACGATTCTTAGTATCCTCATATACATATTCAATATTCTTGGAACAGGGCCTGTTCACGCATGACGTTGTCACACTTGGGACTCGGTCTGCTCACGAGGTTACCAATTGTCACACTTGGGACACTGCTCACGATGATACTGTTTGTCACACTTGGGACATTGATTACGATGTTACCGTTTGTCACACTTGGGACCGGTCTGTTCATTAATTTGTCACACTTGGGACATAACTTGCTAAAAACAATACCGTATGTCACACTTGGGACACGGTCTGTTCACAATATTCGTCACACTTGGGACACTCCTTACCATGTCACGGTTTGTCACACTTGGGACATTGCTTACTACGTGACCGTTTGTCACACTTGGGACCCGGTCTGCTCATAAAATTACAACTTGTCACACTTGGGACTTGATTTATTAATGACATTAACGTTTGTCACACTTGGGACACGGTTTGCTCACAAGGTTACTATTTGTCACACTTGGGACATGCTTGCTCATGACTCGGCCGTTTGTCACACTTGGGACTCGGTCCACTCTGATCACAGAGCTACCGTTTGTCACACTTGGGACACGGCCTGCTCCACTGAGGTACCTAATTTAGGTAGGAAAGGTAGGGACAGGATATTCGAGGGTCCATGTTGCCATTATTTTAATTTTGCTTTCATTCTATATAAATATTGTTGTATATAGGTACTAAGTGTTAGTGAGTAGTTATTATTATTTTTATTATTCTACGATCCTATTTAATCTTAACTTGTTTAAATTCTTTAACTTAATCATCTCTCAGATTTTACAATGAGGGTCACTCTTCATCGCTACTACAACTGCTTGCTCCGCTTCCTGACAGTGACGATTGAAACGTGACCCATAATTTTAATTGGTCTGCCGGGTAAATGTTTTTATATTTGTTTTTAGAGAAACCTTCAATACTAGATACTTCGTATCTATCCTTATCTAACACCGAAGTTATTTTAAATGGTCCACGAAACTTTGGCGCTAACTTTTTGCTTTTTCCCTTATCCGGATTGTGATTAGGTATCATAACCAAATCACCGTCATGAAATATTTTTGTAGGAGCCCTTTTCTTATCAAATGTTTGTTTCATCTTTCTCTGATTTTCCTCAATATTGTCTTGTACTGTTTTTCTTATATTTTCCCTTTCACCTTCTGATACTTGTTCTATTGTTCCCCTCAACAGACTCTCAGACTGGCCAGTTGTTCTCTGACCAAAAACAACTTCCGCTGCAGTCTTTCCAATTCCTTTATTGATTGTGTTATTTAAACTCCATTGCAATTTTAATATATTTTTATCCCAGTCTTTTTCATCAAGTCCATGATTCATTGAAGCAAGTGAGTTCAGAATTGTCCTGTTATAGCGTTCTATCTGGCCATTTGCTCTAGGTGTAGCCACAGCATTGTATGTGTGCTTCGCTCCGATGGATTTCGCGAAACCTCTAAACTCTTTGGAAGTAAAACTAGTGCCTTGATCAGAGACCATAATCTTTGGATAACCGAAAGTTGAAAATATTTCATCAAGAACCTTTATAGTTGTGCTTGATTTGGTATTTCTAACCGCCCTTATAAATATGAATTTGCTGAATCCATCTATCACCCCTAAAATATACGAATTACCCCGCTTGCTTTTTATAAAGGGTCCTAAATGATCCATGTGCACAGTATTAAATACCGAGCCGGCTTTAGGGATTGGGTGGAGATAGCCTGTTTTCTTGCCAGATAGCTCTTTGTTGTATGCACAATTTATACAGGCTGTCACATATTTCTTGATGAAGCGATTCATTTTTGGGAACCAGTAATCAGCTTGTACTTTTTCCAATGTCTTTTCTAAGGAAAAATGACCCGCTTCATCATGATTAATTTGACATATGCGCCAACGTGCCCCATGTGGTACAACCCACTTGAGCTTCCGACCCACGCGTCTATAAATCTTGTTATCACGAATAACGTAATTATTCGTGATATCCTTAAGGTCTTCAGTACAAATATCTAAGACAGATTTAATTAGTTTCAAACGTGGGTCAGACATTTGTACAGTTTGTAACCAATCATTAGCTGTGATTCGAAAGACGTCAAGTTCTTCACAGTCGCTTGCTGGTAGAACTGGATTGCGGCTCAATGCATCAACGTGCTGCATGTTATGACCAGGACGATACTCGATAGTAAAGTTATACTCCTGTAACATAAGCCACCACCTCGCTACTTTTGGTAGCAAGTCACGTTTGGTAAGCGTAGCGCGTAGAGCATTGCAATCAGTCATTACCTTAAATTCTAGGCCAATTAGGTAAACACGAAACTTTTTCAAAGATAAAACAACGGCCATTGTCTCCAGTTCATAGGAATGCCAAAATTCCTCCTCTCGTGATGTTTGTCGACTGAAATATGCGACTGGGCGTAATGGACCTTTATCTTCAGATCTTTGGAGCAGAACACCCCCGATACCTACTTTACTTGCATCACAGTGTACCTCCGTTTCGTAGTTAGGATTGTACAGTGCAAGTATTGGTCTGGTCACCAATTTTGACCTAATAGTTTGAAAAGCGGTCTCTTGTTCCGATGACCATTGCCAAGGTACGTCCACTTTTGTTAACTTTGTCAGCGGTCTAGCAATAGTAGCAAAATTATATACAAAGCGTCGAAAGAAACTAGCTAATCCAACGAACTGTCTTACTTGGTGAACGTTCGTTGGAGTGGGGAACTCTGACACCGCCAGAATTTTCTTGCTTCCTGGTCTTAGTTCTGCTTCAGATATTTCATATCCCAAATAATCTATTTGGGATTGAAAGAAAAAGCATTTTTTCAAGTTAAGCGTAAGACCTGCTTTTGAAAGCAGCTCGAGGATCTCCTCTAGTTTTCGAAATGACTCTACGAACGTACTACCTACCGATAATAGGTCATCTAAATATGGAATGGCTAGTTCGAATCGTTTGTTTCCCAGGGCCCTATTAATCATATTTTGAAAGACAGCAGGCGCGTTTATCAGTCCAAATGGCATCCGAGTATACTCGTAATGTCCGTCTGGTGTTACAAATGCCGTGACGTGCTGTGATGTTTTAGATACCGGTATTTGATAGTAACCCGATGCAAGGTCCAAACTAGTGAAGAATGTTTTCCCACTTAAACGATCAAGTTGATCATCAATGACAGGCATGGGGTAGCTATCCTTTACCGTCTTTTTATTTAATGCTCTGTAGTCAATGCAAAGTCGGTACTCATTATTTTTCTTGCGGACAAGTACAATAGGGCTAGCGTAAGCTGAATGGGACTCTTTAATAATGTTATTGGCGAGTAATTCGCCTACCATCTCCCTAACAACGGTACGCTCACTGTAAGGGAGCCGGTAAGGTCTATATGCTACTGGAGTATCATCATTAAGTTGTATGGTCATCTCAGTAAGACCGGTTGTACCAAGTTCTTGTAAATTGAAAGCGAAACAATCGCGGTGCACATTTAAAAGTTCTAAAAGTTGATGTTTTTGTTCATCAGTTACTTTGGGACCTATTTTTACCATATCCATGGTAATCGATTCTTTAAGAGTTTTGGGTGCATCAAAAGACTCCCCTTTAGAAATAGAGTTAACGGTTGTTCCTAATGGTTTGGGTCCGAATTGTTCGATATTAGGTAATTTTACAGCGCGCGAAATGATTTTATTTTTATAAAATGTTAAAGATTTGCCTGAAAGGTTAATTATAATTACACGTCCTGTACCCTTTTCAAATTGGTATACCCCTTGTAATGTGCTGTATTCATTTTCGTCTTTCAAACAAACATTGCCAGGTATGAATAGCAGCCCGGAGTAATCACTATCTTCGGTACGTACAACAATATGTGTTAGACCTTCAACAACGGAGTCAAAGGAATTAAACACGTTTAGTCGTTTTGCGTTTGAATCATCGCAGCACAGAGTCAATTCAGAACTATTCTTGTACACTGTAATCGATGGTAATTCTGTGAGTGTTTGTCCAATGAGGACGTCAGTGTTTAATAAATCGTCAGTTACGACGTATGCATCTACGTCAGCTTTCACTGCGTCTACTTCAATCGTTACCGTAACCCGACCAAGTGGTACCACACTGCCAAATGCGAAACCCTTAATGATAGGTAGCCCGGACTTATCAAGATGTAGTTTAGATTCTGTAGCTATTTTGTCCCTAACGAGAGTGCACTGGCTTCCGAAGTCGATATAAGCAGACCTTGGTGTACCATTTAAGTAGATAGACTTAAAATACTTGCGGTTTTGTTTATTATCATCTGTGATCTGTAGCACTCTTTTAGTGTTATTGATGTTAACATCAACCACGTTTTTCTCACCGGATTCCGTCTGCTGAGGTTTAGTATTGAAAGCAGTACAGAATTGAGCGACATGACCTAAGCGCGAGCATTTTTCACACCTTTTGTGTGGTTTTGGGCATGTGCGAACGGTATGCCCAATCTCCAAACAATTGTAACAACGTGTATTTTTAAAACGATTATAATTGCCTACCGAGGCCGATTGTGTAGTATAAGTCGTACTATTACCTATTCTACTGTCCTTAGCTTCATGATTCCTAGGTCCTTGAATCGGTTTCTGAATTTGGCTAGAAGTCTTTTTAGTAATGCGTCGTAAGTACTTGAGTAGTTGCGTTGGTTTTCTAAAACTTGAACCTTGAGCATTAAGTCTAATATTGTTGTCGAAAATACCGTTAATAATGCAGTCGACGGCGTTCCTACCCCTAATACGGCACATCTTCATAAGCCTCACTTTGTCATGGTAGTACTCTTCTAATGATTCTTCCCTTCTACTCTTACGATTTAACATTTCATACAGTTTATCAGCGTAGTTCCGGTCGTCTGGAAAAGTGTCGAGTATTTCATGTTGCCACTGCCGCCACGTTAGATTAACGGAACTTCGACCTTGGTACCATTTCTTCGCGTAACCTGATAGTTTAGGTATAGCATAATAGATTATTTGTTTTTCACTCCAGTTATACATATCTGCTATTTGGTTGACTTTCCGTATCCAAGTGGCAGCTGTTTGGGTATTTGTATCAGGGTCAAACTCAGGGATGACATTTTGTGACCCTTCGAACGTCCTATCTTTTCTATCAATGAATCGCGCGAACTTTTTAAAGAAATCATTTTTTTTTTGAACTGATGAGGACTTTGATCTCGAATGCCGTGGTCTTTTTGCTGTTTTCCAGGAGTCTTTCCCTCGTTTCCTCTTTCTGCTGAAATGAAGTGACTTCCTTCGATGACGTCTCTCATGATTCATAGTGTCGGTGGAGGACCGATCAGTCGAATGCCGGTGACGTCGTGTCGAAGTATCTCTATTTTCGCTGCTGTAATCATGCATCGAGGAATCAGAGCTCGATGTAATGGATCTGCGGCGGTACAACCGACCGCGACGGTGACGCTCCGGCTGAATAGATCGCTTTATTCCTTGACGGCGATGCCTATAGTTATCATCGCGATCCACTGAATCATCACTAGAACTAAAAGTGACCTGTGAGTCATGTGAGGTTTCGTGACGGGATCGATTGCGGATATCGCGGTGAGTAGCGTGCCCGCTTAGGTGTTCTCGCGATACAGTCGAATCCATATCCGACCGTCTCCGTCTCTTATGCCTTCTGTTACGGGTGCGACTTCTGGAGTTTCTCTCAGCTTCCCGCGTGATATTTTGTATAGGAGGAGTATATGTTGATCTAACTGACCTACTATTCTTCCGCTCCATTATAAACCTCTTTAGATATCTATTCTAAACGTATGTAGGTAAACCTATTTAATATTTCACTCGTAAGACCCGAACAATTAAATATGTAGTTGAAACTAATACTAATTAATAATTATTAAATTGAAGGGTGTTAGTAAGAAGAGGGAAGATAGACAAATTGAGATTAGTAAAATATTCGCAGGTAGGTACGGTAGGTGCACATTTATTTATTGCAGGAAGTAACAGTAGAACATAACAGTTAATTCCAAACGATTTGCATAGAGGCCACTTTATTATTTTGTTTATGTTATTCATCATGTTCTATTATGTGGGTACTTGTGTAAACGTGAGGTAATCCTTCTATAGTGGGAACGTTTATAATTTATTAACTACCTACCTGATTCCACAATCCAATCTATAACATGATTAATTTGCACAATAGATATGTTATACGCAAGGCTATATATATTGATCATCATTTATGGTTCAAGTTATCACAAATACGGTACAGTGATTCTAACTTGTAAATTGAGTGTACGTAAATCAAAATTAGATAATAGGTAAACAAAACACATACCTCAACTTCCTCGTTCGAATTCCACTTCTGATATATTAGAATTTCAGAGGGCTTCGAGTAATAACACTTCCAGAATTATTTACTTACATTTATTTCCAGCTTACAGACTTATTACAATATCAAATATGTAAATCAGCACCAGTATCCGTCCTTCCACACTCGCTTCGCTTCTCATAATGGCCGACCTCCCCGTTCGGCCACATCTTACCGTTATCGTTCAATTATTCTCCTTTTTATTCTCAATTAACATTTATAAAGTAATTCCATAACATCAATAAATCTTAAATTTATATTAAAGCATATAATTACTTTTCTTTGTATTAATTACAACAAAAATAGATCGAACAGTTTTAATCACTCTCTTATTGAATGCCACTTAAGTGCCAATACAAATGCTTTATGTTTTAACTTTATTTATAGTATGTAATTTGTATTAAATCATTTATTTATATAAATATATATTTTATTAAATCGCAATAGTTAACAAATATTCATTGATTGCTAACAAATGGTTTGGTCAATGATCCATTCTAATATAACAACGACGTCCATCATATCCATTCATGTAATATTCATTGAGTAATTGCATAAATTATATAGTGTTACTGTCGTAGTTCAGCACTGAAATATATTATTTGATAACGTTTATGACTTGTTGACAAATTAATACACAAAAACAATCAAAAAATAGTTGAAGAAACCTTAAAGAATTTATCTACTTCAGAGTCAGATAAAAATAAAAATATCTCAATTGTTTGTTATACATGTACGTAGAAGAAGGATCATTATTTTTTAATTTTCGAAAATATAACTACTATAGAAAATATCAACAACCCTATGTGTCTGTGGAAAGAATTCGGAGAAGACTGTTTAGACGCTGCGATAAAGTACAGTTCCATAAAAACCACACACATTATGGTCTATTAGGATTAGAAGGACAATCATGAATAGAGTAACAGGAGTTTCAAAGAGAGAATGGATGATCTTCTGTGATCATTTATTTATATGAAGTTTTTATCAGTGTTTCTGAGAGAAACTGGGTAAGTAAAATCTAACCCTTTCAGGGTTGGCGAAATGATTAGATTGCTATTTGGTTTTGATCCCACATACCTCGCCTTCGCCTTCTACTGGTTCTGAACTGCCCTTTCTTTGCATCAATAAATATATAAGACAATTATTAATTATAAATTTAACTCGTCATTTGACATGTTATTAAAAACGTATTTAACTATTTAACAGTGGCATACCCACTTTCAATATGAATGCTAATTTGTTCGAGCGCATTATTTCATTATGGCGGAATGGAAGAAAAACATGAAACGCGCACGATTGTTTATTTTAATTCTCTTATTTAACACTTGTGAAGGGGTAACTCATGAATTTGGTATACAATTCTATATTTATGTTTACATTTATGGGTTGTACGTTACTTTTTTACATTTTACTATGAGTGAAAATATAATACTATTACTCCTGATAGTTTCATATCAGTGTACACAATTCTTAAGTTGGAAGACAATAAACGCATAAGATAAATACTTATAGATAATTCATAGTACTTTGTAACATTCGATAAAAGTTGAAGACTTACTATTTGTGATTGTCTTAGATAGACTCATTACTATTCAAATAATTAAGACGCAACCAAAACCTGGAGTTTTGGTTGCGTCTTAATAAAGATCTAAAGATGTGGGCAAGATATAATACGTAATTTTAATAAAACTTTAGACAAAGTGGTCTTAGGCCGCGTTTTAATACTCGTATCAGCCGGGAGCGGAGTGCTAACCCGTTTTCGAAATCAGTGGGCTAGGCAGCGGGTGCTAGAGCAGTAAAAAAAATTACATCAACCAAGCGATCAAAATTACAAATGGTAAAGATTATTAAAATGTTTTAATAAATAAAATATTAATAATTGAATAAACTTAAAAACATTTCAACATTGACAAAATTAAAAATCATTAACTACAGGTGATTCCTATTTTATTCCATCCCTATCTGACACCGTTACATTGATGCGCACCGCTTGTACCCTGCTGGTCACCTGCTCGTCGCCCGCTTCCCGCTTCTGTGTTTGTGAACACTCCCATATAAGTCTATACATTTGAAAGTGCCGCTACGCGCTCTGCCCTAGCTCCGCTTCTGCGCCCGCTCCAGCTCCACTTCTATGCCCGCTCCGCCTCCGCTGAGTTCGTGTACGCGGCCTCAGTAATAATAGGCTTCAAATTTGTTTCTAAGCTACTCTCACACAACAAACAAAAATTAAATGCACTACAACACACACAAAGGGACTCTGGTTTCCGATTTTTCTTTCGTTTTCCTTTGTTTTTATTATTTTGCTTTTAAATTTTTTATTGTTTCTAACTTGCGCGGTACTTTTATAAGTAGCTTTGTATATATTCGTTGCTGCAGGAGGGCTCTAGTGACCAGTAACTACAGGTTTTTAAACCTATTTCAGGCAGCAGACTCTCACGAAATTACCTTAATAAGTGGTATTTTGTAATTTATCTTTAAAAAGATTTGTGAGAGTACATTAATAGTTTTTTGTATGCTACATTTTCTGTTCTGTTAGTTTTTATTGTAATGCAAAACCAATATAGAAACTAACTAATAAAAAGACTGTATTGAGTTAGACGCGGGTTCCTAATATTTTACAAAGGTATGTCTCTGATTGGTATCCGGTTAACATAAATTTTGTCCGTGATATTAGGTTGCGGTGGTCCCAAACAAGATTTGTTACCCGATTTCGGGATTATTCGATATATTGCCGCTATGTAGTAGTTTAATTATTTTTTTATATATTTTTCTTTAATTCTCATTTAAGACTTTTCTTAGAGCACTTTTACCAATGCTTTCCATTGGTATAAAACTAATCAAGATTTTTCCAAGGTTCTGAGGCTTGGGTTATACGATTAAAAAATAATCTACGAGTATATTTATTTTTGATATTATTAGATAAGTAGGTATTTCAATTTATCAAACATTGATCGATTTCATTAGTTATTTCAAATCACTAGTAATTTTTGTGACATTTGTTATTCATATCAAGTTTTATTTTATGAGGTATTATATCTCAAACCACAACACTACACCGCTCTAGTGCCACGCGATCTGTCTTCTGGTTTCGAAAACTGGTTAACGTCGCCACGGCGCTGACCGCTCCGCTACCGCCGCCGCTCCGCTTTCCGCTGACTTTGAAAACGCGGCCTTAAACTTAACCGGAGGAGTGATGATGAAGATAACGGTAGGTCACTTTTTCTTCTGCATAAAGTATAAATAATAAATAATAAGCCTTTTATTCGAACTTAAAATACATGCTTCTTAAACTACTATACTAATAATTTAATTTAATTTCATTTCATTTCAATAATTATTTATTATTCGCGTATAATATATATTATTCGCGTAATTGGTGTTTGCTGATGTGTTGTAAGTCCGTTTGCCAGTTGGCAAAGGCCTCCTCCAACCTATTCCATTCTCTTCTCTCTCTAGCCACTCTACTCCATGTTATACCTGCAACCTGTCGGATATTGTCATCCCATCTTTTTTGTTGTCTACCTCTTTTTCTTATACCTTCCCTTGGATACCATTGTGTAACTATTTTGCTCCATTTGTCCCTCCCTCTGATTATGTGACCCGACCACTTCCATTTTACCCTTTTTATTTTTAAGGTTACGTCTTGTATCTTGGTCTTTTTCCTAATGGTGATATTCCTTATTCTATCTCCCCTCTTTACTCCTAACATGCTCCTCTCCATTGCTCGTTGGCAAGTGGCCATTTTATTCGTTATAAAGTATGCCGAAATTTAATGTTCAAAAGTGTTAATATATACTCGTATTGTGTTTAAAAGTTTATACTTTGACTTTTTTTTTTGCTAGTAACTATTAAACAACGCAAGGCAATGAATCACACTGCATAATCTATAAGTTATTCTGAGAAGAACAATATGAAGGCTATTCATATTTATATTCGAAAAAAATACATTTAATAAAATGAAACCACCACAAGACGGCAAAAACGTATGTCTATAGGAATAAAAAGTGTTCAACGTCAATTTGCAAGCGTTCTATCGGAAATTATGTCCATGTATGTGTGGAACTTGGCAGGCATTGGTATCGTACACGGAGTTGTACACATTTGGCATAATGGTTTACCAAGATGTCACAGAGTGGAACTAGAGAACAACTTTTTTTGGCGTGTACTAATGTAAATATGCATTCCATTTTTAACAATAATACATGCATCTGTTTTACTCTTTATATTTTTAGGGATCCATACACCATCAACACCACAAGTGCGTTGACGGCCTTTAGGGAATGGGGGGAGAGGTTGGGGTATGGGCCATCGGTATCCTCACTCATTCGGTGAAACACAGCGGAAGCGTTGTTACACATCGGTTTTCTGTAAGGCTGTGGTATCACTCCGGGCGATCCGGCTCATTTATGCCGAAGCGTGGCTCTCCCACGTAAACTTTGTAGCCAGCTGTGTGTCAAGGAACGAGTGTCAAGGAGGTATCGAGCTAAAATTCATATCAAATACTTAGGTCTACTGTCCATTGGAGTTGTGAAAAAATCTAACTTTTAATCCAACGCAATCAAAAGCTACAGCAAATTTTCGACACTCGCAATCTTGAAATTTGGTACAAAACAACGTTTTATAGCACAGACAACCTCGTACACCCGCACCCAGGGTTCCGTGAATCCTCGGAGCGCGAGTATGACTCGCACTTGGCCGGTTTTTTAATTTCAAACTGTTTTTCAAAAAAGGGATATTACTTTGGGTTAGTCGCGTGTAACTGTCGTATGGAATGACTTTGTAATTTATTAAGAAGTAAACTTAAACTTTTATACAGCACGTATTAACGAATAGTATAGTACGAGTATATAGTTATTTAGAATGTAGTTGTTTCGGGTATGAGTCCAATACATATTGTAATACATACGGCTATGAGTATGTGATTTACTAATAATAGTGACAATTGTCATATTACGTAAGTGTCTGTTGTTAGAATGTTTCTTTATATAAGTTCTTCTGATACGATTCTTCCATGGATTTAAAACAAAAAAACACAAAGCAGTCTTGAGGACTGCCGACAGAAGTGAAAACTCAAAACTATAAACAAACAGTTGTTTAAGCTCTCCTGGAATGAATCTATTTACTCTTTAAATGAAATGCGCTGTAGGAGGACATACAAACATACATATCTATATACGTACAAACAACATACACGCACACACATATTTACATACATGTATAGTATCTAACTAACAATACTTATAATATTCTATTCTATTTATATCTTGTCTATGTAAATACTTATTAACCAATATTATTACTTATTTCGTATTATTATATATTATCATTAGAATATACAACATTCACAATTACAGATACTATATTACTATTTACACTCTTCTACTTCATATAAATATATCTAAGTAAATCAAATAATATTTATTTATTACATATTACATTCACCGTAACGGAACCACACCTTTCCGTACGAGGCCGATTGTATTCGCCCGGTGCAAGCGCATCGGAAATTTTGTATCTTACTGCCCTCGGTTACGTGAATCCAAAAATTGTTGATTGCCAATATTTGTATTTGAATTGTGTTAAATCTTGTTAAGTATAGTGCGTGGTAATTTATGTTTCTCTTATGTGTGTAACTTGTATCGTTGTGAACTTTTATAATAACTATTTAAACTATTTTTGTGAACGTTATTAAATTGTACCTTCAACTCAACAACTTGTTTTATTCCTTTCTGGAACTAACCGTGAGTAATATATACCATTTACCACAGCGCTATAAAAAAAACTTGAATATTAACGTTGTGCATTTTTGATATTTTGGAATGGTTAGAGAATAATTTTGTACGAATTGCTTTCATTATCAGTATAAAAGTACTATTACTTATGTGGTGGAATACAATATTCATTTATTGCGCTATCGTACACAAACATGACAATTTATATTACATACACACACGAACATTCGCGCAAGCGCCCTGCGCCGTGACGTCAGGTCACGTTACCTGACGCGAGTTTATACCATCCGTCTTACAAATTTTCGATCAGGTCACGTGACCTGACGCGAGTTTATACATTTTTACCCATTCCAACAAAAGTACACAGCGCCGCTAAAGAAGTTTTCACTTCAAAAAATATTTAATATACTAAATTGTTATTAATAGTAGAAAGTGTTCGAGAAAAGATTGGGAATAAGAAGTAAACATTATTGTGTTGATGTCGCAGCGTTGTTATGTAGTAGTACGGCTTTTTTGATATAACAGATTTTTTGTGTGATAAGGGAAGGCAACTCGACAATGATACTAATCAGTGTACTATGTAGGTAGAGGAGTTAACAGAAAAAACTCTTACTTTTTACTCATTAGTAGAACGATATTTTCACTTATGTAACATAAAATAATTCTAGATTAGATTGAATATTTTTTTAACCACGCAACAAACAATACTATAATTAGTAACAGTAACAATAACGATCAATATTAAAAATCTTAGACTTGTACCGTGTCATGAGAATATAAGCACTTATGAAAAACTTGAAAGATCTGTGGAGGAACGGTTGCTATATTCCTCCGAGACAAAGAGAGGATCCTACGACCAGGCGAAGTGATCATGCCTGGCGGACCACTGCCCAACGGTTGATTTTGGGTTGTTGTATATTTAATAATCGGTGCGAGAACTTCTTTTGCGCGATTCAGGATTGGTAGTTACTCCGTTATAACGTTATTTTGTACTTCAATGTATCTTCGGTAGTCGCCACAAATCTAACCGTTTGATATAATCTTAGTTTGTAACAGAAAACTAAGATAAATAGCACATTTTTAATTTGAAATGAGAGTACCCATAATATATTAATTAACCTTAGCTTTATCATTTCCTGACAATGTACAGATTAGATACGAAATTCCTTTTGCTATTCTGTGATCTACTTGATACCCTACTAGGTACAGACACTGGTACAAAATGATAGGGCCAATGGCGCTGCGACATTATTACGAGCAATTTGCTCTACGCCTACAATAAGTTTGCGTCTTGTTCGCTCACATATTGAAACGTATTTTCTGGCTAGATACTAAGTCTTATATTTATTAGATTGTAAACGAGACTTCAGTTATATTTAACGGTTACCCATTGTAGGGAAAATTGATTTGTGATTTGTAAGTAGATCCTTTTGTGGCATAGTATTAAATTTAGTTGTAGTTTAATTATTACGGAGTAGCCTCACATACACAAATTAAATTGTTATGTTTTACATTTTTTTAATTCAGTTTAAAACAATACTAGCTGTGTTGGCAGCGTTGTAATTAAATTGTTTTTATTTAAGAACGTAACTTAATTATGTTCCTAAATATGAGAGTTTTAAAACATAGACAGTACGACTATAAACTTTATTAGCTTATTAAGTGAAGTTTATTGTTTACTATATAGTATTTATATGAAAATAAATAATAAAATAAATAATTATGACAAAATCAATACTAATATTACTACTACTACACCTAGTTTACTATAATACTTTTAAGACAAATGTGTATGAGATCACGTATGTATATTAATACATATATCACATATCATTATATTATTATAAATATGTTCGCACGAGCGAACATCGGTGAGAAATTTTTTTTTGGCGTCAACTGAATATCAGCGCTGTGGTCACCTTCAGTACCTTATCTCAGTCTCAGCTCTGGCTTTTTAGTCCCACGACTAGATTATTTTATTGTGTTGTAATATTGTTTGTTTTGTTTATTTTTGCTTTCTTATTTAGTCTAGTTATATACCTACCTAGTATGTTATTATTTTATCCCTTTATGTTGTTCCCATATTAATTTATTTTATATTAATTTTGAGTGACTAATAAACCTATTTGTTATATTTCTTTACTTTACTATGAACACTAAAACCTTAGTACGCGTAGCATCTATTCGCACTGTGTTTTGTATTTCAACGTCGAAATTTAAAAAGTTTATTTTTATTGATTTTGAATCAACGATTAGAAATAAAAAGCGGTGTCCATTGCTTCGCAGAGTTCAAGACTCAGAGGTTCTATGAAAACTTTGATATACGCTATGTACGAAAAGAGCGTGACCGGCAAAATTTTATGAAAACCTTAGAAATATCAAACGATAAATTGTAATCATCAAGCAATTAATTGACAATAATCGCTAGGCATCTTCGCGGCGTACTTTTCGCCAATTTTTCAGCATATTTGCGAGGTAAAAACCTCCACGCGGACTTCAGTTCACGAGTAAGGTCAGCGACGGTCTCTACATTTTTTACCCTTAGTTCAAGCTTCATCCACGCCCACACATTTTCAATTAGATTGGCATTAGGGGACTGTGAGGGCCGATCCAACACGTTAATACCATTTTCTGCTTTCCAAGTTCTGCAGAGCAGACTTCGGTGTTTAGGATCATTATCCTCTCGCAGAATACATAAATGAATAGTTCTTTTTCCTAACATCTTCTTAGCATGCAAAGATAAAAAAGGATTTCGAAAATGTCATGCACCTTTAAAGGGTGTTTTACGGTTCGTACCATCAGTAGGTATATTGTCGCATTCGCAATGAGTATGGTGATCACCACTTTTGGATTCTGCTTATGATTTCCATCAAGCAGGGTAGAGTCATTTTGGAAGGGTCATACATAAAAAAAAACTATGCCTATAGGTGTTGTGTATCAAGTAAGTAATATACGTTATTCATAATACGTTCTCATACAAGTAGTTGGTATAATAACAGAGATTTAAATAAGTAAATTGGACGAACTCTCTGAATAATAAATTTGTGGTTTTACTTAGTTCGATCCAAATTAATCATAACATTTAGTCCTAGAGGGCCTTAGTACATCTTCATTGCTCTGATAACACATTGGTATTGCATGATTTATTTATTCCAATACTACTTAATCTGTATTATAGACCTTTCACCTAAGACCATCCTAACACTTTTATGAGGATAATTTAAAAACGTAGGCATATTTTTTTATATACTAATAGCCTACAAATTAGCATACGAGTTATATGATGCTAGCCTCCTTTCGAAGGAGACAACCATTAAAAAGATAACTCCAACAAAAGGCATTAATGCGTTGTCACACTTTAAGCGCTTTCCTAGAATAAAGGGGTGAGGATTGGAACTCCGGTAATTTCTGTTACTCAATGAAAAACATAAAAATAAGATTTTTTGTCGTTTCCCACGAATTATGTTGTTACTTTTCAATTGGGGAATATTATGGATACAACACTGTATACTCTTGCACTTTACTGTATCAAAATAATTTACAAAAACTTATAAATCGCGATGTGTGGGTAGGTGCTAGAAAAGTCAACACATATTTTTTAAAAGCTCTTAAGTGAAAAATATTTTATACCTATATTAGTGTAAATTGAACTAAATAAGTGAATAGTTTATATAACACTTACAGTTACTATACTGTACATATGTTGATTTAAGTTTTAAACCACCTGCCAGCCTAATTACACAGACTTTATATTTCATCAACAAAAAACCCTTACAACTGTCAGTAGCATCTTTAATCACAATGTCTCAGCTCGCTGACATCCAAGAGGCTCAAAGTAGTCTGGAAGAGAGTTTCTCGAAGAGAATGGCTCAGCTAGAAGCACAACTACAGTCTGGTGGAAACTCAAAAGAAACTGTGGCTCGAGTATCCGAGGAGTTCAGAGCATTCCGAGAGCTCATGTTTACTATGATGGGTCTGCTGCGCAAGCAGATTAATGAGTGTGCCAAAATGGTAGATGGCATTGAGACACGCCATAGACGTAAGGCACTAGTGTTTCTCGGAGTGCCTGAAGCTATCAAGGAGGATTGTTCTAAGACCTTGCTGAGCATCCTTAACCAGCGGATGGGTCTTAAAGATGTCACAGCAACCAACATCGGAACCTGTCATCGTATTGGTACCCCTTCTAAGGAACGTCGTCGACCGGTGCTGGTTTGGTTTTCTACGGTGGAAGTTCGTGCAGCTGTTTGGAAGGCGAAAACGACGCTGAAGGGTTCCGGCTTCACGGTAAGAGAGTTTTTGACTCGAACTCGACAGGCGGCTTTCGGCATGGCCAGGCAACACTTCGGCATGTCGGCCTGCTGGACACAAGACGGCACCATAGTCGTCAAGCCTTCCGATAATAGCCGCCAGAAAATAACATCACCGGATGACCTGAAGCCTCTCATTGCTAAATACCCCAAGGCAATATCGCCACCTAAAGCAAGTGCGAGCGCGAACACTAAAAGTTCACGGCGACATTAAATCATACTGCATCTGTCACCATTTATTTTTACTTAATAACTTTCTCGCAATTACGTCAACCTAGTAATATCAATTTGTTTCACTCAAAACATAAGCACTCATTCTTAGTTCTCGCTTTTTGTTTACATAGAAAATACCTTCATGTTTTATTTTTACAATCATAATTTGTGACAACTGACTACTGTGACGTATTATTATATTCCGATACGCTCGGAACGTGTTATTTATATGTGGGTTGGTAGTAATTGTGAGGGTATGTCTGTTTTGGTTTTTGGTTGTTTTTTTTTTTTTTGTATCTTTTCTCTTTAATTTAACCTCTTATTATTAAAATTATGTTTGCAAAAGTGAATTATATATTTGTATTATTATATAGAATGCAGATGTAATTTATTTTTGTATATATGTTTGTTGAAAATTTTCAATATTTTGTCACAATGTCACCAAAGTTATAAAGAATTATTATTTTTGTATGTGTGCCTGCTGGCGGGTGGTGTGGAAATACGATCTGGTTAGTTTTTATTTAGATTTTTATTACGTTTTTTATTTTGATTTTAGTGGTAATTTTTTTTTTTTTTTTAAGTACACATATGATGGACGATGATGTAGATGTATTTTTTTCTGCCGATGACTCTTCAGAAGATGTCAGTTTCAGTTCCTTAACGGAGACTCTGGGTGATCAGGTGCGACAAATATTTCTTTCCCAATCGCGTCCTTATTTAAATGTTTGTCACATAAACGCTCAAAGTGTTCCTAGCCATTTTAGTGACTTAACTGAGACCTTCTCTGATAACAACATTCATGCCATCCTGATTTCGGAGACCTGGCTCAAGCCTCACCTACCTTCCACCTCATATACTCTTCCTGGTTTTGACCTTATCCGCAATGACCGTTTAGATAAAAGAGGTGGTGGCGTTGCTATATATCTTCGCAACTTCTTACCTTATACAATTATCTCCTCTTCCAATCTCTCTACCAGCGCGGAATATCTCTTCCTGCAGGTTTGTGTCAAGGGAGTTAAGGTCATTCTGGGTGTGGTTTACTGCCCTCCAACTGTTAACTACTTCTCCAGTCTGGAAACAGTGCTGGAATCTTTAGGGTCTGAACACTCGCATCACATCATCATGGGAGATTTTAACACCAACCTCCTAGCCCTGAACTCTCCTCGCACACACAGTCTGCTTCATATTATCCAAGCAACCAATCTCCATGTCCTACCGCTTCAAGCCACTCATCACAATATTGAACATCAGGACACCTGGCTTGATTTAATCCTCACCTCTGCCCCACACCTTGTATCTTCCCATGGTCAACTCTCCGCTCCTGGCTTTTCCCATCACGACTTAATTTTCCTCTCTTATATCCTGAAACCTCCCAAATCACATCCTAAAATTGTACAGATTCGCTGTTTCCGAAGATTGAATGTCGAAGAAATAAATGCAGATGCTGCTGCGATAGATTGGACGAATATGGCAGCTACTACAGACGTGGATAACAAAATCATCATTTTCAACGACACTATTGTCAAACTGTATGATGTCCACGCTCCCATTAGGACAGTTAAGTTAAAACGTACCCCAGCACCTTGGATGACGAACGAGGTCCGGGCAGCTATGAAACGAAGGGATCAAGCATTTATTCGGTTCAAGTGTAACCGCAGCGAAGATAATTGGAATCTTTACAAAGTTGCAAGGAATCGGTGCAATCAGGTGATACGTAACGCTAAACGCCGACATATTCTTCAAAATATTGAGTCTTCTTCCTCTTCCAGTATCTGGAAATTTCTTGGTACTCTAGGTATTGGTAAAAAACAACATCAAGTGTTCAATAAGACAATTAGTTTGAATGATATCAATCATCATTTCTCGTCTATACCTACGCTGGATCTTCAAACTAAGTGTCAAACTCTAAAATACATATCAGGTCTTACCAGTCCTACTACCAACTCATTCGAATTTTCTCCAGTGCCTCCCGATGACATCAAGAAGATTATCCTATCTATCCATT
The DNA here is from genome assembly GCA_916048165.1 of Spilarctia lutea. Taxonomy (NCBI): domain Eukaryota; kingdom Metazoa; phylum Arthropoda; class Insecta; order Lepidoptera; family Erebidae; genus Spilarctia; species Spilarctia lutea. The sequence continues at coordinate 10,906,224 of OU696478.1, read as the reverse complement.
CTAATGCCGTGGGATATGATGGTATTAGCCGTCGCATGGTTGTCACCATTCTCGACAGCATACTTATAGCTATCACCCATATAATTAATTTCTCTCTTGATTCCGGAACTTTCCCCTCGCTGTGGCGCAAGGCTTATATCATTCCTCTTCCAAAACAAAATAATCCTACACTCCCTGAACACTTTCGACCTATCTCTATTCTTCCCTTTCTGTCTAAGGTACTCGAAGCATGTGTTCATAAGCAACTCGCACACTTTGTTCACACCAACCAGCTATTAAGCCCTCTGCAATCCGGTTTTAGGGCCGGTCACAGTACATTATCCGCTCTTCTTAAAGTGACTGGCGATATTAGGAGGGGCATGGAAGATACCAAAGTTACAGTACTAGTTTTAGTTGACTTCTCAAATGCCTTCAATACCGTCAGTCATGAAATCCTTCTATCTATTCTTACATATCTTGGGGTGCCTTCTGAGGTGCTGGAATGGTTCTCCACTTATCTTCAGGGGCGACAGCAGTGTGTTCGCGTTGATGACTCAACATCAAGTTGGTGCAACCTCCGTGCTGGCGTCCCTCAAGGCGGCATTTTATCCCCTCTCTTATTTTCAGTATTTATTAATCTCATAACTCAACAACTTCGGAGTGCGTATCACCTGTATGCTGACGATCTGCAAGTGTATTCGCAAGCAAGAGTGGAGGACATAGCGCGAGCTATCGACGAAGTTAACAGGGACTTAGAGATCATAAAGTTCTGGTCAAAGAGATTTGGCCTATCGGTTAACCCAACTAAATGTCAGGCGATTATTGTAGGTAGCAAACGCATGATAAGTAGAATCGATACTGCTTCAATATCACCGATTGTGTTCAATGGCTCAGTCATCCCGTTCCGCAGCGTAGTCAAAGATCTGGGCTTACTCATCGATTCGACCCTTGATTGGCAAGCTCAAGTTACTTATGTCAGCCAAAGAGTAACTGGAAACATGCGAACGTTATATCGACTCAAAAACTTCCTACCACCTAACACCAAAACAACTCTCATGCAGTCCTTAATAATCCCAATAATTGACTATGGTGATGTATGTTATTTCGACCTGAATGCAGATCTCCTCAATAAACTAGACCGCCTTCTTAATAACTGCATTCGATTCATTTTTAATCTCCGGAAGTACGACCATGTGTCAGCCTTACGTTCTCAACTTAAATGGTTGCCTATTCGCCTGCGCCGCAATCAGCGAGCACTTACCTCCCTATTTTCCTTTCTTAACTCGCCTTTTTCTCCCACATACCTTGCTTCGTATTTCCGTTATCTGTCCTCTAATCATGACAGAAATCTTCGTTCAGAAAATAATCTGCTCCTCTTATGTCCTTCCCACAATTCAGATTTCATGAACTCTTCATTCTTTGTCCAAGCGGTACTACTCTGGAATGCTCTCCCACTCGAAATCAGGATGTCCACAAACCGTCTTATGTTCAAAAAGAAGGTACATGACCTCCTTCTCAGTAAAACGTCAGAAATTTCTAATTGATGGTTTTTACATCTCATATTCGTGTTATCATCGTGTACGAACGTAGTGTATTTGTGTAAGTATATTTTATATATGGAAATATATATGTATTTATTGCGTGTGTATCCTTTATAATATATATGTATATGTATGTAACCTCTGTGCACCACCTACCTTATCAGATCTCTACACCACCCTAAGGTTGACTGGAAGAGAATGCCTTGGGCATTAAGTCCGCCAATGTACAAATGTGCATGAAGTTTAAATAAATAAATATATTGTGTTAAAGCACTCATTTTTTGAGTTTTTGAAGCGTACACAAACTATTAACATTGTTATTAACAGAATAGCTAGTTATTATTCAAAGTCACAGTTCACGGTCCGGCATAGAATACCCTGTTATTCTAACGTTATTTCTTACAGTTATTTATTATTATTGTATTTACGAAGCCTTTTTATTTAAATTAATCTTATTTTACTTAATTACACTGCCCGGTGTTTTATGAATATTGCTTATAGTACTAAAATGTCAATTTATCAAAATCTAAGATCAGACAAAAATATTTATAAATTAGTGGAAATTAATTTAAATACCTTCTTTGTGTTCAGGATCCTATTCAGCCTCCTTTCATCGCTAGAAAATTGTATTTAAGAGCCGTATTTTGACAACAACCACCAATAACTCAGCCCACCCCTTAATACCTAACTAAGATTATTTATCCACAATTTATGTTCACGGAAGGGTTATCTATGGTGTTCGGAGGTGAATTTATACGTCCGTATGACTGTAGTTCGTAGGATTCGATATCCTGTGGGTCAGTAGTAGTGATAGCAAAAACGTTTAAATGAAAAATATCATTTAATATTGTTATTGTCTTCTAAGTTAAAACAACTAAACCAAACTAGTAACAAAAAAATAATTCGTTGAAAATTTTGTACTGTTACTTCAGCTTTATATAATGTATTTGATAAAATGAGTGTAAAGTTTCTTAATTATCGATTAAGTAGTTACTTTAAACATTACAAAAGGTTAAAGAAATCTCAATCACTCATTTTAATAGTATTTAGGACATCTTATTATTTTGTTTGCCGAGTGCCGAGTGAGGCAAGATTACTCTTCGGAAACGCCTCTAATAAAATAATTTAGTAATCACCATCATCATCAGCCTATTGCAGTCCACTGCTGGACATAGACCTCTCCCATTGCACGCCCCTCTGGTAGATTATGGGCTACTCGCATCCAGTTTCTGCCAGTCATAAGTTTCCCTCTATAACGTATAAATCTTTCGTCTTTTACGTTATTAATACAATGTTATTAATAATACTAGTAGGATGTAAATCCACAATCAAAATTTTGACTCATAAATATATATTTGAACGTTTATATGCTACTTCTTCGTTTGCAAATAGTACTATCAAATTTCCAAATCAGTAACCATTTAACACTCAAAGCTCTAGGATTTCACTGTTGCATGTGACATTATGCGGGAATCGGACAAGAGATTGAAGATTCATGTTACATTGCAAATTTGGTTTGTTTGAGAAACTAGATCTAGTAATTGATTAATAGGCACAGAATTGATTAAGAGGTACTAATTTGGCTATTAGGCAACAAAAGAACGGTTTAAATGCATAATGATCTTAATAATTTGTATACGTGATGAAATATTAGATATCTTTGATGCACGATAACTAACATTAAGAGGGCAACAAAAATTTAGTTCTGGTTGACAAAGAATTATAGCGTTCATAAGAATGAAAAATGTTATATTAGAATGTTTATGTATGATGTTATATGTTTCACTAGTTGACAATTACGTTTTTACAAATGTCATTTAGGAATGAAAATCTTCATAGATCCTTTTGTTTAGACGTAATTTCTTTAAACAATTATTTCAGTTATCAAACGATCACGTGTCTATTATTTCCTTTGCGCTCGTCAATAATCTCAGTAGACATTGAGATATAACTATTCATGTATTAATATTATTTGTATTGTTAAATGTTAATGTTCCATCTTTAATATAAATTTGATCAAACTGTTTAAAATACTAATCTTTTTCTAGTTTTGCTGACGTTACTGCACCTACGGCATGTGTATTATTAAAGGAAATTCTGAATGTTGTTGTTACGCATTTAAGAGGTATGAGATATAACATTCTGAGTGAATTTGATTATTAAATGTAGTTCTTAAATATAATAAAATTTATAGTTAGGAAAGCAGATCTTGAGTGTAGTTAATTAATATTTGATTGTCTATCGGGAAATAAGAAATACTAATTACTAGGGATGATCTAATAGTAATGATAATTAATTTGATATAAGAGTATTTTAGATAAAAATAATATTTATACCTCTACACAATCTCCTAGCAAGTCACATTTAGTCACACATCTTTATCTTAACCCACAATTCCCTTACAAATAATTCTTTGCCTTGCCCAGCTAAAAATCGCTTCTACAGCAGTCATCACCTCGCTACCGTAATCAAGCCTTTTGCCTTGGAACTGTTCCTTGAGCCGAGGAAAGGAATAAAAATCACTGGAAGTAAGGTTTGTCGAATAGGGTGGGCGTTCGAGAAATTCGAATCCCGTTTCTTCAATGGCAGCCATAGCGACTCGGCTTTGTGAGCCGATGCGTTGTCTTAGTGAAACAACACTACAAATATTCGATTTATGATTACTTTTATATCACCCCTTGTTTACAAAAAAACTGTATTTTTTTTTTACGAATTTTAATCTTGATATTTACTATATACCAACTCAGTGTATTTTAGTAATATTAGCCATTTATTTTAGACAAAATATGTCCATATTTGAAGAATGCATACAAATAATAAAATAATAAAATAAATAATAAATGCGGTGTCAAAAAAAATTAAGCTAATTTTTAGATGCATACATCGAGAAAAGCGGTCCCTACCCCTCTCAAATAGTAGCAAGACAGTCAATCAGTCCTTACGCGGTATTGGGTGATATGTGCCGGCTGCTTACTATGCATTTAACTTTGCCGCAAATGGAATTGGAATTATTTTGTTACTTTTCACTAATTGTGTGAGGTTGTCATTCAACTTTTAAAAGGTTTAAAGCATTTGTAACAAAAATTACACGTGTTCACGGACGGCAATAGTTACATACCATCACAGGGACCTTATTAAATATAAAAGCGAATACGCTAGCCCATCTACGAGTATTTCATGAAACGTCCATGATATTTCGATAAATTTTCATTCTTGTGCTTTGTGTTAATAAAAAAATACTTTCTTATATACAACTTGAATAAAATATTTATTATTTCAAAGAAAAATGAGTAATATCTGTCTACTGGACGTGATTTAGAAATCAAATCAAAACACAGTCTCTCTTTCAATCTGAAACGGAAAACGATTTAAACATAAATATATTTGCAAAAATCATAAGGCATTTTGTTGATAACATTTTGAAAAATGAAATGGTAATTTTCCAGATCGGACATATCAATGACTTTTCAAACGAAAATTAATCTTTTCTTCCCTATTCATTCAAACATAAACTGTTCAACAAATATAATTCATTGATAATATCGCTTTGGGCATTTTAGCTTCATTTTTTATTTGTCGAATGGGAAATGGATATAATAAAAATGTTTTACTAAATTATTGCTGTATGGAAAATATTAATGTTATTTGAGATAAAAACGTTGCAACGTTACCTTTTTATTTTGTAATAAGTATTTTTTATTTTTGTATTAATTTTGGTGAAAGATCAATGTACAATGTTTTATCACATTTAATTTAAATTAATACCGATTTTATCTGATGATTACTTAAACATTTAAAAAGTAACAGCATTAGTGAAACTGATAATATTCTTAAGAAAATCTTAAACTTACTCCATTAAATGTGAGGACAAACATTTATAAATCGCATCTCAAACATTTAATATGAATATATAAATCTTGCATTACCACAATAAAACAACTGGTTATTGAGTATACCTAGATAAAACACATCCGGGACTAAGATCAATATTATTATAATCCCTTTAAGATTAAAATGCAATACGAAACATTAGCTAGCAAACTAAGTAAATTAATCACCCAAATCGTAATAATGGTTAATTTTAGACATTGAAAAAAAATCTAAATCATTTACTATTGTAGTGAGAAATTTCTTAACACCATACTAATCTGATAAGCAAATTGAATTCGGTAATAATAATTAATAGTAGGGTCTATAAAAAGAGCAGTAAACGTTTCAAAAGCCAGCCTAAAGGTCCGAAACTATTGCACAACTTCATTGCTGTTAAACTTACTAAATCAAAACATTGAAATACACAAGTAAAACGCCCCAAGACAAGTTTATCTGTGAAAAACTAGAAAGTTCGGCACAAAAGCCGATTTAATTACTGTTCTCAAAGATCAAAGTGAAGCCAGAAGATGGAAGTAACTTTACACCAACGTACAAAAGGCAGACATATCGAAGGAATTACTAAAGGGATTTTGCTTGTTAAAATGGTGAAAAAGAAATCGACTTTTGCATGAGTTTGTTTATTCTTATTAGAGATTTTTCGGATGCACTGAATCACTACAATTTTGATATTATTAGCTTTAGACCACGGTTCCGACCAAATCGATTATCGCGAGTAAAAATAGCCTAAGTCCTTCTCCAAGGTCCATTTTATCTATATACCGAAATTCATCCAAATTAGTTCAGCGGTCTAGCTGCGAAAGCGTAACAGACAAAATGATATTACTTTCGAATTATACGAGTTTAACATTTGCTCTACAATATACTCGTATATATATATATTATTTTTTAAATCAACCGCTTTAAGTAATGTCGTCTGGATTGTTTGCCTGTTAACGACCATTATAACGAATTTCAGATAGTTAAAATATTCTAAAGACCTTCTACGAACATTTGTTTCTTTGATGAGATACTGTCGTGCCCGTTGTTAAGATTGGAAAGAAACGGATTATGAAACACTTTTTCTTAGTAGTGGTCACAAAGGTAAAAAAGCGGCACAATTTCTTTGTTACTTCTTTCTACTGTTTTGTTACTTTTTTCTTCTTCTATTTTCCATCTAATCTATCTCTTTATTCGACTTTTAGCTATTTTATAAGATTTTTTAACATTATTAGCAAGATAAAAATTCAGATAGATAATTTATGTTTCTAAAAATAGCTGCGTCGTGGAGTTCATAATGATGAAAGTACATAATATGTTAGTATATGTGGCGACTTCCATAACATACTACAGCGCCATCTACCGAAGATATACTGAACTACGAAGTAACGCACTACACGGAGTAACTACAAATCCTGAATCGCGAAATAAATAGTTCTCGCGCCGATTAACATATAAACAACATCCCAACATCAACTGTTGGGTAGTAGCCCGCCAGGCAAGATCACCTCGCCTGGTCGGAGAATCCTCCCTTTGTGTTGGGTGGAACATGATACCCGTTCCCCCACATATATATAATACCTTGGTATATAGAGGAATTATAACTCTTGTATATCTTTTAAAGATATGAAATTATTATAAATTTTATGAACGGTAGTAGTATATCGTATGTCACATGTATGATTATTAAAACAGTGACACAAAGGACCTATCCTACATCATGTTCTAAGAATGTACAAATGTACATGTAGCATTAAATATATAAACGGGTAAAACGAATGATGGCTAAAGTTTTAAGGAATTAATTATAATAAATATATACATATAACATTCAAGGTGTAAATATCGCACTTCTCAAACATTTCACACGATATTGCGATCTACAATGTTACTGCATGATATACAGCTTGTATTTTTCAAGCACTCTTATTAAAGTCATTGTATTTAAACTTAGGAATAGCCCATACTTAAGATAAGTTTTATGTAAAAAAGTAGTAGAGTGTTGAAAAAAATAAAACTACAACTAAAAAGTAAAATTAAGACTAAAATCTGTCTGTTTATTTTAGTCCATATATTAGCAAATTTACTATCTCGTATGTATCTATCACAACTCTCTATTATTTGTACATTTGTTATATTGATTTAAAATTTGATTAAAACATGTTATCTTCTACTTGATAATGTTGAGGATGTGATTTTAAAATGTATGTACAAGTGACAAACACATTTTAACAGTATCTACTTCACCTACCGTAATAGAACTTCAGCAGTTCTGAAAGCGGCACCCGAGTGCTAAAGGCAAGGGTCCATTAGTGGAGGACCCCTGACACCGTGAAAGGGACTGAAGTACGTAACGGCCTACAAGGGCTACGACAAAAACTGAGAGAACTCAGATATACATTGTCGCATTTCAGCTTGATGGTGTTGGGCATTTTTGGATATTAATAACTGGAATTTATTTTTGTAGTCTGAAAGCAGGAACAAATTTTAATGTTGGTTAAGTAGATAGCGATTTGTTTATCATTAAACACTAATTACTAAATATTTAGGCTGTAAGTTCACGTTAACTAGCGATTATATCGTCGTTAGAGACCTTAATCATTCAAACCTAAACAAATATCGTTTGACATAACACATACATACACAGGGAGTGTAAATATTGATGGATTGTAAATGCTTAAGTAAGTAAGTAATCTAAATATTTAAGCGGTTAAAATAAAATCACTCTTTTTTATTGAACTTCAGAAAACTTTAAAAGTATACATAAAATAATTGTAGACTCGGTATTAACTACCTTACATAATATCATATTTCGCGATACAGCGACGGTGCTTATAAGGTGGCTTCAAAGCACTTTGTTATTCGAAAAAATAAACAGCATAGGTAGTAAGTCAAATATATATATTTATGAAAGTTAAGATTTTGTTCAATTGAAAAAATGTCTACATATGTAATACCAGATGTATTGTAAATAATATCAAACATACTCGTAAGATCATGAGAATAGCACCCTCAAGGTATATTCGTTTCTTCAAGAAAAATTGTTATGGTAAACTACGAGTATAAAGGTTACCATGACTAGGCGTACTAGATAGATAGACATAAAGAAAACTCTTTTTTTGCACTCCATATTACAGAGATAGAGTACATAAAATTTTCGAAATGTAGTGCATAAAGGTATACACTGCCTTTGTTACAGAAAGATTCATTTTACTTTTAATCTATTCTTTTTATATCTATTGTGTTCTGCTGTTGCTTACGATGAACTCCAAATATATTTAATTGAGTAGATTTTTTAAAATTTATATTTCTCTGGCGTGTCTGAGATAGAATGGTTAATAAGAACCGAGCTTGATTGAAAAACGATGCAAACGAAATTGCGTAGGTCTACTAATACCTATATAATGACTATGATTTTTTCTTTGAACATACGAGCAGACTTGATGGTAAGCGACCACCTCCGCCCATAGAGATCCGCAACACCAGAGGCGTCACAAGTGTGTTGTCGGCCTTGTAAGTGTTGGAATATCGTCCTATTTTGCCTTTTATACACATAAGATCTATTAAATACAAGTGGTACGAATTCTAGAATTTTATTTTTGTTATATTTTCTCCCATTCGTTAATAGTATCTACATCGGTTGGCTGATTATCTTGTAATTGTAAGAACAGACGTCGGAGCTTGTTATGTTGCGCTGCAATTATGTCAATTTGTACCAGTGGTCCAAACTTTAACATTAAATGCGTTTCATGAGGAGGGATTCCTTTCAAATAATGGTTAATTATTTGAAAGGAATCCCTTTCAATTAAGGTAATTGTGGGTTTGTATCACATAACAATTATATAGATTAAATAAATATGTGATACATTTCTATGGGTATTATATACATACACAGAACAGTAATATAATATGTAAATCAATCAATCAATCAATATCGTCATCAATACATTTAATAAAATCGTAACTGGCCGCTGTCTGCACATGAAAAATATATTAAAAAGAAATATTGGGAGCTTTATGAAAAAAACACGAAAAAAAACCTAAAGCAATTATATTTTTAATTTTTATCTGTATATGTATTTGTCTGTGCGTTTGTGCACGCTAATCTCAGAAATGGCTTAACTCATTTAAATGTGGTTTTCACTAATAATTTAATATTATACGTATTTGCGGTTGGCTCCACTCAACATTTAGTGTTTACATCATTTTAATCGATTTGTAAATAAAATAGTTATATCAGTTCAAGAATCACCACGATAACCTTTACGCGAGCGGAACCACAGGCAATAGCTAGTATTATTATATATGTATATTTATAATTCTGTGTATATATGCTGCCCTGTTGCTATGTATATATGTATAAGTTTCAATATGTTGTGAACTGTGTACATTTTAACTGACTACATAATAGGTATTTAGCCTCTCTGTGCATAGATTTCTAAACATCTCCAAGGTTGTCTAGAAGAGAATGCCCTAGGCATTAAATCCGCTGATGTAGAAATTTTGTGTCTAAAGCTTATTAAATTTATAAACAAGAAATACCTAAACATCAAAAGTGTATGTTTTCAAAGCTTCGAAACATTTTTGTTTAAAATTTATATAATTTGAAGATGATAAGGAGACTAATGCTGTTTTCACCAACGTCTTCTAAATTTAATAGACCACTTAGAGCGAGTTAGGTAACCCTTAGCTATATTTTCATTTACATCAAGCTTTACATCGAGAATACACCGTGATAGACTAGTTGTATTGAAAAAATATGGCGTTATGGATTTTGTTACAATATTTAGGTTAACCAAGGACTTTTATTTTTTATTAATTAAAATTGAACAACATTGGAATATCCCCATAATATGTGATACAGGCTCATACACTACTTATATATACACACATACTATGGTAGACGCCCAATATTTAAAAAATGTTTTAAAAATATTTTGGTTTTGGTAAATTTTATATTTATAATAGTATAATATTTATTTAAGTAGTTACGTGTAGTTATAATTTAATTTATAACCTCAACGACTCGTAGTCGACGTGACACAAATATTTTTGATAGGTTGTCAGTTTGACGTTTCAAGACATTGGAATATACACGCGCACGTTTACAGTTTTTGAAATCCATAGAAAATAGGAGGCCTCTTTTTTTTTCTCTTTAATTTTCTTTTAATTTTAATGGGGTCGCCCATTAAGGGATTCCTAGTTAAGAGATGGTTTATATGTTACGTTACAAAATGGTGGTTAGTAAAACAAATTCCAAGAAAATTTGAAATAACACTTTAATTTACTTTAGATATAAACCATAAGACTGTTGATAGACATAATAATTTAAAATTTTAACTAAACAACACAAAAAATGAGACTTGTTGCAATATTCTGTTTAGTTTTATTAAATTAAACTTTGACGGGCACACCTGAAATTTGCCTTGTATTCGTAACTGTTTCAAATACCGCCATTGAGTTACTTTGTTGTTCAATACTGAACTCTATTAATTAATTTTCATATGTTTTCGAACGCTACCAACCCACACAGAGTCAATGCAAAGTTTCAAATTGCAGATAGAACCGCTGCTGCAAGTCTGTTTCAGAAACATTTTGGGTTTATTTAGAAATAGATTTTACATTATTTATTTAATTAATAAATGATTATAAAAATACAGATATAATAATCTGTTTTAGCCTGATGTATAAACGTTTATAATTAATAACTAGCTTAGAAGTTCGAATTTAACGAGAAAAAACTGATATATTCAAATTTTGTCTGATTACTTGTAAGATAACCTACAAATCTTCGTTGTACTCACAGCGAGCACACTTTAGTATCTGTTTAATAAAATAAATTGTTATAATTACATTTGTAAATCAAAATTACTCTCAGTCTTATAATTAACTAATAAGTCATAATAATCTAATGAACTTAAGCGTTTACTTTTTCTATAAAGTAATTTAAAGTAAGTTCTTATCTTCGTACAAGAATTCCTTTGTAATACAGGTTTTCAAATAAGAATATACACATATTAAAAGCTATTACGTACCATATTTACAGTTTTCCATGTCCCGATACTAACAGTTTAAAGCTAATAGAAACTTGATGCAGTTATGATCGTTTTTGCACTGTACCAACCGGTTTATTTATCAAATTTATCAAATATGGTTTCACCATAATTTCTTAAAGGCTTTAATTACTTACAGAAACAGAAAACTATTTTAGTACATAAACATTTTCGTTCGCTTCGATTGGAGTTAACTGTTAATCTTGAGAACTGAACATAGCTAATTTAATTAGATACGAAGTAGACAAACCAGTCGATAAAAACGGTTATGAAGTTGGAATGAACTCCACCATGGAGCGAAAATTATGGGTAAATAAATATCTAAGCGAGTGAATAAAGCTGTTATAATTTCATAGCAAAACAACTACTTTTCTTATTGAAAGTCAATTGTAAATTTGCAGGGATCTTAAAATATATACATTTTAGGTACGAGTATCTCCAGTTTTAGAATACTTAGCGACAGAATATACAAGGTGGGTATGACATTTATTTGAATTAGACATACTTACACATGTTGCCAGCCATCTTGTCACGGGACATTATTTTTCGTTTTTAATAAAAAAAAACTATTCTAAAATTTCAATTTTAGAAAGTCAGTTTCTTATACCCAATTTCGTAACACGATTCATTATAAATTGTAACATTTCTCTTAGTTATGACCACTCAAGCTAAGAATAACCTTGTGTTATGAGTCCCTCTAATTCTCACAAAAATGTATTATTTAAACCAAACTCAGTTGTATAGTGCCTTATAGGCAGGATAAAGGATAGGATAACATATTTTAGTAAACAAAATAGTATAAAATAAGAAAATGATGTGATCAAGATATGAATGCTTAATGATCCTGCTGTGTATTACGTGTCATTGTGTGTGCGTGTGTGAGTTTGTATGTTTTACAGTAGCTTTTTTCCACGAAAACCAAATCACCATCCAGTCATTAATCTAACTGCCTCGGTGGCGCAGTGGTAGGGTATGCGACTGCTGTGCTTGATTCGGTCTCGGGTTAGATTCCCGAGTCGGGTTTAACGTTTGCATGATCTGTAAATATATGTTTCGGAGTTTAGGTGTTTTCTATGTATATTATCTTTTTTTTGTATATATTTTCAAAAAAAAGCTCTGCTTAGTTCAGGACTAGATGGCGTTGTGTGTTAGATGTCTATAATATTTATTTATTATTAATAGCGCCTCAGTTTCCCCATACCATAGAGACTTAATCCACGACGTTATTAAAGGTTTACATTCATATAGTACTTTTTTTTTGTCAGCAATCTTACCCAGTCTACCACTCAATGTCTTGAAATAATGTTCTGCCAATTTGATTCTGTGAGTTTCTCTTGAACAGTCATTAGCTGATCTGCGCTTATTCATACTGTTCGAATGATAAGGTATTAGTGAGTGTATACGCAGTATGGTATTCAGTACGATTAGCTATCGTAAGTTCAGAAACTCCACGTCCTTATATAATCGGGTGGTGTTATACTGAAATAAAGTGCTTAAAGGTCATCACTTTTAAAACCGATCTTTGTGCCCTTTCTAGCTTCAGAAATCGCGATCCAAACGTAGAAATGACTGGCATATTGCGACATAGACCATACAGAGCGTTTCAACATTTGAATTTGATAAGAGCGATAATTTTTTTCACTCTGACATTCAATGTCCCTATCTGATAACTCCACGAAATAAGCCTGTCCTTACATGACACCTAAATATTTAAATTTATCTATCCTGGTTAGGGAAGGAAACCTACATCCATGGGAATTGGTAATATGAGCTTTGATTAAAAAGGCTGCAATTAAGCTTTTTAAGCGAAGGGCATACAATTTTTTTTAAGCGACACTGAGAGTAAGACCGTATGCGGACAACCAAGACATCACAACTCTCAGGGCAAAGGGCAAACTCTGAGCGTTCTTAAACCTCTTTCCAGTGCTTGCCTTACACCAGTAGGGCCGTCGTCAGCGTACGTAAACATGTTACTGTCTGGAAATGTATGATTGCAAAGGCTATTATATAGGAATAGGTTCTCTTGTCAGTGACATAGATGAAGAACACCTTCATCACTGACAATAGAGCCTATTCTATCCTGCTGAGTGCGCTCAGAGAGGCGGGTCTAAATTTTTTATTGCATTCCCCCTATCTCCAACGTTCTCCAGGTTTGTCGAAAAAGTAAGAATAGAAACAGCAATACACCTTCGAGAGGTCAAGGATTTTTAGGCACTGTTAATAAGAGAAACAGCAGCGTCTTTCCAGGATCGTCCTCTTCGGAAACCATATTGATTTTTTGATAGAATACCAAATTTTTCTAGGTGGATTTTAGGTTTCCAGGTCAAACCAGGACTGTCTGGTTGTTTAAACTTTTATACATTTTTTGACAGTGCTGGGGGAATTGATACCGGCCAATAGTTGTTGACACTACCTCTGTCTCCACCCTTATGAATGGGTATCCACACCACAACTTCACCCTTATTTTTATGTAGTTTACATCTTTGACTAATATTTTTATTCTATGAATTTCATATATTGGAAATTATACACTTTAACCTATTGTCATATAAAGCATATATAGCTTTAGGTTGTACTAAAGCTACATATAAATACTTATATTATTTGGAAACTTTCACCACAAAGGAATTCATGCTGAATAGGGAGGTACCCGTTATCTTTCATTGATTCAGTAAATATTCCAGATATTTCTAAATATGTTTGTGTGGTTTCTCCTTACAAAAGAGATGCTTCTTTCCTGTCCCAAAATAACATCGCTCCTTTACAAAAGTAGTCAGTGGATTAAGACTGAGATCAAAATGGCAGCTGGAGTAACTTTGATTAAGAAGTGTAAACTTTCAAGATATATATATTACTATATATGTACTATTTGACTAGTGATGTTATATGTACTATATAACATCACTAGTCACAGCCTACAGATATGCTATAGTATCACATCAATCAATAGTGTCACAATCTCCTGGACCGATCTCTGTCTGCATGTCCACTGACATTAATATGCGGTTAGAGCTATTGAATAATTGAAAGCTTATCTCCAAGTTACCTACAAGATAATGCTGCAACATGTCTATATTGATTTAGGTATTGTGTTTCCTGTTATAACATTTCATATTTTAGATCTCCCTGACAGGACCCAGACGTGTAAAAGAATTAAATTTATTTTTAAAATAAAAACAGTATGTTTTATATAAATCACACAAAAAATATGAAACACATTATAACTAAATAATGAACACATTAAAAAAGATTTTCTATTATGAAAGATCCAAGGTTTCGCACAAATAGACCAGCTTGACTGAAGTGAATTACAGTATCACAGAAAACCAGTGGTAAGGTTTTTTTACGGAGTTTTCTTGACGGCGTTAAAAGTCTACTAAGTGCTACCTCGAGACAGCCAACTTCTGCCAGTCTACCTTGGGTGAACCTAGACCATATGATAGCAGGTTCTCCTCGAATGGACATCACACCTTACTTACTTATCCCTCTCCCTTGAGTATGAGGTTACCTCTGCCCCAAATCTCCTCACCTAACTCTGGGTGAGAGAAGTTGTTAAGTTATCGGCGTCTATGGGTAGCGACGACAACCGCTTAAAATAAATTATCCCGTCCGCTTATTTATCACCAATGCCCTAACAAAAATTTTTTAAAACATTTTTTCGTGTCTGAATTTATTTGGACGAGTTTTCACCGACAAAAGCTATACTATGAAAATTATACATTTATTCTCACATATACTACAAGGGATGTTGATATTTGAACATCGAAAATTCTCTGAAATATTTAAAGGTCGAAACGTTGGCAATAATTTAATATCATCCACAAATATTTAAATTAAAAGGCGGTTGTTTGGAACTAATCTCATCTCATATTTGAAAATTCATTATTTTCATAGGTCAGTGCACTTGAAATGATTGGTTGGGAAACTTTTGGGATTACACCTTTCGGTGTTGTTTACCAAGTCCTTATAATATTACCTTACTTTATATTTATATATCCTCGTAGATTAGTGCCCCTATACAAGAATTGCTAATCTGTACACGTGTGCTTTTCCCACAATTACTTCTTTACATTTATGGTTAGATTTATCTTTAATTGTGACAGTGTCACGGGGTGTATGTAATTAATAAAGTTAGAGTGCCTAGTTTGTAAATTTTAAGTTTCTTGAAATTTTCACGCAGTTGAGATTGTGTTTTTTTTTTATAATTGGTTTATTACATATTAGATTTGTATAAACAGTAAACATCTCGATAAATATTTAAAAATAACATAATGAAGATAAAAATAATGGTAACTAACATTCTTAGCAGGTAGTTCAAAACGTTAAATTTCTACTCAAAAAAACTTGGTATTCATTTAAATACTAATTGACTGAGTAAGAGGGATTGCAAGTTTACATACATGGCAACTATCATGTACATAAGCTTGCAATGCACTTACTATATATGTATAAGACTGAACTGAGTTAGTAGACATTCTGATTTCAAGTGGGAGCGCATTCCACAGTAGCAGCGCTTGCACAAAGAACGAGGCGTTTACGAAGCCGGAGTTGTGGGAAGGACACAGAAGCAGATTATTTATTCGTTTAACGAAGATTTTCAGTGTCAAAGTGACTAGGTGAGATGAGTGGTCAGCGCTCGCTGATTATGACGCAGACGAATAGTAACCATTTCAATTGGGAACGAAAAGTAGATAGATGATCATACATGTCAAGATTAAATACGAATCCAATGCAGTTATTGAGAAGACGGTCTAGTTTATTGAGGCAGTATGTATTCAGATCCAAGTAACACACATCACCATTGTCAGTTATAGGAATGATTAGGGATTGCATAAGAGAGGTTTTCGTTTTGAGAAGCGGGAAATTCTTTAAACGGTATAGTGTTCGCAAATTGTATGGTGACCTATTGAAAATAGTTCGCAAATGTACAGGTAGAGACAGGCTATTAGGTACTTTACGTTTTCTTCATCGATAAAAAGAAAAAAAGGAAGGAAAAGTTACGAATAACGTAACATAAAAAAGATATTTAACGTTTTTATGCAATCAATCACTTTGACGATTTTTTTTTTTTTTTTTTATTGAATAGTGGGCAAACGAGCAGACGTATCACCTGATGGTAAGCGATTACCGCCGCCCATGGACACCCGCAACACCAAAGGCATCACAAGTGCGTTGCCGACCTTTGGGGGATGGGAAAGGGGATGGGGGGAGGGGTTGGGGTATGGGCCTCCGGTATCCTCACTCACTCGGTGAAACATAGCGCAAACGCTATTTCACACCGGTTTTCTGTGAGGCCGTGGTATCACTCCGGTCGAGCCGACCCATTCATGCCGAAGCATAGCTCTCCCACTGTTATAATGTAATATATATATATATATATATATATATATATAAATATATATAAATAATCTGTTATAATATTCTTTTTGTGCCTCAAATGTAAATAAAAGAAAATTTCGAACAGTCATTTTAACGAATCAATGTTCAATAATTTTTTAGTTGTGAGAGTACGTATAACTCTTAAAATGAGAATTTTGTATCATAACTTCTGAACTTCGTAGTATTAAAGGAAATCCAAATCTCATCAGTCCTTGCTTACCTACTTTTATGTGTAAGGCTTGTGACTCATTTGAGCTAAATAAAACATCTTTATTTTCTTAAAAAAAGACAATGGTTCTATTGGCGGGTTTTAAGTTATCATGGACAAATTGGACATACAAATTAAATTTGTAAACAAGATCAATATAAAAAAAGGTTTACATAATTAAGTACCTATGAACAACATACAATAAACCTCTTCTAGGGTAGAAGTTTTTTTTTTATTGTATAGCGGGCAAGCGAGCAGACGTATCGCCTGATGGTAAGTGATTACCGCCGCCCATGGACACCCGCAACACCACCGTTACAAGTGCGTTGCCGGCCTTTTAGGAAGGAGTACGCTCTTTTCTTCAAGGTTTGTAGGTCGTATTGGTCCGGGAACACCGCAGGCGACAGCTCATCCACAGTTTTGCTGTGCGCGGCAGAAAGAAAAAAAAATAAAGATAAATGAAGCAGATAAATTAAGACATGACATTACGGTCCTTATCGATCTTGATATGTTCATACATTGTTTTCACAAATCATTTAATCATTTTAAGTCCTGTCAGTGATATTTAGTTCCAAATTAGTTCTACAACAACACAAACAAAACAAAAGCGAACGTGACTAGAACCGCGCGTCATTGATGAATGAAACAAGAAGATAGATTAGTTGGCTGACAAACGATTGAGAGCAGGCGGCAAATGTTTTGTGAAAATGTATAAACAATACATTTACAAGTTGCGTAAAACTTAAACTAAATAATCGAAATAATCCACGATGGTTGGTATGACGAGGAATCATTGAATGACTCTGTAATAATAGTTTACATTAAATGTTCATATAAAGTTGTTGTGTAGAGTAAATAAGATCATGTTTTCCTTTTCCGCTCGCAACTCAACTGGCTTTGTATTCGCTTACGACGAGAATAACGAGCTCTCACTTTCTTCTACTCACTTTAAAATAACCAATCTTTACCAAAATATTTAACTTCCTACATCCAACTTTAATGTAGCAACCACAACACACACAACTAAAGACATGGTATTCACGTATGGTTAGTAATGTATTTATTGTATGAGTGTGTATTGTTTTAGTGTGGGTGAATGTTGTGTATGTAAAAGTGTAACACGTTTATCTTGTTGTATATAATGTTTATATTTATTTTAACAGAGAACTGGTTAAAGAAAACGGTAAATAGTAATATATGGCTACATCAATTTACTTATTACTAATCCAATGGATGCGATCTAATGGAGATTATGAAAAAATGAGGTGAGAGGGCCTGGATATTTACAAACATACAAAAGTATAAGAATATAGGTTAAATTCATAACCGACCTTGATTTCCTTCAAAAGTTAAACAAGAAATTTGATTAATTCTTCACGCTGACAAAGTCACGAACAACAGTTGATAAAAATTTTAAAGTTACCCAGTAAATAAAATGCTAGCCCAGTCGCAAATGTCATAGATATTTCACACAGTATATTAAGTTATCATCTAAGACGAGTTTTTCTTTCATTTCTAGCGTGTTAAGCATAAGTTGCCCTTATAAACACTAGAAAAGGTTTGTGGGTCGAGATAAACTGTTCGCACGCAAAGCGCGACAGTCCTTGGTAAATGCCAAGATTGTATATGAGAGTTCTCGACGCTATGTTCTAAAAACACAGCAGATAAATGTACATTATTTTTCTGCGTTTTAGGCTCCATTCCTGTTTAACAGTCATAAGTCGTTTTGTAGTATTTTGAGTTAAAAGATTGCATTATACTCCGTCAGTAAACGCTGTTATCCGTTAGTGTTAAAATTAAGATATAATTTAACACCATTCGACTATTTTAGATCAAAGACTAATGCTATGTATACACGCCTGCGAGGACTTGACACGTCGCCGCGTCGCGGCGTCGCATGAGGCGAGCGCACGCTTCCTTTGATCTGTGTTTAAAAACCGACAGCAACTCGGGTCAGCAACAAGCTATCACAAACTCACGCAACCCAAGCTAATATTCCGTTTACACGCTTGTGTTTGTTACGTGCCACGCGTATATATACGCACCGTAAAAACTAGTAGTTGCAGCTTCATAAGCCATCTTTAATAATATATTCAAACAGTTTATTTCAAATGATTAAAAAAATCATTACATTTAGAGTTCCACACGTACGGCACAAAAAGTATAAGTTTATAAAAATAAAAAAAAATAAAAATATACCTTACATTTACCTACCGAAATCAGGATGTCCACAAACCGCCTTACATTTAAGAAAAGAGTGCACGAACTCCTTTGGAGTTTTTTAAAAAGCCAACTCCCGCATTAGGAATATAAATCCTGTGTCTATAATGTTTATTGGCAATACAGTCTCAACGCTAGTACCCGTGTATATTTATTTTATTTATTTATTCTTGGAAAGACTATATATATTTATATATTTGTTTAGTAGAATATATGTGTATGGTTGTGTATACTGTGTATGTATTAATATATGTAGTAGTATAGTATGTAGTATAAATGTATATATTTGTTACATCTGATGTTGGTTTATATATTATTTACGAAATTACTATTTATCGAAATTAATATTTTGTCCTTGCACCTACCGCATCATATTTCTACAACACCTGAAGGTTGACTGGTAGATTATGCCTAATAGCATTAAGTCCGCCTTTGTACTTCATGTGCAATAAGTTAATAAATAAATATGCCTTCACTCAAAATCTAAATACAGGTGATACACGACCCTTCATTGCATTCGTAATGTTATGAATGCAATCTCCATCTAATTTGACGAATAATGAATCTGTCGGCGGATTACTCTATCATGACTGTATTGTCAAATGCATTTTAGATTGCTATTTTGTCAATATAAATTATACTTTGTATTGCTACTAAATTTAAGTGGATGCATAATTTTAAAATTAAAATTTATTAATGCAGAGGTAATGTTTCGTTTCACAAGATACAATTCAAAAGACTATTTCAAAAGTACAAATTGTATGTTTTCGTAAGATACAGAATCCATTTCTGACTTTGTAGAAGTTTCCTATAACTATGGTACGTACTTTTTCTAACAGGTTTCTTTCACAAACGATAAAGTTTCTAAAAAAATCAATCTTAACTCATAAAGGCATAGTATTAATACAATTTCGAATAATTATAAAACTACTGGCTATACTCTAACCCTGATCTATAAAGCAAATAGTAGCTGTCAAGGGCACAAGTAATAGAATTTACAAACACACACCTTGATATGGGTCCCTACTATATTATCTTATTTACGCAGTAATAACTTGCTGTTGACGAGATAGCCTAGACACACAGACGACCATAAATTGTAGTGAATATTAGGGTAACATCCTTAGGAACCTTTCAGTTATTCTTACGATGGAACTAGGACTACTTATTTTCAAAATAATAAAAGTCTAGTTTCATAAGCAAGTACAAAGCTCTCCTGGCAGATTCCTCTTCTTTAAAGCTTTAAGTCTTATTTAAAACTTTTTAATTGAAGATACATACTTTTAGATAAAGAATGTTACTTAGTCCTAAATGAAGACCCAAATGATTTAAAGCTACATTCATGGGTTAATTTTCAGACCGCTCAGAAAATGATGGTTATTTGGTGGAAGTATGATTTAATTAACATTTCCTAGGTGCACAAATCTTATCCACTCAGTTACATACCATGTTATCATCATGAAAGGACAAAGAAACATCTTGCATTGACTGAGTGACTGGTTGTTGTTGGTTGGTGCCTCTTGTTCCATCCTTTGTGTTCTCCGGTTTAAATTGCCTCGGTTGTTACATACGGGCCACATATATTCTTTAAACTCAATCCTTATTTACAATCTATTCTCTAGAATATGTTTCATGTAGCAGACTGAAGTTTTTAGTATATATGAGACATTGCCATGTTAACTTTTGTACTTTGAAATAATTTAGAGGGTTTTGTTTCATAGAGGGTAGGTCTTTGATACTGGAGTAGGTAAGCAGGTTTAAGGTAAAAATCATTAAGGGGAAGCTTAACAATACTCTTATGGTTCTATCTTTACTTTTAATGCTAAGTGTAAAGCTGAAAACTGTCGGTCTGAAACAGCACTCACTTATTAAAATCTAATAGGATACCAAATGAGACTTTTCCAAACTAACATTAAAATTAGTTTAAGAAACACACTCTAACACAAGCATAAACTTAGAAACTTATGTCACAAATATGTATGTAGATAATACGAGTGTTTGTTTACGCTACCGAGCTTTAGACATTTTATACTAAAACGATTATACTACACTGATATTTGACTACATTTTTGCCATTTTTTTTAACGCGGGGTGTGCTTTTCTGGTGTGTCTCCAAAAAACCTGATCTACCTACTAAACCCCGCGGCGGCCTAACTCTGCAGTCGGGTAAAGTTTCAGGAACACATCGGTGGTTTCGCTCCGTTCTAGACGACACACCGTCAATCTCAGGTCGTTTGCAGCGGTCACATCTCCCTAAGACGTGGCCGCAGCAACCCTCAAGCGGTGATTTGCGAACTAGCGATCTCTATCGCGTCCCTTTTACAGTTTTCATTGAGCGGAATCGGACCTTTCCCGATCCCGCTCTGCGGACTCGTTCTGTAGCATAACCTCCTCACAGAAAGATACCGCAGCTTCCCACGACAGATTTACCTACTATTCTCATACTCTCATATATCAGTTAATTTTAGTTGTGATATATTATAGGCAATAAATAGCGAATATTATTGATTTTTATTTATAATAGCTTACTGCGACACAAACACGCACACGTATTACTGCGATTCAAAAGTAATAAATCATTCTAACCAAAAAAACTTACATGCCTTTTAACTCCTTAAGTAGTAAGAGAAACAATAATAGTACCTAGTTTGAGGTGTTTTCTATTAAAAAACCAAAGACAGACTTTGCTGAACTCTACTTATAAGCCTATCTCTCTAGACCTATGTTTTATGAGAAGGATTAGTACTTACTATAATATCAAAGCGCCTGGTAGACAAGATATTATAAGAACGGTATAACATAATCCCAAAACGCCTCAGGCAATGCAACCAACTGCTGCCCGTCTACAACACAAAACAAAACAGTGTTTGTAGCTTACTCCAAGATAAATAGCGTACAAGATCGATGTTTATTTGGGACACTTGGAGCCCAACTTGTCCATTGTTACACATGCCCTATTGACTTACCCTTACGAAGTTAAGCTTTGCAAATATTAAATCGGTTGTTTTGTTTGGACCGTGTATTCACAAGTCTGCTTAGTCTGTTTGCGTATACTAGTTCATATACCTGCTTAAATTTTTGTTATTTTAATACATAGGGAAAATAATTGTCATTTTTGCTTATATGAATAAGCAGTGTGACAACAGTACAACATATTGCAGAAGTAAAAATATTACTATTACTTACTAAAGTTTTTAAAAATATTGTATTTAACTTGATGAATTTAATGAACCACTGACGAGAGTACTAGTTTTTTGAGTTCCGTACCGAAAGGGTAAAATGGGATCCTATTACTAACACGCCGCTGTTCGTCCGTCTGTCACTAGACTGTATTTCATGAATCGTGATATTTAAGCAATTGAAATTTTCACAGTATTTCTGTTGTTACTATAACTTCAAATACAAAAAAACCGAATTAAAAAAAAAAACTCGTATTTAAAGGGGCTCTCATACAACATACGTGATTTATTTACCATTTGGATAGATAATGGTACGGAACCCTTTATGCGCGAGTCCGACTTGCGCTTGACCGTTTTTTTTGTAATTTTCATTTCCTGTATCAACATGTAGTTGATTCGCATTGCACGGCATTTCATTAGTTAATACCCACTAAATGTAGTTAATGCTACATATATCACAACACACGTAAATTAACTTGTAATATTGAAATCATAGTCATTTTGCAAAAAGGGACTGAAATTTATCATGAAATAACAATTTTTTTTTGTATTGTTTTATGTCGTGTGCCCATTATCTTCTAAGTAGTTAAGTGAGTATACTTTACTCTTTGAATATGTAATTACTTCTTAACGGTATCTTCTTTTTTCCCTTTCATTTAATGTGCAGTTTTAGTACCAGTTAAAGACTATGTGTGGAGTGCTACAAGTATCCTTAGCTTGTAGCAATCCAAGTCCTCGTAGCAGCGCGTAGCTGTTCACATACTTAAAATCAGTCTATTAGACAAGTTAGGTAATATGGCGGTAGCGTATTTCAATATAAAACCATCGAGAATTGATTCTAGCTTGTAGAATATATTTGTATCCATAAATATCTCAATTTGGGTTGATCTGGACGTTTCTGTGTTTAGGAAGTATCCATACTAATATTATTAATTTGAATGTAACCGTCTCTGTCTTACACTTTCACGGCTACGCCGTTGCATTGATTTTAATTAACTTTAGCTTGAAGATACTTAAAAAAATCATTCTTGTCTGTGATAGCCGATATACACGCGGTTAGAGCCGCGAATGTAAACCAAAGTACTGGATATATTTTTTTATTAATTAAATAAAGAAAACTGTAAATAACATTATGCACAACTAAATACCTACATGTATAGATAACTGCTAATAAATTCCGAAATCAAAACAATCCTGCAGAATTATGTATTTCACAATTTGTACGTAGGTATAGCAACGAGGTGGCAAGGCAATGTTTTCTCCTCTAAAGATAATGGTAGAATTTCCTTTATATTTATTGTAGGTGTTTAATTAAGGTTGTTTTGCAAACGTTAATCCTGTCTGGTTATTGGGGCATAGAAAGGCTTCTCAGGCGTTACAGTAATATAAGGAAAATTCGAGATGGTATTGTAATTCCAGGAAAGTAAATGACATTTTTATTTGTCTTAGAATTCATTTCTTTAAATATTAGATTAATCTTTATATTTACCACCGATTAATGTAAGTATATATAGATTCCAAAAATATCAAGTAGACACAACAAAAATAGCATGTAGGCGTATATCAAATAGTATGATTTGAACTAGTACCGACTAGTCACCGAGGGTGGAGAGACACATTAGTTACACACAAAGTCAAACACTCACTCAGCCTTAGTGTGACATGTATATAGAAGTCATAGCACGTACAAATCACCTGAAATTAATAGTGCTCCTTTGAGTACAAGTAATGTACAGCCGTCTGCCAGTCCAAGTGTGTATTTCATCTCTAGTCTATACTTGTTTAAATAGGATTCCAGTTCCAGGTTCCGATATTAATCACAGTGCGTGCTCGTGATTTGAATAGTTCTGAATTGAAAACGTCCTTTGACGCGAGCTACGACAGACATGATATGATAAGACCGGTTTATAGCTATTAAATTATATTAGGAGTGTAATAATTTTGTTAAACAAGTTAAAATATACTTTCATTATTTAGTATTAAGTAAACTTGTGTAGTAATTACTAAAATAACAGCTAAATTTTTAAAATATTTTATTTGCTTCTGAAAAAATATTTACAAATGATAATTTGTGAGAACAATAACTTGTGAAAGACTAATTGTAGCTTCCTTGGCTGGAGCGCACTCCGGTTTGATGTTCCGTTCCGTCATCCGCTAGACCTAGTGGTATAGGCGGTCGTCACAACGATTTTTACTGCGCTAAGTGTAGGGTTCAAATCACACACGGAACAATTTTTGTTCCGAGCCTGAGAGTTATTTGTGTTCGTTTCATATATGCTTGTAAAGTCCCCTCGACACAGGATGTATATTAATAATGCGAGAGTTAACTCAAAAAAATAAAAAAATAAGTAGTTACATGTACATTCTAAAAAACAAGGGTACGGTTTTGAATTTTAAACTAGTCACAAACACTTACTGTCACGGTTTGAGTGAGCGTTTTCTACAGCTGTTAAGGCATCATGATCGACGAATAACCTCTGAGCATAAATATTTAAATGATTAGGGACTTCAATGGAAAAACTGTGTGATTCCTCCAGGGTGACCATACAGTATGAAATCGTGGATGAGTAGCTGGAAACGAGTAAAAATAGAAACCATTTTTCGGCGCTCTATTCTGGCTGCACGAGTAAAGAACTAACGTGTCGTGGAAAGAGTTGAGATGCTCAGTTCGCAAAAGTACTTAGTATAGAACGTTAAATTCTTTACCAACAAATTTAGTGAAAAAAAAAATACAGAAAAATAGAACTTGGTCTAGTCTACATGAAACCCTAAAATTCACACAATATTTCCATATATACGTGTAAGTATATCCATACATTTCTAACGTACAGTTAACGTTAATATATTGCTTTAGTCCGTTGTCTGCTATCTGTGTTTATGTTCAACGCACGTGCGGTGAAGCTCCAATATTTTGAGATATTGTTCGAACGAACTTACACAATGTTTTAAGTAGTACATCAGTTGTCTGTTTGACACATATGTTTAAAAAAAGTATAATTAAAAAAACATTTATAGAACTAAAGTACTTCAAGTAGTATCTATAAGAAAAACAAAGAGCTTCATTAGCAGAATGGCACAGAATTTTTCTGCCAAGTTATTAATCGAGTGACTAATCAAATACATCCAGCTTAGTAAACAACCATCGTTTAAAAGAACATGTTTTTTAATTTTGCATGTATATAAAGTATATTTTATTTCCCGTTTTGAAGAACTTGTAGAAACTTCACTTAGAAAATAATTACTTTTTTATTCTGTATTTTTTGTTGTTTATACAACAAACAAACTCACAAAATATTATCGGTATTTATTTGAAAAAAAAACTGCTGTAATGATAGAATAATGTTAGCAATCAAGTAATGTTAGATTAACGAAATAACTAATACATTACTTTGACTACACTTTTCTCCAACTTTATAAATTTCAACATTGATTGCGTGCTAATACGTTATTGTTTGCGTGCGATACACTAATCACTAAGCTATCTGACTTAATCCCTTAGAGGTCGCATACGCAACCTAAGGTGTGTCAACTCTGTACACATTTTTTTATTGTAGTTCCAATCAATCACTTTTCTAATGGCGTTATTATGAAACAGCTAGCTCTTCAGTACATGTGAAGTACAATGCACAGTGTTAGTTGCTACTGTAAGTTACCTAACAGATGTTGTAAACTTGCTGTGTCACACTTAAAATTGACTGTTCGTTTTCTTCAAAAAAACTAAATTAGAACTAAAATACTTAAATTATAACTTTAAATTATTTTTCCCAACACAATAACTAATTACATATTACACATTATTGTACTTAAAATTTGACTACAAAGAGAATAATCTTATTAAGGAAAATGAATATTAATATTATTTTATTAAATTAAGAATTATTAAAATGATTTTACCGTTACCTCGCATAACATACCAAAAAATAATAAATTACGAGCCGTTTTCTGAAATCGATTTAAAAAAGTTTAATCGTATCACATCCAGTCAGTCATATTTAATTTATGGCACACAGTATTGAACACTCAAGGAAGGCGATGGCGAAGTGAACACAACACGCAATCACGCAACACGCAAACACGCTGATCACTTGATCACCTCACTGTTATAGAGTAATTCTGATATTTTGTACTTTATTTAGGTAGTGGTAGATATAGCCTTTACTCGTGTTCATCAATAGAAAGGATTTTTTAGTCAGCTATTAATCAATAGGTACTATTCTCATTTACATGTAACTATAAGATGTTGCAAGTTCTATTATGCTATAAAATTATATGATTTAGAAATTATTAAAGCTTAAAATGTTTTAATTTTCTGAAGTTATATTATTGGGGGAAACTGACTGTTTAGGTCGGCGCTTTTTTAGTAACGTTCAAGCGACATATTTATTTATTAACTTTTAAAACACACTAGTAATATTATTAGAAGGTCTAAAAGGTTTAGTGGGAATAGCATTCATTTATAAATTTAATAAAAAAAGTTGAATGTGAATAAATGACATTAGAAACATAATATTTAAAAAATCGGCATCGTGAATGTGATCTACTTATTATTACATTTATTCCTACATTTCACTTTTATATGAGATGCATAGAACCAAAGAAAGGATCAATAATGGAATAATTTTTCGTTATTTCGGAATTCGGGTGTTTTGTATGTATAATATGTATGTATTTACCAAAAAAAGTATATTTATATAATAATGTACATGTATTTATCAGTTGTCTAGTAGCACAACACAAGTGTACACCAGCAACTTATGAGTACGTTGTACGAGTTTACAGAATCAGGCGGAAGGAGAATTGCTTTAACCGTTGTAATATTCTGTGAACTAACAATTACAATTCTAAAACACGTATTCACCTCAGCAAACTTGTTAACGCTTTGATTTTCACCTGTCTATTTTTAATTAAACATAGAATACAGGTTTTTTAATTACTAAATAGTAATTCCCTGAAAATCAGGGATTTTGTTTTTATTTAGATTTTGATCTTGATTTATATTTTAAATATCATCAAATAAACAAATAAAAATATGAAGCTTATTTGAAGCGGTCTACTTTTATATTTGAACATTGAGTCCAGTTATCAATAACAGCACGCAAAGTTTCTATGGGAAAATTCTTCTATGCTAATCGTATGAATTGTTTTAGGGACTCCAAATTATCATGGTGTATAGAGCAAGCCTTACTTTCTAAAACTGACTATAAATGATAATTCAGTGGATTAAAATCAGGACTAAATGACGGCCGACGGCGACGATGACGGCAGAGTCTTCAGCTCTGATCGAACTTTATGATCCGATGCCGAGTAATGTTGAAAGGACTATTCTTAGTTATTCAAGAATGATATTGTGATAAACTTGTGTCGATGTTTTGATACCTTTTTCACTAAAGTATGGCTCCGTTACACCTTAATAAGTAACACCATACCAAACCATCACTGAAGTCTGAAGTGAATGCCCACGTTGTACTCTATTGACTAATTGGCAAGCTTCTTTAGAGCTCTCCGCATAAATGCGGTCATTTTGTTTGTTAAAATATTGTTCAATTGTAAAATAAATCTCATCTGTAAACAATTTTTTTCTGTAATTTCCCTTTAACTGCCTCGGTGACGTAGTGGTAGCGTATGCGACTGCTAAACTTGAGATCTCGGGTTCGATTCCAGGGTCGGACCAAATGTTTGTACCATCTGCAAATATTTGTTTCGGAGTTTGGGTGTTTCTATGTATAATGTGTGTTTACAAAAAAAGTATAAATGTATTTATATCAGTTGTCTAGTACCCATAACACAAGCTCTGCTTAGCTTGGGACTAGATGACGATGTGTGTTAGATGTCCGGCATATTTATTTATTTATTTGTGTACCACTTAAGTAATTGTTTTGATTTTACCACCTTATTTTTCTTCTTTCTTTATTCTTTTTAAAATTATCAGTGAAGAAATAATCAGCAGGTCTCTTAAAGGCTGCAAGTTCCAAGTCTTCTTTTGAAATACGCATCATGGTTCTAGGTGCTATCTTCGTCTCTAGTCTTTTGCTTTCGGACAGAAATGCTTCGAATTCTTTCCCTTACTGCTTTGATCGTCTTTTTCGTACAAACACAATACCTATCAATAGGCCGGTACATAAACATTTATCTAATACCATGCGAATGGAGGATTTTCAAAATTGTATTTATATAGCTCCATACCTGCTTTAAGTAATGAAATACAATATATTAGCCCGAAAATAAAAAACACACCAAACAATTGTATAAAAATTGCAGATTCCAAATTTAAGAGTAATATTTTTTGTTTGTTTTTAATTATAACGGTATTTCTGGCCAGCTTGATTATACTTTTAAGGTATACTACCTACACTTTTTCAGGGCTATACAAGATTAATAGTCACTATAAAGTGGTAGTAAAACAGCACTGTCTTTTGCTTGTAAAAAAATAGTTTCATAGAAATACGTGAACTGTATGCTCTGTTTTAGGTTCGTATTTAAAAGATGTAAATTTGTTTGTTTACTCGTAGTTTCAATGAAACTTTAAACATATCCGCTACATCTGCAATATGGGTTTGAATCGGAATTGGTTCGGATTTTTTATATCGTATATGAGTACAAATCTATCCATAACTACAAAATAGGCCTAAAAAAATACTGCCAACTGTCAGCTGTAAAATATATTGGTTGAAACTACAGCTATTTACTTTGATAAGTTGGCTGGCAATGGTCAACTGCAATATTGCGAATTCCAAATTCATAAAGCAGGCTTTACGACGTTTAAGTCCTTTTGGTTTGGTTATTTGCATGTGAATTCATAGTGTCTCACATGCCTAAGTCAATACATAACATTCAACATATTCAATATTACCTTTTTAACCTTTTGGAGACTGTTTCTTAGCCGTCTGAATGATAGTTTAGATGTTTATTTGGCTTCTAAGCTCTTTGGCCTTTTTAGCTAATTGTCCGTTTTTGACTCGGCTATAGCCTTTCACAAATTCAGTAGTATATTATAATCTATTGGCACCTTTTCCAATAAAATCCGTTCAGTAGTTTAGGTACAACAGTAGAACATACGTTTGTATGTTCTATAGTCGTAATATTTCAAAAATACCTAAATAGATTACCCTTTCTTTTGGCCTCGCCGTAGTCGGATAAAAACAGACAACATAAATAGCGTGACTCAAAAAACTTCACCATTGGTAGTGCTGAACATTTAAAACATCGCAAGACAAGGTAAATTATGCGATGCCTTAATATAAAACAGAAACGGTTTTAAGGCTCAAGCAACATTACAGTAACAGTTATTACCTCATAAATTTATACCGTCCTTTGCATTGTCGACGGCAAGAGAAAGATTATGTGCCGGCCGTTCATGGCGCGCGAGGTATTCTCACTGATTTACTTCTAATACTGCAAGGTGCATTGAATTTGATGAATGAATACGACTTTAATATTTTTATGTCTTACTTTAGGTACAGATCTAAAGTAACAAAACCAAGATAGGAACTAAAGACACTATCCAGAATCTTGATAACTAATTACATACGGATTAATTGTAAGTGTGCCTTCAACATTTTGCCTTACATGAATTAACAATATTAATTTTAATAGTAACGGTTGTTGTGGGAATGTTATCCCGAAAAATAAAAATGTGTTAGTACCATAAGTTTGTATTCTTTGCATGTAAAATAATATAACTGTCAAAGTCAATGGATCGAAGTCAGTGTAGATAAAAAGATCAAATTATGAATTCATTAAGAACAGCCACTTCACTGGATAAATATTTTTAAAATAGAATAAATATATCAAATCAAATTCCTAAATTCAACTTTTTAAATATCGTAAAGATTCACTGGAAATAAATGAAATTAAATCATGACAAATTAAAACTCGTCCAAACCTTGAGCGTGACTTTAAGTTATGTTAATTTTAAAATTTAAATTCAGTTGTAAACGAGTTGTCAAATTTTCGAATATATTTGCCATTGACTTCGAATTTGCATCAAAAATACAAATGCGTCGTGCCTGAAATGCCTGAAATTTTCATCAAATTCATTGTAAGTTATTAATAATTAATATAATGCTTAGTTTGTACAGGTCTATTCTAATGTACTTATTCATGGTTTGAAGCCTACTTAGAGTATTTAGTACCACTAAAATTACAAAGGGATTGCAGATATATGATATCATCTACTAAACATATCAATTATTTATATAATGGGACCACATGAGTAGTACTGATATTTTGTACAATATCGAGTTAACTTATTATACTGCATGTTAGACGGCGAAGAGCTAATTCGAACAATGTTTCCAATAATTAACAAACCTGAAGGTTATGCCCATTGTAAATGTAAGATTTAACTAACAGTTTTTTATTATAATAATAGTAAGCCTAATAAATATAATCACAACATTATTTATCAATATTATAAAGCGATTACTTACTCCTTGTGCCAACTTTGATAGTATCGTATCCATTCATAAAACTTCCATTTGTGTTTCTATTTATGTCATGAGTTGACTCTAATATAATACAAATATTCACTTCGCCGACCTTACAACATTTCACAAGTCCATATTTTCAAATTCGGTTTTCAAATATAGCTCAGTTCGTCAGGCTTTCAGCTTCACTCCAGCTTCAAAGCGCTCCACAGACGGATATTGGCTGGTTTACGGCTGTGACGATTTCCGATGGCTGTCGATGCTCGTATTAGACATACTGAGTTCAACAAAAATGTATGTTCCTTTAAAAATAGCTGTAACAGAAAGGAATTAATAGCAGCAAAATAAACCAGTCCCGTACATACGGAAAAGTATATATATATGTGAAATATATGTGTATATAATAGTTTAGACTAACAAAGTATAAAATGTATGTTACATAAAGATTCCTGACCCCAGACCAATGCCACGTTTAGTAAAATATGAATTTTCAACAAAATCAGTTTTACTGATCGCTTTCAATAAACAAGAACACAAGTTAGAGAAATATTAATCACTAGGGTTTCGATTTACATTCAATATAGTTGATTAACTGTATACCGTGCTACATTGATATTTTAGTCAAGTAGCGTGTTGGGCTTTTTAGATTTAAATTTAAACTTCAAGTATTGATATTCTTATTTAAAAATATGATTAAGTATATTAACCATTATGTAAATTGTTCATTCACGTAAATTGACGTTATTCTTAAAATAAATAAAATAAAACAGATTTACTTTCACTATTGCTATTGTTGAAATTTCGTTTTAGTATTTTTTCTTATTGATAATATTATTTTACCATACATGTGCTGATGGAAGACAAAATAACAATATAGGGGAATTAAAATCACTATTAATTTGAGTGTCTTTGTAGATTAAAAATTTCATTTTTCCTGTTCTAACTTAGTTGCATGTTTTAATTAATGATATATAATTTTTAAGAGTCTATAGTAAAAACTTTATGTTATATTTATTATTCTAACGAGTCGTATGTCAGAAGTGGCAATGCGTCAGTTAATTGCGCCTATGCTCTTTTGTGTGGCTCATGAATACGGCAACATGCCCATGGGGTTGACTTAACGAAAACATTAGTGATTACTTAATATTTTATAGTTTTTTACTAAATGTGTATTTGAAAATGTGGTTGCATGAAATAAATATGACTTTCATGTTCATTAAGTGTACGTTCTAAGACTGATCGATTAATTTGTTGTGAATATAAGTAAAGTCCCATGAGAGGCTTTTACTTAAAACCTAAGGATAATTCTGTAGTGAACTCAAATTCAAATAGCTTTTTATTAATTTCAACGTGCTTATCTCAGAAACTGTTAATTTGAATTAAAAAATGCTTTTAGAGTTGGCTATTAAAATCCTATTAAAGCTACAATTATAACATCCTTCTATGACAGTGGCATTCTTTACGCAGGTTCTTTGTAAGGCTGTGATAATGCTTCGGTGGAACCTGGTGTACATGTGAAGATGTATTGTTCTTCCACAAAAATAGAAATAAAAATATTGTTTACTGGAATTAGTTAAACGACTAGAATGGTCTTGTAAAATGATATAATTTTCTTACTAAGAAAATGAAACTCACATTGAATACGATGTTACTTAGAATCATAAATCTTTAACATCTCATGTTGAGAAATAAAAAATCCTTATTCTTTAGATGAAATTCGATTACAGTAAAACATAAATGTTTGGTTTAAATAGTAAATTATATTTATAAAGTATTTTTTAAATACTATTTTCGTTGTAGCCCATTTTTTAATCCCAGTTTTATAAACAAGGAACCTAAACTTTGATTCCAATGTATTTATTTTTTATTTTTTCATTAAATAATTGTAACTATTCCATTTTAGTTCCAATACTACCGATCTATTAGTAGTAGTAGTATTTGGGAATTTTTACATAAATGTTAAAATAAATTATATTTAACACAAATACCTAATGCAAAGAATATTTAGATATTTAGTAATCATGATACGAACGACTGTTGTTGCAATAAATAAATAATATATGAACAATCATTCTATGTAGCACCAAAATGGTTAATTCTTTAAACTTAAACCATCACCACCAACATAAATACACGATAAAAACCCAATGGTCAAGTTTCTTACAATTTACGAGTTGAATCGCAAATTGCCCGTATTTTACGTTTACACAGCAATAACATTATTACGACTTTACGTCAATTTTGCGAATTGACACCACTTTGCGAATTGCACGGGCATTACGGTTAATGACCGTAGGGTCATATTTAAACAAATAAAATCGTTTTACAGGCCGATATTATTTTTTGTTGAGGTATAAAAAAGCGTAAGTGTTTTTATTGTGATTAAAGTAGGTTCGATGATTTGTTCGAGTGCTTATACTTTGTTACGACATTTCGTTCGCTCATTCAACAGAATGTGTCTTATGTTTAAATGACTATGTTAAATGTGGATTACTTAATTCCTACGATATTACGAGTCAACTAGATGGAAACTGTATTGTGTAAACTGAAGAGAATAAAAACTTTTTGCATTTAGGATGGTGGTGGTAGCCATGCACTATGTCGCATAAATAGAGTAACTTAAGAAGTTGAGTTAGTAAAAAAAGCCTTCAAATACCTTTGTGCATACCTATCTATTAAATTTTACCCCAAATAAGCCTATTTTGAAGTAACGCAAACGGAAAGACAACAAATTGTAATTTGTATGATAATGAAGTTAAAACATGATGTCGTGACGAGGACCCCTTAGCGATTCTCCTGTCATTATGAAACAGCTTTATACTTGGAACTTCAAAGTGTATGAAAAGTCAACATTTTGGCTTATTTGTTTTTGGGTACGATTACCATGGTTCCCCTTCACTCAACGCTTAATGCAGTATCGCTTACACATTGTAATAATTTAAGAAGATATAAAGAATTATGTGTATTGTAGACACTTGCTTGTTTATATTGAGTTTTAAACTTTCTACTGGGTGCAATTTTATAGATTTTAAAAACATAAAACTAATGTTGAAATTGTGCCAACGTACTTTAATTTCTTGACTACATACTGACTAGGTGAGTCCTCTGCTCGTTTGCATCACGACATAATTCAAACTACAGTGATTACTTTTCAAATAGTCCTTAAATTTATTCTCTAATTTGTTTATGACTAGATAGTGTAAAACTTTTTATTACTTCATTAATTTCATGTGTCAACTCATTTTTACCCTTCGGTTGGCAACATTGGACTCTAGGGATTGTCACCATGCATTTTACCATTGATTTAATATGATATCTACTAAATAAAGAAGATAAAATTCGAACATTAAATAATATTATTAATAAAATAATAATAAACGGTATTATTAGGCATTACAAAACAAACTTACATAAGACAAACTGCTATATTCCTATGTGAAAGACTGGCATCTGTACTAGGACAGGCCTGATTCTCAAACTGCTAGCCTCTCCCAACTCTGACTTTGTGCAGTATCTGTACTAGATGATAGGTAAGTGTTATTGTTAAGAGTTTATTAAAACTACCTTCGAATGGCTGTATGAACGTCTATGGACGAGAAAGTATGTGTGCGCGAGTGTTCATGTGAGTGTGTGTATGTGGGCGTATTTGGGTGTCATTGGGCGTTGTATGTTATTCTTGAACACTCAAATATATCTGGGTGCATGAGTGTTTGGAAATATCCATAGCTTACCCTATAACAGTTTTTGAAGTGAAAACTTCTTTAGCGGCGCTGTGTACTTTTTTGGAATGGGTAAAAATGTATAAACTCGTGTCACGTCACGTGACTTGATCGAAAATTCGTAAGAAGGATGGAGAGAGGTCAGCCGGCGCAGGGCGCTTGCGCAAATGTTCGTGTGTGTATGTAATATAAATTGTCATGTTTGTGTACGATAGCGCAATAAATGAATATTGTATTCCACCACAAAAATAATAGTACTTTTATACTGATAATGAAAGCAATTCGTACAAAATTATTCTCTAACCATTCCAAAATATCAAAAATGCACCACGCTAATATTCAAGTTTTCACTTCTGCCGGCACTCCCGGAGTGGTTATCATTAATTTTTACGTCTTATTAAAAATAAGGGATACTAACGTAAAGGTTGTTGCATAAATATACCTAGTATTACTAAATGAAATACATAAAGAACACTATCTACTAAAAGAGTTTTAAGATTATTTTCTCGACGTCTCGTCTAATGTAATTCTAATTAAGCATGTTACTTAGTGGTCCCAAGACAGTAAAGTTTGTTTAGACACCGGACTCTTGTCTACTGGCAATTTTAATTAGACGTAACTATAGTCATTGTAGTTATAAATACAGGAAAGGAAAATTTATTTTACAAGTATTAACATAATATGCAATTTGTTAACTTTAAAATGGATACGTGAACAGAACTTCTAATAGTTATTTCAATTTCAGTTCCGTTTCTCATTCGGAATTTAAAGATATGTGAGTATATAGTTTACGGTTTTAATATTATTAACATTACAGTTTTTTCTACTTCAGTTTATTGTTGTAGAATTTATTTTGATAACTTATTATGGTTGTCTGGAAGAGATAGCCGTGAGCGATAAGACCGCCAAATGTAGTATTTGTGTATTTTGTGACTCATTTTATTTGGCATAATAGTATAAATATTCGTTAAACTATAAAGTGCATATTAGCGTTTCAAAACTAGGTAGACGTTGTTCATCACGGATTTTTTTTATAACTTATTATGACTTCGCATACGTTGTTTTCTAGTATATGCAGCTATATTTATCATTACAATAAAGTATTTAAATAAGTAAAAAAAATATTTTAAGAACTTCTTACTAAGCTTCCGAAATAACCTTTAAGTAACGAACTTTTTATGTTTGAATCATAGCTTCAAAAATAAAAAAGTATTTTTTCATTATTCTCATTATTGAATCATTAAAACAGGAAAATAAGCTTTAAACAACTCCTCTTCCTACCAACTCAATTTTCAATAAATTCGATAAGGACAGCGCAAAAATAAAACAAAACAAAATCAGAACGGGGTTCACTGTGAATTGTGCGAGTATAATCGTATTCTCATGTCACTTGATAATGAGTTTATTTTCAGCCCTGAAAAGATAAAAGGCTTTGGGCTTCAATATTGAAAGGTTGAATTTAAGTCAGGCAAAATTCACTCACGTATTTTCGTAATAAAAATACGTAAAATATCAGAGCATAAAATGATTTTTTGTCTTTGTCTAACTTGGTAGGAGTAGCATAGTTAGGCTACAAACGCGTGACGCAGCAAAATTTTATTTAGTTAGGCAACAACGACATGGTTTTCTTATTCTAATGTGTTAGTCATACAATTCAAATTTGGAAGCGCAGAACTGAAATCAAGGACTTTGATTTTCACTTTGTTAGATCTTTCTTATCGTCAAATGTCTTACTTCCAGGTCAATGATAAGAACCCTTTGATCAATGATAAGATATTGATTTACTTGTCAAGTGTTAAAATAAAAGAACTGAGTTCTCTACAGCTTCAAAAAAAGCAAATTCAAGCGTTTGACATAAATTTTAACCTGTAAGATAGACTTCGATGATCCTACTAATCGTTAAGGATAACTTCATACAAAAAGCAATTATATTAAAGTCAACTGAGAGAAACTGATTACATAAAAGTTCGTGTATTACAGGCGACAGTTACGCTGCATGGGCCTTGGTAAAATGCATACCATTTTCACAGTGCAACGGTGATATATTCATTCTTTTATGTTTTGCTCTTTTATTTAAGCTTTATGACTCTTTTGCCGTGCCACTTGCAAGTATTTGCTTTTGTTTTCATGTATTTATTCGCTTCTAAAACGACAGAAATAGTAATGTATAGCACTTTTAGCCTTTCCAAATTACGGATAAATTGGACAGAAATATCTTCGTTCTCATCGTTCTCGTTCTTACTTATGGTGCCTGTATATTCTAAAAGGAAACAATCAGTTTATTAGAACATATTTTTCAGCAAATAGTTAATCAACCTGTCATTACATTATTTTTCTACATTTATAAATCAAATGATAATGGTACAAATTTAATCAAAAATATATTCCAGATTTATCGGTTTATACAAGGTGTCTCAAAAGAAATTTCATATTTAGTGGATTGATTAAAAAAAAAGGAAGCGGTATATAGAAAAAATGTTTATTTATTGTTAAAATACACTTTTTGGGAATTCATTTCTTAAAAATAATATCGTCTTAATGTAAACCCTCACGTTGTTGGCACTCATTTAATCGAACAGTAAAATTACTTATGACTGCTCGACAGGTGGAGTGAGGGATGGCTGCCATTTCGTGACGGATATTTTCTTTCAAATGCGCCAGTGAAGTTGGTTTATTGGCGTAAACTTTAGATTTAAGATAACCCCATAGGAAAAAGTCCATAGGGGTTAAATCTGGGCTACGTGGAGGCCAATTTATGTCACCTCTCCGGGAGATCAATTTTCCTGAGAAAATTTCACGAACACGTGGCAGAGATATATTGGACGTGTGTGAAGTTGCTCCGTCCTGTTGAAACCATGTTCTTTGGTTATAGCCAGGAAAGTTTTGCAGTTCAGGTACCAAGAAGTTGTCTAACATCTCCACATAACGCTCTGAATTCACTGTAACTGTACGCCCCATTTCGTCTTCAAAAAAGTAAGGGCCGATAATTCCTCGCGCCGACATGGCAGCCCATACGGTCACTTTAGGCGAGTGTAAGGGTTTCTGATGTTTGCGTTTCGGATTGGCTGAACTCCAGTAGCGGCAGTTTTGCTTATTTACGTGGCCATTAAGATGAAAATGAGCTTCATCCGAAAACAAAATGTTGGTAAACGTTGAAAATCGCTCAATCATCTGATTTACGAAATTAAGCCTCTGACCGGCATCTTGGGGCTTTAATTCTTGCACCAATTGAATTTTGTAGGGGTGCAGCTTTAGATCTTTATGCATAATGCGATGTAATGATGATCTATGCACATTTAAAGCACTCGCGCGCTTCCGAATTGAAAGGCTCGGGTCGTCACGTACAGATTGATTAACACTCTCCACGTTTTCTACGGTTCTTGATGACCTAGGTCGCCCGGATTTTGATTTATCCAGCGTTGATCCAGTCTCTTCAAACTTTTTAACCCAATGTCGAATGAGAGGAAGGCTTGGCGCATCATTTAAGTGGCGAAAACCTCGAATACTGCAGAATTTTCTACGCGCGACAGTTGTCGAATCACCGTTCTTGTAAAACTCTCGCACGCACAACGCGCGGTCTGCTCCCGAGAAACGCTCCATAGCGACTGAATCCCCAAGAGCCAAGCTACCAATTGACATAACCCCCGCACCCCTCAAGTACGCAGCGTTCACGCAGTAAGCTAAACAAATATAAAATTTCTTTTGAGACACCCTGTATTACACACGCGGTATTTATTATGCCTACTGACACTATTATTGGTACAATGAAGATCGTACTTACTACAATATTTTTCATAATGTACAATTAACTTAGATTTATAACGTGTGATAAATATTACTGTTGTCTAAATTATCTTTAAACTATAACCGTTTCAACCGCATTCATATTACACTCGGCCCGAAGTACACGTAATTCGTTCTCAGATGAACGTTACGTTGTCTCCTGCCATTCCCCAGTCCACTATCCCAGTTTCGTGAAGTACTGGGTTATGACTAGGTGATTACGATGGAGGCGTAGCTTGGGTCAATTTTAGTATTAAGGTTCACCGTTTCATTATTTACTTGATATTTTGCTGAATATGGCGTTAGTTTAGTTAGTTAATTTTGCTTATAATTTCATTTTAAGAAAACAAACGTAGTTTTAATTTCTCAATGTGTGTGTTTGTGCGTTCGGCCGTGCGTTCGTTGTCTAATTCTGTATCTGTTTAAAAAATAATATCCGTGACTATGAACACTGGTTTTAAAAGACATCGAATATTTATAATAAAACTATTACAAACATTATACACGCCATATGGTTTGTATATACCAATCCGTCTGACTAGCCTTGTTTAGTAGGCCAAAACCTCCATACTGAGGAGAGGCTTACGACCAGCACTGAACCATTAAACGCTTTTGATATGACGTGAAATGATCCTCCTATATCTATTAAATAAACATAATTTTCTCCCAGAAATTCATCAAGAGTTAAGTCCAAAAGAAAGCACGCAACCAAGTCGACCCGAACAATGAAAACAAATAATAAACTATTAATCAAAAGAGTTGCATTAGAGCAACGCAATAAAGTCGAGGCGTGAAGCGTGAAATTAATAAATCTATTATAACAATGTTCCGCGGTGGCTTTTTCTGTCTGCGACATGATAGAATTTATTGCGAGTGGTTGGGTGTGGTGGCTGTAAAGGGGTATGTAGATGCTAGAAAAATTCAAAAAGTGTTTTTTAGGTCAAGACCCTCAATCACAGAAACTGATACACCGAATAACTTTTTTTTAAAAGAGACTTTTATTATTATCCTAATAACAATATAAATGCGAACGTTTGTTAGGACGTTTGGTACTCTTTTACGAAAAATTTACTACATGGATTTAAATGAAACTATACTTATGTAGCTCATACATCAGAGGTCTATTACATAAATTACTAACTAATACATCTTTCTAAACAAATGAGTTTTTTATGGGATCTGGTGTAATGTATATATATATATATATATATATATATATATACTATACGAGTATATATATAAATTTATATATATATATATATAAACCTCTAATGGTAGTGTAAGTGACAAAATAATATATGCACTCAACAGTAACTTCACATGGTACCAAAATTACGTGTGCAGTTTATGTATCAACAGAACAGAACTGAAATTCTGATCAACAAGGTATGGGCTTAAAGTTAACCCCAGTAAGACCCAAGTAACAGTAATCGGCAGCTCCAGACTAATCGCAAGGATCGACTGGCTTGCACTCCCACAAGTGTCTTTTGAAGGACTTATGATTCCAATTAGCGATAAAGTCAAAAATCTTGGGATATACATCGACAAAACTCTCTCTTGGAATCCTCAAATACAACATGTTAGCCGTAAAATATTTGCATCTGCAGCTTGTCTTAGAAGATTACGTAATTTTCTTCCAACTGCCACTAAAGTTGAACTTGCACAATCAATTCTTCTACCCATTCTCGACTATGCCAATGTTAGCTATCTTGACCTAAACGAGGACCAATTTGATAAACTTGAGAGACTCCAGAACTTCTGTATCAGATTCATTTTTGGTTTACGCAAATATGATCATGTTTCCGAATTTCGTACAAAACTCAAGTGGCTCCCAATTCGACTTCGCCGGAATACACATATCCTGTCACTCCTATATAACATCTTATTTAACCCTACTACACCAGCTTACTTAAAGAAACGATTTACCTTTGTTCATGACACACATATACGATGCTTAAGGTCATCGGAAAATCGAATTTTAGAAATACCAACACACTCCACAACTTTTACTGATAAATCGTTCGCAGTGCAAGCTGCACGTCTGTGGAACTCCTTACCGGAAGCCGTAAGGCAGGCACCGTCAGTGAATACCTTTAAGAGACTCGTCAAGGATCACTATCTATCTATTTAATATCTATATTGTTTATGGACATGTATATATGTGTATGTATGTATTCATATTTATGCATGTACGTTAGTGTGTATATATTATAGATATATGTATGTAGGAAATATTAATTTTATACGTTATTTGTAAATGTGCACCACAAGCTACAAATTACTCATTATGGTCCATCTTAAGGTTGCCTGGAAGAGATCGCAGCCTGCGATAAGGCCGCCCATTGTACTACTGGTTTTTTTTTACTATTGTGATATTATTTTATTAATATTAAGGTGTATAATAAAGAGTTAATCTATCTATCTATCTATATATCTATCTTTTTTTATTTTTGTGTAAGTTAACGTATTAAAATTTAAAGCTTTTCAAAACGAATAAAAAGTGGCAAAATACGAATAGATTAGATCTAAATTATCCTAATTGTATATTGCACACTGTTAAACAAAATATAAAAAGAGGATTTATACAATGGTTGCCAAGTTGTTGCTATATTTAATCTTTAGATTGAGAAAATCGACCATAGATAATATAAATAACAACCTTATGTTACAATATCCCTATAGGTTAAAATTAAACATAATTGAAGAACATTGCTAGGTTCACTTAGTAAATTCACTTCAATTTTAGTCGCTTAAAATAGGTACAATATTCTTTTTGAGTAGAACAAATATATTTTTTCAATTGGAGAGGCCTATGTCCAGCAGTGGACTGCGATAGGCTGATGATGATGATGATTTCACAACAAGGCAGTGATGCTCACGTAACCACGGCATTGAAGTACGTAATACATTTTCAATGTAAGAAAGTACAAAAGGTGAGAACACCCACACTACTCTGGAAAAGTTGGTCCAGATTTGTGAAGTTTCTAAAAAATCTCTCCGGTTGGACCCTCGCCAGTAAGTGTCTGTGACGTAATGCCGATCGTTTTATTCAGTTTAGTTCAAACTTTATTTGGGCGATATTAACTTTATAACCTATCATATATTAAGACAAGCCTTTATTTAAAGAGTTTGATGAATTATGCTTAACTGATTAAAAAACAAAGTCATTATTATGAAATTAAGTAAACATCTACGCTCTCTTTGTAGTTAAAATTAACTTGGACAAATAAAACTTTAACCAGACTGTAGGCGTTTCTTAAAAACTTTGGAGTACATCAACTATAAACCTCATATCATAAAGAAAACTAGGGATAGAAAAACAGTCTTCAATATTTCCTCGAATGTTGTTTTCAAGTTTTATCAAGTTATTTTTCACAAATACAATCCTCTCAATTTTTCATGACATTAATATATTACAGATATGAATTAAAAACTTTCTAATTTTGTACCGAGATTATTTATTTTATTATTTTTATTTTTTATTTTATTATTTCATTATTAATATATGCATTAAAACAAATGGACAAAGACTATTTTAGAATAAAACTGGATATAGTCAGGGAGCAAGGCAGCCGTTCCCCTGAATTTACCCAGTTTTATTTGGTAGTTCTTTTGGATATTTGTCCTTGGTTCTAGAGTTCAGTTGACAACTGAGGCTATTATTAAAACACTACACACAGATAAACTATACCTGAAGAATAACTTTTAACTTTTTAACTGTTTATCTAAAATAATATAATTAATATAAAAGTTTCAAACTTTAGTCCAGCGTAGGTAATACTCGTAGCTCAAAACTTCAACTATGAAGAATAAACTAACAGTACCATATTACCACTATTTAACTAATGACACTAACATCAAATAACACTTGCATA
Source organism: Spilarctia lutea (assembly GCA_916048165.1). Taxonomy (NCBI): domain Eukaryota; kingdom Metazoa; phylum Arthropoda; class Insecta; order Lepidoptera; family Erebidae; genus Spilarctia; species Spilarctia lutea. The sequence goes on along the minus strand of OU696478.1, from coordinate 10,863,995 downwards.
CCACACAACATCCGCGAAAAAGGATAATGTCACGGAGTCAACGGCGACAACGCAATATGGGAGAGGCTCGTATAAGTAATGGCGGCTGCAGACATCGGCAGCTTTGTTTGAATTAATGTGACGCCGCGCGACCTTGGAGACAACATTTGGATTTGGGAAAGGGGACCAAAATTGGCTGTTTATCATCTAACTAATTGGATGTAACAGGTGTGGCCAACTGGCCAATATTGGTGCTGGTAGACATTATTAAAGCCAACATATCATCGTAGAGATAATTACAGGTAAGGAAGAAACCGGCGTTTTGGTCTTTATTAATGTGATTTAATTTTCAAAAATAATTTAATAATACTATCGCCCTAAAACTTAAAAAAAAATATAGAAATAAATTGTATAATTACGATTTTGGTTAGTAAGAATAATATAGTAATGAATATTTTGTCTTTTAACATGTGTAATCCTTAAGATTTATATAGAGCGTAATTAGATTTTTTGTTGTTATTGATCGTAAAACCAATTATATCCTTAAAATATTCTTACACGACTTATTATACTGGCGTTTGATCCCAAACTAAGCATTGCCTGTGGGTTGGGTCTAGACTGCTGATAAACATACTGATATATTTCTATATATAAATTACATCGAGACACAGAACAAATGATCGTAATCATCACACAAAGATTTGTTTTAGGTGAGAATTAAAAGCATTCAATAACGACTAGACCAACGGGTCAAATGGTTACTTATGAGTCACCAATTCTTGAGAGTGAATAAGCGCAAAGCCCTTTTTTGTAGTTATATTAGCCTCTAATAAAAATACTCACGACACGATAGTGGAATATGAATTGACTTGTAACGTTAACACAAATAAGTGACAGAGCTTTGACACGTGTAACATGACTTCAATAGAACTATTTATGAAAATAAAAATGTCTAAGTTATCAAAATATTCTCTCTTATTCAATAAACATCGCAATTTAAGTTGAAATAGTGTGCCTGTTATTTGTTTTATTGCCCCTAAAAAATTTCATGATTTTATTGTATTTTATTTCATAATTTATGAGACTACTTAAATAAACCATGTAATATAAAACTAGGAACTATTTATTCAGCCATCCTATAGATCCTATCCATATATCTCAAGAACTAAATCAAACTAAATAATTTGATTTATAACTTTGTGAGGCAGCAATTAATTGATTATTCGATTAAATCTCCAATCTGTTCCTACGCTTTGGTATTTCAGCCCGAATGAGACCCAAATTGATTTGTACTGCAATATCTAAAATGGTTGTTATATAATGAAGCTATGAAGATTTCTTCGACCGACTTTGTCAGAATCGAATTTTGTTTTAAGTAAAAACAAAGAATCATTCTAAAGATTATGAAATAGTACTACTTGCCCACGGCTCCGCCTGCGAATGTATCGGTTATTGCCGTAAAGAGCAACATTTGTGTTTCCGCAAGAATCAAAGTATCTTCATGGCAAATTTTATTCAAATTGGTGCAGTGGTTTAGCTAAAAATACATATTAGACAGACATACAGATATTCGAATTCATGATATCATTATGAATATTGTATATATGAGTGCTCAAAATTCATTTTACATGTTAAATATATTACTAGGTTTGGTCTGTACAGTTTAGAGGTTTTCAATTAAGTCCGATACTTATTTATAATTCAAACAAATTAAAATTGTGATTAAATTAAATAAAAAGTAAATTGGACAGATTAGAAAGTTTTGAAAAAGTAAGCACAGTAATTATGTTAGAAGTAATATATATATAACTACCGGTCGCACGCTTGTTACAAGTTTTCTTAGAAACTATTGATCCTACTCACTGACAGTTCGATAATTAGCTGCAATTATTAGTAGATTTTAGTATCTACTCCAATGACTGCACGGTTGGCCTAGTAGTTTAAGCGGTCGCCACACCGCTTTCCATTACCAAATCTTGTGGGTTCAAATCTCAAATAGGACAATACTTTGTGTGATCCACAAATTTTTTTTCCGAGTCTGAGTGTTCTTTGTGGCCGTTTCATATATGATTGTAAAGTCCCCCGCGACACAGAATGTATATTTTGGAGTTATTAAAAAAAAAAAAAAATATACGAGGTGAATACGTTTACGTTCTTAAAAACCAGAGTACGGTTTTTACTTTTAAAATAACCACAAGCACTTGCTGTAACAGTTCTTGCAGGAGGCGTCAGACACTCTAACATCAAAATTTGTCTTTCACTTGTTATACCTTAGTTCCCCTATTTTAAACGCTATTACAGTTAACATACTGTAGTGTAAAACATGTAACAGACATAAAGACTGACTTTGGCATTTAAAATCTATACATACACAAAAATTAAGACTTCAGAACTTTCTGCCACTTAAAGTAAGTAGAAAATAAATGAAATTAGTCATTTCATTTTACAAATATTTACAATAAGCTGTCGACTTAAATTTACAAACAAAATTTCGCTTCGCAAATGCCGTACGTACTCGAATGGTTAGCAGTCCATCTTCGCAAGGTCAATAAAATTAAGCATTCCAATCATTCCGATGTAACTTCCTGAACATAATACCTGAACATAATCGGCCCTTGTCATAATAATGGGACCATTAAGGGCCTCTTGACAAGCGAAAAAATTTGTATGCTTTTAGATTTTTTTATTTTTATTCTACAAGGGTCCTAACGATCGTAATAAAAAACGAATTAGCGACCCCTTCGCGTTTGAAGGTTTTATATTAGTAGTACATGAGTGTTATTTTCGATATTAATAAAAACGCTAGGTCGAAAATCTATTCATAATGGCGATAGCACTCATAGTAAAAATATTATTAATTAATCTATTGTAAGTCTTATTTCCTGGACAAATAAGATATTATTTGTCATCAAGACATATACACGTTAAGATACATTTTTCGTTGTATTTAGGTATGCACATTCATTTATATATTTTTAGACACTAGATAGATACATAAAAAAGCCATTTAATTGTACTTTACAGACAGTACATATTTTAATGCCTAAGCATTAAAATATTAATCTTAAAATTACCTCAAAAACCGCAATCAATATAACATCATCTGATGATGACGATACTTGATGATATGAAAATAACAATAACAATTCAAATTATGCTTAGAAACTTTCTGTATACTAAAAATATTGTGACTGACAAAACTACTTACTTCTTTGCGTTTTTTTAAACTGTAGTAGTTATAATATTTTTCTGTATAAAATTGATGTCAATGGCGTTAAATATTATCAAAAAAATGATGATAAGCAGAAGAAGTATAGTACTAAATCGTTGTGCTTATTTATTTATTTATCAATACTAGTGATCGCCCAACGGTCAAAATTCGATTCAAAAGCAATTGTCAATTAGTGAAATAGCATTTGCAATATTCCTATATATAAACTTAACTGTCCCAAATTTCATGCTCTTCCGTTCGCATAATTATCGTAAAAAGGGGCAACATTTTTGTTTCATGTATTATTCTGTACTTATATTATAAACTAGCTGACCCACGCAACCTCGTTTGCGTCTTCTATTGGCCGTAGCGTGATAATTTTTGCCCGTTTTTGTAACATTCTTCATTGGTGCTCCGCTCCTATTGGTCTTAACGTGATGATATAAATAACCTATAATCTTCCTCGATAAACGGGCTATCTAACACTTAAATCGGACCAACGGTTCCTGAGATTAGCGCGTTCAAACAAACAAACAAACTCTTCAGCTTTATTATTAGTATAGATGCGAAATTAACTCTGTATGTCTGTCTCGCTTTCACGACTAAGCCACTGTATAGATTTTAATAAAATTTTACCTGGAGATACTTTGACTCCCGAGGAAGGACATGGGCTACTCTTTATTGCGATAACCAACATAAACGCGGGCGGTGCGAACAAATGCTAGTATATAGATATGTTATGATCTATAATCAGCGTAGTGTACATATACGAGTAGTTAAGAGGAATCGGAATCAACGACACACGTCACTTGGAGCTTTATACGGCATGATATAAATATATGTTCCAAGTGATATTTATTAGGGTCATATTACATACATGCGCGTGACTCGGAGGGGGTTGGAAGCAGAGACGGATTCTAATAAATCACACAATATTGTATTTCATGAAGAGTTAGGAACTGCTAACACATATTATAGTTCTTGAATTTAAGGCTCTATATAGAAATAGATTAGCTTTTATATTGAGATATATTTTTAAATTTGGCACAAGAAGAGACTTTGGAAGAAAATCTGTTTATTAAACGTTATAAGACAACATACATTATTACTGGCTCTGTACTAGGTATTGCTAAGGTTTTATCAGGTTATAAGGTTTTGTAGGTTTATTGCTTGTTACTTATACCATTAATTGGTGCCCAGGGCAACGCGCAGATTCGGACGCGTGCTATCGTAAACATATCTAATACCACTGCTATTATGTACTCATTTAAATAATGTCACACCTACACTTACAATTAAATACGCCGAAGTAGAATTAAAACTATTCAATAGATATGGGTGTGTGTGCCTCACTTCATACAATGTTCTGATGTGTATACAAGTGTTAGATATAAAAAGAAGGCTATTTTTCCTAGCTCGTTGGTCTTACGGTTGACGTATGTGACTGCCGATCAAAAGGTCCTGGGTTCGAATCCCGGATCAGTCTTAAAGTGTTGTTGAGTTTTGCTGATTATAGAAATACTTAAAACAGCTCGTAGTTTGGAAGATGGGGTCTGAACCCCCGATCGTATCGGTCCCATCGACACGATCGGAGATGCTGTTTGTATCCTTAAATGTCTTACGGAGAATCGCTTTTTAATTTTTTTTTCTTTCTCAACCGTCATTGCCGGCAATAATAGTTAACCGGTTCCGGATACTTCAATTCTTATCTTTTTGTAGAAAATCACTAATGTTGACGTTACTTATTTATATAATTTGCAAATAATGTCTACGATCAATAGTGGATATTAAAATCCCACGCCGTCCCTGACCGTCCATTTGTATTCCCCGGTCGTAGAGCAAGGCCGGCCCAAATACACGGGACGTTTATACCCTACCTTAACTCGTGGCCTGTATCTTCATAACGCTCAGTCATAATATTAAAAGTCTTGTAACAGTTTTGCAGGCAACTGATAAAATATAACAAGTAACAAAACCTTAAATATCTGGAGTTATTAGGTTTTTTGGCACCACTGTGTTTTTTATCGTGTGGTTTAGCTTGCGCGAATGTATTTTTTTGCCGACCCCATAGTAACTATACAATGTATGTTTTTAGTGAAATAGTATCTGGATAACTAAGCTTTACTAGGTATTTTCTAATGGTAATTTTTTTAAAATTAATCTTAGCTAAATCGATTTATCGCCCCCGAAATCCTCTGCATACTAAACTTAGGAAAATATATATATATAAGAATTGCTCATTTAACCTACCTCTTTTTCATTACTCCCATAAAACTATACATATACTCAAAATTTTAACAAACCTTATCTCCCTTGAGGTATATACGTACTAGGTGAACTCCGCAGTACGAAAAGCTTTATTATTGTTAAGTTACATCAAAATCCATTCAGTAGTTTTTGCGTGAAAGAGCAACAAACATACTCACTTACATACTCCCAGACTTCCGTTGCGTTTATAATATTAGTAGAATTAAGATAAATTAAGTTTATTAAAAATAGCTAAATCATGTTAAGTGAAATTATAACCATCAACAATTATTATTATTAAACACAATCCCTAAAGTATGAGCTCGGTTATTGAGGTGGTTTTTAGTGGAATTTCCCACATACTCTTGACTCTCAAATTTGTAAGGAATCTTCCGTTCCTATCAAATTTGTTTTTCATCTCGTCAAGAACAAGATATGATGTAAGTTATTTCAATTTAACTTTTTAATTTGCAAAATACTTGCAATTTAAAGTACACGGTGAATATACAAGGAACACGATAATAATTATGATGAAATTTTTCACGGAATCCTACCCGCATTTAGTTGTCAGTGCTATTTCAAAATTAAATTCCACTCACTTATAATCTTGACAAAACAATGGCATGTTTCCAAATTTCTCTGATTAAATCATCGAATCGCCCAGCATAGCTCGCATTTGTACAGCTAAACCATTTCTGTACAAAACGGCGAGACCGTAATAAAATCCCTTGACCAGAATAATGCTCTGATTAATATCTAGTTATTAATCATCTGTGTAGCCGAACTATTCAATGGACGCCGGGGAATAGGTGATGTTAGTCGAATTAGAAATGTTGAAATTAGAACCGTGTTTACAATATGGCGAGCGCACATTTGAATTTAGAATTTAGCCGCTCCCTATTGATTTGAGCAGAGATAGAGATTATTGGATTAAATGTTAAACTATATTACAAATACGTAGAAATAGTAGAGGAGTCTATATACGGGACAGGGAATATTATACGTGTATTGTACCTAGAGTAGAGCGACTGCTTCATCTGCAGTCCTAATATTATTTGCTTTAATACAAATGGTCAAATACAAATCTAATCTACTTTTAATAATTTTCGACAAGTTATTGACTCCATGAAAATACAAAATAGAAACATTACGCCGCATTACTAACTAAAAAAAAAAATCTTGTCAAATTTTATAATAATAAACGATAAATCATATGAAAACGAAGTTAATTACTGCGGGCAGCTTTTTGTGGCTGGTCGCTATTTTTATTCCGATATTCAAAGATCAACTGGCTTACTTAACCCTTATGATCACCGAAACCACATTCTACATATCGACAATCTCGTGAGATAAATCCAAATATTTTGATGTTTTTCTTTTTGGACTTTAACGAGATTTTCGTCATGAGGAACGACAACATCAACAATCATTGCGCGGCGCTCTAATCGATCTATCACCACAATATCAGGCTTATTGGCAACAATAGTCCTGTCTGTAATAATAAATCGATCCCAACATAAAGTTCAAAGAGCATTCTCGAGAACTGAGTCGGGCACATACCTGTAGTATGGTACATCTGAGTAAACAAGATGGTATTTAAGGGCAAGTTGCTGATGTACAATCCTGGCTACTTGGTTGTGCCTGTGCGAATACTCGCCGTTAGCAAGACGCTAACAACCAGAAATAATATGCCTGATAAATTCTTCAAGACGGTGACATGCCCGACAGATGTGGACCCTACCATCTCTCAGGATATACTTCCGACAGTTAATCGTCATGATAACTTCGTCCATAATCGCACAGACAAAACCTGCGGTTTCTCCGAAGAGATCACAACACTGGAGCCAGGATTTTGCAAGCAAGACTTTCCCGCGATCATTAGTACTAAGTACTACAGGTTTGTGCCAATTCTCTTTAGTCAGAGCGAGCGGAGTGAGCCCGGTATCCACTGTAACCGGTGTCCACTGCACTCCCACATTAGTTTGTAGAAAATATTCTCTAAGATTGTATACCTCGCGATTGTGAAGGGTCTTCAAATTTAGTAGTCCACGACCCCCAAACCGAGTCTGAGTCCATCTAAGTACGCCAAAAGAATACATCAGAACCGACATGACCCAACCATTGCAGACTCGCACCTTCTTACCACCTGATAAAAGACTTTTTTCAGGTGGCCAAAGAAGCGTTCCTGCAACGTTTGTTTCATGTCAGATGCCGGTATTCCCTAGGACTGTGAGAAATCTAGATAGGTTTCTCAGTTCTAGGGAATATCGGGAATCTCTCTCTGCCACCCAAACCTACAAATATATATTTGTAGGTTTGGATGGCAGAGAGAGATCTGAGTTTTTTAGAATCTGAAAGTCTTATTCCTTCAGAGTCTATAATCGCACCTTTCTTTACATACATGACTGCACACTTGTCTACAACAAATTCCATTCACAATTTTCAGTGACCTTTAGTAACTCTGTCAATTGTAATTTAGTGGGAGTATCATCTTTAACTTTGAACCCTTCAATAGAGTGCTTAGAGGGTTCAAAACTAGACAAAACCACAAGGGACTCAGACTGTCACCTTAAAAGATGCCCCGCTCGATATTTATAAGTATGTTTTTATTAATTATTCTTATTATTATTAAGAATACAACCATAGTAATGTCAAAATTAAATAATATTCGTAATATTAACCTCTGGTTTTAAAGCGTTCCAACACAACTCGACTTGTATTGGAACGCGCAATGTTTGCAGTCACGCAGAAAATAAACATTATCTAAATAAAAAAAGTATTTTGGAAATTGTATTACTAAAATAAGATTATATTAGATAACTTTATAAAGATTTTATTTAAAGAAATTTAAATCTTAGCCTGAATACATATTTGTTTACTAACAGGTACACATTTTTACTTATAGCTGTATAACTTTGATCGCGATAACAGAATACGCTAGGACACCCATCAAAATTGCAGTAGGTACATAACTTTTCTCATTCCACCCGTAGCAAGATGAGATAACTTGGAGCTTATTTGTTTTGCCGTCTGTAATGGTTTCGTTTCTAAGGGAAATGACCTTTTGGGATTTATTACCATCTGGCTTATTCAGTAAATCACTGTCTTATATCGTTTTCATCATTACGTTAAGTGGTTGTAAATCAATTTCTAAGAAATTAAATTAATTTACTAATTAATTATGTTTACATTGCTTTTATATTTTTCCTACAATATTTATTTAATTTTAATTTATTATTCTAAACCTTGAATTATCTTTGTAAAAGTTTTTGCCTCAAATCATATGTTCTTTATTAGTAGCAGTTAGTTCTTCTTTTAACAGACTTCTAAAAATATTTAAAACATTGCCGACAAAAATACATATACATACGTGATGTTTACAGAACTATACGAATAATATTTTTTACGGTCTATATCTCCCTCTCAACATTATTTCGAGACTCTTGAGACCGACCTCAAACGTGAAAACGAATACATTACCACATTGCCTTCTGAGTTAAACGGGCAAAAGTGTACCATTCCATTAAATTTTAATTGCCATTTTTAATGTCTATTTCTAGAATCAAGAAAGTGGCTAATTCATGTTGGTAGTATTTATTAAATCTTCATATCTGATATTCAGGTAAAACCGGTTGAACTGGTAGCCGACCCCAAATAATATTGGGAATAATAAAGGCTAAGAAGAAGAAAAGTATTTATTAAATCTTACACTAAGAAATATAGCAAACCGTGTTTACCAATATCGATATTATAAAATATATATTGTGTAATAGTAACTCCTTGCGGATTTCGTTGCTCTCCCAAGTGCAAAAAATAATTAGCTGTTCGTTGAGTTTCTTTTCTAAAAAACACTTAATGGGCTCAAATTAGCGTCAAATGTTTCGATCACTCCTTACACTACGTCTGACATAACGATTTGATGTTGGAATAAATAATATTCTTAGTTTGTAACAAGACAAACTAGGAATACGGGTTTTATTATTAATTTCTACAAAATTCTGCAGTCACAATGCCCTTTACGACAGTAGTACATTCAGCATTTTCGACACCCTTTATTAGCTTTGTTAATTTCTTTTTTTTATTTCTAAGAACTGCAATAACTTGTACATAGTACAACTGATTGAATAAGTTCTTCCCAGCAGATAGTTGAGTAGTGACTGTACCACTAGCCGCCACATGCGCAGATGGGTAAACTTTGCACTAATTTATAAATATAAATACATTCATAGTACTTCTTGTATCATTTTAGGATTAATGGTAATTTCACGTATTTTATCACTCATAATACAGCTTTCTATAATCAAACATTTATATTGGAATCATTGGTAAATGTTTAAAAAAAAGTAGTATAATGTTTTTAAGCTTGCCGAAGCGTAGCTCTCCCACGGGTAAATGTAAAAAAGATTGTTACTCTTTTACGCAAAAACAATTGAAAGAATTTCAATAAAACTTTTTAGTAATATAGTTCAAACGGCAGAATAATGTATACATTATTTTTATTTACACTGTTTTTTTTAATATACACTAAAATATGTGTGGAGAAAAGAGAGAGAAAAGTTTTCGTATGACTTGAACTACTTTAGAGATCAAAATTAATTACGTTTTTAATCTTCGAAATTCGTAGAGGCGACTAATGCATTAGTTATTTTTTTAATTAAGTATTTTAAAGCCCTACAATTTAATGGAGGTGTGGAGTCGATCTGATGATGGAGTCGAAATGCAGTCGAGGTAACTCCTCCATGATTTACAGCAGTTGCCTTGCGTTTGGCCTTTTTTAATTTATATTGATGAGAACTTTACACCCAGAAGGGTTATAACTGTCATTAGCCGTCTGATAATGAAGACGAAAAAAAGTTAATGGAACTCATCAATGGTTTCACCTTGTGTTTGAACTTAATTCATTTATGAACATTATGTTTATCATATACTTTCTAAACTATTCCAATATTTGCATCTGTTTATCATCATTTTATGATGATGGAAGATACATCTCCTTAACAGTTAGGAGTTAGTGAATATTTTTAAATATCATATGTTTGTATTTTACTTCTTAATGGTCAAGAGTTAGAGAATAATTCGTCATTTAGTAGGATGTACATAGTTAAAAAATGTAATATCTTAAAGATTAATTAGATAATTTCTTTATCAGCTTGTTTAAGAGTTTCTATGCAGGGAGTTTACATGTATGCTTTTAGAAGTCGTTTTATTTTGTGTTAAAAAGTTTTTCTGTCAGAATACATTATGTGCGAAAATAAAGCAATTTAAACTTCACAAAATTGTGGATTATACTGTTTTACTCGAGCAATTTTTAATGAAGAAAAAAGATTAACATATGGCTCGTCCTCTGAGTCCTTTAAACTCATAGGGATAATAAAACTGCTTTTAACCATACTCAGAAACCACATGCTCTAACAAATGGTTATACTTTATAATCACTAAGGTAGAAGTTTTCTCATTTGCACGCCTCGTGGCCAGCGCAGTCCGTTTGCAAAAACTTGAGCAATTTTGTTCCTGTCCACTTGTGGGCATGTGTGTACTGAAGTTTGTATAATAATAGAGAATAAATGTTGGAAAAGCTTAGGATGGTAATAACTACCACAGTTACACAGTTTAGTTTGAATACTGATATGCCAAAGAGGTCTCAAATTTTGTCAAATAAAAAAACAGAAAATTCTGCAGTATTCGAGGTTTTCGCCACTTAAATGATGCGCCAAGCCTTCCTCTCATTCGACATTGGGTTAAAAAGTTTGAAGAGACTGGATCAACGCTGGATAAATCAAAATCCGGGCGACCTAGGTCATCAAGAACGGTAGAAAACGTGGAGAGTGTTAATCAATCTGTACGTGACGACCCGAGCCTTTCAATTCGGAAGCGCGCGAGTGCTTTAAATGTGCATAGATCATCATTACATCGCATTATGCACAAAGATCTAAAGCTGCACCCCTACAAAATTCAATTGGTGCAAGAATTAAAGCCCCAAGATGCCGGTCAGAGGCTTAATTTCGTAAATCAGATGATTGAGCGATTTTCAACGTTTACCAACATTTTGTTTTCGGATGAAGCTCATTTTCATCTTAATGGCCACGTAAATAAGCAAAACTGCCGCTACTGGAGTTCAGCCAATCCGAAACGCAAACATCAGAAACCCCTACACTCGCCTAAAGTGACCGTATGGGCTGCCATGTCGGCGCGAGGAATTATCGGCCCTTACTTTTTTGAAGACGAAATGGGGCGTACAGTTACAGTGAATTCAGAGCGTTATGTGGAGATGTTAGATAACTTCTTGGTACCTGAACTGCAAAACTTTCCTGGCTATAACCAAAGAACATGGTTTCAACAGGACGGAGCAACTTCACACACGTCCAATATATCTCTGCCACGTGTTCGTGAAATTTTCTCAGGAAAATTGATCTCCCGGAGAGGTGACATAAATTGGCCTCCACGTAGCCCAGATTTAACCCCTATGGACTTTTTCCTATGGGGTTATCTTAAATCTAAAGTTTACGCCAATAAACCAACTTCACTGGCGCATTTGAAAGAAAATATCCGTCACGAAATGGCAGCCATCCCTCACTCCACCTGTCGAGCAGTCATAAGTAATTTTACTGTTCGATTAAATGAGTGCCAACAACGTGAGGGTTTACATTTAGACGATATTATTTTTAAGAAATGAATTCCCAAAAAGTGTATTTTAACAATAAATAAACATTTTTTCTATATACCGCTTCCTTTTTTTTTAATCAATCCACTAAATATGAAATTTCTTTTGAGACACCTTGTATATATTACTTCCCTATTATGAATAGTTAGATAAATATATTAAGTCTCTTTTGAAAACCCCCCTTTTTTTTTTTTTGTTCGGAAATCCCCTCGGATACCACCTTCTAGTGGCATGTCGGACTCGAACCGACCAAAACCGCACGCCGTCTCGGGCACCAGATGCCGGGGAACCAGGTGCACCCAAGAAAGGAAAAACCCTGGAACCCCGACATACCTCGGGCCACCTGCGCTTTGTAGATAGCCCTCTCCGGTGTGTGTGTGTGTGTGGGAATCCTAATAATCCCGCCACTGTTCCCTAGGGCGCGCACGCTCCGCAGCGTCCGCACCGCCACTCGAGCCTGCTTCTGCTAGGGTGACAGATGGCCTCACCTGTCACCCTCAGGCTTGCGCTTATGGAGGACGGAGATCGTTCTGCGATCTCCGGCGCCTGAGTCGCCTGCGGTTCCTGGCCCGTTCCCGGGCCCGGCGCGCCGGAAGAGTTCTAAACCTCTCCCGGTTCCGCTCCGCCGTCTCTTTGGCAAGCATAACTTGCTCGCAGAAAGAAACGGCGGAGTTCCACGCGCTCTCGCTCCGCAACATGGCCGCAATCATGTTACCGAGCGAGCGAACCCCCACCCCGATAGCCGCCACGAGATCACGCCTCGGCTCCCCTCACGCCGGACATTCTGCCAGCGTGTGGAGCGCCGTGTCAACGGTCTGGTACTTTTAATAATTTTCGACAAGTTATTGACTCCATGAAAATACAAAATAGAAACATTACGCCGCATTACTAACTAAAAAAAAAAATCTTGTCAAATTTTATAATAATAAACGATAAATCATATGAAAACGAAGTTAATTACTGCGGGCAGCTTTTTGTGGCTGGTCGCTATTTTTATTCCGATATTCAAAGATCAACTGGCTTACTTAACCCTTATGATCACCGAAACCACATTCTACATATCGACAATCTCGTGAGATAAATCCAAATATTTTGATGTTTTTCTTTTTGGACTTTAACGAGATTTTCGTCATGAGGAACGACAACATCAACAATCATTGCGCGGCGCTCTAATCGATCTATCACCACAATATCAGGCTTATTGGCAACAATAGTCCTGTCTGTAATAATAAATCGATCCCAACATAAAGTTCAAAGAGCATTCTCGAGAACTGAGTCGGGCACATACCTGTAGTATGGTACATCTGAGTAAACAAGATGGTATTTAAGGGCAAGTTGCTGATGTACAATCCTGGCTACTTGGTTGTGCCTGTGCGAATACTCGCCGTTAGCAAGACGCTAACAACCAGAAATAATATGCCTGATAAATTCTTCAAGACGGTGACATGCCCGACAGATGTGGACCCTACCATCTCTCAGGATATACTTCCGACAGTTAATCGTCATGATAACTTCGTCCATAATCGCACAGACAAAACCTGCGGTTTCTCCGAAGAGATCACAACACTGGAGCCAGGATTTTGCAAGCAAGACTTTCCCGCGATCATTAGTACTAAGTACTACAGGTTTGTGCCAATTCTCTTTAGTCAGAGCGAGCGGAGTGAGCCCGGTATCCACTGTAACCGGTGTCCACTGCACTCCCACATTAGTTTGTAGAAAATATTCTCTAAGATTGTATACCTCGCGATTGTGAAGGGTCTTCAAATTTAGTAGTCCACGACCCCCAAACCGAGTCTGAGTCCATCTAAGTACGCCAAAAGAATACATCAGAACCGACATGACCCAACCATTGCAGACTCGCACCTTCTTACCACCTGATAAAAGACTTTTTTCAGGTGGCCAAAGAAGCGTTCCTGCAACGTTTGTTTCATGTCAGATGCCGGTATTCCCTAGGACTGTGAGAAATCTAGATAGGTTTCTCAGTTCTAGGGAATATCGGGAATCTCTCTCTGCCACCCAAACCTACAAATATATATTTGTAGGTTTGGATGGCAGAGAGAGATCTGAGTTTTTTAGAATCTGAAAGTCTTATTCCTTCAGAGTCTATAATCGCACCTTTCTTTACATACATGACTGCACACTTGTCTACAACAAATTCCATTCACAATTTTCAGTGACCTTTAGTAACTCTGTCAATTGTAATTTAGTGGGAGTATCATCTTTAACTTTGAACCCTTCAATAGAGTGCTTAGAGGGTTCAAAACTAGACAAAACCACAAGGGACTCAGACTGTCACCTTAAAAGATGCCCCGCTCGATATTTATAAGTATGTTTTTATTAATTATTCTTATTATTATTAAGAATACAACCATAGTAATGTCAAAATTAAATAATATTCGTAATATTAACCTCTGGTTTTAAAGCGTTCCAACACAACTCGACTTGTATTGGAACGCGCAATGTTTGCAGTCACGCAGAAAATAAACATTATCTAAATAAAAAAAGTATTTTGGAAATTGTATTACTAAAATAAGATTATATTAGATAACTTTATAAAGATTTTATTTAAAGAAATTTAAATCTTAGCCTGAATACATATTTGTTTACTAACAGGTACACATTTTTACTTATAGCTGTATAACTTTGATCGCGATAACAGAATACGCTAGGACACCCATCAAAATTGCAGTAGGTACATAACTTTTCTCATTCCACCCGTAGCAAGATGAGATAACTTGGAGCTTATTTGTTTTGCCGTCTGTAATGGTTTCGTTTCTAAGGGAAATGACCTTTTGGGATTTATTACCATCTGGCTTATTCAGTAAATCACTGTCTTATATCGTTTTCATCATTACGTTAAGTGGTTGTAAATCAATTTCTAAGAAATTAAATTAATTTACTAATTAATTATGTTTACATTGCTTTTATATTTTTCCTACAATATTTATTTAATTTTAATTTATTATTCTAAACCTTGAATTATCTTTGTAAAAGTTTTTGCCTCAAATCATATGTTCTTTATTAGTAGCAGTTAGTTCTTCTTTTAACAGACTTCTAAAAATATTTAAAACATTGCCGACAAAAATACATATACATACGTGATGTTTACAGAACTATACGAATAATATTTTTTACGGTCTATATCTCCCTCTCAACATTATTTCGAGACTCTTGAGACCGACCTCAAACGTGAAAACGAATACATTACCACATTGCCTTCTGAGTTAAACGGGCAAAAGTGTACCATTCCATTAAATTTTAATTGCCATTTTTAATGTCTATTTCTAGAATCAAGAAAGTGGCTAATTCATGTTGGTAGTATTTATTAAATCTTCATATCTGATATTCAGGTAAAACCGGTTGAACTGGTAGCCGACCCCAAATAATATTGGGAATAATAAAGGCTAAGAAGAAGAAAAGTATTTATTAAATCTTACACTAAGAAATATAGCAAACCGTGTTTACCAATATCGATATTATAAAATATATATTGTGTAATAGTAACTCCTTGCGGATTTCGTTGCTCTCCCAAGTGCAAAAAATAATTAGCTGTTCGTTGAGTTTCTTTTCTAAAAAACACTTAATGGGCTCAAATTAGCGTCAAATGTTTCGATCACTCCTTACACTACGTCTGACATAACGATTTGATGTTGGAATAAATAATATTCTTAGTTTGTAACAAGACAAACTAGGAATACGGGTTTTATTATTAATTTCTACAAAATTCTGCAGTCACAATGCCCTTTACGACAGTAGTACATTCAGCATTTTCGACACCCTTTATTAGCTTTGTTAATTTCTTTTTTTTATTTCTAAGAACTGCAATAACTTGTACATAGTACAACTGATTGAATAAGTTCTTCCCAGCAGATAGTTGAGTAGTGACTGTACCACTAGCCGCCACATGCGCAGATGGGTAAACTTTGCACTAATTTATAAATATAAATACATTCATAGTACTTCTTGTATCATTTTAGGATTAATGGTAATTTCACGTATTTTATCACTCATAATACAGCTTTCTATAATCAAACATTTATATTGGAATCATTGGTAAATGTTTAAAAAAAAGTAGTATAATGTTTTTAAGCTTGCCGAAGCGTAGCTCTCCCACGGGTAAATGTAAAAAAGATTGTTACTCTTTTACGCAAAAACAATTGAAAGAATTTCAATAAAACTTTTTAGTAATATAGTTCAAACGGCAGAATAATGTATACATTATTTTTATTTACACTGTTTTTTTTAATATACACTAAAATATGTGTGGAGAAAAGAGAGAGAAAAGTTTTCGTATGACTTGAACTACTTTAGAGATCAAAATTAATTACGTTTTTAATCTTCGAAATTCGTAGAGGCGACTAATGCATTAGTTATTTTTTTAATTAAGTATTTTAAAGCCCTACAATTTAATGGAGGTGTGGAGTCGATCTGATGATGGAGTCGAAATGCAGTCGAGGTAACTCCTCCATGATTTACAGCAGTTGCCTTGCGTTTGGCCTTTTTTAATTTATATTGATGAGAACTTTACACCCAGAAGGGTTATAACTGTCATTAGCCGTCTGATAATGAAGACGAAAAAAAGTTAATGGAACTCATCAATGGTTTCACCTTGTGTTTGAACTTAATTCATTTATGAACATTATGTTTATCATATACTTTCTAAACTATTCCAATATTTGCATCTGTTTATCATCATTTTATGATGATGGAAGATACATCTCCTTAACAGTTAGGAGTTAGTGAATATTTTTAAATATCATATGTTTGTATTTTACTTCTTAATGGTCAAGAGTTAGAGAATAATTCGTCATTTAGTAGGATGTACATAGTTAAAAAATGTAATATCTTAAAGATTAATTAGATAATTTCTTTATCAGCTTGTTTAAGAGTTTCTATGCAGGGAGTTTACATGTATGCTTTTAGAAGTCGTTTTATTTTGTGTTAAAAAGTTTTTCTGTCAGAATACATTATGTGCGAAAATAAAGCAATTTAAACTTCACAAAATTGTGGATTATACTGTTTTACTCGAGCAATTTTTAATGAAGAAAAAAGATTAACATATGGCTCGTCCTCTGAGTCCTTTAAACTCATAGGGATAATAAAACTGCTTTTAACCATACTCAGAAACCACATGCTCTAACAAATGGTTATACTTTATAATCACTAAGGTAGAAGTTTTCTCATTTGCACGCCTCGTGGCCAGCGCAGTCCGTTTGCAAAAACTTGAGCAATTTTGTTCCTGTCCACTTGTGGGCATGTGTGTACTGAAGTTTGTATAATAATAGAGAATAAATGTTGGAAAAGCTTAGGATGGTAATAACTACCACAGTTACACAGTTTAGTTTGAATACTGATATGCCAAAGAGGTCTCAAATTTTGTCAAATAAAAAAACAGAAAATTCTGCAGTATTCGAGGTTTTCGCCACTTAAATGATGCGCCAAGCCTTCCTCTCATTCGACATTGGGTTAAAAAGTTTGAAGAGACTGGATCAACGCTGGATAAATCAAAATCCGGGCGACCTAGGTCATCAAGAACGGTAGAAAACGTGGAGAGTGTTAATCAATCTGTACGTGACGACCCGAGCCTTTCAATTCGGAAGCGCGCGAGTGCTTTAAATGTGCATAGATCATCATTACATCGCATTATGCACAAAGATCTAAAGCTGCACCCCTACAAAATTCAATTGGTGCAAGAATTAAAGCCCCAAGATGCCGGTCAGAGGCTTAATTTCGTAAATCAGATGATTGAGCGATTTTCAACGTTTACCAACATTTTGTTTTCGGATGAAGCTCATTTTCATCTTAATGGCCACGTAAATAAGCAAAACTGCCGCTACTGGAGTTCAGCCAATCCGAAACGCAAACATCAGAAACCCCTACACTCGCCTAAAGTGACCGTATGGGCTGCCATGTCGGCGCGAGGAATTATCGGCCCTTACTTTTTTGAAGACGAAATGGGGCGTACAGTTACAGTGAATTCAGAGCGTTATGTGGAGATGTTAGATAACTTCTTGGTACCTGAACTGCAAAACTTTCCTGGCTATAACCAAAGAACATGGTTTCAACAGGACGGAGCAACTTCACACACGTCCAATATATCTCTGCCACGTGTTCGTGAAATTTTCTCAGGAAAATTGATCTCCCGGAGAGGTGACATAAATTGGCCTCCACGTAGCCCAGATTTAACCCCTATGGACTTTTTCCTATGGGGTTATCTTAAATCTAAAGTTTACGCCAATAAACCAACTTCACTGGCGCATTTGAAAGAAAATATCCGTCACGAAATGGCAGCCATCCCTCACTCCACCTGTCGAGCAGTCATAAGTAATTTTACTGTTCGATTAAATGAGTGCCAACAACGTGAGGGTTTACATTTAGACGATATTATTTTTAAGAAATGAATTCCCAAAAAGTGTATTTTAACAATAAATAAACATTTTTTCTATATACCGCTTCCTTTTTTTTTAATCAATCCACTAAATATGAAATTTCTTTTGAGACACCTTGTATATATTACTTCCCTATTATGAATAGTTAGATAAATATATTAAGTCTCTTTTGAAAACCCCCCTTTTTTTTTTTTTGTTCGGAAATCCCCTCGGATACCACCTTCTAGTGGCATGTCGGACTCGAACCGACCAAAACCGCACGCCGTCTCGGGCACCAGATGCCGGGGAACCAGGTGCACCCAAGAAAGGAAAAACCCTGGAACCCCGACATACCTCGGGCCACCTGCGCTTTGTAGATAGCCCTCTCCGGTGTGTGTGTGTGTGTGGGAATCCTAATAATCCCGCCACTGTTCCCTAGGGCGCGCACGCTCCGCAGCGTCCGCACCGCCACTCGAGCCTGCTTCTGCTAGGGTGACAGATGGCCTCACCTGTCACCCTCAGGCTTGCGCTTATGGAGGACGGAGATCGTTCTGCGATCTCCGGCGCCTGAGTCGCCTGCGGTTCCTGGCCCGTTCCCGGGCCCGGCGCGCCGGAAGAGTTCTAAACCTCTCCCGGTTCCGCTCCGCCGTCTCTTTGGCAAGCATAACTTGCTCGCAGAAAGAAACGGCGGAGTTCCACGCGCTCTCGCTCCGCAACATGGCCGCAATCATGTTACCGAGCGAGCGAACCCCCACCCCGATAGCCGCCACGAGATCACGCCTCGGCTCCCCTCACGCCGGACATTCTGCCAGCGTGTGGAGCGCCGTGTCAACGGTCTGGCCATCGCAGTGGTAGCACTCAGGCGTTGGCTCCTTGCGGATCAGACACAGGTGTTCTCCGAAGCATCCTTTCCCAGGTATCACCTGTGTCATCCGGTATGAGAGGGTCCCATGACGCCTCTCGAGCCAATCCTCCATATCGGGTCTTACCGCCGCAATAACGGCGTGCCCAGCGCTCGGTTGCCCAAGTCGCCCCTTCCATTCTTCCACGAGGACCTGGCGGAGTTGGGATTTCTGGTCTTCGATTTCTCGAGTCTCAGGACTCCTACCCAACTCCCGCGCCTCCTTGCGCCACTGGTAAAGAGCCGCAAGGGTTCTCGCCTCCAGGTCCTATGTTGGAGTTCCGGCCAGGAGACTCGCCGCCTCAAAGGAAATCTTGCGGTACCCCCTTATGATCCTGATGGCCAGCACTCGTTGCGGTCGTCGCAATAGCGCGATATTGCTGGCCTTCAGGATCTCCGCCCATACTGGGGCCCCATAAAGGGCCATGGACCGCACAACCCCCGCGTAGAGTCTCCTGCAGGAGTCATCGGGCCCCCTCATGTTTGGCAGCAACCGTGCCAATGCACGTGCTGTGCCAACCAGCTTGGGGACCAGACTTCGGAAGTGGTATCCGAAGTCCCACCGGCCGTCGAGTACGAGCCCCAAATACCTCATAGAGGGCTCGATGCCGATGCGATTGCCTCCTACTGTGAGGCTGAGTCGATCAGGTGGCTTGCTGCGAGGCCCGTGAAAAAACAAAGCCTCGGATTTGTGCAGAGCCACCTCGAGACCCAGCCGCCGGATTCGTTCGACGACTTGAGCAACCCCGGCCGTGGCCCTCAGGGTTGCCTCACGGTGCGTCCCGCCACTCGCCGTCACAAGCGTGTCATCTGCATAACACGTGACGGCAACACCATCTAAGAACGCACCGCGAAGCACCCAGTCGTAGCCAATGTTCCACAGGAGCGGCCCTAAGACCGACCCCTGCGGACACCGCACGACATTTCACGTCGACCGAGACCGGTCCTACTTGGGTAGATCACGGCTCTCTCCATCAGATATGCCCCGACTATGCAGCGGAGATAGGGAGACACTTGGTGATACACTAGTGCCTCCCTGATGCAACTCTAGGGCAAAGTGTTGAACGCGTTGGCGATGTCCAAAGACACCGCCAACACCACTTCGCCCCGGGAAACCGCTTCGTCCGCCAGAGCCTTCACGCGCATGATCGCATCCACGGTGGAGCGCCCCTGACGAAAACCGTACTGGGTGTCCGACAGATCCGGCCCTACTCTGAAGAGATGCTTGACGAGGCGCCATGGAATCACTCTTTCAAAGAGCTTGCACACCTCGTCAAGCAACACTATGGGCCGGTAGGCAGATGGTGAGTCCGCCGGGTCTTTTGAAAACCGCTGATGTTAAACTAACTTAGGTCTACGACGATTACAAACATAAAAATTGTTTGAATTGATTTGATTGTTCGTATATATTACTAATTTAAACTAAATGGACATATGATTTTAACTATTTATTCAGGTATGTAGCGAAAATTTCATCGTCTGTGTCTGACGACTTCGACTATCAATTATGTCAATTCATCAGCTAGACAAGAAAAACTGAAAGTCCAAGACCTTTTTATTTATTTATTTATTTATTAACTTATTGCACATGAAGTACAAAGGCGGACTTCATGCCATTAGGCATTATCTACCAGTCAACCTTCAGGTGTTGTAGAAATATGATGCGGTAGGTGCAAGGACAAAATATTAATTTCGATAAATAGTGATTACGTACAGAGACAAACTTCTTAGCACTCCATGGATTCACCGTGCGGGTGCCGGGTCCATCGTGTGGCAGAGGGAGAAACTCAAAGCAGTTCCCAGGACTTACGACCTAGGTGTAGGTTTAAGGAGGCCCCCTTTAAGATACGCATCAACGGTCACCTTCACTGCTCGAGTTTCCCGCCCTACCTAGCCAAATTTGGTAGGAACCTGTTAGTGCAGCCTTGGATACTCGTTCTAAAATAGAACTTACTGCAGATCTCGACAGGCCAAGGTCTTTCAAAAGGTTATAGAGAGATTTAGCTGGTATACCTCTCGCTCCCACTTCTACCGCGTATAAATTAACCACATAGCCATTTTTATATACAACAACATACAACATATATATATATAAACCAACATCAGATGTAACAAATATATACAATTATACTACAACTTTAGCCTAATATGATATTCAAACATGAGGTCGTATTTTCGTAATCCGCTTTGTAATTTGAAACGTTCTTAAAAACTTACACTTCCATTGTTTTTTTATGAAAAAATCATTCAAAAATAATCTAAAAAGATTTTTTTTCAGAATTTTTTTTTAATAAACGCAAATATTATGAATAATAGATAATTACACGATGATATGCCTACAGACATAGTCAACCTGCTGAAAATGAAGTATACATTTTGTAATTATTTTGTAAAACATGCTTATATCAAATTATATTCACCTCAAAGTTAAACTAGTGGGATCCTGTCTAATTTACTCACCAAACATACGTTTAGAGCCATATGACAACGTTTCACTTCTCATTATGCATGGTACATAGAATAAACACATTAGGTACAGCACACAGGGCCCGACTGACGGCACTCGTTAGGCTCCGGCTAGACGTGTAATTATTGTAAGTGTACCGTCTGCAGAATAAAGCCTGCTGTAAATAAAATAAAAAAGAGCATCTGAAATTGTCTGTATTGAATGTATCTCTTAGAATAAGTACTTACATTGACATTGAAAGAGCTTATTGAAAAAGAAAATTGTGCTAACAAGCTGTTTAATCTAACTACAGAATAGAAATTTTAATTACAGTGATACTACAAAACTAAAATTTAATTGTCATTTATCTAATTCTTTAAAATTTGAAGGCATTACTAAGTGAAAAGACTCTTCCAGACTTAAACTACACTTTTTATCGATGTAGTTTAAAAGAACAGGGAAATATAATACAAATACTAATTATAGAATACAAATTTTGTATCAAATAAGAACAAAATTTTAAAAAAGCTCTATCTATCGACATCACTATAATGATCATTAGTAAATGATATTAATAAAGTTACGAGTATTATCTGTTTCTAATGCTATCGCTCCCGCGCTTGTCTAATTGCTGACATTCGTTGAGTCGCAGTCCCTACTGAGGCCGATGACTACGAGTGGAATATTAATAATGCGATATACTTGACACTGTCATTCACCATTCTGTTGTACTTAAACGGATAATAAATTAAGCTGTTAGCTGCGAAGGATTCCCTGCACGGAATTATTTCACCTATTATTGTTTCATTTATTACTTTCTCTTCAACAGCCTTTAATAGTAAAATATTGGGCATATGCATCTCCTAATAGAAGTAATTTTCGAGTGGTATAAGAACCTTTTCTTTTTTAGTGCGTCAATCCCCTCGGACACCACCGACTGGTGGTTATGTCGGACTCGAACCGACTAATAATCGTCTCGGATACTAGAAGCCGGGGAACCAGGTGCACCCTCGAAAGGAAATTCCTGGAACTCCGACGTACCTCGGGCCACCAACTGTTTATAGGTGGCCTCCTCCTGTGTAGGAACCCTAACACTCCTATTCTATTCAGAAAAGGACTCCTGTCACCACCCCGGCCTGCTTCTGCTAGGGTGACTAGTGGCCTTACCTTTCACCCTTAGGCTTGCACTTATACTTATGAATGGAACCTGAGTCGTCTGCGGTACTGCAGGGAGAGTTCTAAACCTCTCCCGGTCCCACTCCACCATCTTCTTTGCAAGCATAACTTACTCGCAGAAAGGGACGGCAGAGTTTCACGCGCTCTCATTTTACTGAGCAAAAGAACCTCCACCCTGTGGCGGCTGCCACAAAATTACGCCTCAGCTCGTCCCACCCCGGATGTTCTGCTAGAGTGTGGAATGCCGTGTCTAGGTCTGGCCATCGTAGAGGTGGCACTCAGGCGTTGTCTCCTTGCGGATCAGACACAAGTGCTCTCCGAAGCATCCTTTCCAAGTGATCACCTATGTCAGCCGGTATGAGATGATACCTCTCGAAGCTAATCCTCCATAACGGGTCTTACCGTTGCATTCCATTCCGGCAGATTTGGGATTTCTTGTCTTCGATTTCTCGAGTCTCAGGACTCCCACCCAAGTGTGCTGGGAACCCCAGGCCTCTGACCAGGCATTGAAGTCCCCGAGCACAAAAACCAGAAGAGAGCGACAGGTGTCGACGACGATGGCCGACTGAGCGAGCCATTGCTCATACTCAGTTATGTCTCGGGTTGGCGTGGAATAAGCGGCCACGATCGCTTTAGAAGATCCTGAGCGATATTACCGTGGCCAATGTTCGTCTGGAGAATGCGAAGCTAGTCCATTATTGGATTACCGCTCCTAGGCAGCACCCTTCGCACTCTCCGGAGGGCAACGAGAACGCCGGCCTTCCAATTCGGCCCTGGCGCAGCGGAGCGTTGCAGTCACCTGCCTTGTGACCGGGCTTGCCACAGCGGAAGCAGAGAACACTTATGGTCATCTCCACCGTACATTTTACTACCACATGTCTTACCGACAGGCACCGGAAGCACCTTGCCAGCTGGGCTTGCAGGAGGCGTACCTGCGCCCTCAGGACCCTCCAACTAAAAGGATCGCCCATCAGCGACGTTTTGTGCCGCCGCAATATCAACTGATGACCGCTGCCCCCTGTCCACTTAAGCCGAAGCGCATTGCTTCGTACGTCACGTTTTCTGGTTACGGTGACCCTAAGCTCGTCCGCTGAGACAGAGTCGTCCAGACCTGTAAGTTAAGACCACTGGTAGAACCGGGGATGTCGAGTTTCGCATGAAGTAAACAACGGTGAAAACATTATATTGGACTTATCATAAAGTTGTTTAAATGCACATAGATTTAGATTAACAACGTTTTTATTACAAACATTTTTATGAATAAGAATTCCCATCGGACGACAAAATGAAGGAATTTTCCTAATGAGATTTCGTACATTTTGAGTTCTATTCTCCTGTTTATAATTAAATATTATAGCAATAAAGAATATTGTCGTTTATTTCGTTTGTATAGGTATTTAGTATTTATGTAAATTTCCATAATTCTAGCTTCTTCAAAAATGTATCTTGTGTTCTTTAAAATCAAAGCATTAAGACATATTTGTTGGCTTTCCATAAAAACTATGCAACTCTAAGTGGAAAGAATTCTTAAATATGTAGTTTTTTTATTATGGAATAGGGGGCAAACGAGAAGACGTATCGCCTGATACTAACCGATTACCGCCGCCCATGTACACCCGCAACACCAGAGGCATTACAAGTGCGTTGCCGGCCTTTAGGGGATGAGGAAGGAGATGGGGTAAGGAGTTGGGGTAGGGCCTCCGGTATCCTCACTCACTCGGTGAAACACAGCGCAGGCGCTGTTTTACACCAGTTTACTGTGAAGCCGTGGTATCACACCGGTGATAACAGCGCAAAAAACATAATATTAGAGGGATTAAACGAAAAAAAAACTTATCTGACTGTCTATAGAAATTTACATCTCAAAAATAAAAAAAATACTGTTATTGTTAGCGTTTTTAAATTAAGTTAAATTTCTTGTCCTTGAAGAGATACATGAAAAAATATATTATAAAGAAGATTGAGGAAAAGAAAAAAGTGGTACAGTAACAAATCCGATTCATGTAGAGAGCTAATCAAAACCAGTATAATACTTGTGAATAGGATTGGAAATCCTGTGAAGCGGATTAGGATTTCAATAAAATAAGAATTTATAAGATTCGAATAAAAACAGATAAGGACTTAGTTATGTATTATCTAAAAAATATTGAAACATATAAAACTTATAATGAATAATGTTCTCCTAGCCCACGCCGGCTAGTTTCAACGAAGACCAGCCCAACTACGCAGGAGATATTATAGTGCACAAGTATGTGCGCAAACACAGGTGCACTCTCTGTTCCCTCTCTCTTATAATCCGTTGGGACGGTTAACCGACACGATCGGTAAGAGATCAGGCGCAGAACCGACAGCTTTACGTGCTCTTAGGCAAAAGGCACGGGGCTTCAGACCCCAACTTCCAAACTCGGAGCTGTTATTATGTATTTCTTTAATCAGAAAAACTCAATAACACTTGAGAATAGACCCGGAATTCGAACCCGAGACCTCTTGATTGGTAGTCGCATACGTCAACCGCAAAACCAACAAGGCAGCGAGGCCGTTTACATATAATGTGTGACTGTGATATTGCGTAGTTAAAGGTAGTTACATATATTTTTTTAGTTAACCTTTTTATGTGATATTGATAGCTTTTTTGTTTATAAGATATTTATTCTATATTTTGGAACGTCAACCATGTTGTTGTAATTGTATTATATACATATTACAAAATGTTATGTTAAGGAAAGTACATATTTAAAAGCATTAGTTAATTAGAAATGTATTTATCTATGTTTGTGAGGATGGTATATTTATACTACTAAAAAATACTTGTTAATGTTTTAGTTACCAATTTAGTGGTGCTTTCCAATTTTTATTTATGTATTCAGGTTACTATTTGCTGAGAGAACTGAGTATGCAAAGATATATTATAGTTAAACTTCAAAGATGTTACAAACTCACATGTTTGATCCCCTCGGGCCGTCACCCCGCCGGGGTTTGCGGCAGGAAACCACGCCGTGTGCCACTCTGCGTCTGAGAAGGGAGGGGTCCGGGACCTGCAGTTATTAACACGACCTGACCTCACACATCATATAACCTTTTTTTTTTTTTTTTTAACGTGTGGAAACCCTCTCGGGCCGTCACCCCGCCGGGGTTTGCGGCGGGGCGGTGTGTCGGAATCGAACCGACTAAAACCACACGGTGTGCCAACTCTGCGCCTGAGAAGGGAGGGGTCCGGGAACTGCAGTTATTAACACGCCGGACCCCACACATCATATAACCTATCTTAACCACGTCCGACTCACGATGTCTGACTAACACTTGGGGGCCGTGCCCAACGGGACTGTTGGTCTTACTTTCTATAATACAATCAGCGTCAGAACTGCCACTGCAAATGCATTACATAGGTACATTAGTAGTGATCTCAAACGTTTTAGTTTTGAAAGCTTCAATTATCAACAGTCTTGAATATAACTCAAATATTGACTAAAACTTTCTGTAGCAGTAATACTCATTACATAAAAGGAAATAAAACTAAGTAACTTTACCCAAGTTAAAAAGCTTGAAGTTCCAATCAGAAAGAACGGGCATTGTGGTTACAAATCCGATTTACTTGCTACTTTTGTGGCAGATTAGTAAGGTAAGGTCGGGTGTGCAGTAATAGCGAGTAGAATTTTAAATAATAGAGTTCTGTACCGTTGCTGTACTGTCTATATAGCTTTGCTTTGAGAGGTTTGTTAGCGTCCTCTTTGAGAATGTTTAGGCGATTCTCCTGCGATGTTAAAAACTTTTAATGGCCGTTTTAAGAAAATGTTATTGAAACTTAATAATAATAAATTTATTATAATGTGGTGTTTACAGAATTAATGTTTTACACTTTTTTTGGTCTGAATTTACTCTCAACTCTTACGAAAATTTTTATTCATTCATTAAATTAGGATCCCAAACAAAAGCTACACCTACACAGTTATTAACTGAAGAGGTATTATGCCAAGGTACTGCTTCAATTAAAGGAAACCACATCAAGCAAAAATAAATAATACTACTTAAAGGAACAAACCACAAGAAACAAAGAATGAATTGAATCAAATCTTTGGAAAGATACCAAAAAAAAAAACAAAAATATAATCCATTAAAAATTTAAGCATACGATATAGCCTCAGTTACGTTAATATAAAATATACATCAACAACTATCGATCAGCCACAAAATTCTAAATCCAAAAGTAAACCAGCCACATTCAAAAAGTCATATTTGAAAATGTGGGTGAACTCTTTTTGTACTAAAACTTCAAAGCAACACGTGAACTGTATAGAACTAGAAACGATTGCACTGGCATTTTTGGTATTTTGTGAAAAGTGGAATGGAACACACATTCAAATAACATTCAGTTTGGTTTGGAAGTGCGAATCTTTTGTTAATGACAACTTCTGACACTCGGATAAGGCATCTTACTCCAATTTATATATTTTTATGCCATGAATTTGTGAGTTACAGTAACACCGTACAAAAACTTTACACTAATTTGTTATTTAAATAATGTATTCAATAATGACTTTTAGACTTCAAATATCTGTCGTATAAAGATATGACAGGAATCCGAAGTCTAAAAGTACACACACAACCGACTTAAAAAAGGAGCAGGTTCGCAATTCGATTGTATTGTTTTTGTGTTTATTGCCTCATAACTTCATAGTAGGTGTACCGGTTTGATGGTGGTGAATGTATGTTTTTCTTTTATTTTGTTGCAGATTTTTTTTAAATTATTTATTTTAAAAAATCTACAATTTAAGAAACACACATAATTATATATAGAGTATATGTGAGTTTTTACGTTTTACATTGATTTATCTTCTACAAAAATCCTTTAATCAGAAATACTTGCAGTCAAACTAAAAATAATCAACCAAATAAATTACTGCAACGAGTTACAATCAAATCATACTACTAGGCAAATCTAACAAAAAAGCCATCATATCTATATTCCTACTTCAAGCGCAAAACCAGTGAATGACTGCGGCCTGTGTTGGGGTACAATGCAACAAAAAATATAGTCCACCACAAAAAAATAACTAGCGCTCCACTGTATCGGTAAATTGCGAAATGAAAGTAGAGGCTTAAAAGAGTGTTATTGTGTGTGTGTATTGAACTTTGAATACGATTAGATAAAAGTACAAAATGCGCATTACGCAGTACCTACTTATCAAAATATATATATATATATATATATATATATATATATATATATATATATATATATATATATATATATATATATATATATTATTGTATAGGGGGTAAACGAGCAGGCATATCGCCTGATTGTAAGCGATTACCACCGCCCATGGACACCACAACACCAGAGGCGTCACAAGTGCGTTGCCGGCCTATAGGGGATGGGGTATAGGCCTCCGGCCACTCACTCGGTGAAACATAGCGCAAGCGCTATTTCTCACCGGTTTTCTGTGAGGTCGTGGTATCACTCCGGTCGAGCCGGCATGCCGTAGCGTGGCTCTCCCACGGTTAGTAAATATAAATAGTTTTGGATTTTTTGGAGTGTAAAACGTTTATGAAGATCTGTTTCGTATAAAATTATAGATAAATAATGCTTCAGAGTTCTCTATTTCAAAATTGTGCTGATTTTCTACAAAAAAAAAACTTGAAAATGTTATTATTAGAATTACATGTTCACGTAGTATGAAAAAAAAGATCACTAATTATGGAACCGCAGGCTAACATAGTGGAGTTACACATACGATTTTTCTTCTAGATAAAAAATTGTGGAAATAAATACTATAAATATAGCTATGTAATAATTTGGTATTGTGTAACTTTTTATAGTTAACTAATAGCTATTGAACAATTTATTTTGATTTAATTGCCGTTTTTTTTTGTCTCTTGCCTCAGTAAATAAAATATTAGGATGACTTAATTTGAATAAATAAACACAATTTTTTTTTTTTTTTAAAAGACAACTCCCGCATCAGGAATATACATCCTGTGTCGCGGGGGACTTTACACACATACATGTAACGGACACAAAGAACACCCAGACTCAGGACAAAATTTTGTGGATCACACAAAGTGATGTCCCACTTGGGATTTGAACCCCCGGCACTTGGCGCAGTAGCAAGCGGCGTAGTGACCGCTTAAACCACTAGGCCAACCATGCAGTAGTACACTCTTGCATTAATGTCTTATGGTTCAGTTGCAAGTGTCTGTTTTTTAAACTACCTATAAACTTAGCACCAACACCAAACCACCTCTAAATTCCATACCTCAATTTCATATGCAATTGCATATAATCCTCTGGGCTTAATTATTAATGCCAGTCTGTAACAGGGAACAAAATGGGAAACAAATAATTCATATAAGGGTATTGAGTATTTTCACCTAACTGGAAGGCTTAGTAATGAATTAATGGTTGCGGCCCATATTTTAGCTAAACAAATGGAAACTAGCACAAAGCCTGTCTATCACAAAATTCATAAACGTTAACGCCACTATCCATCACCGGATTCATATATGTTAGCGCGTGTCCGTCAGTAAATTCATAATGTACGTTACCGTGTTGACTGCGCTAGTAGAATTTGGTCGGTCATAGTTATGACGTCTTACGCTAATAATTTGACCGTATTGAGTTTACTTGACACATAATATGTGAATTGAATGATAAAAATTAGGTTTCATTAGATCTTCGGAGCTAGTATCCTTGAAGATGTAAAGGATCAAAGTAGCTACATATTTTATTAGTTGACTGTACCTTGTCTTATACGTACCTCCATGACTGTTAATCTACCTGCTTCAGCTTTATGACTTCTGTTTAAACGCAAGTTTCTGACAATGGCGCTGTGCCTTTTTACGGTGGAAACATACGCGATTTCTCATGACAACGACTTCAAGGCGACAGTCAGAAACAAGAGACATCTTGTTTAGACCAGCACTTAAATATATACTGGATTCAGTAACTTCCTTATTTTTATACGTGTTTATACTGCACGGATGGTGTATTTTTAGTTTAAGCGGTCACCCCGCCTCTTTCTACTGCAATGAGTGTTATGGGCTTAAATCCCACAACCCCACTTTGTGTGGTCTATTGCTATTTTCTATCTGGGTGTTCTTTGTGTGCGTTTCATATATGTTAGTAAAGTCCACCGCGTCTCAGAATTAGTCCTAGTGTTGTTATTTTTACAAGATTTAATTTACTTTCATATTTATTTATTTATTTATTTATTAAGATAATTACAACAGGTAACAAACAAGTCATCATTTTAAGGATAAATATAGGTTCAGTACTGATTGGTACCCTTCCGTAATCACACAACATGATATTCAAAGTATACATAACAATTTTTTTTTTTTTTTGGGCATTTATAAAGTAACAAATACAGTGATAATGGTTTTACTACAGCTTTAAAGCGATAGAGCTAGAATATTTCAGTTTTATAATAATCGGTATTATTATTAATCCAAAATGGCCGCCGTAACAAAATGGTGGCGTACATATTTCTGAACAACCAATCTGATGTGGGTACCAAACGAAAGGGCTTAAAGTATTTTTATTAACAAGTAAAAGAAGCTTGTTTTTTATTTTTTTTTTAAATTAATCACTTGTTAATGAATAAAATATATATAAATAAACATGAATCACTGAAATGTATGTACGCGCATAACTTTCAATCGACTGCACTAAATTGTATATTTTTTTATTTATGCGATTATTATTGTAAAGACAAGGTTTATATATAAGATAATAAAAAAAAACCGTAAGAGTGATATTTATTTAGCTCGCGACTATACACTACGCGTGGGAAGCTGAAATTTAGAAAATATTCACGAAAAAAGTAAGGCGGTACGAAGTTCAACGGGTCAGCTAATATATCTTGAATCTTGAAACTCGCGGGCTGGGTTTCCGCAAATCGACGACTTCAGTGCGCCTATTTTGCGTGATGGCTTTACTCGTGCCACCCCAGTTCTTCGAAAAAGCCTAGCAGACCCTTCACGTTGCCGACGACTTCAGGAAGTGACCTCGGTGATCCGAGGTGTCTTGCCCGGTGTTCTGCCACCTCAGAACATGTCATGATGACATGGGCGGCAGTCTCCTCTTCCTCCATGCATGCCCTGCACAGAGGACTGTCTGTTACACCTAGAGTGAAAAGATGTTTGTTTAGTAATGCATGACCAGTTATTGCTCCAATTAAAAGTCGAAGCAGCGGCCTCTTAAGTTGCAATAGCTTCCGTGACAATCTGGGGTTGATCGTCGGGAGGGCCTCCTTGGTCTGCCTGCAGGTACAAAGGTTGGACCAAAGTGTTTGGTGTTCTACCTTGGTGTTTTTTGCAGTGACCTTCGCAGCCAAGCAGATGGCAGAGGCAGTATTGGTTCAGGGCCTACTGCCCTTGTTTTGAACAAAGAATTGGGTATTTTGAATAAGTTTCCTTATACATTTGTGTCATTTCACAACATCCTAATTTTGACACTGAAATACAAGTTGTAACTCGACAAGAAGGCACTCCGAGTGAATTATACTGAATTATCCTGTTCTCTCGTAAAAAGCGCGTTACTGGTTTTTACGATCGTATTTGTTCCTACATCTCTTATCAGTACCATTTGTTTTCGAAACATGAATTTTTAACTATGAAGGTTCCCTTTTTGTGTTCATTTTTTCAATTACTACGAAGACAACAATCGTTACAAATTCACCGCTTCGTGTGTATGTAGATTACGGCGGCAAAGAGTCCGTCCTTCATCAAGAATCAAAGTATCTATCCGTCAAATTAATAAGATGGTTAACAAATTCTCTGATTTGATGATAAGTCAATCTTAAAGCTAATTAAATTTTGCAGTCGCTTAGATTGTAGTACTGACATTGTGAATTTTGTGACTTTATTTACGAACAATTAGAATTTTTTATCCAACTTGTAAAAGAAACGTTACAAAACTACTTTTGTTCTTATCAGAAAATAAAATTTAGTCCAGCTTGTGACCATTGACAGAGCAAACTAACAATTCTTAAATATGTAATATCTCTCCCTTACGTTCTAGAAAAACATTCGAAACATTTTCAGGGTTTTTGATAAACCGATAGTAGGGGTTTTATTTTATGTTGGTTGTTTGATAATAAACATATCCAATGTTTTATTGAAAATTATTTGGAATAAATTCTACACATGTTGTAAAAAGGATCTTCTTACTGATGTGCGTTCGTTATGTTACATACTGATTATTTCACAGAATAATGGTTTTTCGATATTTATTCTTGTATTTTTATTAAAATGAGATCATTTATTATAAATGAATCATTTCACCGAAGTAAATCTTAGTAAACTTATGAATGATTTTGATGACAACCTAAATACTCATCTGTTCTTTTGGAATAAAAATCATATGACATTAAAAAGGGAAAAAACAAACGATAGTTGAACGTATTAATAAAACTATCGATTTAAAACAGTCACAATAGAGAGACCAATATCACAATCATTCGCTGACACGTGCATTTCATGCTCGTAGGTACCTATACCTAATCAACCCTAAGTGGTATTGTAACCATATAAGACGGTTATATTCCATATCGGGTCCATAACATATCTCAAAACAACTGCTTGAAGACAAAAATGAGTATGTACCGTGGAAGAGCCACACTTCAGTATGAATGGGCCGACTCGATCGTAGTGATAGCCTCACAGAAAACCGGTGTGAAATAGCGCTTGCGCTGTGTTTCACCGAGTGGGTAAGAATACTGAAGGCCCATGAACCCCAAAATTTCTTTAGGTCAATTTATCGCAATGCAAGGTAGTAGAGCCACGAACGGGCCGCCCTCGGACAGAAAATTAACGTAAAATTACAGTGATCGTGCTGTTGTGTATCGTTGGTGAGTGTGAGAGCGGAAGCACATTAAATGCAGAAGCACTACAGCCATGATGTGGGTTACCATATTGCTTTGTCTGCATTGGCAATGTGTATGGTAACCACCACAGTCACTCTCGCATTTATAAGCAGAATTTTTCTTTCCTACAGGCAGAGTACAGTAACTTTGGCAGGACTATACAAAAAAAAATTCACCACACAACACCACACACATCAATTGGTTAACGAGAATTTAATTAATTCGCATTTAAATTAATTCTATGCGTAGTATGTTTGGAAAAAAAATATTTACATCTAATTCTTATTAAAGTGTAAGATGTAACAGATTCTATTAAAGTTACGTTGACATTCATCGAGTCAAAGATAAATAGAGAAGTTTCTGTAAACAATACCGAATTTAATTAGTATTTCCCTTTATCGCATCTTTACTCTGTTTAATCTTATTGTGTTTTACTATCTTAGTGTTGTAATTATAATAAATAAAATTTCAAATGTAACTTAATAGGACCTGGGTAACGAGCTATTTTCGTCGTCGAACCCGTATTGCTGACGCTGGAGAGAATCTCTTGGTATATATGTCTTTAAACGTATATTACTGAAGAATACCTGTATTCAGACTCTACTATTTTTTTTAATTTCATTTCTTAGCCTATAACATGCTTTCTAGAATCTAAAATTAATAACTATATATATGTAATTCTAGTATGATTTTATGTTGCAATTACAATAAAATTTTGATATGATGATATCATATTACAATCATTAAATCGTTGTTAAATCACGTTACATAACAATATATTATTAAAACCCTAGCTGACGTCTGGGTCTTTAAACGTTCGTTGTTCCTTTTAAGAATGAGCCACAGCTCTAGCTAATCCTTTTCATATCGCGTTATTCTCGCGCGATAGTAAAACAGTATGGCGTGGAAGTGTTTATTAAAAATTTAATTAAAAATGTAATACTGTTCTGTAATCTTCAGCTTCATTTTTATATTTCGTAATAAACAAAAAAAGATTTATATTGGATTTTTGTAGCGGAATTTATGACTAGGCAGCATTATTGCTAATGAGTTCTGGACTTATCTGTTTAATTAATAAGTTTCTGGTTAAGACTTAGACTATCGTATTTTAGTATAAGTCTACTATATTTAATTGCAAGCTTTTTTATAAAATTGTTACAGACTCGAACGTGGTATGTTTTGTTAAAACAAATCATAAGCAAAATACTTCATCGGCAAAACGGAAAAATATTTTAAACATATTTTTACAGCATTTTTTTAACCGATGGCGTTTCATGACCGTGGTTCAGAGGGCACGATAAGCCGTCGGTCCCGTTTTGTGAGGAACATCTCTGGGAATCGTTATTCTCTCGTGGTTCTTCTCGTAGACTCGGTAGGGTGTCGGGGTAACTTTTGAAGTAATTTGCCTCGCCGCCTGCAACTACAGGTGGGTCACGAGGTTGGGCCCGATGGGCCTTCGGTAGTTCCGGGGTGTTGGTCTGATGGGAGGGGCGTAACTAACAGGGACTTGCTAGTAATGCCCGGGTCTTGTTCAGTGTGATTACCTGTGCTGAGCGAGGTCGAGATCCTAGAGGTTTAAACACTTAGGAGCGCCCGTCAGTCAGGACTAGGTCGGGTGTTCGGGATGGTTAGAGAGTGATGGCCACGGAGACGAGATCGGACGGAGATGGGGTGCGAGCTCCCAAAGGTGGCGGGCTTGCGATCCATTGGCACACACGAACAGGTTGGTGCTCAGGCGTCCCACGAAGTCGTCCAACGTGTCTCTCCACGCGCAGATCTCTGGAGATTTTACTATTCCGCATAAAGCGAGGGGGGGGTGGGATATGGGCCCCTGCCCATATCTTGGCCATCTGGAAAAACTTCCTTGCTTTAACGACGTCGAGTCTCGACTCTTGGAGCGCGTACTATAGGGCCCGGCTGAGATCCGTCGTAAGATGTGCTCTGCAAAGACCCGTCAGTCCTGGCGTGTTCGTGAGGGTAATTGGAACGTTTGCGGGCTGTCATCCAGCTCGATGCCACGGGTGACAGCTAGATCTATGACGTCCAGTGTGTGGGCTGCGCAGTACTGGTAATGCGTCGGAACCTCTGGTCCTAGTACCTTGTACTCGCTGCGGTCTGCATCATCTAGAAGGCGTCGGCCTTTCGGGCATGTGATGTTGGAGTTCCACGCCGTGTGCTTAGCATTAAGGTCACCGGCGATTATAGTGGGCAATGGCGATTCTAGCAGGGCGGGCATATGTGTCACTGCAAGGCGCTGTCCCGGTGGCCTGTAGAACGCAAACACACAGGTAGGCAGGCTTCCGATGCAGATCTCTACGTCCATGGCGTACACAATGGACGTAGAGGTCTGCATCGTCGCAATGTCGTTACTGGCAGCGCTTAGTGGACGACTTTTCTCTTGACCAGAACCGCTAAGCCCCTATAAGCGGCCCCTCTTGGCGAACGCTGATCCTCCCGGTAGACGTGGTATCCGCCCATTCTAAATTGGTCTACTGGTCTGAGGTGAGTCTCGCTGAGCAAGGTTTCAATAGCCTGGTCTTCTTAATCGTTATTGTTCGTTTGTTTCGTTAAATATGTTATTGACAACTAATACAACCTTCAAATTAATTTAGTCCTGAGGGTTGCGATGGTCCGAGGCTAGTCGCTTCGTGAAAAAACTATCAGGTTACAGTGATTGACTGGAAACTGACCCCAAATGATTTTGGGGTGAATGAAGACTAGGCAGATTAAGAAGATGATGCTATAAGTAAGTGTATACTAATGTGAATATTAAATTATTATTCCAAGTTCAATTTACTTGTAAACTGAAGTTCAAATATCTCGCTGAAATTATTCCTTCCAAGTGTATTTATCAAAATCAACTAGATTAATATGCAACACGCATTCCATAGCAATATGCTTCTGAATTACAAACATCTAGAATTCTAGATTAATTTAAATTTATGGCCGTGCTCTGGTTAATAAAGATCCATCTTAATTAAAATAATGGGTATGATACTCAAAAACCGGTCAAGTGTGAGTCGAACTTGCCCACGAAGGGTTCACAAAAATCACGTTTGTTAAATGCGAGCCCCCTCAGATTTTTATTAATTCATTCATTTCATTCTGCTTTTTAGTACTTGTTGTTACAGCGGCAACAGAAATGCATCATCATCTGTGAAAATTTCTACTGTCGAACTATTACGGTTTATGAGATAAAGCGTGGTGACAGACGGATATACAGACATACGGACAACGTAGTCTTAGAAATAAGATACCCTTTGGGTATATAACTATTTAAAGAAAAACTTTAATTTTAAAAGGTGTTTTAAAACACACTACGTGTTTTGTACGAGTTTTGGTGTAGTTTAGTTTTTTTAGCTTAAATTGTTAATTAGACAACACGGTCTGCATTTTATGGAGTCATTAACAAGACACTGCAATTATGGCTCGGGTAACCAAAAGCTTGCGTAGTTTCAAGTTCACCTGAGTTCACCTTACGACTGATAAAAATTAAGAGAGTTAGTGTGATGAGTTCATGTGTATTTTGAAGCGTAATGTATTTCTCTTCATCGTCTACAAATATGCTTACTATATTACCTACTTTATACCAGAATTTTACGATGTAATGAGATGTCTATTTGTTGAAGAATTTTTTTACTTATAGGTAGTAGTACTAAACCTCTCTTGGTGGTGGTAATAAAAATTTATTGAAATTCACGAAAATTTTACATTTCATCTACGAGTATAATAAACTAGTTGTCTAGCAAGGAATCAGGCGTACGACGTATAACAAATGACACTATATATTTTAATATAATAAGAAACCTTTTTATGAATATTTTGTTTAGGCGGGAGTATAATCTAGGATAGTAAAATAGCGAGATTTTTTATGCCAAGATATGTGTATTGGCTTCTACTTCATAAACCAAGTAGTAAAAAGATAAACTGTTTTGTATTTATACCGTACAGTACAAAGTTTGAATATTTTTTGTTTGATTAATTAAGTATATTTTTTATCATTCATAGTCATTTTCATTACTTATAAGGCAACATTATCTTTAAGTGACAAGGAAAAAATTACATATAACAATTGTATTATTATTTTATTTGTTTCTTTAACTTTTAAGCTAATAATATTAAAAGCAGACCATAGAAAACTATATTTAATATGTGAAATCTTTTATATCCATAATCACAAATAGAGATTGATCACAAAAAGAGAAAATAAGTAGCACAAAAGTCTCTTAGATATTATTTAAGATCATTATATATAAGAAGACAATAAATAGAATTTGAAGAGGCATTTGTTCTCAACAGTAATAGAGAAACTAATGTAGTTATAAAAAAATAGTTTTGAGAGAGTAAAACACAAAGTAAGTTTTCATTTTCATTCATTGATGAAATTCCAGCAAATTCTTGGCTTTTTGTTTCAATTCAACAGTTTTCATCTTTTTTTTCTTGAATTATAAGCTATTATAATTCTTGAATTTCAATATCGTAGGTACATACTCGGACTTGAATGCACGTCTGATTTTTTACATCCTACAAAATGTTCATTGCAAATTTTGTCGTCAGGTTTTGGATACCATGGCTATCCATCAACACTGAAACAATAATGAATGAGTATCCTATGAAATGCAGCGCAAAGAAAATTGATTTAATAAAATTGTAATTTAAGGTTATGTCCAATATCACTTACTGTATTCTTTTAAATCAACTATCCATTTAAATCTTTTATATGGTTTCCGGGCCTTTTAGGAAAAATATAAAATTTACACTGACTATTTTCAGAGTTTACAATACATAAATATAATAAATACAATAATGACCCAACTTTTAAACAATATTGACAGGTTTCACTAAGTCCCTATTGTTGTACATTTCTGCAACGGCATGCATTGTGATCGTTTCCTATACCCCCAACTATACGAGTATACTTCGCACGATCCCAATAGTTATACAGTTTATAATTCACTTTGGATCTAACAGACACTTTTACAAATATAGTTAAAAAGATGCTGTTAAAAATAATAATTTTTAGTATATTTTGTCAATTAGAACAAACCTATTTAATTTCAAGGCTGACTTGGTGCTTTTTTGTAATTCGAAAGTCTTTGAGTCATTATTGAAGGTACTGCTTTATGTGCTATTTACCCGTTCGCTTGGATCACTAACTATAAAAATCAAATTAATAAATTGTACACTTATTTTTAAAATGTTTTATGGTATAAAAACTTCTATCAAAAGGCGTTTACAATGAAAAGATTCTTATAATTGTATATATTAACCAAACTGAAAACTACGAGTATAACGTAATTTTTACTACTTTACTATGATTACCAAACACAAAGAAAAACAATTAAAACAAATAAATTTATTTTGAACCAATAAGTGACAACAACTGATAAAAGCAGTCGTCCTAGTTTAAACAATGTCAGCCAGTTTTTGAAATTAGAATCGTCAGATAAATTGTATTAGTAAATTTGAAATTCACAATCAGTGAATCGTTGTCGTTTTCGTTATAGAATTATTCTGTTTGGAGCGCAATCAAATCGAAACTTGATTGAACAGAATTCTATGCTGAAAAATTACTTGCACAGCTGGTTGTATGCGCGATGTGTCATTGTAGAAAGGAATCGCATGTATTTAAAACATTTTCTATATGAAGTGAACTAACTCAATTAAAAGGTTTACGTATAGGTAATCTGTAAACAATATTCTATGATTTGAAAGTTACGCATTAAACAACTGAAAGTATGGTATCTTGCGTAGTAGTTGTTGATCTTTAAAAAAGAACATCAAAAGACATTTACTCATTTTTTAATACTTACATGATCTGCTTGGAGTTCATATACAGCAATCAATTACCTAATAGCTACTAGCAACATGTCTACTAAAGAAACATAATCCTCTGAACAAACATCATTAAATCTCCCTCTAACAATATTTTTATTTCTATAAAACAAACTCCGCTATTACCGTGGGAGACCCACGCATCCGCATGCATGAGCCGGCTCGACTGGAGTGATACCACGGCCGCATAGAAAACCGGTGTGAACCAGCGGTTGCGCGGTGTTTTACCGAATGAGTGAGGACACCCGAGGCCCATACCCAACCCCCCCAACCTGCAAAGGCCGTCAACGCACTTGTGACGACTCTGGTGTTGCGAGTGTCCATGGGCGGCGGTAAACGGTTGCCGCCAGGCGATACGACTGCTGGTTTGCCAAATATTACTTAAAATAAAAAAAAACACAATGCAGTCTTGAGGACTGCCGACAGAAGTGAAAACTCATAACTATAAACAAACGGTTGTTTTAACTTACCTGAAATGAACACAGCGCCGCTAAAGAAGTTTTCACTTCAATAAAGTACCAATTATTATGATTGTAAGTAGTAAATGGAAGTAAAGCTTTGATAATCCAATAGATGTCGCTGTTTTCAAAAAAATTTAAAACAATCTTTTTGATTTACAAAAGGTTTTGTGTAAGTAGAAAATCGTTATTTTAATTTATTGTAAATCACTTTAAGATACTGAAATATTAACTTTAAGTATATAAAATCATATTGAGAAAGGACCACTATCTAGAAAAACGAATGCTACCAATTTTGTACGAATTGCTTTCATTATCAGTATAAAAGTACTATTATTTATGTGGTGGAATACAATATTCATTTATTGCGCTATCGTACACAAACATGACAATTTATATTACATACACACACGAACATTCGCGCAAGCGCCCTGCGCCGTGACGTCAGGTCACGTGACCTGACGCGAGTTTATACCATACGTCCTACGAATTTTCGATCAGGACACGTGACCCCTTACGCGAGTTAATACATTTTTACCCATTCCAAAAAAGTACACAGCGCCGCTAAAGAAGTTTTCACTTCAAAAAACATTATTTTGAAATACATAGTAGGTATATATATATGCAGATACTCGTAGTATGTTTCCAAACAATAAAAATGTAGTAACCCTGTGGAAGAGTTCATGTATTTAAATCCACATTATTTGATCACTGTATTTAGAGAACGATATAGTTACTGGCCTTAAAAAGATTCATGACAACTTAATTATTGGTAATGCAGCGAGTGTTTAATATGAGCTCACGCTAACCTATTCACCCTCCCGGTATATAGTAATGCGTGTTTATTTAGAAAATGAGTTTAATCATTTAGAATTTCTAAATAGCGTTTAGTATATTTTTATTCTAATTATTTAAAATAAAATTACAAATAGTTTCTCTAAGATATAAAATGATCTGTCAAACAATCAAGTTAGGAAAAAATACATACATACATACATAAACGCATACCATTGGATACCCTGTATCCAATGGTATGCGTTTATGCGTTGCAATAAAAGTTTTGAAACGAAATACGATAATCATTTAAGAATTTACATGAAAAACAATTTGGAATCTTCCCAAATATGTTTCAAACAAATTATATTTGTGATCATAAAAACATGTAAATCAATATAAATAATAATAACTTCGCACCTTACAAACTACCGTCTGATACCAAAGTAGATAGGCCGATTCGGAAAAGCAAATTCTTCTTTGTCTGGCCTTTTCCCGTTTCTAATCGGGGTCGGCTTTCCTTATCCTTTTACTCCAGAGACATCTGTTCTGGGTCATCGTGGTGTCCACTTTCCCATCTCCGACGTCTTTTCTAATGGTCGACATCCCGACTCTCGACATCGGAAGTCACAAGAAAAATTAAATTGTCTTGGAACCTGCAACGAAATTAATCAGAAGGAATCTGTGTTCAGGTGTTGAAAATATAATAAGTCCACTTCCCTCCTTAGCAAAGCGGGAGACACCTTTTAAGATAGGCTGAACATCAAAATACCTAACATTTATATCTAAACTATGCATAAAATAAAATAATGTCAACTCAAAAAATGTTTTATCAGTAAAATAAAATTATGTCAAAGTTATTAAAGCAAATGACTAATTCTATTAAATTGTTGACCGTACTAAAGTCCGTCCAACATCTCTACCAGCAAACCTAGTATTTAATAAAGCAACCTATTGAGCTGTAAAAGAGTTTACGGCGACTTTGCAAAGCCAATTAGAAGCTAAAATTTATGGAAGCCGTCTTACCATAAATTGTTACATTTTAATTTAAGTCCACTGGCCCAGTCGTAGTTCCAAACTCCAACTTTGTAGCTCAATTCTTAGTAGATGAAATTTATTAGTTTTGTAGATGCAGGTTAAACATTGCTGTTAATTAGTTAGGGTTTTATACATTTCACTGTAGTATTTTGCTTAATGTATATAAAAGCGAAATACCTTTCACTGATTAATCACGAAATCTTAGAAACTATAACACGTAGGTTTCACAAAGGGTGTAGATATCCGCTAAGAACGTATTTTATGAAACTTCACCCCTAACTAAAAAAATAACTCAATATTAAACTTAAAATTTAAAACGTATTCTCTGTAAATAATGTGGAGGTTTACTAATAATGTATCTTTAGAAGCCAACCAAATGTTATTAAAGTTAAAGTAATTATGGCAGAAGGATTTTAAATGATATTTGAGGATAAGAATTATCATATATATATATAATAACTGAACCCACTGGTGTCCTACCCATAGTACAACAACAATCGCGGGTAACACCACGGGCCAAAGCTACTCTTATAATTTTTTTATTTGTTTTTATTATATAGGGGCCAAACGAGCAAACATATCGCCTGATAATAAGCGTGGACGCCCACAACACCAGAGGCGTTATAACAGTATATCAGACGTGTGATATCAAAGTAGGTAGATGCAGCAGATACAGTAGACATGATGTTTGATATTCTGATTGCAAAATTTACTTAATCTTAAATTTTAACCCTTACTCTAAAAGGCATCCCATTTGTGTATCTAGTTCTTAAACTAGTTTTAAGATGAGATTTTATTATTCAAAGTCTCTTGAAACAAGATGTAATCGATCGTTAATCAAGTGAGTAAAGATCTAGTCTCAAGTGGTAATTATTAATACCTTTTAGGGAAAATGAGCGTATTTTATTACTATTATTTATTTACCTTAGTTTATTTACGAACGAATTACTTACCATACACATTTTAATTCACTGTAATTAATATATATTACAGTCTAAATATAATAAGAGCGACCCTTGACATTTGATTTGAACTTAAAATGAGTTTCAGCTGATCAGAGTTGGGCGGATACTTGAGACGCCTTTTAAAATACGGGCCTTAGTGTCAGAAACAAAACGAAAAAAGGTTTTTCTTTCTTGCAGTATGCACGTAAATGTGAAAATAACACTTCTCAATAATAGAAAAAAAATGCATTTAAGTAATCCATTGCTATAAATAAAATAAAAAAGTAATTGTGAAGGTTTTATTAAATTCTTGTACAAAGAGAGAGTAAACATTACTCTCTCTTTATACAAGAATTTGTTAACACTAGTAGTTTTGGAGCGATAAAACATTTTGCATAAAACAAAATTGTATTAAAGGTTAGATCCTTTAATACAATTTCATTTTAATGTAATAAATAACGGCTTACTAGAATTGTTTTATTTTTTCTTTATCTAAGTCATATGGTGCTGAGTTTATAAATTTATATAAATCTCATAAAATCATCTTTTTAATCCTGACATGTTATCAACCGACAAGAAACTCATCAAGAAATCATAACATGTTTGTTAACTGAAGTCGGCTATTTTCCCAAAACAAGTTCATAAAACTAATTACTTCGATTTAATTTATTGAGAAGGTTCGATTCAATTATTCAATTATAGACATCAATCCAGTCCTGTCCAATGAACTGATCAAATTTTGATTAAGGAGCTCGAAATAAGTGTAAAACCTTTGCTTTTAAATTGTTGATTATAATCTAACTAAGGTTTTATTGTTATGTGAAAGAGTGTATACGTTTAATAAACTAGTGAAATACTTTTTTAAATGTTACCAAAACACATTCTTTTTTTTTTTTTTTTTTTTTTATTATTTACAGACACAATGTTGAAAACTGCCCAACGAATACCTCGCATGGTCAATTTGGGTAACAGTGAGTCGCTAAGAACTAGCGTATTACATAAATTAACACTCAATCATGTACATAAATCGATGTTACATGTCAATCCAATATAACTGCAACTGCAACTTATAATATTGCTTACATTCGGCTGATAGTGGTTTTGCATATAATAATATGTTAGGTACAGAGGAGCAATCAATAGCCACGTAGGAGATTGTAGGTTCAGGTGTGGCAACTTCCACATACAGCGCAACAGTTGTTGATACTACAGCGCCATCTACCGCAGATACACTGAACTACGGAGCAACGTACAACACGAAGAAACTATGAATCCTGAATCGCGCAGTAGAAGTTTTCGCGCCGATAATCATATATATAACATCCCAACATCAACTATTGGACAGTGGCCCGCCAGGTATGATCACCTCGCCTGGCCGGAGGATTCTCCCGCAGGTCTCGGCCAGACGATTTTTTTTTTCGTATTTTTGTTTGCATCAATCTAGAACGCATATGTGCATGTACGTAAAAATATAGCCAGGCACAAACAAAGCATATAGAACAAATTAAATAGATTTCTCGTGTCACGTTGTTGCTCACGCTGAACTCTGAAACTATGTAAACAATTTTCACGTTTTTTTACCCGTGCGTTTTTCTGGCTTGACAAAGATGGAATGGTTAACATCACGCTTAAAAATATAGAAGCTTAAAAGAGACGCAAACGAAATTGCGTGAATCACGTAGCATTATAGATACCTTTTTTTTTTTTTTTTTTATTGTATAGGGGGCAAACGAGCAGACGTATCACCTGATGGTAAGCGATTACCGCCGCCCATGGTCACCCGCAACACCAGAGGCGTCACAAGTGCGTTGCCGGCCTTTTAGGAAGGAGTACGCTCTTTTATTGAAGGTTTGAAGGTCGTATTGGTCCGGGAACACCGCAGGCGACAGCTCATTCCACAGTTTTGCTGGTGTATCTGTTATTTGGTGTCTATAAACTATTCTGTAGTATGAGATAATATTATTCTTATAGTTTTCTGACTATTTAGAAACCTACTTTCAAGATGTAGCACATAGACATACACATAGACCTCCTCATAGGTTATTAGTTTGATAAGCCTTATTATTAACAGTGGTGCTAGTGGCATTTCATACCTTTCCTATTATATTCTTCTATCATCAAACTCCTCAATAATCTATCGTTTATGTAAAATTCACTAAAATAACTAAATGTAATATTACAATGAATCTTTAATCAACAGACAAAATATCCTTCTATACGTAATCTTACCCCGAAATATTCGAAGGTATCCACTTAATTTGTTGACCGTCTCAGTTAATGCTGGGATATAAACATTAAATATCTGAAAGGGCACCTCATAACCCGTGAAATTAAGCACATCCAAGCTTTAATTCTTATCGCTCGTTCAGTTTTATCACTTTATGACGTGAAAGCGACTAAAGTTTATTAGCAATCGATTTTACGCGAATCATTGTCTGATTTGATTAATTCTACTTTATGAGGTGCGTAGTCCTAGCCTATAACCTTGCTTTTAGGACCTGTTTTAAGCTCACAGCTTAGGTACATATATATTCTTTATCAGCAAAATCATTTTCCATTTTCAAACAAAATTTCTCATCGACTTTTAATAGTTTTTAATACATAAAGTAAATTTCTTTTTGGGCGTTTTTTTTTCAAGTGCCCTTTTAATTGGGTTCTAATAATTAATCGCACCATCTTCTTTTTCAGGCAACGCTGGGCGCGAATGGGCAAAAATAAACATTGCTAATACAAGTACGTTTTCTTTAACATTTTCTAGATTATTACATAAACCTATATATATATATATATATATATATATATATATATATACATTCATACAGATATTAGAGATGATAAACCGAGTTTTGTATAATATGTACATACATACTCGTACACTTGTATTATTAATTAGTGTAATTTTTAGTTATCTACAAGGCCAGGTAAATCTCTATGTCGTGTCTACTAGGTAATGTGATATTATCAAT
Source organism: Spilarctia lutea (assembly GCA_916048165.1). Classification (NCBI taxonomy): domain Eukaryota; kingdom Metazoa; phylum Arthropoda; class Insecta; order Lepidoptera; family Erebidae; genus Spilarctia; species Spilarctia lutea. Next base: position 10,819,125 of record OU696478.1, on the reverse strand, counting down.
ATTATGTCCATGAAATAAGAGGTCCGCGTGAGGATAGAAGCCCGCTATGAGCGAGTTTATGACTATTTATATACATACTTTATATTTTATATATATAAATAATAGACCCCTATTTAAAACTATATTTAATTTAATAAAACCTTAGTTTTTAAATAACATTGAAAACAATCTTTAAAACGAAGCAATAAAGAAGGCTTTAAATAATCAGTTACATATACTACATATTATGTATGTTTATATAAACAAACATAATCTTCTTGTATATAACTCTAAAAACTCGAGAACGGCTGGGCCGAGTTAGCTGATTTTTATTTTGAAATTTTTGTTTTAATCTAGGGAGGGTTTTAACGTTGAAAAATTAAAAATAACTTGAAAACCCAAATGTCACGTGTACGAAGTAGCGGGTACAGGTAGTTTTATATATATAGTTATAGGCTTAGGCCTGTTATTTATAACAAATAATAATATTCTTTATTGACATAAATACCGCGAACCAATCTTACAGTGACAGTAGCGTTACAACAGTTTGTAAACATGACATATTTTAAATATATTTCTATATATATGCATATATAGGCTAAACAGTAAACAGCAAACAAAACTAAATCACCGTATACGGTGTATGCCGCCCTGTGTGTGGCCGCTGATGGACGGGACGGGTTTTCCACTCCGTCCGCTTCAGAGGACGGCCGCGAGGAGGCGACGTACGCGTGTGCCGTGCGTCGCCTAAATTAAGCGTTTTACCAGCAGACGATGCCCGCTTCAGTGCGGGCATGTGCTGAGAGGGGTCCGGTTCTGTTAATAATAGCAGTTTCCGGACCCCTCCCTTCTCAGGCGCAGAGTGGCACACCGTGTGGTTTTAGTCGGTCCGATTCCGACACACCACCCCGTCGCAAACCTCGTTGGTGAGTCGCCCGTGGGATGGATGGACGTGGGGGTTTCCATGGAAAAAAAGAAAAAAATAAGGGCTGGCTGTTGTAGCGAACCATGAAAAAGGCTCATGTAAATCGATGGTTCTTGGTTGGGACCATTAATAATTTTAAAGAACAACTTTGTTTTATAGTTATATTTTTTTTTACTTATGTAGTTATAATATAATTTTCTGACTCGAGTTAAATATAATTCACGCCTTTTTTCAGAGAGGTAGGTAGGAACAATTCATCTCTACTTACTAAGGTCCTGACATACCTCTTTCACTTCTGCGCGATGTGCTAAATTATTGTAAAATAAAACCATTAAAAAGATTTGAACTGAAACCTATTTAAGCGATAACAATAAATTTTAAAATAATACATTTATACACAGCATAAATTTAGTTACTATCATAAGATGCAAATAACATTTCACTAGGGAGGAGAAGAAGAGGTGTAAATACAACAATAGTTTAGTTCATTTTGTAAAAACATTTAATCGCCATCACTCAGGCCCTATACCCCAGATGATCCACAAACGAAATCCTTTTTGGAAACAGATCCATTTGCTGAAAACCCCTTCCATTACTGTGATTTATTCAATTATTCAACAACAAATGAATTACTGTGTTTTTTTGCTGCGTAAAAGCTTCGTTGAAAGAATGATTATTTCGGAACACATTCAAGGTAAATATTCACTAGGAGCGCCAATGACAATTACTGGATATCAATTGGTCTTGTTTTTTTAATTTAAAGATACAATGATATAATGATTTTATCTTTAGTCCTGGACCACTGCTGTAGAACAGTCGAACAGTCAAGGTCAGTCGGGTCACTTTGGTGGTCGTATCCATATAGTTAGGTGTACGAGTTTCACGAAGAAAAAAGATAGGCCCTTTCATTCCATGGCACGCGTTCTGACTCACTTGCCGGTTTGGTCTCAAATGAAGTATTGAGGAGTGATTCTCTACAGAAAATGTCCTGTGCACAGACACCTACGACAGCTTGCTATGGTGCTGGTTGCTACTTCTTCCCTCGGGTGACTTTTGGCAAATTTTCGTAATATTCACAAAAGTAGATCCACATGTATTTTTTAATTAAATTCGGAAACAACTGCTCTAAGAAAGAGAAGTTTAAAAATTAATATATACACACAACGCTAACATATGATACAGGTACTATTAACATTAACTTATAGGTGTTTTGTATTCATTCTTTGTTCCACTTTAGTGAGCAAGCAGTTTTTAACAAAATATAAGTGAAGTTGAGGAGATCAAAGGTTCAATGGAAATTTTCTTTTAATTCAAGGTTGAAAGTTGTGTAGTAACCACAAGATATCTATTAACATATCTATAAGAGACCATGAAAAAGGCATTCAAGGTTTTGTTTATGAGATTGGGGCAAACGAGCAGACTCGTTACAAGGTAGTTTAGTTTTATTCTGTGGATGATTTCTTACCACTAGCGTCACCATATTTTTATGTAAAACAATACAAAGTAAACCATATATTATATGCAGTCAGATTTACTCGTAGCATCAATATATATATATAATATTGTATTTGTATAATATATAATATTTAGACATCTAACACACAACCCTATCTAGTCTCAAGTTAAGCAGACTTTGTGTTACGAGTACTAGACAACTGATATAAATACATATATATCTTGTTTTTGTAAATATATACGTATAATACATAGAAAAACCCTACCTCAGAAACAAATACTTGCAGATCTTACAAACATTTCATCCTTCCCGAGCATCAAACGCGAGACCTCAAGCACAGTAGTCACATACGCTACCACTGCGCCACCGAGGCCAATGTAGCGTTTACAACTACTCCTATATAGCTTAGTGAGTGTACGATTTATATTAATATCGAAAAATAAATTATTCTTAATAGTTAATATACGCTGTAGAGCTAGTTAATATTTCTAGAAAGAGTTGTATCAAAAATAAAAATATATATAAAAAGAGCTAACTTTGGTGAGAATAACGTAAAACATTTTACTTGTTATTCTCATCAAGGTTAATACATAGGCTTAACATAAATATAAGTAAGGTGTTTACTGACAACTGTTTACATTAGTCGGTTGAATAAGACTCCTTTCAGAGTTTACACAAGTATTTATTGTTGAGCGTAGGAGTTGTTGAGTATTTGTGCATGTAGGTGTGTTTGTAGTCGTTGATGTACGTTTTATAACCGCCTACGCTGTGCTGGAGACGCCACGCAAGTGTCAACAGGGGGACCAGGTAACTTGTCACCTTTCCAGCTAACTCCTGCTAACTAGTGATGATGAATGATGGGTGAAACCATGGTATAACAATATACTTCACCAGGTACACCATGCCGAGACACAGTGATCACATGGGTTACACTTGCTTACGTCATTACCGCTATCGCTGGTTCTCAAACTTTACACTATGGGGGAAATTTATAAACAGCTTAATTTAGTCAATAACTATAAATTGTCACTAACAAAAGTATTTGTATTAATTGTATATTACGTTATACTATGTTACTTTATTAATTATTATTGTTTTAGATATAAATATACTGCTTTTTGTTTTACCAACCTTTGCAAGCCTTGCACGGCAGCACATAGTAGATACTAATTGATTCTAGGAATTATTAAAGTAACAGTTGTAAAATAAACAAAATCTTAACACAAAAAACGACTTTAAACAAAATATTCAAAATGAAACCCTCAGATCAAATAAAAAAAGGTAGAACGCACGGCCTTTGTCCTTACTGAAGCCAAAAAGCTTTCAAGTAAACACACGCGTTATTGCACATACATGTAACAAACTACGCTACTTTTCGTTAGTAAACTTACTGCACGACAACTTGTACGATATAAGTTGTCGTGCAGTAAGTTTACTTACAAAATGCCTAAAATGGTTCACAGACGTCGCTATGTATTATTCCTAAAGGTTGTGTGGTATTGAATTGAGGAAACGAAAAAAATCTTATTGTACCGCCTTTTATACTTCTGCCCATTCAGAAACGAAATTTAGCGCTAGTGTGTGCTTTGGATTCGTTATTACCGAATAATTTAAGTAATAGCGAAGATCTCAGTGATGTACATTCGGTTCTATAGTGTGCGGCTATTGCAATTTGTCGAGTAGCTTGTGTTAAATTTGTAGAATAAAAAACTACTACTCGACCAAAACCACTGTGCCAGCTTGGCAGTGTAGGGTTGAATGTCATATCGCTGAGACCAGGACACTCGATCGGGTAATATGCAACCGCAAGTAATGTGCTGTGTGAAACGGGCATTCTTGGGAACTACTATTTGTTCTCAACAGTATATATCATGTGTCACAGAGCGCATAGACTTTCTGAAGAAAAAGTTTATGCGTGAGCGAATAGAATAAGGTGGTTTAGAAAATGAATAGATCAGTATAATCAGAATCGCATGTTCCAAGGAAATAATACTCGTAAGAGGGTGTACCGGAAATGGGAGAATCCGAGTTCGTGATTTAGTGACGTGAAAGATGAAAATGCCAAAAATTCATTTTGGCATAACATTTGGTAAGTGCCTGTCACTCTTACAAAAGGTGATTGTTGTCGAGATGTCGACAGCTCGTGTGAGTCTTTAACACCTATGAGACCTTCAATAAGGAAGATGTAAGTTGTGCGGTCCGTTCATTATCGAATTGAAAAGAACCAGTTCTAAATGGACTGCACAACTTTTGGTTGAAGTGGTTCGGAAGCTCACACGCGTGTGCTGTCTGAATCCAATGCTGCCTGGAAATGAGATGCCAAATCTCATTTCCAGACACCATTGGATTCGGGTTTATTACCACAATTTTTAACTACTGTCATAACCCGCTTACTTTTTAAATCTGGTAGTGTCAAAAATGTTAGGCCTATTACTTGTTTACCAAACATGTATAAACTTCTAACATCTATTCTGATACTCAAAATTACTAATCATATTAATCACAATTCGATTATTTTTGTTTCTTAGAATTCATGTAGAAGTGCTGTGCGAATGTGCTCTTTAGTGCCAATGGTGCCAACCATTGGCACTAAAGAGCACCTTATCATTACATAACCATTAGCCAGCAGGTACGTCATAATCATAAGAGCCTGGTGACATGCTGGATAGCATGGCAATATAGTTGCAGTGGATACCGGACTCGCTTTGCTCGCTCTGGCTAAATAAAATTGGCGTAAACCTGTGGTACTTAGTACTAATGATCATATAGAGGTAAAAAGGGATTTCCTAGTCGGTTTTATCGGGCACTAAATGAGCCTGAAATAGACTTCAAAGCGTCTACATCTTGCCTACAGTATGGTAATCTCTTTGGAGAAACCGAAGGTTTTGTTTGTACGATTATGTACGAAATTATTGACTGCCTCTGTGGCGCTGTGGTAGCATATGCAACTGCTGTTCTTGAGGTCTCGGGTTCGATTCCCGGGTCGGACCAAATGTTTGTATGATCTACAAATATTTATTTCGAAGTTTGGGTGTTTTCTATGTATAATAAGTATGTATTTAAAAAAAAAGTATATATGTATTCATATCAGTTAGCTGCTGCTGTGATTCGTGCTTAGCTTGGGATTAGATGGCGTTCTGTATAAAATATCTAAAATATTTATTTATTATTATCATGACGAATAACTATCAGAAATATATCTGGAAAAATGGCACGGTTGATATGTCGGGAATGTCACCGTCCTGGAGAATCTATCAGGTTAATTATTTTGGTTATTCTCGTCTTACTAATGGCAAGTATTTGCATATTACACACAACTAAGTAGCCAGGAACTTAAATCAGAAACTTGCCCTTAAATATCGTCTTGTTAACTCAGGGGTGTAATACTGCAGGTATGTGCCCAACCCAGTTCTCGAGAATGGTCGCGCTACATTATATTGGGATCGATCTGTTATCATGGACCGGACTATTGTTGCCAATAAGCCTGATAATGTATTGATAGATCGATTGGAGCTCCGCGCAATGATTGTAGACACCGCCGTTCCTCATGACGAGAATCTCGTGAAAGTTGAAAAAGAAAAAGAAATAAAATATTTGGATTTATCTCACGAGATTGTCGATATCTGGAATGTTGATTGGGTGATCCTTGATCTGATAGTCATATCTGATTAATGATAGTCATATTTGATTCATGATCAATCAACATTCACGGCTCACGGATTTATTGCCAAAAGCCTCGGCCAACACATAAAGGGGCTCACGTTAAATGGCTAGATTGAGGCCTTGATACGGCCTTGTTCTTTTTTATTTGTTAATTTAAAAATGTAAATAAAGTGTAATAATTAATAATCATAAAAAAGTTTATTTTATTTTCACAAAAAAGAAATGGTTCCAAAAACAGTTACTGAAATCAAAAATAGTTAGAATGTAAAAGAAGTTTATTTACAGCTTTTCCCTTTCGATCCCAATGCACTTCTGTATTCGGTTGAACTAGATTTTAAAACATTTAAAAATCGTCTCTTGCGTGGAGGTCGAAAAATAACTGCCGAAATTCTACGGCTTTTTTTTACTGTGGGAAATAAAAAAAATCGCATGCAGCTAAATCTGGGCTGTACGGAGGATGGGGTAAAATTTGTGCCCCCGAAGATGTCAAATAGTCCATAGCTATTCTACCAGCTGTGTAAGCGGGTGCGTTATCTTGGTGTAAAAGAATGCCACGGACGCCGCTCTTTAGGCGCTCGCTATTTGACTCCGTGAAAGTACAAAATTTGTACAAAATTCTAGCTGCTTGAGTTAATTTGTACTTTTGAAATTTTATTTTATTTCAAATATTTTTACAGGTATTTACAGTTTCTTACTTTATTATGTTTTAAAAACTTTTAATCTTTATGCATTTTGCGCCATAACAATTTATTTAGCTATTTAATAAGATACTGTTTTATCCTACTATTTATGTTACAACATTATTTTAATAAAATGTAACAAAGTGAGTTGTAAAAGTTCATCATAAAACAGAATATACCGTTTTAATTATATTTACCTACTTTGATAATAAAGTACGGCGCTTTAGCACTAAAAGTGTTATTTTATAGTGAGATGTGCTCTCTTTCAGCTCTTTTGTTTACATTTATGATTATTACTCTGTAACTTTTGTATAAAATAAAACGAAAATAATAGGCAGAGTTTTAAAAAATGTCTATAACTATAAGCCTTAGTGTTAGTTCACTACTACTTTAACTAGTTTAAATACGAGTATTACCTCAGTTTTAAAATAAATATTTTTTATTGTTACATAGAAAACCCATTATTGCCATCTGATAAACTACCAATCAACTAAAAATCATTGATACCATTTCAATGTTAAATTTATGTGTTTTTGCAGAAAAATCAAAAAGCCTCCTGAAAAGTTTCACTATACTGCCATTATACTGTGGCTAGAAATACATTTTTTTGGTTTGAAACGTTGGCTAAGTTTCTCATGGCTTCACTATAACAATACGTGTTTTTAAATATTATTATAATCACATAATTAATATTACTCTAAAACTTACACGGCTATATCAACTATAAAAATATCTATATGACTAGTTTGCGTCTTATATTGCCCGTAGCATAATGAAAATTTCCCCCGTTTTTTAAACATTCTTCATTGGTGCTCCGCTCTTATTCGTAGTAGCGTGATGATATAGCCTTCCTCGATAAATGGACTATACAATACTGAAAGAATTTTACAAATCGGACCAGCAGTTCCTGAGATTAGCGCGTTCAAACAAACAAACAAGCAAACTCTTCAGCTTTATTATTAGTATAGATTAAAAAAATATACCTCAAACCAACTAAAATAAAAAAAAAACTTTTAAAGTTATTTTTTGACATAACTTTTTTTTTCAAGATACTTAAGTTTTAAATTATATTTAAGAGTAGAAAAGAATCTTCAGACAAGCGCTTATACTTACTGAAAGCAAAATTGAAGTACTCATTATGATAGTTATAGAGCAGCTACTGCAGACTGCACGGCTGGCCGAGTGGTGTCAGCGGTCGCCATGCCGCTTGCTACTGCGCCAAGTGTCGTGGGTTCAAATCCCACGCGGTACCTACAACACTTTGTGTGATCCACGAATTGTTGTCCCGAGTCTGGATGTTCTTTGTGTCCGTTTCATGTATGTTTGTAAAGTCCCCCACGACACAGGATGTTCATTCCTAATGTGGGAGTTGTCTTTTAAAAAAAAAAAAAGCTACAAGATACAAATTAAGAACGATGTTGAGAAATAATAAGCCTATGCGGGCACAATAAGCTCATTGGATGAACCAAATATAAAATGTACTTATGTATTACATACAAAATATTCCTTTCATAACTGTAAGTATGTCCTCACAGCCTCCACCACCGGACGCAGGAGAGCATCTCTTTTTAGAACTAGACCTCAATCACGAAAAAGTTTTACTGGGTGTATACTATTCACCATCATTACGCATCAATTACTTTACTTCCTTTGAAAATTTACTTGAAAAATTATCTCCCTCTTATGGCCACACTATAATAATGGGCGACTTCAACACCTGCCTATTGAAAAATGACTATCGCTCTTCTTCACTGCGCATTTTAGTAAACTCTAATAACCTATCACTTTTAACACTTGATGCTACCCATCACTTTCCTAACTGCACTCCATCTCTTCTTGACCTTATTCTTGTCTCTTCTACTAGTCATGTTATCAGCCATGGCCAGTATCCAGCTGATGCATTTTCTTATCATGACTTGATATTTCTGTCGTATGCTATCCGTCCTCCCAAGGCAAAGCCGAGAATTCTTGTGCAACGTAATTTCGGTAGAATGAATCTTCCTGATCTGAAAGAGGATGCACATAACATCGACTGGACTGATTTGTTAGATTCGCAGTGTGTAAATGAAAAAGTTGAAATGTTTACCGAAAATTTAATCCAATTGTATAATGTTCACGCACCCTTGCGATCCATTAAAATTAAACATTTACCGGCTCCATGGCTTACTGAGGAAATACGTCAGGCTATGTCCAAGAAATGTTTCGCAAAAAGCAAATACAAGCGTCGACCAACGGATGCTAACTTGGAAAAATATGTGTGCCTGAGAAATATCTGCAATAAGATGTGTAGAAATGCACAACGCCAACATATCCACTCTTCCGTAGAAAACGGAGATCCAGCAAAAGTCTGGAAATTTCTACGAACGTTGGGAGTCGGGAGGTCTCGTCAAGACTCTATTTCTAAAAATTTAAATATTGATTCTCTTAATAAACATTTTTCTACCTCGTCTGACATTGAAGTCAATATTAAAGCTAATACTATCCAATACATTTCTTCTATTTCAACTCCCAACTATTCACCTTTCGTCTTTGATCAATTGCTTGCTTGTGATGTTAGGAAGACCATTCTGGCAATTTCATCGAATGCTGTAGGAAGTGATTGTATCAGCCGCAATATGATTTTACCTATCCTTGACGAAGTGCTTCCCATCTTGTGCAATATCCTAAATCACTCCGTGTCAAGTGGTGTTTTTCCATCTGCATGGAAAGATGCTCAAATAATCCCTCTACCTAAGAAAGTTAAACCCTCCTCATTCTCTGACTATCGACCCATATCCATTTTACCTTTCCTGTCTAAAGTGCTTGAACGCCTGATCCACACCCAACTGAGTTATTTCCTTTCAAAAAATTCTTTACTGAACCCCATCCAATCCGGTTTCCGTCCTAGTCACAGCACGACTTCTGCGCTGATACACATCACTGACAGCATCAGGCTAGGCATGGATAGTGGAATGGTGACAGTACTCACCTTACTAGATTTTAGCAACGCCTTTAATACCGTTGATTTTGACATCCTGCTTGCTATATTACGGTCTCTTAACATATCTCCAAGGACAATTGATTGGTTTCATAGTTACCTGTCTGGTCGCCGGCAACGTATTTGCATTGAAGACTCGATGTCATCCTGGTGCAATATTACTGTTGGTGTACCACAGGGTGGCGTTCTATCTCCGTTACTCTTCGCTGTTTTTATAAACTCAATCTCAAACCAATTAAGTTCGTCCTACCATCTTTATGCAGATGATTTACAAATCTATACACACGCTTCGATTAACTTGTTACCGGAAGCATTCAACACAATCAATGCTGACCTATTACGTATTGGAGAATGGAGTCATAACTATGGACTAAAAGTTAATCCTGCGAAGACGCAGGTATGTGTCATTGGCAGTCCCGGGATGATCTCAAGAATTAACTGGACACAACTGCCCCAAATTCATTTTAATGGAACCGCCCTTGAGATCAGTACTACAGTTAAAAATCTGGGGATCTACATAGATAATACGCTTTCTTGGACTACGCATCTACAGGAAATCAGTCGGAAGATATTTGCTTCTGCCGGGTCTTTGCGAAGACTGCGTAACTTTCTACCGATTGCAACTAGGGCTGCACTTGCACAAGCACTTCTCCTCCCAATTCTCGACTATGCCGATGTCAGCTATCTGAATATCACTGAAGCACAACTTGATAGGCTTGAGCGACTACAAAATCTTTGTATACGATTTATATTTGGACTACGAAAATATGATCACGTCTCTGAATTCCGTCAAATGCTCAAGTGGCTTCCGATTCGCTCTCGCCGGAATACTCATACCCTTGTTTTCCTTTACAATATCTTGTTTAATCCTAAAGCCCCCGTTTACCTCAAAGAACGATTCAAGTTCCTTAATGACACACATGAAAAATGTCTGAGGTCGTCTGAGGATTAGAGACTGGAGATGCCTCTGCATTCCACAAAATACTATGGCCAGTCCTTTACTGTTGAAGCTGTACGTCTGTGGAATGCATTGCCTATAAATATCAGGAAAGCGACAACTGCAAATAGTTTTAAGACAATGGTTCAAGAATTTTATAGGTTTTAACTGATTCAGTCATGAATGAGGGTATGATATGAAGTTTTACATATATGATATAAGTAAGTAATTAGGGTGATTAGTGTGCTTATGTATGTGTTTGTGTATATATGTATGTGTGTGTATGTATGTATATGTATATATATATATGTATGTATGTTTATATATATGTATGTGTGTGTGTAAGTGGAGTTAGATACGTATTTACCCGATAATATTCATAACTTAAATATTTATTTTGTTTTCATTAATTTTGTTTTTTTTTTTCTTTCTTTTTAATAATTGCACCGTCAACTGCTACTGTCTCTCCGATACTTTTAATCCATCCTAAGGTTGCCTGGAAGAGATTGCTTTTGGCAATAAGGCCGCCCTTTGTACATTACTATAAATATTACTCATCTCTGTACTATCTTATGAATTTGTTAAACGGTGTACAAATAAAGAGTTTTCTATTCTATTCTATTCTATTCTACTACACAAAAATAGTATTTAAGTAGGTTTGTGAGCACACGAACCATCACGAAACAAACTTTAGGTTAGTTTAAGTAGTTAAAGAATGTGAATATCTAGACTTACTAAACATTTTTTGTTAATTAATTGTAGCATAACTATAAATAAATTCATACATGTAGGACTGTACGTATTGACTACTTACTAACTGACTGTCCTTTTTGAAAGAGAGCGAAGCCATGGATAAAAGCTAGTTTGTAATAGAACGATTAATGAAATTTACAAAAATACAGCTACATTTGTAAGTCTGGGTTTTATACATTCATAAAACCCTTGTTGCCATAGCTACGCTAACTTCGTTTCCTCATTCAGTCCAGAGAGTGACACATCACATGAGCGGACAAAAGCCAACATTTTTTTCATTCGTCCGGTTTTAATTGACAATACGACGGTTAAGTCACAAAGATAAATGAAGCTCAAATGAAACTAAGCCTTTTTACTTTTATTTCGAGATAAAATATACTTTATTCAATAAATAATAAGGTGTACTTTCAGTTTTTAGGGAAATCACGTGGCTATTAAACTCGGTTCTGGCTGTGACGCAAACATGTATTTGGTGTGGCCCTCTTATTGTGCTCTCCTGTGAATCGTATGTTAGTCATTCATGACGTCACAGGAAAGTACACTAAAATTAGGGTATTTACTTGACTTAATTGAGATATATTTTTTAAACTGTGTGAATTGTAGCCTATGTGTTATTCTGAAGTAAAAGCTTTATTATTGTAATTTTTAATCAAAATCCATTCAATAGTTTTTGCCTGAAATAGCAACAATCATACTCACTAACTTTCGCGTTTATATTATTAGTAAGATCATGCTTGGGTTTAATTTCATAGACCAACAACAGAACATTTTCACACAAAAATAATTTCACCAAATAATTAAGATGATTGCGAACATACAGTAAAAAATTCAGATATAATTAATCAATTAGAAATATACGTATAATATGTTTATGTATGTATATAGGTAGTATCAAAGATTTGTGGGTGAGGTACGGCATGTTAAACCGACGCGGCTACAGTTCTCGTTACCATGAGAACATCTTTGACAGTCGTCATTATGGGTAGGTGAGGGTAGTTTAAGCACTAAAAAGTCCAACAACAGTCTTTTTACAGTACTATGAATTCACTCAGTACTTGGGTTGTGGAGGTCTGATAGCAGTGCCTTCACGTATAAAATTGAAGTTCAACCGTATCGTAATAGACTTGTGGCGACTTCCACATATAACAACAATAACCTACTGCAGTACCATCTGCCGAAGATACACTGAACTACGAAGTAATGCACTACACGGAGTAGCTACCAATCCTGAATCGTTCAATTGAAGTTCTCACGCCGATTATCATATATACAACATCCCAACATTAACTGTTGGGCAGTGGCCTGCCAGGCATGATCACCTCGCCTGAACGGATGATCCTCCCTTTGTGTTGGGTGGAACATGATACCCGTTCCTCCACAGACTTAAAGCCAACTTGAACCTAGTTTGAGAAAAGGTCGGTGAAAGAAAAAGTATTGATTACTAAACCCCCTAATTTCTTAGTATTTACAAATACATCAACGTAGAATTTGGATATTCAAAAGCTGTATGTTTGGATATATTATTCTCTTTTTAATCTTAGAGGCTTACAATAAATAAAGGATATTGACGTAAAGTATAACGAAAGGGTACCCTTGTCGCTCGTGTCAATTATAATGTTAAGCCCGACACGTGTTCCAGTCGCGTGACCAGAACATCGTAGTTTATTCAGTTCAATAGAGTTTTAGTGAGGCGAGGCAAAATATTTTTGTTAGTCCACAAAGAGCCTTAATGAGTTTTTTACTAACAAGACATGGATTTCATGTCAGCATTATATTTAATGGCTATGTAATTACCACAACCCTATTAAAGTGTGTTAGCAATTGGGTTAAGTTTTTACAAACTTTAAGTTTTATTTTGTTAAATGTTTAGGTGGGGTCAGTAAATATTTGCCAAATTGAGTTTAGTCTTAGTCACAAAACTAAAGAATTAGATAGATTAGATAGTGAGATTTTGACTCGCCAATTGAGGATCTCACGTAATGTATTCACCTAACATCGTGATACTACCACGTATTCTTAAGAAAAGGAAACAACTATATGATGCCTATAAAGTTTCTTTTTACCCGACTACCGGGATGCCAAAAAGAAGGGTAATAGATTTGGCAGTCTATGTATGTTTCTAAAACTACTGAACCGATTTGAATTAATAAGGTGTGATTCGTTTTGTAATTAATAAAAAGCCCGGGTGATGTAGGTTTAATTAATCTTATCGAAAGTATATATGTAACGGTGTTATAGTTTCTTGGTATAGTTACTCTTCCTTGTTTATTTTTACAGAACCCTGAAGTGATTGAATATGTTCTTACAGTTAATTTAATGACTGAAATTATTCAAAAATCAAGTCTGGTCATACAAGGAAACTCACTTAATATAGTTTAAAATAATATATACCTTACCCCTCTACTGAAGAGGACCTCCTTTTGTCGTATTTATGTCTCTGAGTTATAAGTTCTACTCAAGCGACTTCTGGAAACCACACTTGCTTTGCGAGACCAACATAAAGTTGACCGAGGCATCCCAAAGGAATCCACTGTATTTACTGACTACAGACAGGTAGGATACGTTTTACTAGATATGTACATATTTAACATCAGTCGCGCATAGCATAGTGAATTGTTTTTGATATAAATGAAATAACTAAGTGACCCGCACAACCTCCGCTGCATCTCCTATTGCCCCTTACGTGATGTTGTAAAGGGTAAACAATATTTACCATGAAAAGGCTATAGGAAGCCAACCTTAACATACAGACATATGCTGCTAGAACTTTTTTAGAACTTTAAGGGAAATAATAATTCATACATTATTTTTGCAACACTTGAACTATTTATACTCCGCTCCTTTTGGTTGTAGTTTGATGGTATGTATAACTTATAGCCTTGCCCGAAACATAGACTGTCTAACATTGCAAGATTTTTTCACATTGGACAAGAAGTTTCTGAGATTCAACCAAACAAACAATCGAACAAACTTTTTAGCCATGAAATATTGTACAGATGTAAAGAGACATGGGATAGTTATAAAAAATACAATTACTCTTAGTTTTATTACTAGGCAATTAAAACAATGAAGATGTTTACTACATTTAGATATAAGTGTGAAAAATTTCCTCTGCATAATCTGCTGGAACTGTTCTTACAAGACTGGCATCATTGCCACATATAACGACAATGATAATTATTCTTTGCGCCACAAAAATGATCTTTCTAGTCATGAGACACGGTTACAGTAGCTTTAGTCAGTTGTTTAAATATAGTCCGAGCACTCGAACCCTCATGACATGGTTAAAAAATGAAATTATAAATACTTAAATATAATTAGGGCTTAAATAGATATTTTGAACTATTATATTAAAACATCAAACGATTTTATTCAAATTCTCCCAAATAGAAATCAATATCCCAAAGAAGGCAATTGAGGACACATTTTGAAAGAAATTAATGATTAAAATGAAGATTTCATTACAAGGCTTCGTTAATTTACATTGCCATAAAAGTAGACTAAGTTCACTATATTCTGCCAGTGTCGTATATATTTTTAAATATTAGTACAAACTTTTATCATTCATCAGTTTAGTTTGCAAATTGAAATTTATTTCTGAAGATGAGTTTTGCTTATTTTAAGATGAAATTTCAAATGTTCAATTAAACTGGTTTGGCAATTATTAACAGCCGTTACTGTTGGGACCTACGTAGTACAAATGAAAATCAAAGTCTAGGCAGCCAAATTCATAAAAGATATAGTTTGAGTATATAAATCGTTGAAAATAGTAATTGTATAATATTTATACAGATACAAATAACGTTAATACTGTATATTCTGAACATATTAATATTTTAAAAAAAATTAATAATATTAAATAAATATTCCGGACATCTAACACACAACGCCATCTAGTCCCAAGCTAATTAGAGCTTGTGTTATGGGTACTAGACAACTTATATAAAAAACATATATACTGTTTTTTTTTGTAAATACATACATATTATACATAGAAAACACCCACACCCCGAAACAAATATTTGTAGATCATACAAACATTTGGTTCGACCCAGGATTTGAACCCGAGACCTCAAGCACAGCAGTTGCATACGCTATCACTGCGCCACAGAGGCAGTCATGTAAATGTTAATGATCATTTAATTGCTACGTAACTCAATTTACTTAGGGTCCATCAACTTCCATACGAGAAACATACTTCACTGCGTTTCGATACTTTATTGTAAAGCACAAATGAATATGTGATATAAAATTCTATATGTCAATATTATGTCCAATTGCAATGGCTGTTAATGTTCTTTCGTTAATTCTTGAAGCAACCGACTTCTTCTTTTTTTGTTAAAATTTGTGATTATGTTATTAATTTATGTAATAGTAAATTCATGTTAATTGGTTATACTTGGTGTAGGATTTATTAGTACAGTAGCAGATATATATTATTTAAATAACAATGATTTAACACGATAAACTTTATCTTTGCACATACCGCATCTTATTTCTACATCATCTGAAGGTCGACTGGGAGAAAATGCCTCATGGCATTAAGTCCACTTTTAGTACAATAAGCGCAACAGGTTTAAATAAATATTTTTTTTTTTTCATAAAGGGCCAAACATAAAACTGAATCAAAATCAATATTTTTCGTAAGTAACTATGATACCAGACGGATACTAGATACATACATATGTCGAGTTGTTAGGGTTGTTGATTAAGAGTCTGTAACTCAGATAATAATGAGAGAGACACAATATTCATAACATAACCTCAACTAGGACCCACAAAGCGATCATGTCGAAACTCAAACAAAATTAGCAAAATTAAATTTTCAAAAAGTCGGATCTCGTAATCAACTCGGGACCAGATGTGGGGGCTGGAAGCTAAGGGTGTGCCCCCGACCCCAGTTTTCAGACACACAACTGAATTATGTAAAACTTTTAATTGTCCTCTCGCCTCACCTTCGTTAAAATTCGACGTGTTTTGTTTGAACACAACAACTTAGCTGTTTGAATTATTGCTTTGTTTTGAGATGTAAAATATCTAATTTAGCAGGTGAAACCTGTAGCCCGAGTTATTAGACTTGACGGAAAAGATGTTCACCAGCGAGTCTGTTTAAATAAAGTATTTCGCTACTCTTACAGTGAAAAGTCGGTGCAAATGACCTTCTTCGTACTTTAGACTGTCTGCATCTATCTTTTGTTAGAATATTTTAAGAACACCATTCTCTCGGTTAAAGCAAAATAAAAACAGGTAACAATAACAAACATTTCATACAATAAATTTGGGTTTTAAACACTTCATAAAATTTAAATAAAAGATGTAAATATAATATAGATATAGCAAATTACAATACTGTTAGAATGAGTACAAAAATGTAATAATTACGTATTGTTATATAATAGACACAAAACTATTCAATGAAATTAATTGTTTAGTGGTCTAAGGCGTTCAACGAATATCTGTGAAAGTTAAATATTTTTGCGACTGAGCAGTTCGTGAAGGAATCCGAGCATTATGTCACTTTTCATATCTTATAAAAGGTAACTTTTTCCACTTAGAACTCCCGCCGCTTTCCCATTAAATTCGACTTTGCATGGAGATACGGTTTGATGGTTTTATGAAGGGCGCGATAAAGGCAACTTATGATTATTTCTTACCTTACGTCACTCACGAATATTTTAGCGAGTCCCCTTGATAGCACGCAATAAGCTCTTTGTAATTTTTATTAGTGCCCAAATTATTTTGTTTATTTCCAAAATTGCTTTGCTTTGTGTTGAACGAAATCTAGTATGTTTATAAAGAAATAAATCAAATGTGAAACATACAAAATCAAGTAAAAAGAAAATAACGTAATTGTGATATTGAGATTATTCTTGTAATTGTTAGTATATTTCGACTTACCGTGAAACTGTACGGTTAGCCTAATGGCTTAAGTAGTCGCCACACCGCATTCTATTGAGCCGAGTATTGTGGATTCAAGTCCTACATGGGACAACACTTTGTGTGATCCACAAACTGTTGTCCTGAGTCTGGGTGTTCTTTGTGCTTGTTTCATGTATGTTTGTAAAGTCCCCCGCGACACAGGGTATGTTTTTCTAATGCGGCAGTTATCTTTAAAGGAAAAGAAGAAAAACTGTAATGAATGTTTGAATTCTTTTCACGGACAAACGGACAGGAAAGATATTCGATTTCTTCTTCTCTTATTTTCGCCTGCAGCTCCTGCTAGCCGTCTTACGCAAATTATCACCACACCTGGCCTGTGGACGTCCTACACTAAACGTCCTACACGTTTGCCGAGACACAGTCTCCACTAAAGAACCTCTTTACCCTAACGGTTATCGGTTCTACGGCAAATATGGCCAGCTGACTGTTACTTTAGTTTGAAAATCCTATAGGCTATTTCAATAACCCAGGTTTTTTGCCGGATCACTTCATTTCTGATAACTTATAAAAACGCCAAACATAGCCCTCTCCATAGTACATGTATACTCAACTCTAAAATACCACAGAATTTTAAATATCATCATCCGAAGCATCAAAATAATTTGTTTCTTCAAAGCCTCGAGCTTTAGACGAGATCAGCCAATCTCTAATTAGCTTGGAAGTAACGAAGAACCTTACAACGTAACACTCTTGGATGTCAACTTCCAAAAGCGTTAATAAATAATATCAAATACGATAGATGGAGCCTTTTGTTCGAGCTCCGACTCTTTGTAGTCTACAAAGTTTGTATAAAGTTCGAAACCTTTGTGGGCGTCTCATATTACTCCTACATTATTATGAAATGATTTGAGAAGTTAAATTTTCCATTTGTTTAATGGATACATAGCTATTTCAATCGTAACTAATCAAGTGTACTTACTTTTAACATAAGGGAAGAGTTTCAAGTGAAGTAACGGACCGTATAATTAATGATGTAAATGTTAAAACAGAGTTGTTAAGTGGAGTTTTTAAAAATGGCGAAACAAACGTTGTGTATCGCTCGTTTGGTGATTTCGTGGAAGTCACTGACAGCTGTACTTACGTTAGAGTCTAATTTGATTAACTGTGTGTATGTAATTGATTCAAAGGTGGGTATGTAACTAGTTGTCATGTTGAAACTACCGTGTCACTGGCAAACTAGTATTACTGGACCAATGATAATACAAAATAGTTCCTAAGACCTCGTGGCGGTAATTTACTAACAAGAGAGTTAAAAAAATACAAGTTCGTATATCATATGTTTTCTTAATAAATAATAAAAAAAGAGTATGGACAGTATGGATTAACTAATATTGGTTCTTCTAAACTTAACACTAGAGGAGTAGGAACACTATTGTACATGAATCAACATTGAAAGATAATGCAAGTCTTTCAGGAACTCAGTTTTACTTATTTTTTCATATATTTTGATGTGCCTAATGTGCCTATTGCCCACTATAAATTATACTGCTAAATAGGAAACAGAGGGTAGTGTAGGTATAATGATGATGAGTCGATGAATAGTATAGTGATTTATAATGTTTCTGGAAATACTTCGTTATAGTTTTTTAAAAATTATTAAAATGAAATTTGGAACAATCTTACTGAGTTTTAATATTCACTACCTTGGTGGCGCAGTGGTAGCGTATGTAACTGCTGTGCTTGAGATCTTGAGTTCGATTTCCGGTGTAAGATCTGCAAATATTTGTTTCGAAGTTTGGATGTTTTCTATGAATAATATGGATGTACTTACAAAAAAATAAGTATTAATATCAACCCATAATACAAGCTCTGCTTAGCTTGGGACATGATGGTGTTGTCTGTTAGTTGACCGAAATATTATAATATTAATAAAAAAATATGACCACTTAAAAGCAAACAACTGCTATTAAACAGTAGTCGATGTCCTTTCTCAGGAATCAAAGTATCTCAATACTAAATTACATTGAAATCAATGCAGTGATTTAGCTGTGACAGCGTAACAGCCAAAGGTACTTGTGAATTTATAAAATTAAGTATGAATGTTCATCATTCGAATTGGGTTGAATTGGGAATAACTGCCTTCAAGAATTGAATATTTACTGTGTAGAGCAACCAACACTGGATCACATTTTAGTATATGTTGGGAGCGCCATTTTTGACACAAATGGGCCAGTTATACTGGAGATGTACCACAGCTTCATGTAAAACCGGTGATAAGCAATATTTTATTTCATTGAATGAATGAGATTACAAAAGACCGAATTCCTCTCTCCCTTATTTGGAGATACTTAAAGGTATCAACACAACTGTATCATATCAAAATGAGTAATCCTTTTTACAACAACTCAAACGAGAAAAAAAAATTTACAACTCTAGGAAGCAGTCACGTTTAGCGTACAAGTGCACAAGCACTTGCTACAAAACGTTTATTTCTTTATAATATAATCGAAGCGTTTTGTAGCCAATGGTGAGTCATCAAACTGTTTCCTACACTACCCAAATTCCTATTTAGTTAAAGGTTATATAAATAATTGGATTATTAATTTTTTCATGTCGTCGATCATACACATGGTTTTGAAACTACAATCGAAGTAATCTATTTCTCATTACCCAAATCACAGTACTATCTATACTAATATTATAAAGCTGAAGAGTTTGTTTGTTTGTTTGAACGCGCTAATCTCTGGAACCGCTGGACCGATTTGAAAAAATATTTTAGTTTTGGATTGTCTATTTATCTCGGAAGGCTATAGGATATATATATAATCACGCTAATACTAATAGGATCGGAGCACCAATGAAGAATGTTTCCAAAACGAGGGCAAATTTTCACGCTACGGGCAATAGAAGACGCAAACGTGGTTGCGTGGGTTATAAAAAAAACAAAATAATAATAATACATGCAATTTAACGTAATATTAAAGCATATAACTAGAACAAATCATGGTATCCTTCAGTATAATACGTTTAATAAATGTGTTTTCCATATCGTAAACCTAACTAGAAATTACTTGGAGACACAAATGCTAGTGAGAATATGAATATACTCGTAGATATAATTTAACGATATTTCGATCGATCGATCGAATGGGCTGTGCACTCAATTTATGTGACACCTGTTTTGACACGTTCTAGAATGAAAAACAGTGCCTTAACTAAGATGGATTGATATGGAATATTTGAGTTTGGTTTACTTATTTAATCGATGTTCATAGTCATTTATAAGCATTATAAAAACATGGCTTTTACCATTGAGTCTTATAATAAAAAAAAGATTATTTCTGCTCTTGTAATATATGAAAAATATATTTGATACTTATATTTTTGTTGTCATTCCAAATTATCTGTAATTCGAAATATGAAAAACATTGATCCAGAAGCATAACTTATTATTAAATTGATAAATATATTATAGACACATCCTCCATATAATGAGGAGTTTCCGGTCTTTGGAATATTTTCCTCTTAACCTTCAATACAGTTTATTTATTTTATCTTTATTATTTTATATGTATATTGTGTGTTTGAAACAACAAATATACTAAAAATATTGTCATCATATCAAGAGATTAATAGCGTGTAATAAAAAAAAATCTAAAAGCAGGCACACAAAAACACAATCACTATAAAATCGACACGATAATTGCTTGAAACGAGGAAAGCCTCGCGTGAGAGGTCGCGTGTCTAACTTGATTAAATTCTACTTGAACAGTTCTGTTTGGTTATTCACAGTAGACGCAATGTGCCGATGGAAAATACAAGCTATTTTTATTTTACCCTCCTAGCGTGACTCAACTTATGCATTTGTTAAAATAAGCCCATTATTTTATTTATTTTATTTTTAGGGCAACAGCATTATTACAGTGTACTTTAAAACTAACAGAAGCAAGCATCTGAGGGGTAGTATAAGCATCTCACCACTTATAGGTAGGCACAGCATAGATGATCAAAACCATAAAGGATATTAAAAAAAAACACACAGTTACTTTAAATGACATAGTGTTACCAAATTAAAATCAGCAACTTTTATTAGTTACACATATCTCACATCTAATACGGGTTATTTTTCATTTCACGGCACATTAATAAATTAATTTTACAACTTTATGTTAATATAAATTAATTTCACATAATATATGAAAAAACAAGCTATTGTACATGAGAGACAGATAAGGCTCAGAATAGAGTTCTGTTGGCACCAGAAAATAAGATGTCACTTGTATAAATACTATTTAAGGACATCTGATTCTCTAATACAGATTTTACCTGTCAGTAGTTGTATAAAAATGTAAGAATCAACTAAGAACTATTTATATCGCGAATTTATCGACAACAGCTACTGGACAAATCGTCAGGCAACTTAGAAATGTATATCAGTAATAAATTAATAAAATAACGGTTTGTAGCTCTTTTTTTTCTTCATTTTTAATAATCGGAAATATAACTTAAATTAAACTAACTTGACTCTAGTTATTCATTAACCTTAATTGTTACAATCGGTAACGGGTTTGAATTTTTGTTAACAGCTTGTTTGGTGACATAGGCCTCTAAAGATGAGAAGTACGTAATAATAACATATTTATTAGAATACTAAGTAGTTATATGGTACTGATACAAATGTTTGTCATTATCATGTGGCTTGAACTAATAGATAAATGGATTCTTGAGGAAGGTTTACGTATATAATTTACTGAGTTTTAGTGTACAATGACTAAAATATAACGATAATTGTCGGAGATGTCGAAAAGAAACAATCATCTGAAAGTTTTTAACGAAAACGCTGACTAAACTTTTTGAGATATAACAAAACAATGCATGGTGAGATATTCTAATGGTTACGTATAAAGTGGTAAGTGCAAAGTTAATTAGTCGAATACAATATTAATCCTTATCATTTTAAACACATTAAAGTCCTTATTATTTAACTCTTTTATACCCTATGATTTTTAAATGAATTGATATCGCATAAAAATAACCGGCCCAAGAATAAAATTCAAGCGCGTTATTGCAGCGACGTTCTACTTCTTTATTTGTATTCTGATACTATTCAATGAGTTAGTAAAGAAATGGGTTTGTGGTGAATTCCACATACAGCGCAACAACAACATACTACGAGTATATCGCCATCTACCGCAGAGGAATCATCTACCGCATGCTTCAAAGAGGAAATGTCGAATTTGAAAGAAATAAAAATATTTGATAAAATATATTTTTCAGAAGGGCTTTAATATCGCGCACTAATGAGTAAGTTGGTCAAATAAAAGAATTTATTGCATTCTTTGAGGCCTCCTGAAATTCCGCCGTACAAATTGAAATTTAAAATTACGTGCCCATATTATATTTCTAAGAAAATTGAATTTATCAAAATTATGCAGCAGGACAAGAATCAACGTAGTCAATTTCAGCGAAATTTTAATTGAATGTATCGTATTAACTGGTAACAGAATTGCTGAAACTGTTTTATACCAAGTATTCCCATGTTAACCTCAGAATTACCTTTAAAATTCAAGCGGCTACAATCTTGAAAAAACCTAGTGTTTGATATAAAAAATTTAAAAGCGCAGGACCAAAATGAGAAATTGCGGGAGTAGACTTTAATACACAACGCTCTTCGATAAGCAATTGTATGTTGTATCAATTGTAACTTGCGTTTAAATTTCTTCCTATATTTTGTTATATTTGAACATGCTAAAGTTACTCTGCATGATCAAAGGCATGAGCAGAATATAAGAGTAGTGGTCACCATGCTCATTGCTGATGCGGGCAATGCATCAATACAGCATGGAGACCCACACTATGAGTTGCTTCTGCATTCTCGCCTCCAGTCTCGCACTCATCAACCACACAAGGCTACATGAATCCTGTCATTTTAGGTGGTTTTCTGTGAGAGGGTAGTACAGGCCCCTTGAACCGGCCAAGGTGGCTCTGCTACCTTGAAGCTATATACAGGGTGTCTCAAAAGAAATTTTATATTTGTTTAGCTTACTGCGTGAACGCTGCGTACTTGAGGGGTGCGGGGGTTATGTCAATTGGTAGCTTGGCTCTTGGGGATTCAGTCGCTATGGAGCGTTTCTCGGGAGCAGACCGCGCGTTGTGCGTGCGAGAGTTTTACAAGAACGGTGATTCGACAACTGTCGCGCGTAGAAAATTCTGCAGTATTCGAGGTTTTCGCCACTTAAATGATGCGCCAAGCCTTCCTCTCATTCGACATTGGGTTAAAAAGTTTGAAGAGACTGGATCAACGCTGGATAAATCAAAATCCGGGCGACCTAGGTCATCAAGAACGGTAGAAAACGTGGAGAGTGTTAATCAATCTGTACGTGACGACTCGAGCCTTTCAATTCGGAAGCGCGCGAGTGCTTTAAATGTGCATAGATCATCATTACATCGCATTATGCACAAAGATCTAAAGCTGCACCCCTACAAAATTCAATTGGTGCAAGAATTAAAGCCCCAAGATGCCGGTCAGAGGCTTAATTTCGTAAATCAGATGATTGAGCGATTTTCAACGTTTACCAACATTTTGTTTTCGGATGAAGCTCATTTTCATCTTAATGGCCACGTAAATAAGCAAAACTGCCGCTACTGGAGTTCAGCCAATCCGAAACGCAAACATCAGAAACCCCTACACTCGCCTAAAGTGACCGTATGGGCTGCCATGTCGGCGCGAGGAATTATCGGCCCTTACTTTTTTGAAGACGAAATGGGGCGTACAGTTACAGTGAATTCAGAGCGTTATGTGGAGATGTTAGACAACTTCTTGGTACCTGAACTGCAAAACTTTCCTGGCTATAACCAAAGAACATGGTTTCAACAGGACGGAGCAACTTCACACACGTCCAATATATCTCTGCCACGTGTTCGTGAAATTTTCTCAGGAAAATTGATCTCCCGGAGAGGTGACATAAATTGGCCTCCACGTAGCCCAGATTTAACCCCTATGGACTTTTTCCTATGGGGTTATCTTAAATCTAAAGTTTACGCCAATAAACCAACTTCACTGGCGCATTTGAAAGAAAATATCCGTCACGAAATGGCAGCCATCCCTCACTCCACCTGTCGAGCAGTCATAAGTAATTTTACTGTTCGATTAAATGAGTGCCAACAACGTGAGGGTTTACATTTAGACGATATTATTTTTAAGAAATGAATTCCCAAAAAGTGTATTTTAACAATAAATAAACATTTTTTCTATATACCGCTTCCTTTTTTTTTAATCAATCCACTAAATATGAAATTTCTTTTGAGACACCTTGTATATGTATACTTCTAAACTAATATATAAAACAGTATTATAAAGTGGAAAGATTTAATTTTTGGTTTGTTATGATTCAACTCAAACTACACAACAATTTAAAAAAAAATCCATAAGAAATCTACATCTTCTCAGAGTGAAATAGACTATATTATATTTTACGTACAAAACCCATGCGAAGCTGTGGCGGGTTGCTAGTTAAATTGAATTTTCAATAATTCAAAATATTAGACTAAATAAAGAAATAAGGTCTTTTTTTTTAAAGACAACTCCCACATTAGGAATAAACATCCTGTGTCGTGGGGGACTTTACTTTACAAACATACATGAAACGGACACAAAGAACATCCAGACTCGGGACAACAATTCGTGGATGACACAAAGTGTTGTACCGCGTGGGATTTGAACCCATGACACTTAGCGCAGTAGCAAGTGGCATGGCGACCGCTGAAACCACTCGGCCAACCGTGCAGTCAGTATCGTTACTCATACTAACCCTAGTTCTATATAATACTTTAGTTACTTCTCCGAATAAATACAGTTTTCAATTAAAACTATATTAATTATTTTACCTTGTATTTTTTATATTACAACCTCTCATATATTACAAAAATCAATTGTTACAACCAAAAATACGGTGCTTATTTTGCATCTTTGCTTATGTTTGTTAATCCTCCAACAAATCCGCTTACATTATAAGACCTTTGAACGTGAACGAATAAAATCCCTTTTTCATACGTAACTTGGTTTTGTCGTGGATAGCAATTGAAGACTTAAGACAAAATAACTACTAATTTACATCTAAAGCACGATCATTATAATGTTTATCTACTTGTTTTTTATGTTTGTGTCAAATAACATTTGAATAAATTTTGTGTCAACTAACATTTTAATTAACATTAAAAAAACTATAAAAGGAATCCTAACTAGATCGATTTGCTGGGCTGAAACCCCTTGCATACTACATCTCCTCTCCATTTAAGATTTGTACACCCTACTACTGCTACCCTAAATAATCTCAATTACCTTAATATCCGTACAAAGGTTGTCTGTAAGATATCGCCTTGACCGATAACACGGTCAGATTTGTATACTACAACTCCTTTTTTGTTATGTGTGTACAATAAGATAAATAAATAAAAATAAATAAATAAAATCTTCTGAAAATCGTTAGAGCCGTTTTCGAGATTCAGATTATATATACATACAAGAATTACTCATTTAAAACTGGTCAAATACAAATAGGGCTTTGTGCTCTACTTTACATCTATATGGGCGGTTTTATTAAATTTACTGTTATAAAGAGTACCTTTACATCGGTTAAAAATTAATAATAATACTTTACCAATGACTATATTCTACTGCCTATAACACTTAACAAATGTATTTATTTTATCGCTCTTTGTTTTTTAGAAATCTCTTTATTTTAGATGTCAAACTCAAACTCAAACTCAAATCATTTATTTCCATAGGCCCCAAAAGGCACTTGAACACGTCAAAAATACAAACATAAAAATATAAAACAAAACTCAAGTAATCAGTTCAGTAGTACTAATACTAAATGCACTGAGATGATTTGAATTACCGGAGCTTAGATTGATTTCGATTCAACTCAAAGGTTTAAATTGAAATCAATCCAAGTACCAGCTCCGATGGGTATTGCATTCATGAGAAGAGCTGGTGAGAAACTCATGTGCACCATCTTTTCAAATAATTCATACAAAGCTTGTTTGTTTTTGACAACAGTATTTCTATGTGCAAGTTAAGGCAACCAAAACACAAAGGCTAGAAAGCGGTCTAGTAAGATATTAAAGCTAGGAAAATCAATATTTTGTCTAATAAAATAATAAAAATTAGCCCATAGCATATAAGGTTGCAATCACTTACACATCAAGGAGTAAAAGCAATGTGTGCATACATACTGGTCCCAAAGAAAAAGAAAAAAACGTTCAAAATGTAATAAAATAATAAATACAAATTATTTACGCTCCAACAATGTAAACACAGATCGCCTGTCAGTACTTTAATTAATTTAAATTAATAATATTCTATAAAAGTTGCAATAAAATTGTTACTGTAAAACCATGTGTGTTTTTTGGTGCCTCGTTATGTTCAATTTTGTTTTACTGTTATGATTATTTTTTAAATAGTAATCCAGATACTTACAAAATGTATAAATGTCTGTATTACTGAAGTATAAATTCTGAAAAGTCACTAGAAAAGTTTTCGTTTTATCATTCCAATTTTCTAACTATAAGCATAATGAAAAAAATGACTCCCTTTCTGTGTACTTCTCTTCAATAACCTTTCCTAGTAAAATTAGAACTATTGTACCGTACTCCTATTTATTACATTATAAATTCCCAGTATTTATTAGCTTAACATGATTGCGCGATGATAGAAACAGTAAATTTAGAGATACTACAAATTTTTGGCTTAACCCTTTGACAGCTGAGAGGATACGCATTATTATCAATGGTTGTACAAACAAGGCTTACACGATTAGATAGGCTTGCTGACGAGGGTCAGGCTAGACCATCATTTCTGAGTCCTCTGTCAAAAGGTGAACTCAAATCTCGTGCCGTGCACGAATTAATATTTGGATGTATACATTTTTTTTAAATTTTAAAAGCAAGCTTTCATGCCACGCATCAATTTTTTTTTATTTTTCAACAAATTAAATGTAACCTTCATATTAAAACAAAACATGTAAAAATAATATAAACAGACAAATACAAGAAAAAAACAACACAAACACACATTAAGGTCCCATGTCTAGAAGGCATGGAGCAGAGGGTGTCCACGGTGCATCGCCATGCCGTTCTGTCTTGATTGTCTCGTTTGATTTCACTCCAGGTCTTGCCAATGGCTTTCGTTTCATTGATGATAGTATGCCGCCAGGTGTGACATAGGGTCACGGAAAACCTGAACTTGATGTGAGGTAACTTTGTGACCTTCGAATTTCCTTCAAATTTCTATGCCAAATTTCATTAAAATCGGTGTACTAGTTTAGCCGTGAAACCATAACAGATAGGTAGAGTTATTTTTAAATTCATAGCATCAACAGAGTGTACAGATGTATATTCTCCTTTATTTATTTCTTTTTATTTAATGAAAAATAGTATATCTAATTAAGTGTCACCGTAAAAAAAAATTAACAGAGAAATTAAAACACTAATCTAAAATACCTTTGCCACATATTATTATAAAATTACATGATAAATCTATAGCTTGAGTAAACATCCCAATCGGGCAAGGTGTTACCAGACTACTCGAAACTGCATTAAATATGAATACAACAAATTGAGAGCGTAGAACATTCATATAAAATGAATCCATTTCGATTTTTATATGCCACGCATCACATCCACGGACTATAAAAGTGAATAAAAAAGGTGGCTTATAAAACTGCCAGGAGAAAAATATTCATGCCCAATGACTTGGAAAAATTCAATTACACTACTGTCCTGGGTTACGATTCTAACATACTATCCGGAACAGGGTAACAAATCTAATCAAAGTTTACAATTTTGGGTGAGGACAACGTTTGACCTCTGAATCCTCAGATTTGGGACCTTGAAAGTTCTTTTATAGTTCACTGACTTAAATCAATCTTAACGTAACGAAGTCTGTTTGCGAATACTGTCAAAATAATCAAGTGTAGGTTTTATTAGTAGGGTGTTGTGGAATTTGTGGGGTTTTTTTCTGAACTTTGAGATTTACTGAAGCGTATTCATAGTTTCTGCTTGTACTCGTATCTTGTTTTGTCGTATAATATCTGATCTATTTGAAATATACGTATCCCTATTTTTAATTTCAGCAGATAATCAAATGACAGAGACAATCAAAATTTGATTTGATTTTTATATATACATATTATATATTCAAATTAAGCCGCATAATGTGTCGCAATTGATATCATATCATATGAGAGAACATTAAAAATATATATGGATGAAGTCTATAATTTACAATTAAGATTACTTAAAATAATAGTACCAAAACATGCTAGACAGAAGCTCAAAGATAATGAGCTTTTCAAATATTGTAATGTTATGAATGTTTTCAAAAGATATGTATTTAACACACTATCACTAAACTATGAACTTTATTGTTGATTAAAAGGATCAGACCAAATAACCTAAGGAAAATTATAACTAAAAATAAATACCTACTGCCGAACACTAATAATTTGTACGGTAAAAGAGTAGAAGAGTATTTAATCCCTACTCTTCTAATAAAATGTCAGAGGAATACAATCTTTATATGTAAAGAAAGCAAAACATGCCTTTCAATATAAATTAAAAAACCACTATCTGCCGAACATTATATGTCGTATGTGTTTAAGTCTGTGAGTATTAATTTATGTGTATTACATAGTTTTAAGCGACTCACTGCCACCCAAATAGACCCTGCGAGGTCTTCGTGGTGCAGTTTTTATCACTCTGTCTGTGAAGGATTATGTATTGGGAACAATAAAAAAATCTATGCACTGAAAAGTATATTCTTTTTGTGCATGTGGAGATCATCGGCGTTTTTGCTACTAGTCTTAGTTTTTTCCTCAGGTGTAGTGTCCTATAATGAAGACAAATCTCCACCGTACTGCACCTATTGAACACATATTCTCTCGTAAGCCTTTCAAAGCATCGACGGTCCTTTTAAAGCTTTTAGATTACAGGTTAATACTACATTAGACGCATTCTCATCGCCCGTGTAACGGTAGACACCTGAATGTACCTACCTAGCGATGAAGTTTACCGGATAACTTGTTTGTATATAAAATGTAACTATGACCAAACATAGTTCCTGGCTGAGCTACAAATGTTATTTCATAAACATAAATTTATACAGTTTACTTTTAGCCGTTCGTAGTCTGAGTTTTAATACAGAATATTTATTTCACTCTATATTTTTGTTGATTTTTTAAAAATCAAAAAAAAAATGATATTGTGTGGATATGTAATGGTATTATATTTAATGTTAACGAGAAAATTTGTGAAGTTTTATGGAGTTCTTATTGTTTTGTACGTTAAAAAAGACGTGTGGCACTCGGTGACTGCCGCGGTAAAGCTATTGCATAGCATGTTTTATCAAGTTATGCAATTATAATTATATATTTATTTAATTTATGCAGTATTTTTTTTTCTGTTTTTTTTTCTTTTTCGTTTTCGTTTAACAACAAAAACAAAAACAATAACAAAAATAAAATAAGTTCTTGTATTTATCAATAGATGCCAAAACTAAAAAGTATCTACTTTTTAAAATTAATATCAAAAATATGTCACACGACAATAAAATGTATATCATAATATGAAATTAAGTGACTGAAATAATTTCAATCACATTGCTATACGCAACCATATTTTCGCATGTAAAATGTAGAAAACGAAAAACAAAGATATGTTGATTCTTCTAATTCAGTACTCATAGTTTCAGTTTGTTGTGTAAACAAAATGATAAATAGTTATTATTTATAATTTTGTTTTGCATTTCATACATTTGATTTTTGAACAACCATTGGATTTGTATTTCGCACAATTGTCTCGGAGTGGAGTGCCGACGAGATAAACAAAAAAAAATGTTAACACCTAATTAATTTTTACCTTACTCGAAATTAATCCCTTACTAAATGAATATGGAAAAAAAATGATTTGAATAATGAAATGTGCAGAGATTAAGTCATTGTACATTTTTATAATCTTGTTACATAAAGAAATATTATTTTCTCTTCTGCCTATGATTCTACCGGGGCATGTGACATCACAGATCGATAGCCTTCTTCTGATTATGTGTAAACGCCATTGTGTACATACAACAAGCTTTTTTATTTGTAATAATAATTGTTCAATATCTATTGAGGGTAGGAAGAAAAAATCTTTCAAGGCGGCTTTCTCAGCCGCCTTCTCAGAGCGTCATTAGTTATGAACCTCTCGGCGCGTCATTCACCTACACTGTACATATTCATGAAATCAAAATACTGTTCCTGGTTAAGTACAATTCCCTAATATTCTGGTAGCATCCGTGAAATGATTCTGCTGCTGGTTACGTTTCCACTCCTTATTATCCGACTACGGTTAAGCCAAAGGAGGTTTATGATTTTGACAGGTGATGTATGTATGTTCATCTGTTCCCTTAAAGCTCCTCAACTTCTTATTAGAACTGGACAAATGAGGCATCGTTAGAAGCGTCTTGATCGTTCGCTGGTTAAATGCGATATGACCTGTCACTGAATCTAGTGTGGCGCTTTCTGGCGTTCATAAAATTCGTTCCGTGTGAAAATAAATTTGAGATAAATATGCTGTGTTTGGTAAATATGGAAAGGATGTTACTTTTACATTTCAAAATATATATATTATTGGCATTTGTTCGTGACTTTATCCTTATTTATTCGATATTTGTGATATTTCTATGGTATGCTTGTACTTGACAAAGCAGTTGTCGATTTAGGAAAGTCAATATTTGCTAAAGGACAGGCCTATGACACTTTCAGTAAAGTCAAAAGCATAGAGGGCTTATTTATAAGTGCCTTGGATCGTAACAAATTACTTTAAAATCCTCATGACAAGCGATCGCTTGTAGAATTAAATAGATTGAGAGATCTTTCTAGGTCCTCTTGATTTCTGAAACAAACAATTTATATATATATACTCGGTTTGGTTTATTAATTAAAATATACTTTACAAATAAATTAGTATTAAAACCGCTCCAAAATATTTGAAATAAAAAAAGTAAAAACTGAAACCCGCTAAAAAATAAACGACGCTGAAAAAGTATGAAACAAGATTTTCAGGACACTGGATTAGATAACGTTACTGAAGAAGCAAGATAATCGACACATAGTTCGTTGCAAGTTGAAAATAATGTCATACGATAGGTACTATGGCTCCCAAGTCACAGGTGACAAACCTAGTTTAGGAGCCAAGAACAAGATTTAACATATTTTGTTTACATATGAACTGACTGTTAATTATTTTTTTAATTCGTTTGTAACAATTACGTACGTATTATCTGTAAACAAGGTGGAATGAGTGCATTTTTTAATATACATATAAAAAAAATACATTTAAAAATATAAAAAATAGTGGACCACCGACTTCGGGTACAGGGACTAAGAAACCGGTGGGCTCCAAAGACAGGAACCTCCTCACTGTACGTGCCGTGTCAAGAAGGACTGCCTTCTGTATCAGGCCCTTGATCCAGCCCCCTAACGTGAGCCTCTTAAGATGTTGGTCGAGGCTCTTGGCTATCAATCTTGGATACGACTATCGGAACAATGATCACTGAATCCACATTCCACATATCGACAATCTCGTGAGATAAATCCAAATATTTTATTTGTTTTTCTTTTTCGACTTTCACGAGATTTTATGTCATGAGGAACGGCGATATCGACCATCATTGCGCGGCGCTCTAATCGATCTATCACCACAATATCAGGCTTATTCGCTACAATAGTCCTGTCCGTAATATTAGATCGATCCCAATATAACGTAGCACGACCATTCTCGAGAACTGGATCGGGCACATATCTGTAGTATGGTACCTCTGAACTCACAAAATTGTATTTAAGGGCAAGTTGCTGATGTACGATCCTAGCTACTTGGTTGTGCCTGTGCAAATACTCGCCGTTACCTAGACGAGAACAACCAGAAATAATATGCCTGATAGATTCTCCGGGACGGTGACATGCCCGACAAATGTCGACCGTACCATCCTTCAGGATTTATATTTTCCTTTTTTTTATTATTATTCTCTTTATTCCTTTTGTATATACATATAGATTACATTTTTAAATATACATATAAAACAAATACATTTAAAAATATAAAAAATAGTAGACCACCGACTTCGGGTACAGGGACCAAGAAACCGGTGGTTAGGGCTCCAAAGACAGGAACCTCCTCACTATGCGTGCCGCGTCAAGAAGGACTGCCTTCTGTATCAGACCCTTGATCCAGCCCCCTAACGTGAGCCTCTTAAGGTGTTGGTCGAGGCTCTTGGCTATCAATCCGTGAGCTGATACGATTATCGGAACAATGATCACCGAATCCACATTCCACATATCGACAATCTCGTGAGATAAATCCAAATATTTTATTTGTTTTTCTTTTTCGACTTTCACGAGATTCTCGTCATGAGGAACGGCGATATCGACAATCATTGCGCGGCGCTCTAATCGATCTATCACCACAATATCAGGCTTATTGGCTACAATAGTCCTGTCTGTAATAATAGATCGATCCCAATATAACGTAGCACGACCATTCTCGAGAACTGGATCGGGCACATACCTGTAGTATGGTACCTCTGAAATCACAAGATTGTATTTAAGGGCAAGTTGCTGATGTACGATCCTGGCTACTTGGTTGTGCCTATGCAAATACTCGCCGTTAGCAAGACGAGAACAACCAGAAATAATATGCCTGATAGATTCTCCAGGACGGTGACATGCCCGACAAATGTCGACCGTACCATCCTTCAGGATATACTTCCGATAGTTATTCGTCATGATAACTTCGTCCATAATCGCACAGACAAAACCTTCGGTTTCTCCGAAGAGATCACTATACCGCAGCCAGGACGTAGATGCTTTGAAATCTATATCAGGCCCATTTAGGGCCCGATAGAATCGACCATGGAGTACTTTGCCCTTCCATACTTCCCTGCG
Source organism: Spilarctia lutea (assembly GCA_916048165.1). NCBI lineage: Eukaryota > Metazoa > Arthropoda > Insecta > Lepidoptera > Erebidae > Spilarctia > Spilarctia lutea. Next base: position 10,785,892 of record OU696478.1, on the reverse strand, counting down.
ATCATTAGTACTAAGTACTACAGGCTTGCGCCAATTCTCTTTAGCCAGAGCGAGCGGAGTGAGCCCGGTATCCACTGTGACTACACTACGATGCACTCCCACATCAGTTTGTAGAAAATATTCTCTAAGATTGTATACCTCGCGATTGTGTAGGGTCTTAATATTTAGTAATCCACGACCCCCTAACCTTCGCGGGATATACAATCTCATAACCGATGAACGTGGGTGGTGCATTCGGAATGCAGTCAACAATGTACGGACTCTCCTATCAATGGCATCTAATTCAGTCTGAGTCCATCTAAGTACACCAAAGGAATACATCAGAACCGGCATAACCCAACCATTGCAGGCACGCACCTTGTTACCGCCTGACAAAAGACTTTTAAGTACTTTTTTCAGGCGGCTAAAGAAGCGCTCCCGCAACGTTTGTTTCATGTCAGATTCTGGCATTCCTAAGGACTGTGAAAAACCTAGATATTTGTAGGTTTCGGTTGCAGACAGAGATCTGAGTTTTGTGGAATCTGAAAGCTCTATACCTTCAGATTCCACAATCTCACCCTTTTTTACATACATAACTGCACACTTGTCTACACCAAATTCCATTTTGATAGAATTACTAAAGTTTTCCGTAACCTTTAGTAATGCTGTCAATTGTAATTTAGTGGGGGCAAGTAGTTTCAAATCATCCATGTAAAGGAGGTGAGATATAACTCGATCATCTTTTTGCAACCTGTAGCCTAAGCCTGAACCCTCTAATAGAGTGCTCAGAGGGTTCAAAGCTAGACAAAACCACAAGGGGCTCAGACTGTCACCTTGAAAGATGCCTCGCTCGATCTTTATAAGTACGTCGTTCATCGCAGACTGCCGACACCCAGGATAGCGAAGTGCTGTTCTCCATTGCCCCATACACACCTTCAAGAAAGTGCACAGAGTTGTATCAATTTTATACAACTCAAGCACCTTCAAAAGCCATGTATGAGGAACGGAGTCAAAAGCCTTCTTGTAATCTATCCAGCATGTCGCCAGGCTCTTACGATTACGACGCACCTGCTGGCTAATGGTCATGTCTATGATAAGGAGCTCTTTAGTGCCACGGGTCCCACTTCTACATCCATTCTGAGAAATAGAAAGTATCGAATTGTGATTAATATGTGTTGTAATTTTGAGTCTCAGAATAGATGTCAGAAGTTTGTACAAAGTTGGTAAACATGTTATTGGCCTAAAATTTTTGGGATCCATGGCATCACCAGATTTGTAGAGTAAGTGGGTTATGCCAGTGGTCAAAAATTGTGGTAATGAACCCGAATCCAATGCTGTTTGGAATTGAGCTGCTAAGCACGCATGTGAACTTCGGAACCACTTAAGCCAAAAGTTGTGCAGTCCGTCAGGACCTGGTGCTTTCCAATTCGGTAATGAACGGACCGCACAACTTACATCCTCTTCATCGATGCTAATAGGTTCCATAGGTAACAAAGACTCACATGAGCGCTCAACATCCCGACACCAATCACCTTCTGTATGAGTGACAGGCACAGACCAGATACTATGCCAAAACGAATTTGTGGCATTTTCATCTGGAACTTGCCCATCACTCATACACGGACTCAGGTTCTCCCATTTCCGGTACACCCACTTCTCATTTCCTTGGAACATGCGATTCTGATTATACCGATCTACTCGTTTTCTATACCGCCTTATTCTATTCGCCCATGCATAAACTTTTTGCTTCAGAAAGTCTATGCGCTCTGTGACACATGACATGTACTCTTGAGGACTAATAGTAGTCCCCAAGAATGCCCGTTTCACAAAGCGCATCACTCTCGGTCTTGTGTTTCCCGATCGAAAACTCATTAGCTTACCAATGAGTGTCCTGGCCTCAGCAATACGACGTTCAATTCTACACTACCAAGCTGGCAAAGTATTTTCTTGTCGAGTAGTGGTTGTATATTCTGCAAATTTCACACCAGCTACTCGACAAACTGCAATAGCCGCACAGTATAGAATTGAGTGTGTATCACTGAGATCTTCGCTATTACTGAAATATTTCGGTAATAACGAATCCAAGGCACTCACCAGCGCTAAATTTCGTTTATGTATGGGCAAACGGGACAACCGGGGTCTGTTATTCAAATTTACATATCGGTATTCCCGAATCGCATCCTCCAAGGTACTCCTTATCCTATCATTATATTGGGTACTTACGGATATAATTTCACTGTCCACTAATTCACTAATATCATCATTTTGTGGTACCTGTGGTGTGCTGTTTGTCACCACATTCAGAACATGTGACGAACAAGGGACAGTCAAGCTATTCCGTATGTCAGAGCGTATCCTTTCAAGTGCGGCATCATCCAGCAGGTGACATCGCTGTATAGCTCGCACTTGATCCGACAATCGTTGTGCCGAAACGTTGACAGCTGGCTCAAGCTCCTGAAACAGAGAGACTAGTCGAACACGGTACGCAGTAAGGTTCGTTCCCAACTCTGTAGCCCGAAAATATGCCCGCATGACATTCTCATTTATAGAATGTGTCCACTTCATGCGGCGCACATCACCACCGGCAGCGGGGGCCCTGTTCGAGGTCAATGGTCCTCGGGATCCCAAGCTGGTCGGTGGCCGGCCTCTCCCCTGCCGACGTACAGGTATTGGCGACGTCGGCGGAGAGAAAAACTCGTCGCTTGAAGAAGAGCTCGACGCCTCTGCACCAGCCGGAACTTCTATTGCTTCTTCCGGAGATGGCAAGGCGGAGCGGAGCGACGAGTCCGGGGATGATAGCTGTGCTCTCCGTCTAGCTCTTGTTAGCATCGTCGTTATTAAAATTTATCAAATATTGTTTTGACATGACGTTTACGTTTAAACGTCATGTCTTGTTGAGTATATATATTATAGTATGTATATTATTATATTATTATTATTACTATACTTTTAATATTAGCATAGGTTTAATTTTTAAGATCGTGTTTTAACCAGATTCGAAGCAAAATAATTTCTCATAACCTGCCGAACCTTTTCATCAATAGAGCTTTTTATAGCAACATTTTATTTTTGTTTTTTTTATTGAATAGGGGGCAAACGAGTATACGTATAACCTGATGGTAAGTGATTACCGCCGCCCATAGACATCCGCAATACCAGTGGCGTCACAAGTGCGTTGCCGACCTTTTAAGAAGGAGTACGGTCTTTTTTTGAAGGTTTGAAAGGTCGTATTGGTCCGGGAATACTGCAGGCGACAGTTCATTCCAAAGTTTAATTGTGCGATACAGAAAGTTTCTAGAAATCCGCACAGTTGTGGACTGCTAGCCAGTATAAGTGTTGGGGATGGAACTGTTATCGCGTAGGACGATGGCAGAAAGAGGCGGCAGGAATCAGTCCAAACAATTCCTCGGAGAACTCCCCATACTAAATGCGGTAGAAGATGAATAAATCTATGGTCAATAGTAAATCTATAGTCAATATTAATCTTATTTCTACAAGAAAAATCCTTGTAGCATAAAAAATCAATTACGTCCTCGTATTTTCTCTAACCGTAATTTTAAGAATTCGTTTATTAAGCCATTTTGATTTCCGATCAAACAAAATGGACTCTCGTTTTATTTGGCCGCAGCTCTTTGCTCCAATTAGATTTCGATATCGGTTTGAATTTCAGAGAGTATTTTATTTGTTGACATTTTGAAGTTGTTATTATTTAGGTTAAGTATAATGTAAAAGGTTTTGGCCTCAGTGATTGCGCACTGGTCGTATAGATGGAAAAATGAGATTTAATTTTACTTATAACGTATAAGCATTCGTTATGAATTAACACAAAAGTAAACATAAGTTTTTTTTTTAATTTACGATTTATAAAACTATAAACCAAAAAAAGAACTCATTTATTACCTTACCTTATTACTTACCTTATCTTACCTTACCTAGTAAGTAAATTCATTTATTAGGGTCAAAAAGAGAATGTTACAGACTTATTCAGATGCGCAATATGATTTACAGTTTTATTTTAGTCAACCCGATTCCGACACACTATAATCCCAGTATGCACAAGTTTTAGAAACACAGTATTTTTTTCTATTCCACTGTACTGATGTAGAAGTCATCATAGAAAACAAAAAAAAAGTATTAGGATAATTAAGCCTGATCTAGGCAATTCTGGAAGATTTTACGTCGGTTTTGAAGGTTGTCAATATTAAGTTTATTTAACAAACTACTATATTGACGCAATAAAGACATAAATGCATTCACAACCCTCATTCTCATGTAGCCTTATGTACTGCTCAGCAGCATCCGTGAGAACCACAAAATTTATTACGCGAGTTACGTTATTTTGCCACTTTTCCTTAGAGACTGTTATTATTACGAAAGATTGTTTTAGGTTAAACAGTTCTGATTGTTATTTGGCATATACATCGTCATTTTAGCCGGTATGTAAAATATCATTAAAGCCATAGTTAAAAGCAGCAGATTTAAAATAAACATAATTATGGTTTTTCTATTTTCGGCTAATTCAATTTTATTCGGAAAGCTTTACTTTCTTCATCCCACATGAGCGATTCCTTAAAATAAATTTATAATGTGTAATACCTCAGAATATATTTTATCTTCGTCTCTCGAAAATTTTTCTCATCTTTTCGTTATAACTGCTTACATAACGAATTATCGGACCGCACCAAATCCGTACCCTTGCTGTGATTATCAAATTTGTGTCCTCCCAACACGTCAGCAAATTGTTATATTTAATACCAGGTATATCTTTTTACAACGGATTCACCTGTGTCGACGTTACATTTCATAACCTACTGTTACGCCGGTTTTATGTTGTACAAGTTTATTAAATAAACAGAATAAAAAACCCTTTCGGTCTTTTAAACGTCAAGACATGCGACCTTTTTTCTAAATATCTCAACGCTTACTTCAGTTTTTTATTCAGGTATTTACCTCTTCAAAAGCAATAAAATTTATTTTTAATATATATAATTATTTTGAATAGAATATACTTTATTGTACACAAATTGATACAGTTATATATAAGAGCCTAACAATATAATAAGCATGTATTTACTTAATGTTATATCATGCACTATTTAGTGCATTACCGGACGTCATGCCTTGCAATTTTTCTACCTGTCTACTATTAGGTGCCACATATAATAAAGGATGAGAGCATTTTGGTTTAAGTCAATACTACATTTAACACACATGTTGAAATAATCTAAATTTTTAAAATGCGTGCATTATTACATTTGCAATCAAAAGGAAAATAAAAGTAAAAGGAAAGAAATCTCTAAGAAACAAAAGAAATATAAGAAAGCTAATGAAAAGCAATAAATTGGAATGCCAAGAACAAACAGACATTTTTTCTGTATTTTATTATAAGGCTCTTACTTTCCGCCCCAATGCCTGCAGAGATTACGATAAAACTTAAATCCCTTCTGCCAAGGTGGTTTCTAACTTCATCATACAAGTATCAGGTACAAGGGAAAGAGATTTTCTAAATTTACATTATCATAGTTTGATTATTTAGAGACTTAGGGTAGACAAACTTTGAATGTTTAAAATTAAATACACGATAGTAATTTATTCCAATAAAATATTATACTTCATATATACTTCATTGTATTTATATATTTTTTCGTTTAACAAAATAAAATGAATGTACGAGTATGCACAATTTTTAAACTGCATAAAATTTACTACAAAAATTATTTTACTAAAATCGATACAGGTGGTAGGAATGGGTTAGGTATAACAAGAATAATATAGCATGACTGTTTGAATAAAAGAAAATAAGACTGACAGAATGTATATCAACTGGGAATAAGTTTCCAATTTCATGTAAGCTAATTTCTCCAAGGCATTTAGACTCAACAGTTGTTGTTTCTTTTGCAATTTTATAGAAAGATCTCCACAACAATTCATTCAATTCAGGTTTTAATAATATTCTTAATTTTTATTGCTCTGAGCAATAAAACTAAATGAAAACGGATCCTCACTTCCCCTTGAGCGGTTTGGGGTCCAATTCGTCAAAACACTAAGAAAACGAGTGGATTTATATTATCTAAGTAAGTATGGGTTAATATTTCGAAAGCCTGCTGTGTTACTAGATTTTATTGCGAAAAACAAAAAAAAATTATTACGTTTTATAAACATAATTTAGAGCACGTAATTTAAATAAATGGCAGTGGAAGTGAAGTTGTAATATCGTTTAAACTGAAACAGTGGACTTAAATAGAATCGGTTGTTGGTTTACTATCAGCAAGACAGTAATTGTCTTAGTTGAACAGAGCTTAAACAACAACGGTATAGTTCGGAGAGGAGGTAAAGTATAGTCACTTTAGTGTAACGTTTACTTGAAGTTTGAGTCATGAATGGAATAAATTTGTGAAGTAATAGTCTACTCCGTAAGGTCTTCAGGCAAATACTACTCTTTTAGTATTCTTGGTTTACTGCAAAAGTATAGACAAAAATTTACATATGTGAGCATGTTTTCTTTGTTTCAAATTCAAAGATTTATTCGAATTTGAAACAAACATTACATTACATTACATTTACTAATACTTCTTGTATTTAGTTACTTTAGTTCTTAGTTTCGAATAAATATGAGTAAGGTAGTAACGTAATATATATATATATATATATATATATATATATATATATAAAAATAATCACAGAAACATCCTAACGTTTAGCTTATAAAGTTAAAAGCAATACTTGTTTAGTAATGGTGTAGTTCCTAGAAAACAGTTAACGAGGTTACATTTGTGCCAATGCAAATATGCCGTAATGGATGTGTAATGACGTTACACATACCATGTCGATATGTACTCTAATTATTCTGAATAACTGCTTTTTTATCGTCTTGATATTCGTCCAAAAATTATGTATATTGAGACGAGAAAAGTTTTTAGACCAATAAAAATATACCTACCTACTATACAAAGAGAAACATTAATTTTTTTTTAAAGTTGCTAACATAAAGTTTGTTTTTTTTTTTTTTGATATTGCTGCAATCTTCTCTAAAGTTCATGCTTAAGAAGTTCATAAACAATACAGACCCATTTATGTTATAGGATGACGCCGTTGAATTTTAGTAAGCCCTCTGCAAGTAATAAGGTTACAGTAATCGCTTACCATCAGGCGATAAGTCTACTCGTTAGCCACTATTCCATAAAAAAAATTAAATTAAGAACATATATACATTTACAAATAAATAAATAAACAAAGAAAGCGTAAAGTTCAACTAAAATCGAACACTAATATTGACTATCTCCAAATAGTACAAAGAAATATCTACCAACCAACTAGCGATGCGTGTCACGCACGAAAACCTTTATAAATAAATATACGTCGCGTTTATTGCGGCCTCCTGCAATTTGTTTCACCTGTAATTTGATGTACGAGCAGTAAGAGAAATATAAGAAAATCGTGCTGCCGAGATTTATAAGCAACCATATATTTCTAGTCTATTTATGAAGGTAACTATCTATAGCGATGGGTCAGCAGTTTATCGTGTCGGTTCATTGGCATGTATTTAATGATCATACGTGTGAGATTGAGTTGTAAGGGCTCTAACGATATTGCAATTCTGCCTATTGATGAAGAAATTATGATAGCAAAATGTTGTTAGAACAAATGAATGTTAACATTATGAGGAATGGAAAACGAAAGGATCAAATAGGTATATTATATTTTTATAACAATGGACAACTTCGTACTGAATATAATAAAATTGCTTTTGACGTGACGCGGTAATGCCCGCGTGTATGTCGTTAAGAAGTAGCTCATGTCGTTCGTCGTCGTCGTGAGCGGAGTCACGGGTAAAGCTAATTAATATATAAAACTGGCATTACTAGAACTTATAGGTCTTGTATTATGAAAAGTACTAGCAAAAACCTTAAAAGTATAGTCAGTAGAAAGGTCAGATAATTTTAACTGTAATTAAATAAGAAGCAAAACAAAACGTTGTTCTGTGACAATAATTAAATTCTTAAAAAATCCTATGAAAAGTACATTTATAGAGCTTAATTTTAGAAATATATGTAAAGTACTCCTAACATTGTGTCTTATCTTTGAAAAATAACGTCATACCACCTTTCTTTAACATAATCTCGAATGACGTTTAAGTTTAAAATACCAAAAAAGTTGTACTTTTGTCGCGTTTTCTTCCTAATCTGGGTCTCAGTTTTCAAGATACAGGATATCAGACGCGATGACGCGAAAAATCCAATTACTCGGCACCAATTCACGCATTCTAATGTACGACGGTTCTGCGTGTAACAAAATCTAATCAAAGTTTATGGTCGCCCTTGCGGTTTTTGCCGTTCCACCTTGGATTAGGGTGGCGATCTTGTGAGAAGATTAGCGTACTAAAATATTTTTATCAAGAGCGTAATACAAAGATAATGTTTATAGAATTGTTATTGGAATAAGAAGACCGATGAACTAAGTACATGAAAATGAATGTTGTAATTTTTCTTTTTTGGAAGGTTTTCTACATTTTCTTATTCAGTCTTTAGAACAGAATTTTGTCTAAAGTATTTTCTTTAGAAAATACACCAATCATGAAGCAAAAGGTAACAATACTCTCTTAAGAGCTGACTTGGAATAGTGTAAATCTGATTGAAATATTTATATATTAGTGATAATTATAGTGATACAATTTTTCATTAGACTAATGATACGTTTTATAGTGTAAGTGTAAAAGAAACAATTTTATTATTATCAAGTACCTAAGTATCAATAGTATTCATAACAATTATATTTTAATTCGAACTATTCGTGTTCATTTTGAATATCCAAAACGTGTATTAAATCGCTATTCACTTCTATTATGTTCACAGCCTTACGGTTTATGCTAAATCACTAAGGCCAATATACCACAGAATTACATTCTATTGTCCAACTTCAAATGTACATGTTGTTTCATTGCCCATTTTAAATGCTTTTATTGCCAATTTCGAATTTGTTTCTTGTTTTAAATTTTATTATACTTAAAAATTTAAAAGCTTAGAGTCTTAAATAATTCGTTCCTTTATCAACGATCATCATACTTTGACCATTTTCAATAGCACCAATTGGAGCTATTTATGTAAATAAATTAGATACATCAAGGTCATACAACTAGTTATCATGGGTGCAGTACTTTACTTTAAATACATTTTTAGTACTAACCAGATGGTCACGCTCTACGTACGTATTATTACTACCGAATATTTTAACTTAATTTCTAAAAATTTTAATTTTTTTTTAAATACTAGATTTATTACAATACAGAATAAACAAATTTTGACTTGCTTTCATGCCATTAAATTTCACTATTTTAATAAAATAAGACCTTCAACTTAAGAAAACGATTTTGAATTTTTGGCGCTATCTAAAATACAAATCCGTCGTTTTTTAAGAGTAATATTATTTTCATACAACCATTTTTATAAAAAATCTAGTACGAAATGAAACAATTTGGAGAGTACTCCTCAAGAGATTTAGGTACAAGACTTGCAGTGCACAACAAAAGAGATTGGTTTTGTAACTTTTGAGAAAGTTACAAGAATTTCACAAATAAAATTGTCTTATATTGCGTAGAACAAAGAACCTCGTATCTGAGGTTCTTTGTACGTTTCTTGGTTAAATATTTTCTGCATCCAGAAATTTATTTACATTTCAACTTTTTTCTTCAATGATAGATAAAATAAGAATTTATCAACTGTAATTCAATCAACATGCACAGCCCTCTTTTTAACGTCGGTATGTTGAATAATGTTTGATCTAACTGTTACAATCTAAAATATAGAATTTTTATAGTAATCTTTACAAAATTAATCTATTATTTTACTTGCTTTAGAACTAAAGCAACTAATATATTTGTACTATATTTTTATAGTACGAAAACCTAATGGCTTTTGTACTATAAAAATATAGTGATAGTGATAGTGGCTTTCGTAGTATAAAAATATAGTACAAAAGCCATTATGTTTTTGGACTATATATTTATATAACTCAATTTTAATGTGTACATTAACCTTAAAATAAAATCTACGAAAAAGAAAAATTTTCAGCCATTTTCGATTTAGATTCATTCATTTAGTTTAAATAACCTCAGAGTAGGTCAAGGTCGAGGTAGGCCTTTAAAATCTAAAACCTAGGGTTTCTAAATTTTAAAAGTAAAGCGTCCATAGTTACAATACACTTTCTAAATAACTTATGTTGAATTTTCTGTAAATGCCATTGATGAATAAGTAAACAGTGATGAAATATTGTATCGTACCTAAATTCTGACCAGCCTAACTACTTAAATATTGTATTTTTTTAGTCTTAACAAAGTCGAACATTCCTGGTGGTGGTGGGCGGACTGTGCTTTGCTGTTAGAAAGCTGCTTTCATAATACGAAACTGTATAATTGCTTTGGTTACTAACTAAATGCCCTTAGAGACCGTAGATGTAATACTGTCTTGTGAATTATTTTCTAAAACAATACTTGTATCTCTTTTTGATCTTTTAAAATAAAGTGTAATATATCATTAGGTCAATTTCTAATTTAATTTTATTTTATTTTTACTACTTCTATCCATACTGCTTAATTTCCTGTAATTGTAGTTATTATCCTACAAAGATAGAAATATATACAAATGTTTTTAAGAAAGAAGATTCCCATCAATTTTCTAACTTATTTACGATCTATAGTCACCTCAGTGGGTACCAACACGATTTAAATATTTGTATCCTCAGAAGGGATAGCAACTTCTTAAACATGCAATATTCTAATCTTCTAACCAAATCCCGATGCAATACCCTAAGTTATGCAAAGCCATATATCCATCACATTACTGTTGAATACTAACTCAGTGGTACGTTAGAGTGAGAGAACTTTTAGGTTTAATGTATTTTATAAGGGATGAAGCTAACAAATCTCATAAATAAAAATAAAAGACCGAAGATATAAACCTAAAAAAAATATGTGTTGTAAGCAACTACTGATATCGAGAATACAGATTTCTTAATCAACTTTTTCTATTAAATTAATTCGAACACATAACTAGTTAATATTATGAAGTTGTAGACGCTACAAATAATACTTAAAAAGTTTCAAACAACCCTGATATAAAAAGTCTGAAAATTGATATTTTTATTACTTAGATATACCGTGGCAGAGACACGCTTCGGCATGAATGGGCCGGCTCGATCGGAGTGATACCACGGTCTCATAGAAAACCGGTGTGAAATAGCGCTTGCGCTGTGCTTCACCGAGTGAGTAAGGATACCGGAGACCCATACCCAACCCTTCTCTCATCCACCTCCACATTCCCCAAAGGTCGGCAACGCACTTGTGACGCCTCTGGTGTTGCTGGGTGTCCATGGGCGGCGGTAAATCGGTTACCATCAGGTGATACGTCAGCTGGTTTGCCCCTAATACTATAAAAATAAATATATATAGTTAGTTATAACAAAACTCAAATCTCCCATAAACAGCTAAATCACTTAAACATAGAACCGTTAAGTGTTGAATGAAATTAAACTAATAAAGAGTTGTTTATAATTTACTTCAATTTATCGTGCTTATAATAAATCTATCTGTTGAACAGCACAGACTAAAATGTGTTTCATTATCCTCTGCGCCAATAATCTAATATATTAAACAACAATAAGGCAATAAAGGGTGCCGAAAGCAATCTCTTCTAGCCAACGCTACAGTTATGTGTTGTGTATCATGTTAAGTAGTTAAGTAAATTACCCAGAGTAAATAAAATCAAACCAAAAAATAAGCAAAGTAATTAAAATAAAATTAAATATACTTTTAAGACAACTGCCAAAACTAATGAGCGAAAGACAAAGATAATTAAGAAGAAAAAAGATATAAAGAATAACAATTACTAATAGTAATATATGTAATAGTGATTATCTTATTGTGAAATTGTATAATCTAAGTATATGTAAATATTCTAAGAATTCTTTCAATTTATAGATGTAATAAATATCTCAAGTAAAATGTAATAAGTTGTGCATAAAAAGGAAAAACATGTCAGAAACTATTCAAAATAAATAATTTCACAACTCCACCTGGTGTGTCTATATTAATAATAAAAAAGGTTACCGCGAAACTTCCTACCTAATCATACTTTTTCATCTCAAGGAAAACTTTGAGGACGAGAAAATATGGACAAAAAATATAATACAAAATTATAGAGTCCGTTCGTGTAAAAACTACAGGTCCCGGCAACTATTAGTGATTGTTTTTCTTTGTTCTGAATTCTAAGTTTCATCAAAAATATGCTATGAGACCACAGGAAAAGGTAATAGTGACCAGTAACCATTAAATGAGTAATTGTTTAAATATTTTTCTTCTTCGTTAGATTCGATATAAGGATTAAAATTAGGTGGATTTAGTAACTATACAATACTAGCACCTGGTTCCTGGCTCAAATCTCATTTTTGGTATACATTTGTTTCTTAAAGTATTATCAATTACGTTGATTGTTTCGATTAATCTATTATCAGACTTTTATGACATTTCATTACAAATGTTATGCGAAATGCTATGTTGAGTTTCTTAAATGCTACCTATGCACTGGTGTCGACGCGTATCTAATCCTGAGTTTGGACTCGGATTTTGTTTTTTCTGAGGGCGAAATATGTAGTCCATTACTTTTAAGCTATAATGACGACTAGGAATGTATTAACGTTTATCAAAATAATTACCTCTTCAAGACACGTGGTAATCTTAAAATTTATAGCACCTGAATGTTTTACCGTAAAGTTTTTAATCAATGAATTCCAATGCTTATTTGCTTACCTCACACACAAGTTACTAATAGATTATAGACGACGCAAAATACACGTGGCTAACTAGAATCTCTCCTAAATATCACCTGTCAGTTTGAAATCGTCAATAATCCTCAAAGTTTGTTTGTTTTATCTGTCTATTTCCAGGAAGTTCTCAAAGTCGGGAGCACTTTGATGGTTATGTTTAATGATGTTAGAAAAGAAAGTAAATGACACATGACATTTTAAAGTATCTATACTTTTAACATTTTTCAGTTGATATTTTATACGGTTATAAATTAATATAACTTGCTCATATGCCTATTAAATTTTATAACTATGCTTGAGTGTTTCGTTTTACAAAAAAATATTTTTTTAAGTATCTACCACTAACATTTTGGAATGCATGATATCTGTGTAATAATCGTGTCCGTGACATCGAAGATAAACTGCAGGACTGCCTTTTTACGTGGGGAAGAAACTCTGACAATGCACTCTCCGCCGGGTCCCGGTAGAAGGGGTAGATCCAAGACTTAAAGAGCGTACTCCTTCTTAAAAGGCCGGCAATGCACTTACCATCAGGCGATACGTCCACGCGTTTGCCTATACAATAATGATAATAAACTTGACAAGAAGGCTGGACGTAGTAAAAAGAGACATTACAGAAATAACTGCGCACCCCCAGCTGGAATGCGCTTCACCTCTCACTGCCCCACGCATCGCCCCGCCTTCGCCTATCTAGTACCGTTGCCAACGCAAGAGCCGATGCACGTGTATTATTTTTGCTTCCGTAATCTCATTCTTGTTTATTGTTTCTCTGTTCAGTGAAATATTAACTCTCTAGTTTGCAACGTCATTAAGCCAGGTTCGCAAATATTTCCGGCGGGTTGTATGTGGTTTGATATTTGTCCAATTATAATTATTTATCATATGTTTCTAACTACTATACTAAGGCAGTCGCTAGTCGTAGTCGATAGCTAGCCTTACTTTAAAAATTTAAAGAAAATAGAGTTACGTGATTTTATTTACTACGATGCATTAATACATAATAAATAAAATCGATCAAAGTAGCGTGCTTTTGTCTAGCAGTGGACTGCAATGGACTAATGATAGTGAAGTCAGTAGATGTAATTATAGACTAAAAGCTGTCACAATGATAATTAATCATATAAACTTTAAAGTAACTTAACTTAGCTTTAACTTTTACCTTGCCGTAACACAGTCTCGACTAGCACGGAATGTAAAGAAACTTTTTTCTTTGTATACCTTCAATTTACAATATACCGTCAATATACAAAGTTAAACCAATAAAACTAATTATGAGTCTAATCTCTTGGTCTCGATATGTTTCGATACAGCTTAAACATTAATTTGTAGCAGCAGTTCAGCCAAGTTGAAAGGTACACGAGTGCACGATAACTAACTTACTGCATGTCAGTATTAACAGGATCGGAAATATTATAAGAACTCACGGGGATTAATATAGTATACAAAAAAATACCTTGTCCTGAAATAGTTATTGTGTAAAACTTTTGTACAAATACATTATTATGCAGTATAAAATAAAAATATTGTGAAAATAGTATGAAATACAAATAATGTTTAGGGCTCTTCAATCGAATCGATCTAATTACGAGTTGTTTGTTTGATAGGAGTTGGAAACTAATCACGTAAACCAAATACACCTTACTGTACAATTCACGAAATCGTAAGCCTCTTTGCCCTAATATATATTCTTATAAACTGGAAAGTTTAGAGTGTTGTTTATAATCAGTTTAGCAGATTCAGTCTACTGGTACTACATAGATTTACGATTACTTTGAAGTCAATCGGTTAGTTTAATACTCATAGATTTTTGAAAAATATGTAATTCAGTCGATAACTCCTGTAATATTCAAAGGTATAATTACATCGTAGTGACAAACGTTGAACTGAAAGTTAATTGACATAACCTCCTTTTACGGAAAAACACACAATAAACAGCAATTACGAGTAAGTACTACGAACCAATGTACTTACGTAATAGGAAAAAAATATCAACTGGAAAGTAAAAAGTCGAGTTCTAACCAATGTTCATGGTGTGATAATCAATTCGGTCACGCAAGCCTGGTTACTTTGTATTCTCGATAAAGCATATTTAAGTACGTATGTGTGATTAAATTGGACAATAGACACTGTTATTACGATACTGACTAACACTGGTTTTAGATACAGTAACTTTTCATTTATTTGAAAGCTACATTTTAAAGAATGTTTCGATAATAAAATTACTATTTTTGAATGTTAATGTTATGTAATACTAAAAAAATAAAAATACTACACCTATATATGTGTTATATGTAAATAGTAAAAAAAACTGATACTAACCATACGTCTAATATCATACATACAAAACTACATACATACTCGTACATAACTACAAAACAATTTCTCATAAAAAATAAAAAGTTTTAACATGTTTTTATTTTACATACTTGCTAAGATATAAATTATAATTACAAAACACAAATATTATGTACAAAAAACAACATATAATAACATTAAACTCTGATTTACGATATATTTTATATACTAACTACTATTCAAACTTCTTAAACTGTTGTTTTTACTATTCTAACAAACTAAATGTTTAACATCAATCGACATGTCACTAAGTCATAGGGCTTAGTAAACATAAATTGTTTCTCCACTAACATTTCAAACAATTTTATAATTGTTATTTGTACTACCCACCTAATCAAAAACATAATAATTCACAACTACCTTACTAACTACGCTAATTACGTTTTATACCTTTTGTTTAAAACTATGTTTTTCTCTGTAATTGATTATTGTAATCTTAGGTGAAAATAAATGTCTTTAACCACCACTTTCATGAAGGAAATGGAAATAAGAAAGGAAAAACATATTTTTGGGAATAATAGTTAGTACAAGTAGACACAAAGAATATACGTATAAAATATAAAAATTATGTCATTTAACGTAGTCAGGAAGAAAATGTATACAGAGAAATCGGCAGAGGAAAATTTTTGCTATTGTATTTCATTTGGTCGGTCTGAGAATATGGAACAACATGACCCATTTTTATCTAAATACAAATCACACATCTAAACACATGATGAATACAGAGATATAAAAAATTAAATAGATTTCGTCCTCATCTTCAACACTTTATTAATCAACCCATACAGTCATCAAGGCATATGTTAATAAACTAACGAGACCTATATTTTTGTGGATGTGATGTATCTCTCTTTTGGTCTTTATCTGCTGCGTCATTTAAAATTCTTACGATTCACCTTTTGACTTTCGGTAGTACTATCGATAGAAATATAATTTAAATAAAATTGGAGTAGGTTACATAATTATTGGTGGAACATAAATAATGGGAAAACCCGTGGGTTAGCAAGGACACGAACAAAATTGAAAACGTGATGTTTTCCCAACTGAAATTATAACCTAGTGTTTGTTTTGATACACGTCCTTCATTTTCTTTTACATTTTATTTCTTACATTCAACATGCTTTTTCACCTCGCATTTAATTTTAAGAAAATAAATGTGAGAGTGAATTGATTTATATTTCAAACAAATTAAAATTCTGATTAAAGTAAATTGGGCAGATTAGAAAGTATTGAAAAAGTAAGCACAGCAATTATTTGTTATTATATGGGAGCAAACGAGCAGACGTATCGCCTGATGGTAAGCGATTACCGCTGCACATGGACACCTGCAACACTAGAGGCCTTTTAGGAAGGAGTACGCTCTTTTCTTGAAGGTTTGAAGGTCGTATTGGTCCGGGAACACTGCAGGCGACAGCTTATTCCATAGTTTTGTTGTGCGCGGCAGAAAGTTTCGAGAAAAAATCGCACAGTTGTGGACTGCCAAGCATCTAGATGATGGGGATAACATTTCTGTCGCGTAGGACGATGGTGGAAAGAGGCGGCAGGTATCAATCCGAACAATTCCTCGGAGCACTCCTCATGGTAAATGCGGTAGAAGATGCACAGCGAAGTTACATCTCTAAGCAGCCAGATCTCTCCAGAGAGTCTAGCCGAATTGATAGTTCCTGGCAATCGACGATACGGGTCGCCCCCGCTGAGTGCGGTCCAGAAGAAGTAGCTGGTATTGGGGTGCCCTTGCCCAAAGATGAGGATAATATTCCATGTGAGGCCGAACCTGCGCCTTATAAAGCCTAAGGCGGTGTGTCAGAGTGTAATACCGCCTCGATCTGTTGAGCACACTAAGCTTTTTCCTTACCCTCCAAATGGCCACAAAACTGACATAACTACTTTTAATAAATTGAATCTACTTAAATTCAGAAAATGAATTTTTGTCATTAGTGACTTGAGTCATCTATAAAAGGTAATTGTAATTTTTATGCTATAATTATGTCAGATTTTAATTTGCGATTTGAAGGTTAGTAATTGTTCACGCACTGTAAATGTTGCGTGTATGTAATATGTAAATTTAACTTCGTCTGAGTAATCAAGGCTAGCAAAGAATTTTTATGGGACTTCTTATAACCTGAAAGTCTAAAAGTTAAATTAGATCTTTCAGAAATTGTTAAGAAATATCTCAAATTAAACAAATGTTAGCAAGTTAAAAATAAAGAAAATACTTATTTATGAACAAAATAAGTACAATTATAAAGTACATCTCACTGCATTAGTTTTTAAATCGCAAGAGTGATGCATTTTACATGCAAAAATTTCAGACAGAGTCACTATAAATAATACTTTAGCCTAGTTCATGCTGCCAACATAAATGAAACGTGAACGATCTTGCACAAAACTATTTAGCGTGATTTATTTCAATCTTTTAAACTTTGAAATCTATCAAGTGGGGGTTTCGCCTTTATTCAATAGTCATTTATATAAATATATAACATTTATAAAAATATGTAACATCCAAAATACAGTGCGCAACTAATTATTTTCGATGTCCCTGCGATAAAATTTTACTACCTTAGAATGTTAGATGCGGCAACAAACTACTTAACTGTCAAGAAGGCTTCGGTCCTAAGATAATTTATATTTTGATGGTGTATATTAATTCAGAAATAAAATCGAGAAAACAGTTCCACCTCTCTTTAGATTTCCATCGGGAATTCCGTCATTTTTCGCTCCAAAGATTCATAAGGAAGGAGCGAAGGAGCATTATCAACAAATAATGAAAGTACGAGTATAAAGTTCAAATACGAAAAAACGTTTGTGGTATGTACATTCTGGTTGAAAATGTTTATACCCAGTTAATAGGACCACTGTCTTTTTGTCATGTTGTGTTGGTAAATAAAAGTCCCCTACAGGTACATGATATTTTAAAAATGAAAGAAACACTAAAGGGCTCACTTATTAACGTTAAAGAAAATTTTCCAAAATATTTCTGATGAAGCGCAAGGAACTACAAGAAGAAATAGAAAAGAAAGTAACCTTGTCAAAAAAATTATATTGCGCTATGATAAAACAGTAACATTACCCGTCAGCCCCAAAAGCAATAAACTCTGTAAGAGACACACGTAAACAAAAACGGCATCTGTCATTATCCGCCGATCATCAATCATTGTGAACAGTGAAAACAATGTAAAACAAATACCGAAGAAGAATAAAACAAATAATATCACCTCATACATCTACAACACACAGAAGGAAATGTCAGAGTCGAGTTCGACTAAGATACGAGTACACTCACCACCAAAAAACCAAAGTTAACGAAAAGTTAAAAGCAGCTTTAAAAAACATCAACCACGATATACTGAGCCTGTGCGAAGTCCGCCGACTGGGAGAAAATATTATCGAAGACGACGATTATGTTATATATTACCTCGATAAAACCAAATGCTAATTAGATGTGGGCTTTCTAGAAAAGAAAAAGTATAAAGCATGCATGTGAATTTTGGAAATGATTCTGGAAAAGCCTATTGCCATTATAGAAGCGCGTGCACCTACAGAAGACTCATGGCAGGAAGATATTGACATATTCTTTGAAGATTTTGCTAAGGCTCACGACTCTCTAAACTCGAATGTAATAAAAAGAAATAGATGCAACTTTTCTAACCCAACTCACACTGAAAACACTGAAAGAGCAAGGTCAGCATAAAAGGTGTACAAAGCATTAAACAAAACAAAGAACTGGATCACATGTCTCTATTGAAACTCGAAGAAAGCTACTACCCGGACGGGCACCATAACTGTTGCTACAGATTTTTATGCGAGCTTTTACAGTCAGTCCAATCATATACATCACAGGACAATTATCATCCAAACCAAGAATACATCTCCTACTCCCGGATCTACTGGATTTCAAATCTTAGCTCAAATTACAAAGCTCAAATCTTAAAAAAACACAGATCAACATGTAGTTTTAAACAAATATATCAAAACTGCAAGAACCCTACTATTGAAGTCTATAAATATATTATTTAATAAAGTATTACATGAGGAAACCGTACCACATTCATGGACGGAATCAGAAATAATCATGTTGTATAAAAAAAGAGACCCTGTAGCTGTACTACAACACCTAACGAAAAACTTACAATAGTCTACAAAGGGATTTAACATAGGCGGAGAATACCTAAGCCATCTCTCTGCACAACTAAATAGTATGATTAGCGATCTACACTACATAAAATGAAAACAATAACTAATCACCACACCACGGCTATTTTCGTAAATAACATCCCTTTAAGAGTTTGTAGAAGGCTACGTTTACTTGGGCAAACAGATTTCTCTCTGAAAAGATAGAAACATGCAGGAAATAAATCGCAGAATATCAATAACCTGGAAGAAATACTCAAATCACAACTCACACCGTCAATTAAGAAAATAGTCACGGATTCAGAGATTTTACTATGTATTAACGGTTCTCAAATTTGGGTTTTCGACCTTAAAACCAGAAACAAATACAAACTACACAAAGCAGAATGGAAATAAGCTTATTAGGTGTAAAATTTAGGGACAAAATTAAAAATAAACAGATTCGCAACAATACTACTCGTAGATTAACTGACGCTTTAACGTTCTCGCTGAAAATGAAATGTAGATGGGCGGGACACGTAGCCTGTTACCACAACGACAGGTGGATGGACCATTAGAGTGGGGAAAGGGCAAAGCCCTAGAGGTCGTAGGGTTAGAGGCTGCCCATGCGCTAGATGGACTGATGAACTGGTAATGGTAGCAGGAAAAAATTGCATGGCCTTGGCTAAACACTAAGAACGTTGGAAGTCCTTGGAGTAGGATTTTACCCGAAGGGGGTCCATATAAGCCACGACAAAATATTATTTTAATAGATAACCAAAATGTATTAATTCAATCACAATTTAGTTGTATTGTTTAAAAAGAATTTTATGCATTAATTACTAGAATGTATTGTAGGAGTCTAAATGAAATGAAATAAAGCTTTATTATTATTATTACAGGTATATATAATATTATAATTCGAGATAGTTGAGTTGACACAATAAATTGTACGACGTTTTGAAATAACTTAGATTAGATAGAGGTAGACACAATACTTTTTATTTTTTACTTTTTATTGCAATTTTTATTTTGGAATACTTTGTCTGAAATCAGTTTTCTTTTGCTAACATTTTTGTTAAAGTAAACTCTAAATCCTTGAATGATTTCTGTAACCACAAAGTTTCTTTTAGTAAAACTTTATTACTTAATACTATATAGGTTGTCGTTTTTAAAATAGGACAGAGTGTGTTTTTTATGCATTGAATTAAAAGCATAGATTAAATTGCCACGGAGGCGCAATGGTGGCACACGTGACTGCTGATCATGAGTTCCCGGGTCGAACCAAATGATTGTGTGATCGGCTTACATATATTTCGGAGTTTGGGTGTTTTCATATGTATCTATACAAAAAAATATAATGTATTTGTTTCAATTATCGAGTATCCATAAACAAATTCCGCTTAGTGTAGAAATGGCGTTGTGCGTCAAATGTACATATTTTTATTTATTTATAATATATTTTTTATTTATTTATACTCAATAATACAAATTCTAGTAGTTTCAGTGTTATTGTTGAAATTATATGCATTGCATGCAATGAAGTTATAAGTACTCATAGTTTTATTTATAATTTAAAACTGTAAGATTAATTTCCTTGGATATAGTTGTAACGCCAGTTTTCAGAAAAGATTATTGGCAAAAATAAAATATACTTAATAGAAAAACGTCGAAAAGCTTGGATAAAAAGTGATCTAGCACTTTGTACCATTTACAAGAAAAAATTTAGCATCTTTAGTACAAAGTATAGAACAGTATTGAATGAAATGTTCTCCAATAGCGTGAGACCTAATATTTACTGCAAAAGTAGGCTCTTAAAACTCTTCGAATGAAAACTGTAACAGTGTTATTTAGGGGTTTAATCAGGTTATTTTCTGCTTGAGGTGTTTAAAATACTGATAATCTTATAGCTGGCTTAATGTAAGTACTTATGTTGTTTTATGAATTTCTCGTAAACTCTTGTAGCTAATTTGCATATTGGTAGACTGTTTACCAAATTTAATTTTCATAAGAACTTTTAAGGATTATTAAGTCTAAAAATCACTGCAGTAGTAAAACAAAGAGTAAAGGTGAAATTTGTTGATTTAACAACTAACAGAAAATTATTTGTCTTAAATAAGTCCCACAAAAATAATATATTTGATTTCAGTCATAAAAAAATTGATTTCGTGTTAAATTCTCTTTGACATAGGGAGTGCCTATTTACTGCAAAGAGTGATACAACTAAGTTTTCATTCCTTTTTCCAATTACAGTTTAAATGGTAGATCACGATTTCAAACGTATATGAAGAATTTTACCAAATATTTTTTGTTTAAAATAATTTTCTAGTTGCATAAAATTTTACCAAACTTCGTTTCAATTTTGATGAATTCATTCTCATGTTATCGTAAGACCATCTAAACATTTTTTGACGACAAGTATGGTACCGGTTCCTCGCAATATATTTTTATAACTTTATAATAAAAATAATTTTATAAAAGAGATATTTCACTCCTATATTCAAAAAAACGAAACCGCATTAAAACATGAAGGTAGTAAACACAAAGCCAGAATGTATTTAATGATAAAATATATAAGGTACATAACATATTTCATTACGATTTCGTAAAATCCGTCATCCCAACCGGTTACAGCTGTTAATTACATTAAATATCATATTGAAATCATTTGCAGTTAATCCTAGGCTCTTTTGTAATATAAAGCTTGACGCACACTTCAGAGCGCCGTAAAATCGTTTATAGAGCTTTTATAGTGGAATGTGATCAGAACCTATTAATCAGTATCAAGTTATTGATCTCCTCTAATGCGCTGATTAATTACTGCGTGAAATGTATTTACTTCAACTTAGTTAGAAACACAGTTCGAACAGAACATCTTACATTTGAAAATGCTTTTATATTAACTGTAGGTACTTTTTAGAAGCCATGTACCTAAAGAAAGTTATTTACTAAATATCACATGATAATGAAACTAATTAATACTATTATGTTTTTTATGAATGAGATTGGTTGCTTCATGATGGATAAGCAAGCTTCCTAACTTTAAGGTGTTCAGAATGGTGGAAACTGCTTGTGATCCAATGTTTTCTTCAGTCTGTATCTCTCATTGTGGAAGAATTCCCTCGCAATAGCCACTCTAGTCTGATGATGTTTTCATGAGTTACTGCACTTGGTGGTCGACCGGGTCTGGGGTTATCGTTTAAGTTCCATCGAACATGTTTAATTTCACGAAACCAATCAGTAATGGTTGCTAATGCAGGAGCAGGCTTCCCAAAAGCTGCTTGTGAATTTTCTTGAGATTTCTTAACGTTTAACCCTCGTTTATAATCATAGAAAATCATAGCACAAAAAGCTTGCCGCGCGACGTCCATTGTTGCAAACAAAAGAAGAATGACAGATAAATCTTTAAATATATTTAAAAAAGCTATATGGGTGGCCAGTGATTTTCGCATAGGAGGTTTGTTTGAAATTTGCTGTCAATCCAAAATAGTGTCATGAAAAAAGAGATTGTATTTATTCTGTGACTATCAATTTTCTGAACAACCTAGGTACTTTCAAATTTATAATATTAGTATGGGTGATTATTATTAGCGGACCCGTTACTATAGTACAAGTTCTCTCTAGTTTGGGTTAGCCAAGTGTGAGCTGCGTGGGGTTATTATTACCTTTATTGTATCCAGTGTATTTTTCATATGTGAATGATAGATTTCATTTTGCTTATTTCATAGATTATTTTTTTTTACTGTTAAATGAATTAACTGATTTCAAGGCACGGCATGGCGGTGACAGTTCGTTCCAGATACAGCGTAGCCTCAAAAACACTACCTGTTATTTATTACTATTATGTTATTATGCTACTGTTGTGTATGCTAGTTCTATAGATTCTTGTTGACCGTAAAGAAATATATAATTTACGTTGCGACTTTATTTGATAATTTCAACCTTAACAATTTATTATAAAATATGGTTTATAGATATTATTCCTATACGTGTATTGTTTATTAATTGCAATATACTCACACATCTCTTACAAGGGCGTCTGATCTCTAACTAGTAAGAGTATGTATTATGGTAACCACATTGTTGATAAACACAGACGCACGTATATCGAAATACATACACATTTAAGATAAAGCACTCTAAAGACTCAGAACAAATTGATCATCGTCATTATTACACCTAACTCCTTACTTCAGCATATTGCCTTAAATTAATTATTTAAAAAAATTAAATCATTAAAAGGTTAATAAATAATTGTTTTCGTATGAAAGTATCAGTATAATATAAAAGTCAATAAATACGCCAAGGCTTTCTTATTATACTAGTTGATTGGCAAGATTAATTAACTTGGATGTAGGGTGACTATATTTTATACAAATTGTGAACTAACCTGAAAACGATAAAGACATTTCTATCACAATAGTCCTTCAATGACAATAACTTCTCTTTGAACATGACTGGCGTTGTCAGTTTCAAAGCTTTTTTAATCGACTTCAAAATGAACGAGATTCTCACTTCGACTGACTATTTAATTTTTTGTGTCCGTGTGTCGAGTAGAACGGTTTTCATTTTTATAAAAAACATTTTCTACTTAAAGTTCATTGCATTTAAATTTTAAGAAAATATTTTTTCTCTCTCGGTATTAAATAGTGAGATGAAGAATTCTTATTTTAAATATAGTTCTTGTATCACGTTGTTGCTCATAATAAACTCCGATCTAACCGATTTTCACGTGTTTTACTGACGTACCTAAGATAGGTTCATATCACGCTTAGGCTAATAAAAGCCGAACATGATTGAAAACATATGTTGTTGAAGTTGCGTGGGTTAACTTGTGTTGTTATATTTATTTAGAACAATTTATGTGCCTGGTCTGTCACTGAATTGTCCGAAAATCAACTCGTAAATAATAGCATGTGGCATTAAGTCCGCCTCGTGCAATGTAAATGATTTTGTATTTTTTAATTAATACTATTTCAAAATAGTTCTCATCAAATGTTTTTTTTTTGCACCAAAATCACAGTTTTGGTCATTTGAAATATCTGAATGTTGTATTTTTTAAAGTATGAACTATTTTCTCACCTATTTTAACTTTGTTTTAAAATTTATATAACAAAATTAATAACTGGACACTATTAGATGTGTCCAGTTATTAATTCTGTACGGCCATCTGATCGCAAACTAGACAAAGCCTGTAATATGGTGACCAGACTGCTTATAAATATACTTATATATATTTACATATAGACATATAATTAATAAATTATACCTAGTTACCGAACAAATGATCATGCTCTGAACAGAATATTTAGGAGATAGAAAAAAAGGAGATAAAATAATATGATACTCGTATACAGAGTTAATAAAAATATTTATGGAAGATGGTTACACTAGTTGTTAGATATAAATTCTACATAGAATATAAGACGTTTCACTTTCTTTTTAGCACTCTATTTTTCAATGATATAATAACTAACTGTTTAATGGTAGTTAACACTAACCGATTTGTACACATATTCCTGGAGGTATTAGAAATAACATAGGATACTTTTATTGAACGTGAGCGAAGCCGCGGGCGAAAGCTAGCAGGTTTATATATGTAAAATGGTTAATAGAAGATACATTAGTGTTTCTATAATGGGCATTGACATTCGTAACCAGCCAAATCGAAGTTGGGGCATTGAAAATCAACTCGGGCAGACAAGAGGGAAGGGTATATAATTTATTTACGAATTTTGTCAATCACTACAAGTTCCAAGAAAGACTGAATAAGTAAAACTGACCTTTCATATTGCTTTATTACACTTCGGTTAAGAGTAAACATGTTTAAAATATTTATTTTGCTTTGAAATGTATCGAATTGAAAATATATGTTGTAAGTTTGAATGTTTATAGATGAAATGGACACAATTACTTTATATTTTTACTTTTAGAAAGAAGCGCGAAATACTTTGATACAAACATGTTACATTCACAGTTTTTTTATGGTTTAGGGGGCAAACGAGCAGACGTATCGCCAGATAGTAAGCGATTTCCACTGCCCATGGAAAACCACCCCTTCAAACCTTCAAGAAAAGAGCGTACTCGTTCCTAAAAGGCCGGCAACGCACTTGTGACGCCTCTGGTGTTGCGGGTGTCCATGGGCGGCGGTAATCGCTTACCATCAGGTTATACGTCTGCTCGTTTGCCCCCTATATAATAAAAAAAAAACCCATTTCCGGCCGGCTCGACTGGAGTGATACCACGGCCTCATAGAAAACCGGTTTGAAATAGCGCTTGCCCTGTGTTTCACCGAGTGACTGAGGATACCGGCAGCCCATACCCCAACTCCTCCATTAAAAAAGAAACTTGCAACACTAGAGGCGTCACAAGTGTGTTGCCGGCCTATGTTCTGTAGTACGTTTCCTTTATCTTATGCGTATAGGAAGGTTTTGCATCGTTTTTTTAATAAAATTTGATTAAATAACATATCCCTAGTGTTACTGTTTCAACTAATAATATTTTTATTTTATTTAGGAAACAAACAGTGTCTTATGACCAATTAACTTCTAATAATATGTGCAAATGGGTGACTTATATATCTTAGGAGGTTCAATAGGGATCCAAAGAAAGTTAACTGTATAGACCCCGATCAGCAATTCGTACTCATAGAAGTTAGCAAAGCTGAAATCCATCTCATGCATGTGACATCAACCATGGTAAAGATTTTTGGATTACTAAATACAATTTGGTTACCTTTTTATATGTTAGACCTTTTTAAAAACTTTACACATCCTATACGATATACCTATTATAATAGTCCACGGGCCCACGTACAAGGGATTTCAGTGATTAATAACAGGCTGAAAGTTTATACACAGCTTCGTTTTGACGAGACACCCAACTTTTATCATTGGACCAAATTCTGATAGTGGCAGGAAAAAGCGGGATAGGGAGCGAAACACGTCGATTTGATGAGTGTCCCAAATTAAATAATAACAGTTTCTAAACATCAATTCTTTAAGAAAATACGATGGAAAACTGAGAAAAACTTGTGGCATACAAAGTGAATGGTACCTTCCCGAGTGACCCCCAGCTCTAACATGTCAGAATGGTGACTTGAAAATTTTTATTCATTTTCATTAATAACAAACTGATTTTTGTTTTGGGGCTTGCAAAATATATATTTTACATAAAAAATGCATCGGCATACAAATTCGATGGTAATTTTTTTGAGACCTACACTCGAAAGTTGTCAAGATTATGTTAATATTTTTTCGACGGTTCGACGGACGGTTGACTGCCCAAGTTGTGACCCTGACACTCTTGTTTCCAAATTATCTTATAAGCCACAATTAAATGGGATTATCATAACGTCATCAAAACAATCATTTGTATTCGTTCCTCCTCTTCAAAATACGATAGAAGATCTTATTCTTTAACAAAAACCTTATCAGTGTAACAGATAAATTAAAAAAAAAAGTTGTTAGAGTTTATTATTTAATATGCGTCAAGAGCGGCAACGCACTTTGTGACTCTTAAGGTTCAGTTGTCGTTGGGTGGCAATTACCTACCTTGTCTACACACAACTAAAACTGCTTAGTTTCGTTACCCAGTTATCTCTATTTATTAATTGCATCCTTTTTTTTTATGCAAACACACCCATATTCATATCACTTGCTCGGAAATAAAAGGAGGCTTAGTATTATATACTCTTACTAGCTGACCGACGCAACCTCGTTTGCGTCTTTTATTGCCCGTAGCGAAAAATTTTCCCCCGTATAGGGTTGATTTTTTACACCTTGTGTCCGAAAAACCCCAACATCTTACGGAACCCTATTTTTTTCCATAATAAAATATAGCCTATAGATTTACCATAGCAGCGCCATCTATTGATTACTTACTCAACCCAGTCGAAAGGTATCGACATCTGTTAGAATCATTTGGAGTTAACAGATAATTGTGACTGTCAAATAATAACAGACAAATAATTAGCAATAAATTAAAATTGCGACTATAATTTGAGATTTAAACTATCCTATCTCTCAAGTTGGATCGAACTGCACATGGTGTGCGAATTTTATTATAATCGGTTAAGTGGTTTAGGAGTCCATTGAGGACAAACATTGTGGCACGAGATTTATATATATTAAGATTGAAGTCGATATATGGCATCTACCGGTCAAGGGCCTAAACTTTATTCAATGTGTCCAATGTTACATGAATAACATGAACATAAAACTAGGAATACTGCTACCCAAAATACAAGCATTCGTTTAGTTTGGGAGAAGTTATCAGTAACTAAAGCACAAAACACTTATTTATTTGAAATTAAAAGTCACCCTGTAAATGTATAAGTTTGTGGAATAATGATTATTACTACTATTTATATAATTCTGATACCTAAATGAATACACATTTTTCACAATAATTTCAGAGGACAAACGAAAGCGATAGTGCAAAACAGAACATTGAAATGACTTTGTATGTATAAAATATATTAAATGTTTATTAGTTCACTTAAATTACAACAAATCTACTCTCTATTATTGAACATACATCACCATGCGACACCCTATTCTCGGGTCGTGCTTCGCACCTGCAGGCCGGACAGACATTCGCCTACCGACCGCCGAGGCACACAGACGCCGCCCTGAAATCTCTCCGATCTTACTGAAACGCGATCGGTCGCGAGTGCGTGAATTTCAATTTTCGAACGGTGTTTGTTCTTATTTCGTGATTGGTGACTTTTTATCGTTCAGGAAATTGTTCACAGAATATGCTCAGCAGACGGAAAGTACAAAATGTGAGTTGCCTTTCTTAAGATTGTTTCTTTTTCAAAATGAACGAATATTAGTATAAATTCTATTAAATCATGTTTTGGTGTTTTTGTTTTTTATTAAATCATAATATCAAAACTTATGTAGATTTTATTCTTTACGGTAACGAACACAGTGAAATGACATATTATATTTAAATTAAGCATAAATTTCAAATAAGTCGCTGCTCTAGGATGAAAATATATTTAAGAATTAAGGCATACTATTGGAATTAATTTCTCGTGTTTTTGATATTTTTTTTATATTTTTTAAATAGTTTGATATCTAACTTTTGTAGAGATTATTAAAACTACTAAGTATCATACAGTAGGCGTTAGATGATTTAGCAGCGTTGAACCTTTTCCTATTCTGAGGGAACTCCCACTAGCTTTATAAGGCTAATAAGAGCCAGTTATACTACAGCGAGAAATGTATTATAAGGCTTTAGCATTAGTGAACCTTTTTACAAACCCTTTCTTTACGATGTCAATTAAGTTTGTAGCCTTAATAAGCATTTCATGTAAATTCTGTTCTGTATTAGGATACACAACTATCACACAGATACTGATTTAATTGTAAGTTTTCCATAAACAATTAAAGTTTCTATATAACAAAGCTCTTGGCAGTAATGAATTGATTTTTACGGGTTTTAGAAACATAATAGTTGATTAATGACAATTATGTTTCAAATAAAAAGTATGTAAGTAAAACATTTTAGAAAATATAAAAAAACTTTTATTGATTTAAACCTATTTTGCTTTATACTTGATTTACCCAAACGTCACATACTTTAAAAGCACAGTGTACTATATTAGGACCACTTAAAAAAATACTTTTTTAACTTTTAAGAAGACACCATCTGAAATTATGAAAGTGCAAAACACATTATAATTATACTTGAAGTGAACTTTCATGTTTATACAGAGTAGTCGTTAAAATATATTATTCTTTTGCAGAAACTGAAAAGTTTTAAAGTAGGTTCTACTCTTTGCGAGTGTAGGCTCTGAAACAAGTAACATGAAACTAGAAACGCTAAATAGTTTAGTTACGCCACGTCTTGGAGGGGTAAGAATGTGAATATTATAGCAACTTGGGTAACACATTGCGTTACGGACGTACATCCTCGTATAATATATTATTTTATAATTTTTTTGCTTACTCGTTAAAAGGTCTTAAAAGGTCGCCTATTATAATCAACATCATTCTTTTAGGCGAATCTTTGCTTAAGAGGGTGACATTTTATAAATTATTTGCAAGATATTTACTTAACCTATGGTTATCATGTTTGAATGTAATCTATATTATTCAAATCATTTATTGAAAAATGGTTCTCATATTATGTTAAACATGATTGATTTGTAATAAAGTTACATATTTCTTTCGTCAGTCATGAAACCTGGAGCAACAAAGAATGTCAACGAAATTAGACACAAATTTGAGTTATATCGTGGATTAAAATGTGTAACAAAACATTATACATTAAAATTAAGATCAAAGAAAGCTGTTTTAAATCGGTATCTTAGTGTCAGATTACCTACAGTAGATGCTTTATACAAAAATATTTATGGGCCTAAATTAGGAGCAACAAAATTACATTTCCGATTTATTTTTCCGTTTAATCACCTGCTATACAAAGGGCAACTAATACAAAAAGCGTCGGAAATATATTTGGGCTCATGACAATGATGAATTGTGTAATTATCTCCGACATTTTTAGGATATTTAGGTGGGTTAGGAATTTAAACGGTTTGGATATGTTGCTCTGAATTTTTTTACTTCCAAGTAATTAAATAGGCCAGGTTGATTAGGGTTGTGTACGCAAAAAAATGATTACTTTGTAGAACCCTTTTCAGGGTTTCTTGGGTTATCTGAAAGGAATCCAAGGCTTCATTAAAATTACATTAGTCTTTTGTTGCCATTACGGACGAATAATTTTTCGTTGATTTGGGAATAAAGGAAATTCCTGTCTTTTTGTTGTCTGTCTTTTTATGCATTCAGTGAACTAGAAGATGATGATTGACGTGGTCAGGCATAACAATGATAAATCTGATTGTAGAACGTCTTAACACTTTCCTATCAGTTAAAATTGAAAGACTTTAATTTGATAAATGAAACTTATCGTAACCGCTCTTAAACGTATAATACTCTTTATTTACTACGAGTATGATACTTTGTAACAGGTATTATATGGATTATTATTTATATAATGCAATCGATAAATATTATAAAATAAACACTATCATAAAAAACATAATAAAGAGAAATTTAACGAGATGTTTACGCGTCGATTTTGATTCGTTTATATGGCTTAAATAACGCTATTAGGCTAAAATCCCGAAGAACGCTGTTCTTATAGTTGAGTCGGTTGGTATATAAAAGGAAAGGATTGATTCCTTTCCTTTTTTATATATTTTGTTTTATATAGTAGTGATAAACGTTAAAGGGAAATAATAACAGCTCGCTAGTCACGTATATAAAGCTGTCGACACACTTAAAAAATATGTTTTAGTTTTCTTTAAGGTGAGTTTTCACCTCAGCGATCTTTGTAATATCTTCGGTAGCATTTTATTCTAATGTAGATTATACATAACATGTGTTTCAAAAAAGAAATGTTGGTTTTAGTTTGTGATAAATAGTTTAGCCAATTATCAAATGTATAAGAATGAACATTGTAAATACTACTAACTGGCATTCGGGTTTCTTTATACGTATGGGTGTTACGGATAAAAAAATCGATCAGGTCGATGCTAGGATACAGTTAGCGTTCGGACGAAACCTGTCACCGCCAGCATTGATCGCAGTAACGAGAGGTGGCTAGCTACCCCGCCCCCACCCCTTCCACGGAAAACCAACTTAAAACCACTAAAACTAACAAAAAAAAAATGTGCTGTCGTGTTTTGATAGTGAATGCGAGACCGGTGGTCCAATGAAGCAGAAGCATCTCCATAAGCCGCCATAGTGTGGGTTACCATGCTGCATTGTTGCATTACCAGCATTTGCCATGAATATGGTGACTACTCTTGGATTCTACTCATACTTTCCATCAGACAGAGTAGAGTCACTGTAGCAGACTCATACATAAAAATACTTACCTAAAGAAAATGTGAAATTAAAACTATTCCCTTAGTTTATCATTCAACTGAATAATTTAAAGTTCTACATACATAAATCTCTTTCACATCATTAAATAAAATAAAACAAATTTAGGTGTAATATAAAAAAATTATGACAATACAAAAAAACAATACATAACAATACGACATTTATTTAAACAAGACATACCTACATATGTCACAAGTCCACTTGCAAAATTTTAATAAAATGGGTTCAGTAGTTTAGACACAAGACACTATTTTTCATTTTAGAAATTTACTACACGATGTATCCAATAAAACACTATCATCAAGTGGTTAACGACCGTAGGCCATACGGTCGTTAACCCTTTGATGCGTTATCGTAAACGTACGAGTAAGCTGTTGCTACGTCGCGCACCGTTCTGTGCTTTAGAAACTTGCCTACCTACCACAGCGCTTGCGCTATTGCAGATTTGTTTAATCACGCTGGTTAGTGAACTTAAACTACAAATGGTGTCCTTATCGGTTTTAATTATTTAAAATACTTAGTTTATTTGATTTTTTTAAATTTCATTTCTGGGATAAATTATACAATTCCAAAGAAAACTAACACATTTAAATAGCCTACGGTTTCATTAAATGTCGCATTGTCATATCCACCTTGTATGTGTTTGAATGTAGAAAATAAAATAAAAATTTCCAACACATCCCAAAGTTGGACTTTATTGTTATACTATAATTTCATTTCTGTACCAAGTCAAATATTGAATTTCCAAGAAAGCTTGCTCGTGTTAGATTTTCTTATGTTGGTACAATCATTTTCATTGTATACTTTGTTGTGTTGGCAATGGTGCCTCATGATCTGTAAAGTTTGCAATTCTGTACATCGTACGGTTCGTGTTATTAAAGTTTTATATAAAGATGCTCTGAGATGTTTGTACATGTATTTAACGTGAAACTTTGGAGAATATGGATTTAGAAATATAAAGTTTAAGAAGATTATATGAAAACTTGTTCTATCTAATCCGGATTTGATTTTTCTCCGAGACTAACGCTAATTATATCATTTTCCAAGATTACTTCTATAAGGTAAATAGGTATATACTTTATAATAAAAAATTTAATAATTATAAATTTTACATCTTAAATGTATTAATCAGAATTACGTTCCTCGGATACAAGGAATCCTACTACAATCACTAACTCTATTTCCTCCGTGTGGTATGACAGAAAACATATGAAAATATTAAGAGAAAACCGTTGGCCATCAAAACATTTTAAAAACTATGTATACTTAAGCCTTATACATTAAATGAAAAATCGTTTTGTTAGTTACAACGTTCATTGTGAGTAACAACTTGTGTCTTGTGTCACACAAGAAATAAAAGTAATAGTTATTATTTAATGTAGACACGTTTTATGTTAAAAAACCGGCCAAATGCAAGTCGGGCTCGCGCACTGAAGGATCCGTACAAACTTGTGGGTAGATAAAGTTTTTTTATCACAGCTCAAAGGCATTTAGACCTAAGTATTTGATATGAATTTCAACTTGATACCTCTACGGGTTCGTGAGGAAAAGGGTAATAAGTTTGTAATTATTAACAAAATATTAAGTGATGTAACTAAAATTTAAGGTTTTCGAATTTTTTCCTTTATATGTGCTATATAACGTTGCTTCATGTCAAATTTCAAGATTCTAGGTCGACTAGAAGTATCCTTTAGGATTTGTTTTTTTTTTTTTATTTATTTATTTAGGTATACCAACAGCACACATACGATACACTTTTAAAAAAATTATACAATATTATTTTCTAGCATGCATGCCTATTACAGGTACACACAACATGATTCCCTTGTGAGTAGTTGCGAGTTTCAAAATATGCTGCTTAAATTGTTTTTTTTGACTGCATTGACATAGAAGTTTGATATTGTTCCAGTTTAAAATTAATAAAGACTCTTGAGTATTCGATATGAATTTCAATTTAATACCTCTACGCGTTCATGGGGAAAAGGTAGTAAATTTAAAATTATCAAAATTTTAGTTTTCTATCAGGTAACTAAAAATTTTTATTTATCTTTGCTTTAGGACGTTGCTTCGTATCAAATTTCAAAATTCTGATTTCACGGATTTCTTTGACAGTGTCGAAAATTTCATCATATCATCATCATCATAAATCGGCTATTTCTTTTGATTGCGTTGGCTTAGAAGTTTGACTTTTTTACAGCTAAAAGGGACAGTAGACCTGAGTATTTAATATAAATGTCAGCTTGATACCTCAACGCATTCCTGAGAAAAAAGATCTTGAGAGACAGATAGACGGACAACAAAGCGATCCTATATTTTTCCTTTTGGAGATCGGTATCCTAAAACAATTTCAATACTAAGAACTTTATAGACATACGTGAATCGGATTTGGAACATCCAGGCTTAGAGTCATTTATGCATTACACTAAATTTTACCCCATGTGGGGATGGAACCAACAACATTAAAAGCGGTGAGGTGACTGCTAAAACCACTACTTCATCGGTGCAAAATATCCGTAGCATTTAAAAGTAGGTATGGTCCGGTAGCGACATGGTAAAAATTAAATGGCATATGTTCGTAGGTTGGTTTTAGTTTGGTTTTAGGCATATTTGGGTCACGCCGGTGGCATCGTAATTAGATTTTAGTGTGAAAAAATCCCAGTTAAAAAATATGTGGTTGGGTATAGAGAATTCAGAATGAAGCTAACAAGTGTATTTTTTTAAATGGCAGGGATATTTCTTTATTTTTTAAAAAATGATATTAGCAAAATTTCATTGCATATGACATCTGAATATGAAATGAAATTTTGCTAATATTTACAAATGGTTTTTTAATAGGTGTGTGGATCTAGTCTAATAAGCTACCTATAAAAATCCATTGTCGGACCTACAGGCCTCTCTTTAGAGAGGAGGTTTTGGCCTATTAGGCCACACTGGGTGGCATACTTTAATACTATAAACTAGTAAGACCTTTATGTTAATAGTACCATTATGACTACTATAATATTATTGATTTCTATAGATAAATCAATACAAAATCATAAATTAAGATTAAAGTTCATTAAATTCTTTTATAATCGTTGAAGGGCTGTATTTTTTTTTATTTTGAATGGATGAGTCATCCGTCATCAAACGAAAAAAATAATGAAAATACAACGCTTTCAACTCTGACTCCAAATAAATACTTGATAACCAGATTACATTTACCGCAAATTCCATATTATTAAATGAAATATTAAAAGCACTCGATTCAATAAATAAAACCAATCATGAATATTTCTTAGCCATGTCATTTAAATTTACTGACTGGTTTCCGTAGTTCTCAAATTTAATTTTCAACCCAACTTTTGGTTCTAAAGAAAGTACTTTGTATTTAAAGCGTAATTAGTTTTCCATTACAAATAAGCACCGAAAGTAAATGAGAGAGAATGAGAACCTTTGAGTGAAACCTTTATTAGTTATTGAAAGGAACAATAAAAGTAACATGGAAAATGAATAAGGCTTATAAATTTTCTTGGATGACAAGACTTAAAAGACTTTGAAATTATGTCTTTTATAAAGGCAATCCTACACTTCATTGTATTAATAGCCCTACTTAAGTAGCGTACATGAGATCAACCAAAAACATTTCCGTAAAAGTTTTGATGTCATGTTCTAGCTATATTCAAAGTATCTTTTGATTCTATGTTTGTAATATAAAAATAGTCTTATTTAACTTCATAAACCAACCCAGACATTTGCAAATACACTTTCCTTCATATGTGTATTATTACCTACGTATGCTAGACGTAATAAGACAAGTCATAAGCCCATAGTGACTTTAACAAATGATGTGTCATTGTTCGTCTAAGCTTCTACTCGTCTTATTAAACCTAGTTAAATATTAAGTCTTGAGAATATTATATATGTAGTAAGATTAGCTGTAATCCAATATTTATGTATAAGGGTGTTATTTGACAGTTCGCAGGTCTGAAATCCTTTTGATGTCCGTGTAGTGGCGGATTAGAAATACAGAGTGTAAGTACCTCTTTTAATTTCATGGGTGTCGTAAATCGACTAAGGGAGCAAACACACAGGACATCATCACTCTAAAGCGAAGGAATACTTGAAAAAACCCTAAACTAACCCATTTGGCAAGCGTAGTATAGCGTACCAAAATCTCCTTACTAAGAGGAGAGGGTTATGTCCAGCAGATCACTATTAAAAACTGTTGATGTACGATTTTCAAGACTTTTGTAATTCCCTGATTTCAATGTCAAAAATATACTCGTATGTGGGAGAACCATGCTTTGACACATATGTTTTGATCACCGCAAGCTCTAACTACTGCTTCTAAGGGCGATACTGCATTTGTGAGTTTTAAGCTGCAGATATCTGTGGACGATGGTAGTTAATTATCATCAGGTGACCCATCTATATTTAAAAACTACAATAGTGGAAATATAGTCGTGTAGGAACATACGAGTATTTTATCTAATAAAATATAAAACACATGGGTTAATTAGTTGTTTTCAAGACTATGTACAAAAATAATACTTCAGTCTACGAAAAACCACGGTGGACTGGGAAAAAAAAAAAATTTTTATTTATTGAAATCATTTATTTTGTTCTAATATTAAAAAAAAGACATAGACATTATTTGTTTAGATTACATAGAAATATAAGATACAGTAAAAAACTTATTATTCAGTTATCT
Source organism: Spilarctia lutea (assembly GCA_916048165.1). Classification (NCBI taxonomy): domain Eukaryota; kingdom Metazoa; phylum Arthropoda; class Insecta; order Lepidoptera; family Erebidae; genus Spilarctia; species Spilarctia lutea. The sequence goes on along the minus strand of OU696478.1, from coordinate 10,750,036 downwards.
CATCACTAACAATGAGCCTCTGGGATCTTGGGACAAAAATTTGAATAACAACATTAAAACAAAAAAGCGTTTTAATGTAACGTACTACGTCTTAAGTACAAATAGGTTTTTTATTCAATTAAGGTCTCTAATTTCATAGTTTTTTTTTATGGAATAGGATATGGATATGGGATATGGAATGGTATCACCTGATGGCAAGCGGTTACCGCTTACCGCTTATGGACACCCGTAACACCAGAGGCGTCACAAGTGCATTGCCGGCTTTTGGGGGATGGGGAGAGGGATGGTGAGAGGGGTCGGGGTAGCGGCCTCCGGTATCCTCTCTCCCTCGGTGAAATATAGCGCAAGCGCTATTTCCCACCGTTTTTCTGTTAGGCCGTGGTATCACTCCGGCCCGGAAGAGTGGCTCTCCTACGGATTACTTTAGAATTAAGATTACAATTATCTCTGTAAATCTGGATATTGCCTTTATTGTTCTATAAAGAGATTAAATGAATTACAGGATTCACTGATCTTTAAAAAATATCTATACTCTGTCGTTGAAGACAGACTATATTCAGTATATTCATGATCAACGTCATTTATAAACGCCAGAAACACCGTTTTTTTTATGTCATTAAGGTCGAGAATTGTTTGCAACTGTATTTTTTTATTTGTATAGCTATATATTATAGCCCAGTTGCTGATTTCAGATGATTAGAATTAATTTATCTTGAATCCGTTGAAGAAATAAAAAGTTTCATATAAGCTCCGAATTCCTAATTTTATTTTATTTATCTTTATTGTACACACATAACAGATAGACAAAAGGAGTTGTAGTATACAAATCTGACAATTGGCGGTCTTATCGCTCATGGCGATCTCTTACAGACAACCTTTGTACGGATATTAAGGTAAGTGAGATTACTTTTTTTACTTACTATTTACTCTCTAAGGGGTTTTTTTTCTGAGTCTTTATTTACATCAATTGAGAAACCTATATGAGTTACAAGTGAATCCATTGAAAAAATAAAAAGTTTCAGACAAACTCTGATGCCGTTTTTCACCGTCTTAGAGGTTAACAAAGTCGTAGTAATGCACGTATCTCGATACCAAAACCAAAAGCAAATCTGATTTAGCAAACAATATGTTGTTCTAGTGCGTGCACCTGTCGACGCGGCACACGCCAACTACCACTGTCGTGATTGATGCAATTACGTACATATGACATCTGCTTGCCGCGATAGCACTACTATCTGGTTTTATAATAAATATGAATGTGTTGTGGACTACCAAAAATCATTAATGAAATCTGTGTTACCTTATTTTCTTTTCAATAATTAGTAATTTGATAATACAAGCTATGCTTCTGTCGAAATAAAATTATACGTATTGTTGTTTATATTTAGAAAAAACAAATTTGAAGCATGCCATTTACGCTGTAATAAGGTGAAAAATTAAGTTCGATTTTACTTTACCTTAGGTAAGAATTAAAAAAAAAAGCTTTAGGAGCCTGGATAAATAATGTTTAAATCGGGAAAACATGATACGGTGGAAATATGTCCAAACTGCAAATTATTTTGGTATTCAATTTATATGGAGAATTTATCCGGCGCCGGCCCCTTAAAGAACAATATCGTAGTATACATATCATGCATTAAATTTCAGAATGAGAGGGATCCGTTGGAAGTCAATACATGATATTTGAATAGTATTGAAATGTAAGTTAAGAGTAATTAGTGTATTTCAACAATACATTTTTAAAGGGATAGAAAATAACAAAAAAACACTAAAACATTTAAGTAAAAGGTATGTTTGGCATAGTAATTATGCGCCAAGGATAAATACCTGTTTCAAATATATAATATGTAATATACGGTTGCCTGGAAGAGATTGCATGTTAAGCGGTAAGGCCGCCATTTGTACTGACCTAGCATTAAGTAATTTATTTAATTATCTGGTGTACAATAAAGAGATATTATTATTAATATGTAGGTAAGAAAAGATCTATGTTCCAATTGTGGTCATTGCTTCTGTAGCTAAATGAGAATCCTATTTGCATTTATTCTGTAGCCTCGAGACACTGCGACATTTAAAGCTAGACACTGCAAAAACATGGTACGGCTTAGTGTTGTTAAATTATTTAAATTTTTTGTCGGTTTCCTTGAACACACAGTCAGTTTCCTTATAAACATAGATCTGTTAAGTTCATGACATTTGCAGACTTACTATATATGTAAATAATGTTAAATTGAAGGAGATGTAGGAAGCTGATTTGAGAGAGAGAATTATCGCATAGCTTGGTGTAACGTTACCATACTAACTATATTGACTCATTTGCATCAAATTAATAAGATACAAATTATGAACATGTATGTTTTATGATTTAACTCGCTGAATCAATATAGAAAAGAAAGAAAGAATTTTGACGTGACAATAAGTAGATTTTTACAATAACCAAAAATGAAAAATGCAATGTCTGATCCCAGGTAAAACGCCGAAACAGTGCCCTAAAGCAAAGCTTACTTACTTGGCAACTGTTTGATATTCTCTTCTACAGTTAAGCGGCTCTCAGTTCCTACCTAGGTATAAACTACTACAAAAAATGATTGATTTCTCGCGGGCTAGGTTTCCGCAACTCGACGACTTTAATGCGCCTATTTTCGTGATGTACTACAAATATATACAATTTTTTACTTGTATGTTACTAGTTTCCAAGTTAATTTAAGTATTTATTATAGTCTTATGAAATTAACTAAAGCCTTTACGTTCATACCAAAATTATTTGCATGTTGAGATTTAACAAACATTACTAATAAAATGAAAAAGCATTTCTGAAAGTCCTTGAAAATGTTTTATCTTATCGCGAAGGATAAACAAATCTTATTCCTCCACAAAACGGTGACCACCCATTAGCTCGGAGCGATAAATCTGCGACAGTCACAGTCAACGTTTTCTTACCCGCAATGAATTTAAAGGCAAGACAAATAGACACGGGTAGACACATACCGTTTGTACAAAGAAAATATCAGCGTATTTTAAACGGGTCCTGCGGGAAGTTTTATGTGTTCATACTTATCGTATAAATTATTTTTAAGTTGTTTTAACCTTACCTGTACTTTACACAAAATGATATAAATATTGTCATCACTATATTATTTATTAAATGAAAGTTCTACATTATCTACTTTAACATAACGTTACGACCGTTATCGATAACCTATACCTAGTTGAAATTAGATTTTAGCCTACATTTTTTTATAAATGATTGATTCATGGATTTCCTTGATTTGCTTTTTCACAATCGATAATGTTTCCAGTTAGGCCTCTTACGCGCTATTATAATAATAAACAGACTCAGACTCAGTCAGATTCGGGTAGGTCCTGGAGGGATTAAAAATATTTTCTTTCTAAATTCTATCCAAACTGTCAGCAATAATATACCGTACACTTTAATATGTTCAACAGACCATGTAATGCTATTGTACCCACGCGTAGAAGTTCTAACACTTGGGTTAATTTATTTCTGACACAGGGACAAATGTGGTCATTTTTATTCGTGAGGAATAAATGTGTAAATAAATATCTAACTGTAAAAGCTTTTATTATTTTATTTATTAATATACTACGCTGTAAAGTATACGTGGGTTTCTTAATTTAATGATTTAATAGAAAAAAAACCATCCAAATGCGAGTCGGACTCGCGCACCGAGAGATTCGTACAAACCTGTAGGAATATTATATGATGTAACTAAAAATGTATGCTGGTAGCAATTATTTCTTTATTTGTGCTATAAAACGCTTCGTACCAAATATTCGAGATTCTAAGTTCGTGGGAAGTACCCTCTAGGTTTAAATTACCTTGCGAGTGCCAAAAAATTGCAGCATAAACGTCTGTATCTTTAACTTTTTGATATGAATTTCAGCTAGATACCTCCTCGCGTTCCTGAGAAAAAGGGTCTTGATAGACAGACAGACGAACATTGACGTGATCCTATAAGGGTTCCGTTTTTTTATTTTAAGTTGCGGAACCCTAAAAATAGAAACTGAAGAATATATGCGTGTTGTTTCGCAACTTCTGAAAATGTTTGAAACTGAGTTGCTTTAATTATTATTTTTCTTTCAGAGTAAATTGTAAAGTTTGTGCCTACTATACCATGGTGGCCAGAAGGGTCGGTATGGGCTTAGGGTCAAGTTTTCCTTCTCTTTGCAGTGGACAGTGGTGTTGTCTTTCGTTGTTTGCTTCTTTAGTCGGTTCTCATAAAACCTGTGTGTAAGTCTTAGCAATAAAAACTATATTTTAAAAAAGTAACTCCGAATTCAGTAACCCTACACCATACTACTTCTACTTCAGCCAATTGGCGTCATCTCTAAATAAACGCTTGCCTTAAAAAGTGCGAGCTATTCCAAATCACGATAAAATTTAATGACCAATGTCTTTAAAACACCCTTACCAAATCTTTACAATTTCCTCATTCATTGGCTAAATCGTGTAGTTTAATATCTATTAGTAAATATATTATATGAATATACACATGTGTAGGTGTTATATAGATGAGGTTCTCAAACCACTTTTTTTTTTAAAAGCTTCAGCACAATTTGTGCAGAAATATCAACGAAAGGCAAACGGTTGAACCACAAAGATCTCTTATTGCAAATTGGCTGTGAAATTGGAGGCTTACATACATTTAAATGTATTTGTATATGCCGTGTTCGTTTATTTTCTGGTGCTTATATTTTAATAAAACCATTTGATCCGAAATAATAATGTGTTATAGCTTGCAGTTTCATGCGTAGATTATACTAGGGCGTAGAATATATTAGGTCCTTACGTATGTTCTACCGTGGCACCAGTGCTGCGGAAATACGAGTAGCTCGAAGGATTAAATACGAGTATGTGTATGGCGCTGGTGTCGCAAAAGAAAACGCAGTATGTTTTTGGTTCCAACGTTTCCATTCTGGAAATTTCGACCGTCATAACAAGCCCCGTGGACGGCCGGAGACCAAAGTGGATAATGAAGGATTAAAAATAATTGTGAAAGCAGATCTATCGCAAACTACTTCAGTTGCAGGCTTGTGCTTGTGAGAAAAAAAACTATTTTACCCACTTGAAGCAAACCTCATGAATTGAGTGAAGCGAACCAGCAAACACGCAACGACTGCTGCGTTACATTGCTCAATTGGCACAATAATGAAGGAATTTTAAATTAGGTTATTACCTGTAATGAAAAATATATCCTGTACGATAATCAGAAGCGCTCGTTGCAATGGCTGAACCCTGGCAAACCAGATAAATCCAATTAACTTAAATAAAAGTTACCTGTTAGTGTTTGGTGGACTAGAACCAAATGTTGTTCACTACGACTTTCTAAAACCTGGTCACACGGTTACAGCAGATATCAAATGTCAGCAACTGCAAACCATGAAAGAAGAACTAGTTGCCGGTTCAAGACAACGCTAGACCAAAACACAAAAAAATCTCCGATGTGGCAGTCCAGTATGGCTTCAGAGAGTTTATTGATTCTCGCGCTGTTTTTTTTTAATAAAGGGATCTATGTGATGGCAAAAGTGCATTGATAATGATACATACTTTAATTAATTAAATATATTTCACAACAAAACGAATTTATTTTTCTTCTATACAAAACGCCAATTTCATATGTAAGTACCGAATATTTTTACTATTTTCATGGAAACAAAAATAAGTTGTAGTAATACTATAGATACATATTAAAATGCACTTGAATTGTATGATTGGTTCCCCTATCTAATTTTACTCTTGATAACATTAAAACAAAAATTACTGTACATATTGCTTGAGTTCTTTGTGATGAATTCTTGAAGTGGGTACGTAAATTGCCTTCTGTTACTTCCTACAATATACCTCTCATATCTTTAAATAAACATTATTTTATGTTTATTTAAAACTGATTTATAAGTTCATATATTCTTTTACTTTCAAATAAAATTGTTTCTGATAAAACAAGAAGAATTAAAGATACTCTTGAAACACGCTCCAAGGGAAATTTTTTCCTGAGAAAACTCGAGCGAAATCCTAATTAAATATGCAAAAATAACGACAATGGGCTCTGCGTCCCTCAGAATGACAGTCGGAGCGTTTAGTGTAATCTTCCGGAGAAGGCCTGGAACGAGGATAATATAATATAATATACTTCTACAAATTTTGGGAGATAGCCTTATGTTGCAATGGAATTTAGCTTTAATCTAGAATCATCTTCATCTATCTATGACTAATACAAACATATTTTTAGTCTTCTTACTTGTTAATCTGCCTATCTATTCATACATCTACTTATCTCAATATCGTCTTACATAAAGTTGTTTATTTATATATTATGTATGAAACTATGTATGTTTTATTAATAACCGTTAGATAAACGGACCAATAAAAAACGAATAAAATTGTTTAAGTTATTAGATTCCGAATGCAGTGTATTAGGCATTGCATTTCCATGTCACCCTAAGGTTACCTAAAAATATTGTTTTAATTCTTCAACGTATATATTAAAATCAAAATTTAAGACAATTTTTTTTGCAGTTGTTGCATTTATTGAGATCTATAGCCAAAATGGTTCATGAAAATAAATCGCGCCCTATTCACTCAAAACCATATTGTGAAAAAAAAGTTATTTTTCTATTTTATCGATTTTCCATTGGCAAAGTAATTTCTGGCTATTCTCTGGTATTTTTAAGTTATAACTAATTAATCTGCGTTGAATTAAATAGAGTGAGCGCTATTCAATTTCTATTAAATTTTCTGAAACCTGTTTCTGGTAACAGCCAAAATCACATAAAAGTATGTTACCGTGTTATACAAATTGTTACTCTGGCGTTGGCAGATGATATCCATAAATGAGGAATACACATACTCGTACATAGAAATAACCACTCTTCCACCAATACAAATACGCGTTACATTACTTGTCATTAACTTTTTTTTATTTGTAATTTAACTATAATTCACGTTAGCATTTCTTATTATTATGTAACTAGAAAAAATCACTTTCGTAACTACAATTGTTTTACACTGCTGCTGTTGTGACCATTTCAAATTGATCAATCAATTTGTATCAATTTGAAATTTGTCTTCCTTGTTTCAAAATAAGTATTTACATTATTATTTTTATATTTTTTGTAATTTCAAAATTGTATTTATGTTTCAATCTTTAGTTTACGTAAAGATAACTAAATGTTTAACGCTTTGCTTTCTTTTATTTAGTTTAAAAATTATTGTTCAACTTACATCGAAAATGAACAGTATGTAAAATCAAGCCTTACCTTATTTCCACAACTGAAACGTTCAAATCAAATTATTTATGAATTCACTTTGAAACAAGCATCGTTCATCAACCAATTAAAATTTAAATATTCAGTATTATAAATCAAATATGGTTAAATTTGACCGTTAAATTTGAACCGAGTTGCCTTAAACAAGATATTTAATTAAAATATAACAAATAACACAAACGTTTTATTTCAAAGAATAACAACTTAATTAGTTTCAGTAAAAGTTTGAAATTAAAACAGAAACCGGTCCGCTACGTTTTAAACTCGTAGAAGGCTACGGTGCTACAGCGTAGCAATGCACGAAGTGTACTTAGTAACTTTGTAATGCGCTTACCACCGGAACTCAAATAGCTTATAACCAGTTCAAATTAAAAACCACTGCTAAACTACAAATTAAAACATATAGTGTTCTTTATTTCTTCTCAAGTAGCGGTAAACAGCTTTAGCGCTTTTTATAAACGCAAATAAAAGAAAAGCTATCATATTAGTTGCAGAGTTTCTTTAACTTCGTTAGTATTTTTTTGTACATATAGTTTAGAAGATTAATTTAATAACGTTGACAAAGAGACTTTTTATAGAGCATAGTTTACCAGTGGTAGTTTATTTAGGCACTACATTCTACCACATGTATTGTTTATATTTTAGTGGACGCGTACTGGTATTTGTATATTCATCAGAAAATATTTTAATGAATTGTCATTATAACAACAAGAATGTGTTCATATTTGGCTGCTTATTATAATTTTTTTACTTGAACAATAAAAAAAATATTTAATTACTCTTTTGTGTAATTGAACACTAGTATTATTTGGATAAAAGTTGATTTAATAATAAAAAAATAATAACTTAGCACTATTTATTTTCATTTAAGTGACATACTTCATTTTTCTGTCGCAAATCACACCTAACCTCATTGAGTTAAAGTAATAAAATCTAAATAAAAATATTACTTTTTTATTGTGAAATTACTATGAAATAAAAAACAAAACATTAACAACATTATTTATAAGCGTTTAAAACATCCTCTGCATCATCGTCTATTGATAGCGTTCTCAGAAGACATTCCAAGTGCTTAGTATCAAAGTAATATACCATGCAAAGAAGTTATATTCTTCGGAATCAGCGCTTTCTACTTTACAAAAAAATAGGATGCATTTAGTAATGTAAGTAACATTTATTGCATTTCCACCCAGAGTAAGTTGAAATATTGTTTTAAAATTAGACATGAAGTCCATTCGAAACTATCTTATGCTTAGCATTCTTACACATGACCGTTTGGAATGGCTCAGAGAAATAGTTTGATAACATTTACATACACACACACGTGCCGCAGAATTTATTACATTAAATGAAAATTACATTCAATTTTTTACCAGACTACGGCGCAGTCAAAGGCAGGATAGTAGTTTTGACAGTCTATGTATGTAAGTTAAACCGTAATGCCTAAACTTCTGAACCAATTTTAATGAATAAGTTTACAATAGAGTTGTAAAAGTATCCATTTTTACATAAGCTGCATAAATTTCATTAAAACGTTTAAATAATTGGCTTTTTAAAATAATTCTTGTTCAAACAATTTGAAATTTACTTAATTTTATTCTAATCATATTATTATTCTTTATTGTACACATGGATAACCATTTTAGTTATAAAGAGTTATTTCCTTATGACTAAAAAACTTACAATGGTGAGCTTAACCCAAACATGAGTTATCTTCCAGATAACCTTAGAGTAAATATAGAGCCGGGAAGTATAATATGTAAGACATATACATATATATACATACTAAGGGCCTTATCAGTCAAGGGAGCGATAATATTCTTTGGTTCTCCTCCTGAAGACAATTTTGACTCTCACTGGTTAATTTTGTTGTTAATCCATAGGATTGACAGTTAAAAATCCAATTTAGTAAAAAATAACAAAAATCACATCGAAACTTCACACATTTATAAATAATTGTTCTAGTTTGTTCTTCATCGATGTCTAATTATAATTCCACTCACAGCGCCATACTTCTAAAGCATTAAGGGATAATAACCAAATGACATAATCACACGACCCTACTTTGCATTTTATACAACCAAGGATATTTAGCTTTGTTTGTATTTTATGTATTTACCGATATGTTGTATATTCTAAAATATTTTTTGTCATATTTATAAGTTATATTCAAATTTTGCAAAAATGAGCCTGCAATACATGATCTTAGAATAAATATAACTGAAACAGTGTTAAAATGTGTTGTATAACTTAAATATATTTTGTTTGTATCAATCAGAGCATTTGATAGAATTGAAGATAAATAGATAGAATGAATAAACATTTCATTTAAATTTATGGACATAACCAAATGAAGTCCCATTTATAAGCTGTTTTATTGCGCATTAAGCGTCAATCTTCATGACTTGCTATGACATGTTATGATGCCATCACTGCCCGAGTGCAACCTTTCAAAAGCCATCTAGAGTGACTAATGGAGGCCCCGTGTTTAGGTTTTACCATGACTTTCTCTCTTGTTCCCAAATAAAAATTTTCAAATGTAAACTAGCGCCCTTTGCCTAATAGTACGGAATCCGGCTGCAGAATTAGTACATTCATCGAGTGTTTGCTAAAAACCAAATTCTTTCGCATATTTATGATAAGGAGAATGTATATCTACCTAGTTGCCTATCAAAATGTGGCCGCTAATATTTTTAATTAAATTATATCTAATTGATTTTTCGGAAAAAATTCATTCGCTTGTTTTTAAATAAAATATCGTCCACTTCATGGCAATATACATAAAAACTCTGAAAAATCACGGTTGCCGTTGCGCACTTGGCCGCACCTCTTCGCAGTCAGGTGTAAACAGGTATGATTTTGATACATTTAGGTATACGTTCATAACGTACATTTATTATTTATATATCAAATTAAAGCTTATTTTATTCTGTTTATTATGATACATATACGGTGGATAACGATTGCCAGCTGTACGATGCTTTAAAGGCATTGCGCATGCCTCGAATGCTAGTGTTCTCAACTGAAGCGGTGATATTTGAATACTAACATAAAAACCACGGTGTTTTGAAGTTCGTAATACATTACTTTATATATATTATTGTTTTATCAAATTAATTAATGTAAAATTAAAGTAGTCCCTACCACAATTTGAACCGGTGGCGGTGGTGATATAAGCCAACAAACACAAATATATACGATGTAGAAAATAATTAATTAAAAATAATACGTTAAATTGTAAGCAGTATGTTACGGTTCACAATTTTTCGGCAGTTAACAATCACCCCAAATGACCCTATTTAAAAGTTATAACAATCGCGCTCTTTGTTTCAAGCGGGAACTTCTTCTATAAAACATCCGTATTTCCTAATTTATTTTAATCCAATGTTAAGTCGTGGACAATGATCTAGGTTACATATTGTACAAATCAAACATATTATGTTTATTTTTGTATTATGTAATATTATGATTTACCTGTTTATGAATACCCTTAGGAAAGTCGTACGTTTAGCATACATACAAGTTGTTACTTATTTTTTTACTTATACAAGTTGTTATTATACGCAGGCTTACCAATAAATATAATATAATATAATATTTGCTGAGTAATGCTCTAGACGACTAATGGGCTGAGTGTAGGCGCTAACTAATAATTCCTACTTAATTCCTTCTTCTAAGATTTGTAGTAATTAATTATACTGTCAACGTCCTTCTATTAGTGATATTATTTACTTCAAAATAGTTCCTCTTATTTGAGTTAACAGACAAATTAAACATCAGCAGTTTTAGGTTAGACCTAGTTAGAGCTGCCTTAATATATTATTATAACAAATGTAATGAAAATTAGTAACATTATAGAACAGTAACATCAAATTATTATACGTCAACTCTAAACTGAGATATGTTAAGCATCCAAGCTAGATTGGATATAAAATACATCCTTACTACTTCAACTTCGATACAGTTACAATTTAAATGCGTGAATGTCATGAAACAGAGATAAAATATAGGTAGATATTTACAGTATTTTATAATGATCTCGATATATCGAATATAATATACAAAAACTGAACTCTAGGTAATCAAAACAAAGAACTAACAAATGGCCTCCTAAATCTTAACAAACAAAGAAGAAAAATCCAATCCCTTATTAATCCCTTTAATCGAGTTCTTTATTCCTCCGTATATACGTTACATCCCTTTGCAATCGACTGAGTGATGTGAGCTAAGGTATTTGGAAGGTTTCATATATTACGTATAAAAAAGGTAATAAAGCCGAAATGTATAATATGAAACCATAGTTTCGTTTCCTGGAGGAAAAGGGTTTATTGAAATATGATAAAGGTAAAGTATCAATTTAGACGGAACGGAATTTTGAAACGAAAATGTCCAATTGGAGTAGAGAAAGAAGCGTTCTCAGTTTTCAAAGTTCATTACGACTACAATTTGTAAAAGAATAACCACTTTCTTTGACAAAGCGTACTTTACGATAAAATAGATATAGAATATCGTTCACAGTTTTAAATAAGTCCAATAAGATATTATGTTCGTGGTAAAAATTCAGTCCACCTGGATTCATAGAATCGAGTGTCGATTCTATGAATCCAGGTGGACTGAATTTTTTTGTAATATTTACGGTGTAGATAGTTTATATATTATGTATATTACCTAGCATTGTTAAAAAAAATTCAGTGTAATATATTGGCCGAGATTTTAAGCAACTTATCATATTCATGTTTAACTGGTAACGGTACTAAAATGTAGTTCCAATAAAGATATCATTAGATATATCTAATCATCAAATATCAACATACTTGATATGTTTCATGGGGTTTGTACCAATGTCTGACACCTTCTTTAAAATAAAGTCGCCAACAAGCATCCTGGCATCCTTAGTATTGCTTACAAAAGTCAGTAACGGCACGATTTGACAACAAAACAAATAAACACTACAGATTATTACATCAGCTTTAGGCAAACTGACGCTTTACTTACCTTGTACTAAAGTCATAAGATAGCATTAAAGCAGAATAGAACTTGTAACTTTCGGAGTTCCCAAGTAAACGACCTCGCATATCTCGAGGGTCGTGTAAGAGGTCCCTAGAGAAAAATCACGGCCCTTCAAAACTAAAACTATACACGCTTTGTTGTTTTAGTTTTAGTAGTTTAGAAACTAACATTTTATTGGTCAAAGCGTGCTTCGTGAACTAGCATGCCAAAGGTTTGTAGTTCTTGGAAATAATTTGTGATTTTACGTACCAGTACTCTACGTAGTTGTAGCGGCTATGTCTACGTAAATACTTGTAACATGTGAAATATTAGAAACTAGATATTGCTAATGAAAACTTTGTTTATATTATAATACTTGTTTATTCTTATTTTTGAAGTGAAAACTTCTTTAGCGGCGCTGTGTACTTTTTTGGAATGGGTAAAAATGTATAAACTCACGTCAGGTCACGTGACCTGATCGAAAATTAGTAAGACGGATGGAGAGAGGACAGGCGGCGCAGGGCGCTTGCGCGAATGTTCGTGTGTGTATGTAATATAAATTGTCATGTTTGTGTACGATAGCGCAATAAACGAATATTGTATTCCACCACATAAATAATAGTACTTTTATACTGATAATGAAAGTAATTCGTACAAAATTATTCTCTAACCATTCCAAAATATCAAAAATGCAAATACAAATACAAAATATACAAATACAAAATATTTTATTGCTTCAAAAGTTTACATTAAATGTTTAGTGTTTGGAGCTTCCCTTTAAGCAAGTAATGCCTGTGTTAGGAAGCTCCGCTCTTCCATAGCAAAGCAATACAAATACATAATATAACACAAACAGCAACAAAATCAAACAAATGCACAACGTTAATATTCAAGTTTTCACTTCTGCCGGCTCTCCCGGAGTGCAACCCGTCGATTTTTTTTAATAACTTACTTATTTCATACATATTATATATACGAATGGAGTTTTTATGTGTTTTGACTTGGTATATTTAGTACTAATATATTAATGCTGTGTTTTCAATTACTTTTTAAACTATTTTGTAACACCATAATCTATATCAACCTATAATGGTTTCAGACGCACAAGGAATAATAACGTTGTTATAACAACATCCCGTGAGTTTTTTGAAAATTCAGAAAGTGAAAGTAATTGAGGTAAACCCTGTACCAATCTGTCTCGCAAGCGTGTGAAATTCCCAAATAAATATAAGGGATCCGCTTACCTGAGATATATACAAAATATTGCCACAAATCTATACTAATATAAAAAGTTGAATAGTTTGTTTGTTTTTTTGCTTGAACACGCTAATCTTAGGAACTACTGATCCGATTCGAATAATTCTATTAGTGTTAAATACCTCATTTATCAAAAAAGGCTATAAGCTATGTATCATCACGCTAAGACCAATAGGAGCCAATCGCTAATGAAAAATGTTTCAAAATCAGGTTTTTTTCCTTTTAAACCACAAAACGGTTTGGCAACCCAATGCCCAGTACATTACAGTATGTTTTTAGACTAGACTTGTATCTGCATATTTTTATATTTCATATTCTATGTAATCAGCATAAGAAACCATTAATTGAAACTAACAAATGTAGGAAATTTTTGAAATACAATTTATTATTAAAAAAAATTGTTAAATTTATAAAAATAAAATTTTGTTAGATAGGAAACTCTGGGTGTTTTCTATGTATAATATGTATGTATTTACAAAAAAAAAGTATATATAAGTATTTATATCAGTTGTCTAGTACCCATAACACAAGCACTGCTTAGCTTGGGACTAGATGGCGTTGTGTGTTAGATGTCCGAAAATATTTATTATTATTATTATTATTATTATTCGTCAAATACATATACATATCTCCTAATTGCATTGAAATATGTGTAGGTGTTTTAGAAATTTATATATATTAAGTTCAAGTTATAACTATAACGGTGTATGTAGTACTCTCATAAGGTTCCTTACTTTTTTGCCAGGAATGGAACCCTAAAATTAACAATGTATTTACCAACGTCAGATATTTCTTTTTCTATCAAATTATTTAGTTACATTTAAAAATTACAAACCACCGGCAGAACCTTCCCACTATTTCTTAGACAGCAAATTTTTGTGTCTCCTAACTTTAGCATTCCACAAAAGTGGTTAGAATTTAATATGACATCTTTTCAGTTGACAGAAAATTGATAAATCTCGGCGGTATAACATCCTTCCCTTGCTAGTCTATAATAACCATTTTTTTAACTTCATAGCCATCCTGAAACGCTAATTCCTTAATTTAAAATTGTAGTCTAAAAATAATACATTAAAATATTTCCAAAACAATTTTTGCATTTGCAAGTCAATCTATGAATGACCAACAATACAAAGATTGTGTAGAGAAACTTAATAAACAAATACAAAAACAAACTTCAAAAATTGGTCACTGTTATAAATTAGTATCAACTGCCTCGGTGACGAAGTTATAGCATATGGGACTGCTGTGCTTGATATTTCGAGTTCGAATCCCTGGTCGGACCAAATGTTTGTATATTTTGCAAATATTTGTTTCAGAGTTTGGGTGTTTTCTATGTATAATACTTATGTTAATTTTTTATATGTATATGTCAGTTGTCTTGTACCCATAATACAAGCTCTTCTTAGTTTGAGACTAGATGGCGTTGTATAGGACTAATTTGACACAAGATCCCCACAGTATACCGCCAGGGCGTTTTATGTTAGATGTTCGAAACATTTATTTACATTATAAATCATGTATCAAGTCATGTATCAAGATTCAAGATAAATAAAATAAAATTAAACGATTTCCCTGATACTAATAGTACAATAACATAAATTCAAGCAAGAAGATGAGTAAACAAACACAACTAAGTCAAAGTCAAAAAACTCAGGTCAAAAACGAAACAACTAATACACCAACAGATAGCTGATCCATTGTGCCTTTAGACAATTTTACATACTTTTTACTCTGTTATTTTGAAATCAGCAACGGCATGCAATGTGGAAATGGATTTTAAGTTTGGCTGTCTGCCAACTGGCAATGGATTGCGACCACGTACATGATTAATTGTTATTTAATATCATGTGTGTATGTATGCTTCAACGTTGCAACTTTTAACACTTACATCGTATGCTTAGAAGATGGTTTAACTTTTTATAAATGACCAGTGCTACTTGCAAAATCATCGATTATCCAAGAAATAGACCTACCAGTATTACACTGGAAAAATCTTTTATTAATATATTCATAGTCATAGCAATTTAAAGTACTTTTACAGAAAATATAATTTATATACATACACACAAGTTATCGTCACGTCATATATAACAATAGGTATAAGAAGATAGATAGATAGGAAACTCTTTAAATGCACACCATATTATAGAGTTAAAAAAATACATAAAACAAAGTGCACAAAGGGCGGCCTTATTCTCGCTAATGAGCTTAGGATGAATCAAATGTTTCAGAGAGACAGGAAGGAGATGTAATTTGAAATTTTACTGACTGTAACATTTAATACTTAAAAAATGTAATACATTTTCAGTTATGACTTAAAAAATGAATATCACACACACGTTAAACTTTTTCTGATTTATAATAGCAGAGGTTCGTATCGCACCTGTGCAAAAATTGTCCTCGTTCTGTAACATTCTGTGGTTTCATTCGACGCTCATAATTATTTACTACCGCGACTACGTTAACTTATAACTGCTTTCATATAACGTTTATCTGAACTGTTCACTTCATATGACTCACCTATACTCACCGCATATGTGGTAAGTTTAGTTTTTAATTCTTTCTTCGCTATTATTAAAACCTTGAAATGTTATTCACTTTTTATTACTAAGTATTGAGATCTATTTTTAATCTCAATGTAATAATTTTCGTATTAATATTGTTACAAAAATAGTCGCACCAAGATGGTATCTTTTACTGGCTTTTACTGGATTGTACTAAAGGCTAATTTGTGGCCCGTATAAGTCTGTCTGCCTAACTATCTATCTCCACGGTTTTCTTCATCTTTTTCCCTTGAGACCTGTACACATTTTCAGAATTTTAAGTACTTTGACATTAGAGACCACACTTACATAGTACGATTGACCAATTATCAAAGACAAAGTAGGCGATAATGACAGCATCAATTAAGTCCTTTCATTATTTATTTTATTAGTAGCTGTTAATTGCCGGGAGTAATAAAACCGGGATACATGAATATTAAAACTAAAAGTCCATCAAAGTATATTAAAAGTAGATTAGTTAACTAACATATTCTTTATTAAACGCTATTAAAGTAGTTACATATCCTGTAAGATAACATTTTTTAAACTTTAATGAAGTACCAGGGACATGCTTATTTGGCTTGTGTTCAGCGCTCTGTCATTACCAACTTAGACTACTTACTTGCGACTTTATAGCTTATCTCAAAGGCAAATAGTTTAAAATCCAATGGTCCATAAAATTAGGTTAATTATTATTAGAGGTGACCTTTATTGTGAGGTTTAGGTAAGTACTTTGTGTGCTAGTAACGTTCTAAGTATTTTTAAGTCATAATTATCAGATATTATTTTACGAAGGTAATATAGGTAAGATGTGTTAAGAATTTAGACTTTCCAATCAATATAGGGAAGAGGTTTTTATGATATTTTAACTAGTCCAGCACCCAAACTTCCAGGATATTTTATACGTTACAAAAAAATTTCGTTGTTCATGTTCAAATTTGATAAACAGTCAGTATGAAAAAACTTGTAGTAAGAAATTACTACGGGTATTAATAGTAAAGGATTTTCTAGAGTCGAATTTGTGCCTAATATTCTCATATTAATATTTCTATCACATTAATATTGCTTTTCAATTTCATGTTTGACATGCTACCCCTTAGTATTTACTCAAACAAAACAAGAACTGCTATTATGAAGTAAAACAACGTTGTTGTTTTCCTTATAGTCCAAAATCCCAAAGCGATCAGATATTACTTATTTTCACATAGATGAAACTTTTTCTTAGTAGCGTCTCCTGTTCTTTCAAAACCTATATGCTTGTGGAACTCCCCCTAGTGACACGTGGGCAGGTACCAGATAAGAAAGGTAACCAAAACTGAAATTTGCATGACTGATTTTTATATATGTTATGTAAAATATTATTCTCAAATAGTATCATGTGTGTCAGACAGTTCCCATTGAACTAAACTTTTATCAGACGCTTTAAAGCTCCACTATTTAGGCACCTACTAAATTATTAATGGAAGTGTTTAATAGGAGTAATTGATGTGTGTGTTATTTAAAATACATGATGTACTGGCGAAATTTTCCTCGGTGTGTCAGCAGGAAGGTACTTAAAGCGTTACGGCGCTGACGCACCGAGATTTAACTGTTCTCAGCTGGAAAATAACTATATCAGTTACATTTTGTGATATCTTGGAAATTGCTGACTGTTGTGGATTCGACTACTGAATAATGACAAATAATTTAATCAGCATAATCAGTTGTATTGTGTCTGTATCTGAGTCTTAATTATCTTTATTTATTATTTCAATCGGAGTCAGAATATATTGGTAATTAAACGGATGATAATTTTTAATATGATCTGTTGTTTTAACCCTTAGTATAATATGACTTCTGTAGAATATAAATAGTTTTGTTACAACATCGAGAGTTGTAAACATCTTCCACTTCGCTTAATACAAATACAAAAATTAAATATCTTGCAAATTATTCAAGCGGTTGTTAAAGAATTAATAGTGTAGATAACCCGTCTTTCAAATATTTGGTAAGAAATATGTAAATATTTCTAATTGTAACATAAGAAAAGAGAAGATGAGCGCAGATAATATTCCACTTTAATGGATGTGGAAACTATTTGTGAAAAAAATCTCTAATATGATATAAAATATATCATGGAGTTTGATACCAACCAGATTAAACGGCAAAATATTCAACCACTTTAAAAAACAACAAAAATGAAACAGAGAATAAAGGCTAGTTTAATACTTTAAATCTAGTCTTTATCCTCAGCTCTCTGTCTGTCCTCTAAAATAAACTCTCAAGATATTTTTGTAAAATTAGTAAGACTGACATCAGAGGAATAACTATGATTGTTATAGTTTTTTTAGTTCCCGTATAATAAAATACCTAAGTTATTATTAATCTTATTTTTTTTGTAGGTCACTTTTCTTTATTCACTTACGTTACACACATTAGCCACTTCCACTTAAATATGGCTTTCGTCAATCTCATTTGTATGTATGTTTGTGTATGTGAATAGTCTGGCAGAATATTAATGATGTTATTTCGTTATATAAAATATTCAACACCACCGGCACGAGTCGCTAAAAATCAAAAACTTATTTACATCAAGGGCGTCACCCTTATAAAATTAATTTATATAATTTAACTTTTCAAAGGCGAAATTTGATGCTGAAAAATTGAAGCTTATATTTTTGTTCGTCCATTTTTCAGTTCCCCTCCTGAAAAATGTCCAAATAACGAAATTAATTCCACGTTCCCGGGCCGAGATTAAATTAAATCGTTTCCTTGCGTCGCCCCTACGACTTGTCCCTTTAATACGCATTGTACCGATGAGAATTCATTCTGTTTTTGCCAGTTTTTGTATTCTTACAAAAGATGTAATAGTATTTTTTTGTGGGTCTTGGGTTCGTAAACATACGGTAACGCGGTTTTTACGTACCCGTCTTGAAAACATAAAAAATACAATCATATCTACTAGTCTTAAATCAGTAAAATTTATGACAAGCGCTGATTGGTTACACGTGGATATAAGCTTATATCAAGTCATTAGACAAAATGGATTATGTTTTAAATCCTCATTTGTTTGATACAACTTGCCAGATTATACGGTATCATTTAGAACATTACAACGTATATTAACATAATGGTCGATGGTCTCCTAGCCGATTACGGCCACGGCGGCTGGTCTCAACGGAGACCAGCCAGCAGGAGATATTATAGTGCACAAGTGTATGCACATACACAGGTGCACTCTGTTCCCTTTCTCTCATAATCCAATGGGACGGTTAACCGATACGACCGGGAGGAGATCAGGCGCGGGACCGACAGCTTTACGTGCTCTTCGAGGCACGAGGTTTTAGACCGCAACTTCCAAACTCGGAGCTGTTATTAAGTATTTCTATAATAAGAAAAACTCAATAACACTTTTGGCCCGACCCGGGATTCGAACTCAAGACCTCTTGATCGGCAGTCGCATACGTCAATCGCTAGACCAATGAGGCAGTTAACATATTACTTTATTGAAACGCTTAATTTTAAGGTCTTTCTTCATTCACTATTTTGACTACAAGTCATCGTCTGGTCTTTTTTATATCATCCTGTGACCAAACCGTTTTGTATTATGTCGTCATTATAATGTATATATCAGTTTTACGGCTGCTGACTTTGCTAATAATTCTTTTAGGTAGCTCTTTATGTAAAGATCCTAAAGATATCCTCTGGATCTTTACATTTCATTTTTCATTTCAGTGGCGTATAAAACTTATACTTAGCTCTCATTCGATGTGTACATTTACTGAATATCTAATTGGCAATGACAGATTCAAATTTATCTATTAAAATCTAATAGTAGCAAGTTAAAAGGAAGAGTGTGTTTATTAATGTTATTCGGCGTAAGTCAACTCTTTAAATTATCTATACTATACTATTCCAACACACTGCACAATATATCACGATTATGTAATTTCTGCCTGCCTCGGTGGCGCACTGGTAGCGAATGCGACTGCTGTGCATATGAGGTCTCGGGTACAAATCCTGGGTCGAACCAAGTGTTTGCGTTGATCTACAAATATTTGTTTCGGAGTTTGGGTGTTTTCTATGTATAATATGTATGTATTTACAAAAAAAAGTATATATGTATTCATATCAGTTGTCTAGTACCCATAACACAAGCTCTGCTTAGCTGGGGACTAGATGGCGTTGTGTGTTAGATGTTCGAAATATTTATTTAATGTAAAATTTTATACAAATATCCTCATAAAAGTAGCTGAGTTTTTTTTAACTAAACCATAGTATAACTATGAAACATACTATGTTTTATATTCAAACAAATTCATAGTATGGAATATTATGAAAATATGAAACACAATACTTGTCCCTGTAATTAACATTGTTACATGTGTAAATCATGGTAGGAACCTAAGCTCTTTCATAAATTACACAAAGTCACAACACATGCGAAACTGTGTTCATAATACACATATTTGAATGTGATAGAGGGCTTATACAAAAGCAAACAGCCATTGTTACCAATTAAAATGATATGTTAATGTAGGACACAATTTAAGTATCCCTATCGGTGAAAAGTAGGTTTTGATATTGAAACATAAAATGAGATGTTTTGTATAATCTCCACTATTTTTTTTTAAAGCAGTAACACTACTATATTTTAAATATTTTGTCAGTAAGAGTCTCATCTCCTTGGCAATCGATCACATATTAACCATGACAGCTTGGTAGAATTATTTTGGCAAGTTTTCGAGACGGAGAAACTGAGACTAATGCCCAAAGACGTAAAAATCAAAAAGAGGATGTTAATGGTCAAGTTTATTTTCTAATATTCTCATCCAATTTAGATCATTAAAAGTTACTATCAACTAAAAGCGAACACCATTAATAGCTATCCCAGTGACAGTTTTCCATTTATAGAATTATAATGCCAGATTTACTAGTTTCAAAGTTAAAATAATAGAAATGCCATATTCCTGATAAAGATGAGAAACGGTTTTTCCTTATGCTCTACCATACTTCAACAGTATTTTAACTTAGACTTTTCGTTTTCACAATTTATTTTGATCTTTACATTTACATCTTTACACATAAATGCTTAATTTAGTCATGTTGATTTTCAATAAAACAGATATCTATCATAAAAATTACAAAAAATACAAAGTATTAGATTAACAGGTAACTAGAGTTTCCATACCTAACGTCACGCTTATTTCTGCGAGAGATGAACAGAGACAATTGAGCTCCGGCTCGACCGGAGTGATACCACGGCCTCACAGAAAACCAGTGTGAAATAGAGCTTGCGCTGTGTTTCACCGAGTGAGTGAGGATACCGGAGGCCCATACCCCAACCTCTCCCCCCATTCCTTCTCCCCATTCCCTCTCCCCATCCCCCAAAGGTCAGCAACACACTTGTGACGCTTTTGGTGTTGCGGGTGTCCATGGGCGGCGGTAATCGCTTACCATCAGTTGATGCGTCTGCTCGTTTGCCCCCTCTTGAAATTTGGTGCGAAGCAACGTCTTATAGCACTTTTAAAGGAAAAATTGCGAAAAGCAAATATTATATGATGTAAATTTTTGATTACCTTGATTGATGATATACCTACAGGTTTGTACGGAACCCTCGGTGCGCGAGTCCAACTCGCACTTGGCCGGTTTTTTTATATATATAAAATCAGCTCCCTAACAGCATTTTAACAGCTTAAAACTCGTCATGTCATCGTTACACATATACTTTTAGTTTATATTTGCTGATATGCCTTCTCATGCAGCTTTTTTTACACTCTTATGGATACTTTTTCTTTTTAAGGTAGTACATTTTAACGTATTTTCTACGTGAGAGCTCTGGTAGTAAATTTCGTTTGGCTGACACCTTTATCTACTCAACTGGTGGTATTCTCTTGCTATACCATAAGGCTTTGCTTTCTACAATGCGATTTGAAATACATACATGCATAATTTCACGCCTATTCCATATAGAGGCAGACACAAACAATTGGTCTCCACTTCTAATGGTCCTGACTCATCCTTTCTGGTTTGTCTACATTAATCAACCGCTGCATGCATGCTTGTCGATTCCTTATACTTTTTTTACGGCCTTTTTTAAGAAGACTGAAGACATCATCAATATGGGCTTAAATTATTCACGATTTCAAATATTTTTCTTTTCATGAAATAAATGTATCTTGGGCCTACTATCTTCTCAAAACATTTTGATCCACCCTAAAGTCTACTTGTTTAAGTGTAAGTCTACATATCTAACTTTCGATGTATTTTTTTTACTACATTTTAAATGGTGTACAATCGAATATTTTTTTATCTAAATTAACTTAAAGTAAGCCTGCTTTTGGTAGCTGTGACGTACCTGATAGTACATTCAACTACAAAACTTCATCAGCTTACATCTTGATCTATCTTGTTTTACTTCGTCTAGAACATGGATATTCGAGGGTGACATAAAAAACTTCTTTGTAATGATATGTGATTATAGAGATTTTGCAAATATTATTATGATAAATTTATTTAGTACCACAAAGTAACAAAACATGGTGCTCGTCGCACCTTTAACATTTATCACATATTCTATTACATTCTGTTTAAAATTCGTCGTTTCTCAGAAGTCTTAGTTCCTTACCTGTCGTCCTTTCCATAAGTAAATGATAATTTTCTCGTGGGTACAATATTAAAAATTAACGCTTTAATGGAATTTCTTAAGAGTCGTAAAGAATTTATGTTGTTAAACACATTATTCCAACCCGTTTAGCACGTGTAACGATTCGGCGAGACGTATGTCCAGCAGTGGATGTGAATTATGATAAAACACAAAATATATTTCAAACATTATCTTACATTGAGTTTGTGCTAAATAATATAATGCTTACTTACATAAATAGAACAAGTAATAATCTTAGACCGCCCATTGTGCGAACGTTACAACAAAGCTACTATAGACTGTCTCATACAAAACAGCAGGATACAGTTTATTAGGTGCATCATAATTAATTAATAAAAATAAAATAATATGGCACCTCTCCAATGATGACATTATATGAAGAAGTGATTTTAACCTTATATCTCAGAGGCACTTAACTTGTGGTAGACTCAATGTGCTATACGGCTGTCGGTCGGTCGATAGCTCATTGTTATATACAAACTCAATTGACTAATTACTAAGAATCATTGTTATAAGTTTCTCGAAATATACACAAGTCAGCAGGTTACACTATATCCAGATGTGGGATACTGGGTGTGAGTTAAACATATGTTATATTTGAGCATAATTCATATTTAGGCGTAAGCGTAAGTTACCTGCATTGTAAGCGCTTCTCTAGCGCCAAACACTCCTTTGTCGTTGTTTGACTCCAATATGAACATACATTCTACTACTGGACATTGGTCTACTATATTACGCCGATCCGCTACCACCCGGAGCTTATATTGCATGAAAAAACGTATAGGAACTATTATTTAAATGCCTGAATCAATGTGAAAAACCAATGTATTCAAATCGTTGATGTCTTACGCATGTATTTTTAAGGAACTTGGATAAAATACGTCTGCTTATTAACATGCGTCAATGCGTTTTGCAACAACACACGTGCTTACCGTCAAAACATCAGATGTCTTAGAATAATATTGTAAGGTTGAACCCATGTTATAAGATCACATAAACAATCTTTAGAATACAAAGCCTTATCCTAAGAACGACACTTACTCTATTGCGATCAAGTTTTAGGAGGAGTTCTGATGTCGTGATAACAACTGTTCCCGGATATCTCTTATTTCAGACGCAAGACAGGCAGACACCATATTATACCTACTATTATTTAGTCAGATTCGGACACACCACTCCGTAAAATCCCGGTGGAGTGATGCCCCGACGGGGCTCACAAATTTAAAAGACGACATAAGGAAATAACAGAGAATTAACAGAATACAGTAAAAAAGTATTCAATATCATTATTTTAGCCTAAAAAACTATTAAAAAGGTCTCACTCAAACACTTTCGCATAGTATAGTAGGTATGAAAATTATTAAATATAAAGCACAAAAGACCGGCAGAGTAAACTGCTTCAAAAGATGATAGGGAGCATTAACTGGGTATTTTTCTACAAAAATTTCACATTCCGGTGGTTCGGAAAAAATAATGTCATTTTTATGGTGATCATAAAAGATTCGACCCGGAGGTGCTTAAAGCGTCATCAATGCAGTGCTTAGCGATAAGCCATTAAGACCTTAATAATTATGTCAATAAGGTTGTGAGTGGATTATCGACATTTTTATTTTAAATAGTAAGCTTACCGTTTTCATGGCTGCTACACCAGTGTAGTACAAAATAGGGATGATTTTGACACTTAATTTAAATAATGCAACTTGATTCAAAATATAATATCTGAGAACAGCTTACATAGGTTTGCGTGTTCTTAAGTGAGTTGGTACTTTATTAGTGATAAAATATATTACATAACTGGAGGAGTTTACTGAATAGAAAAGAAAGTGTTTACAATTGAACTATTTTCTTACCATCAATGGCGCAATAACTTATAGGCTATATATAATGTAAAAGCTTAACTTACGATTGTGTTTCAACCTTTTTTGTTTGGATTTTGTCAACCTTATTTGATTTGTGATTTTACACTTTTAACTAACTAGATGGATATATAAAAGAATAACAAGAAAATCAAACATTGTATTTAATAATTTACATATACCTTATAAACGTAACCAATTTTTTTATCAGATTGTCTTTTAGAAACAAAAACTACAAAAAAAATACACATATCATACATCTACACTTATGGAAATAATTATAAAGAAAAACCAAAAATGAGGTATCTCTCGTACTTTAAATGTGTGAATAGTGCTGGTCGCTTTACATATTATTTTCAGTCCACCGTACCTGAGCCAATCTATTTTTAAATGGTATACGTGTCCAGTTATAAATGTATCTAGGAGAATATCGATAGTTTTAATGATAGTGGCAATGAAACAACTATAAAAGCAAGCATCAATAATTTCTTCGGTTATGAGACTAAGCGTAAAATAAAACTAAAAGTGCAGTATAAAAACTACGATGCAGCGATGCCGGGAAGGCATTTTGCATCCCACAGTATTCATGACTCCATTCATTCAGTGTAGCTCCGGTTACAAATGCTTTTCATATTCCGTCTTAGCTGTTTCTATTTAAAACCTTTTTGTTGCTTTTGAATAGCAAAGATAAAGATATTTTTAAGTTTTATGTGGCATTTTCCTAGAAAGACTTGGAGCTTTTTAATATTACTCTTGACAATAAGGGAAAGAGTAGGTCTGCAACAACTAACTGAATAATACATAAATATTTGCACTGAAAAGTTTTTTAATATACATATAGGTATTTAATACATATATAGGTATTTTTAATATACAGGTATCTCGAGCTTTTTTCAATTGGTCTACCAAATATGTATAACAAAACTCACAGTTACGTTTGCGAACGTAGAAAGAATTGTTTTTTTTTTAATTATAAATAATAACAAATATGGAAAAGTATGACGTTTAAGGTTGGAATATTAAATTTATTTAGGTATTTAATTTAAAAGAAATGAATTATCATTGAATAATAATAAATGTCCGTATTTATAGACAACCAGCTCTTAACCGCGGCTCCCCTCACGTGTATATTGGTTATAGCGGTAAAAAATAGCATTTGTTCCTACTTAAGAGTCTAAGTATCTTTATGCCAAATTTTATTTAAAGCAGTGCAGCAGTTTAACCGTAACAGATAGACAGTCAGACAGAATTGCTGTAAATCACGTATTCTTTAGAAATTCAACAAAAAAAGTACCTCGAGAACTTATTCTGTTTTAATTTCAGTACATACCAAATCAGTGACCTAAAAATTTTAAGCAGTGGCAAAAAGCAACAGTATCGTATTTAACATATTTTGTGATCTATACAGGAACAAATAGATCGCTTCGAACTCAGTCTAATACAATAAAAATGTATGAGAGAAATGAAATTCGAAATGTATGAGAGAGTTTTGTACAAATCTCTTCATAAATAATACAGTTTGCAGTTCTGAGTTCAAACAGGATTGTGACTTTCACATTACACACAATTAATGTTGAGTACAAAATCAAATAATATTTTTAAACCTCGATTCGCCGTTCTATTTTGTGAACCTAAATTAATGGAGGAGCTCCTTTTATTGAAAAGTCATTGCTGTTTTGTTTGAGCGATGAGTCAATTTATATTTTGACAAAAGTAAACGGTCCATTTTTGACTTAACGTGAACAGAATGAACTCAAAAAAAAACAATTATACCAAAAAGTTATCATATATTAAAAAAATAATTGGTGATGTTGCGGTTGTATCGCTATAAACTGAGATAATCTTTATTTAATTAGCAATCCATTAATTTTTTGATTCGGGTGGTGTAAAATATGTCATCATCAACAACCGTTGATGATGACATATTTTACGGTATGTTGTAGTGCGGGTTGGGGTCTGGCTAGACAACGCTGTGGCTACGTATGCCTGCTGCTGGATGTTTTTAAGCCGCCCAAAGGCCTCCAACTAAGCTTCACGAATGTTTATTATATGATAACAACCGGGACCGACTGCTTAATGTGATCTCCGAATCACGCAGATGCTCAGACGCTTAGTCACTTAAACACCATATTAGTTACGCTCATTTCAATTAAAAACCTTACATATATTGAAAACATGAACAAACTAAATATACCACTTTGCCCTATTAGGAAGTTATTCTTCCCAGTCTTTCACGTTTTCGGCGATTATTTTGAAAGTACACCTCGGGGAGCACATTTTAGGGGATGAAGTTTTAAGAGTATGAAACAACATTATCTTTCCTTAAAAGCCCCGTCATTTCCAAAACTGGACTTTTGACACAAAAAAGTTTGCTAAGCTCGCACATAAAATTCCATTTTCCTTAATCCCTGCAAATCGCTCAAAACATTGTAGATGCTAACACAAAAAAAAATCCATTTAGGAAATATAGTATTAAACCTTAGAAACTTTGCACAGTATGTAAAATAGGTATTCTACGTTTTAATTATTAATTACTAATGAATGGCAGTCTGTCTTTCTCTTTCCACCTTTAAAGATTTTACCTTTGTTTTAATAACTTAAATGTAAATGTGTTCAAAAGAATATTTAAATTAATTTCAATATGTATAGAGAAAATCAACGTTTCTAGGTCTAAGTGGGTACGTAATTAATTAAGTACCTTATTTACTATTGCATTAATTGCAGAAAAAAATATAAATTGCCTGCACCTATTTCACATTTTTTTAATATGTCCTTAAAATCTTATTACAAAAATCAAACTTAATTTTGATCCATATTTTTTTAATCTCAGGGTTGTAGGGTGTAACTTGAAGCTCATCAAATCTGACATATAGCAAAATTAATGCGAATAAAAAAAAAGTCTGAAATGATTAATCAAACCCTAAAACATTTCAATACGGACAATGGTTTTTACCGGCCCTAGCTTTCACTCGTCACTACCCCTGCAAATCAAGCCATTGAGTTTAATATTTAAGGCTATCACCGACACACCTGTGACAAAGTCGCGCACTGGACTAGCTGAAAATATATTTGATTTTACTACATCATATAACTTTACAATCATATCTTGCTAATCGAATATAATTTAATGACCACAGTTCTATTTAATTTGATACAAAATATAAATGACCAGAGTAGTAAATCTACTGCATTATACCTCAACATTTAGATAAATTTCATTAAAAGAAACTCCTTAAAACACAAATTTATATTAGATGAGAAAGCCTAAATCATATCTGGAACTGTTAGAGATAATTTGTTGTAAACTAATTTCCTTTTAAGTGCTTCTTTGCAAACATTAGATTTAATTTAGAATTTTTTGAATACTTACAAATGATTCGTAATATATATTACATTCATCCCAATATTATGAAACTTTTATGAGACCGCGGGAGAGCTATGCTTCGGCGTAAATGGCGTAACCGGAGTGATACCACGGCCTCACAGAAAACCGGTGTGAAATAGTGCTTGCGCTGTGTTTCACCGAGTGAGTTAGGATACCGGAGGCCCATACCCCAACCCCTCCCTCCATCCTCTTTCCCATCCCCCCAAAGGTCGGCAACGCACTTGTGACGCCTTTGGTGTTGCGGGTGTCCATGGGGGGCGGTAATCGCTTACCATCAGGTGATACGTCTGCTCGTTTGCCCACTAACCAAAAAAAAAAAAAAGAGAATAAAGCTCAAAAAAGAACATGAAATTGAATATTCACTAGGCAATAACTGATTTTTGTAGCCGAGAATTAAATCCTCACAATTACTGCGAGATTTTAAGATAAATAGTAATATTATAACGTAGGGGAATACCGTTTCATACATGAAACTCTTACCTACTTAACTCAGAAAAGTTGGAAGTTTATTCAATTATTATCAAGTTTAACACTATACACAGAAAATTAGATGATTTTACGAAACATGTTTACCAACAGCAAATTAAAATCAAATATAAAGAGATCCGCATACAGGCACAGTTACCACACAAGGTAAAGTTAGAAAACTGTAACCCGACTGCGTAATTTTTTGATAAAATTAATACATAAAATCTTTATCACCCGACCATTATTACGAATCTATTGACATCTCATTCATTACAATCGGTTCAGCAGTTTTGTTACTACGGTGGAACATATGTTCCACACACATGTGTACATAGGCTCCCAAATAATTTTCTTTTGATTTGGACTTAGTTGGATAATAAAAGCTTTGAGTTTCCTCATCAAATAAAAATATTTCATTTAATAATACAAGACAAGCGAAGACAAATACCTGTAGTTAATATATTTGTAAATTTATATTTATCTTTCTGTAGAGTACTCTATAATTAGTAAAATACAAAAAGAAGTGAGCAACGTGACATTTCTTTGTTAAAATATGAGTTTCTCTATTTACATAAATATTTCAATGGTACCAGTAAGTAATCATATAATTACATAAGCATTGTCAATTCCGTATTACAGCTGCAGAAAATAAATATAAATCTTAATGATATTTATGTAATGCTTCCTTCCCATGCTTAAGTAATCATTTCACTACCCATTTATTTTTATCAAACAGTGATTAAAATATTTCTAGGCTACCTACCATTCTTCATAATGTAGGTCCTATTACATCATCTCATTTTACTCCTCCATCCAAAATAATAATAATAATAATAAATATGTATATATATATATTATGTTATTGTTTATCTTTTTTATGGATTTAAAAATGTAATTAATATGTATATATAATTAAATAAAGAGAATAATAATAATTTATTTACACAAAAAATGCACTCATTCCACCTTGTTTACAAATAATACGTACATAATTGTTATAATCGAAATTAAAAAAAACAATCAACAGTCAGTTCATATGCAAACAAAATATGTCAGATCTTGTTCTTGGCTCCCAAACTAGGTTTATCACCTGTGACTTGGGAGCCAGATAATATAGAAAATAGATAAGTAACTCTTTAACTATCTTCTAAACACACTTAAAACTTGATTTTACTTCTGAGAATTTCGTGTACTGTAGATCAAAGATCGAAAATCGTAATGAATTCCAGGTTAAGATTTAAATATTTTACTTTATAAAAGCAAAACAAATCGTAACTTTATATTTCAAAACTGCTGCAAATAGAAAAGAACAGTTACATGATACTGAAACTACCTAAAAATCTATTCTGAATACTTCGCGTGATAGGTCCCATGCTTAATGTATAACTACCGTTATTTGAAGGAAAATCGATAACATACCCCATAATTAGAGGTGATAACTGTTTGTATTGGGGAGGCGCTAAAAGGCTTTCCTATTCTAAAAGTGTATATCCGTGTATGTTAATGTAATAGTATTTTTAGAGGTAAGTAGTTACATTATTATTAACATTAACAGCTTTCAATAGTCTACTGTTGGATATGAACTTCTTCTTAGAAAAGAGGTTTATGCTTATTATACCACACTGGCCAGATGCGTTGGAATAGCTTTTATTTCAATTTTGCTTCTCTTTGCAGTGCAGTTTAGCTTTAGCTTTAGCTTAAGATAGTAGTTTGCTCTCTTAGTCGCCTCTTAGGACACACACAGGATTTTTCTTGGATACAGATATCCAACACTGCACTAAGTGTAGAACACACTACGCCATCTAGTCCCAAGTTAGTTTTGGTAAATACATAGTATAATATACATAGAAGACACTCAAAACTTCGAAACAAATATTTGCAGATCATACAAACATTTCGTCCGACCCAGGAATCGACCCTGAGACCTCATGCACAGCAGTCACATATTTTACCAATACGCCACCGAGGCGGTTTAGCAGAACGAGTATTAGAATATTGTTAGTACTACTACGTATTCTTAACCCAGCTTTAGCCTTTATTAGTCCATTTTATTTTGATTTATAGTGTTCCGTTATCGGTTAGATTTATGACTGACCAGTTCCAGAAAAATATGCTTTTAGAGAAAACATTGTAATTGCAATGAAACCAACTTTTTTTGTATCTTTTTGTATTTACTTCTTATATATTAATATTATCCCAATAACATAAGTGTGATTTTCACAGTACTATGGCAAAAGGTCTTATTTAAAATCTAATGTTAACCGTGTTTTTTCTTGAAATGGCACTCTGGAATTTTCTTTTAACCACCTTTCCATTAAAGGATTGTGATCATTTTGGCACGAATTGGGTGAATCGACATGGTCTAAGCCTAACAAAAATACTGAAATTTGGTAATGTGTTAGAGTGTTAGATGTACGGTTATGCCTTTTTAATGGGAGAGTAAATTAATACGGATTTATAAACACCACACTAGTAATGTTACTCAAATTTAATGTTATCAAGTAACGTTATCATCAAGAAGTATAGTGAAAATGTGAAATGGTTCGATAACCACAGAACGTTTATAGTTAAAAGAACAAAAACTGCAAATAAATACTTGCCTAGGTCACCGCCAATCACTTAAATGAACGAAGTTATTCAGCTCTTATCCAGAACCGCACAATAATTACTACTATTCAGGTTGAATTGAAAGCCTTAAATGAGAAAGACCATTGTTAGCAAGCTCTTTCGAATAAAGCACTTAATTCTCATAAAAGACATTTTTAAACTATTCTGTAGTATAACAATTCTTTTTTTTTAATTAAAAGTATTTTTGTACTCTAATTAAAAAGTGAGATCATGCTTTATTTTCATATTAAATTTTATTACATTTATATGATCCGTAAAACCGTTAAGCGTTTGGTTTTTGATGCAAACAAAAGACGTTTTCATAATCTTAAATCTTGTAAAAATCTAAAAATGGTGACACACTTTCTAGCTTGACATATTATAGTTTTGCCATATTCGTTTGTCTGTTCGAAGTAAACTCTCACTAGAAAACTGTAAATTGGCCTTTATGAACATTTTAATTGCACCCACGTATGATATATATAAATAAATAAAATTAAAGTGTCTGTTTGTAATTTAACAGCTTTTCACTATATGTATATAAATGGCTACGTCACATGCTTACGTCCAAAAAAACTATTTTAATTTTTTAGTCTATCTGTATGTCTGTAGGTCCGTCTGTATGACGGGACTATTACTAACAGATATTTTTAAGACTTATAAAAGTACAACAACAAACGCGGGTAACACCGCTGGACGCAGCTAGTATATAAATAAGTAAGTGGAAAAATTAAGCATATTTAGAGAATGTATTTTTCTTTATTTAGCTCAAGGTTCAAGGTATCATTAAATATTTCTTTTAAAGATATTACAAGATCCCAAAAAACTTTGATTTAAGTATTCCTTTGCGATTTAAGAGCGATTAGGTTTTTGTGGAAGCGACTTACCTACCCTCATTTAATATTTATATAAGTAATAATGTTTTTGAGTTTACTAACTTTGATATGATTTCAAAATTAGAACTATTCAACATCTTATACTTTATTTTTACTTTGTATGATTTGCACCTTACGGGTAGAAGGTGTGGATAATAAATGAAAGACCAAATAAAAAGAAATCTGCCATATCACTAACTACTACACATGATAGATACTCTATTCTACACCATTAAAATGTACTATCTTAAAGTGTTATAAGAAACAGTACAATAGACGCTTAAGTATGTATGCAATCCATCCTTCGCTGTTATTATATGAAAGATATTTAACATTATTTTTAATCCTCTTAACCCTAGTTACCTTGAATCGCGATTTACTTTCTTACAACACACACATTGACTGCCTCGGTGACGTAGTGGTGGCGTATGCGACTGCTAAGCTTGAGGTCTCGGGTTCGATTCCCGGGTCGGACCAAATGTTTGTATGATCTGCAAATATTTGTTTCGGAGTTTGGGTGTTTTTTATGTATAATATGTATGTATTTACAAAAAAAATAGTCTCTAAATATTGATATCAGCTGTCTAGTACCCCATAACACAAGCTCTGCTTAGCTTGGGACTAGATGGCGTTTATGTTAGATGTCCGGAATATTTATTTATTTATTCTAAATTGCTGAGATCGTCAGAGAACCTGAAACTGAAAACTCCTGGTCATTCTACCAAATTTCTCGACCGCTCTTTTTTTGTCCGAGCAGTACGGTTGTGGAACACCCTACCAATCGCAATAAGACGTACACAAACACTAGCTGCATTCAAGAGACTGTTTAAGGAGCATTACAGCATCTATTTTTAACTCACATTTTATCTGCATTTATTAAAAACCCCACTATGTATTACCATCACTTTAATTTTACACCAAACACTACCGTATATCGCCTCCAAATCATATTTTTTCTCCATCTCATGGTTGCCTGTTAGAAATTGCATTGAGTAATAAGGCCACCAATTGTGCCAACACACCTAGTTAAAGTCCTCTTTTTAGTTTTCTGATGTACAATATAGTAATTAATATTATAGACGGTCTTGTCGACATTTTTGCGGTCGCTTGCAGGACAACTAATACCGTATTGTAATGCATAAGTAATCACAATGCAGCACCTGCATAATAATGTGGAATAAAATTTTGAAAAGTAGCAGAGAAATGTAATTTTAATGGATAAGTTTGATATTATTTTAATAACATGTTTCTATATCGATGAAGTGTTTATTTTAAGGCTGGATTATTTTAATCACCGTACCTTTGTGTCTGATATCTAGAAAGCACGTTAATCAAATGAAAACCTACAACATAACAATTGCTTTTATGCATTGCATGTACACGATTTTAGATTTAATTCATTCAAGTATTGAGTTCAAACTTGAATTGAATAAAGTCGACAACAGGGGTAGTTAGCTTGTTTTGTTGGGCACTTCGTTAGAGTTCGCTTGTATTCTGTGATTGTTGTTTTCCATACCCGCACGAAACTAACATTTAAATTTTATACGGAAACACTTATTATTATTTTATACATTGGGTTTCTGTATTATCCTTGGCTTTTAATTTGAATTACCTAAGAAAGAAAGAAAAATATTTAATATTGACAACTACATAAAATGGTATGTGGACATTAGTTTTCAATAAAGGGCAATCTCATTCAGCGGTTTGTTGTACTTTAGCATGACAAACTAAAGTTCAGGACTAGATTTAAATGAGATGCTTTAAAAAGTCCGTCTAACCTCATACATGCTATAGCGATCCTGTAATAATTCTTAATCAATATTATTAGTTACAGATATAAGAAACTGTGAACAACACAGTCAATAACGTCAATAAGTTTTTAAATACGAAATGTATTCTGTATATTTCATGACATAAACATGTGTGTTAAAAACGTTAAATTTTTCTGTTTACGTTTTAACCTAGATTAGGTATCGGAACTTCGCAGTATATAAAAAACCATATATTTTATTCTTTACAATAGCATCATGTTTTAACAAAGCGTGCGGTGAAAAAGTTTCTTTTCTTTTGTAAATCGACCTACAACACCATCTGTACATAAACAAGGTACCAACAGCTAACAAAAAATACTCATTTGCACTCAAACACACTACAACTGTTGTACTACGAGCGTCAATCTCTCAGAACAACGATCAGAATGTGGAGCGTAGAGCAAAAGAGTTAGCGGTACAAATTTTAACTACATTATGACAGCAATAACATCTTTGTAATATGTAATGCATCTGCAATAAAAATAAACCTAGTAAGTAAATTTTTTAAGGTTATAGGAAATCGCTAATTAAAACTCCACTGCTAATGAAAATATACAGTATATT
This sequence comes from Spilarctia lutea, assembly GCA_916048165.1. Taxonomy (NCBI): domain Eukaryota; kingdom Metazoa; phylum Arthropoda; class Insecta; order Lepidoptera; family Erebidae; genus Spilarctia; species Spilarctia lutea. Next base: position 10,715,745 of record OU696478.1, on the reverse strand, counting down.
TACTTCTTTTAATAATATACTGTTTTATTAATATATACTAATAATTTTACACAGCCCTCAAAATAAATAATTTTCCTCCGTCTCCGTATCATTTTATATTGATAGTCCACTCCTTTTGATCCTGGTGTAATGATATATATCCTATAGCCTTCCTCAATAACTGGGCAATATAATATTTTTAAGAATTTTCCAAATGGGACTAGTACTTCCTATATTTAATTTAACAATATTAGTATAGATTTTTCCGAACTATTTAATTTCACTATTCATCCTGATTTGTATCTTAGCTCTTAATAACAATTACAAAATGTATTTAAAGTAAAGGAGCTAATAGAGTCAAACTCACACAAAGATGTGACCCACATAATGATAATAAGTTGACACCACAATTTTGATGCCACTTTTAGTCATTTTGTATTAAAAATTGATCCATCCACGTTAAAATTCAAATTTAATCATCGAAAACTTCCGTAACGTCACTCAAATAACCAGTACTGAATAAAAAAAGGAAATGTTTTACATTACGTTTTTATCTTTTTACTTGTACCACTTCTAAGTTCTAGTGGCTCGAGTAACTCGCTTCGAGTACCCATTTGTCCGTCACTGACCGTTTCAAGAGCCTACCGAGTGTTGTCCCGTATATTTGTTTAGTTCAGTTCACTGGGGGTACATAAAATGGTAACCAACTTAATTGCCACTATTAACATACATACTTTATAGTGCCTAAAGTAATTCGCTTTATTTTAAAGGTTATTGTTATGGCCAGTTTAATAAGCGCTGTACAACGAAATAGTTTAATTAATGTATAGCTCTCACTGCACTGTGATTTTGGTAATAGGTTTTCTGTAACAGCTCTCTTGATGTTCGATAGATCTTTATACTTCAAATAACTCACAAGGTGGAAGGGAACAGAAACCTTCTGATAGATTTAGCGGTGAAGTTTAGTCTAAGTAAGGATAATTAAAACTACAAATTTTTGCCTCTGCAGCCTCTGCAGTTGTGTAGAGATATCGCCTCTATGGCAATCCTCTATCGCCTTTATCATGGAGAGTGTTCTGAAGAGCTGTTCCAACTGGTCAACACGTGCCGGTCTTGGAAGACACCGCTTCAGAGTGGTAGACATACGCTCTCGTACTCACCGCTTCAGTTCTTCCTTCCTGTGCCGAGCGGTCAAAACCTGGAACTCACTACCTGCGTACGTGTTTCCCTCCCACTATGAACCCGGGTCCTTTAAGTGGAGCGTGAAATAGTATCTCACTAGGCCACCATAGTGTGGGTCACCATGCTGCATTGTCCCTATTAGCATTGACGATGCTGACCACCACTCCTGGATTCTGCTCGTGCTTTCCTGTTCCAACGTCCAAACTACTAAACTTTAATTAATAAGGTGTCAATACGTTTGTTGGTAATAATAGCCCGAATGACGTAGGCTATATAAATTCTATATTTTTTTCCGTAGTTGGCATATAGTTTTAAACTTGCTTGGTAATCAAATATTATTACTACTTTCATCAGTTATCAGTACAACAACCAGGAAGATACTGGTGGGAGGTACCGCCTAAGCCTGGGGATAGGGTTTTAAATCAAAAAATATACAGTATGTGGTATGGAAATACTTTGATTCTGCGATTACTGCGGTAACTGACGGGGCGGAGTCGCTTGCGAAAGCTAGTTATTTCATAAAGGTGTACTGTACCGAGAAAAAAAATCATACAGTCAACCTAAGCCTAGTCGATGTCAGTCTTCATACGAAAATAAACATTCTATAGCTTGTAATGGTGGGTGGGTACCTAAGCCTCGTTTATTCTCAATAATTATGTTATCGTTACATTTCAGTGGGAATCCTATCAGGTGCTGTGTTTAATGAAAATATCTCATTTCGTTGTATCTAATTAGAGTATAGAAGAAATTATTTAATTATCCTACAAGTAAGTACCTGTAGTTAAACTTGAAATTCATTCGAAAATGTATTTTTTTATATTATTTTGAGTAGTAGTTCTTTTATTAGGACACTTTTTAATGAAAAAAGCTAGCTAGCTAGCTTCAAGAGAAATATTTTAATACTGTAGAGGTTGTATGATTAATATAACTAACTAGCTGCGCCCCCGCGGTGTCACCTGCGGTTGTTTTTGTACCTTTAGAACAATAACCGCGAGTAACACCGCAGGGCACAACGTCTTAAATAAATATAGCCTAAATTACTTTTTGAAACATCAGCTATCTGCTCGCCAAAATTGGTTTAGCCGTTCCGTACATCAATTGGAATACACACACAACAGCTAATTTAATTTTTTTATTTAAGTACTATAAATACTTTCATATGCATTCAGTAAAAAGCTATTAACTTGAAATTAGAAACAGATACTTCAAATTATTTATTTATGGCTGCAGTCTAGAATAATTACGGTTTGTTATATAGTGTAACTAGCGTTTGCCCGCGTCCCTCGCGTTTAATAAAAAGTATCCTATGTTACTTCTAATATCCACTTCTAAGAATATTTATGTGTATATGTGTATTTAAGTTTCATGATCGGTTAAAGTTTTCGCGTGAAAGCGTAAAGTAACAAACAAACTTACATTCGCATTTATAATATTAGTATGGACAGTTGTATGGAAATGCCCTGTATTTCAGTACAAATAAATAAAAATAACGGTTTAAAAGATCTACATGTCCTTGAGTAAAAAAAGTTAAGGCTTATTGAAATGTATATACAGAAAAATCCTACAATCTTATTCAAATTAGAAAACCATTATACAGTAGTACCTTGGCACATTCAAAAGCTTTCGACCGTAGGTAAAACCCACTGACTTTCAATCTTGTTATCTGAAGGGATCTTGAGCTTGATTTATAGATAAATCTTAGTCTATATTTGCGTTGCTTAACTTCAAAGAGCTTTTCATTAGCTTAATGATAGTTTCTGTCAGGTTTAGTATACCATTCACACTACCACTCACTTCTGTATGGTTTAATTCCATGATAATGGTAAAGAAACAGCTTACTTAATTCATACTATTGTTATAAGTTTGAAAGTAACTCATTCTCTCTATCTGTCTGTTATACTCTACTACTATAACAGAGTTGACTGTAGTGTTATTACCAACAAACTGTGTTTCATAGTACCACGTACTGTCTATCAGCGGGGTAACCGAGTTCCTAAGCTGTTTCATACGGGCACATGCAGGACTAACGCTGGTGTCCGTGCGCCCCTTCGCCGCATTGTGAATGGTTACAATACACATTTTTCTGCCATAGACATATTTGCGTTTACTCACTACCAATACAAAACAACAAAACAAACCAAAAAAAAACAGGCCATTGCATTACTACGATCTATTTGACTGTAGTTTGTTAAATGACATTCGCTCAGCCTATTTATTCACATTGGCATCCCTATTGTAATTTAACCACATTTATTTTAATTTATCTTTACTTACTACTGGGATATTTTTGTTGTCCAGTTACATATTGATACTGTTAAAATTATTAGTTTACTGAGTAATTTGACCTATTACATTTATGGTAATCTGTGAACAATGGTGTTGGTTACATGTTTACAAATTTTGTGTACACATTGTATTTAGCTATAATTTAACATGTATCTGTTTTTGTTCCAATAAATAAAAATAAAATACTCTCACGGCTAAAGCGCTACACCCATTTCGATGGAATTAGCTATGGAGATACTCGAGAGGTTCTTGAGGACGTACAAAGGCTACTCTTTACTTAACTAACCGGCATTTAAGAAGGCGGACCGCGTGCAGAAGCTGTAAAGAAGTGTATCTTTTGAATTTATAATAAGAATAATATCTTCAGAATTACACAAAGGTTACTGAGATAACCTAAAAGCTAAAGTGAAATTAGGAAAGTATAATTTTTTAATTTTATAATAAATAAATTTCACATTCGTTCTTTTTACCGCATAGGTATGTTTTTATTTATTATATAAAACCTGGATCACCATACACCGCTAACGTATACAAAAATACATGGTCATTTTTCTTTTCATAGCCGTTGTAGTTTCATAACACATAAATCTCGTGAACGCAGCATCCGAAAAATGTTTAGATCTATGCCGATAAGTTATTGCTGTTGTCATACTAATATTTATTTATATTTTATTTCATGAATGATTTATGAGTGATTTTAAATGTTAAAATTATTTATGTATATCTACTGTTTTCTGGGAATTCTTACTAATTTAAATAAGCTGTTAACTAAATTGGTTAAAAGGTGATGTAAATATGAATCAAATTTGCCATGAAGTAACGGATACTACTACTATCACGTAGCATATACGTAGCAATAGTAACCGTGGCTATTGTTTTTGCAGTGGGAGTTAGTGTTGGGCCCGATGGTCAGGTCTTGGTCGTCACATCTACTAGGCTACGAAGCTACCGCTACGTTTTTTTTTTAACGGGATACGCGGCTAAACAACTATAAATAATATGTACTTACTGGTGCATACAGCTGAAAGTCAATCACGTTAGGTTCCCTGGTAGCCTTCGGTTATCGGGTATCGTCGTTTCCATGCGGGGTGACACGCCTTTCATTCATCAAATTTAACTCAAGTCGAAAGCATATACTGCGCTTACAAAACCGCCTGCCTAAAACAAGTTATTTATGATAAGAAGACTTTTCCAGCGTTCCAACACTCTCATCAAATAATTTTCCAATAAAATCGGCGAAAGTAAGCCGACAACCAGAAATTATATTGAGTTAAAATTCATATATTATTTTGTTACTTTCTGAACAGACTTTATTCTTGAATGACAAAATAAAAATTCTATGAATATAAAGCTATATAACTACTATCTAATATCTATACTATATATATCAAACATAAGGTTTTTTAGGATCTTCTCTGTATATCTGAGAATCCACTAATCCAAGAGAAGAAAACTTTTGTTTCAATTGAAAAATCAATCTTTCAAAAGCGTTTGATCCCGTATATATTTAATTTTACTTCTCTATAATATGTAAGTTGAGTATAATTACCTATATACAATAATATATACTTTAGGCAGTTTTTTTTAATTAAGTCAATTATAAGACTGTATATTAAAACTTACATCGTTTATAACAAACATTACATTAAGTACATTACGTAGTCCCCAAAACACATATTAAATTTAGAGGAAGCGAACACCTTTTTCATCCCCTACTAATCCGAGCACAAAGAAGACTGAGTTTAATTTAAAATATTAATATGTCGCGGCATTTTTTTGTTTTTTTAAATGGATAATGTCACGATAACTAAATAATAGTTTTACGTAGTTTAATACTCTGCAATATACGAACGTAAAGGCAAAAACATTTTCAAGAATTTTGTAGTAACCCGTGAATTGATGATCAAGGAATTACGTTAGATTTTTTTTAAGGATACAATGGAAACAGATCACTGTCTGGCTGCATAGTGGCGGTCCCCTATCAAATACTACTAGACAACAGCCCGTGTCGAATATTAATGGGTCAAGTGAACCACCAGGAAACCTTTTTAGAAAGATGCAGGGCATAAAACGATAACATTCAGCACTATACCGTCGCTTGTAAGCTGTCCAACTAAATACTGGTGAAGTGGAGGTCTATCCAACATTCACCTTTACCTTGGGAGAACTACGTTTCGGCATGAATGTCCCGGTTCGAACGGAGTGATACCACGGCCTAACTGAAAACCGGTGTGAAATAGCGCTTGCGCTGTATTTCACCGAGTAAGTGAGGATAACGGAGGCCCATACACCAACCTCTTCCCCATCGCCCAAAGGTCAGCAACGCACTTGTGACGCCTCTGGTGTTGCAGGTGTCCATGGGCGGTTATCGCTTACCATCAGGTGATACGTTTGCTCGTTTGCCCCCTGACCATAAAAAAAATACGTACAAGGGATTTCAGTGATTAATAACAGGCTGAAAGTTTATACACAGCTTCGTTTTGACGAGACACCCAACTTTTATCATTGGACCAAATTCTGATAGTGGCAGGAAAAAGCGGGATAGGGAGCGAAACACGTCGATTTGATGAGTGTCCCAAATTAAATAATAACAGTTTCTAAACATCAATTCTTTGAGAAAATACGATGGAAAACTGAGAAAAACTTGTGGCATACAAAGTGAATGGTACCTTCCCGAGTGACCCCAGCTCTAACATGTCAGAATGGTGACTTGAAAATTTTTATTCATTTTCATTAACAAAAAAATATATATTTTACATAAAAAATGCATCGGCATACAAATTTGATGGTAATTTTTTTGAGACCTACACTCGAAAAAATATTAACATAATCTTGACAACTTTCGAGTGTAGGTCTCAAAAAAATTATCATCGAATTTGTATGCCGATGCATTTTTTATGTAAAATATATATTTTTCAAGCCCTAAAACAAAAATCAGTTTGTTGTTAATGAAAATGAATAAAAATTTTCAAGTCACCATTCTGACATGTTAGAGCTGGGGTCACTCGGGAAGGTACCATTCACTTTGTATGCCACAAGCTTTTCTCAGTTTTCCATCGTATTTTCTCGAAGTATTGATTTTTAGAAACTGTTATTTATTAATTTGGGACACTCATCAAATCGACGTGTTTCGCTCCTTATCCCGCTTTTTCCTGCCACTATCAGAATTTGGTCCAATGATAAAAGTTGGGTGTCTCGTCAAAACGAAGCTGTGTATAAACTTTCAGCCTGTTATTAATCACTGAAATCCCTTGTACGTAGGCCCGTGGACTATAATTAGCTGGCGCTAAATGTTAACCAGAGTTTCTTGTAAAATGGTTTTTAAATAGATAAATGCATCATTTTTGATGAAATAGGATATGATTGCATGATTTTGGGAGAATAGTGTAGGTACCCAAACCATAACAGCTTTCAGGATCAATCGTTTTCAGTATTATTATAATCAAACAACATTCTTAACCGAGACTTTCACTTTAGTCACCACGATCTATATACTTTTGCACCCTGAACCTTTAAAGACAAAGTAGAATATTTCAACTTGTAGAAGATGAAACCCCATAATGCCTCATACATTCATTTGGCAGCATTACCCTGCAGTAAGTAAAGAGGGACGGCCTCTTCACAAAATTAATGCACCTACGCAAATTAATTAAAAGACCTCCCTACGTGCTTTGTACCTATACGAAGCGTAAAGGGCCAGAGGTATCTAGGTTAGAAGGGTTTTGTTTAAGATACGACCCTACGGACGCTACTCGTGTTTACTGTCGGTGTAAGATCACTTTGTATTCGAACTGAGCGCTGTTGTAGGTGGTTTTGTAAATAAAATATGTAATATTCTAGCTGGTTATGGTTTAAGTATTAAATTGGGAATGGTTACAAAATCTTATAGAACTGTACGCTACGGGGTTATTAAGTCAATAGTTTAGCTTGTAGAGAGTGAGACACTCGCGGAAAAATTAAGATTTTAAAGATTGTTATATGACCAGGGGTGGCTTATCGTCACTTCAGTCAATAGTTAGTTTTGGTGAGAACAACTTAATGCTTTATAATAAACTATATGCGTAATTGGCATGGTTTTGTTTACCGGGCTGTAGAGATAAGGCTCAACAAGCAAACAATAACAAAATAAAAATAAATTCTTTTTCCTTACGATGGAATGCCACCCAAACAATTCTTTCATCTAATATATCTCTGACCCGTTACCGAAAAGGTAGTGAGAAAAATAAATAACGAATTCGAAAGAAAATCAAGGCTCCTTGACCTCGAAGGTACTGCCCGCATTAAACCTGAATTTTGCCAGCTGTCCAAATATGAATAAACCGATCGACCGTTGTTGACTTTCTAAGTGGTTACGTCTATAAACAGTTCACTTTCTATTTAATATAAAATGCCAAAAACGCCTACAAAGTTTTTATTTTACTTGGCTCGATTTATATTGTTTAGGGTCATTACTTCGAGTTCTATGTAATATTTGACTTTGTTAATAGTTAAAATTCCAGATTTCCAGATTTCCAGAAGGTAGAGCACGATATTTTAGTTTAAGTTAAAACTTTCTGTTTGGGAAAATACGACTACCATAAAGAAGACTCATCATATATAAAACTACCAGCATAGTAGCATGTACATTATTCTTGATAATTACATTAGCTCGGATATGATAGACATTCATAACTTTCAAGTACTTCGTATCCCTCAGGTACAAAATCACAATCAGTGAGAGCAATATGCTTTGACCCTTAGTTATTTAATAGGAACTTAAGTATTTAGTGCTCTTCGTGTAATAACTTCAGGGATAACGTTCGTGTTAAGATATGTTAAAGGTCTGACCTCACGATCAATAAATATTTAAATATTTTTCACTGCAGCGAGCGGCGAGTAGCCACACATGACGAGAGTACGGGTGTATAGAAACAAGATTGTGTGCTAAAATGAGGTTATGACAACAAATGGTGTATGTAGTTTCTTGAAGCTATAAAACGAGACAAACATAGAGAGTAGTACTAGTCTATCTTAAAGTTGGTCATCCTTAGTATATTTAAAAAGTATATATGTATTTATATCAGTTGCGTAGTACCGTAAGTAGTGAAACTCTGCTTAGTTTGGGACTAGATAACGTCGTATGCTAGATGTCCGAAATATTATTATTGATAAAACATATAATATGTGTTGTGACATTCTTTAGTATTGTAACACGTATCACTCTATCAAACCGGGGGAAAAAAATCGTTAGGCTGTAATATATTGGCTTACATATTTTTTGTTTTAAATGTGTAAAATTATTGTAAATTAATAATGCAATTTGTGTATTTTTTTATTGTTTACATAATAGATCATTATATGAAGCTATATTCCTCTACGTATATTATAATCAAGAGTATCTTACTGAAATTGAGAACTTCATAAGATATAAAAATGTTACAGTAGTAAAGAGTGTTATACACTGTTAATTAACCGCAATTTCTATTTGTTGCAGTCATCGTGATGGATAACGGCAAGCAACGGGTACACCTACTGCAGTGCCAGCGTCATGTAACACTGTAATATGAATCTCAGTAACTTTGTTGTATACATCACTAGCCTGCTGTGGCTTAACCTGACTGACGCTAAGATCGGTAAGTTTACTTGTACTTGTACACTGTCTATTCTATCAGTAAATTTTAGAATAAGTTAAGCCACGAGCTGTCTACTTTGTACACAAATCCTAATAAATAACAATTACCCAATTCCTGGTGGTGATAGGAGCTACTTGCTTAAGGTGTTTCATCTATTTCGAGTATCTGAAGTAGGCCTTTTTAGTCGTAAAAATACATTGCTGAATATTCAAAGTTTGAAACCTTGCTTTAGAATATATGTATATAATATTTATACATATACATTAAAATACTGGATATATCACTACTCGCGACACAAGATATATTTCTATTTCGGAAGTTATATATTAAAGAAAAATGTATATTTGTATATAGCTTAAGATTATCGAGGAAACAATCAATTAACGTCTGAAACTATTGCGTTCAGAACGTACTATATATTATTTATACTAACATAGTATTTCCTTACACGGTTCATTTTAATACCACCATCTCTAAAAAAGTTATCATAGCTTGAAAATATTTCATTATAAAAACAAAGGTAGGTATGATTCATTTAGAAAATCATCAAAGGCATAAAATTTAGGCTAGTCAGCCATTTAAAACCTTATAGACTGAGAGACTGTGTTATTGGTTTCTAAACTATATTGTTGAGAAGTATGAACGCCTACGCTAACTTATATAGCTACGCTATACGCTAACTTACACATGATGCGTATGACTGTTTTAAATAAAGCAGAGGCGTTAGTTCCAATAAACTTAAAACTAGTCTGGCGGCAATAGTGGCCCGTCATATTAGTCTGGTTCTTTGGAAAATATTTTATGATTATTATATACTTAATGATACATACTAAATTCAGGATTCCTAAAATGACGTAAGTTAGCATGGTGTCTTTCCACCTTTCATACCTGTTGACTGTAAAACGGCCAAACTTTCATCTTAGCGGGTATCCATTCCTTTTTGAGTATATGTTAGACTACCGATTCTAAACATTTCTTCTGCCCTTAAATTATGTAAGTTTGGGCTGACTGGGTTCTTGGACTATTAAGACAAGTTTCCAATTACGATTTCATTACATTTTAAAGTGAAAGATAAGCCCTTCAATGTCGTCTCCACTCGAATTTATCTTAGGATAATTTGATATGAATAAGTAGTGCTTATTGACAAAAAAAAGACATTTTTATATTTGAGTTCTAACTGTAATGAGATATTGACTGTCATGGTATTTTGGTAACCAAAATTTAAATTTAGATAATATATTTGGAACTTACACTAATCTGAAAAGTAAGCTCTAGTAGTATTTTAAATCTAACTTAAAAATATATTTTATTTAAGTCATAGATTTATATAACACTAGCCTGACCCGCACAACTTCACCTGCTTCTCTCTAAAAGATTTTGTTCCTATTTCTCATTCATTTTCGGTTGATACCCTGCTTCTATTAGTAACGTTGAGTTGAGTCAAGTTGAGTCAAACTGCACTCGGTGTGCAAATTTGATTAAAATCAGTTCAGTAGTTTAGTAGTCCATTGCAGACAAACAACGTGACATCTAATTTATATATGTATATTAAGATTTATCGTTTCAATGGTACGTGTAATTCAACCCAACCTAGACCATTTTTATAATGTCGTACACCATCGTCTGATCTGTTTCTACCTATGCCTAATTTATTTCAAATAGGTCTCAGCGATGAAAAAGTATATATATGAGCTAGCTAGCTTACCATGAGACAGTGCACATAGTATATTATTTAAATGATAGTTTAAACCTAATTAATTTAAATATTAAAATAACTATATTTTTCTAACAAATATAGATGATTTTTTAAATACAATAATATTATTTTTTTACTGATTTAAAAAAAAGGCGGAGATTCTAAATTCAACTGTATTTTTTTATGTTAGTTCTCACAGCACTTTCGACTGGGAGAACCTACTTCGATGATATTTTTTATTTGAAAGCTGATGCTTTTTTTCTTAGCTTATTGATGTAACAATTGTTGTTAATAAACAACAATTGTTACTGTTACATCATTTTTGTCCACAAAAAAACAACTATATTAAAATTTCGAGAAATTGATTTAATCAAACCTATACTTAAAGCTGTAATAACTATGTCATTACATATACAAATAGAATCATGGATTCCTTCTTTCGTAATATTGTTTAGTAAGGCAAATTTCATTCTTATTAATTCTTAGAAGGCCTTTAAATATTAACACATACATGTTTCTCTAGTACTCCCGGTCGTCTATTGATATGCTCCGTATATACACGTCCATTTTACTAAACATCAATATCGGAGGCCGTATTCGAAGTGTCAGTTCTATCTATCGATCAACGTATCCATTCAATCTATTTAGCTTGTCAGTTTTTCTATTCTCTAGTGACAACGCGAATCTTTTGGGTGGAGTAACAATTTTATTATAGACTTTCCTAATGAAAAAATACTTGACTTATGACCAAATTAATTTGACCATTGCTCTAAATTTACGGTATTTCCGTAAGTTCCTTAACTTTTACATTAAATATAATTCTAATATAAATCTACAAATTGTTATTTTGAGTCTGGGTGTTCTTTTTGTTTGTTTTATATATGTTCATAATACCCCCGCGACACAGGGTATATATTCGTAACGCGGGAGTTGTCAAACAAAAAGAATAAGAAAAAAAATGCATCTTAAGACTAAACTAAAATTTAAAAAATCTCTTGACTGAATATGAAGCTATCTTTACCTCGGTATTAGTATTTTTTCAAATTACTGTAAACTAAACAGTCATTTTGTTACAGGATATTTTTGGCACATCACGGATCTTCATTATGATCCATTTCATAACTCCCAGGAGCTACATAGAGGTACTTTATTATATAAATCTGTTGTTTTGTGCTGATGACTTTATTATTTTTTGCACCCAACTGATGCATTGAGGCAACAAAAAATCATATTACATGCGCTAGTGTTCATAATTGTGAATTATTTTGGTAATTTACAGTCCAATTTAATCACATGTTTTGTTTTGCAACTTGTTTTTTTTTTAACGAAGTCCATGTGACTTTGTGTGAGTGAGTTCAATTTACTTTCCTAACATTTAAATATCTGATTCTGATCCCAAAAATAAAGTAAAGTTATTTTTAGTTTAAAGAAAAGAAATTATAAACTTACAAATCGTCAGTACATGAGTATTTATATATCGGTTTCTAAAGGCATTGAAAGGATTTGAATACGAAACTAAAGTAAATGCCAAAATATTTTGCTTGTTTTTTTAATCGCTAATCAATATTTGTTGTTGCATAATTTTTTTTATTAGGCTGCAGGCATAACCGTGGCAGCAACGAACACAGTCACCGGAACGGTAGACATCGTGACCACACATGCGACAGTTCATGGCCCCTGATACAGAGCGCAGCTGCTCTAATGGCAGAGCGGCATCCTGACACATTGGAGTTTGTCCTTTGGACTGGGTAAGTTAGATACTGTTTCTGGATTTTTATTGCAGTATCCTAGACTTAACTAAAATATCAGCAGATTCATATTAGTCGACTGTTTGTATTTTCTTACTCTCTCTCTCTCTCTGTGTCATTGTAATTTATAATTAATAAATAATAAACTTGGGGCAATTTTAGCAGATTATGAAGAGAATCCTGAAGATTAAATCATAGACTCATGTCCACCAGTGTTTATAGTGAAAACGGCACGTTCGCCTGAGCACAAAACGGTTGAAATTAATAACGAAGATCAAATTTTATATTATATAGTATAATACTCGTAGCTCACTTTTTGCTGCGTTTATCGATACAATACCGAAAATGATCTTCTCACAAAAAACCTGAGGGTGGTAGAAATGAAATGAATGTTTTGAGAAGATAGACAGTCGAAACACCATCACCCATAAAAATTCTTGTAGCATAAGCACTGTTCACCAGTGCTGTTAAAAATTATGTATTGGTGGACCACCACCAAAACTACTACCAAGTAAGCCCCTGTGATACTGTTTATGAGTTTTGTTTTGAGAGCTATATTGCAAACATTTATAAGAGCATCTATGTTTGCATTTACACCACTTGGAAACACCTATTTTGAGTGAGCCGACTAGACACACTAAATTAAAATTATACAAAAAAAATACGTAAGTAAGTACTACTAGTCGATTTCGGCTACGGCGACCAGCCTCAACGACGACATATTTTTTCCATAGACGTAATGCAGTATATATTATTTATGAAATATTAGTGTATGTTGTCGATTTTTTATTCACTTAAGTCTATCAAATGTGTGTACGTGTATAACCATACAGTAAAATAAAGCAAAAAATTAAAATTAAATTATCTGTTTTGTTGTTGTATTATAAAGGAAATATAATTAATAAATATTAATCCTAATATACATGATTACTTTTATATTAAAAAAATACGTTAATGAATAATGGTTATGTTTTATTCTAACAGAGATATACTATCCTCGTCTATGGAACATCTAAGCGAAGAAGTAAAGCTGGAGGCGGTAAAAAACGTGACAGATTTACTAAGCAGGACGTTTAGTAGTCAGTTTGTTTTCCCCGCGTTGGGGCACAATGACCCGCCACCTTCAAAAAAGTTAGTTGAAATGTGGATGCAATGGTTACCCACTGAAGCATTACAGACTTTTGAAACAGGTAAACATTTTTTTGCTGCTAAATTATATAAACAATTATTTGTCATTGATTTGACACTCCATATAAATCTTTATTGTAATGACTTTATACTTTTTACAGGTTTTAAGAATAAGAGGAGGTTTCTAATTGACTGTTCTTTTTGTATATTTTTTACCTCAGAGCTCCTCAGAGTTATATTTTATATTGATCACGACGTAATTACATTGAGGTCATGTGCGAATGACTGATGATGAGTTAGTTTTATATTTTACAATTATGCATCTTAAGCACCATAAATATCGTAGACAGGTCTTAAAATAGTACTATTTCCTCCCTTAGGACCACTATATAAATAGGACAATGAACTTTCACTTACATAAGAGCTGATTTTAGAAATTTTTGACCTTAAAACTCAATGTTACATTTTCCGACAGAAAATGAACTTAATACGAGTATCTCGAGACTTGTTAGGATATACGATGGCATTGGCACAAATTGATTATGAACTCAAATGTGATATTTGTTTCTAGGTGGATATTACACAATAGAACAATCTCATAGTAGGTTGAGAATAGTTGTCCTCAACAGCGTACTATGGGCTGGTGGTGCGGCCAGAACTGACGGTCCACATAGGGGAAGAGCTCAGTGGGAATGGCTCGAACAGGTGCTCAGTAAAGCTAGAAGAAGAAATGAAATGGTAAAGAACCTTTTGTATTGAACTGTGTAAAATAAAGATATAAATACAATATACTTGCTACTAGTGATATGAGTATTAGCTATTAACCCTGACTCCATTTACATGAAACTATAAAATATCATTGGATAAGAAATCGCGTGTCAGCCATATCACATTCTATAAACAATAACGTTCTGTCGAGATCATTAAATAATTATATCCCATGAATAATGTCCATTTAGGAGTACCGTTACATGTTTTTCTTATTTACTGATGTACATATACTGAAAATTAATTAAATATGACATCTCTAGGTTTATTTAGTTGCTCACGCTGGTCCAGGCGTGGAAGAACGGCATAACGCCGGCAGCTCTTCTGCGGCAGGTGGAGGAGAGCTAACCCCCACGGCCAACGGACGGCTGGTACACGTTATTAGAGCATTCAGCGATGTAATTGCTGGCCAGTTCTACGGGCATCGACATGCTGATACTTTCAGACTTATTTACAGTGAAGGTTAATTAATAATTTATGTTAATTAAAAAGAAAATTTTAATTAAACTGCCGAGGAAACGCGTATAGTACATTTCAAAGTACAATAATAGTATCAAGTAAATATGAAATCGATTAGACGAGGTTCTTAAGATTTGTCGCAATAAGCATGCTTTGTATAAATAAAAAGTTTGCGTGACTTAATTAAAATGGCATATTGAAAAATGATATTTAGTTTAAGTTTTGTTCTTATTAAAGGCAATAAAGGAGGTGTTATGCCGTATTCGGCATAACAAATATAAGAATAAATGATAAAAAAATGGGTTAGATTTTAAGTCAAATGCTGTAATGTTATTTAAAGAGGTTAAAATATTAGCAGTTTGAAGTATTACTTATTATGGAATTAGTTTATTATTTGCTTTTTATTGTTAACGGGACCAGTCCAAACCGTAACTTTTTCAGTCCAATTTTGTTTGTTCATGCGAGTTATATGGCCAGCCCACTTCCACTTTTATTTTTTACAACATTTCAAGGCATCTATAACATTTGTTGATTTTCTCATATTTGTGCATCTGAACTTGTCTGAAAATTATTAAAATGCTGCGTTCCATTGACCTTTGACATACTTGTATTTTATTTTCAGAACTGTTCTGTTTGCATGTTATATGTCCAGGTTTGACAACCATGCGTGAGACATGGTAGGATACAGGTGTCCAGGTGTCCAGTACCAACTTCTTCAGTTTTATGGGAAGATTTGATTTTAATATTTCTTTGTGGCTCCATAACTTACTCCCTGAATTACTTATTCGCCTGTTTAGTTCATCTTGATGTCTACTGCTTTTAAATGAAATTAATCTATCCAAATATATGTACTCTTGTACATATTCTAGTACTACATTGTTGACTTTAATAGGCCTCGGTTGAAAGTTAGTCATAAATTTTGTTTTAATGGTATTTAATTAGAAGCTGATTTGTTTGCTAACAGTATTGAGTTCATTCACCATGGGTTGCTGCTTCAGAAAATAATACAATATCACCGGTTACATACGTATTCGCCCTTTATAGTGATACCTTTCGTATCTCAATTTAGGTTCTTCATAATATTCTGGAATGCGGTTATAAATATTCTTGGTGAAAGGCGGTTGTCTCGTCTGACGCCCCTCTGTTTATTTATATCTGTCCTAAATTTCTCCATTTTCACACGACTTATACTTTACTCATTTTTTTAAGACTGCTGGTCTCTGTTGTTCCATTACACCCTGAAGATTTGAGCTGTCCACATGCTGTTATGGGAAATAGAGTCAAAAGCTTTGGCCGAACCAAATAAATAGGTCTCTTAAACTCTACATATTTTTCTATGGTGAGATTAAGTGTGTGTATACCATTCTGACATGTTAGAGCTGGGGGTCACTCGGAAGGTACCATTCACTTTGTATGCCACAAGTTTTTCTCAGTTTTCCATCGTATTTTCTCGAAGTATTGATTTTCAGAAACTGTTATTATATAATTTGGGACACTCATCAAATCGACGTGTTTCGCTCCCTAGCGCGCTTTTTCCTCCCACTATCAGAATTTGGTCCAATGATAAAAGTTGGGTGTCTCGTCCAAACGAAGCTGTGTTTAAACTTTCAGCTTGTTATTAATCACTGAAATCCTTTATATGTGGGCCCGTGGACTATATCTGCACTCCTTCTCCATGTAAACTTTAACTCAGCTAAATTCCATACTCCTCCGTTCTATGATTTACTTAAAAAGGGGTAGAAAATGTTTGCTTTACGTATTAATGTATAGATTTTATTATCGTTAAACAAAAAACACAGCTAGTTCGAGCTACTGAGCAATTGTTATCAAAATCATGAAAACATAACCTGGAATTACTAATCAACTTTTATCATTACTATATTGCAAGAAAAATATTTTCCATGACAAAGTTTTTCATAAAAAAAAGAAAGTCACAAAGTTCCTAATAAAATAATATTAAATATTCCTTTAAATCACCTACAGGTTGTGTAGTCGTATAGAAATCAAACAAGAAGCATACCCAACAAAGCCAACTTTTGCAATGTGAAAGTTATGAATAATAAAACTGGGGTATCTTTTGTAGTGAACGAAAATATTTCTATGATATTGTCTGTTATGTGTCTATTAACAATGCTTTGTAGTCTATTTTTATATCAAGAGAGACAAGCTTTTAGATAACATATAAAATACCTGACTGACGATTATATGTAGGTGATAAGGCGTATAAAACAGCACAACGTTTAGAAAAAATATTTGTTACGACGTTTCCGAACGCCTAACAGTATATTTCCATATAAATTAAATATTTAAATTCTTTTTCCACTTAACTAAACTGCGAGTATTTTTAAACATTAAAAGAGAGCGATGTTCCCTCTGTGTAAATAGCGCTGCAGTTTACCGAACACTGGACACTTCTTTTTTTTTAATTGTGCGCAAATTACAGTTTAGATAGACTAGTTTCAATTTTTTGTTAAAAAAAATGCTCTCCATTAACATTTAGCTACACATGCCGGGGATGTCCTACATTATGTTTTTTTTATTTTGCACTGGCCATGGGGCGTTTAGATATATTTATTTAAGTTTAAAAAAAAAGAAAACTTATAGTATGCATCAAATATATAGTCGCCATTGAGAGACACCTTATACTATATAATTCAATGGTTTGATATAAAGAGATAAAATTTTGATTCATAGGTCGACCTGTTTCATGGGCGCTATTGGCTCCGTCAGTGACGCCGAGAGGTGCAGGCAGTACATCTAATCCAGGGCTGAGGCTTTACAAGTTTGACTCAAATAATGGCAAGGTAAGGTTCCATTTTGTTTAATGTATTAGAATATGTTTTTTTTATTGAATTGAAATAAATTCGATTATGGTTTTTATTGATTGTTAATTTTATTTACATGTTTAAGGTTTTGGATTACACACAGTATTACTTAGACGTAACAAATAATAGAGGAGAGACTCATTGGTCGATAGAGTACAATCTCACTCAGTACTATGGATTGAGAGAAGTCAGTGCAGTATCTCTGCATGCTCTGGCTGAGAGATTAAGGAATCACAACGACCGCGGTACTTTTGCGAGGTTAGTAGAGTAGTAGTAAAATAAATTTAGATTTTTGTTAGTAACACTTTGTTCAAATACATGTTTCAAATAAATCTTCCACAAATATTTACCCAAAGTAGCATTGTTTTACTAACATTTGTTTTAATTTCGCCTATATTTATACACTATTTTTATTTTCACAGGTATTTAAATGCATTGCGTGTTCGACATGCAGCAGAAGTGTCGGAGTGTGACACGGCTTGTGTACACGTTCATTTTTGTGCGATAACTCGTGCAGACTATCATGAGTTTCGGTCATGCGTCCGCAATCCAGCATCAGCTCTAGCATCGCGCGCTGCTCACAATACAGCCGCGATCCTTCTGTACGCCATCTTGATTTTAGTGACGCCGTAACATTATTTGTTAACCGTCGTAAAATATATTTCATTTTATCCTTCATCACATTAACATAAAAAACTGGAAGAGTGGTTGATTTTAAAAGTAGCGTGATTTGTCTTTGAACTTTATTTTGTTTATTTGAAAGGTTTCATAAATCATAAGTACCTACATTAAGTAGGTAATTCATTTTTGTTTGAACTTGACAAGATTAATAGGAAAAGTTGGTTGTTTGCTATCGTTTGTTTTACCTCAAACGTTTGTTCCTTTGATTATTGTAAAATATATTATTGAACTTTAATTTATGCGATAGTAAAAGATAATAAATCATAATTATTAAGTGTAATTAGATATTGTTTATTGTGGTCTTCGTCGCTAATTTGATTGTGATATATTAATTAACATTTTTGTATATAATGATAAGTGAACTGAATCAATGTAAGTAAATAAAATTGAAATATTTAACGTGTTATTTTTTTGAGCTGAAACTCGGAGGTACTTTGTTGTTTAACTATTCCTAAACCTGTAACAAATAACCGAATCGGAGAAATTGGTTGAAACATCTCTTCGGTCTTGTAAGACCTTTTTTTAGTAAGTATTTCGAATGACGCGAGAGTACCTATAAATTTCTTTAAATTTTAGATGGTCACATAAGTAGAGCAAAATTACTATAGTATTACGTCGCCAGGCTATTGGCTGTAGAATTTTGAAGGAGACGTTTTGTTCGTATTGATTACCAACATAGTTCAGAATACAAATAACATAATGAAAAAAATTGAGCAATAAATTTCGATAAAAACAGGTAATAAACATTAATGCTTATGATATTTCTGATAGATATCAAAAAATATTAGATCCGATATTGATAGTATCATTCACCTCCAATGTTTTGTATTTAATAATATTTCGTGCTCTATCCAAATCTGTTGATCAACACAGAGTGTGGTGAATAAAATATACGTATACACAATAATTTTACTATCAAATTTTTAATACAAAAAGCTTCTAAATCAGTTGTGATATGTAGTTTTGATTTAAATAATACTCGTATATTCATGCCACTGTAGGAGGTTGGAACAAATTTAATCAGATAACCAGACATCAAAGCTACATTTTTATACCTTAACCTAGTGCAGTCCACTGCTGATCAAAAGAATGGTTAGCAATCTTTGGGAGAGGCCCAAAGATTGCTAACCATTCTGGTTTTGAGGATACCGCATCCACCCATTGCCAGCCATTTTCTTCAGGTTGTCGGTCCACCTTGCTTATACTTACCTTAAATGAAAATCCGTCCTATTAATATTATAAACTCGAAAGTTTTATGAGTATGTAAGTGAGTATGTTTGTTGCTAAAAACTACTGAATGGATTTTGATGAAACTTTACAATAATAGAGCACCACAATAACACAGGCTACAAATTATGAAGATACTAGCTTCGCCTCGTAGCGTTGCCCGCGGTTATTGTCGTACCGCAGGTATCACCGCGGGGTTCAACTAGTATTAAATAATAATGTAAAGGTCAAAAATAGTATTATAAATGTTAAAAAGTAGTTTGGCCAATAGCCAACCCATGCAAAACCTTATTTTAAAACACAAAAAAACAAAAGTAAAGTCATCACGTAAAGGGATCTATCATTCATTTATCGTAGTGAACAAAAATATTGGCATTTTTACAAATACCTACATCATTGACCCTTTCAATATCCTCTCAATAACCAAATGCAACATTCATATTTTCGTATTCATATAAATATATTTCTAAGGGCCGTCCTAGTAATACTAATCTTTTGGGGTAGCCCTAAAACGACGGACAAAAATGGGTCATCTGTACCTTTCCTTGAAAGCTTCTGCGCCCAACATATCTTGAACCAAAGGTTTTACTTCTTTTGCTGTAAATGGACGGGCATATGATAAAGCAGGGGTCGATACAAAATGGCCGTGAATACGTAGTTTATGCCGTATGAGTACCCCTCGATGTACGGAAAGGTTAAGTTCGCGAAGAAAAAGTAGTAAAATGGTAGTAAGCATTTATGTGCTGAGAAAGGAGGCTTGAAAGGAGAATATTACTATGTAGACCTTTTGTCGTGTTGAGTGACATTTTATGCGTATAATGTACAGTGATGAGTATGTTATATGTTAAATTCGTTTCAGCGCGTTAGGTTATCTTATGAATTGCTTTATAATGTTATGAAGCAAAATCTTATAAGTTAGTTGTCTTGGTTAAGTAAAATACATACAATATCTCGAACTAGTGTATGTCCTAATACGCATTTGGTAGGCTACTTATTACTTACCCTTGATCGGTAAAGCGTGAGCTTTGATATGATCAGAAAAGATTTGGAATAAAATCAACTTGTCGTGACGTCATTTTCTTTTATTCCATTTTTATGAATAGGTTGTTATGGAAAGAAGATCACTTATACCACTGCCTATTTTTTAATTCAGTTACCTATATCCTTGCAAAAATAAGTAAAGCTCTGTTATATTCTTAGCTTTTCAACCCGGACCTCTCAAAATTCGTATTCAATAGGAATATTTATTTCTTACTTTTAAAAGTGATTTACCCGAGTTTTGTAACCCAATTAATTTAAGAATTAATAGAATCCATTCCGCGCTGGAAGGGTCTCTTAGAGTTCGACTTGGAATTAAATTTGGTGCCTAATGATCTAACAAATGTACCTTTATTGAGGGCTCGCTTTTAATGCTGACATCTAAAGTCAATATTATAGACATGATTATTTTTTCCTGTGCTTGTATAGCACTTGCGAGAAAATTTGTATTGCAATGGGATCTTTCTTCATTAAAATGTAATCTCTAATCTTTAAATTGAACAGGTTTGTTGATTTAGTAGTTAATGACCCTGCTAAGCTAAGTTAGAAGTCACGACTTCACTGTGGTTTCGCTTTTGCCTTAGAACATATATTTGTATGATTAGTACGATCATTTATTTAACCTTTAATATGTAAATATTTTACGGTGGGAGAGCCTCGCTTCGGCATGAATGGGCTGGCTCGACCGGAGTGATACCACGGCCTCACAGAAAACCGGTGTGAAATAGCGCTTGCACTGTGTTTCACTAAGTGAGTGAGGATACCGGAGGCCCATACCCTAACCCCTTTCCTCTCTCCCCCTCCCCATCCCCCAAAGGCCAGCAACGCACTTGTGACGCCTCTAGTGTTGCGAGTGTCCATGGGCGGCGGTAATCGCTTACCATCAGACGATATGTCTGCTCGTTTGCTACCTATTCCATAAAAAAAACTTAGAAACTTATAAATAAGCTACAAAGGCTTTCTTTTAGCAGCTTCGTTCTGTCTATTTTGGAATCAGACGCAGATCATATGATCAAGTGTGTGAGAAATTATGTAAATTAAAATTAAATCACGCAAAAATGAAAAATAAATAATTACAGAAAATAATATGTGTGGTAAAAAGTTAAGTCGAAGTTTTTCTGAAATTCTTTGCAACTATAATATTAGTAGCAATTACAATAAGCATCAAATGCATTAATTTATAAGTCCAATTTGGACTTATTTATATTATTCAAGGTATCTAAGATTTTAGATTGCAACAAAATGTTACATTAATCTCTTTGTAATTTTGTTAGGTAAACTTTTGGTCACATCATTAGCTTAATCTTCACTATAATCGTTAATGACATGTTCTCATACTAGCTTCGCCCACATTTTGGTTACGGAACCTTAAACTTATGAAATAAGCACAGAAGAGTTTTAAAAGTAAGCATTTATTCGATTTCAGTATGAATTTCTGTCTTTAGTAACTAAAACGTTATAAGTTTTGACTAAAATGGCTTCAAAAGATATTATACCACTAAAAATATCTAAATATAATCGTGCACTACAATCCAGTGCACTGACGTTGTAGCTTTGTAGCATATAGTGTGACCTCCAAAGGTCTACGATATTTCATCTAACGTGGCATTTTCATCGCTACGCTGCTACGGTATTCGAGCTATCTTTTTATTCTGTGATGTTTATACGCTTACAGTTTTAGTTTAGATTAAATACTTTAAGTTTTATAAGTTTTATAACAAAGTACAGGTATTGATATTTTTATTACTTGTATTTTCATATCTTTCAAATGCATGCAATTTCTCAAATAAAAAATGTTTGAGTGTTATTTGTGACCATTTCATGTATGTTTCAAAAGGCCCCCGCGACACAGGGTGTATTTTCTATAGCAAGAGTTGTCTAAACAGTTCATTTTCCTTTAAATCAGATGTTTTAAATGCTTTTAGGAAAGGTTAGTTACATTATTAACAAAGAAACTGAATGAAAACGAACCAATCTGTTTGAAAACCACAATATTTTAAACAGAAATCTAGATACACACGTTTGTGCGTATGTATGCGTGTGCGTATTTTGCAGTATAAATAAAATATTTTACAGAGAAACCTCTTTTGCAATAAAACTGAAAAAGGACCGCAAGCCTTACAAAAACGGAGCTTCATTTGTTTACTTTTCGAGTCACGAGGCAAGACCGCAGTGGGCGGACATAAAATCAAATTAGTCCACTAATAAACCAAAAGCAATCCGCTTTTACCGGCCAATTTAATATAGTTGAATTGTGGTACACGCTCCCTACTAGCTTTTTTAGCGCAATGTTCTGTAACTTACATACCTATAAATTTGGGTGTTCCAAAACCCGATGCGGTTTTAATAAACAATATATTTTTCACAAAACCTACATCTTTTTTAAAAAATAGACACTTTTTTCTTTCACATTTTTGTCGCAAACTACTATACAACAAAAGATAAAAGGAAAATTTTAGAAAACATACAGAAAGAGATAACAGAAAGGGAAGCTAACATAACCTTTCAATAATAATATTACGTGGAAATTGTTATATATTTGCATTCTCTAAAATAATCATTAACAATCCATAATATCCCACTGCTAGGCTCGGGTCTCCTCTTAGGAGAGGATTAAGGCCATACGTCCCCACGCTGGCCGAGTGCGGGTTAGGAGAATAACGTGGTGGCTACGTAATCTAACCAACGATCGAAAAAATCGATCTTAATCCTAAAAGAGATAAAAAGTGGACCCCAGGTATATTGACTGTCTTGGTGGCGTAGTGGTAGCGTATGCGACTGCTAAGCTTGAGGTCTCGGGTTCGATTCCCGGGTCGAACCAAATGTTTGTATGATCTGCCAATATTTGTTTCGGAGTTTGGATGTTTTCTATGTATTAGATGTCCGGAATATTTATTTATTTATTTAAAGGCTCAGATAATGACGAGGTGAGAAAGCCAGGCTTCTATACATATAGGCTCAAGTCATACTGAAACTATACCTTGTATGTGGTAACAGATATAAACACTGATGTACACGCTATAAAACCCCTCTTTTCCGCCGTCTAATAAATAATTTAAATGTTAAAAATTATTCACATCTGAACATGTTAAAAACTCGTGGCCTGCTTTACTCTTGACCGAAAAGTTTAAGCTATTATAATAGTGTGCCGTGTTAGTGTAAAATAAAAAGGACACAAATCTAATATGGGATATCAATGATCAAACTAGAGTTGCTGTGCTTCGCAGATCAAAGGTAAAGTTGGAAAGTTGCCCATTTCTTTTTAAACGTCCTTTTAGTTTAGATTTCGTTATTAGGCAGGGTAACGCTTGTCACACCGAATTAAATTTGTAAGTACCTGCTTTAATACATATCAAATATACAAAAGTGTTACCTTTTTTCATTAAACAAACTACGAAAGAACAGAAAAGAAAACGAACATTGTTAAAGTACCAAAACCAAATGTATTTTAGTAAAATTTATACTGGCAACGTAATATGCAAATTTTACAGCGGTACGTACTAGTAAATAAAGTGCATTCAGACGCGAAGTAAAAATCGCTCTACAAACCTCTATTTCCATTGGTATTTCCCAGTTAGCGCAGTATACATATATAGAAAAATGTTTTTACAAACCGAAAACGTAAAGTGTGGCTACCCGCATTTTCCTACGTGGCAGCCGAACCAAAACATAATGTATATATATTGGCTTGAATATCGGTCAGCATACAAGGTTTACCATCGAGCCAATTAAGCGGTTGAAATTATGTAGCTAGAATCTATAGAATATACGCTATCGATGACCAAAATAGTCTAGTACCAACTGTTTTCTACCAAAGTGAATTGATTTTCTTTTCTCTCTAGTTAGATAGTTATTAATATACTTCAATGTAACCGATAACAAAAATTAAAGACCACTTGTTTCATTTAACAATATAAAGTTGTTCAAAGTTTAACTTAATTAAAGGTTCGTTTATCGAATACGAAGTAAACCTAAGTTTATACAGGTTCTCTTGAAATCGCTAAAATTCCGTTATTTGTAAGTATATCAGGATCATGAATGAGGATGATGGAAGATTTAAACCTATGCCCAATGATTATATTTGAGTGATAAATACTAGACTGGTGATGTAATGTAATAGCACTTTGGCATTTACCACTTTATACAAAATAAAGAATGAGGACGAACGAACAATAAATTTGAAATCCTACTAATATTATATAAACGCGAATGTTTGTTGCTTTTTCACGCAAAATCTGCTAATTTATAATTAACAGAAACTTTACAACAATATAGCTTATAATATCAGAATAACACATATGCTACAGCTTATAAAGATACTAGCTTCACATCGCGGCGTTGCCCACGGTTCTTGTCGTACGTAGCACCGCGTGGTACAGCTAGTAAATTATAAAATTATTTGTTTAGTATGTTTTTAAAAAAATACTTTAGCAATGGCACTTATTGCGTAGTTGTGTGGACGTGGACGTGGAAAGTGGACGCCGTTCAAAACCTGCATGGAACAACAACATGTGTGATCTACAAATAGTACTTCTCAGTTTGATGGTCTTTGTATCTGTTTCTTTAATGTTTGTAAAGTCCCAATGCAACACAAGAATTAATAGGTTGTCTATAAAAGAAAAAAATCCAAAAAAATACTTAAGATTATTTTATAAAAAATATTTGTACATATTCAATCTGACTAAGTACTGATCATTGTAGAGCGTAGTTTTGCGTATTGTACTACATACAGTAATTTTTCTAAACTTATTTCATTGTTTCATTTGTACTTTATCATCTAGAAAATTCAACATTATTACATTTATTTATTTAATATTTCTGTGTTTACTACATGACGATCAAGTATACGACACAATAAAGACACAGTTGGCTATTCATTATCATATCTCTCTTCTCTAATAATATCCATTTCGCCTAAAAATCCTTGACATGAAACCCATTACCGAGTGATGGTTGTCCTAGCCATTATTACAATACGTATTCCCAGGCGGCGACCAGTGACAGGGGTAGTGAAGCTATGAATATCAAACGCGATGGGAATACTTTGCCCTTCCCAAAGTAATTCTATAGCTTTATGACATAATAGAGGATAAAAGCTTTGGTTTACTTCGGAATACATTGACGCAAAACGATACCTAGTCATCATTCAGTGACCGGTATTAAACTTTTTGTGGGTAAATTATTGGACTGAAAACTATGACCCGCATAAACACTTAAATATATAAATAATTTTGTGTAATTAATGTTATGATGACATAGTGGCTTAGGCGGTCGCCACGTCGCTTCCTACCGCGTTAAGTGTGGGCTTAAATACCACATGGAACAACACTTTGTGTTAACCGCAAAAGGTTGTTTCTGAGTCGAGGTGTTCGGTGTGTGGTGTGCTCGTGGGATGATTGTAAGATCCCCCGCTTCACAGGGTTTATTCCTAGTGAGGTATTTATCTTGTTAAAAAAAATTAGAAGGATAAAATTAAACAGATTCTTACACACTTATATTTTTTTATCAAATCATCAAAATATATTTTGACTGCACGGTTGGCCTATTGGTTTAAGCGGTCGTAACTCCGATTTTTCTCTGCTCCGCTCTGTGCCAAGTGTTGTGGTGAACCCACATGGGACAACACTTAGTGTGATCAATAACAATACTTAGACTCAGAACCACAAACTGCGATTCTGGTTTTGAGTCTGGAATGCAGAAGTCGTCTTTTTTTAAATAATATATTAATTATAAATATATTTGTATTTATTTACGTGTATGGCTTATATTTAAGTACGGTCGGTAGTTCCCTTTTATTTCAAGAATGTACTCTAGTTGACAATGTACTTGTTTAAAATTCACAAGTCCTCTGCGGTTCAATTAACACTTACATTTCGTTAACAAAATAGTTAAAAATATGCGAATGAATTCGTGTACAATTATCAAAAAATAGTTGACAACAGGCGTTGAAAGTGCACCCAACCACTAGTTGTCGATACCGAATCATATCAACTATAGCTCGGCATTATTAGATGTTCTGCTGTTGATTCCGCCCGATGTTTCTGGTAAAACAAACAAATAAAGTAAATATATGTAGGCTTATTTGAATAACATATTCTGATTACTATTACTTGAGATTTGTATACCACTTTATACATAACTTTTATTTTCAGAAAATCGGAATAGTAACCAACAATTAAATATAACTACATCAAAGTTAAAGCCGTTTAGTTTTATAAATGGGCTTTCAGAAACACTTTGATAAGTCATACTGGTTAGGTGGACGAAGCTAGCATTTTCTATGATTTGACTATCAATTAATAATAATAAATAACATTGTTTTTACTAATGCTTCGATTTCAGTCTCATCTACCTCAAAAATTTTGTCCTCAGAAAAGAATAATAATGTGTTACAAAGTAGTAATTTATAAAGTTCCATTGAAAAATAAAGTCTGGAAATAAAAATTTATTAATGACTACCCGCGTTACCAGTGAAAAAATAGCCTAAGTTACTCTTTAAGTCATCAGCTACCTATCAATTAAAGTCACGTCAAAATCAGTCCAGCCATACCAGAAATTAGCCGGAACAAACAGGCAGACATACAGACGGACAGACAGAGAGAAAAAAATAAAAAAATATGTATGTACCTATTACATGTGCATTTAGTAAAACGGGGTTATTCTAATATTACAAATAGACACTCCAATTTTATTTATTTGTATAGATACATGTCGTGATATAATACTGTTCTAAATTCTGCAATATCATAAACTCATACACTACGCAATATAAATGTATTTTATAAAACCTAAATCCTCGATAAGATGAACATTGAAAATTGTATGAATATCATTTTTCAGTCGATAACAGAGCCCGATATCCTTTTCATCGGGTTTTACAAGCCATGAATCCGATATGATATCACATTGGCAAATTTAGCGTAAACCATCAAAACG
The DNA here is from genome assembly GCA_916048165.1 of Spilarctia lutea. Classification (NCBI taxonomy): domain Eukaryota; kingdom Metazoa; phylum Arthropoda; class Insecta; order Lepidoptera; family Erebidae; genus Spilarctia; species Spilarctia lutea. The sequence continues at coordinate 10,688,180 of OU696478.1, read as the reverse complement.
GTTTTAAGAAGTACTCGCGTTTAGGTTGTGATATTTGTTTCTGATAAAAAAATCTAAGTTTTTACCTCAATCAATCAATTTCTTCGTGTTTTTTTTTAATTATCTTTAAAATTACCGTTTTAACTATAATAATAATATATATTTATTGGAAACTAAAAGAAAAAAAACAATAACATTATGTGCGAGAATGCCTGCATTAGTAAAAAATCGTGTTGCAGCCATTAACTTAAAATAATTAGCTTAAAATATTTTAATGTCTTATTGTTGTAATTTTTTGGATTAATAAATGTTTATTATTATTATTATTATTAACGCCTCACCTCAAACCTTACCCATTGGTTTACCTATAAATTGATTAGTGTTTATTCTTCGCACTAGTTTTTTAGTCTTACATTAAATACAATAACACCCATGACTATGAATTCATACATACTTCCTAATCCTAATCTATAATTATAAATGTGAATGTGAGTTTGTTTGTTACGCTTTTACGCGAAAACTACTTAACCGATCGTCATGAAATTTTGTACATATATTCTTGGAGGTATTAGAATTACCATAGGATTTTTTATTAAATACAAGTGAAGCCGCGGGTGAAAGCTAATATATTATAAATGCGAAAATACTTTTACGGCTAATTCCCAATTCTCCTTAATGAAACAACTATTGTATTTATTTATTTCAACTCATGGCATATATTAAACTTTTTGAAAATGGTCTTTAATTGATTTATAATCATATTATCCGCCCGCTTGTTTTCATAGTAAAGAGTCTTTCATAGAGAAGGTCCTTCTTCAAGAATCAAAGTACCTCCATGACAATTTTCATGACTTATCAGAGCCATTGGTTACGCTTTCGATATAACAATCTGTTTATGTAAATAAAAGAAATAAATTAAATCATTGAAATAGCAATGAAAAATATAAACGGAGACATCAACTATGGTCTTACTCATATTTAGTAAGGGATCTAAATCACTGACCTATCACAGAATTTACCGGTTTCCCCTAACGACAGAGCTCTAATGGCGAGATAACGAATAATTCGTACCGATGATCGCTACATCTCATAAATTATTCGTTGAACAATTAATAACAGATCGGTAGAAGTCCCAGCAACCGCCAGGTGTGTCAAATAGATTACATCTCCAAGAAAATTTAATGAATAAAGTTGTCTAAGGAAACGGCCTTTTGAAATTTTAAGTTGTACTATTGCTTTTAATGATGAATTATCTAAATGATTACGTCTAACAAATATAATAAAGTAACAAAATTCCATTGATAAAATTAATTTTTGTGATTACAACATACAATGAGTACTATTTTTTTTAAATATTTCGTATTTTTTGACTCCAGTTTATTCTTAAAACTATTAAAGAGGAAAAGTTACTACTATGTTTCGTATATATTAAAAGAAAGTTAAATCATATATATGTTTAGGAATAAAAACGGCTTAAGACATGGTGTTCTGGTGCTATTCGTCAGAAGTGGGGCTATTGCGAACTATCTACGTCTGCCCAAGGCTTATTCACCTATTCTATCATCACCATGTTTAAATCTTTCCGTGGGAGAGCCACGCTTCGGCATGAATGGGCCGGCTCGACCGTAGTGATACCACGGCCTCACAGAAAACCGGTGTGAAATAGCGCTTGCACTGTGTTTCACTAAGTGAGTGAGGATACCGGAGGCCCATACCCCAACCCCTTTCCCCTCTCCCCCTCCCCATCCCCAAAGGCCAGTAACGCACTTGTGACGCCTCTAGTGTTGCGAGTGTCCATAGGCGGCGGTAATCGCTTACCATCAGGCGATATGTCTGCTCGTTTGCTACCTATTCCATAAAAAAAAACTTCACAACCCTTACCCCATTCCCTTTCCCCACCCCCCAAAGGTCGGGGGATGTGTCCCCCAAAGGTCGGCAACGCACTTGTGACGCTTTTGGTGTTGCGGGTGTCCATGGGCGGCGGTAATCGCTTACCATCTGCGTCTGCTCGTTTGCCCCCTATTTAATAAAATACAGATATATTAATACGGGTATATATATATTGCAAATTCAATCAGCAATAAACAGTCAGTGTCTTGATATTTTTAGATTGTTCAGGTTTAGTGTTTGCAGAAATATGTATTTACTCGTACCATCGCCCAAAACTCGCCAAATTCTTAGAAACATTTAGACGTTTTCAGTAAAACATTAACATTATAAGCCCACGAATCCCACTCGCAAAAAGCTTTTAACAGCCTAATGAAATGAAAATACCTTCAGTTAAATATGAACAGGATTTGTAATTATTCAACGTTCATTATTTTAAAGTGTAACGTGAGATTCTGAAATATTTAACATTCATTGTTTTAATTTCATTCTGGTCAAATTTCTGTACTAACACTTATTACAAATACAGTACTACTTATGATGAAAAAGGCACGATATGTCAGGAATTACATAAAGCTAATAAATAGAATAGAACTTCTTTTTTTTCTGATGAAATGACAATCAGCCGGATCACTCGAATCGGCTATTTCAGCCAACGTCATGTATTTATCGTCTTCAATTATCTTCGAGTCTTCAAGTCGTCAGAGTGATGAAATTAATGATAAAAATATATAAAATGTGGATGACATGAAATGGGGACCGTCTTCCGAAAAAACAAAAAACGATCTCCTATAATAGAATTTATTATAATGTCATAGTCATTAGTCACCCTTTTTTAGAAATATGAAAGATGATAGAAAGAAGGTAGATATAAAAATTTAAACGATCCGTATAACACTTTTATGTATAGACATATGATAGAACGGCTAAAGAGTAGGCGGTTCACCTGATTTTAAGGCACTACCAATGCCCATAGTCAGTTCCGATCCAAAAGTCACATGTTCGTTGTCCACTTTTGAATCCTTTTCCTTTTCTTTTTCCCTATGAATTAGGAAGCTTGGGCTCTGGTAACTTCATTTACTCGGTAAAAATCAACGAAAGAATTGCTTTTTTAAAATCGGTTTTCTACAGTGGGAGAGCTATGCTTCGGCATGAATGGGTCGGCTCGACCGGAGTGATACCACGGCCTCACAGAAAACCGGTGTGAAATAGCGTTTGCGCTGTGTTTCACCGAGTGAGTGAGGATACCGGAGACCCATACCCCTCCCCCATCCCCTTTGCCATCCCCCAAAGGTTGGCAACGCACTTGTGACGCCTTTGGTGTTGCGGGTGCCCATGGGCGGCGGTAATCGCTTACCATCAGGTGATACGTCTGCTCGTTTGCCCACTATTCAATAAAAATAAAAAAAAACATGGCTCTCCCACGTAAGTTCCCCCGTTACTAACAATGTTCATAGGAAGTTTATGCTATTCAAGAAAAGGAGGAAAGCCAGATGAGCATCTGTAAAACGTAATTCCAATATATCTGCACAAAACTAACATAGTATTAGAAATGTATTACGAGTATGCCAACTTGCAGTAAATTACGAAATCATACAATACCTAGATATATCCCCCGCCTACCTAGGTATTGTTCGTGTTATTCCGTAACACATAACTACGGGTTTGAACTGCTAGGTCAACATACTTCGTGTTCCGATACTGCGTAAATCTTACGTGTGAAGCCACTAATTCAGCAATAAATTGATATTTAAACATTTGGGTTTGAAATTGGCTTTAGATTTCATTTTACCAAAAATATGAAATATGATCTTTGACTTTTTACAACCACAATAGTAGAACTCCGTTTCATACTTCCGATATGCGTTTATTTGATTTTAATGTTAATGTAAATATTTCGGCTGGTACAATTGCCTGACTATCCCTGTTTGGTCATCCAAAACACTGAAAATAATTATAGCGTACTAAGGGTGTAACGAAGACTTTTTTTTTTATCAATACCATAAATAAAAATCGTTTATTTCGTCTTCATTTTCCTAAAAGCTTTTACAATAACGACAGTGATGCCACACTGTACACACACCCTTCTAAAAGTGATTATACTTCAGGTTTGAAACTAATTTTTAACCTTAGAAGAACATAGTTTCGATAAAAATGGGTCGCTTAGACTGGAGTGTCACAAGGGCTAAACAGAATATCGGTGTTAAACTATTTTAGTTACGGAGTAAGTCCGAGTAAACTGTCCATTTTCCTACACCACTAAAACCTAACCAATGGAGTAGCCACTCTCTCGCATTCCAGGCTTACGTGATCTGTCGGTATTTGAGATGTGAACAGTTTAGTTCACATCTCAATCTTTAGTTTAGTTTTTGGTTAGTCAATCCGAACAAATAGTTAGCAAACGATGAACATTATTGTTTTTTAAATTAAAACCTTTAAATTATAATTTGAAAACGTATAACAGGTCTACATGAAGTTAATAAATTAAATTAATTAATTAATTGAGTTTTACATCAAATTTGAATTTTATACTCCCGCTGATTTAGTGGACTCAGTCTTTCGTCGCCAACAATAAATATGAACACAAACCGATCTGCGCCATCGCGTGCCGAGGCAACTTAATGGACTATTAGCAACGGTTTCATGTATGGAATACGTTAGGCTTGTATGTAGAATTCAATGCATGTTCCTTGGATACTGTCCTGGTATTGGTTTTTAGTATCGTTTTAGGTATAATTTCATTTATATAAAAGATCCATATGATATTAAAATAATATAAATATAATGTATGTCGGTAGATATACTGACTGATGAGTCAGTAATCAAGGCCCGTGAGGAACATGTGTAAATCCACAATTACACAACTTGTTCCTAACCTGGTGAATTAAGTTTATGGAAGAAGAGTATATTTTTATTTTATTTATTTACAACTTTATAAACTTTTGGCGGACTTAATGCCCAGGACATTCTCTACTAACAAACCTTAAGGTGGTGTAGAAATCTTGTGAGATAGGCGCACAAAGGTTATACAATTTCGGATCTAAGATATACATTAGACATACATAAATAAGCAAGATACATACATATACATATACTTAAATATATTTACATGTCAAATCATACATGCATACCAATCTACATTATATTCATATACTACGGATTTGAGAAATTTGGTTGGCGTGTTATAATTTTGATAATCCTAACATATCATTTAGAAAGAGCTCATGTACCTTCTTTTTAAATGCAAAACGGTTAGTGGACTTCCTAATTTCAAGAGGGAGTGCATTCCAAAGTAGTACTACTCTGGAATGCACTCCATGCTTGAACGAAAAACGTGAGTTCACGAAGTCTGAATTGTGGGAGCGGCATGAGAGAAGCCGATTGTTTTCTTAGCTAAGAATTCTGTCGTGGTTGGAGGGCAGGAAGCGGAGGTAGTGAGCAAGGTAAGTAAGTGAGGATGGAAAGGGAAAAAATTAAAATAGAGAGCTCGCTGTTTGTGACGGGTGAATAGGTAACTAATTCAGTTGGGAACGTAAGGCACAGAGATTATCATACTTGCGAATATTGAAAATGAAACGAATGCAGTTATTAAGAAGGTGGTCTAGCTTATTGAGGAGGTCTGCATTCAGGTCGAAATAACATACAGTCCATTAAAGGCATTATTAAGGACTGCAGGAGCGTAGTTTTAGTTTTAGGAGGTAGGAAGTTCTTGAGGCTTTATTGTGTGCACGCCGATCGAGAGTTGAGTCAATGTGTAGACCTAGAACTTAGACTACCGGGCTAAAAGGAACCACTAAGTCGTTGAACACGATCGGCAAAATTGAGTCGGTGTTCGACTTATACCATAATTGGTATATAATATAGTATGCGACATACCTAGATCAGAAATTATTATATTTGTTTTTATATTTGGTCATTTGACAGACCTGATGATATATGGATTAATCAATCTACGTACCCGTTTAGATAAGGGCTTGTACTAAGAACAATGATTTATTACATACGTTCCCAACTTTTTGGGTTACAAATCGGCGAATTACTCATGGGACGGGAATACAACAGATGTGTCCTCTATCCTATACAATTAAAACTTTCGTCATTTATGAACACAAAATGGCTCCTAGCGTCTCAGCGAACAAAACCATCTTAATACTATGTTTGGACAGTTGTGTATGCGAATATAAGAATTCTGGCCGTAACTTAATTATTTAATGGTGCCTATAAATCGTAGTTGAGATTATCAACTATTATCTTCTAGAACATAAAATATTTAATTGTAGAAATCAGCTGTGGCCTACCACTTATAAGCACCATAACTACAGTCATAAAATTAAAAGAAAAATAGAGACAACGTTGTTACGAACAAGAAAAATTTAAATAACATAACCCGATTAAAACTTTGATAAAATGTATATAAGTATAAAAAGTAGCCTAATTTACTTCATATATAATCAGCCATCTACGAGTAAAAGTACTGTCAAAATCGGGCCAACCGTTCCAGAGATTAGCCGGAACAAACAGACAGGCAGACGGACAAAAAGACAAACATAAAAAAAAATGATAAATGTACCGTGTGCATATGCATTTAGTCAAAAGCGGTTATTTTAATATTACAAATTTCATTTATTTATATAGATATCACCCGGGTCATTACAACGAGCCTATTTAAATCTTATTCATTAAAATCGGTTTAGTAGTTTAGGCGCATATATATAAAAATTCGCAAAACTAACTACCTTTCGGTGTCGCCGTAGTCGGAAAAAAGAGAATTAATTCCTTGAATCATTATGTCATTTATCGTGAAATAATTGAAAAATTAATAGAATTGTTACTAAAAAAAATATTTTATAAATTTAAAAATATATTTTTAACTATAGCTAAATAACATTTTATTATAAATTATAAATCGTTGTTTCATCGGTTACAAATAAGTTTCAGATAGATTATCAGACAAATAACTTGACTATTGTGTCTTCAATATAAATTGTGTCAAACCAACGATAAGATTAAAACACGAATAAACAAAACAACTGTTTTGTTAACCTTACAATTATATATAGGGTCAACAAAACAATGTAATAATAATATAGGTACAGGGTATTTAAAAGAACAAGTTCCTAAGGTTGTTCGCTTTCTGAAATTTAAATTATGTGCAAACTTTAGCATAGTTATGATTAGCAACTATACGGTAAAATTTTGCTTAAGTGTTTTAGCTTACACTTAATTATATAAAGTTTTCATAAAATTCAAAACATCCTATTAAAAAACATGAACTCTAATTCTTGAATACTTATGCGTAGTAGCATAAATATAAACTTAAACATCTGTTAAATTCACAGACCGAAGATCAAAGGCAGCAATCTTAACTATCAAAGAAACTGCACGCTTCATATACGCCGTATTCTCAAAACAGAAAGATAAGATTATCTTTTAGAGAGCGTGTTAAGCAAATTAATAGTATGCTAATCTCTAAAACAGCTTAGCTCTGAATTCTACTATATGTAAAATAATATTGTAAAGAAAAAGATAAAATTTTGTAAACATAGTTCCTTAGTAATACATTTTCTTTGGTCTTTAAATAAAAATGAAAAAGAAGTGAATAAAAAACAGTGTTCTCCAAGTTTAATATCTGAAGCTTGTTTAATACAAAGAAAATATAACAACCTAAAACAACATAATTATCAACGTGTTGTAAAATATTTAATTAACCAAAATGTATCTAAAGGATTCAGGTAATTAGCTCAGCTACTATTTATAAGAAAATTTACTGAAATCTAAGCAAAATAATTTATAATTTAAACGTATACAATATTGAGTTTTACATATTTACATTTGATGTGTGATTGATAAAAACTGTTTACAAAGAATGTTCAAAAAAGGCAAAGACAAGTTATAAAACAGTTGATCCGAAATATTCCTAGGGGACAGAAATTTTCATAGGACCAAGGAGCGGGTTGTGGTACATTTTACAGTGTCATTGATATATAATTCGTTTTGAACAGTTGATTTAGGTACTTACAAGTTATGTTTATAGGAAATATGAAAACAAATATATGTATGAACAACGCCATGTCATACGGAATTGTATAGGTCATTTCTCATCGATAACAAACAATACATAAACATTTATAGAGATTATTTTCTCTAAGAGTTCTTAGTGATCCTTAATCATCAATAATATTAAGTCTTTATTTCAAAAAGTATTACAACTAATTTATCTTTTTAACGTGGGTGAAAAGTGGTCTTCATAAAATGTTCATACTGTATACTGTCGGTACAATACAGTCTGTGTGTGTCCTCAACCCAGGATGGGTTTATAGTTTCCCCCATAGTTTCTTTTAGTACGGAAGAAAATGTACGTCAAATAAAAACAACCAGAGAAAGCCAGTTCTCTCTTGTCCCGAAGAAGTGACATCAGTCGCCGGAGAGCGAAGAATGATCTACGGTCTCCACGAGCTTTGCCTGAGGAAAACGTCCGTTGTCCTAGAAAACTAACCGTTATTCTAGCAGAAGCAGACGAGAACAGTTCCTTTTATAAATCGAAATGCCACGGCTATGGTCTGCCAGAGTTCTCGGTGAATTTCTTCCTAGGACTTAAATACGTATAAATATTAAAATTTAGTGTTTTTTTAGTTTCAAAATATCTCTTAACCGTGATTCCTAGTGAGATTATTATTCGTGAGGGGATGACATGAAATAAAAACAGTTAACAGTTAAAAATTCAGAGGTCGTGTTCATTACATTTCGCTCCCTATTACTTATACATAATTATGTGTGTTAACATTGTAATTTAATATATACAATGAAACATAAAGCATATTCAAAGAGCATCGTTCGCAATTTCATGTTTATATTAACTCAATTAACTGGCCATTGATCTGTGCAATGAATTGAGTCACTAGCAACTCAAGCAAGTCATGCGGAATTAACGCAAACTTAAGAAGCGCACGAAGACGTAATAGCTTTTAGGTAGGTTGTATGGAGTAGAATAAGTCTATTATGCAATGCAATTGCAGAATTCTTAAATAAATAAATATAAACAAATAAATAATCTTTTATAAACAAATTACTGTAAATCATGGATGCACAGACCGCGGCCCGCGGGCCGCATGCGGCCCGCCGGTCGAATACTGGTGGCCCGCCGACAGCAAAAATAATACTCTCGTACATTCGAAAAATATTGAATTCTATTCCAGAATAAAACCAAAAAAAATATGTTCGAAAAGTAATTTGAAACTCGCGCGCGCGCTATTAAGTGCGCTTATCGGTGCGCCGTGCGTGCGTCGGTAACAGCGGTCGGTAATGTTCGTGCTGATCTCGGTTAAATTCGTTTTCTTGAGGAAGCGCGGCGGCCGGCGGCGCAGCGACGACGGTAGCGCGGTGGTGGCTTATCCACGGGTTATATTGTTGGTGTTAATTTGAAAACTGTTTTATTGTAATTACTAAGATTATTACAAAATAATAAATATTAAAGTACTTTGTTTCTTTTGATATTGTAAGCGACGTCCATAAAACTTATGAAAACCATTCAAATACCGCGCCAGTTCATGAATAAAACGACGCCGCGGCCGCGCCGCCTCAAGCGCCCAAAAATACTAATTCAAGTAACATCGCTTACCGCCTTTGTATAAAGTTCAAAATAATAGAAGTAGAGAAATCAAGAATTTTCTAGCGTGGTGTGAGCAAGGGACATAGCAATAGTCCCGAATTCCCGATTGCTCGCGTAGGTAGATGCACGAAGCTTCCAGAGTCGGTTTTGAGATTTCTCCAGACAGTTTTCGACTCTATACGCGCGGTATAAAAGCCACGCTAACCGCAGCGACCGACAGTTTGGTTTTAATTTGAGTGAAGTGTCAACAGAAAGAAATAAGTGCGAAAATACAAAACGAAGTAATAAGTGATTGAGAATAAGGGCAGTTTAATAGTGTTTTATATGTTATTATATGTTATGTTTGATAATTTAAAAAAGGATGGGTAATTTAAGTAGGTACTGTAATTGTTTTTAGGTGCTGTATTAATCTTGGCCAGGATTAGAACGCAACATGGACAAGCCGGGACCTAGTAAAAAACGTAAGGTTAAAGATGAAAATCGGCAGTTTCAAGAAATTTGGACTGAGAAATACTTTTTTGTATGGTCGCATAACAAAGTCGTTTGTTTAATTTGCAAGAATTCTGTTGCGATTGCAAAGGAATATAATGTAAAAAGGCACTATGAAACGCAGCATTCTACTTTTACCAAGTTTACAGGCGAACTAAGAAAGCAAAAAATGTTGTCTTTAAAACGGGAGCTTATTGGTCAGCAAGCTATGTTTACAAAACCCATTCAAGATTCAGAAACAGCTACAGAAATTAGTTATGAAATTTCTCGAATGATAGCAAAGCGAAGTCGCCCCTTCAATGATGGGGATTTTGTAAAAGAATGCATAGAAATTGCCGCTAAGAAAATGTGTACAGAAGCAGCAAAAAAGTTTGAGAAAATTCAACTGAATCGTATGACTATCCAAAGACGAATTATGTCTTTGTCAGATAATATTACGGAACAATTAACTGAAAAAACTAAGATCATTGAATTTTTTCCATTAGCACTCGACGAATCCACTGATATTAGTTCCACAGCTCAACTTCTCATATTCATACGTGGTTGTTACTCAAGATTTTGAAGTCTTAGAAGAGTTATTAGGAATGTGTTCATTGAAAGGTCAAACCAAAGGAGTTGATATGCTCAATGTACTTTTGGATGAGTGTTCAAAAACTGATTTGGACTTATCAAAATTATCGGGAGTTGCGACTGATGGTGCTCCTTCGATGATTGGTGTCAATTCCGGGCTAGTTACTTTGCTGAAAAAGCATCTGCAAGAAAAAAACAAACTCTGAATATCTCATGCAGTTTCACTGCATTATACACCAAGAAGCCCTCTGTTCTAAAAAAATTGAATTTCAAAATGTCATGAAAGTGGTAGTTTCGACTGTAAATTTCATAAAATCACGAGGACTCAATCACTGGCAATTCAAACAATTCCTTGATGACATCGAAAGCGAATATGGAGATTTACTGTATTATACAGAAGTAAGGTGGCTAAGTCGTGGATTGACACTGGAACGATTTCTAAATTTAATAGAAGAAATTGGTATATTTCTGGCGGAAAAGCAAAGGGATGTCCCGGAACTTAAAAATCCTGATTGGTTGTGTGATTTGGCTTTTTTAGTTGACATTACAAATCATTTGAATATCTTGAACACACGGCTTCAAGGCAAAAATCAACTGATATCCCAGCTCTACGCTCATGTATCATCCTTTCAATGCAAGCTGACACTTTTCAGATCGCAATTGAATTCTGGAAATTACAATCATTTTCCGAATTATAAGAAAATGGCTGCAAAATTCAACAAAACTGCGATTAATTTCAGTTATGTAGAAAAGCTAGATATTTTGATTCAATCTTTTCAAGACAGATTTTCGGAGTTTAAAAAAGTGAAACCTCTGTTGGACATATTCAGCAATCCTTTCACGATTTTAGTTGAAAATGCGCCAGAGTCAATGCAGTTAGAAATTATCGACATTCAAAACGACCAAGATTTACGCAACCAATTCAACGAAGGAGACTTGTTGAACTTTTACCGCTGCATTGATAAAAATATGTACAAAGAGTTGCGCATAAACGCTCTGAAATGTGCCAGCTTATTTGGTTCTACCTATATATGTGAACAAACTTTTTTAATACCAAATAATAATAAAACAAAAAATCGAAACCGCCTTGCAAATGAAAGTTTGGAAGCAGTTTTACGTGTTGCTACAAGTAAATTTGAGCCAAATATAAAAAAGATTGTAAGCACTATGCAGTGCCACGCTTCAAATTAATAAATTCCTTTTCAAATTCTTTATTGCCTTTAATTACCTATACTTCTGGCGGCCCGCCATCAGTTCATGATTTGCCCGAGTGGCCCCTAGTCTTAATAAGTCTGTGCATCCCTGCTGTAAATAAACACACCGTGGGAGAGCCACGCTTCGGCATGAATGGACCGGCTCGACTGGAGTGATACCACGGCCTCACAGAAAACCGGTGTGAAATAGCGCTTGCGCTGTGTTTCACCGAGTAGTGAGGATACCGGAGGCCCATATCGCAACCCCTCCCACCATAACACCCTTCCCATCCCTCAGAGGTGGGCAACGCACTTATGACGCCTCTGGTGTTGGTGTCCATGGGCGGCGGTAATCGCTTACCATCAGGCGATACGTCTGCTCGTTTGCCACCTATTACTTTAAAAAAACAAAATACACGAAGTTAATTTGAACATTACTTTAAGTAATCTCCTAAGGGCAACGTTTAGGTATAGTGCGTTTCTGTACACCAAGTAATAGACCTAACGTTAGTAAAACAACTTAAAGTAATTTCCCTCTTTTAAGAGGGAAATTACTTTAAGTTGTTTTACTAAATATATTTTAATATATTTTCTCAAACAGGGTGAATCTCAAACAAGCTAAATTTAGTAGAACACTAGATAACATCCTTCTAAAATATGTAGGGTGCTTACGGAAACCATAAACTATGAATAAAAGGGCCCCGGATACCAAAATGTTTCTCAATACAGGCGTAACCACGTATCTCATTTAACTCAATAGCCTTATCAATTTATGTCTAAACCTCAACTAATTCACTCTCGGGCGCAATTTATGTAGTAAATTTTATAAGCCTTGGTTATATAGTGGCCATGCAATATCGGTTCTCCATTATAAAAAGAAGACCAAAATTAACTTATTCTTTATTAAATAAAAGTATTTTATGTGACATTAAGTCCGCCTCGTGCAACTGTAGTACAGGAAGTATAAATAAATAAATGGACTGCCTCGGTGGTGCGGTGGTAGCGTATGCGACTGCTGTGCTAGAGATCTCGGGTTCAATTACCGGATGGAATCAAATGTATCAGTTGCAAATATTTGTTCAGAGTTTTGGTGTTTTCTATGTATAATATGTATGTATTTACAAAAAAAGTATATTAGATATCCGAAATATTTATTTCTTTAAATAGTAGCTTGTGAAGAAACGGGCATCCAAGTTTTTCCAATGCAAAGACCGTGGCGCGAGGACTTCTATATCGCGATTCAGGAGTAGTAGTTACTTTTATTTTTGTTTTTATATGTGGAAGTCAACACAAACCTAAGTTTTTTCCAATAGTATCAAAGAATCTTCATTTTAAATTTCATTCAAATCGGCTCTGTGGATTAGCCTTGAAAGCGTAACAGAAAGACAAAACCAGAAGAGCTATTTTCGAATCTTTATTCAGTAAGAGCTTATGTCTAGTTAACATGTTGTATACGTACCTGATCTAGGCTGAACAAAGACAATGTCCTGCCTCCATAATATTTGCTATACCATTATTTTTCATGACACATCAAGTTCTTTTCTTATAAATTTATGTTAATAGGTTAGGTTATCGCTTTCCAATGACAATCCATTTTAATTTCATCCTACAAAATGTTATAATATGTATATTTTAAAATTTATTAAAAAAATGTGTGTATAAGAAGTAAGAGAATTTTTACACGGGAAGGAAGTTTCATACATCTGCGTATAGTACACACTGATCGCTAGCATTGACAGCCAAGTTAGTAATTAAATTATACTAATTTATTACATTGCGATGATTATGATGTCATGTTTGATTACAAACACATAAATGGATTGTCGTGTTAGAGATTAATCTACATTAAATTGTTCATTGTGACTACAAAATCAATTATGGTTTTCGAGTTACAAACTTATTTTTTGACTGCCTCTGTGGCGCAGTGGTAGCGTATGCGACTGCTGTTCTTGAGGTCTCGGGTTCGATTCCCGGGTCGGACCAAATGTTTGTATGATCAGCAAAAATTTGTTTCGAGGTTTGGGTATTTTCTATGAATGTATTTACAAAAGAAATATATGTATATATGTATTTATATCAATTGTCTAGTACTCATAACACAAGCTCTGCTTAGCTTGGGACTAGATGGCGTTGTGTCTAAGATGTCCGAAATATTTATTATTTATTATTATTATTATTGAATGCAATGCACTAAATGAGTTGTCATTGATCACATGCAGCTATATATAATTCTTGTTATACGCTCAATGCATATATGTATATGTATATAATTATATATATATATATATACTGTATAGGGTTCTGAAACTGATACGCCCAAATCAATCAAGGTTGGAGAACGAACAGCGACATTGGGGCAAACTTGCTTTAACTGTTACAGGTCTGAAACGGGTCTTGGAGAGATGGATGCCTAAAATTGACCAATCGAATGACCGATAGTTTATACCGTCTGAAATTTTTATTGACACAGCTTTCTCACGCTCTACAATTACTTTGGTCTCGCACACCTTATATTAAATGGGAAGCATTTGAAGCCACTATGAGAGAATAGAAGACACATTTACATGAACATTAAATCGTTATTTGTGTTGTAATATTTGTTGTTTGAATGTATAAGTACCGTAAAGCAAACTGTTTTCTACATCACAGCCATTTTTACATGGAGAGAACGGAGCCGCTGACACTGACTGACGTGCTTATCCTTAGCCAAAGCCATTCTGTGACGCGATACGAGCAATGACACGTCACACCACCGTCTCAGATTTATAGCGGCTTGGATTTGCCCGAATATAGAAATGTTTGCTAGAGTTATCTAAATTTAGAGATTGTCTAGTACTTAAATATGAGTGGTCCACTAGAAAAAGCAATTGACCAACTTCGGACTACTTAGATCTTTGAACATAGAAACTAATACACAAATGTCACATTAACAGGTATGAAAAATTAAATGCCACATGTGTTTATAATAATAAACACATGTGGCATCTCGTTGTATATGTTTTTTTTACTATTCCATATGTATTTTTGTATTAATTTCTGTAAGAAAATTAATATAAGTTTTACTTAAAACTATGAATATTCACGCCAAGTAGGACTTCAGTTTCAGAAAACTAGGATGGTGACTATGTTATATTATTATCTTAGTATTTTAAGCCCTGTCAAGTTCTTACACATAGTCACATAAACTTATTAGCGTACATACTAAATTCTTACCAAATCTGTTGAAACGGTTGTTTCGGGGCTCCTTTTGGCAAGCTAAATTTAATATTTTCACTTACTGAAAATAGTTCTAAGATATTATCAAGTGGCATTAATGTGCTAACTTTATATAGTAAGTTTAGTTTTAAAGCATTTAACAATAATTTATTTGCAAAACTAAGTTCTACAAACTTATTATAACATTGTTACTGGAATTAACATATTTCATTAGAGTGCTGAACACGACGGGCGCTAGTAGGTGCCTATTTATCTTCGTAGTAATCGTTTGTCTGTCAGCGTAATCGTGTATCACATGTGTAGCATTAGATAATGTCATATTATTGCTATAACTGTAGGTAATGCAAATAATATTAAGAATTACAGAAAGTCCTCGTAATTATGTCGATAGTCCTAATTCAATTGAATCTTGGACGACAAAAATATTTATATATGGTTTCTAACACACATAAGTAATAAAAATAATTTATTACACAATAATACACACGCACACAATAATTAACGCAAACACATCACACACCGACCCCTGTAAATAGCACTTGATATTTTAATATCTACTCGTTACGTATTCATTTGCCAGGGTTGTGCAATGGCATTTTAATTGTACCTACTTACTTTTGTATAATATAATGCATAATATCTTTTTTTATTTAATCTGTAATTGCTTGCCTTCAGTACTTGCAGCTTAAGTAGTGAATTTATACGTATTATGAACATATTATAAATAATATATATGTATGTTTGTGAATTTCATTGGATTTAATGAGTGTTTATGTCACATGGTAAGATGATTTTTTTTTCTTTATTTATTTAATGAGGGCTTAGTCACGATCTGATTATGTCGCCCTCATAAAAATACAACTTATGAACTATTTAACATACACATTTTAGCTATATAATACAGTGTTCTCGCTTTCTCCGTGCAGGGAAGAGCGAGAATGCTATTACATACACCCACATAAAAATTAGGTTTACAAAATAATTGCTTTCTTTAAGCTTCGTTTCGGATGCATTCCATCAAAATATGATATTATATATTATGGTAAGTATTAATGATATTGAGAATCTAGATTAAAGATTTATAATAGACTTTGGTCGATATCATTACATTAATAAATAATTTATATTATTTAACTCTCCTAAAGCTTAATATTTTTCTAACTAATCAATCAGCCGCCACTAGTTTGCATTGATCTATTATTGAAGGTATTATGAGTACCCAAGCAGCTCATTAACTTTATTCGGTTACAAGAATAGCGCACATGACGTTAAAATAATAAAGTACAACAAGAAACACAGAATATAAAGTGGTCTCTGAGAATCTCTGTGAAGTATCTGTTACTAGATACAAACTTCATGAAATCTTCAACTTCTTAAGACTTTTTATTCGAAATGTATTTCTTAAGTGCCACATGAAACGTTTTTACACGCGTTCAATACTGTAAATGCGTACGCAAAATTACGGACGCCATACTACACCGCAGTACTCCAACGTACACAGAACAAAACAGTTCTGCAGCAATATTTTGATTTTCTAAAAACCTTACAATATCTAATCACAGAAATGCTGGGCGCATTTAAGAGGTATCTCTCAATATGTTTTCCAAATGATCCCAGTTGAAAAAAAAATTGTCCTAATTTTAGTTTCCTATCCATAAGCAATTTTTGATCCGAAACGGAGCCATTAAATCACATATATGTGGGATCCTTATAAAGAAACAGCGGCGAATCTTCTTTGTTATCTTTAATTATAAAATCGTTTTTCACAATACCATCTTTGCGGCCTACCCATCGTATAGTACCACAGATTAAATACAAAAAGCCCAGTGTGGCCATTACTAAAATTAAAATTAAAACTAAATGAACATAAAAATATCCTTACTCCCACACGGCCCTCCTGATCATTCATCTGACTCAGATGAACATCCATCCATCTCAATATCAGCCCATGGTTTCATTAGATCAGCTGAGGTTGTGGTATTAATAGGACCGTCACACTCGCTCACTTTTTTCACTGCGTATCTTTCATGATGCTTTTTGGCGGTCACCGCATAAGGTCCTAGATACTTAGGATACAGTTTACTTCCTTGAGTAAATTGCGTTCGTTTAATTGCAACTAAGTCACCAAGCTTGTGATCATTTGCCATTTTCCTCTTTTGATTGTAATTTTTAACATTCTCTTCTTGTATCTTTTGTATTGACTCCTTTGCTCTCATTCTCAATTCAGTTCTTTGCTCATTATAATTCTTAACTACTTCTTCTTCAATCATTTTCATAATTTCTTCATTTTCATCTTTAATTTTCCTAGGAACAACAATAATTATCCTCCTCTTTTTCTCCTTACACAATATTCCTCCTTCCATAACATAGTTTTGATAGGGTTCCTTCGTTAACGTTGTCTTCAACAGGCTGGTATGCGGATCATCATCTTGTGCTTTCTTGAGGCCCGCCTCACCACCGGTAGAATCGGTAGGTATTATTTTCATCGGAATGTAACTTTCCTTCTTCTTAACATTGCCTTTATAGTCTTCAATCATCTTAGTCTTCTTTGCAATTTCTTTGTTTTCAGGAAAGCGCTCTTCACAAATAATATTTTTTTCATCTGTCAGTAGAGTTAGGTAGGTAATATTTTTAAATAAAATGCCAGAGGCGGTAAAATTAACTTCAAATTCTTTAAGAATAGTGTTCCCAAGTATAACGCTGATCGGTATGTTGTCATCTTGTACAACGTGAAATTCCATTTCAGTACAATAATCATCAATCACAACTTTAGCTTTCAGAAGGCCAATGGTACTAAGTTCTTTGCCAGCAATGCCAGTTAAATTTATTGATGTTTGTTCATTGTAGTTAGCTTTTTCTGATAAAACTTTTCTAACTTTAGACAACATAATTAGGTTCACATCACTTCCTGTATCAATTAGTGCAGGTATTTCAACATTATTTATCTTTATTTTCTTGTATGGGGTTGTCAACTCTTTATCTCCTTTATAACCTTTCCTTTTTGAATAATTATTTTGAATATTCAACATCTTTTTATTTTCATTGAAACACTCAGTTCCTTTGTGTCCGAACTCATTACATTTAAAACATTTAATACCCTTTATACAGTTTGGTGCTTGATGATCCAGATCACCACATTTAAAGCATCGCTTAATACTGTTACTCTTAGTTTCTTGTATACTGGGTCGAGTGAGATTTTTATCTTTAATACTTTTGTAAATATCTAACTTTCTTCTAAAATCTTTGAGATTTAATGCTCCATACAAAATGGATTTATTATTTTCACTGTCTTGAATGCCATCAATAACATATTCTATAAGTGCGGCATCTTCAACGTTTCCATGTAGTGCACATTCCTTCATATGAAGAAAATACTGTTGGTAAGTTTCATATTTTTTCATTTTTCGTGAACTAAGTTTTTTGTGTATGGCTGCACTATTCAATTTAAATCCAAACTCTTCTTAAAGTTCTTGTTTTAATTTTTTATACTCTCTAACACCTCCGAGTGATCGTAGAAACAGTTTTGCAGTTCCACTAAGGAGTCTTTTAGCGTAAATCAATTTTTCTATTTCGGACCAGTTCATCAACAACGCAGTGTCTTCAAATTCATCAAACCATGTACTAATCGGGTAAGTATCGTCCCCACTGAATGACGTCATAGACTTCTCCACATCCCCAAACGATATATAAGGTGCGGTATCTCGTGATTCTCGTTTTTCACCGTCTTTAATATCTTTTTTCGGTGGCATCTTAAAGTTTATTCGATAACTAAGAAAATATTTTTCACACGTAAAATCTTTTAATAATAAAATGAAAAAATGTGGGTTTGACAAAATAACTCTCACTGATGTCGTGCGTGCCTGATGATATTCTTCAATGTTTTATTTGTAACCGTTGTTATTTCTTAGACACTGATACTTCTCTGTATGTTTAATCTTCTTAATATTGGATTTTAATCTTTTAAAATCTTTCTTCGTAAAAATGTCACTAAAAAGATCGCTGTCACTGATGACGCGTCGGTATACTTTTTCGTACAAATCGGTATTTCTTAATTTACACTGTTGCTTCTCTGGATCCAGGATGAAATGTAATCCCGGACGAGCCCCCAAAAAGTAGTGGGATCCTTATAAAGAAACAGCGGCGAATCTTCTTTGTAATCTTTAATTATAAAATCGTTTTTCACAATACCATCTTTGCGGCCTACCCATCGTATAGTACCACAGAATAAATACAAAAAGCCCAGTGTGGCCATTACTAAATTTAAAATTAAAACTAAATGAACATAAAAATATCCTTACTCCCACATATATATGGGATATATATATCGGATATATATATGTATAGTATATGTATAGGTATATATGTGTATATTAAGGTGTAGAGGAACGGGTGGTATGTCCCTCCAACACCAACCAACGCGAGCCACTGCTCAACGGTTGATGTTGAGATGTTGTATACTCGTATATGCTAATCGGCGCAGAAAACTTCTATTGCACGATTCAGGATTAGTAGTGTTGTGGAGTACGTTACTTCGTAGTTCAGTGTATCTTCGGTAGATGGCGTAATCATATGTTTTTGATGCCCCTGTATGTGCAAGTCACCACAATGGTTACTGAATAAAAAAAAATCGTAATACGGGAGTAAGAATAAGTGAGAAAATAATAGCTGAAAATATTTTAGCTAGAACGAGTACATTAGTAATAATGTCTAGCTATGAAAGTCTATCTTAAAGTATTAAATGTCCTTCGTCATGATTCCCTCTTAAACTTTTATGTCTAAGCTGTTGTCCTTATTTAATTTGAATTTGTTAAACTCCATTGCTAACCCTAGTTAAGCATGCAAATTAAGACCTCCCTGTTTGCAATTTAATACGTTCTGTAATCAATAACGTTCAGTGTGCAATGAAAAGGTAGAATTGGAAGCTTTTGTTAATATGTTAAACATTTTGGTGAACTTTGAATGACATGCCTATCAAAAATTAGTTTTAAAACTATTATGATAGGGTTGGAACTGTGGGGGAACGTGTCATCTCCAACACAAAGGGAGGATCCTCCGACCAAGCCAGGTGATCATGCCTGGCGGGCCACTGCCCAACAGTTGATGTTGGGATGTTGTATATACTCGTATGATAATAGGCGCGAGAACTTCTATTGCGCGATTCAGGATTGGTACTTTCTTCGTATTGTGTGTTACTCCGTAGTTCAATGTATCTGCGGTAGATGGCGCTGTAGTATGTTGAACTTGAACTTGAAACTCGCGGGCCGGGTCTCCGCAACTCGACGTCTTCATTGCGCCTATTTTGCGTGATGGGATGGTTTCACACGTGCCACCCCAGTTCCTCCAAGAAGCCTAGCAGACCCTTCACGTTGCCGACGACTTCTGGAAGTGACCTCGGTGATCCGAGGTGTCTCGCCCGGTATTCTGCCACCACAGGGCATGTCATAATGACATGGGCGGCCGTCTCCTCCTCCTCCATGCAAGCCCTGCACAGAGGACTGTCTGTTACACCTAAAGTGAAAAGATGTTTGTTTAGTAATGCATGACCAGTTATTGCTCCTATTAAAAGTCGGAGCAGCGGCCTCTTAAGTTGCAACAGCTTCCGCGACCATCTGGGGTTGATCGTCGGGAGGGCCTCCTTGGTCTGCCTGCAGGTACCAAGGTTGGACCAATACATTTGGTGTTCCACCTTGGTGTTCTGTTGCAGTGACCTTCGCAGCCAGGCAGGTGGCAGAGGCAGTATAGGTTCAGGGCCTATTGCCCTTGTTTCCGATCCACCTCTTGCCAGTGCGTCGGCTGCATCGTTCCCGCGTGAGTTACTATGCCCCTTTATCCACTGCAGAGTTATACCATTATTGGCACATATCTCTGTCAGGGCTTTGTGGCATTCGTAAACTAGCCCTGATGTTGTCGAGTGACTTTGTAGGGCTTGTAAGACTGATCGGCTGTCGGAAATTATGCGGATGGGGTAATCCTCTACTCTCCTGGAAGCGATCGCATATGCAGCCGTTATTATGCCCATACACTCTGCCTGGAAGACTGTGTTGTGGGCTCCTAGTGGTGTTGAGATGTGTATGTTTAGGTCCTCGGAGAATACTCCCGAGCCAGTGCCTGACCTTGTTTTGGATCCATCCGTGAAGACACTCAACTCTTTCGGGTGAAGCACTTCTGGGGGGTCCTCATGTAGTTGTATTTTGTACTTTTTGTCAAATACGAATTGCCTGGGTATCGCATCGGTCACCGCCTCCATGAGTGGTTCTCTACCAATAGCCTCATAGAGGATTTCGGTGTGCGGTACCCTAGGCGGTCTCCAGAGATTTTGCTTCTTTAGCCGCGCTGCTGTTGCTAAAGCCTCCTGCCTTATAAAGAGGTGGAGAGGTGGCAAACCTATGATGGCTTCCAGAGCCGCAGTCGGTGTGGTCCTCATACAGCCCGTGGTCGCCAGACAGGCCAATCTCTGGAGTCGTTGTAGTTTAGCTTCGACTGTGGATAATTTGGTTCGTGGCCACCATACTATCGCGCCGTAGCTTACCATAGGTCGAATTACTGTCTCGTAGAGCCACAGAGTGATTTTGGGGCTTAATCCCCAAGTTTTACCTACCATTCTGCGGCACTGCCAGAATACGACTGTTGCTTTTTCAATTTTATTGTCAAGGTGGGCGCTCCAGTTCAGTCTGTGGTCGAATATCACTCCTAGATACCTTACCTCGGACGAGAGTTGGAGCTCTGTATTGAACAGCCTGGGAAGTCGGTATTTTCCCAGATTCCGTTTGTTAGTGAACATTACCATTTCAGTCTTCCTTGGGTTGACTGAAAGCTCGTTGTCAACGCACCAGCGTTCCACTACCGCCAGTGCTGAGCGGGTGACGTCGCATACTATACCTGCGTGCATACCGCTTGTTAATATCACTATGTCATCAGCGTATCCGATGGTGTAATGGTGATTTTTGTTCAGAGTGGTGATGAGGTCATTCACCACTAAGTTCCATAGTAGTGGTGAAAGGACGCCTCCCTGGGGGCAGCCCTTCGCCACTAGTGCTTGTTTAGTTACATCTGCTTCGAGTCTGATGACTCTCTGGCTTAGCATCTTGTTTATCCATTCAGTCATAACTGCGTGCACTCCATGTCTCATCAGTGCTACTGTTATGCTGGTGAATTTAGTCTTGTCGAAGGCTCCCTCTATATCTATGAAGGTGCCTAGGCACATAGTCTTGTTCTTGATCGCCACTTCAATCTTGGTTGTAACCGCGTGAAGTGCCGATTCCGTGGACTTACCTGGGCTGTAGGCATGTTGGTTCGGATGCAATGGTGCATGTACTAGCACCGTCTCTCTCAGGTACCTGTCGCACAGCCTCTCTAGTGTCTTCAGGAGGAAAGAGGTTAGGCTTATAGGTCTGAAAGATTTGGGATCCGAGTAGTCAGATTTACCTGGTTTTGGTATGAAAATTACTTTGACGTTTCTCCACTGTTTTGGCACGTATTTATGTGCAAGACAAGCTCCCATGATGAGGGACAGCCTTTGGGTGAGTACCTTCCCTCCCCATTTAAGCAGGGCCGGGAAGATCCCGTCTGGGCCTGGAGATTTGAATGAGTCAAAGCTGTCGATTGCCCATTGTGTTTTGAATGGGTCAATTACCTTATTGGCCAGCTGCCATTCCTCCTCCGTTGGAATGGTTTCTTCTTCTGGCCATCCTCCTGGACTGGTTATTTCACAGCCCGGGAAGTGTGTCTCTACCAGTACACGTTCTGCCTCTTCCGCCGAGTTGGTGAGGGAGTTGTCTGGTTTTCGTAAGGACCCCAGTGATAAGTTTGAGTTATTGGAGAGAACTTTTCTTACCCTGTTGGCTTGTGTCGTTGTTTCAATGTTTGTACAGAAGTTCCGCCATGAGTTGCTACTCCTGTATCTGAGTCGTTTTTTGTACCTGGACTTGGCGGCCTTATAATTATCCCAGTCCTGGTCTGTCCCAGTGTTCATCGCTCTGTTGAGTTGCCTCCTCATCCTATGCCTAAGTCTCTAAAGCTCAGGCCCCCACCAGCTCTTTTTATTTGTTCGGCCTTCTGGTGGGATGGTTAAGGGGCATGTCTGATGGAAGCAGTCCATCATAGTGTTAGTAAGGAGATTTACTTGTTTTTCAATTTCAACAGCACCTACGATCCTAGGTGGATTATCCTCCTGACGCAGGGTCTGACCGATCCGCACAGAATAGCTATCGCGATCGGTTTTTTTAGGATTCCGCCTGGGTGGTGCCTTGAATTTGCTTACCTGAAGGTCGAATCGTATCCATCTATGGTCCGAGCACGATAAATCGTTAGATACGTGCCAGTTTGAGATGTGTTTCGCTACTTCTTCTGTTGCCAAGGTCAAGTCAATGATTGTCTTGCTTCGTCTGTTGACAAATGTTGGTACGGAGCCTGTGTTCACTATGTTTAAGTTTGTCGTAAACAAGTAGTCTACCAGCTTCCTACCTCTGTCGTTTCCTGTAGGCATGCCCCATAAGGCATGATGCGCGTTGGAGTCGGTTCCCACGATTAGCTCGAGTCCTGACTCCTCGCAGTATTGGACCAGCCGTGTGAAGTCGTGCGGTGGTGGGTCGTCGGCTTCTGGCATGTAGACCGATGCCATGACCACCTGCGCGAGGCCGGTGTCCTGGGCTCCCTGCACCTTTATGGCACATAGGTCTCTGGAACAGAAACTCGTTAGGGCCTGTGTATTTATATCATTTGTTGTGTATATGCATGTGCGGGGATTTTCTAGTCCCGCGTATACTGTCAACTTACCTCCCATATTTCGGAGTCCGCAGACCTTGCCTTTATTGACCCACGGCTCCTGGATCAATATGATGGCTGTTTTGTTAATCTCCAACCACTTCCGGATCTGAGCCGTCGCGGTTAGACTGTGGTGGAGATTAGCCTGGAGGATGTTGCTATTAGAGGAAGGAGACAGCGCCATTGGAGTCAGTTGTCTCCTCTGCTCCGCTCTCACTCCCTTCTACACCCATCCTTTGCTCCTCCGCGCAGTCATCCCCATCGTCCGTGCGGTCACGAGGAAGGTGAACTTCCTCCCGCGCGTCGGAGGCGGGGACAAATTGCGCCGGAGCTTGGGGTTCAGGTGCCACGACTTCGTCGGTGTCATCCTTTGGCCCCTCCGTAGTGTCCATAGGTTGGGTGGTGTCTTCCGCATTCCTTGAGTCGGTTTCGGCTGGTGGATGCTCCACAAACTTGCCGCTGGGACCCAAGAACTTCACGTACACCGTTCCCAGCATGAAGCTGAGTCGGCGCCCGCGTTCGATCAGGGGTTTCACCACCGTCTCCGGGATGCTTACGATAGCGAATGTGTCTGTTGCTTGCCTGTCCATTTTCAGCAGGAGCCATCTTTCAATGTCTGCCCACCTATTCTGGAAGCGCAGCATGTGTGCCACCTTTTTGTGGTCGTCGTGGGCACCCGGGAGCAAGATGCCGCAGCGAACCCGCTTTGTCACCTCGCCCAGGCGCTTTACCACTAACTTGTCTCCATTGGAGAGGGTTATAGTGGCCACGCTTTGTTTAAGCCAATCTAGCGTTGGCTGGTTTTCGCACCAGAGTCTCAGGCATCCGTCGGTCAATAACGGTCTTCCCCGAAACGCTGGGCCTTCTGAGGTACTGTTGCTCGGCTTCTTCGACTCCTCGAACAACAGCTCCTCGATTCTCTTTATGACCTCGTCAGACTGATTCTGGCTGAGGTTTTCCATATTGGCGGTAGTTATTGCCGCCAACAGGTCTGCCTTCAGTGCACCAGCGTAGTCCGCGTGAGTGGTTTCTCCTGGTGGTCCGGTCCTCCGCCTCTTTGGTTCGCCTCTCGGAGATATAGTCTCGTCGAGACGCGCCCTTTTGGCGGAGTACCGGCCCCCCTGGGTACTACCACCCTGAGGTCGTGTATGTGTCCCTTTGTCCTTGGGAGGGGGCGGACGACGCAGCGCTGGGGTTTCAGCGCTCCTGCCATCTTCTTCCCGCGGACGTGTACCCTGCCCTTCGGTGGGTACCGGGGACGCGCCTGCTAAAGCAGTTAGTCGCTTCTTCCTCTCCCTGCGACGCTGCTTTTTGTTTCTCTTGTGCGGCTTGCTTTGAGCCACACAAGAGGAGGAAGTTGGGGGTTGGGGCGTCGACGTTAGGTCTTTCGCCTTTTTCCCCTTGCTCTTCCTCGATTTTGCGACTTGCCAGCCAGACAGACTAGGGTCCGTGGCTGGGTCGCTGTATTGGGAACCCGTCCCCGCAGTCTGCCCCAGGTTGGCGGTTGCCTTGTCCGGAACGACTGTGGGTACTGTCTGGGTACGGCCCGAGCTCGTAGAGCCCGTAAAAGCCTGTACCTGGCCAGTGGGTGTTTTCGCAGTGGGCGTCCTGGCCACTGGTCTCCCAGTGTCCATTCTGCCCCCTGCTGTCATTTTTGTCTTCGGTGTCGGTACCGTGGTGGTGCCAACACGAGACTGCTTACACTTTGCCCCAAGGGTTGCCGAAGCTACCCTGGAGGCTCGTGATGAGGAAGGAGGTCCTGCCGGACTCCTTCCTTGGGTTTCAGGTCCGGCAGATGCCGTACCGTCCACCATTGGGTTAGGGGATCTTTTTTTATCCATAACTTGGTTTTTTGTATCTTTCACCTCTCGAGCTTCCCACCCTCCGTGGAGCCCGCACCTTTGGGGATGTCGTTAAGGACACCAGGAATACCCGAGAGGTATAGGTTCGTTGGGTTGGGACTCATGCGCGACATCGGGAACTGCAGACTTGCGGCTGGGGAGAACGATCCACATTCATCCCCAGTTGTTCCACCGGCCCTTGTTCCGTCAGCATGGCCAAGCCCCCGTGTTCTCCCGGAGAACACACCCCCCGAACCTCGCCTGCGAACCGTACCACCTCGACCGTACGGGACGCGTGTCCATTACCCTATAGTGGCTAGCTACAGGGCTACCGTTTCGCCAGAATTCCAGACCAAAGAGGGCGTGTTGCTTCCCGGAGGTATCTAACCCGACCCCGTTCAGCTCAACCCTCCAGGATTCCTTCATCCCGGCTTACGGCGCTCAACTGCGCAGGACTAACGCAGGCAGGCGTAATAGTCTCCTGGGGTCGCCTGCTGGCCCCGGAGAACCGTGTGAAATGAGGTGAGAGATGAATATGATGGTGAATGAATGATTGATTTGATGAGCGAACCAATGAGTAATGAGTGAGTGATGCAATAGGATTGGGAATTGGGAATTTGACAGGATTATGCTAGGAGGGTTGGGGAAGGATTAGGTTGCAAGGGGGTAGCTTGGAAAACGGGATAGTAGGTGGGTTATACTCGGCTGGTGGTATTGGCCAGTCGGGCAAGCCCTTCTCACTTGGCTACAGGAGATGCGGGGTGTGGTGATGCGGCGCCCGTGCAAATCTCCTGTATTACCAGGGTGCACGACCTACTCCATATAGAAGCAGGTTCTTCCCTGCTCCGTGTCGGCAGATACAGGGTCGACGTGGACGTGTGAGAAGCACTTGGGTGTCCGTGCCGGTATCTCAGCGCTACACCTGAGCGTACACGTACACCCCACGCACCCCTGTAGTATGTTATGTTGTATGTGGAGGTCGCCACAGAACAATTATTGTTCTTTTTTTATAACAGTTTTTTTTCAATAACAATATTATGAAAATAATCATATCAGTCAGTGAAAAAGTAATAGTACTAAAAAACCATAATTAAAAAATAAATTATACTTTTTACAGCAATAATGACATCACGATAAACTCGTCCTTTACGTTTATGACCTGGGTGAACCCCGCAGTGTTACCAGCGGTTATTGTCGTACCACGGGTAACACGGTGGGGCGAAGCTAGTCTAAATAAGTACCATAAGTTACTCCTTATATTATCAGCTATCTATCAGTGAAAGGCCCGTCAAAATCGGTCCTGCCGTTCCAGAGATTAGCCGGAACAAACAGACAGACGTGCAGAGAGCCAACAATTGTTAAAAATTATATTTTGCTATATGTACCGTGTATACATACATAATTTAATACACATAATTTAGTTAAAAGCGGTTATTTTAATATTAAAACAGACACTCCAATTTTATTTATTTGTATAGATTACTCGTACATGTCACAAACAAAAAAATATAACTTGAAAGTATAAAATCAGAAATTTCATTTTAAAAGTTATTATAAAATGAATATCGATGATTGATTGTTCTTTTATCATCACCATCTCAGAAAAGTACGTCTGCTGCTGATCATAGACCTACCCCAAGATTCCATTATTACGAAACTAGACCTATACCAAACCTATACTTAAAAACCTATCTTTAAAACCCTAAAAAGTTTGATATACAAAAAACCTTTACGAAACATTACTATAATTAGTACCAAACAAACAAATCAAAACATCAGTTTACCGCATCTAGTGCTTTGCTATTAGCTACCTCAGTAATCAGGGTTCGTTGGGCGTAAATAGAGAACCACACAAATACGAAACCCGTTGCAAATGACGTGGTCGGTAGCCACTAGCCCGCAAATTTGAATTCGTTACTCATTTTACGTTCATTGTAACATTCGGTAGTGCGATTAATAATTTCTGATTAATTTGCGAGGCCTTTTTGGTGTTGGTCTTTACTCATTATTACTTTGAAAATTACAGAATTTGTAGAGAGTAGTATCTTTTCAACGAGAAAGACACAAAAGTAGCTTAGAATTTATATGTAAATCTCTATCGCACCATATACTAAAATGCGCTAAATAATCCTATACTGCCTCTAAAATTAATTCATAGAGCGATTCTAAAGGTCATAAATATATCACACATTATTAAAACAACATATAATTAATAACATATTCAACAAAAGTCTTTTCTGTTCTTTTCTATTTCTTTTAGTCGTATGAGCAAACTAAACAATGAAATATGTATTTTTTTCTGAACCATCTTAGTGCATTATTTTTTAACCACTTATTACTAGTACTGCCTACTACTAGTACTGCTACTAGTAGTTATATCTATACTAATAATCAAGCTGAAGAGTTTGTTTGTTTGTTTGTTAGAACGTGATAAACTTCAGGAACCGCTGGTCCGATTTGAAAAATTAGTTCAGTGTTGGATAGTCAATCTATCGAGGAAGGCTATAGGCTATGTATCATCACGCTAATACTAATAGGACCGGAGCACCAAAGAAGAATGTTTCAAAAACGGGGGAAAATTTTACGCTACGAGCAATTGAAGACGCAAACGAGGTTGCGTGGGTCAGCTAGTAGGTTATAAAATAATAAATTCAGTTACATAAATATATAGACTTACATAGTTACATAGATTGACTGCCTCAGTGGCGCAGTGGTAAGTGTATGAGACTGCTGTGCTTGAGCTCTCGGGTTTGATTCCCGGGTCGGATCAAATGTTTGTATGATCTGCAAATATTTGATTCGGAGTTTCGGTGTTTCCTATGTATTATATGTGTTTTTACAAAAATAATAACTATATAATATGTATTACTATCAGTTGACTAGTATCCATAATAACGGGTGTTTTTTTTAAGCTAGATAGAACTTTAAATTGTAAAAAGTAACACAAAAAATTAAATTTTGATGAAACTTTTTTTTTATTTGTTTCAGTATACTCTGACAAATAATCATGAATAGACTCACGCTTGAACAACGCTACGAAATTATCCAAATTTACTTTGAAAATCAGTCGTCGATTCGCGCAACTTATAGACGACTGTTTTATCGCAAAATTGTGTTCAGCGATGAGGCGCATTTTTGGCTTAACGGGTTTGTTAATAAGCAAAATTGCCGCATATGGAGTGAGACCAATCCACAACAGACCCTACAGACTCCATTACATCCAGAAAAATGCACCGTATGGTGCGGTTTTCACGCTGGTGGCATCATCGGACCTTATTTCTTCAAAAATGAGGCCGGAGCTCGCGTTACGGTCAATGGAGATCGTTACCGCACCATGATCAATGATTTTTTGTTTGAAAATATGGATGACATTGATCCGGAGGAGATGTGGTTTCAACAGGATGGCGCTACGTGCCATACGGCGAACGCAACCATCGACTTATTGAAATCAAAATTTGGCGATAAGTTGATTTCGAGAAATGGACCTGTCAATTGGCCTCCAAGGTCGTGCGATTTGACACCTCTCGATTATTCCCTGTGGGGCTACGTGAAGTCACTGGTTTATGCTGATAAACCAGCAACAATTGACGCCTTGGAGGCCAGCATTGTTCGTGTTATACGCCATACAAATGACGAAGTCGTCTATAAGTTGCGCGAATCGACGACTGATTTTCAAAGTAAATTTGGATAATTTCGTAGCGTTGTTCAAGCGTGAGTCTATTCATGATGATTTGTCAGAGTATACTGAAACAAATAAAAAAAAAGTTTCATCAAAATTTAATTTTTTGTGTTACTTTTTACAATTTAAAGTTCTATCCAGCTTAAAAAAACACCCTATACAAGCTTTGCTTAGTTTGGAACTAGCGTTGTGTGTTAGATGTCCAAAATTAATTTTAAATAATATGTATAAATATATAATGTAAATTGTCAGCACTTCTTCGCCTAAGACACGGGTTTAATCAGTTGGGGTAAATAACAAATGGATTTAATTTCTAAATTTATTGGATATTTATTTGTTTATTTTTATTTATTATGTAACGAAATGTTATTAGTATTATAGTTACATTTACTGAAATAATTTAGAATACTATTATCCAAAAATCACCTTATGTTTTTCTATTGGAAGCAACAAAGCAAAAGTTCTCAAAGGTTAGTCATAATCGCTTCGATTGAAATAACTTCAAAGCAGATACGTTAGACACAAAAAGAAAATGAGGAGACCTTTATATAGACGGGTCTGCACTAGTGGCTCTCTATCACCGCGTTAAAACTGCACCCCTGAAAACTACTAAATCCCGAAGAAGCATACTTTTATAATTTATGGAATTCAACATGTCTTCACTCCACTTTACTTAAATATTTTCATGTTTTATTTTCTATTGCTTTAAAGTTTTCACCTCTCTTAAACAAAGTATTAACTTTATCGGCAAATTTTTATGTCCATTGTTCCATTTTCAAATCAATTCCTCTCAGAAAAAAAAAAATCATGTAGACTTCTTTAACTGCCAGCGCTTTAAATTACTCACATTTTTATTAGACACGTTGTGTGTTTAAATAGAAAAGTATATTATGATATTTAGTTACTAATAAAAAAAATCGGTAAATATAAACTTCCTTCCATCCCGTTCCTTTCTAAATATAAATATATGATTATTAATAATAATATAATATATATCGGACATCTAACACACAACGCCATCTAGTCCCAAGCTAAGCAGAGCTTGTTTCTGTTATGGGTACTAGACAACTGATATGAATACATATATACTTTTTTTTTGTAAATACATACATATTATACATAGAAAACTCCCAAACTCCAAAACATATATTTGTAGATTACACAAGCATTCACCACCACTGCGCCACCGAGGCAGTCAATATTTATACTTTAAATAATAATTACCATGAATAATCAGATAATCTTATATTTAAGTGATTCTTAAAATTATTATTATATGAATCTAAAATCCATACTGCTTATAGATTTACTCTCTTTTGAGTCAAGTAACACAAACATGTTGCCAAGGTTTTTTTATATTTGGGTAAACTAAGCAATTTAATGGCTTCTTCCCTTAAGTATTTAATTAGTTAAGTGGTAAAACTGGCAGATGGACTGTGATTTGACAGAGGGTCTATTACGTTGATGCAATATACATATACCCATGGGCGTACCCAGGGTAGGGCAGGGGAGGGCAGCTGCCCCCCCCCTGGATGTTGACGTTCCCATTATCTTCTTCTGTCGAAGAAAGCACACTCAGAATCGTAAAAAGTGACTAGGATCTTAATCCTTCAGGCTCAATATCTTTTTCAGGATCCAGAAAAGCCTGCATTTTGGTGCTGATGGCATGAAGGAGTAGGTACTTT
Source organism: Spilarctia lutea (assembly GCA_916048165.1). Taxonomy (NCBI): domain Eukaryota; kingdom Metazoa; phylum Arthropoda; class Insecta; order Lepidoptera; family Erebidae; genus Spilarctia; species Spilarctia lutea. Next base: position 10,657,269 of record OU696478.1, on the reverse strand, counting down.
GCTGGCATGGGTTTTTAAAATAGCTATTCAATAATAAAATAATTTATTAAAAAAATACCTTTTTATATTTATTTATTTGACAAGGTGCTTTATAAAACCTGTTTGTCCCCCCCCTGGCCCAGAACCTGGGTACGCCCATGCATATACCTAAAGCTTTTATTTTTGTTTATTTTCGTGCGATATTTTTTTCCAATCGTCTGATTAGGGTACCCGAGGTTATAAGGTAGTTGCGTCAAACGTTTGTTGTATGGGAGCCCCCTTAAAAATATTTTATTCCGTTTTTTAGTATTTCTTGTTATAGTGGCAACAGAAATACATTATCTCTGACAATTTCAACTGTCTAACTATCGCGGTTTATGAGATACAGCCTGGTGACAGACGGACAGGTGGACAGCGAAGTCTTAGTAATGGTGTCCCATCCCGTGTCTTATCTATACTAATCATAAAACTGAAGAGTTTGTTTATTTGAACGCGCTAATCTCAAGAACCGCTGGTCCGATTTGAAAAATTTTTTCGATGTTGGATAGGTCGTTTATCGAGCAAGGCTATAGACTATATATCATCAGGCTGCTACTAATAGGAGCGGAGCACCAATGAAGACTCTTTCAGAAGAAGTTTCAAAAACAATGGAAAATTTTCACGCTGCGGGCAATATAAGACGTTAACAAGGTTGCGTGGGTCAGCTAGTATTTCATAATATAAGGTGTGCAAGTCAGCAAAGATCAAAGTTGCGTTCTCAAAATCATAATTGTAAATGCAGTTAGCAGTAGATTTTTTTTAATTGTACTAAATAATAGAGCTCATCCAACATATCTGGCCAGCGCGGTATAGTTAGGCCTTAACTCCCTGGCTAAGAAGATACCTATCTAGTGTACAATAAAGTATATTCTATTCTACCTATGTGAGAGCACATCTTGACTTAAATTGTGTTTATTTTCCATTTCTACTATATAAACACTGTAAGTATATAAACATTAAAGTGTTTCATAATTGATGAGTGCGATAAAGTTGTAGAATATTTTCCATTTAAAATGATTAAAATTTATTAGGTATTTTATTAATATATCGACATGGCAATGACGGTTCATAGACTCAGCGTAGGTAGATAGTTCGAACAACTTTTAAATATTATTTCTACAAAGTACAAGCAAATCCATACTCTTTATCTTGTATGTCAAGTTAATAAGAATTACTCGCCTCAGCTTTTAGGGCAGCGGCCCACTAGGGATGACCCTAGTTAAGTTCTCGTTAGCTACTAATGAGTCCAATAGATCTTGATTAGCATCGGCTTTTAGTAATTTTGGTTTCGGCTTAGTAATGGCGGCTTATATACTCACTTTCATACAATTTGTTATTTATTAATGACACACAAGCTGTGAAAGTAGCTGTTACGTAGTACATACAAACGACTTATTATGTCTGAGCATCGTCAAAGTCATTCATTAGGCGTTCATACTAATGTATATGTATCGTTTTATTACCTACTAGCTGAGCCCCGCGGTTGTTATTGTAACGCCATGGGGCACAGCTCGTGTAAAAAATGTTACTCATCATTCTATCAGCTATTTGCCTGCAAAAGTCCCGTCAAAATCGATTCAATCTAAGTACTTTCTCATAGTACTGGAGACCGATTTCGTAAAAAGAAACAGTGTGATATGAGATTTAGTTTTATCCTACTAATATTATAAACGCCAAAGTTTGTAAGTATATAAGTGAGTATGTTTGTTGCTCTTTCACGCAAGAGCTTTCGTGAAAGAGCAACAAACATATTCACTGGCATACTTACAAACTTTCGCGTTTATATTATTAGTAGAATATTTCTGTGTTACGAGCTATACAATCGTACATGAAATGGACACAAAGAATGCTCGGATTTAGAACAACAACAACAGATTGCTTTCCACAAAGTGTTATCCCATGTGAGGTTTAAACCCACAATACGCAGCTAGGTGAACACTTTGGCGTAGTGTTGACCTAGCTGCGTATTGTGGGTTTAAACCAAACATGCAGTCACAACAATATAAAAATTTAACATTGGAAAACAACAAAATATACATTTAATTATTGCAGGCAAAACTTATATAATTATGTATAAATAATATTAAAACAGGGACTACAAATATACGTATATATGCCAGGTACGGTGTTCATTACATATTACATGACAGGAAATTCTCGCCATGCCAGTAGCAAATATGCTATCTTAAATCCTCTTTGGAGTTTTGATAACTCGAATTATTTGTCGATTTAGATCCTCACCTCCGACTAAACGACTGACACGCCCTACTCACCAGCTATTTGTTCTCACTCTACTATATCCTAACATTACAAACTACTATTGCCTTAACTTGTCATATAAATCTTTATAATATAAACACGTAATTCCAATTTTTATAATAAGGTAGAAAAAAATAACATAAATTTGAAACGTCAGTCAAACGAGAAAGACCTCCGGGCAAAGGTTGTTACATAATTTTTGATAACGAAATAAGTCTGCCTACAAAACTACGTCTTTGCTTTGTGAATTTATTGTTTGAAACTGAGTTACATATGATTACCTTACGAATAAAACTTGGTTCTTCTTCGCGATTCGGGTTTTGAAGTTTTGAAATAAGTTTACATGTATTATTTATTTTATCTACACCCATACTATAATCCTCTATAAAAGTTTCTGAAACAGCTAGCTTTTTGCCAACATTAAAACATCCTGTGTTATAGTGACCATAATATCATCCAAACGAGTGTTATAATGTTGTACTAAATTTAAAAAAACAACTCCTTTTTCAAAAAAAGAACATTGTCAGGCACGTGCCTTTACCAATGAGTGATACAAGCTTTAGATAACACACTACCAGATATTTCTAATGCAGCAAAGGACATTTCGAACTAATTATTACCAAAAACTTCGAGAAAACAATATGAAAAGCCGTACTAAGATTCAAATTCTGAAGATGTGCTTTTTGTATAAATAAATAAATTAATATTTCGGATATCTAATACACAACGCCATCTAGTCCCAAGCTAAACAGCTTGTGTTATGGGTACCTACTAGACAACTGATATGAATACATATATACTTTTTTTTGGTAAATACATACATATTATACATAGAAAACACCCAAACTCCGAAACAAATATTTGTAGATTACCCAAACATTTGGTCCGACCCAGGATTTGAACCCATGATCTCAAGCACAGCACTCGCATGCACTACCACTGCGCTACCGAGGCAGTCTGAATATATACTTATATTTTCAAGAATTATCAAAAAAATTCAAATCTTATTCCATTCACTATGGACCATTTACTCAATGCTCAAAAGTACGACGAGTATTAATCACAATGTGGATATCTCAAAATATTCAAAATAATTGTTACAATAAATAAGTCTACTATTACATAGTTTATTTGTAATAGATATTCAGCAATCAAATTTTCCATGAATTTACATAGAGTTCTTACAACACTGTACACTACCCTATGGTTTTAAAACTTTTTACAGAGGATTCATAACATGGGTGTATAAAAGTCTTGAATGCAACTGCACATTAGGTATTAAAACACTCATGTGATCTATTATATATCTATCTATTATATAACTAACTTACGTGTTTTTTTATACCCCTTATCATACAACAGTTGCATAAATAACTATTACTTGTATGTAATATATAAGCGCAATTTAAATTATTTAAATTACGACGACTTAGAACTTAGTTTTATGTCCAGTGGATGCCAGTTGTCTTTAGTTACATATTATCATTTTATTTTGATATACGACTCATTTTACTTTAGCAATGCAGCGAATACTGCTAGTAATATAAAGAGATTGTAATGAAACTAAAACAAAATACCAGGTTACCTCAATGATAAGCGAAGGAACAAAAATCGTCCAACCGCAGAATACTTAACCCAAATTCAAAAGAGAATAAATAATGGAAATGACAGCATATTATCTTCTGGTGTACCGACATCACTACATCAGATTAGAAATTACTATGAAGTATTACATTTGCCGCTACCGCTGTGCCGTTGTCAGCAGGCGGATAACTTCTAAACTTTTCTCTGAAGCCGCAATTGGTTTTGTCATTTCATTCTGAGAATTAAGATTAATTGTTATATCTCTTCATGGAGGGTATAACTGTGATTCGACGCGAATATTTCGTACTATCTTTATAAGAGCTGATGATAACCTCGCGAGATTGTATTTTTTTTTACTTTGAACTACCTATTTTGAAGTTATAATTTATTAAGTATTTGTTAAAGATGAAAATTCAAGCCACGTTTATTAATATTTATCTAGTCTTTGAGGTTTCAAGTATTCACTCAGGTTTTTTTATTTCACTCTTACCACACGCTTTTCTAAGTTCACAACAGAATTTAGAGCTAACGAGAAAAATCTCGGATTAATTTAAACACAATTCGACGTCAGAATGCAAAACTAAGACAGAAACAATGGCAGATATTCAAATACAGGGACCAATAGTGAGTGTACTAGTGACATCATCAATAGCGCTATTATTGTAAATGTCTCGACGAGTACTGAAGCTATCCGAAGATAGGACATGAAAGTGATTGCTGACTGCAGAAAGATCCACTACTACTTAAATACACTTAATATCATCAGCTATCTGCCAGTTAAAGTCCCATCAAAATCAATTTAGTGGTTTCAAAGATTAGGGGGAACGAAAAGACACAAAAAACTGAGTTTTTTATGTATGATACTGTATTTACTTTCATAAGCATTTAGTAAAAAGCTGTTGATTTGAAATTACAAACAGACACTCAAATTTTATTTATTTGTATAGAAATATACCTACACATCCACATTCCCCCAAAGGCCCGCAACGCACTTGTGACGCCTCTGGTGTTACGGGTGCCATGGGCGGTGATAATCGCTTACCATCAGGCGATACATCTGCTCGCTTGCCTCATATTGCATAAAAAATGGCCTAAAATTAGTACACTACTAACAAAATTAACTATACCTTTTAAATATTTTCTTTACAATCACTAGAGTAAAATGCAGAGGATGGTTAGTTTTCGTGCTGTTGATATACTATTACAATGACCCAACGTAGAGTGTGTACTTCTATCAAAAGTGCATTTATGAGATGGCGGAATGTGCAAGCGATAGAGATATTAAAATTACAGGATGCTTGAAATTTTACCAATAAACTATTATTTAAACATTACTTTCATTATTTTAAAACATCATGTATTATTACGTCACTGATCTATTACCATTTATAAAAAACTAGCTGACCCACGCAACCTCGTTTGCGTCTTCAATTGTCCGTAGCGTGAAAATTTTCCCCGTTTTTGAAACATTCTTCATTGGTGCTCCGCTCCTATTAGTATTACCGTGATGATATATAGCCTATAGCCTTCCTCGATAAATGGACTATCCAACACTGAAAGAATTTTTAAAATCGGTTTAGTAGATCCCGAGATTACCCCCTACAATTTAACAAACACACAAACTTTACTTCTTTATAATATTAGTATAGATGAAGAAAGATCTAAAATAGGGCTATTTTAGATCTATCTTCATTTCTAGATAAAGTTAAACTGATAAATATGTACATTATAACATTTAATGATACGAATTTTGTGTAATATTTAAACATTGTAATGTTATATTAAAAGGCTAAGAATAAGAATGTGAGTTACATCAACTTGTAATATTGACTACAGTCTAACTCAGAGAGCTTGCTATCAATCTTGTCCATTCAATCGACTGTTTCTAACTGTGTCTAACTATTATATATATATATATATATATATACAAGTAGATATAATTCTGTATAACATTAAATATATGAAGTAGTCATACCTACTTTTAAATCTGGTCCTTTATTAATTTTATTTGGTCCAGTTTTTAAATTCGGATTCAAAGAACTATAGATAATACAGATTATAATAACATTTATAGAAACGTTTAATCAGTTTAAATAAGAACTTATATATAGATACGTATATGACTTCGGTTTTTTAAAAATAGATGAAAAGCTGCTTTAAATTGTTTACTGTTACCGTTACTAAATGTATAAAATGAATATTCAATGTACTATTTTTCTAATTCAAATTAAATACACCATTCATCTACGATGATCTTTATCGCTTATTAGTTTCATCTTGGACCAAAAATAGAATATAGGCACTAACACGATATTGCTTTTTCCCATATAAACCCGTTCCTTTTTCATGTAAAACACGCCGGTATTCTGCCTAGCGTAAGAGTATGGAAACTAGATCTCACATCCGGGCTATAATAATCAATATTTTTAAGTCTAAGTTGCGATACTTTAGTAAGCATTGGAATGCATATTTAAACCTTAAAACAACATAACTAAAAAGAGGCTGGAGAGAGGCGTTAAATATTTCAACTCTTGTATCATGTACAAGTCATTTATAGTCAGCCATTTATTATCATCAATAGTCTATAATAGTAAACACCTGGATATAGGCTTCTCATTACAAAGAAGGATTTCTCCCACTAAACCAAGTTGTAAACCATGTCGGCCAAACGAGTTGGTATTGGATTTGTATCAAATTTTCTTTCTCTTTGTAGAGTTATTGTCCAGCGTCATTTGTTCCCGTGGTCGCCTCTTAAATAGAGGTCAGATAAATGAGGCTGGTAATACTCCATATATACTTAACTTTATACATACTATTTCAAATAATTTTAGAACCAAAAAGAACAATGGTTGAATCCGTCAATGAATAGTAACCTGTTACCTTTATATTAGTATATTTTCTTTTTTTTTTCTTTTTTTTTTTTTTTTTTAAAGACAACTCCCACATTAGGAATAAACATCCTGTGTCGTGGGGAACTTTACAAACATACATGAAACGGACACAAAGAACATCCAGACTCGGGACAACAATTCGTGGATAACACAAAGTGTTGTACCGCGTGGTATTTGAACCCAAGACACTTGGCGCAGTAGCAAGCGGCATGGCGACCGCTGAAACCACTTTGCCAAACGGTATATGGCTTACACTTGGCACCTAACGAAACAAGAATTTGCCTGATGGAAATTAAAAGTAATGGTCACCATACTCATTGCGAATGCAGACAATGGCGGCCAACACAATCGCGGTCTATTGAGATGATTCTACATAATTGGACCTCCGGCCTCGCACTCACCACGACAGCAAAAATGCTGTCATTTTAGGTCGGTCTTCTGTAAAATCTCTCACGATCGAGATGAACTCTTTGAGCTGAAATCAACTTAGCTCTACTATAGCGGGTGCAGCCTCTTCAATTGAATAAAAATAAAGTTTCTTAGTGTACTTATGTACTTTTTCTTAAAAATTATTTCATCTCTATGGTGTGCAAAAAAGCGTATATTTCCACTAGTAGCCTATAACATGAAAATCTGTATTGTCACGTCTCGCCTGTTTCATTATAATGGAATAATTAAAGTCGGTGAAATATTACTTCAAGTTAATAATAATAAAAATATGTTATATATATATTAGTGATTTTATTATTAGATATCATATCATCCGTAACTACGACTTTATTGCACCATAACAATGAACTTGGATGCCAAATACGTTGTAAAACTGCAGATGCAGTAAAGAAATACCTACAGATTTATGTCTGTTATCTTATGAATTGTGTTCATAACATTTTTTATGATTAGATTATGCTGCAGAGATTTATCAGTTGCCTTATTACTAACTCGATGGTTTGGCAAGTTCGTTCCCGACGCGCATTTCAATCCTTTTCTTAAGCATCGTCTATTAATTTTGAGAATGCCGTGTATATCAGTAACAAGGTTTAAGTTTGGCAAATTAATTCTTTACGGAAAACTATATACGTTATATAAACTGTGCTGTACACATTTGTAATATAAACCCAATTTAAGAACTTACTACTATTAAAATGTGATCCCATTAGATTTAACTGCCTCGGTGGCGTAGTGGTAGCGTATGCGACTGCTAAGCTTGAGGTCTCGGGTTCGATTCCCGGGTCGGACCAAATGTTTGTATGATCTGCAAATATTTGTTTCGGAGTTTGAGTGTTTTTTATGTATTATATGTATGTATTTACAAAAAAAAGTATATATACCTATATATAAGTATTTATATCAGTTTCTAGTACCCATAACACAAGCTCTGCTTAGCTTGGGACTAGATGGCGTTGTGTGTTAGATGTCCGGAATATTAATTTATTTAAGCAGGGTGTGAAAAAGCATCTCACTCGTCTGCCATGGTGTGGATCACTATGCTGCATTGTCTGCATATGCAATGAATACGGTGGCCCTTAATCTTGGATTCTTTCTTCTCATGTTTTACGTCAAATAGAAAAGAGTAACTTTGGCAAGCCTTTTTAAAAGTGATAAAGATATCAGTTCTCACACAAAATCTCGGCATAGTGAAATAAAAAATATTGTTTACTACATGTTGTCAAACTAATATTTTGTCCCAGAAAATTATAATAGTTTATTAGATTGTATAGTTTCTAATATTTATCGTTACTCTAAGTCAAAATCTGCATAAGCTTTCAGTAGAAATTACATAGCTGCACCCACAGGAACACGGCGTTTTTTCGAAATAAAGGTATGCGTTCAATTCAATGCGTTAATTCTAGAGTATCAGCCTCCATACGAAATTTTATCTAAATTGGTTCAGCCAAAATTTAAGGTGAAAATCTGACCAACTTTAACAAACACTCACAAACTTTCGTCTGTATAATATTATTTTTTCGTGGGAGAGCCACGCTTCCACCACGGCCTCACAGAAAACCTGTGTGAAATAGCGCTTGCACTGTGTTTAACCGAGTGAGTGAGGATACGGGAGGCCCATACCCCAACCCCTCTCTCAATCCCCTTCGCATCCGTCAATGGTCGGCAACGCACTTGTGACGCGGACAGCGGGAACCGCTTACCATCAGGTACCATAAAATATTTTTTTAGGGTTCCTTAGTTCCCTTATAGTTTCGTCATATCCGCCCGGAACCCTATTTTATGCGTGGCCTGACACGCATTTAGCCTGTTTTATATATATACATATATGTGACACCCTTTCTTATATCTCAACAGTTACAAAATGTGTTTTTCAAATGATGTCTTCAAATTAGTATTGTCATCGAGTCCTCTACATATAGACTCAATACGTTATTTAACAAAGTGAATATTTCTGAAAACGCTTGTCACTCACTCAATTTAAATACGCGACGATATGTTACCCGATACCAATAACTTGTCACGTAAGTAGAAAATGAAATTCCTTCTGAAGGCAAGCTAAAATTAAATAACGAGACGATATACTCAATAGGAGTCAGAACACGTACAAAATGATAAATTCTTTCATTTGTACCGTTTTGTTTAATTTATTAAATACAAAATTCCCGCTCATGTATTGCTGTGTTAAGGAAAGGACATACTGAAGTAATATAAGAACTCATAAAAAATATTTTTAGATAGATATTCTATTAGGTATCCAGAGGTAAAATCATACTAATATTATGAATTTTAACGTTCCAACTTTTCAAGCTTTCACAGTTTAATCGCTGCACCAATTTCAATGAAATTGGGCATGTAGATAATGTGCCGACTTCCATATTATATAACAAAATACTACAGCGCCATTTACAGGAGATACACCGAATTACGGAGTAACAAGCTATACGAAGTAACTACTAATCTTGAATCGCGATATACAAATTTTCGCGTCGATTAAGATATATACAACATAGCAATTTCAACCGCCAGGTACGATCACCTTGTTTGATTACTCTTTACCGCAATAATCGACATACATGTGAACGAGCAGAAGCTAGTCCTATTGTTATTATTTTTACGGCAATGAAAAATCGAAAAGTATGCGTAATATATGGTTGACTCTTGAAATTGTTTATTTTATTTATCACGCTTATAAATATGACTGTTTTATTTTTAATCCTTATCACCTATGACTTCGATTTAGTTTTGGTTCATGACTCACGCTAAGTACCCTTTAGGTTTTGATTCCCTTGCGAGTGACGAAAATTTGCAGCATAAATAGCTGTATCTTTTGATTTCGTTGGCTTAGAAGTTAGACTTTCTCACAGCTCTAGTATATAAGTATTTATATCAGTTGTCTAGTACCCATAACACAAGCTCTGCTTAGCTTGGGACTAGATGGCGTTGTGTTTCAAATGTCCGAAATATTTATTATTATTTATAAATAAAAAAAATACAAAAACATATATCTTCTTAAGTTTAGGTATGTAAGTTGAATGTTTGGAGTTTCCCATTATGCTATTAATACCTGTGTTCGGAAGCTCCAAGTGCAGTTGATGTATCACCATAAAGTAATTTGTTTACTTTTTTCTTGTGTTTTTTTTTTACTTTTAATAAGACAAATTTGTTTAGAATATATTCTGTTTCGCATCTTTACAAACACAAATGAAACGTACACAAAGAACACTCAGAATTAGAACAACGCTTGTGGATCATACAAAGCATTTTTCCATGTGAGGTTTGAACCCAAGCGGGTGACGTGGCAAGCACTTAAACCACTAGGCCAAACGTCTAGCTGCTTTTAAACTTAAATAATTATATTTTACAGAAGAAATTTAGCTGTCTATAATTTAGGTGTGTAACGATATAATATTTATTCACCGTGTCTCTACGCCCCGTATCATAAATGTAATCCAGGAAAACATCGAAAATAATGGCCTCCGATGGTGACATAACGATCTTCTATAATAGAATTTTGTTTTGTGATGTTCCGATAATTTGTTGAAGCGAGTTTTATGGACCATTTTGTAAGGCAAAAATACATTACGTTTAAAGATAAATAATATGCGACCGGCAGTCACAGCACCATTTTGATTTCCTGGGCATGCGATATAAAAAATCCGCAATTGATTAAAAGATGTTAACCAATTATTATTATAGGTACTATCAAGTTTATTATAATACTATTAAAATTACCTTATTGGTTAGAAATTGGAAATAGTAATGTTAGTAGTTAGTAGTTTGGCTGTACGTTTGGCCTAGTAGTTAAGCGGTCGCCACGCCGTTCCCTACCTCGGTAAGTGTTGTGGGTTCAAATCTCACATGGAACAACACTTTGTATGATTCATAAATTGTTGTTCTGAGTCTGGGTGTTCTTTGTGTCCGTTTCATGTATATTTGTAAAGTCCCCCGCGATACAGGAATCATTCCTTTATTTCATCCCAGGAGTTGTCTTTTTATAAAGAAAGAAAAGAAGAAGAAAAGAAAGTCTGCCTGCGTGTATAGCGATTATCGAAGTAAAGATTACCCTATTATCTTCCTTAAGAATCAAAGTATCCCCAACCAAATATCATTGTAATCGGTGTAGCGGTTTAGTATTATATATATATATATATATATATATATATATATATATATTGAGATTATCAAATTAACAGAGCAGACAGTCGGAAACTAGTAACAGTCACTATGATAAACCACAATCGTTTGTGAAAGGGGTACGTTTTCCCAAGTTTATATGTTATCAATTACTTAAACAATATATAAATAAAAATAAATAAATATTTCGGACAACTTACACACAACGCCATCTAGTCCCAAGCTAAGCAGAGCTTGTGTTATGGGTACTAGACAACTGATATAAATACATGTACTTATTTTATTGTAAACACATACATATTATACATAGAAAACACCCAAACTCCGAAACAAATATTTGTAGATCATACAAACATATAACAAACGCAACAGTTTAGACATTCGATTAATAACCAATATGTGGTGTATTCAACCAGGAAGACTACTGACGTGGTTTATTAATTATGCAATAACAATAAAAAAAAAATAAAAGGTAGATATATATGCATTGAGACATATATTTGATATAAATACGTAAATATATGATAAATATATCATTCGGGTCTATAACACTGAAAAAGAAGAAGTAAGTATACGAGTTTAAAAATAATAAAATGGTAAATAATAGCAGTAAAAGTTACTCTTATTAGAAATAAAGGTCTCACTCATTACTTCCATTATAAATTTAGTGCAATACTCGAAGTTGCCATAAAAATATAACCAAAACATTAAAGTGTATTTTTCTAAAATTATCACACTCTAATATCCAATAAATAACTCCCCTAACAAAATAGTCGCACTATATCATGATACTATCAATATCAAAGCCTTTCAAATCCCAAACGGCTATATTTTCCTATTTTTCCACCATTATGCACGCATCCGAACACAAACAATAATAAACACGAGCTGTTAATCTTGCTTCGACTGTGACCACTTTATTACTTAGACAGTGGTGTATAGAGAAATATACGCCTTTAGGGAAAAGTTTGCTTACAGATGATCATTCTCTAGATGCGCTTACTAAGTGATGCTTTTCTGGGTAAAAAAAAACAAATAAAAATATGATGACGTGTCGGGAATCGTGATTATATCACCATCGGGGGCCATTACTTTCGATGTTTTCCTGGATTACATTTATGATACAGTGAATAAATATTTTATGCCATGCCTTACAAAATGCTTCATTAAATTATCGGTACGTCGGAAATTAAAATTAGATATTGGAAAATTAAATAAATTTACAAATATGATCGATTATGTGAGAAACAGTATTATGCGAGGTAGGAAAAATTAAACGTTCCTATTTATGTATCATATAGGTATTCTAATTTCATATATGTAGATATTGTAGGTTGTAGATAAATTACATTAAATACATAGTATAGTTATGCGGTGTTTTAAGTAATCACTTATTTTGGTTTGACAGAAAGATTTTGACGCATTAATTAGAATATTTTCAACATAATTTACCTATCCAGTGCGTCTTTACTTTGATTCAAAGAACGTCTTAAATCATTAATAGCTGATAATTCCTGAGCATGTAATTTAATCAGCCAAGAAAATAAGTAAATAAATTATAAATGAAGGAATTTGTGATTGTATGATTTTTTTGTTGGAATAAGAAAGTAACAGCAAGAAAAAAATACCAATTTTAAAGTTAATTTTAAAAGTTACTTTAGACTTTAGACTTGAGAAAAATTATTGATATCATCTTCTCTTAAGGCTGGCAGAAGAGATACGAAAGTAGAATTAATGCTTTAGACAAGCGTTTTCTATGAAGTACCTACTGTTAACGACAGAGTCAGGAATGTAGTAATAAAGTAAAGTGGCATTGATGGTTAAAAGATGTAGAGACAAGGATTGAACAGGACATGCTTGCATGGTTGGGCCACTTAGAGAGAATGGATAATATGATGAATGATGATTACTGGTGAAAGGAATTTATAAAGCGCAGGTGTGTGGAAGTGTTGAAAGACGTCGCCCACGGCGAATTGGCAATGATCTGAATAAAGGTCATGTGAAAAGCACACGGAGCCGACGAGCATGCAGCGATTGATGAGTGTGCACGAAATAAAATAGATGTGGCAGGACTACAGTAATTTGAGATCAATTATCTTTGTTTACCCCTCTGAGAAATAGATAAAAATATATGTGTATGTACATTCTTGTGTACCAACCAAAAGTACTTAGTCACGATGAGTCCACATCGAGATATTTATCAGGGCAAACACAAAGTTCAATATAGACCTAGGCCTACATGTCCTCAAACACTAGCGTGTTTAAAGTTCATATTACCTGATCTTTGACTTTGTTATGCAAGCTTTACAGGAATCGGTTTTAGGGGATATTTAACTCATTAAATATTAACATTCGTGTAAGGCCCTCTGTTAAAGTCTATGTAAGAATTAACTTGGATATATCGCATCAAACCTATTTATTTAGAATATATATTTGCATGACACGTAGATAATTCATTATATCGGACTATTCCAGTACAACATAATCTATAATCACGATTTAAACTTACACTGTAGAAATTTATAGAGGCCACCTCAGCTCGCATAAGTGACTGGAACATAAAGTGCTAACGTATAACTTCACTGTTCACTCTCTACTTTGTTTAGACATCTAAGTTTAGTCTGAAGTTTAGAGCATAATACTTAATTAGTTGATTCGCAAGGTTCAAAAATCTTATTTGATAATGTCTCATAATATTTAATTATTCGAAATTAAACAAAAATGTGTGTGTACTATTCAGTAAATAATTAAAAAATATTACTAATAATTATAAATACTCAAATTTATGAATACTGCGTTGCTTATAGGATTCAGACATCCTGTTATGACACTGATTTTAAAAGCAGCATGCCTACTTATAAGATTATTTTTGATATAAACTAACTGACTTATACTATGTAGACGATGATGACATTTGATGATATTTGCGCAGTCACTTAACATCAGTCGTAGGCTCGTAGCATTTACAGATTTCATTCAATACTAGCTGACCCACGCAACCTTGTTTACGTCTTCTATTGCCCGTAGTGTGAAAATTTTCCCTCGTTTTTGAAACATTCATCATTGGTGCTCCTCTTCTATTAGTATTAGCGTGATGATAGCGTATAGCCTTCCTCGATAAATGGAGTATCCAACACTGAAAGAATTTTTCAAATCGGACCAACGGTTCCAGAGATTAGCGCGTTCAAATAAACAAAATCTTTAGCTTTATAATATTAAGTATAGATTTGCACCTACTTAATCTTGCAAATCGGAGATGTTGTAATATGAAGCAATCATGTGGCGTCGCGGTGCTCAAGACTAGGCTTACCTCCCATCAGCGGCGAATATCTGTTCCTGTCTCTTTATCAATACAAACTTGTATCGTTACATTTTAGCTGTTAAATGATAAAAAATGGAGCTTATGGAATTCAATACAATATTACATTTTATTAAATGAATTCCCCATTCTAGCTAAATCACGTGATACTTGCTACTATCCCAATCTTTAAATAGATTATTTGTTTATTGATTGTTTGTGTCTTTTGTACAACTCTGTATCTACTAGTAATATAGTCAACCTTCTGCCAAACCTCTCTATAATTGATTTTTCGTTCCCTTCCCTTAAGTATTTTATTACCCAATTAATAACACTAACTATATTTATTTAAACTGGTAAATACTAAACTAAAATATGTCTACATCAAATTTCGCTATACATTAAACATTAAATAAAGACAACCCTAACAGCCACTTCACAAAATACGACATCTCGTAAACAACACACTCTATTCCTCATAGTAAATCAGGCCATTAGTATCAAACAGAATATTAAACCAGCCTTTATCTTCTACAAAGATAATGCCAACATATTGTATATGTTGCATAACTAACTCTCTTGTCCATAAATTAGGCTCATGTCTCCAATTCATTATGTAGATACGGCAAGTCTATTGTGACGCAATATTCTACAAACACTGGACATATTTTATGATGAATACATTATATCGACTGCCTCGGTGGCGCAGTGGTAGTGAATGCGACTGCTGTGCTTGAGGTCTCGGGTCCAAATCCTGGGTTGGACCAAATGTTTGTATAATCTATAAATATTTGTTTCGGAGTTTGTGTGTTTTCTATGTATAATATGTATGTATTTACAAAAAAAAGTATATATAAATTCATATCAGTTGTCTAGTACCTATAACACAAGCTCTGCTTAGCTTGGGACTAGACGGCGTTGTGTGTGAGATGTTCGAAATATTTATTTATTTATTACTACAGGCTTTACATATAATGATAGTTAATACTACTTTTTAGTACCTACCATACCCTTTTACTACTTATAAAAAACTTATAATAAAATAATATTCCGAGTTAAAGTAACTCTGCAGATCAAAGTCTTCTAGGATAATGGAAACGTGATGTCGCATCCTTTAAAACATTAAACCGTGTGTGGAAAGGTATACTTCGTGTTCGTATATTAAAATTTAGTTCTTTATTTAGCTTTAAGATCAACGAGTAAAACTCAAGCGTAGACATAATATGTCTGGCATATATTCCCAAGACTAAACCCTTATTTTGGACTATAATAAAAAGTATTATTTCAGAAACCTTACACAATTTCTACAAATAACAAAACAACAAGCAATTTTAATCGAAATTCCTTTGGGACTAGTAACACTTAGTCTTCAAAGCGAGATAATAATAGTACAATGAAGTTTATTACACCACACAACGTTTAGGAAGTATTTTAGATTCAAAGACTCGGTAAAAGCTACAGAATACTGAATAATCGAATAAGCTTGGCTCTGCTCCATAATTATGCAGTCAGACAAAATTCACCCCTTGACTGGCAGAGCTATAAATAAAAGTTCAAGCCTTTGCTGCATTTATTGAAAGATTAGCTTCCGCTGTTTATCGGTTATCACGGAAAAAAAAGCCTTGTCCTTTTCCAATGTTTAATCTATCTTTACACCAAAATTCATCCAAATCAATTGATTTGGATGAATTTTGGTGTGTAAAAGTGGTTTAACCGTGAAAGTGTAACAGTTAGACATATAGAGTTACATTCAAATTTTAAATATTAGTATGGATATAGATTTACCTCTTTTATCTTACCTTTGTATTCACCATTTATCTTCTTCATCATCATTTCTGTGATTTACATATGCATCATATTAACCTTCACATCTTCGGTACCAAGCCGAGGTTTAATTATGAATTAGTCAAGCGTCGCTATAGCACTTAAAATTGCACTAACTATGGCTATTTACGCGCAACTGTAATGCATAAAGGTCCCTGAAGACCCTTGGTGTATACCTTAAGACATAAGTGATTCAACCAGTATCATATTAAAGGTATAATTTTAGATAGTACGTGAACACAATGAGACTGTTTTTTTAATACTTATATTCATCCTTTGGCCAATAAACGGTTAAAATACGATGAAAGTGAAGAAAAAGAAACAGGAACTTGTCGTGTACGTAGTTGATGCTGCGTTTCAAAGATTTGTCATACTTAAATTTTATTCTGTAATTTTGTTGATGCGCATTTTAGGTTTCAATAAAAACATGGCCTTGGCTCGCATCTTAAGATTATTAATTTGCTAATCACTCGTTGATATGAGGGTGCGTTTCAAACGTCACAACGATTTTTAAAAACAATTTGGGTCATTTAAATGAATATATGTACACATTTTCTTTACGTTACACGAAATTAAACATTTCTCAATATATTTAGTTTTTTTTTTCTGTTTTTACTTAAATTGACTGCGACGATGCTTGTTCGCCCGCAGAACAAGCATAGTCGCAGAGAACGATAACTAAAATGACATAGATATTTTGACAATGAGTATTTACGCTTGATATTTCGTTCATACTGGTGACTTGGACCACAGCATAGGGTTACCTCAAAACTTGCCGACTTACGCACACGTTTCGCGAGACGTCAATAAATCTCGCTCCATACAGAGTTGAGATGATTAAAGAGTAATATGTTACTGTTCAAGATTTCAACCTGAAAGCCCAATTCATTTTAGGACATTAATTTTGCATGAATAAGGTTTTTGGTTAGACTATAAAGCCATCTATTTCTCTAGTAGGCTATTTTCTATTCATACTTACATCAACTCTCGCCCGCGGCTTCGCTCGTGTTTAATAAAAGGATTCTGTGTTACTTTAATACCTCCAAGAATATAATATGTACAAAGTTTCATGATGGTTGGTTAAGTACTTTTTGCGTAAAAACGAAACAAACAAACTTCCTTTCACATGTATAATATTAGTTAGGATTACGATATTATCAAATGAAGGGGTTAATTTTGATGAATCACCTTTTTTGTTATTGATTTTTTGACACTTTGCTTTTGTAAAATATTTGTATTAATTTTATAAATTCTTATTTAAACTATGGACGTGTATACCATATACTATTAACTGCCTCGTAGGTCTAGCGGTTGAAGTATGCGACTGCCGATCAAAAGGTCTCGGGTTCGAATCCAGAATCGAGCCATAGAGTGCTATGGAGTTTTTCTGCTTATAAAAATACTAAATAACAGCTCGCAGTTTGGAAGTTGGGGCCTGAACCCCCGAGCCTCGGAGAGCACGTAAGGCTGTCGGTCCTGCGCCTGATCTCTACCCGGTCGTGTCTCAATGTTCCAAGTCCCGTATGAGAGAGAGGGAACAAAGAGTGCACCGGTGTTTACTTACACACTTGTGCACTATAATATCTCCTTCGCAGTTGGCTGGTCTCCGATGAGACAGGCCGCCGTGGCCGTAAGGCCTTAGGTTAGGCCCCTGTCCTCCACTTATTCAACTTATTTTTCTGATGCAAGGTGGCACCTGCCCTATATTTATTTCAAAAATATAAGGAAGTCCCCATCATCAAGTCACGTCACACATCTAACAAATTAGGAGGTACCATTCCTCAAGTTATTTTTCAAATGGAAGTTGGCACCTGTTGGCTTGAAAATATATTTATTTGCCTACCCGTATCAGTAGTATACTCGTAGTACATCATTAGTTAAATAAGTCCATTACTCTTGTCATATCTTGTGTTTACTTTAAAATGTGAAGGGAATAAACCTAGAAATCAGTATTGCAAATCCTTAACTAGAACCATCTAATGCTGGAAAGTCCGAACGCTGTAACTTAATAACCAAACACGGTAAATTATATGATACTAGCGACCCGCCCCGGCTTCGCACGGGTGCAATGCTGATACTAATACACGTTGTATATAAAACATAGCTGACCCACGCAACCTCGTTTGCGTCTTATATAGCCCGTAGCATGAAAATTTTCGCAAAATAAGTAACTTTTCTGGTTGATTTTTACACCTTGTGTCCGAAAAACCCAAATATCTTACGGAACCCTATTTTTTTCCAAAATAAAATATAGCCTATGTTACTCGTGTCGTGGATAATGTAGCTTTCGAATGGTGAAAGAATTTTTAAAATCGGTCCAGTAGTTTTTGAGCCTATTCATTACAAACATACAAACATACAAAAATAGGTACAAATCTTTCCTCTTTATAAAATTATTATAGATAGCTGACCCACGCAACCTCGTTTGCGTCTTAAGTTGCCCGTAGCTTGAAAATTTTCCCCCGTTTTTTAAACATTCTTCATTGGTGCTCCGCTCCTATTAGTAATATTTTAATTTTGCCATAACTTCAAAACCAAACGTCCAATTTTTATAATTCAAAGACCAAATATTATCTACATAAACTGTAGTTAGTGATGAAATAATTTATTTTGATAAGGATTAATAGCATGAGTAAAATAAATGTAGCGTTTAAATGTAGTCCAAACAAAATTCAACATTTTTAAATATAAAAATGGTTGTTGTGCCTCACTCGACATAGATAGGTATAGTGTGTCGCGTACTTTTTTGTAGATATTTATAAGATCTACGATTAATAAGAACATTTTATGGTTCTATCTTTTACCGTTTAGGCAGCGTACGCAAAATAAGTAACTTATCTGGTTGATTTTTTACACTTTGGGTCCGAAAAACCCAAATATCTTACGGAACCCTATTCTTTCCAAAATAAAATATAGCCTATGTTACTCGTGGGTAATGTAGCTTTCGAATGGTGAAAGAATTTTTAAAATCGGTCCAGTAGTTTTTGAGCTTATTGATTACATACATACAAACAAACATACAAAGTTTTCCTCTTTATAATATTAGTGTAGATATAGATAAATATTCTTAAAACGGATTAAGAATTAATTTTATTTGTAATTGAAATTACAAAAAATCTAATTTTGAAGAAGTACAGACCTTTTTATTATTCAAACTTTTAAGGCAGGGCACAACACTTTGTGTTTTATGGCAGATACAAGCTATCGCATTTGATTTCTATAAAACCAGTATGAAATCATCCACTTCCTGCGCATACATAAACATTTTTTTTGTCCAGTTGCTTCCACTTCAGACATACTGATGACGATCAAAAAGCGTTCGGTAACTGGAAACTAAAAGTTGTCAGTTGAAGACCCAAGCCACTTTAACAAACTCCTTGCAATTGACTGAATACTAGCGATGAATTGTGGCCAGAAGTAACAACCGGTGACTGTGTCCGATTGCCGCCACCGGACACAGCAAATACGTTTACCAGTAACTAGTAGTAGCAACGGGTGACATGTTTGCGCAGCACCTCAATGTGATAAACCAATATTTGCCGAAAATCTTTTTTGCCTGCTGACAGAAAAAACAAAAAGAGCTTTTTATGTTATCATGGATAGGGAAAACCTTTAAGTTAGAACGCATTAACTACCATATAAATCAACATTTTTACATCTAAATATTCAACCCAAAAAGGGTTACCAACATGAAAAATAATGGTTGTAAATCATTAATCTAGGTAAAAAAAGGTTGCGGCTTGAAGATCGCGTCACATAATGGAGTTCTGTTGTCAGACCTCAAACGAGGAGTTGTCCCACTCTTGACTACGTTACATTAAACAGTTGAACCAGGAGATGAGATCAAAATTAAGAAACTCTATTTAGGTATTTTATTTTTGAAGTGAAAACTTCTTTAGCGGCGCTGTGTACTTTTTGGAATGGGTAAAATTGTATAAACTCGCGTCAGGTCACGTGACCTGATCGAAAATTCGTAAGACGGATGGAGAGAGGACGTATAAACTCGCATCAGGTCACGTGACAGGACAGGCGGCGCAGGGCGCTTGCGCAAATGTTCGTGTGTGTATGTAATATAAATTGTCATGTTTGTGTACGATAGCGCAATAAATTAATATTGTATTCCACCACATTAATAATAGTACTTTTATACTGATAATAAAAGCAATTCGTACAAAATTATTCTCTAACCATTCCAAAATATCAAAAATGCACAACGTTAATATTCAATTTTTCACTTCTGCCGGCACTCCCGGAGTGCAACCCGTCGATTTTTTTACTAAATTTTCATTATTAAACATCTAAATTATAAAATTAATTAAATCAGCTTGAAGAAAAATTAAAAGGAATTTGTGTTCATTTTGTGAAATTTCTGCATGCCAAATTCACATTTTATTACTATGACGTTGGTTAATGTTAGTAAATAATTAGATTTTAGAATTATTATATTTTCCTTTATATTATCCTAGTTAAGTTTAAATTCCCGTGTGAATTGGCGCCATAAGCCGGAATACAGGTTTGTACTTAGTTTGGCTACGAAGGCTAACTCGATTCGATTTATATCAATATACACTATACTCAAACTAGTTTTAAGTCGAACATATTGTACTTTTTGTTTGCGTGAAATAAATTATTTAATTAAATCTGTAAATGATTTCCATAATAAATATAAATAAATAAATAAATATTCCGGACATCTAACACACAATGCCATCTAGTCCCAAGCGAAACAGAGCTTGTGTTATGGGTACTAGACAACTGGTATAAATACTTATATACTTTTTTTTTGTAAATACATACATATTATATATATAAAACACCCAAACTCCGAAACAAATATTTGCAGATCATACAAACATTTGGCCCGACTGCGTAGCAGTCGCATACGCTACCACTACGCAGTCGGTAACTACCAACATTTTTTTGTATGGGATTTTCTTACGAAACAAGCTTGGACGTGATTTTTTTATGGTTTATCTCTTCGTCATCAGGCTATTTAGCCTGTATTACAAGTATTAAGCCCTGATTCATCGGTTACAGATAGGTTCCGGGTAAATTATCTAACAGGTGGTCTGACACAATTTATATGGAAGATTTGCAAATTAACTGATATATAAGATATCCGAAACTAATGAGTAACCCGTAAAACAGGGCCTTATATATATATTTGTATACAGCAGAGAAGTTTAGTATATTGTTATTTTATTGCTATAGGAACAACTAAGAAAAATTAAATTATATCTTAGGATGCTGGTTGAAACTTGACCAGTATTTTTAAGAAAGAAATTAAAATATTTTTTGTGTATTTTTTATCTCATTCATTCATCAGTATTTTGAGTCGTACTTTACAATTACGATACTGTATATTCAAACAGTATTTAAAATAAGTATATGCTCCTGGACTAAGATTAATTCCTAAAAGTTTTCAACTACAATATTTCAAGGTTCAGGTACAAAGTGTCCTCAAAACTTCTCTATGGCATTAGGCTGCCAGTTCAGATTATACGGAACATTACATTGCTACTGTTTGAAGTTGTTTCGTAGTTCTATATGCGAAACTACTAGATATATTTTAAAAAAAGAATATTGTAAATGTACATAGATTTACTGTCTTTATCCTATGATATCTGTCTTTGGTTTTGAATTCCACTTACTTAATAGGAGGCTTACTGACTTGCTGACTTACTTAATTAAGACTTTTGATTATAAATAAACAAACATATATATTTACTCTTGCATTTCCAATAATGATTTGATTCGAGAATAATAAGTTACAGTTGATTTCAAAAGATAATTCGTTTCAGTTTATCATATATTTAGAATTTCTTCCATTTTGATGTAGCGATTTAGATATTAATATGAAAGTACTTCAGAAATGAAAATATTAAAAACAACAATAATATATAATAGAAATTGGCTCTAAGCTCCAAACTTTTCAGGTAAAGAGGTTATCATAAATAGTGTTCTCATAACAAAATAAATTAAAAAACTGTTTAAATGGTGGAATAAAAAGGTTATCGCCTTCACATATCTGAGTTACGCTTCTTTAGATAGTCGAGGGAAATTCTCAAGGGAAAGTTAATCCCCGAGTTAAATGTGACGTAGATTAATTTGGTACATTTATTAATGGTTAAGGCCCACACACGTCTAATTTAATGTCTGCATGTTTATAATCTACTCACGGAACGTGGGTGTGAAATATACACCTAACTACTCTAAAGGTGAGTACAAGGCAGAGCTCTTAGCGTTCATAGTATATGCCTTGTCTATGGCAAAAAGTGTTTTTCAGTTTTTCTGATTATAGAAATTCTTTATAACAGCCTGAATGTTGGGGTCTCAACCCCCGTGACTCTGATCATTCCCCGGTTGTGTCGGATAGCCGTACCATCGTGGAGCCAGATACAAATTTTAAAATCCTCCATATGCATGGTATTAGTCAATTATTTGAATACCGGGGTTTTGATAGCTACAATGAAACCTTCTCTGTTTGTTACAGAAAAATATTTGGCTGTCCACGTAGTGTTTGTTCGAATAAGGCAAAACAGTAATAGTCCAGTCATTATAGTAAGTTCACCTCGGAATTCGAGATACCCAGCTGTAAGTCTGTAAATACTTGTATATTGACACCCTAAAAGTTGTCTCAAAACCTACATATGGTAGGGTGTAAGCAACTATTAAATTTCAAGGTCAAAGGTCACAAAAATCGGTTTTTTGCGCTTTTTTGGAAATATCTCATTTCCTATGGGTTTTTTGCTATTTGTATTTATTATCAATATTGTAGAATACAAAATTCTATACAAATTTTGTTAAAAAAACATTTTATACGGTGAACCGTTTTCGAGATAGAGGGCGGAGAGCGCGCGGTCACCGCATCACTTCAGGTCAACCGGTGCCTACGGTCGAAAACGCGCCATATATAGTTGATGAACTATCGATAAATCAATGATTATAAATATTTGTCAATTTTTATTAACTATTATATTATATTTTATAATTTTTTTCCTAACTTATCCACTTTGTATTCAGTATTAATTTATTTAACAACACTTCCCTGCCCATGTAATTGCAGAATTGTTAATGAAAATATAAGAATTATATTTGAATTTTAACCTAATTAATATTATTAACTTCTTACATGATGAAAAAAAAGCAAATAAATTATGAATTAATCTTTTTATTAAAAAATATCATTGAATACATTTTTTTTATTGAAAGTAAAAAAATGGAATAAAGGGTACAAAAACTACAATTTATAATTTTAATCATCTTCTTCCTCTTCATCGTCGTCTTCTGTCTGCTGGTAAATTTCAAACTGGTCTTCATTATCGTCTTCAACGACATTTGTCTCAAGTTCTTCCATGATTTCGGGATCAAAGGTTCCATCTTCGTTAATGTCGCTCTGATATGGTAGAGCATTGAGACAAGCTTGCCCATTACATTGGCCACAAGCTAAAGAGCATTGCAAGTCCGCTTTCCTGCATCCGCATCGCGAACCACAACCACTTTTGCAGTTGCAGAAAATTGTATTTAGCAAATCTTCTGGAGCAGGTGGTAACATTGTCATGATAGGCTCCAGGAAATCATTTCGCATCGCCCAACCCCTTCCCTGGGGTTCCAAATCATGTCCTAACCAAGTTTGAACTTGATAATATACACGGTTGAAATGTTGATGAGCAGCTGCACTTGTTGGTGGAATATTTGAAAGCTGCACAGGTTTATTAAGTTTTGTAGACTTGACGTAATGCATATAACGAAGATGATCGAAACTTTTCACAGATTTCGGAGCATTATAGACTGCCAATAAGGTTTGAGTTCCACTCTCTAATCTCTGGGCCGAACAATTTTCTTCCTCAAATGCTGCAGCTAGTTCATCCAAATATATTGATAGTTCATCAACTATATATGGCGCGTTTTCGACCGGAGGCACCGGTTGACCTGAAGTGATGCTTTGACCGCGCGCTCTCCGCCCTCTATCTCGAAAACGGTTCACCGTATAAAAAAAAATTAACAAAATTTGTAGAGAATTTTGTTAATTTTTTTTTACTTCTTCTTCTGCCTCCCATATCTGGAGATTCCTCGGCACCCTGGGTATCGGTAAATCCGGGAAATGTATCTCTTCCACGACCTTTGATTTGGATGACGTTAATCGGTATTTCACCTGTCTACCACAATATGATCACCAAACTAAGTGTAGCACTATAAGGTACCTGGCTGACCTACCTCGCCCGAATATTAAATCTTTCCAATTTTCTCCAGTCGCACCAGATGATATCAAAAAAATCATCCTCTCTACTAAATCCAACGCAATGGGCAGTGACAAGATTAATCGTCGCATGATCATTCCTATCCTTGACCAACTTCTTCCTGCGCTTACGCATATAGTGAATTTTTCACTTGATTCAGGGACGTTCCCTTCACTGTGGCGTAACGCGTTTGTTATACCTCTCCCTAAAGTCCCTAATCCTACCCTTATGAATCATTTGCGCCCAATTTCCATACTTCCCTTTTTATCCAAAGTGCTCGAAACGTGTGTACATCAACAGCTGTCACAATTTATGTATCGGAATAGCTTACTAAGCCCTTTTCAATCGGGCTTCAGGCCCGGGCATAGCACAACATCCGCTCTCCTTAAAGTAACTGGTGACATTAGGACAGCAGTTGAGAACTCCAAAGTTACCGTGTTAGCTTTGATTGATTTCTCGAATGCTTTCAACACTGTCAGTCACGATGTTCTCCTGTCCATCCTCTCGTATTACATGATATCACCTGATGAACTGGAATGGTTCTCTTCATATCTTCAGGGGCGCCAGCAGTCCGTCCGTGTCAACGAATCCACTTCCGTATGGTGTGATCTTGACTCTGGTGTCCCCCAAGGCAGCATTCTCTCTCCACTGTTATTTTCTATTTTTATTAATCTTATCACTCAAAATCTTCAGTGTACGTACCATCTTTATGCCGATGACTTGCAACTTTATTACCATGCTGCTGTAGAAAACGTAACGGAGGCTATAGCCATGATAAATCTCGACCTAGATACCATTAGTGGTTGGTCAGATAGATTCGGCTTGACCGTGAACCCTTCAAAGTGCCAGGCTACCATCTTGGGCAGTCAACATATGACCAGAAGAGTTTATCAAGATACTCTGCCCTCTATTCTGTTTAATGGATCAATTATTCCTCTTAGCTCTACTGTGAAGGATTTGGGCCTGTTTATTGATAATAACCTTAGTTGGCAACCTCAAGTCACTAGTGTGAGTCAGAAAGTTACAGGAACCCTGCGGGCGTTATACCGACTTAAAAACTTTTTACCTGGCGAGATAAAAAAGATGTTGGTGCAAACCTTGATTCTACCCATCTTTGATTATGGTGATGTGTGCTACTATGACCTGAATGCAGATCTTCTCAACAAATACGACCGACTTCTTAACAATTGCATTCGATTCGTTTTTAATCTTCGTAAATACGATCATGTCTCCTCCTTTCGTCTTAAATTAAATTGGCTACCTATTCGTCAGCGTCGTCAATTGCGCGCCTTAACGTCTCTCTACACCATCCTAAACTCCCCTTACTCGCCTACATACCTAACGTCCTCCTTCCAGTTCCTGGGATCCAATCATGACAGAACCCTCCGTTCCACAAACAGCCTCCTCCTGTCATGCCCCTCCCACACTTCTGCATGCATTCATTCCTCCTTCCTCATTCAATCTGTCCTTCTATGGAATGCCCTTCCCAAGGAAATCAGAATGGCACCCAGTCGTAACTCCTTTAGAGTCAATGTGCGGGCTCTTCTTGCCAGGAGGATGGCGGAATCATCACAAAATTGATATTTATTATATATTAGTATGTATGTATTTTGGTATAACTGTATGTGTGTAAGTTTATATATATTTTTGTATGGTTGTGTAGATTTATCGTATTCCATTACATGCAGTATTTTTTGACTATTTCGCTTATTTCTTAATTTTAAGTTTTTAATGTCCATTATAAAATCCCTAACCGAAGTGCACCTTCTAATTCATTTCCGCACCACCCGACGGTAGACTGGTAGAGAATGCCTGTGGCATTAAGTCCGCCATTGTACATTTGTGCATAAAGTTTTTAAATAAAAAAATAAATAAAATAAATTTTGTATTCTACAATATTCATAATAAAAACAAATAGCAAAAAACCCATAGGAAATGAGATATTTCCAAAAAAAGCGCAAAAAATTTTTGTTACCTTTGACCTTGAAATTTAATAGTTGCTTACACCCTACCATATGTAGGTTTTGAGACCACTTCTAAGGTGTCAATATACAAGTATTTACAGACTTACAGCTGGGTATCTCGAATTCCGAGATTCTTACCTAATTTAAGCTTAAATGACTGGACTATAAGGGAAAGAATTCAAAGAAATCTAGTTCTAAAACCAAAAGATTTTATCTCGTTACATAAAGGTAGCTAGAACCACTGAATGATGATTTATGGTCAGTTTTAGAGTGTTAGGTTTGCTCTAAACGCCATGATAATTTGGAGTCCAATCAAACAATCCACACGATTGGCAGTGAATTATTTTTAATGGTTTTATATTACTGTATTAAACTAACACACTGTAATAGTAACAAATGTACAACAAAAAAATATTTTCTTTGTAACAATATTTATGGCAAGACTGAAGATATGAATCTATCATAAAATTTTCATCAATAATTTGAAACTAGACTCTATTATTATCTAACATTGGGTCAAAAATAGGACCAAACAATAAGGTTGTCAACTTGAAACACTTAAACCGTTGCGCCATCTGCACAGTCAAATATAACATCACAATAAAATTATTCCAACTGTGCCTGCCGTCACACAGAACAGAAGCCGTCTTTATTCACTCCTATATAAAAAATGACTATAAATCTCCGCCAAAAACACTCTGGCGAGCACAATCTAGCGGTTTTATTTTAACAAAATTTCGTCAAAGAACAATAAAACACGAAACGACTTCAATATATCCCACAGGGAGCCTAACTCTATTAAAAATATCGTCTCGGCTGGGTCTATCAAATTGTAGAGATGCCTGCAAGATGTTTGAGGTGAATCTTGCTCTGTTCACAAGATTATTTCCGAGACAAAGTGCCGTGAATGCTCACGCACTCGGTCGATGAATTTTAGGCTGTTTATCGCGTACATGAAAATGACGTGGCCATTACAGTCATATCACAATCACGCGTTCACTACTACGAGTAAGATTTAAATGATCTTTGAAATCTCTTATTTATAAAATATTCAAGCCATCGATCAATTCGTGTAGTGACATCTTGTTAAAGAACTCAATGTCAATCAATGTGTCGACTATTACATCGTTACCTTGACACTCAAAGGCTTGGCACGTGCGTAGTGTATGCGGAGCATAAAAGATGACTTCTGGAGCAAATGGTGGCGGAAGGCAAACTGATAGTTTCCATTAAGTCTTTATCTGTGCCAACCACATGCTCCATCACTTTAATGAGCAGAGAAGTTATATCTTGTGTTATTATTACACAAAACAGATTTCTGTTTTTGAATGAAACTTTTTTTTGTAAAATACTGTTGTAGTGACTGTACTAAACAAAACTCAAGAGTATTAGAATTTCAAATAAATGAAAATAGTTCTCTTCCAAAATAAAAATAACATGAGTTCTAAAACCATCATAACTTTACGTTATCATGTTGTTTGACCTTGGTTCAAATAATTTTTTAAATATTTAGAATATGACATACCGTAAGTAGTTTAATATTCGATCAATTAATTTTCTCACCTCACGTTATATTAACATTTTCATTACATGGTTACTCTTAGATTCAATCTAAAAAAAAAACGCTGCGTTTATCTGTACGAGTCCGTACACCCTGAAACTTGAAGTGACAAGCGTCAACATTTATCAGTGTCTTACGACAAACGACAGCAATTAACATTCCGCAAGCATTGTTAGCGACTGCGATGGGTTGTTGCAACTACTGTCGTGAGCCTGCTGAGGTGCGAAGCTCAAATGTCACATGATGAATGAGCGCCTTTATCTTCGAGTTGTGGTGTTGGGAAGTAAATGTATGTTTAGTTATATTAACTTTAGGTACATAAAGACTAGACTTCGTGTTAAATATTTATAAATGAACCAAGATTTTAGGTTTTCTTTAAGAGAGTTAGTAATAGAAATAAGTTAAACCAAGGGTACCTTATGTGTAAAAACATTAAAATATTTTTTTGTTTGTATTAAATTCGAGTCCAACTTATACAATCGAGACTCCAAAGGTGTTAATGGTGATAGATATTTCATACATTAAATTACTTTTCATAAGTTACACTGTACGCAATTTCTCTTTTTTGTGCTTTGTATTTTATATACAATCAACTGCCTTGTTGGTCTAGCGTATGCGACCAAAAGGTCTCGGGTTCGGAACCTGGGTCGGTAGGGTCAAAAGATTCGTTGCGCTTTGTTAAAAAAAAATCTTAATAAAATCTCGGAGTTTGGAAGTGTGCGATGTTTCACGTGCCTCGGAGAGCACGTTCAGTAGTCGGTCCCGGTTATCGTGAACACCTATGGCAATCGTTATTGGAAAGTCAGTGCCATATATTACTGACATTTCTATGTCAAATTGAGAGTAAGATGTAAAATGTTCTAATCTCTGACTTACTGACTAACTCTGATGTAAGTAATGCGCATGTCATACAAAAATGCTTAAGAAACTAAAAAGAATGTAAAAAAAACATGTCTAGCAAAGTACCTACACATAATGCTTACAAATTACCTAATGTAAAAACTGCTTCGAGATAAGGACTTTAGCAAAACTTTAATTCTGTAACTAATGTAATGCCCTCGACTATCAACAAAAAATCTAGTAAAATATCAACATCGTTGCCAGACTAGATCTAGTTAATGGCGGTTCTTACTGTAGACATTGACAAAGATAGCAGTAGCGACAGATTAGTGCGACATCCAGTAAGGTCTTCCCGTCTAACGAGCTCACAATCTCGATTTAAAAGGTGTGAAATGGTCTCAGGGTTTAGGAATGTTTAAGATTCTGTGAATAAACATTCAGATACCGTTAAAATTAATTGGTTGTACTAGTAAAAATACCTGATATTAAACATTTAATTTAAGAGAGTTGTTTTCTATGTATGACTTACATTTATTTACTTGTACATACATATACGTATAGAAATGCTCAACCACGGTCTCCGTTTTAACACATGTCGGCTTCTGCGAACATCAGTGTGCCTGATGACATGACTAGCCCGCTTCCATTTCAGCGTGCTTGTTCTCTGTGCGATGTCGGCTATTTAATGAGGCTAACATTAAACAGAGTTAAATTTTGTCGTAGTAAATATATTAAAATATTATTATAGTATTGTTAATGCAAAAACACCTGTGACAAAATACTTAGGCCTAAATGTAAATTTCTTTTTCCATCTATCTTTCATATAGGAAATCATTAGAGACTTCTTGTATGGAAATGGAGTGGTGGACAAGCTTGCTTCTGTCTATGTAATCTATATCTATCTAGACCAGTTCATTACCGATATGATTTCTATCAGAAGTTATTACAATATTTGTGAAGTCTTCCCTTTACTATATATACTATAAACTCAACCAACAAGTTTGATATTATAAGAATACATTTAAGCCACACATATCTATAACTTCTGTCTGAAAAGAATAATATATATTTTATATATCAGTAAGAACTAAAAAGATAAAAATTAGAATTGCACTCATGTAAAAATGGGAAACGTGTGGGAAGTAAGTCCGTGAATGACCGTGACCGTGAAATGTTACAAGGTTGAAAATAATCTCACCTCAGAGATACATATTTAATAAGAGGCGATTGTGTTGAAAATCTCATAAGTACAACAGTGTAAAATTCTAGAATAATAAGGAAATAATAAATGTTTAGCATGCCATAAGCTCACTGTGCCTTAGATACTGCACGTGAAAGTTACAGAGGTATGAACAAGACATAGATTCCTGGATATGCCAAAACATAGATTTTACTAAAACAACATATTTCAAGAGTGTAAAATAACTAAGTAAAATAAGTCCGTAATTTAGTTTTCTTTATTTAATTTCACAAAGAGAAGTACAAAGCTCACACAACTCACAAAGAGAATTATGTTATTCCTAACATGTAAAATGCTTCTTTTTGTGAAAGAATGACTTTAGTAAATGAAAGAGCTGAGTTATAGATCAAATGTAACACACAATCTGTATCTATATATATAATAATACGTAAAGCAAAATCTTTGTACCCTTGTCAAGAAAATTATGTGACCAGAGGTGAATAAAATTAGGCACAGTTAAAGTTAATTTCAAGTAGGAGTGCACAAAACTAAAAGTAAAAAAAAAAATCTAGTCGAATTTTAACCACTGGGCGACCATTAGTTGTAGTTGATGTACTCATACACAAAGAGACAAATGAAGAGACACGTACATCATAAATAAACCGCAATTATTTCGCTTTATCTCAGAAAAAGAAAAAAGACGGTAAATATTATGTGGTAAAGATTCTTCTTCCGTACGCAGCCAGGTCGGGCACTAGTTCAATATAAAATGCATAGCAAATCTCATAAAATATAAAGATCAAAAATCTTTTACACTTTTATTTGTCATATCTACCTTAACAAACAAGCCTAACTTCGGGGTCTCATTAAACGCTCATAGTATATCCAGTAAATTCAAAAAGCCTAGATGTAGCGCTAAAATTATCTCCCTTTTACCATCGTCTATTTCTTAGCCTTATATTTTTCACAACTGCCTCGGTGACGTAGTGGTAGCATATGCTACTGCACAAGCTACCACTGCAGTCGCTGTGGAGTTCAATTCCTGGGTCGTATCAAATGTTTGTATGATCTGCAAATATCGGAGTTTTCTATATATAATACTCGTATGTATTTATTTACAAAAAAGTAGTATGTATGTATTTATATTAGTTGTTTAGTTTCCATAACACAAACTTTGCTTAGCTTTGGACTAGATTGCGTTGTCTGCTTTGCGCTCCCATTTAAAATGGTTACCAATCCATCTGCGCCGCAACCAACGAGCTTTGACCTCCCTTTTTTTTCCTCAACTCCCCCGTTTTACCCACTTACCTCAATTCCTATTTGCGTTTCCTGTCTTAAAATCACAACAAAAATCTTCGCTCTACCGATAATCTGCTTCTCTTGTGTCTAAATATATTTATAGACACTTAAATAGGATTATATTTAATTACTTTTTTTCTGGATGTATATGGCATATTATGAACAATATTATAAAAGATAAAAATCATAGAACTAATAAATCTTTACTACTATTTTAAGTCACAATAGGAAATCTACAAATAAAATTATAAGAAACAAGAAATCTTATAATAATTAAACAAAACGAATTTCATTACCCCTGAATAACTGTCTTGATTAGGTGCACTGCAAAGATCTTCTAGCTCATAATTTTAAAGGCACGGGCTTAATCCTATCGTGGAAACAAACCCTGAACTTTCGCTTTCCTTTTCACTATTTTAACGTATGTCGACTTTAAAAAGACAGCTGATCTAATAAGGTGATAGAGTAATTCATTTCAACTGATTAGATTTAAAAAACTTTAACTATTAATATGAACGTTTATTAGAAATCCTTTGGGATTCATCACTAATCAAACTCAATTTTTTATTATTAACCCAGTTTCGAGTTTCCAACTACACTTCTAAGTTGGCTTTCTGGCAATATAGTATGTTGAATGTGTTATAGCCAACTTTCTATTAGAAAAAATCAATATGTTAGTTAGCTTTCGTAAATTACTTTTAATAATAATTACAAGTCCAACATTAGTTTTACGGAGTAAAATTTAATGGTAGTGTTTAATTAACACGCGAAAGTTACACACGACCATTCTAAACATTCACGAACGTGTCTTAGTTGCGTGCTTTCATACTTTTATATGTATTATTCACCCTATTAATAGGTAATAAAAAGGAACTAAATTGTATTAAGTACAATGGTATGAAACACGAATATTTTACACTACTCGGGTAGCAGTAAGGCGTACGATTTGTTTATTGAGATGTTTTTAAAGAGGGACAAGATTTTGGATAACAGTAAAAAAATCATTAGTTACATAGAAAAATTATGCCGGTACTTCTGTACATCTATATTTTTCTTCTTGTGAAGATTTTGCTAAATAAACTGGGCAAAGTATCTGTTAGCTTGCTATAGAAACTCATATTGGATTATGTCTTATGAAGTCGTGAATGTTTGTAGATGTGTCTACTATGATTTTTTTGTTATTTTAAGTACAAGATAAATTAAACAAAAAGTTTTTTTACAGTTTTAAAAATTTCCGCAGATTATTTACCGAATCTCGGTCCAAAAGACTGAAAATTCATGAGTCGAGGAAATTTACGGCTTTTTAAGTAAGCCACAAATGTTAGTTACGACACAACACACAGCAATTTTAAAAGAAACTTTACTCTCGCAATCATTTCCTAGGTGTTTTTAAAAGGTATACGTCACCATTATTTTCTATTAATAATATTGGAGAAAAAACCTAAGTTGGATATGTTTAACGTGCCTTATCTAGTTCATAAACTTAATGAAGTAAATGGTGATTATACGACTATAACCACTATTAAGTAATTACCAAACTGAAATCTTTGAGAACTGCGCCTTTGCCCGTAAATCTTACTTTTAATAGCAATTTTATTACCAGAGGCGAAAACTATTACTGCACAATTTTGAAATTACCAGTTTAATTAAAGAAATGGCATTAGATTCACTGCAATTAACTATAACGACTGATAATTCAGTACTATATTAGAGACTACAATATAGACTGTAATACTTCTAAGTAAGGTGCATTTTAGGTAATGTGTAATTTAAATATTTCGAACGTCACGATTGTGTTAAACGCTGTCTTAAATTGCATAGTGTGATTGTGTTACAGAAATAAGGCGGCGAAAGATTAATTAGAATGATTGGATAATAACCCAAAGTACTGTCCGCTTTACAGTCACTTGAAAAAGTGAAATGACATTCAATCTATTTACTCGTATTACATCCTACTAATATTATAAACGCGAAAGGTTGTGAGTATGTAAGTGAGTATGTTTGTTGCTCTTTCATGCAAAAACTACTGAATGGATTTTCATTTAACTTTACAATAATATAGGTTATACATTAGAATAACACGTAGGCTACAATTTATAAAGATACTTCGCCTCCCACGTTGCCCGCGGTTATTGTCGTACCGCGGGTAGCACCGCGAGGTTCAGCTGGTTTATAATATCTGTGAACTCAAATTAATAACACAATAGACTTTACACAAATTCAAACTTCAAACAAATAGCTAGTAGCTGTAAAAATTGAAGACTTCCTGAGAAGAAAAAAGAAAAAGGAAGAATAAACCTATTATGGTTTCAAAGGCTGTGGTCTGGGAGCCAGGAACGATTCGGTCAATTATTTCTTCTCGAGCGAAACTTCGTAAAGTGCATTAGGAATGTAAATTATGAATACTTGTGACCGTCAACTGCGACTCCGTGGGACGGGCAGTGGCAGCCTCACACGCATGGAGACTTTCTCCCATTTGAAAATATGTAGGATTATAGTTACCTAATATCTTGAAGGAAAAATAAGCAGCCAGCAGCCAGCTGGCGTATAACCCTTCATTTAATGGTAAATTTATTTTTTCTTCATGCGTTGGAGACAGCCACTACCGCCCCCCCACCCACGGAATAGCAGCTGACGGTCGCGAATATTCATGATATAAATCTGTCACTGGCTCCTGGTCCACTGTGTGCTATTCATTTTATGCTATTTTATACAAACATTTATGTTATTTTATAGTAACTTTTTACATTTTCATTTTAATTTGAAAAAGTTTGAAACTAGGATTATTTTGGTATCACGGTTGATGTCTTAAAAATATTTGATTTTATTGGTTTTCTAACTATTACAAATATCTAAAACTAAACTATTGTCGATTTTAAAATCGGGTGTCAAATGAAATTAAAATGGAAGTCGGTTTGTCGAGACAATGTAACATTTTTTTGTCAATCTTAAAAAATTGTAGATCGTATTGGATATTATTTTGACTCCATCTATGCCGTGATCTTGTGTCTGATTAAAGCTACATACCTAACACACTGATAGGTATCTGTTTAATTTTTAATTTATAAACAATTTTACAACACTTTTGTACAGGATTGTTCATGACACAAGCTATAAAAACTAGTGGTGGTGACCAGTTTGTATATTTTTCACAGCAATCGAACGTTCTATACGGTTTTTATAAGAATGAAACTCCTTTCCGTTAAGACCGTTAAAAGTTTTACAAGTACTATAGGGAAAAGAAATGAAATCGATGAGATCATGGCTCTGCCGCTTTTCATCCAAGCTATTCTTGGTCAACAAATTTTAAACCCCAAATGGTCTTGGAAAAGAAATGTTTTCGAACACGTCTTCATTGTCTGTCTGATTATTTATGTACTTTTTGGTACTGCTGACGTTCTGAAAGAAGCAACAGAAATAACATCTAAAGGAGAAGGATACTATACTCTTCTTATCACACTACAATTTTTGATAAAATATTTGTTATTTGTCAATAACCGCGCAGCTTTCCAAAAGGTCTACTTGATTGCTAAGACTACTGTAGTTTTGATAGTTAATGAAATTTCCACAGAGGCTTTAACTGATATGATGAAGAAATTAAAAATAATTGTTAAGATGTTATTTATCACTATTTTAATTCCGATGGTAATGTATATATCGGCAGCAATATTAGCTAATATGCAAGGAGAGAGGGTGACATTGTCGAAAACGACATCTATTTTGATGCCAATGACAAGTCCATATTACGAAATCGGATTTTTATTACACGCCTTATTTTTGTTTCACATGGCATTCAGTATTTGCGTGATTGACATGTGGTTCGTAGTCATAGTGTTTTTCTTTTGTGTGGCTTCCGATTGTCTTTTAATTTTATTGAAAGTGGAGCTGAAAGGAAAGAATGAAACTGATTCAGCATATAGAACAAGACTCAACAAAAGGCTTCGAATGTTTTATAAATATCATCAGGAAGTGATGGAGTAAGTTTTACCTATATTAACATACATACAACTGAATACACGTTTCTTTGTTCTGAACCAATTTTTTAAACATTCATACATTACTAGTTGACCCGGCGAGCTCCGTATCGCCTTATTTATTTATGTGAATATTTTCTAAATTATCGAAAAAAATTTTTTTGGAAGCCCTTGTCAACTCTCCGCAGCGTTGCAGTGTATAGAATTAAGCGGTCTAAGATAATATAACACCTACTTTTTTTTTATTCTTCTATATAACCTTGTTTGTAAAAAATTATCAAGATCAATTCATTTGTTTGAGCATGAAGATACAACAAACATTCAAATACACATTCTATTTTTTGTCTTATTAATACAAACGCATGGTTTTTAAATCAAACTTATTCCCTATCCTTCCAAAAAAGCATAATATTTAGCTCTTCTTTAACTTAAATACGATTTATCTTCAGTTCTGATTGCACATGTAATAATTCTAGAAGTTATACTCTAAAAACACAATCAAATATGTTAAAAGTATGTATTTAATTAAATATGTATCTCTCTCTCTCTCTCTTTTACGAATGCTGTGAGTTTTCTCAATAATTTACCCTATCCATTGCACCTTACCTGATTTAATTACCACGATATTATACTATATTTATGATCTTTTAATATAAGAAAGAAATAAAAATCACCTCAACCAAACTTCATTGTGTTTACTTGTTGTTGTTAAAACTTGTTTATAAAAAAACCGGCAATCACTGTGAGTTGATCCGTAAGATGTTTTCGTATTTTGTTGAATTTCTTATTTTTTATTACAGATACTTGAATGCTTTGAGTGACATGTACAAATGGCCGACATTGGTACTACTAATTGGTGTACTATTTGAATGTTGCCTCAGTATGTTTTTGATGACTGAGGTAATTTGAACGATATTTCTTTATATTTATTTTTGATATCGAAAATGTGGTATTAATTTTCATTAAAAATTCATTTATATTAGATATGGACAGGAGCGCCTATCCATATATAATGACAAAAATGATAATTATTGTACCTTTCGAGAAAACTTGTCTGCAGATAGATTTATTACAGTTGTAAGGTCCAGTTGCACTCTACAGTTGGCTAAATATTATTATTATAACTAACAAAAACTAATACACTTATTGATGAGCCATATATGTGTGTTTTTTTTATGGAATAGGGGGGCAAACGAGCAGACGTATCGCTTGATTGTAAGCTATCACAAGTGCATTGCCGGCCTTCGGGATATGGGGAGGGGGATGGGGTAGTGATTGGGGTATAGGCCTCCCGTATCCGCACTCACTCGGTGAAACACGGCGGCGCTAGCAACGGTTCAAACCGGTTTTCCGTGAGGTCGTGGTATCACTCCGGTCGAGCCGGCCCATTCATGCCGAAGGGTGGCTCTCCCACGGAAATAATATGTGTGTTTGAACGTATGCCACATAGCGGGAAAATAAATCCAGTAGGTGTTAATATAATGACGGTAATCAACGCCATATTTTTTTTATGACTTATATTGAAAAGCTTTGTCAACTTCATTAGAGCATTATTAGTCGCATTATTGTTATTTTTTTATATATTTAAGAAAGATTAAGCGTGAAGAAATTGAAGTGATCTAA
Organism: Spilarctia lutea; assembly: GCA_916048165.1. Lineage (NCBI taxonomy): Eukaryota > Metazoa > Arthropoda > Insecta > Lepidoptera > Erebidae > Spilarctia > Spilarctia lutea. The sequence continues at coordinate 10,620,130 of OU696478.1, read as the reverse complement.
TAGACTTGTCTTTAATAAAATATATAATACTAGCTGACCGACGCAACCTCGTTTGCGTCTTTCATTGCCCGTAGCGAAAAATGTTCCCCCGTATAGAGTGTCGCGGACTTTTTTGTGGATATTTATAAGATCTACGATTAATTAGAACATTTTATGGTTCTATCTTTTATATTTTACGCAGCGTACGCAAAATAAGTAACTTTTCTGGTTGATTTTTTACACCTTGTGTCCGAAAAACCCCAATATCTTACGGAACCCTATTTTTTTCCAAAATAAAATATAGCCTATGTTACTCATGGATAATGTAGCTTTCGAATGGTGAAAGAATTTTTAAAATCGGTCCAGTATTATTTGAGCCTATTCATTACAAACAAACAAACAAACAAACAAACAAACATACAAACAAAGTTTTCCTCTTTATAATATTAAGTATAGAAATACAGTCTAGTATACTCACAGCAGATACAGTCGTTATTTATAATGTATTTACATTTTTAATTTCTTATTTATATAAATTGATTTTCACCGATTTTACTAATTAAATACAATAACATAATTCACCAATATTAAATTATTTATTATTTGTTTGCCACAAATTTTGTCGTTAAGTTGTCTTCTAATTTATTATTTGAATTTTTAGAAAGTGCAATGGTCATTTGTATCAAATCTCCTACCACCTTTTATGGAACTGTTCGCGTATAACTGGTTTGGTGAACAATTTAAAACCAAGGTAACCATTTCATATTCTTATGAACTATTTTATGTAGCAGTAATCATGTTGATGAACCACACGCAATAAGTAATTATGAAATAAGTGAATTCAAATAATTATATTCTTTACCTAAAACAAACCTACCTACCTAGATAACAAAATGGTACCAAGACTGGCTTTAAACAGTGCTTGTACTTTTTATTCGTGGTTATCTGTTCCAGGCAGCGGAATTAAGAATGGCGTTGCAAGAATTTGATTTTCTTCATTTGAACCTAGCTGCCCAGAAAAGTTACTTAATCATCGTTAGATATACTGCAAATAAAGATTACTCCGTACGAACTGCTTTTGGCAATGATTTGTCTTTGAGTACCATGACTAATGTAAGTATCGAGTTCTCTAATCAACAAAAGAAAAACTTTTAAAAAGAGAATTATAGTTTAAAATTAAATAAATAAATTTAAATATTTATTAAAAAAACGGATCAATATACAACCCATTCGAGACAACCCAATTTCGGATCCCTACACGACAGTAAAGAAAGACAATTTAAAATTTTATTATTTTTAAGGATACGGGATGCAGGAGACATGCTCCATATGCTATTGCTAAACTTATATAGAGATATCTCTACTCGTACTACCACTAAGATCATACTTTAGAAAAAAAAATTGATGTTTAATATGAATTAGTAAGCGTTAAGCCGTTGGATTCAGACAACACAGGATCACAGGACAACAATGGGGGAGCCGCGTGTCCAGCAGTAATCATGATTACGATTAAACAAGAGGCAGTACGCAACTTAAATCGTTTCTTTTTTCAGATACTAAAGGCGAGTTATCAAGTTTTCGCGTTTTTAAAAACAATGCAACATTAAACTACCTATCTTATATCAATGCAATTTAATCTATACAATAGTAGCACTACAAATGATATCAGGTATTGGAAAGATGCTCACGTATAAAATTGATGCACCACACCAATACCCATTAGAATAACACGGTCTTGGTTGAATTTTGAAAAAACAGAAAAAGTATATAGTTTTTTAATATCTTTAAGGTTTAGTTTCACATGTATTATTCACATATTAAATCTCTAAGCGTTTCATAAATTATAAATGAGTATTCACGAGTATCATTGAATATGAAAACAATCAAAAATTTTGGGAGCAGAATGTAGAACAAGAAAATTACATTAGTGAATTCTATGTATAAAATATAAGTGTATGGCAAGCTTTTAACACCTTTATACTTAGCACAAGATTATGAGTCTTTTGTTAAAATGTTATATGTGTATTTAAACTAATTAAATATATACTTCACACAATTTTTATGTATCATTTCGAAGAATTGTATCATAGAAAATGTATATTTTTAATAACTATGTAGCACATTTACTGTGAACATTCAAACCATCGTTTTCAAAATTACATAACTATGAACTATGTTAAAACTAAACTGATATTAAATATGACTCCATTCAAAGTCAATTTAAATACACAGTTAGAACCGTTTTCAACTGGTCTGAACCCATTCAAACTGGTTTGATCTGGATCAGTGTGCACAGTACCGTGAAAATGCTTTACGATCATTGCCACGGTACATTTATGGTAGAGTTAAAATTCTGAGCCACTGCACCTTGTATGAAGTACTATCGGTTCCCACTCTCCACTATTCGAGTAACAAAATTTAAGAAATACCATATTTTTAGATGCTTCAGGACATCAAGTATGGATATCTGTATGTATTCAGTATAATTGATAAAGCGCGTTTCACAATCAAGCAAGGCCCTTTCCCCAACTTTATAAAGAGGTAGTTGCGGTTTTGACCTCTATAATTATAATTGAATTTTACAAAATGTAAATGTAAGATTCGGATAAAGACAAAGCTACTTATCGTTCTACTAACTTTTAAACTTTCGCGTTCCATAATAAATAATTTACAGAAACAGGAATTAATGCACTCACAATAAGTATTAATTATATATCTGATCTTTTAACTGTCTGAGGTTTTATGACCGTGATCAAAGGTTAGCGTATTTACAAACATTCTTATTGTCTTATAAAATTATAGCAATTTACTAATCTGTTCTAGACTTATAACTTATCGAAAATAAATAGTAGGGGCGTCTCAGTAATCCCGGAGGTAAGTGTGGTAATTCAAGTCCCTCCCTCTTCCCCCTTCCGCGGAGACCATACATGTGATGATTGAACTCCCAGACGTGGAGCTAAAAATAAAATACTAGCCATTGTAAGACAGTATTTTAAAAACGTTTGTACAAAGAAAGCTTTGTCTGTTCAAATGTCGTAACAGCAAGCTTGGAATGGTTAATCTAAAAAATAATGATTTAATTTTGATAGTTTCTTAAAAGTCATAAAAATATATAGCCAAAGTACAAATTTGAATATATTCCATAAATTGTAATAATTTAGCACGTAGTTTCGTTCACAACTGGCCTTATAAGTAAATATAAAAAAATTCTATGAAATAATAAAAATTATTACATATTGGTCATCTGACTTTGATCTCACAAAAAGCAACATGAAAAGGAATCACCGTGTAAACATTTAAATAATCAAACTAGGTCACGCGTTACTGGTAGGTCAGTAACTTATCTTTAATAAATTAACGATTACTTTTAACTTACTTCAAAAAAAGCTCAATTTGTTGTGTTTCTTTGCTTTTTTTTGGACATCTAATCACAACGTCATCTAGTTCCGAACTAAGCAAAGTCAATTCCGGGAATACAACCCGAGACCTCAAGTACAGCAGTCACATCAGAACTCTTTATGAACTAATCTAGAATTAAAATTAATTAAGTAGGATTTATTTGGAATAGTAAGTACTCCCCGCTTGGTACATCAAAATTCGACGAAGAAATAATTAACGGACAAATTAAGAGTTATGAATACAGTCATGAATCAGACCGGCCTAGACTGCGATAGGGTGATGATGGTGAATATAGTTAATGACATGACAATGAATCAATAAGTATAATAACTAATCAAAGGTACAATATACTCTTGTTTCATGAAACTATATTTTCATAGAACTACTAGCTCGGTAATACTGGTTTTATATTGTAATAAAAACAACAGAACGCTCAGAACAAATTTCAAATGAGAAAAAGTAATAAAATTGACTGAGAAATAACATTATTTTATACCGTGGGAGAGCTACGCTTCGGCATGCATGGGCCGGCTCGACCGGAGTGATACCACGGCCTCACAGAAAACCGGTGTGAAATAGCGCTTGCGCTGTGTTTCACTGAGTGAGTGAGGAGGCCCATATCCCAACCCCTCCCCCTATCCCTCTTCCCATCGCCCAAAGGCCGGCAACGCACCTGTGACGCCCCCGGTATTGCAGGTGTCCATGGGCATCGGTAATCGCTTACCATCAGGCGATACGTCTGCTCGTTTACATCCTACTCCATAAAAAAAAACAAAAATAATATACTCGATTTCCATAAATTTACCTACTCGAAACAGTTTTCGAAGAACCTCAAATTTTGTAAAGCAAGCACAAATGTTATGAAACAAAAAGTGCCTGGTAATGAAATTAACAGTCCCCGTTGAGTTTAGTTAATTTCAGTTTCACGGAAACTCCTAGCAACTGTTATATTTCATCGTACCGTAACACCTGCACTGGGGAAAAAATCCAACAGAAGATTTGTCTGTTGTTTTCTGTTTTCTTAACTAATTATTTTAATGTTGTTTTGAAGTATAATTAAAGGATGATAATATAGAACATACGGGTTACTGAAAATACATAGCGATCCCTTTAAGGAGTGATCATTAGCTACCAAATTGTTCTGGGGTAAATGAGTCCAAAACCCACGAAAAAAAAAAAAAAAAAAAATGAGTCCAAAATGAACAAGTTTCGAAAAACAAATCTCTTTTTTAAGGAAAGTGGGTCACACAGTTGAGACTAGACACGTCATGTGCCTACACACGTAATAATCCATCGAAGTAAGATTTGGACACCTTGCTGGCCATGGGGTAGGCCCTTACCTACCAATCCACTGATCAGGAAAATTTAATTTTGTCATTGGCGGTCGGTAACTTTGGATGATGTACTACCAGAATGATGGTGCAGGATATCCATCATGCTGGTAGTAAATCATAAGCTTTATCTCCAAAGGTACATCTTCAAGAAGTCCAAATATGTCTAGCCTCAAAAAGTTCTTATTGTCCGAGAAATTAAGAGCCTGGTCTATGATGTCTCACCTGTACCAAATATTGAAGATTTAAGGATCCGCATAGTTAATGCCGCAAGTGGCATCACAACAGCACAAAACTCATCGCCTATTGGTGTTGTAAAAACTCAATTAAGAACAAGGATGCGTGCTTGCATTAGAAGTAGGGGCTCACACGTTGAAAGGAACTGTAAATTTAAGTTTTAACTACAAAATAAATTGATAAAAATAAACGATTTTTCACTTATTCCCAATCAAGTTCATTTATGCAGCCATTTTTCAACTTATTTAGTTTTTTATAAATCATTGGATAGGTAATTGTTACTAAATCTGTTATTAAATAATATAAATATATTAGAGTGTTAGCAAACCAAAAACAATTGAAACAACTATTAACCTAACTTGACGTAGCGTGACCCAATTTAAAAAATAAAGAAAATAAATAGTTTTTCGAAACTAGTTCAGTTTTGACTAATTTACCCGAGGACAATTTGATAGCTAATGATCTCTACTATAACCCCTTAAAGGGAATTATAAATGAAGATATAGAACTATAACAGAAGTTGCTATCTAAAGTTTTTGAGCGGCTTGACTATAGCATAACAAAAGAATATAAAATATAGTATTTCATTAATTATTTATTTATACTTTACATACTAATTAACGTATATTTAAATAAAAAGGAAATTTCTGTAGGTACACAAGGGATGCTTTTACCGACCTTTACTTCTCTGGACAGAGTGGTACATAGTATAGCAGTAGACAACTAAAAGCTGCTATAAACTTATAAAATGAATGGAGGATAGTCGTGAACATTAGACAAAAGTTATATGTATTAAGGATTATGAAGAAAAATGTATATAATTTAAACAAATATTGACCACTCTCCCACTGGTATTATACATATATTCTTTTTTAAAATAATATATTATGCATAATTTAAAACATGTGGGTCACAGCTTAATAATAACAAATATAGTGTCAGAATTGATAAACAGCTTTCTTTACTCTCTTTTGTTTTTTCTTTCAATATTACGACTAAACCTTTAAGATTTAGCTGCGGCCTGCAGAAATTCACACACGATAAAATTGGGTTATTGCCTTGTTCTCGAAAGTTATTTTATACAATTGCATTTGTACATATAACCTACAGACTTCCTTGTTTGCTCCTGATATATTCGTGTGCAGAAACAAATGTTATATCCCTCCAACACAAAGAGAGAAAACAAAAGCAAAACCAGGGGAGGTGATCACGTCTTTTAGGTCACATAATAATACTGTTAATTTCACGTGTCAAACACATTATAAGTAATTTTTATTAAATATATATACTTATTATAGGTGTGTATTTACCATAGATGCCTGACTAGTTTACACTCGTAGAGGCCCTCCAATGCCCTCCATATCAAGAGATGAAACAATTTTAACAGTTTCTCTCGTTAGGAACCCATTAAATATCTATATGTACTTTCGTAATAGGCATACTTCTTATATCATTCCGACAGAAGTTTATCAAAACCATGTGTATCAATCATAAACTTACTCTTATATCTCATAAATTATATAGTTATGCTGGTGGTTACCAGTACAGATCTACACTTTTTGAAATTTGTATGTATAGATAAGTTGTGATTACTTAAAAATGTGTAGATCTGTCCCATAAATATGTAAATGTATGTTTAGGTGACTACCTTAGATATCTTAATCAGGTGCTATTTAGTTTTAATTAAGTTGTGTGTGTGTGTGTTTCAATAATATGCCTGGTAGTTTTTTTATGTAATATGGGCAAACGGGCTAACGTATCGCCTGATGGTAAACGATTACCGCCACTCATGTACACCCGCAACACCAGAGGCATCACAAGTGGAGATGGGGAAAGGGATGGGGACAGGGATGGGGAAGGGGTTGCTGTATGGGCCTCCGGTATCCTCACTCACTCTGTGAAACACAGTGCAGGCGCTGTTACACACCGGTTTTCTGTGTGGCCGTGGTATAACTCCGGTCGAGCTGGCCCATGCATGCCGAAGTGTGGCTCTCTCACACTTGTTTTAATTTTACTTTAATGCAAATTTGAAGCATTTACCTTAAAAATTTGATAGATATTAATTAACAACCTAGCGACTTTACAACTTTTACAAGCTAGCGACTGCAGCAATTTACATAGTCGGAACTGTAATTTGAAGATTTTTGTTTTTTTGCGTTAAAAGTCAGCGTCTGTACCCTTCACAAAGTTTTAAACATATATTGGGTGATTTTTTTGAGGTTAGGATTTTCATGCATTAGTATTTGCTCAGATTTTTTGAGGTTATGATTTTCATGCATTATTATTTGCTCAGTATGCTTTGACATTTCATCATGAATAGACTTACTAACGAGCAACGCTTGCAAATCATTGAATTTTATTACCAAAATCAGTGTTCGGTTCGAAATGTGTTTCGCGCTTTACGCCCGATTTATGGTCTACATAATCGACCAAGTGAGCAAACAATTAATGCGATTGTGACCAAGTTTCGCACTCAGTTTACTTTATTGGACATTAAACCAACCACACGAATGCGTACAGTGCGTACAGAAGAGAATATTGCGTCTGTTTCTGAGAGTGTTGCTGAAGACCGTGAAATGTCTATTCGTCGCCGTTCGCAGCAATTGGGTTTGTGTTATTCGACCACATGGAAGATTTTACGCAAAGATCTTGGTGTAAAACCGTATAAAATACAGCTCCTGCAAGAACTGAAGCCGAACGATCTGCCACAACGTCGAATTTTCAGTGAATGGGCCCTAGAAAAGTTGGCAGAAAATCCGCTTTTTTATCGACAAATTTTGTTCAGCGATGAGGCTCATTTCTGGTTGAATGGCTACGTAAATAAGCAAAATTGCCGCATTTGGAGTGAAGAGCAACCAGAAGCCGTTCAAGAACTGCCCATGCATCCCGAAAAATGCACTGTTTGGTGTGGTTTGTACGCTGGTGGAATCATTGGACCGTATTTTTTCAAAGATGCTGTTGGACGCAACGTTACAGTGAATGGCGATCGCTATCGTTCGATGCTAACAAACTTTTTGTTGCCAAAAATGGAAGAACTGAACTTGGTTGACATGTGGTTTCAACAAGATGGCGCTACATGCCACACAGCTCGCGATTCTATGGCCATTTTGAGGGAAAACTTCGGAGAACAATTCATCTCAAGAAATGGACCGGTAAGTTGGCCACCAAGATCATGCGATTTGACGCCTTTAGACTATTTTTTGTGGGGCTACGTCAAGTCTAAAGTCTACAGAAATAAGCCAGTAACTATTCCAGCTTTGGAAGACAACATTTCCGAAGAAATTCGGGCTATTCCGGCCGAAATGCTCGAAAAAGTTGCCCAAAATTGGACTTTCCGAATGGACCACCTAAGACGCAGCCGCGGTCAACATTTAAATGAAATTATCTTCAAAAAGTAAATGTCATGTACCAATCTAACGTTTAAAATAAAGAACCGATGAGATTTTGCAAATTTTATGCGTTTTATTGTTTAAAAAAGTTCTCAAGCTCTTAAAAAATCACCCGTTAGATGTTATAAAACTTCTTATCAATAAAACAAAAATCGACGAAATGTAGAGCCGAATATGTTAATTTCTTTAGTCTATAACGAAATAAATGCAAACACTTTCATGTTAAGTTAAACTGTCATTCATTATCTTACAAAGTACCCCTCGCTCGGACGCTTCTCAGCTGGTGCAAAGCCCGGATCTGGCTAAGAAGTCTAAGGGGAGTACTCTACCCCCCGCTAAACATTGATGCAGTTTTTCGATTTTTTCTCTATAATGTAATAGAAACGTCTACTATTTTTTTTAATTTGCTTTAAAATTGACCACCGATTAGTATTATACATGTAATAGTAATAATTGCATTGCAAAAATACCTACCGACCCACTTACAGTTGATAATTAACCTCACGTCAATTAATTTACTTTTATTTGCTACGCGTGTTAAGAAGCATAAATAGTACGTAGGTATTTTTATACCTCACGGATTGCTCAACGATTGATAAAAAAACGCAAGTGAGAGAGAGAGAGAGAGAGAGAGAGAGAGAGAGAGAGAGAGAGAGAGAGAGAGAGAGAGAGAGAGAGAGAGACAACAGATAATATAGATGGGAATTCAGCTCTTATTACAAACATCGTAGAATTAATATTACAAACACTGGCGTCGCGCTGTGCATGCGCACTCTCAATTATCAAGAAATGTTTAAAGAGTGCCTGAGAAAAAAACGCTGCACGGAACCACAAATTTCTATGATATCACAGGACCAATTGTTATGGGAAGCCTTGGGGGAGGCCTATGTTCAGCAGTGGACGTCTTTCGGCTGACAAGATGATGATGAATATCTATCTAGGTATAAGACTTTTAAACCAAATTTTAACTTTAATCAAAGAGAAAGAAAAATCTTTAATTAAGACAAGACATATAGAATTAAACAAATAACATGAAAATAGAATAAGTAGAGTATCATTAGTTTTACTTGCCTTCACTCTCTGTCTTACATTTTTCCAGAGAATTATACAGTATAACCTACTATTAGAGGACAAATGGCTGCCTTGCCCGCGGCCGGGTCGAGCCCGTGATAAAACACGAAGTTGGAACGATGCAACAGGGAGGGAAGTTTGTCGTTCCCAATTAATTAGTATTTACCGCTGTAGCTTGTGTACCACGGCTTATTGTGTATTTCAAAGCATAACATGTCTATGTGTGTGTAGTAGTCCTTATAAGTTAATAGTCACTAGTCAGTAGTCAAATGGTAATAATTTTCACTCTATATTTTATATGTATTACTCATATATATAATTCACATGACATTTCCCTAGTTCAATAAATAAATTGAAATTTATAATTATCAACAGCCTTTTATAGTGTGTTGCTAGACATAGGTTTTGATCAACTATACCACTTAAAAATATGTTTTTTTATGGATTAGGAGGCAAACGAGAAAATGTATCACCTATGTAGGGGAAAGGAAGGGGGGTGAGGGAGGGAATGGGGTAAGGGCTTACGGTATCCATATGTATCATGTGTACCTTATTTTTGCAGTACTGTTGTCCTATGTAGTTTGCTCCCCTTGGTCACCTCTTACAACACCCATGGGATGTATGGGTATGGGGGGTAGTGACACGTCATATCCTTAATCTATAATACAAGTACATGGAAATTAAAATTATTACAAAGGTTGTATACATTATACATGTACAACTTTACAGAAGAAATTTGCTTGCTATTACTCACTACTGGTTCAAATAAAAAAATGGTAGTCGAATATAAAATAGTTAAGTTATTCGACTTTTAGACCTCATTGAAGTGGGTACCAAATAAAAGAGAAATACAACCACTTATGTACACGCACCCCTTACATGCCTTCAAAGAATTCAATATATCAATAAAGGGAGTGATATATATTTAAAATTCCCCGAGCTCATACATAATACAAACATCTAAAGTGGCTACTAGGTCCTCCATTACTTATCCGGTGCCATATCAATAAAATACGAGAAGAAACAATCAATCACACGAAGTCAAATGTCTACGTGCACGAGTTTATTCCAAATGGATTTATTTCAGATACACCTCATTTCGTTATGCGGGACGTGTTGCGACTTAGATGTGCTTCAAACTTATTTAGAAGAAAGAGTCGAATGAACCTGCAATCTTAAAGATATCCTGTTGTTGTTTTTACTCACTAAAAATATGAAACTATCTTTACATAGTATGAAATAAAGTCGCTACCGTTGTTTGTTCGCTTAGGTCTTTTAAACTATTCAACGGATTTTTACTCAAGTGATTCAAGAAGAAGGTTTACATGTCTAATACATGCATATTACACTAGAGGAAAGTCGAGACTTTCAACGACACGGAAACCAGATCGGGTCACTAGGTTAAATAAACAGTTTTTTAATAATTATGTCGCTCGTTTGCAAACACATCGACCACTTTAAAGAAATATGAAACTATCTAAATTACACCGCACAATATAATGATTGTATTATGAGTATTTATTTGGAGGTGGATGATGCCAATATTGATCTGCATATTTTATAAAGGTCAGTATCCATTATTAGAAAATCTTTCGCTTATGAATTGAAACTCAAAAACAACAAGGACGAATTAAAATTCGCATATGATATATAATTTGAATAAATTTCAAGTAAAGTGGTCCAAACAAATTCAAAACACAGCTTGTCCACAGGTAATGCATCGTGCGCGGTGATCTATCATTTATTTCAACGTCAGAAATCCATTACGGCGCGTCGTCTCGCCTCTGACGCCACTATCTAAGCAAATACAGTAATGTACTATGGGATTGTCGACAGCTTACTGACTAGTGTTGAATGAAAAATTGTACCTGAATAACGTGTGGAATAGGTAAGCATTTTAATATATTATTACTTGGACTGTGGGGAATGTTTGAGAAATTTTTGTTTTGAAAAAAAAGGGGGGGGACTCGGGGACTGTCGCCGTAAAGCTATTGCATAGCATTTTTTATCAACTTATGCAATCATAATTATTTATTTATGTAGATTTTTTTTTATATTATTTCAAGTTTTTTCTTTGATATTAATTCAAGTTACACTTTTTGAGCGTGGTGACCGACAAGAAAATTAAATATAATTTATCACTTAATGAGATTAAAGAGTATACGGAGGCCATGGATGACCTCTTAAAATTAAGTAATGATAACACAGAGCGCTTTGATTCACTAGTTAACAATCATTCATGCCAGTGCGCTCGCTTTAGTCCTCCACAGCCTGTGTGTGCTCCCGCGGTTTGCTATGACAATGCTGAGACCTTGTGTGATAGCTCATCTACCAGTGTTAGGCAAGAGCAGTCATTAGGGGCATCAATTGATGTAACATTTTGTGCATCAGGTGGTGCACAAAGTACTATAATGTTTAGTGATAGTATTGGAAAACATATGGGCTCAAAATTGAATTCTCTTGTTGAGGGACAGTCAGTTGTAAACCATTGCTTACCATTTGCAACTTATGATGTTATTATGAAAAGAATCCAAAATTATAACTTAAGTTATTGTGAGAATCTCATTATTTTAGTGGAGAATAGGGGTGATGTTAGCAAAAAAGTTTTAATTGATCACTTTGATTATCTATTGTTCTTAAACTTGAGTAGTATAATTTTGTTTACATTCCCCTACTCTAGGAGCTTCTCAGATGAGTTTCTAATAGTTTTAAGAGACAGATAGCATTATCGCTATCCTATTTTATTAATATCACAGCCAGGAACTTGGCTACTAACAGATCTGCTTCTATTGAGCAGAAAAATTTGGGACACATCAACCCATGCACTGATATGGTATCAGACCATAGTCTAGGTCATGAGGCGATTAGATGTAGTGTTGATACATCAAATAATTTAAACTAGGACTTAGGACAAAGGATAGGCAGGCCAGTAGTATTAGGTTATTTCTTCAAAATTTCCAGGGCTTATCCGGCAAAGAACTTGAGTTAGATTTGTTTTTAATAGAACATAAGGTACAGATTATGTGTATCACTGAACATTGGTTAAGGAATCATGAGTCATTGTATATTAATGACAATTATTTAGTTATGAGTGCATTTAATAGGAAGAAAGCCATACATGGTGGATCAATGATAATTGTTAATAAGACACTAAAATGTAAGGAACGAAGAGACATTGTGAAGTTATCTATTGAACGCACTGCTGAACTGTCTTGCATTGAGTTAAAGCATTATATTATACAGTCCACACAGTGATATTACTATATTTGAGACAGTTATGGAAGATGTTTTAAGACGTTTGAGTACTGGTAATAGGGATTTAGTTGTATGTGGCGATTTTAATGTGGACCTACTTCAGCAGTCAGTAGGCTGCACTAGGTTAATAAGCTTATTCAAATCATTTAATTTAGAGCATGTATTCTTTGAACCAACCAGAATTACATCACATTCTGCAACATGTCTAGATAATGTATTTAGCAACTGTGAATATCTTGATAAAGCAATATTTAGTCACTTGAGATCTGACCACTGTGGGCAAATGGTCATTTATCCCACAGATGAAGTAGTTAAAGCAACGAAAATCACATGCAGGCCGATGACTTCTAACCGCCTGAAATGCTTTAATAAAAATATTGCAGATAAGGTTACCAACATAGATTTCAGTGAGGATAATCCGGATGTCTTATACGGGAATTTATTTAATTTAATTAAACTAGAGTATGATTTCATTTTTAAAGAGAAAACTTTTACTAAGAATGTGAATACTAGATTCTGTGACTGGGCAACTCCTGGAATTTACAAAAGTAGAGATAAGATGTATGAACTATATGGCATGAAACAGTATAATTTTGATCCTGTTTTTGTACAATATGTTAGAAATTATTCCAAAATATTTAAAAAGGTTTGTTTGGTAGCTAAATCAATTTTTCTAAGTAACAAAATTAAACAGTCTGATATTAAAATAAAAACAACTTGGACTGTAATAAATACTGAATCAGGGCGGTCCAAACCGCAGAATGATAGGTTAGAATTAATGGTTAACAACAATATTATTAAAGATAATCAGGGTTTGGCTGAAACTTTCAACAATTACTTTGCAAAGATACCAGTTGATACTACCAGTTCCTTGGATTCCTGCTCAGTCACAGCTGAATCCTTGGCCAGGGGCAGCGTGAAAGAGTGTGATGTCATGTTTAAGTTTCATTTTATAAGCCCTAATGATGTGGTGAAAACTTTTAAGTCGCTCAATTCAAAGAAAACAACCGACTTGTGGGGTATTTCTGTCAAATTATTGCAAAATATAATTATTGACATAGCACTACATTTAGCTGTAATATTTAATAAGTGTGTAGAAAATGGTGTATATCCGGATTTAATGAAACATAGTAAGTTAATACCATTATTCAAGAGTGGGTCTAAGAGCGATCCAGGTAATTTTAGACCCATCTCAATCTTGCCAGCAGTCAGTAAAGTCTTTGAAAAACTTATTCGTCAGCAATTAGAAACTCATTTTAATATTAATAATTTATTTCATAAAGAGCAGTATGGTTTCACAAAGGATCGCTCAACCATTGATGCTGGTTCAACACTTATAAAACATATATTTAATGCCTGGGAAAACGCGCAAGATGCTATTGGCGTTTTCTGTGACTTATCCAAAGCATTTGACTGCGTTGAACATCAAACGCTTTTGCGAAAACTCAGGCACTATGGCATTAGGGATACTGCACTTGATCTGGTTGCCTCGTACCTTGGGGACAGAGTTCAACGAGTGGATATAAATGGAAGTAGGTCCTCCGGATTACCTGTCTCAATGGGCGTGCCACAGGGCTCAATTCTGGGCCCTTTTCTCTTTCCAGTGTATATTAATGATTTACCTTTCTTTGTGCAAAATTTCTGTGATGTATTACTTTTTGCAGATGACACTTCGCTTATTTTTAAAGTTAATCGTAATCAGAATAGTTTTGATGATATTAACAGGTCACTTACACTAGTCAAAGATTGGTTTACAAGCAACAACTTACTATTGAACTCGAATAAAACTAAATGTATAAAGTTCACTTTGCCTAATGTTAAGAAACTCAACACGAACATTATAATAAATAATGAAATGATTGATCTCGTAGAGTCAACTATGTTTCTAGGAATAACCTTGGATCATAAGCTTCAGTGGGGCGCCCATATATCGTATCTAGCAGGGAAACTGAGCTCCGCGGCATTCGCTGTTTGGAAAGTTCGCCAGTTAACTAATATTGAAACTGCGCGAATAGTTTATTTTAGTTATTTTCACAGTGTCATGTCATATGGTATTTTACTATGGGGCAAGGCAGCTGATATTCAAACCATTTTTGTAATTCAAAAACGGGCAATTCGTGCGATTTACAAACTTAAAGTTCGAGATTCTCTGAAAGAACGATTTAAGGAAATAGGTATTTTAACAGTTGCATCTCAATATATATTTGCTAATATTATGTTTGTACGAAAAAACATAGATAAATATAGTTGCAAAAGTGATCATCATTCACTAAACACAAGGAATAAGCACAAATTAGTAGGCCAATATTATCGCCTTAACAAAGTCCACAATTCATTTGAAGGACTTGGTGTGCGTTTTTATAACAAAATTCCTGTCGAAATCTTGAACTTACCCCTACAAAAGTTCAAGAGTGCCGTTAAGAGTTGTCTTGTGGAGAGGGGCTACTATGCGATAAACGATTTCTTGACTGATACGGTGCCTTGGATGTGAGTGAAAGTGAAATAATTTATTGGATTGTAATTAATTCTTGACATCTTATTCTGCATTTATTACCTGACATTTGAACTTTGTTAAGTTGAGGCGATCTGTGTTTACATTGTTGGAGCTTAAATAATTTGTATTTATTATTTTATTACATTTTAAACGTTTTTTTCTTTTTCTCTGGGACCAGTATGTATGCACACATTGCTTTTACTCCTTGATGTGTAAGTGATTGCAACCTTATATGCTATGGACTAATTTTTTTTATTTTATTAGACAAAAAATTTATTTTCCTAGCTTTAATATCTTATTAGACCGCTTTCTAGCCTTTGTGTTTTGGTTGCCTTAACTTGCACATAGAAATACTGTTGTCAAAAACAAACAAGCTTTGTATGAATTATCTGAAAAGATGGTGCACATGAGTTTCTCACCAGCTCTTCTCATGAATGCAATACCCATCGGAGCTGGTACTTGGATTGATTTCAATTTAAACCTTTGAGTTGAATCGAAATCAATCCAAGCTCCGGTAATTCAAATCATCTCAGTGCATTTAGTATTAAGAGTTTTGTTTTATGTTTTTATGTTTGTATTTTTGACGTGTTCAAGTGCCTTTTGGGGCCTATGGAAATAAATGATAAACAAAAAAAAAAAAAAAAAAAAAAAAAAATTTTTTTTCTTTTATTGAATTAATGAGAAGTTAATATCGTTTAAAATATTTTGACTATCTTACAATACATGTATGTTATTCAGGATTTTTTATCATTGAAACTATAGCAGCTCGTCTCGATCCGTGCGAGCTTCGTACAGTCGTATTATATACATACAAGTTAAGCGAACGCTCGGCCGAGCTACCTGGTAGGTGGAGTGCGGGTGTTAGGTTTTTTTCGTTACGGAATTTCTTGGTTCGGTCACCGCGCCCGCGTTAAAAGCTACGCAATAGCTTAAAGGTCAAGTAAAATCAAATACGAGCTATACAAAAACGCTTTTGTCATTCCACTTACATGGCATTTGATTTACATCTAATTGTTTCATGAATTGCCATAACTTTACTATAAGATAACGAAATATTGAAATATGTCTTTTTATATTTTTGTAACACTGATTTATATAACACAAGAAAAGAATCATAAATCACTTTTTGTTGTGAATAAATATCTAAAAATGGCAATTTGTAATACAAACATTCCATGTATAAAGAAACGGATGTTCTGTTACTTAAATACAAAAGACCTCCGACCAAGCTCGATAATCGTGGCTGACGAGGTGTGACTCCACGGCTTATGATGGGAAATTATATACAAATACACGTAATAATAATTTATACTGACTATAATATTTTAAATACGAAAGCAACTCTGTCTGTAACGCTTTGCACATTGATGACTTTTTAAAAAAAATTGGCATTGGGATATTTTGATCCGTTTGGACATGACATATTTTGATCCGTTTGGACATGACATTTGCTACTCTATTATACACGCGAGCGGAGAAAAACTAGTGAACATAAATACAAAAATATCCTTTTTGAGATACGGGGTCAATTCAATGACACTAGACATTGCAGCAGTAAGTACACATGTGTTTATTACAACGCCAATAATATTATTAAGATTACTAGTTTTGTGTAAGCTTAATCGAGAGCTTATGTGCGTTTTAGAATTCCGTACTTAAAGGGTAAAACGGGACCCTACTACTAAGGCTTCGCTGTATGTCTGTCCGTCCGTCTGCCACCAGGCTCTATTTCCTGAACCGTGTTGAAATTTTCAGAATTAATATTTAAGAGGAATATGGAATCCCCATACAAAAAACGTGACTTTCTTACCGTTTTTATCTATAAATAAATAAATATTTCGGACAATTTATTAACACACAACGCCGTCTAGTCCCACGCTAAGCAGAGCTTGTGTTATAGATACTAGACAACTGATAGAAATACTTATATATTTTTTTTTTGTAAATACATACATATTATACATAGAAAACACCCAAACTTCGAAACAAATATTTGCAGATCATACAAACATTTGGTCCGACCCGGGAATCGAACCCGAGACCTCAAGCACAGCAGTCGCTTACGCTACCACTCGCACCACCGAGTAACCTATATATATAATAATGCGGAACCCTTTGTGCGCGACTCCGACTCGCACTTAGCTGTTTTTACTATTATTACTTTAATTTGATTTTAAAACATCAAAATGATTTTATTTCAATAAGGCCTTTTCAGGTAGTTTCGAAACGTTACCTTAATGACTACAGATGCGCGATTCCAAAATTACATTCCTGTGGAGAAGTACCGTCAAGGTCTCCAAGTAAGCTTCACGACTGTTATCCTATGATAACAACCGAGACCGACAGCTTAACGTGACCTCCGAATCACGGAAACGCTTATGGTATCGTGCCACTAGCGGTCACTTATCCAGAGAGTGACCGCGACGTCATTGCTTACCCTCGATGTTTGTTTCTAATCACTAAGTGCAATAGGGCTATGAGCCTCTCTGTTCATAAAAAAAAATCATTAGTTGCTTGTAGTTAAGAATAGTTTATCGTCAGCAGCAAACTATTAATTTCATCGCTACTAATCTGAGAAACGCAAATTAACTCGGCTTGTCATAGTTGAACTTTTAGTTAATAGTTTAAGCATTAATAATAAGTTTTAGGTACAAGGCTTTGGGATTGGTTTGGAATTTAATAACGTATTTTTAGTTACAGAGATAATAATTATAATTATTATATATACTAAGATTTTATTTTAGAGCAACTCTTGCTAATTGCGTTTTCGTAAGCTAAGGGGTGAAAGAAATAATTATAGGTACAAATGAAAACTAAAAGAATTCCTTCGCCTAAAGTTTTGAAATTCCACAAATAGATTGATGATGTTTAAAGTGACGAATTCGAAAAAGAAATGAGCCAACTGCTGAATAGATATTTGAAAAATACTTGCAGGAAACAACTTTGCTCTACACTGTATAAGTTCCAGTGTCCGCTGTAACCGACAATAGATATCTTATTGAGCACAGACACAATTGTACTGCATTGGACAATCACAGAAAAAAATCAACAATTAGATTTAAAATGTTCTCGTAGACAATCTAACAAGTGTTTTTCAAATGGGAGGTTTTAAAGACTATAATAATCTTATCAAAGTTGGCACTTACTAACTGTTAACTATATTAAAACACGTAATTCACTAAACTAAGATCTTGAGTACATTCCAGTAATATTAAATGTTTGAGATTTCAAAGTGGGCGAAATGCAGACTCTGTTTACTACTTGGAAAGGTTTAGAAACGACAATAACATTGTAGTACCTTCACGGCTGGCCTAGTGGTTTAAGCGGTCGCCACTCTGCTCTCTACTGCTCCAAGTGTAGTGGGTTCAAATCCCACTTGGAACAACACTTTGTATAATCCACAAAATGTTATTCTGAGTTTGAGAGTTCCTTAAGTTTGTTTCATGTACGTTTGTAAGTTCCCTCGCGACACAGGATGCATTATCCTAGTGCGGGAATTGTCGTTTTATATTTTTTTACTATATAAAATAAGTAACAACGGAAACGAAGATTACTTTTATCTTCATTTACCCGGTAGGCTTATAAAAAATAGTTCAAAGTAAGCATTAAAGAAATTCCCCAGACTCGATACATCTACTTATATACCAATGTACCAGCAATTTTTGAAGAAGTTATTGAACCAATATTCAGTATCAAATTACGATCATGCAGTTATGTAAAATCGTTTGACGATACTGACAGATGTCTAATGTCCAAAGACGTTGCCGTACAAAGGAATATGTTAACGATCCAATAATAGAACTGTACGGGAAATTTTACGACTATTTTATAGAAAAGGGTGAGATATGCGGTTGGAATTATATTATATTTTATTGCTTTTAATGTCTATTACATTCTTTATACAGTCAACAATTTTAGATACAATATTTTCTCTGCAGACTATTTATCTCTTTGTATTCTATTTAAACACAAAAAAAATCTTACTTCTGATATAGTTTAGTAAGTGTTATTTTACTAAACACTTTTTATGAGTTGAAAGAAAATCAAACTTATATAGTACAAATACCAGTAGACATAAGAACTCATTCCTTTATAACGCAGAATGCAGTCCTAGATCAGCGGAACCAATTTTACAAGTTATTACTATCAAGCTAATATTTCGTGAGTTTGATTTTACTTCATTTTAATGAGACGCCCAATTTTTCGTCTTACAAAAATTTTCGATTGTGGTAGCTAACAGGGGTAGCAGGGACAAAAATCTTTTGAGCGTAGGACCGGGATAACATACCACGCAATTTGTAGGACAATGTGGCTGTTAAATTATATAAATATTGACAGTTACTGTAGTAGTATGATATTGATCTTAAAAGATTTTTTTAAGAGAAAATGTAGGGCGTCTCATCAATATAAAGCTACTCACGAAAGTATACCTTGGTGGTAATAATTTGTAAAATTGGTTCAGGGATCAGCGCTTTATATTGTTATAAATATGGCACATACAACTTGTGCCGTTGGTAATTGTAATTCTTCTTCGAAAATAAATAAGGAGCTGAGATATAATAAATTTCCACACAACGAAAAAAGGTATTTATTAACTTTCGTATTTTAATGATTAATGTTTATGGTAAAATCGTTGGTGTTCTCGGCACTCATTATACAATAATACAATTTTCTTTTTTTCTTTTGTGGTTTCAAGTACGCAAGTTTTATTTTATAAAACCATACTGAAAATACAAATTTATTTTATTCCTTTTACTTCCCGAATTATGTAACCTTGTTTTTATAGTAATACTCAAACTTTATATTTGGACGAAATTTGTACGATTGCCTTGCTCAAAGTATACGTGTATATTTGACTAATACTTGTCATTATTATTACCTACTTATCATTATGATATTGGATAGAGGCTTGCAATAGACCAGATTATTTAGACAAACCTGATAAGACATTAGGAACTCGACAATATGCAGCAAGCATTTTTTTGAATGCATAAAATAATATGCCTATAGTTTACATAATATGCCATGACGTGCCGTCGCACCGTCGCACCGTCGCGCCTACAGTAAACACTGTTTCACAAACAATTACACCTAAGATAAGAGTTATCCAAAATGTAAACTTATCTCAATGTAGTTAGATAACTTTACATTTTGGATGTCTACGCTGGTTTAGTGGGTAATACAACAAGTAAAGGTGTTTAGATGGTACAGACTCTGTCGAACTCACTGACTAGACTCCTAGAAAAAGAAAACTTCGAAAGTGTTGCAGCGTGTCGCAAAAAGGTTGAAAATGGAATGTAATAAAAAAAAAAGATAACTGATACTTTATACAATGGTACTGATAAAATAATGTAAATAAATAAAATAATAACGAAAACAGTTTCCTTGGGACAACCATAGCTTATTTATATCGTTTTGCCGGTGTCTAGACATTGTGGGCGTTTCTTGCAATATTAAAGAAGTAATCCTACTGTAATTTTTCCTTATACTTTGCCAATAGTAATACGTGAAGCAATAATTTTAAACCCCTTTTCTTTTGACGGAGGAGTATGAACATTCACACACTTATAGTTTATATACAGAAGGAGATCAGAAAGTTTTTTTTTTCAAAAATATGCATAAAATTAATAAAAATAACATTCCATACACTATCATGTGCATGATACACACCTACACAAATATGCATATACACACATGTACAGATTCACCACTATAGGCTGAGTAGGCTGGAGTCTAGAGCGGCGAATTTTAGGGTATGGCGAATTTGACACAGAAAATAAAAACACTTTCATAATTTAAGGGAGAAAAGAAGTTTTGACAATTTAACAAAAAGAAACAGGGTATTAAGCAGTGTACCAAATAATCTCAACCTTAATATTATTTGAGAAATTACTAAACGTTTGCTATTTAAAGAAACGTTTGCTGTTTAAAGAAATGCTATTCGATAACTGCAATGAGTATTCAACGTCGCGATGCCCAAGCACTGGCACAGCGAATCAGCTTAGTACACAGGCGGGATTGAAGCCGCATCCGTAGACACAATGTGATAACCGCGTATGACTCTAACCAACAATACTCTCTAAAGATGCCAGACTCTAACATTACTGTGGGTGATAAGAGCTACCGTCCACAACGGTGTACCGTATAGTTCTACCGTTATCGACCGGAAAATTCCGCGTACAGCCTTGTCGCGACGCTTGGTTCACCCAAATAGAGCAAAAGCCGCCAAATGGCATTTCAGCTACCAGCTTTTGAGCAAGTTCTCGGAGAAAATTCTCGTTAAAGAGCCACCTACCCAACAGGTCTACACATCTACATTGTTTGGTATTAATCCGGTACGAAAACCAAACTGAACACGATTGAGGCGCCATAAGGTACCAACCACGCCACAACGGGACTAATGAAATGATGACTTACGTTTTTGTACAGGGCCACCATTGTCCATCGCCCGATCACCAGAGAGACATCCCTGGTGGCATAAAAAATTAGTCCAGGCCCAGGTGGAAAGACTTCTGCGGGGCACCTGTACCCTATGTTCCATAGGAGAATGCCGAAAACAGCCCTCTCTGGAACATAGTAAGTATGGATGGTACATTCCTCTAAATAGCGGCAGTGGAAGCTGCGTTGGCGGTGTTCAACAATAATAACGGGTGCGGGTGGGCGGAGCGTACAATGCACACGGTAGGCAATTTCTATCAAATATCGAAACGAAATACGACATTCTCATAATTCGGATCTCTAATACACGTACATATATTATAATATATATGTCATAATAATCTTTGCCGATCAGTGAACACTCAACAAATGCTCCTACTAATATTATAAATGCGAAAATTTGTGAGGATGGATGTAGGTATAGATGGATATGGATTTGTAACTCTTTAACGGGTTTATATGAAATTTTCCAGTAATGTAGCTCATACATCTGAATAACATATAAACTAGTTTTAACCATTTGACTCAATAGGATATACGGGACAGGTAGAGGCGAAACATCAGGACGGCCATTTGTAGGAATCTCTAGTCTCAAGTTCGGGGTATTACAAATGACGCCATTTAGACGCCGTGAGATCTTTAGAGCCAGGAAGGAGAGGTTGTTATTTTTTTTTATTTTTTTTCTACGTCGGCTTGAGTCGTCAAGCAGGCGAAACTCATCACCATATGCTCGGACGGATGAGGGACCTCCGCGAACTGTGCAAGGCGTTCCACTTCTCGGTCTCCGAATACTAGCCCGGACGACCCTCTTCTAGCCTCGTACAGAGCGGCTGCTTCCTGTATTCTGAGGTCGAGAGGTAGTATCCCGGCCAGTACTAGCGCCAAGTTGAAAGATACCGTGCGATATGCTCCGCACATCTTCAGGGCAAAGCCTCTCTGAAGCGCATTAAGAGTCCTCTGCACCCCCAACTTTTTAGCGGCAGGAGCCCACACACTTGCGACATACGTGACGACGGGTTCAATGGCTGCTGTGTATATGGTCCTAATGATCTCGGGATGAAGACCCCAGCTGACCTTCGCCGCGCGTGATATTTGTTTATAGATATTAGCGGCTTTTTTGCAAATATTAGCTACGTGCGAATTGAAGGTCAGCTTTTTGTCGATTGTTAGACCTAAAATTTTGATTTCGTCAGACATGCCTATGCAGACCCCTCCCATGCTCAAGTGCGGTGTGTCATATTTAAGCTTCCGTGTCAAAAGCATAGCGCACGTTTTATGCGGAGCGAAACGTAACTTATTTTGATCTCCCCACTCTCGAACGTAGGAGAGGGCCGCATTTGCATGTTTTGAGACCTCCTGTGCCGTATCCCCCACAAAGATGAGGACAACGTCGTCCGCGTAGGCCTGATAATATACCTGACGTCGTTGAAGTTCATGTAACAGTGGGTCGAGGAGAAGGTTTCAGAGCATCGGCCCGCTTATGGATCCCTGGACGCAACCTTTCTGGGTGTCTTTCGTGTGTACCTCCCCAACGTACCTTATGCTGACTCTTCTGCTGTCGAGATAGCTGTTCAGTAGCCTCCTTATATTGACCGGACACTTTTCCTCAGCCGAAGATGTTGTTATTACCATTTACGAGAGGGTCATCTGTCATCGGTTCGAAGTCTGTCAGGCTACCAGAAGTTTTCTTTCTAGATTACATCTAGTTCCTCGGCTACTAGTACCCAAGGCAAAGTGTGGTTTTGATCGGTCTCAATTTGACACAATTACATGTGTGTGTGTGTGTGTTTGTGTGTATGTAAATATCAAACAACGTGTAAATAAATGGCAACAGAATGAAGAATAAGGTTGGATATATGCTATGTTTCTTACCAGGAAGCCTGTCAATGCCATCCTTTAATTCAAAATGGCGTACGTAAATTTTCCACTTAGCTAGACTAGTAGATATTTCTTTTTCATAATTTCATTGATAAATATTCATAGTTTTCAGAAGCATTTTTATGTTATTGGGTTCTTAACTGCATCATAATTCACTATATCGTATAATACTTACTGCAAATATGTCTGTGGCGACCTCCACATACAGCGCCATCTACCGATGATACACTGAACTACGACGTAACTACACGGAGTATCTATATCAATCCTGAATCGCGCAAATAGATGTTCTCGCGCCGATTATCATATATACAACATCCCAACATCAACTGTTGGGTAGTGGCCCGCCAGGCATGATCACCTCGCCTGGTCGGAGGATCCACCCTTTGTGTTGGGTGAAACATGATACCCTTTCCCCCACATATCAAATAAACTGTTATCTATGTTATGCAGTAATAATGTTGTCAAAAGTGGAATAAATTATCCAGTGTGTCACCGGAACTAAACTCATTTGAATTATATACGAGGCAGTGTTGTGGTAAATCGACGCAAGATACAAACAAGTAAAGCCTTTTTATGAGATTTACTGGCGGGATTTAGAGGTCGCACAGTTCTATGCCTGCCTGGTTTTGTTGTGGTGCAAGTGGTAAGCGTAGCGTACAAGTGATAAGCATGATGAAATGAAAACAAGAAGCCTGAATTTAATATTTAATTAATCTCATAATGGTCAGAAGGAAATAGAATTAAGTTGTAAAATTTCGTAAGAAGTATGTTTGCATAATACCTTGAGAAAAACAAAACCAAAACCATTCAACATTTTACCAGTTTTTGTTTAGATACTGTAGAATTAAATATGGCAATACATAAATGATTAACACGAATAAATAGTCAAATCCATCATGTTGGACAGCATTGTTTCCGTTATAGTAAAAAAAAATGTTAAAACTGATACGGACGAGAGATTAGCAGATGCACGATAAACGTTTAATTTAAAATGATAGTGTACAAGTTTTCACTTCCTTTCATATATTTAATATTATGTATTGTTTCTTTAAAATAAACTTATTTTATTCAAACTAATTTCTATTATTACCGTGGGGGAACGGGTGTAATGTCCCTCCGACACAAAGGGAGGATCCTCCGACCAGGCTAGATGATCATGCCTGGCGGGCCACTGCCCAACAACTGACGTTGGGATGTTGTATATATGATAATCGGCGCGAGAACTATTTATTGCGCGATTCAGGACTTGTAGTTACCCCGTCTAGTGCGTTACTTCGTAGTTCAGTGTATCTTCGATAGATGGCGCTGTAGTAGGTTATGTTGTATGTGGAAGTCGCCACATTACTAAGGATATTTATGGACAGAATACCTCTTTCCACGTGTTTAATAATTTTATGGAAAAACTCATTACGTAGGCCACACGTTAAGTTAAAGGTCTGGTGTATTGAGTCAAATGCCCGAATAAAGTAAAGGTATGCATTATCTTTATCGCATTATTTTATCAAAAGACGAGTCTGTATAAAAAAATACATCTTCCGTACCATAAAAGCAAAATATTAAATCTTTTAAAATTTTAAACTTATAAAGTATTGTGGCGACATCCACATACAACATAACATACTACAGCGCCATCTACCGAAGATATACTGAACTACGAAGCAACGCACTACACGGAGTAACTACAAATCCTGAATCGCGCAATTAAAGTTCTCGCGCCGGTTATCATATATACAACATCCCAACATCAACTGTTGGGGGCAGTAGCCCGCCAGGCATGATCACCTAGCCTGGTCGGAGGATCCTCCCTTTGTGTTGGGTGGAACATGATATCAGTTCCCCCACAGTATCTTTTACTTAAACCGAGTTGACAAACCAGCACATAGCTCAGCTGATGGTATGGTAAGCGTTTATAAAGCCCATAACACACAAATCACGAGTGCTATAACTTGAACATTACAGGTAGTAGAGCCACGTTGATTTCAGCACCAACGGGCTGGCTCGACGGGGGTGGTACTAGCCTCGCACAGAAGAGCAACGTAAAATGACAGCATTCGTGCTGTCATGTTTCGTTGGTGAGTGCGAGAGCGGAGGCCTAATGATGCTGAAGCATCTCTAGGCCACCATAGTGCGGGTCACCATGCTGCATTGTTGCATTCTCTGCACGAGCAATAAGTATGGTGACTACCATTATTGGATTCTGCTTATGCTTTCCATCAGGCAGAGTAGAGTCATTTTGGCAGGGTCATACATAACTGCCTCCGTGGCGTAGTATTAACGTATGTAACTGATGGAACAAAAAATGAGTATGTGTGTATTTATATCAGTTGTCTTGTATCCATAACACAAGATCTACTTAACTTCGGACTACATGGCGTTGTGTGTTAGATGTCCGAAAACTTTATTTATTATTGCTTTTATACATAAAAAAACACTATCACTAATCAAATTTCACTAATTGTTATATTCTGTGCGTATTTTAGATGGTTTGAGGCTTATTAGGATATTAGTAACTAAAATTTCACTAAATTAGATACTTTCCTCCAACATCGAGTAAAATTAAACAATCAAGATATAAAACTTACGTCAAAGTGATTTAGGTGTAATTTATTTAATTTAGGAACTATTTGTTTATTTCAAAGTTAAATATTAATTAAGCTATTAATTATTTATTTATTTATTTATTATTAATTAAAATAAATCGAGTGTGGGTTTTCGACCGAAGACCGAATTTCCTTAACAAAAAGACCTGTCTCCTAAAACATTGCACGTCGCATCAAACCACGTTTTTACGAGAACCCTTTCGTGAAAAATTCTTGAAACGACTGTGCTCCGTTTACTTGGAAAGATAAATAGGAATCGTATCTAAGGATAGTTATTTTCGAAAACAAGATAAATAAATTATCTTGACCTAGCTACAGTACTGTTAAAGTTTAAACTAAAAAATATTCGGATTGGCCTAAAATTATATAGGTATCAACAGGCAGAATGATTTGCAAAGTTTGCAAACTATTTGCTACATTTCGTTTCCAGTAAAAAAACAACTTCTTAACATTCGACTACATATTAAAAAATCTTGAAACCTGTTATCACGAAAATGGGTAATCCGACCGCCTTTTTCCTTTTTTTTAACCTGTTTCAGGCACCAGACTCTCACTTAGTTACCTGAATAAGTGTCATTTTGTAAATTACCTTTATAAAATTTTGTAAGAGTAAATAAAGATTTTATTTCATTATTATTATCCGACGCTCATAGCCCAGTTGCACTCGGTGATTGGAAACAATTAACGACGGTAAGCTACGACGGCGCGGTCATTCTGGATGGGTGACCGCTGGTGGCATACCTCCTGACGCTCATAATAAGAGCGTCTCCGTGATTTGGAGGTCACGATAAGCAGTCGGTCCCGGTTGTTGATAACAGTCGTGAAGCTTAGTTGGAGGCTTTTGGGCGGCTTAAAAAAGTCCAAGATTATGTAGACACAACGTTGTCTTGCCAGTATCCAACTCGAGCCCAGCAGTGGGATGTTATGAGTTGTTGATATATTTAATTGCCGGTTTTTAATTCTTATAGCTGACCAACGAGCAAACTTAGGGAAACACTAAAGGTTTCGGGCTCCGATAGCCAGAATTACGTCAATGACTATATGACATTATGTTTTGAGTGAGAATATCGATATATAATCGAATTTTAATTCGATAACAATCGAATTAAAATTCGATTGTTATCTTCCAACAGACCCTAATATTAGTTCCTACTAGAAGTACCACCCTCTATGACTAACACCAATTGTGTATTGAAACTTGCCTTGCTTTAGGTCTCCTGTTCTAGATTTAGTAATTATAAATATTCACGAGGTTTTATTTAAAGGGTTCCTAATAAAAGCTCGTGTAAAATTAATCTAAAACTAAAATTAGCTTCGGTCAGAGGTCGTAAATTGGGGCAATATTTATACCTACCTTAATAAATCTAATGATACCCAATTTGTCTGACCCGTCTGCACCCTTGGTCATAATTAGTAAAATCCAATATATTTATTTGAAAATAACTAATAAACTTAGTAAATAAGTGTAGTGTAAAACATAACATTCCATGTTTTGACATTGTTTTTTTTTTTTTTTATTTATTGTATAGTGGGCAAACGAGCAGACGTATCACCTGATGGTAAGCGATTACCGCCGCCCATGGACACCCGCAACACCAAAGGCGTCACAAGTGCGTTGCCGATCTTTGGGGGATGGGAAAGGGGATGGGGGAGGGGTTAGGGTATGGGCCTCCGGTATCCTCACTCACTCGGTGAAACACAGCACAAACGCTATTTCACACCGGTTTTCTGTGAGGCCGTGGTATCACTCCGGTCGAGCCGACCCATTCATGCCGAAGCATAGCTCTCCCACGGTTAAAAGTAGTTTGATCATGCAATTCCGATTCTTATGACTATATATGTTACTCTTTGAAATCACGAGTATTTCATTTCATTTATTATTAGTATTTAATAAACTAAAGAAACGATGCTACGTGTACAATCTTGGACCAATAGCACAGACTTACAGTATCAACCAATCGCCGTCCACTGCTCCCCCAAACGAAGGTCTCCCCCAAGGAGCGCCAACCATCCCGGTCTAGGGCAGTCCGCATCTATCCACCACCAGCCAATTTCTATATATCATCAGTCCATCGCACCGCAGGTCGCCCTACATTACGTTTGCCTAATCGCGGTCTCTACTCTAACACATCAGTTCATCTGGAAACATGACCGGCCCATTTCCACTTTAGCGTACTGATTCTCCATGCGATATCGGTTACTCTAGTTCTCTGTCGAATAATCTGATTACGAATTTTATCGAACAGAGAGACACCCAGCATCGCACGATGAGCTACTTTAAACTTGTGGACCAGCCCGATGGTGAGTGTCCACACGTCTAGGCTCCTTATGTCATTACAGGTAGGACGCACTGGATGTATACTTCGGTCTTAAGTGATTGAGGTATCGCAGACTCGAAAATATGACGTAACTTCCCATACGCTGCCCTACCCAGACGAATCCTTCTGTCGGACTACTGATCGAAGTTGTGCTGGCCAAGATAGATGTATTCTCGCACATCCTCGATGGCAGCGCCATTTACATTCGCGGGACTCGGGGATACATACATGCCTGTTTTGCATGACTTTCGTTTTTCCGATATTCATTCTCAGTCCCACTCGTTCTGAAGAATAATACAGACGGTTGATCATTTCTTCCAGATCATGCAGAGACACCGCCAGAAGGACGATGACGTCCGCAAATCGTGTGAGAGGCACTGGCCATTTATATTGATTCTCCGTCTATTCCAATCTAAAGCCTTGAAAAAGTCTTCCAATGGATTGTTAAACAGTTCCGGAAATATAAAGACACAGACTTGTACTCAGAGTATATACCTATTCCAATCATTAAGGAAACTGGTGATCTAGTTGGTATGAATCATATGAAATTGACATGAAGAAATCCTTGAGATAGTAGCAGTATGTCAGTTATGATCGAAGCCAATTTTAAATTAACCGCCAATCCTTCCTCTTAGCGCAGGTGCATACAGGTTCACTCTACACTTACAGTTTAGACTTCCCAATAATGATTATTATAGATGATGAGGATAAACGGGACCGACGGTTCTACATGTTCTGCGAAACACGGGCGTGAAACACCGCCAAACTTCCATACTCCGAGCTGTTATTAATATTTCTTCCAAGAAAAACCTTACAACAGTTTTGCCAGACCCGAGAATTGGATCTGAGATCTGTTCAATGCAGACACATATGCTAACCGCAAGACCAACGAGGCACCCAACGAGGTGGATTTTTTCATTTACTAGCTTGTGTAGTAGTAGGTACCTAAAGAAAAAAAAAGTTAATAACTCAACGGCCTACTAATATTACATCATTTTCCAAGTCTGCCCCCGAAAAAAAGTAAAACTTTGAAGCACTACGTAGGTGTTGATTAAGGCTTTGAACCTGTAGCTCATCATTATTTTTCTCATTAGCGCAGAGCTGTCGGCGCCGATTAAAGATGATGAGGGACTCCAAAGCTATGTACAGATAAGAGAAAAAAAATGGAAAAACGAAGGGAAAATCTTAGAACAATTGGACTATTTGTTTGTTAAGTTTATTTGTGTTATAAAGTCTCTATCATTTTTTATTATGAATTTTGAATTATTCGAGGAATTTAATATTATCTACATATATACTTACATAGTAATCGAAATATTTATGTTAATATAATTAATTCCGTTGGTTGAATAGGCTCAAATTCATTAATTGAAATAAAGTAGGATCAAATGAAATTAAAGTAATAATAATGCGAAGACAATGCCAAAATAATTCTTATTTTAAATAGTTAGTTGTGATTGTAGCGCATAGACACATACAATATTAAAATTTTGTTTACATTGTTATAAGTTGTATTTTCATGTTTTGTATTATTTAAACTTCGTTTTGCTTAACGCAAGCAGTTTCCCAAATAAAAACATAAGAGCGTTCATACAATAAATAGATGCTATATTTATAGGTGGTATAATGCAACATTTAACAATACCACAGTGTGCATTGTGTACTCACCCTAAAGTGGTGACCTCGTTAAGAACTATCAGTCGGTGAGACAAAGCTCTTATTTGTTAACTAATATACGCAGCATCGTGTTTAATAAATATATGCGATATATAAATAGGTGCGACCACATTTGATTTGATAAGAGAAATGATCAGAAAGTTTCTATGTGAAATTTCATTACACTTTAGAAATAAAGTATTTTAATAAAGCGTCATAGGTCCTATTTTAACTTGGTACCTATTAGATGATAGGGACAGGTAATATTAAATGTATTTTTTCTCTTTTCAATAAGGCATTTGTTTATGAATGCGGCGTGCAGAGTTTTCATTCTGTTAGAATTCGATATAGAAGAATAGTGCTGTCTGTGTAACTTGTAAACCTCAATTTTCTGACTTCTAAGGTCTTAAAGGAATCTGAAAATTAACAATAGATAGGTATAAGTTCGGTTGCGTTAAACAGCTAATTCATTGTAACAATTACATCAGTAAAAGTACTTCGAATAATACTAGAATTCCTCCCTTAATAGAGACTCGTATTTTCTCAAAACCGACCTCAGTAAGTGGGTGCATTAGCATTCAGGCGCCGTGAATACACGGATGCCATAACTAGGCGTTTCTACATTCATCCCGGGCAATAAAGTCTATGGTTGAGAAAATTTGAGTGCCTGCAAACATTATGTTTTGTTTCGAAATTGGTTCATGGTAAAACACGCAGGAAAGTATGGCAATTTTTAGATACATATTCAGCTTATTCAGGTTATAAAATAAACGCAGAGTAAGCTTTCAATTGTATACATCTTACAAACTACATGGTCAGATGATGCTTTGGATCAATCATTTTGGTTTTTATTCACACTTTCTTAATATATTAAATCAGCAGCTCTTAAAAAAAAATTGATTTAGCAATCAAACAATCTAATTCAGTTTTAATTATCTTTTAAATTCTTAGTCTTAGTCTTTAGACTCTTGATTAAAACTTCATTTTTTTCAGTTTAAATTTTTTTTTTTCAAACTATTAAAATAGGTTTGAAAAACGTATAGTATCAGTATTTTTAAAAGCACACATATATACATTGTATATCAAATGTTGGCAACCTTTGTAAATCATGAATATTTAAATGCCTCACTCAAATTGTGTTCGACCACATACAACGTGTGGTTTATTGCCTGATGTTATATAACGCGCAAAAACCAGTGGTAAAATGTAAAACTTCTTTATTCTAACTGATTTTGAACAGTCCTACTATCAGCATAGATCGTAGGGATATCAGTATGACTTTTAAAGAAATTCAAAATGTCACGAACGATACGGCAACAGCGCAAAAAAACACAGTTTATAAAACACAGACTGTGTGATAAAATTACTACCTGAACTCTTGGTCAAGTCCCTCGAGAACCGTTAATTTTTCGATATAAATCGTGTTATCATTTTTGCTATTTACGTTACGTTTTCAGCCTTTAGCAACCCATTGCTGAACATGAGTCTTTCCCATTGCACTCCAGTGTGATCAATTTTCTTTGGTTCTCGCATCTCTATTTACTTACTTATTACAAAATTTATGAATATTCTACAGCTGTGCAACTACCAAATCCAAATGTACATGATAACATAATAAAATAGATTATCTTTCAAACTAAGCGAACTTTAAATAAAAGAAATAACTAGTTAAAAAAACGACAACTTGCTGTACGGCAGTATATTGTTGTTACTTAGCAACATGTTTAAATAAAAAATATCTCACGGATTATTTTAACACAACAACACACAACACAACATAACAGCGACGAAAATAATAAGCTCTACCTAATATATGGCATAATCCTGCCAATAAATCATGAACAAAAATACGGTGAGGAGAAAAAATAAGACATACTCCATTATAACGGTTATCTTTTAATCTTTAGCAATAAAAAAAAAGATTAGTCAAGCAATTCACACCTCTACATCGTGGGTAACAGGCTGTGTTATCGCAAAGGTCGGCCTAATGAGAAAAATAATGGTGGACCTTATCTGGGGTTGTATTGGGGCGCTTAAGACCGCTCTATCTGTTCGAGGGCGTTAATTGAGCGAAAAGTATGTGTGCTTTTATCTTTGACTTCGAAATTTGGAGTGGTTGAGTTGGGAAGGTTAAGAAAATTGCGTGTAGTACTTTATGAAGGTTTTACCTAGGCATAATGGATATTAACAATAGAAAAGATAAAGTGCCAAAACAAATGTTAAATACATAGTAAAACAAAATAAAAGTAACATTTGTAGCTGCTGTTCAGTAATCGAACTTGATGAGGAAACTTTTTCAAAGACACGTTGTATGCTCTTTAGAGCAATCAAAGTGATTTATTCGTTTTAAAGGTTAATTATGTAGATTACTGTACCATAGAAAAGAATAGTACCTAATTGAAACTGCTGATACTTACATTGAAATTGTACCAGTTGTCATGCAGTAAGTTTACCTACAAAATGCCGTCTTGTGCAATTAAATGGTGTAAAAACTACACAAAAGTAAAGAAAAAGTGTGAAAGATTAACATTTCACACATAAGACGTACTGGGAGAGTTTTTCCAGGGGTTTGTATTTCTAATAGTCAAGAAATGTGGATAAGTAATTCGTAAGTAGATTCATAGTCAAATAACGAAGTAGAGAGTGAGACGTAAGTATTTTTTTTAATCACGTACGCTTGCTCCACATGACTCGCATAACACACACACACACATCTTTTGGGGACAGTTACTGAAATTCCACAGAGAAATAATAAAATATTTGTATACTAAAACAATGAATGTATATTTTTAGATGGACATTTTCGAAGAATGTATTTAATATATTACAATATAAAGAACTTTGTTGAAGTTGATGAACACATAGACACATAACACAAATAAACACGTTTTTTTCGGACTATTAGCGGCATCGTTAACTGATGTTGATGGATAGTCCATATTCATAATAGCTTGATGAATCTATTTATTCAAAGAATATCACGAGATTAATAACTTTAAGCAACTACGAAAGCCAGCAACAAACAGGCGACGAACAAACATGGCCAGTGACAGACAGGAGTGACGTCTTCAAAATTGTTGGCCGTTTTCGCGCAAAAGTTTAAGCTGTGAGTTTCAAACCGGATTTTTTACGTTGAATGCATTTTTTTTTATAGTCGTCTATTCTACATAATATTATTTCAAATGAAAGCAATAATAATAATATTGCATTTACCCTAGTCTTTCAACTATTAGAGAGGTATTTTACATAGTTACCATTAAATCAAAATATACATAATACACTCATGCATAACCAATTTCCGCAATCAGAAGATCGCGTGTGTTTTGTTATCATGTGTATTATGTTAATTAAGAGCACTCACGCAAACATTCTTTCATCCAAACACACATTCGTGTCATTCAAAAACTCTTTATGAACTTTATATTTGAAAATGTATGATGGTTAATTTAATATTTAGGAAGAAACCATTTTCTCTAACAATACTATTCATCGAAGGCCCATTAACGTTTCCCTGATGTTAGCTTTATAAGCAAATAAAACAGATAGTTATGATCTTGCTAAAAGTGTTCTTTTTGTAGTAGAATCATAATTTATTTGGATTATACTCAGTAAAGTACATACTCAGGAAGTTAGAACCTAATTAGTTTTAGGTACGAAAGGTACTTAATCCTTATCATAAGTACTAGTAATATCAAATTAAGTACTTGACCATTGATATTGTAAAATCTTACGACTGATGGAAGCATCGCTTTGTACTCAATAGCTACTCAATGTGTCGCCAGGAGCACTCCCTCATGGTCAATTGATATTCATTAAAACGCCCCAATTAACAGCTGGGACGATGGCAAATTGAATTGTAAAACATTTCAGTTGACGGCTAACTTATGCAGACTGACGATAAGACAGAAATAACAGTAAATGATAATTTCACACAGTTTCTACAAGTACGGTTAGTGCTGGGTTAATGCATAATTTAAATGAAGTAAATCAACAATGAAACGAAAAACAAAGTTTTTTTGTTGCGATTAATGTACATTTATAATAATTATTTTTAATACTTGACATTGCTTACCTACTTGTAAATAAGATCATAAATTAAGTTAGCTTTAGAGAACTACATCATAACTTTTACGAACGTGTAGTACAGTTTGTTTCTGTACAAGTAATTTAATAAAGAATTAAGGGTTTAAATAAAATAAATGTTGTAAAACCAACATTTTTTTAATTACATTTTGACTAATATCAAGAACTTTACGATACTTGAAAGTAACATCTCGTTACTCGTAATAATCGACATCGAATGCCGCCCAATTCGTTTGTTTTCGCAACGTCGCAAACAATTAACAATACCTTCACGAATTATCCCTCTTCGTATTCTTTATGTAATAATGAAGTTTCATGTCGAATAAACTTTTTATGAACCGCTTATATTTATATGTTTAACTATCATTGAGAATCACTAGAATCGAAAAAGCAATCACAAATACATTCACTTACCCTGTTTAGTCAGTTTGCAAGATACAATGAATGAAACAATCACAGTAGAATGACAAAAACGTGATGTAATCATAAAACTATCTACAATGCCAAGTTGTTTTAACGATTTCCAGTAAAATTATAATTATTAATAGCTAATTTCCCGTGGGAGAGCCACGCTTCGGCATGAATGGGCCGGCTCGACCGGAGTGATACCACGGCCTCACAGAAAACCGGTGTGAAAAAACGTTTGCGCTGTGTTTCACCGAGTGAGTGAGGATACCGGAGGCCCATATCCCAACCCCTCCCTCACTCCCTTTCCCCATCCCCCAAAGGTCGGCAACGCACTTGTGACGCTTTTGGTGTTGCGAGTGTCCATGGGCGGCGGTAATCGCTTACCATCAGGTGATGCGTCTGCTCGTTTGCCCCCTTTTTAATAAAAAAAAAGCTGAACTCTCGCTCGTACTACTCGCGGTACGACTGTGGCGACATCCACATCCATATAACACAACAGTAAAAACTACTATAGCGCCACCTACCGAAGATACACAGAACTACGAAGTAACGCACTACACGGAGTAACTACAAATCCTGAATCGCGTAATAAAGAATTCTCGGGCCGATTACAATAACATCCCAACATCAACTGTTGGGCAGTGGCCCGCCAGGCATTATCACCTCGCCTGGTCGGAGGATCCTCCCTTTGTGTGTTGGAGGGACATAGCACCCGTTCCTCCACACGGCAATAACCGCGGGTAATGCCGCGAGGCGAAGAAGTATCTTTATAAATTATAGCCTATGTGTTATTCTGATGAATAAGCTCTATTATTGCAAGGTTTACAAACTTTCTACGAAGAACAGAACAAAAATCAGCAAAACATCATGTGTTTAGTAACAAATTTAAAATCAAAATTATGCAAATAAACATTAAACGCGAGAGAGCATTTAAATATTTGATGTCAATCAATATCAAAAGCTATTCAGTGCATATTTTAATGGAATAAACCGAGTTGTAATATTTAATGCAATTTGGTTAAATATTATAGGTTTGCAACGTGTCAGTCAGTAATGATTTAATTTATATTAAACCTTACTATAAATATTTATATAATGGTCCAGCATTTAGGATTGCGCTGCTTATTATAGATACTATCTGTGCACAATACACTGTGGTACCGGTTTCCAATTAGTATACTATAAATTTAAGTCACATTGCTTTATGCTGAGGAATATTACTACAGCTCCATTTACTTACAGACTACACTTTGGTATCCTTAAAGTTTTATCTCACTTTTCGATTCGTTCCTGTAAAATTTTGATTAAAATTAATGCGTATTAATATTAATATAAATAAATAAATATTCCGGACATCTAACACACAACGCCATCTAGTCCCAAGCTAAGCAGAGTTTGTGTTATGGGTACTAGACAACTGATATAAATACATATATACTGTTTTTTTTTGTAAATACTTACATATTATACATAGAAAACACCCAAACTCCGAAACAAATATTTGTAGATCATACAAACATTTGGTTCAACCCAGGATTTGAACCCGAGACCTCAAGCACAGCAGTCGCATACGCTACCACTGCGCCACAGAGGCAGTCTCCGTTGCGTAAGATTTCATTATTTTAATATATTTCTGTTTATCAATATATAACTATCAAAACAATGATTAATTATATCCATTTCTTGACAAGACACGAATATTCAAAAAAATAATTTAAAGTCCATGTAAAAGAATTTCATTTCAGTTGTCAGTCAATTGACATAATTTTTTTTTTTGGACTTAATAGAAAGTTTTTTTTATTATATAGGGGGCAAGCAAGCAGACGTATTGCCTGATGGTAAGCGATTACTGCCGTCCATGGACACCCGCAACACCAGAGGTGTCACAAGTGCGTTGCCCGCCTTTTAGGAAGGAGTACGCTCTTTTCTTGAAGGTATGAAGGTCGTATTGGTCCGGGAACACCGCAGGCGACAGCTCATGCCACAGTTTTGCTGTGCGTGGCAGAAAATTTAAAGTAGTTAAAGTAGTCATACTATAACTCGAATATAGATAATAATAACTTAAGCATTTAGCTTTTAATAATAACAAAGTTAAATACGGAATATACTCGTATTTATATTTTTCCATAAAAAGCATGATCACAATGTACACAAATTGATACATATGTAGGGATTCGATCCCCTGTTTAGGAGTGTCGGTAGATTCCATATTATTTTAAATGAGGGTAGACGTGAGTTGACGGGCGAGGAGAATGATAGTAATGGTTTTTCTCACAATCACTTTGTTATAATCACTTTATGATAATACATAGTGAAATACAGTCACTATAATCAATAATGGTATACAGGTTACAATTTAGGTACGACACTCCACCGAACATGTGATGCTACTGCGAGATGCTAAACGATAATCCTTGCCCTCCGGCCGCGTTCCATTTTATAACTATCTCCGGCTGCGTTCAATTAATAACTACCCACAGTTCTTTAGGGATGGGATCAAAGTCACTGTTACCCGCAACTAATCACATAAAATAATCGACTACCATCAATTATCTTAACGCGTGATTATTATTTTTTTAAGTGGCAATGATTTCCATCCCTATTGTCATCGGTCGCAAGCTCCAATGCTCGGTGTTGCGTCAGTGTCTAACTACCGACACTTGTGTTACCAAATAAAATAAGTGATGCGCCGTCACATATTTATGTGATTACGAGTATATTTACTTACTTACAATTTTTTTTTTTCACATTGTAGATACCTCTTTTTTCTATGTAGTGTGTTTCCTTGACTGTTTCTCTGATCATAGAGACCTCTTTATAACTCTTTTGTACTTGTTGTACTTCATAGACAATTTAACAAAATAATTTTTGGCGGATTATATAGTTAGGACCAACACCAGGAAATAATATCTTCCACAGTAACACCAGGTGAAGAGCCAGGGTACCAGGTACACAAGAAAAAGAGCGAAAAAAATGTATGTATACCAAGTGAATGAATTAGTGTTTTAGAACAGTGAACTTCACTTATCTGCTAAACTTTACCGCCTGTGCATCAACTCTCATGAATAACGCAGAGAGTCTCAAAGCGAATCGACGTTTACTTTCTACGGCTGAACGAGTTATACGTAGTGGTCTTTTCGTTTGCTTTTATTTATTAGTTTTAAAGCGTTAAGTTTGTTCACAGGTACTGCATCTTTTGTAGATCGTACAATCGTTAACTCTAAAGTTCAATTTATTTATAGGAATGTGTTTAGAGAATGAATACTAAAAGAGGAAACATGATCATATTAACACACGAACGCGAAGATTAAAAACGAATCGAATACAGTTTTTTAGAAGCCGGTCGTATTTGTTGAAAGATCTGCATTCAGGTCATAGTAGCACACGTCACCATAATCAATGATGGGCAAGATTAAAGTTTGCACCAAAAGTTGTCTCGGGTGTCAAAAAGTTTTTTAGTCGGTATAACGTCCGCAGGGTTCCTGCTACTTTCTGACTCACGCTAATAACCTGGGTTTGCGTGCTAAGGTTAATGTCGATGAACAGGACCAAACTCTCCACACTAGAACTAAGGGGAATAATTACACCATTATTTAATATAGGTGGCAATTTACCTACATCTACTTTTCGGGTCATACGTTGACTGCCCAAGATTATAGGCTAACATTTTGTAGGGTACACAGACAAACCAAACCGCTCGGAGCAGTTGCTAATAGTATCCCGATCACCGTTAATCTTACTATTGGCCGTGGTTATGTTATCTACATTAGCATGGTAATAGAGTTGTAAGTCATCGGCATAAAGATGGTATACACGCTGAAGATTCTGAGTGATGAGATTAATCAAAATAGAAAATAATAGTGGAGAGAGAATGCCGCCTTGGGGGACACGAGAGTCATTCGCCAATCACACCTTATGGGTGTAGATTCGTCAACACGGACTGTGGGCGCCCTCGATGATATGAAGAGAACCATTCTAGTTCACCAGGTGATAATAAATGATAGGAAAGGATAGACCGGAGGATATTGTGACGGATAGTATTAAAAGCGTTTGAGAAATCAATCAAAGCCAACCCAACAATGTCACTGGTGGTTCACAAGTGATTAGTAAGGGTAAGGTTAGGAACCTAAGGGAAGGGAATAACAAACGCGTTACTCCACAGTAAAGGGATAGTCCCTGAATCGAGTGAAAAATTCACTATATGCATAAGCGCAGGAAGAAGATGATCAGGGATAGGAGTGATCATGCGACGGTTAATGTTGTCACAACCCATTGCGTTGGACTTAGTGGAGAGGATTATATTTTTGATATCGTTTGGTGCGACTGGAGAAAACTGAAAGAAATTTATATTGGGACGAGGTAGGTCAGCCAGGTACCTTAAAGTGTGTAGAATTGTGGTAGAGAGGTGAAATATCGATTATTAAAAATGTGAACTTTATCGTCCACAGTATGTGCCTGTCCGCTTGTGTGGATCTATAACTTGCAGATTCCAAAGTATGTAGAGCCTTATGAGAAGAATACTGGCAAAAAAAAATGTGAACCACGTTACTAGAATTAAGATTAAAAACTTTATAAACTGATTATAGTTAATACTTATTTCACAAGATTTAATCTTGTGAAATAAGTATTATTGTATCTCTGCGTAACCGATATGTCAGCGAACTATCTCACCACTCTCAAACTTTGTGTTTCAAATGGATTAAATGACAAAGTTGATCACTTTGAACTGCGACGGTTTCAACTAAAGCTTAGTTAACTCGGAACTCTTTAACTCCTAAAAGCTTTCAATAGATATAGTTTAAAGCTACCAATACCCGTGATATTTGTTATTTTAGATTATTTTATTGCGATGTACATACTTCATGGTGTTGCAATATATTTGAAACTACCGATTAATAACATATTCGTTTTTTTTGCGTTTATAGAGTTCAGTTCATATATATTTATATTTAAATTTCTACAATTTAGGAGTTACCTATTCGAATTTACAATCATTTATGGGCTTTCTTTGCCTTACTGGATACCGTTTTTTGGTACTAAGCAATTATAATAAAGTTTATATATAAGTACTTTGCTATGTTGTATATTTGCTCTCAAAAAACCTTGGGTACTTGACAGCAAATGCTGGTGACATCTTTTCTATACGTACAAAAGTAACAGTGTTCTGTACTTCTTTAGTAATCGTTTTAAAGTTAACAAGTTATTTAAACAAATCAAAATAATCTTTTATCGAAAGCAAGAGTTAAAATAACAATTTAACATTCCAATTTAAAAGAGAGACGTTTCAATTTGTTACGTAAACCATATTGAGCAGTAAGTTCCTCGTTGGGAAGCTACTTTCATAAGAAGCCATTTATATCATGAGACGCTCGACTGTATTCCGATAACGTTGATTGATTATCCTCTATAAGGTTCATTGAATGGTGAGCTAGACAAGTAGGGAGATTTAGCCCTTAGGGGGCTACGATTTTTTCGTAGACTGTCTCTTAGTTTGCTGCTACAGATTACATCGATTCATTGTACTTAAAATTTTGGACTCGGTTACATTGCACACGGTTCGATCTTTTTTAGAAGTAATATATTTAAAATTGATCCATTTATCATGAAAAATAAGGGCAGCAAATTTTATTTTGATGATCTGTAATGTTTATTACCATCTGAAATCTTAATACTTCTCAAAACAAGTAATGTTCCAAATTAACTTATACTCAAATTCCCAAAGTCAAAAAGAACTATAACTACAAGGCGATGGTAATCCTAATTTTTAGATCTCTATGGGACTCTACACCGACAGAGGAAATTTATGACACTAATGAAGATAAAAGGTAGTATAGCCACGCTGATTTCAGCACGAACGAGCCGGCTCGACCGGGGCAGTTCTACCCTGGCACAGAAGATCAACCTAAACAGACAATAGTTTAAAAATAAATAAAAAATCTTCCGACCAGGCGAGGTGATCATGCCTGGCGGGCTACTGCCCAACAGTTGATGTTGGGATGTTGTATATATGATAATCGGCGCAAGAACTTTATTTGCGCGATTCAGGATTGGTAGTTTCTTCGTATTGTGGCTACTTCGTAGTTCAGTGTAACTTCGGTAGATGGCGCTGTAGTATGTTACGTGGTATGTGGAGGTCGCCACACTTTTATTAATAAATCAAACTAAAAAAGTGAAAATAAATTTAATATGAAAAGCATGGGGCATCATTATTGAAATATTTTCAGTAAGAACCTTACGTTTTTTTACAGAAAATATATTTTCTACTTTTTAGTTTGGTTTATTTATAAAACTAGTGTTATTTTAAGTATTATTTATTTTATTTTTTTCCAATTATTGTATTGTCAGCGGTCATAATAAGTCTACGTTTAAATAAAGTCTGATCATTTAAAGTGGGTCAAAATCAAGTCCAAAGGAGTCGGTTACTAACAAACATAACATAGAAAAGTACAGATGAAGCTATAATATATAAAACAGCGTGTAATGACAGCATTCGTTGCTGAGTGCAAAACCGGAGGCCGAGTATTGCAGAAGCATGACTAGGTCGCCATGCTATGTTGTATGCTTGTTGCATTCGTAACGAGTATGGTGACCACTTTTGGATTCTATTTATGGTTTCCACCTGACAGCGTAGAGTCACTTTGGCGGGCCCATACATAAAAAAAATGTGGGGAGTAATATAGGTTGATATTTAATTAAAAACAATGAGTTATACTTTTGATATAGTTATTGATATTAGAATATGATAATTAAATTACTCATTTATTTCAATTCTTGTATCTAAATCGAGATGATAAATGTACTCGCCATGTTTCAGGCACTAAAATCGCTTGGAAAGTTTAAAATTATGTGGGAGATAATGTTCATTGTAATGGGCAATAAAAAGCAGTAAAATTTATGATTCCTTCCCGATATTCTATCTTAGACAATATTCGTTACATAGAAAATTTATTACCACTTTTTATGTGAAATTAATTAGTATTCGGGAGTAATTGATTTTCATAAAAAATCAAACAATATTTTCATTTAATTATTAGTTACAATAATTAGTAAGTAATAAATTAAATATTCATTAATTCTCTTTATCCATATCTTACGTACGTACGTTTTCTTGCGTTTGGTTGTTAAAATAATTAGTTCTGTAAATCATAGACATATTTTCCCAATTTAAATTTAATCATGGAAAACTCAGCCTTGAAAGTATCTATTTTGCTGATTAGTTCTGCCTCTGCTCAGTTTCATTTGGACTACTATTACAAAGGGTTTCCTTATAAAGTAAGCACACAAAATATTTCAGTTTTCAAGAAGCTACATAAGTAAATCAATTGTGATCGTGCCAGTGATGGAAACAGGCAAAGAGTATGTCCTCTGGGATTTTACTGTTCCGTTTTAAAGTTTGCGCGTGCCACCGCGGCACCAGGCTGAGACAATCCTCAGTATGAGAAGGTAAAGATCAATATTTAAAAATATATTTAAAAATGGTTTTCGTTATTTTGTTGAACAAAATTCGCTGTTGTGCAAATGTAATGACTAACAGACAGTAAAATAAAAGATAAAATGTAAGTAGTAAATACACTCTTTTGCAAAAAAAACGGGCACTTAAGCAAAGAACTATTTTATAGTTACTATTAGTTTGTTTGATAATTTTAGGTATTGTTATCCTCAGAATTTCATAAATTAATTAGGAAGGAATAGGTATCACCAGTTTTATCATAACATTTTGATTAAATTATTGAGAAATAATGTTTAAGCTCAAAACACTATTATTGTACCTGCTCGCTAAATAAAAATGAAACGCGTTAATTTCTTTGTTTTTCTTGAATACATTAAATGCAGATAAAAGTTTAGTATTGAGTATGACCCCCTCTTGCTGAAATCACAGCTTGCATTCGTCTGGGCATGCTAGCGAGTATATCTTTTATGGTTTCTTGGGGAATACGTTCCCACTCCGCGGTAATCACATTCTTTAGCTCTCTGATGATCTGCGGAGCCGGCTGCACTGATCTCACTCATCGCTTCAGAACGTCCCAGACATTCTCTATGGGATTGAGGTCCGGACTTCTAGCTGGCCAGTCCAAACGACGAATTCCGACTTCTAGCATATACGCTTCCACATCGCCAGACCGGTGGGCGCGAGCGTTGTCGTCCATAAAAAATGAGTTTTCGCCAAGAGCGGTTAAAGCGGGTTGTGCATAAGGAATTAGAACTTCCGTTATGTATCGGTGTCCAGTCAGTGTACCGTTTTCGATGAAGACTAACTCCGTACGATCCATGGAATTTATTCCTGCCCAAAACATAACAGAGCCCCCTCCATAAGGTGTGATTTCTTCAAAACATGCCTCTGCAAAGCGTTCTCCTCGTCTACGTAGCACTCGCCAACGTCGGTCTTCACCATGCAGAGATATCCTGGCTTCATCGGAGAACAATATCCTATCCCAGTCTTCATGAGTCCATGACACACAATTTCGAGCGAAGCTAAGCCTGGCAACTCGATGTCCACGGAGTAATTTAGGGCCGCGTGCCGGGCGATGACTGTGTATATTAGCAGCGAGAAGCCTCCTCCTGACCGTCCATAGACTAATTTGCACATTTCTTACTTCTTCGAGGCTGTTCTCGAGGTCCACATAAGAAGATTTGCGATTTCTCAACGCTTGACTAACTAGAAAACGATCATCCCGTGGTTCGGTACATGTTTTTCTGCCAGAACCAGGTCTTCTCTTGACGGAACCGGTCTCTTGATAGCGCTGCCAGGTCCTTTGAACTGTCGACCGACTCACATTTAATCTCTGAGCCACGAAGCATTGGCTGCAACCTTCTTCAAGCAGCGCAATAATTTTGCTCGCTTTTATCACTTTATCTACCATTTTCGAGATTGCTAAACAGCAATAACAATACTTTTAAATGTCAAGATCAGATAATTTAATAAAAATTGGCAAAAAGTTAATTAGAGTCGATATTAACTATAGGGAATTCGCGCCACAAAATGTAGTTAAAAGTTGTTTTCTTTGAAAACCAGGCTCAGTCAAAAATTTGAAATTAGAATGTACTCTTATAAACATTATGGCACTTTTATAACTAGCCAGTAACATGTTCAAATGATTAAAACCTTTTTGGTATTTTATTATTTTTAGCCAGGAAGAAAATCGAAACCGCCCGTTTTTTTTGCAAATGAGTGTATAACGTAAGATAAAAGAACACTAACCATCAGGCTGGGTTCAGCTAGTAATACCTAATTATAAAAGGTGACGCTTTTTCTTCATTAACAATGTTAATGTGTGTGTTAATGAAAAAAAAGCGTCTAGTTAAAATTTGCCTCACACTACTTAATATTTGGTTACTATTTAAAGATTCATGTTTAAATACATAATTAAGAAATTTTATTAGTTAAATCTTAAACATCAGGCGATTGAAATAGTTT
Organism: Spilarctia lutea; assembly: GCA_916048165.1. Classification (NCBI taxonomy): domain Eukaryota; kingdom Metazoa; phylum Arthropoda; class Insecta; order Lepidoptera; family Erebidae; genus Spilarctia; species Spilarctia lutea. Next base: position 10,576,176 of record OU696478.1, on the reverse strand, counting down.
TTACCATTAACAAGTTTTATGTTTTCAAATCACAACCACCAATTTATATTAACATTAATTTTAGGATGACTACATATGTACTCATACTAACGCACACATAATTATAAAAGTATTCAAGGCACGAAACGACATCAACTTTCTTTGTCATTAGTAGATTACTTCACTGCGGACGGACTTGCGAGACTGTTACCTATTGGAGACCAATTCACACTAACTCAATATTACAGAAATTTGAACTTTAGGCCTCTACATTAAGAGTCCTTGCATGGATTTTAAAAAGTTGGTATCGTATAGTATCAAGTGAGCAAACTTGAGTGTTTGGAACCACAAAAACAGGTGCTACAGTGGTCGCGTCTGGTATATTCTAGAATAGATTATGTTGTTTAACTGTGCCTATCTGTTCAACTTAGTTGAGAGTTTCTAATGTATGTGTAGAACTTGCTTTAGAGCTATTTTGTGTGGTTTCAATTATCATTATTGTTACGGCAATAAATTGAAAGTTAGAATCATTCTACAAAATTTGTTTGTGAAAGATATTTAGTAGGTACAGTTACGTTGTACGATATTGATAATATAGTTTGAGAATATTACTTAGTTTATTCTTCACTTCACTTTCACACATAATAAGTAAGTTGACCTAACTTATGAAACAAAAAAAATGTATTATACGGTTTCATGTACATATTTTAACTTACTCGTAGTCTGTTACCGTCAAGCGTTATTTGGTAATTAAATTAATTATTCCTAAAAATGTTTCTTCCTCACAACGTTCATTCATATACATTTGCACATTTGCTAGCACATTAGCAAATAACATCAAAATAGTCGACCTAACGGCACATTATTGTGGGCAGCTATCGATGGCATATCTTTTTCTGTTACCACAGCTTAAAAATTTAGGTGTCGTTCAACATTTTTACTTCCAGTATGGTCACAGATATGTCGGTAGAAAATTAAACTGTGTTCAAGCTTTCATACGCATCTAGGTTAGGCGTCGCAACACGTTTTTACGAGTGACATCGGCCGCGGTAACTGTTATTAGAATGGTTTCTATCGTCCGTATGTTTATTTACCTTATAATATACTATAGTTAGCTTATATTTTTATATCTTGGTTGTAGAAAATGTGGCTTACAAATAAAGGATACTGAAAAATAATCGGAAATTTAAAATGTTCAAAAGAACATTGCAATTTTTACATGTGGAAACCCCCTCACCCCACCGGGTTTTGCGGCGGGCGGAATGGCGGAATCGAACTGACTGAGAACACATGGTGTTGCACTTTACGTCTGAAAAGGAGGAAGTGCATATTTGCACATCACCCATTTCCTGCCTTATTTTAAATATCCTGTTTCAACACAATCATATACTATGAAAACATACGACTGCCTCGTTGATCTAGCGGTTAGATACGGCAGTCAATCAAGAGGTCTCGGATTCGATTCCTGGGTCAAACCAAGTGTTGTTGGGTTTTCCTTACAAGAAGTTCTTAGTAGCAGACCGGAATATGAAAGTTTTGCGACGTTTGACGCCTGTGTCTCGGAGAGCACGTTAAGCCGTCGGTCCCGGTTATCATCAACATCTATGGTAATCGATATTGGGAATTCAGTGACCCCAAATATATCGACAACCAGTTCAACTTTCGAATTCAGTTTGCCCTTAGGGTTGCGGAAGTCCCATGCCAGTCGCTCGATGGAAAAAAATAAATTCAGGTAAAACTGGATGAACTAGTAGCCGACCCCAATTGGACCTACTTATGCAACAAGGAACCAATTCACACACATGCTAAAAACGAAAAAATTATCCTTATCTTCTTATAGAATAGGGTTCTTACCTCGATTTTGTCACGTGTGTGGATTGGTTTCTTATAGTATAAATAGGACCAATTAATCTTGGGAATATTAAAGGCGAGGAAGGTGATGAAATATTATGAAAATGTTGTTGTTCTTTCTAAGTCTCAAACCTAATTCTTTGGGTAGGAACGCACTTGTGACTTACAAGTTAGGTCTCCTTGGGCGGCGATGTTTATGTACCATCAGGCGACCCTTTTACTCATTTTATCCTTTTTTTTTCCTAATTCCCATGGATACCACCTCCTGGTGGTATATCGGACCCGAAGCGACTAAAACCGCATGTGGGAACCCCGATTTTCCGTTACTGTCTCCCAGGGCGCGCACGTTCCATAATGTTCACGCCGTCACCTGGGCCTTCGTCTACTATGGTGACAGATGGCCTCATCTGTCTCTCCTAGGCCTGCGCTTATGGAGGATGGAGATCGTTCTGTGATCTTACTCATTTAACCCATCATTATCAGCCTCTAATAGTCCAATGCTTGATATAGCACTCTCCTCGGCAAGGAGGGTTTGACCTAATTGTTTTATATTTTTGAAACAATTTTACCTATACTATCTGAGCAAACGGGTTTAATAGGGTTAGTTTTAAGTGTTCCTTCTCGTTACAGTGATCTTTTTCTGCGTAATTTGTCCCTAGTCACCTCGTACAATGATGAGTAGTGGTTTTATACTGCGTATACGTAATTCGTCACACCACGTTATTTAACATGAAAAAAATTATACCCCAATCTAAAAGCTTTCGTCTCATATAACATGTCAATATGTTTGTCTATTTATATTATTAAGAATAAACTCTTTAAAAGAAATGCGAAAGAAACCCAAAATCTAACCTAATAAAGTTACCATATCTATCATGTAAGTCTATTTAGTAAACTGTTGCTACACGTGTAAACGGGGTGATTATAAACGCATAATTAAAGAGAAGTTACGTTCTTCGCTAGGTTCTAAAGCCTCTTAAGTGAGTGTAATTTTCTTAAGTTTTAGAGTGTTTTGTTACATGATACGGTTTTTGGTTGTAATGTTTTTAACTAAATGTACAAATCCACCAGTCAAATCATCAACTAGGTTTTCCGGGACAAAGATTGTAATTCTGTTTGTTTTCTCTGTGTAATTCAAAAGTAAATAAATAATAAAAAACGATCAGTTTTTTCATTTTCTTTATTGGCTGACCAACAATTGTTAACACTGAATATACATCAAAATTCAATTTATATTTTTTTCATCTTTAGAATTGAAAAGGTATTTTTTAGTCTAGTGCAACTAGTCACTAACAGGTAAGCACCGAATGAACCTTTATCTTAACACTAGAAAACAATTTTGTTTTTTTCAAAATTGACAACTAACTAATCCTACCTAAAACTTATAACTGCTAAACGAGGCAGAATGAATATCAACCAAATTATTGTAGCTATTAATCAATTTGAATGTGCCTAGGATCGTCCTACGAAGAGGCGGATGCAAGGGCGTGAAATTGTATTTTTTCGAACAATGGAGAGTAGCCTATTTGAGATCTTATTAACTTAAACAAGAAAAGTGTGTCAATTATATTTCTACGTTTCTCTAGTGGAGTCATTTTAAAGTGAGTGAGACTGAATTCGTATGACCTTATAGGTTCACGCAAACCGAGAGAGAGTGCTAAGTGCCAGAGAAATCTGTTCTGTGTTCTTTCAAGTCATAACGTGTGTGTGGCATAATGCGGTCTCCACCTAACGCTGCAATATTCCAAAACACTGCCGTCAAAGCTATTATACAGCATTATCTTGGTCCTGCAGGACTGAAACCCAACAACGTTTCTTAGAACAAAGGGCGCAATTCTTCAGTTGTCTATACATACAAGTCCGACCTAAGTTTTTCAAAAACTTAAATCAACAACACTATCTAAGAATGTAGCTTATTAAAAAATTTTAGGCGATTGAAAGAACCAAAACAATTAATTGAAATACAAACCACGTCCGCACAACTTACAGCTATATTTTTTAAATTACTACAGATCCTTTATTTCAATTTCCATTATTTTATGAGGAACAAATAGAAGGAATTTAATAGTTAGTATTTTTTATGAATGGTCAACAGACATGAAACCTTATCTGTTTTAGTGCCTCTACCAATTGCTAGCCAATCCTCCAATGTCATATCTTACCGCCTTAACAGTAGACTACACTGCGCTCGACGCTACACCAATATTTTTTTGTTCGCAATACAAATCTCGTATTAGAAATATATAACTAACTAAGGATACTTCATATACATGTAGCGGACGCAATGGACCCAAGAACAACTAACTATGGATCACACCAGGGTGTTGTCCCATGTGGGATCGTACCCATAACACTCAACGCTAATAGTAAGCGACATACGGACGGCTTATGCATCCATACTGTACGTATCTAAGTAGAATTTTATCGATTTAATATTCTTTAGAAGAAAGAGATCGAGAAATTTTCCGAATTAATTAGTTGGTTGAATGTAAAGCATTTCAGAAATAACATTTAAACATCTGGTTTCACTCAAACCATTTAACCTGAAGAAATATTCAATACACAATATAACAATCTCACTAATAATGTTCTTTTTTACGTGTACACATCTGTAATGTGATGTATTATGAAACACGTTTGAATTGCAAACTAAACAACGCTTGACTTAGAACTCGCAATTTAAAACCAAGTCATTACAAAACAAGCTTTATTTAAAGACTGCACACTCTAGATACTTAACAGTTGGTTGAGTATTTAAGCACATGATAATTTGAAATAACATTATTTAACAAACACATAATTTGTGTTTATACAATGTAAATGGGCCTGTGTATGTTTTTTGCTAAAACTTTTCATTTGAAGCAACATATTGCAAATATGTGTCAAACAAGAGACTAATTAAAAAAAAATGAAACAAGCTTTTATTATTATATTATTATTATATTATTATTATTTACCTGTAATAAAAAAATAACTTTAAGACCTTTCAATTGATATCCATATTGGGTAGGTTGTTCAGAAATATGTACGCCGCCATTTTATTACGGCGACCATTTTGTATTAATATAATACCTATTATATATAATTGCATTATTATCAGAACTAAAGGAATATTTTAAATTTTAGTTTAATCGGAAATCGGAGGTGGATCAAATTTAATTAAATAAAAGGTTGTAATAATATTAGTTTAGTTTTTAAGAAATCCGAATATTTTAAGAATACTTACTTGGTCCGTAATACTAAAAACGTTGTTCCAACTTTCGCATTATACTTTTGTATTTTTAACAAAATATTGGCTCAGATTAGCAACCTACAGTTATTAGAATGAGTGATTTTTGAAGAGTTAAAATAACGATAAACAAAAAAGCTTTTGAAACCCTTGTTTGAGGTGCGTTGCCCTTAAAAAGAAAATACAAATACTTTTACCCAAATCCTCTCTTTCATTTTCAAATCCATTGATGAATATTGAATAATCAAAATAAAATTTAAAATTAATTAATTCTTAGCTCCTTGTTGTAAATATTTAGGAACTTGTACAGACGACTTGTTGGAATTATTTACAGAAATCTCAATAAAATAAACGAATTTCAAAGAAGGTACGTTAACTACATTTTTTTTCTCCTGATATAACTTTCACAGTAATGTCGAAACCAGGCAGTGATAAACGACTGTCATAACTTGGGATTGTTTATTACTTGTGTTTTGGGACAAACTTGTGAAGGACTAATTGGTAAGAGGAAATGAGAAATGGTCCTCGAAAATTTTGTGGCAGATAGTGCAGATGTTCTTTGTTGTATCGTGGGCTGTTTTGTTGAAGAAGTAATGAGAGAAAAATAAACTTCCCACTTTCAAAAATCAATCACGTTTCAAATCAATTATTTAAAACTTAACAAGGATGTGTTAGTTATTGTGCACTTGCTGGTGATGTATCGTATATCTGTACCTAGCGCGAGTAGGGTCCAAATCGAAAAAAGAAAAAAATGGCTTGCAAATTTAATGATATAATGATATTTATTTATAATGCGCTACCGCGGCTTTACTTCAATGTTATGTGCATAAACTCTATAAACTGAAATACAAAACAAAGCTTCGCTAAAACACGCATTCAACTCAATTTCTTGAAGTATAGGCGGCAAGCGAATGAACTAAGAGGAGCTCAGCTATGCATAAAAGCGGACTTATTAACGGAGTTTAAAGTGGAGTACAACTTCACCACTTCTGGCTGCGTAGTTTTAAGTGCAGGGCTTAGAAGCGAGGAACTAAACTTACATGTTTAAGCATAGATTAGAGATAATTTTATTGCAATGAACTCTAATAACTGTCATTAAAATCTAAGAACTCTATTTTATGCATTTACTATAATGTTATTTTAGCCTTATCTAAATATATGTATGTAGTTTTAAATGAGGCAATATAAACAATTGCAGTACGGCAGAAAACTTTTCTTTTTATACAGGTTTGTGGCGGGGCAAGCAGTATAATCAACCACAAGCAGGGTTATGGATTCAAGCAGTTACACCTACATAAATAATTAACTTTTTACACAAAAGATAACGTAATGTAAAAGACATTTTGAACTAATACCAAGAGGTGATGTGGAAATACTCGTACTATAAATTACCTGCATATAACTACAGACACAGTTTTAATCGTGGGAGAGTCACGCTTCGGCATGAATGGGCCGACTCAACCGGAGTGATATCACGGCCTCACAGAAAACCGGTGTGAAATAGCGCTTGCGCTGTGTTTCACCGAGTGAGTGAGGATACCTCAACCCCTCCCTCCATTCCTTCTCCCCATCCCCCAAATGTCGGCAATGCACATGTGGCGCCTTTGGTGTTGCGGGTGTCCATGGGCGGCGGTAATCGCTTTCCATCAGGTGATACGTATGCTCGTTTGCCCATTATTCAATAAAAAAAAAAAAAAACAGAATCAGCCTAGCTGCACAGAGCTACTCATCAGTATATTACTCGTACATATACTTACGTTATATACTCGTCAGTATATTTCATGTTTCTTGTACCTACGTAAGAAATTTTCTACATTAACTAAGTACTTTTACAATAATATTATATGAACGTGTTAATAATAACATTAGTCAGGTTAGGTGTTACTGATCTACTTTGTTCATGAGACTAAACCACATTCGATTTTATAAGAATTTAGGGCAAAAAATATTAATTAGAAAACAATTTTTATTTTCTTCCTATTTAACTTTATTCTAATGAAACTAACTCTCGAATTGATTTTGCACAAATTATTAAGAAGAGAATAGACTTATCAGTTGTTTCAATATTTTAGACAAGTACATAGTTTTAATAATACTGTGTTAGAAAATCAAAATCTAAAACAAAATTATTTGTTAGAAAATCTTGAAAATACACCTTATTTTTTTTATTTATACTTATAGTAGATACTGCAAAAGTGTTCACCAAGCATAAAATATATTTTACTATTACATTATAGTATTTACTTTCTTTACATGTCTTTACATAATTGTATTGCATTGAGTTGATTGCATTATATGTGAGGCTATAGTTTTATTCAGTTTATAAACAGAATTTAGTTTTGTTTATTAACATTTTATACACTTGAAATTCATATCCTACAAATATCCAATCTCAGTCAAACCATTGTTGTTAGAAATCTCTAACATTAATATGTAGTAATAAAACAGGCTAACATTCCTGCACCCTATTTGGCACGACCATACACCCCAGTAGATTAGTGCTGCCACAACTGTCACGTACAATGGCGCACTAGAACAATAAATCTGTACACGATCGGTATCAGTTACACCGTCTATTGTCCAAACAAACCTATAGTTTCAACCCACTGAAGTGATACCAGGATCTGCGAGAGCTATTAATCTGTTGCTAAGTCAAAACGTAACGTGTTGTTTTGGTCCTATACCAATTTTCGGATCTATAAAGTTGTGCAAATTTGCTTTTGTCATATGGTTTTCAATAGGAGTTTGTTTTAAATGTATTTAAAAAGATACGTAACGACGATGACATAGCTGCTGCGCAGTAAGTTATTTTATAGCTATAGATATATCCTTAGCGTTAAAATGTTACGTGATTTTAAGAGAGCTGGCTGTATAGCATATTTAACTCAAGTAATTTGATAAACTTGACAACTATGCCAGTGATCTCTACAAAACTATGTCCATACATCACACATATTATCGCGTACATAACATACTTAGAAATATTCGTGAGCCCAATATCCCTTGCGTTAGTTACATAGCAATAATTTTCCACATATTAATGTCGGAACCAACTTGTAATATTACATGTAGGGAATTCTCATACACAAAGACTAATAAATAGCTGACTTAATATATTGTTCATACCCAAACTGTCGCAACGAGTGAACTGTGATCAGCTTCAACTTCATAAATCATAGTAGTTAAATCTCTAATAAACTTATTGTCTTATTACCTATTATTTTAAAATGTGTAATATACATAAACTATATCACTACTTCGTGAACTGCTAGCTAATATTATTATAATTTTCAGATAATAAGTATATTAGTCGAACTATGTAGGACCGTTCAGTATCTTTAACATCATATTTATTACCAAGAGAAACAGTATACATGCTACTTACCTAACCATTTTGGATGAACGTTACGTGTCGGTGTTGAGATGTATTAGGAATACACATCACCACGCGGGTGTCGTAAGAAGCGACTTAGGGACAAAGTACGAAGGACTACTTCATAGCAGCAGAAGGAAAACTTAAAACAATCCCTATACTAATCCGTCTGGCCTGTATGGTATAATAGGCTAAAGGCCCCCTTCGTCTTAGAGACCTGTTATATTGTTTTAGACTGTTAGCGATTCAATCGTCAACTCTATAACAATACCTAAAAGTTGCTCAATATAATATTAAGGACAAAGTTTTTCGCAAACACTCCGAATCTTATTATTCAGTTATTTACATCACAGGCCTCCAGCGTATTAGATAAATTAAGATGAATGTGGACACTTGATTATTCCACAAGTTTAATTTCGCATTGTTTAGACCATTTGTTCAAATTAACGCCATCCGGACAAACAAGGAATCATTGCTTTTTTATACACGGAAACAAACTTTATTATGAATCTTTGAAAATGATATATTGAAGAGGAGTAGTAAATATTTATGAATCCAAAAGGATAGGCATATACTAAGTATAGTATATCAATAAAATTCAACTTAAGGACCGCTAGACGAGATTTTTATTGACAATAATTAATTGACATTTTGTTCCTTATTATAAAAATCATAATCAATACTTTTCCAATCCTTATTATATATCTCCAATCATGAAATTATGTTATTGTAATTAAATTAAATAGGTAGTTACTTGATTATACACATAATTATACTAATTGAAAATAGAAATACATAACAGACATAAAAATGAGAATTGCATGCGATTCATCAAACATGGCAATGTGTTCAAACTGTGCAAATAAGAAACTAAAGTTATAGGTAATATAACAATCATTATTATTACAAATAATACTAACGTAAAGATAGACAAGTAAAATTATAAAAAAAAAACCCGAATGCGTCAATACCTATAACCTCTTTATTAAATACAGTTTTTTTATGTATACGGTGGAAAAATAAGATTTATTAAGGTGACTAAGACGATTCTATTAACACCATTCATATAAAAATACGACAAGCCGTCTGGGGCATGCCAAAAAAATATTCGTACATACATACATACAGTCGAATGACATAACCCTCCGTCTTTCGCAGTCGGGTAATAAATAATGCCCGACATTAACAGAATGTTTACGTAAGACCTTTAGTTTAATAATATCCATGTCTTAATAAGATAACCCATTGTTTTTTTTTATGAAACCCCAATGTTTTCAACGCAACTATATTTAATACTCCATTTATCATATCTTCCAAAAATGTCGCGCCAATATTATTTTAAAACGTCCTTTTTACTTATATTCTTTGGTCGTCATTCCTCCCTCTTATCTTTCCAATAAAAGTGAGTTATCATACACCAGTGCTACGGAAACGAACTACATATTTCAAAGAGATTGTCTAATTTAAAACTGTTCCTACACTGTTAATTTAGTCAAGTCTTTTCGTATTTTTAAGTTCGCACAAGGATTAAAAGCGAGGTAAGCGTCTACTTATTCGAGTTTTGCATTTGGTTCGGCCCGATCGTAAAACTTTGGAATAAGTTATTCTTTACATATATTTCAGTCAAATATAAACATATGCAGTCTATTTGATAATACCTTATTTGATTTAATGAATTAAATGTGTGGTAAATAAGTTACTTCTTCTTTTTTCGCTTTATAAAATTATGAAATAAAATTATTTCTGAGACATTGTTCTTAGTTTTTAGCAGAAACGATTAATGTCGGGTAAAATGAAATACCTAATATTAACAACAGGTAGTTCCTTTTATGCATCAGATCACATTACAGGTATATATTTAGAAGCTCACCTGCATTAAATTATAAAAATACCACCAATAGAGAGCCATTTAGTAGAAGAATTAGACAGATATAAGAGCTTAATTTGTTAGATTACTTGTTTTTCGAAAATAATAAACAAGAGACCCGATTGCGCGAGAAGATAAATTTAAAATTTACAAACCGTCTAGGACGAAATTAATAACACCTTAAACGCCAAAATCCATAAAACTGTTTCAACTACAGAGCGTTTCAAAGCAATATTTATGTACACACATACATGCATACACTGAAAAAACATAATATTCCTTCTGGTACAGTCGGGTAAAAAGAATTAATATAGCAACCATATTTATTTTCCTAACAAAAAAATAACTTAGCGTAAAAAAATTGTAAATGGTTATCCTTATGCATTAACGAATTATTAACATATTTCTAATATGGCTTGAATTAGCAGCTACTTACTTTGTTAATAGGTTTAAAAGCCAATATTATGCATTATTGATTAAAAACCTGCAGCACTACCATTACTTCTGATATCGAAGGCACCCTCCATCATACCATTAGGATGTCTGACCAGTGCCCCTGCTTGACCAACGCTTTCACTAATCTCTGGCAACATCACAATCTTGTGACCTCGATCCTTTAAATAATTTATAGTTTCTGTACTAAACCGGGATTCCAATTTTAAAGTATCATCTGGATCGCCAGAAATTCTTCCATAAACCCATCTTGGTGCCGTTATAGATGTTTGTAAATCGATACCCTGAACCACATATCTATGAAAAATAGCTGCTTGAGTTTGAGATTGACCATCACCGCCTCTGGTGCCATAAATGAGAACACGACCATCTTGTAAACGCGCTGCAGCAGGATTTAAAGTATGAAAAGGTTTCTTTCCAGGTTTTATGGATAATAAATGATCTTTTTCTAAAGTGAAAGATATACCTCTGTTGTGCCATAATATACCTGTTTTCGGCAGAACCATGCCGCTTCCACAATTGTGATAAATACTTTGAATAAAGGATACTGAAAACCCTTTATTATCCATTGCTCCCATCCAAACCGTATCTCCAGGACCTTTTCCTTGTCCAACGCATGAAGCTTGATCAAAATTAATCTCTTTTGCCATTTTAAGCAACATTTGGTGTGATATCAATGATTTGGGATCGACACGCATATAACAAGGGTCAGTTATATACTGATCTCGCATTTGAAAAGCTTGCTTAGTTGCTTCGACTGTAGTATGAATAAATTGACCCTCATGTTGACCATCAATTCTTAACTTATCTAAAATTCCAAGAATGGCCATCGAAACTAAACCCTGTGTCGGTGGAGGAGTGTTGAAAATCTCGCCGTGATTATGCAATAATCGTAACGGCACTTTCCTAACCGGAGAGTAGTTTGCAAGATCTGATCCTGTGATAGGCAACCCTAATGAGGCCATATCTTCAGCAATCAATTTTGCTAATTCGCCTTTATAGTAACTATTCAGACCATTTTCAGCTAGTAGCTTCAGAGTTTTAGCGAGTTGCTTTTGATAAACCCTTTCTCCAACATCTGGTACTTTCCCATCTGGAAAAAATACATCTGAAAACTCTTTTGAGACATTCCCTGTACTATGAATTTTTTTGAAATTTACATGATTGTAATTGGACATTGGATAACCATCTTCAGCGTACCTAATAGAGTCGGCTAATAATTTTGATATAGATTTTCTTTGATATCCACATTCGGTAACGTACTTTAATGCTTCTTCCCAGCCTCCTACGGTTCCCGCTACTGTTATAGCAGATTTTGGACCTCTGTATGGTATTTTATCTAAACCCGAAAAGAAATCTGGCGTAGCTAATGATCCAATAGCACCACAGGCCTCAATAACTATAGGTTCTTCGTGAGGAGGTATGATAAGCCAAAACCCGTCTCCGCCAATACTATTCATATGAGGATAGATAACTGCTATTGTGGCTGCAGCGGAAACCATAGCTTCTATAGCAGTTCCTCCTTCTTTAAGAATAGCTAGAGCGCTCTGTGTTGCCAAGTGATGAGGGGTCACCACCATACCTTCTGGTGCAATGTTGGACTGCATTGTATTTTGAAATAAAATGCTGTTTTATCCTTAGTATAATTACGTTGAAATTGTTCTCTGTAAAAGAAAAAAAAAGTGTAAATAAATATTTAAAGTCGTAAAAAAATAAGACAATTGCCTTAAACTAACTCAGTAGGTAAGTTTCGTGCTTAGCTACTGCTGAGACTTGTGTTAAAAATGTATTCTTAGTTTACATAATCTTAGAGACTTATTTGACTCATAACTTTACGGGCACAAAAATATAGAGCATGCAGGATACAATCTATATGACAAAAATAAAATTCAAGTCTTGGCAGCTGTTGATCCAAACTCCAAACCTTCACAGTTTGGCGAGAAGGTTTAGAATGCCAATTTGCATAAACAGATAACATATGTATCTGCTGATGTAAAAACTACTTTAAGAAGTAAAATCGTAAGCATGGACGTCCATAATATAAATTTTAATGTCCTGATAGCTGCAAGCCTTGCCCTCGTAAATAGCAACAGGGTTATTACAAAATTACACCCCTAGGATACACGACGCCATAAAACGATGTCGATACTCTCATATAATACATTGTTATAAAGATTAGAACGACGTAATAGATTGCTGCATCTGTATTAATATGCCTTCGGGGTGCAATAAGTTTCGATTTGCTTGTAAAGGTTGTACCATAGCTACTCGTTTTTCGTAAATGTAAAGTTTCATAATTTGTGAAGTAGTCTAGAACTCTTTTGGTCAAACGTTATTTCTTTCTCTCTTTACACTCTGTTTTGTATATTGCTATATTATCAACGATAAAAACAATCACCTTTTCAAATCTTTATGTGTTAATCGCTTCTGCTATTTCAAGTTGGCTTTGAAATAAAAGGTAATTTTATTTGCGATCTGTTCAAAATAAACCAGGCTTTTTGATTAAATGGGAAAAATAAATATATAGGTATAACATAGTAAAACTTTATTTCTTCCATAAATATACTTTCACTATATTGTGTAGTGTTCTTATCATTGTAAATCACAGGTTTTAATGTTATTTTACAAAATCTTTCCGTATATTTTATTTTAAGTTGGTAATGAGATAAATTAGTATGATAGTTTTATTCACGTTCACGTTTAGACTAATAGGAGCGGAGCATGATTGAAAAGAGACACAGACGAAGCTTAATTTATCAGTAATAATACTATCAAAGTTTGAACATATTTTGTCAAATATTAAATTATTTATGATCTATACAATATTTGGCGAGTTATACATAGAAGATAGATAGATAGAAAACTCTTTATTTGCACACCGTATTACATATTTACAGGAGAAATAAGAAAGGACAGTAAATGACAAATATATAATGTACAAAGGGCGGCATTGTTGCAATGCAATCTCGTCCAGGTAACCTTAGACCAATATTAAAATAGATCAAAATGTTTCGGAGAGACAGTGGCAGTTGAGGGTACAATGAGTGTTGAAGAATAATGATTTTCTAATGAATATAACTATATAAATAATGAATATAAATTTCTAAAGTTATTTATTTGTGATTTCGTCTAAACAATTGTTGGGAAGATGACCTATAATTCAATAAAATCTATGTAGCAACTTAAACATCATCTAATCCTACTAGTAATTCGTAAAACAAACTAGTAAAAGAGAAAAAAACTAAAATTAAATGATAAAATTATTTAAACAAAACTATATTTACTTTCAACCGTGTCCACGTCTCAAACTCTATATCAAATATACGTAAAAATTGCCGAATTAGGTCATCCCTACATCTAAAGTGATAGTCAAACCATAAACCATACTGAACCCTTCCCGATCTCAAGACGCATAAAATATGTTTTAGAACCGTATCCAGCCCGAACATATTGCCGGTCAACGAGCCGGCAAGATATTGAAAGTGAAGTTTTTTTACATGCATTGAAGGGTTTAAGGACGGGTTGTGACGATAGAATAATGTAAGACGGGTGACAAGTCATGTTACACTTATGAGTATGTTTGACTTTTGCCCATATTTACTGTGTTTATTAGCTCGTTTTCTTGCTTATTTATTTGGTGTGTTTTCTGTACTACTATTTGCCTACTCGTAGTTAATTTTAGTCCAAATTTGACTACGTGTGTTAGTTGAGATGTTAGTTTCTAAAATATTTAGAGACTAACATTATGAGACACGAAAAATACAAGTATACACACAGACCGTCAGTTCCCTAGAGAGGTGGTATCCCGAAAGATTTAATAGGTAAATGAATTAATCAACTAATACACTCGTTGATTGTATTCAATCTGATTTGGTTAAAAAATATTTTTTTTAATACACATAAGGCACTCAAAGACAAGAAGAATTTTGGAATATGACGTAAGATACTTTACGATTTATAAAAAGCACTCAAGGTGAAACTAAACCCCTAATCTAAAGAATTAAAAAGTATCAAAAAAATATAACCCGATTACTTTAAAACTTTTAGTTACATATATTATGAAACTATTGATACCTCACTAACTAGAATCGGTTCAATAGCTTAGGCCCTTTAGTAGACTATACATAGACTGCCAGATCAATTGCCCTAGTTCATTATTCCCAAGATTCTTTGGGGTTGGGAACTAGTTTTCGACGTAGTAGGGTAAAAACAAAAATTGACAATAATTCTTTTACAGTCGTGTAATATTGAAATTATAAATTTTATCCATATTCATGGCTAAGATACCCTTTTAATAAGTCAGGTCCAGTCTTAATTTAGACCGTATCTTATGCTCTATATGTATGATAACTTTGAATATATTTGAATAATTATATAATTGCCTCATAAATAAAGTGAATTAGATGCCATTTGAAAAAAACACAAAATAATAATACTCAGTAAGACGAGTTAAGATAACCATAAATAATAACGACAAGAATTAAAACTACCTAACAACTTATAATGTGAAAACACATTTCCATTTAGATTGTACTACGAAAACCAGGATCTGTGTTATCTTGACGCGGAATAACAGAAACTGCTAACTTTATAGTTCAACCTTTGTACAAAGAAACTTGGTGCTCGGAGACGAACAAAACTGATTTATTTACTAGAGCCGAACCGCACTAGCTCCTTGCTACACCACTTTGCTTTCTATAGACTTGTCTTATAACTATTGTCGAACCGAGTATGTGACTTCAGCAGTGTTACTTGAATTTGGATATTAATTAACTGAGTTTTCAATACATTTTAAATAGTATACTAAATATTTATAGAAAGAAAACCATACTTCCACACTAATAATTAAAATTTGAAAGAAACTGTCTGTCGGTAACGCTTTCATAGCTAAACTGCTACACCGATTCCAGTGATTCGATTATTAAGATTGCTCGATAACTAATTAGAATCTGTAAAAAGATTGACTTAGCACGTGCAAGTAGTTAAAATATAAATTCCAATTTTTTTTAAAAGACTAATTGAAGTTACTTTAAATTTTGAAATAGATGCGTACATTTTTTTCGATTAATTAGTTTTGTGTCTAGGACCTAATACGAAGTCGATATTGTTTCTCTATTAGAGTGGAATCATATATACCAATATAATATATTATATTAGGTATATAACATATTATGTTTAATTAATAAATAATAATAATAAATATTCCGGACACCTAACACACAACGCCAGCTAGTCCCAAACTAGGCAGAGCTCGTATTAGGGGTACTAGACAACTGATACAAAAACATATTATACATAGATAACACCCAAACTCCGAAACAAATATTTGAAGATAATACACCGTTCATCATAGAGCACACGATACGGTCCAAATAAAGACTGGTCCTGACTTATTTAAAGAGTATCTGAGGCCATTAGCTATGAGTCTGAATAAAATTGCTAATTTCAATATAACACGGCGGTAAAAGGATTTTATTAATTATGTTCCCTTGGTCGCGTCGACATTTGGTACAACCAAATATTATTATATTGTCAACAACTAAGTATTCATCCAGTGTGCCTAACACGTGAGCGAGATATCTAAACAGAGAAACTTCAAAAATACGTTATTAAACGGTTATTAAACATGCGACGACACCTACTTATTATTTAGTATATTATTATGGAGTGATAGAGAGAAACTTAAAATGTAGTAGTATATTTTTCTCTAGTAAATATTGAAAGTAAAACAATGTAAACGATACGATTACGATATAGTTTAGGTTTGAAACTCACCTATATTGAAAAATCGGTATTACGATCCAAAAATTACAAGACAAGACACATACTGAGGAGGGAAATAAAAAAAAATGTGTGGTTTTATGAAACCACGGTAAAAGTGAAACTTTTTTTCACATTATAGACATTTAACTTAAAATTTTTGGAATAATATTAACCCTTAATTCGATAATGTAATAATAATGATAATGATTAATATTTTATTATATTTATTTTTATTATTCCAAGGGTATAAAAATCGCTTTATCAATCTTAATTTTACACTTGGAAAATTGGAATGATAATGGGAAATGATAAAAGTAGACTAAATCTCCAACTAATATTTTTATTGAACTCTGTGCCTTAGAGTACGACCTACATAATACTTAACAATTATTTAGATGACACATATTAAAAAACTGAAAACAATATTTTATTATCGTTGAGTCATTTTGATCCGTTTTTCAATTATTTTCAATCATTTTATTATCAATTTCATCTTCATCATGAGTTTCACAGTTTAAAAGCAAATAAAAGTTTTACTTTAATAAATAACAACATTTACATTAAACACTAACAAAAACAAACAAAATAGCGTGCATCACTGGCACAAATGAGTAATAGTCTATACACTACACGGTCAGTTGCTGCGAACTATAGGCGCCGCGGCCGACCGTCACGCGACATGCAACACACAGACCAAAAATTTTGAGACGATCTAATAAAAGTTTCACTTTAAAAACGCATTAATAAATTACCTAAATTTCCACAAAGGTAAATTTTTCGTATAATGGAAGCGATTGATGGGGATTTTTTTTAGTTTTCCTGTAGTAAAACTAAAAAGATAAAGTAAAACTATCAGAGTATACAAATATCCGTGGGGAAATCCGGATAAATCTTTTACTATTTATAATTTGTAATTATTTTGCTGTCTGTAATATATTTCTAAATCATAAATGTTATTTATTTTGTAACTAAATCTTTACAGATATTTTTACACGTCGGACTTTACAGCTAGAAGAGGCCGGCATTTCCTAAGACACTCTGAGAAGAAATGCTGAAACAAACCACAAAGGTGTCTTTATTTTTAAGTCAGTGAACATTGATTAAATAAAAAATAATAAAAATCTATGCGAGTACAGTGTAGAATCTGGATCTGGGATCTGACTAAACTAAATGTAAGATATTCAAAAATCCGCATTTTATAACCTTTAACTTTTACAACACAAGAACGATTTAAAGGCTAAACGTCGTCAAGTTTTACTATCTACTGACATGTTAACATGGAGATCGCTGACCGCTGTTAGCAGAATATCGGGAATAGGCTGAACATTTTTTCTTTTTCTATATTGAAAAAGACAATTTTATGGGCCATAAAACGAAAAGATACAATTGATAGAAAAGCTGCACAGTTGTCTAATTTTCTCAAAGCGTCTATTAAATTTTATGGAATGAAGTTTTCCTGTTTAAAATCTGTTTCTTTTTTTCATAGGTTATTAGGTATTGATTTACGAGTCTCTGAATTATGTAGCTCAATATTTTACTGTTTCAACGATTTTTGTGAGCTGAGTATATATTAAATTACTTAACTTCTAACCTTTTTACAGACTTTTATCAATATCGATTATTTCCTCTTTGTTACGATAGGAGTGTGCAGTATAAAAATTATCTGACTAATTATTAAAGTTGCATCAATGCATTCTAGAATTCAACTCACTCGTAGTTTTACCACTATGTTAATTAACTTTAATCATGACTGATTTCGCCCAATAGCATTATCAAAGGTTGCCAGTGGAATAAGTACAAGTGAGTTTAAATTAAGATTGTATTTCGACTAGTCCTATCAAGTAACCATGGGAGAGCCACGCTTCGGCATGCATGAGCTGGCTCGACCGGAGTGATACCACGGCCTCACAGAAAGCCGGTGTGAAACAGCGTCTGCGCTGTGCTTAACCGAGTGAGTGAGGATACCGGAGGCCCATACCCCAACCCCTCCCTTCATCCCTCTTTAGGCGATATGTCGGTTCGTTTGCCCCCTATTACATAAAAAAAAGTCAATCGTGAGTATAAATTAGACATTCAGATCTGCATGAAACGCTCAATGTTACTTAACTGACCACCAAACTTCAATGTTTTGAGAGAGATTTGAAAGAATCAGATATATTATTAATATACGAGTTGGAGGTTATTCCTTTTTTTAAAGAAGCTTATAAAGATAGCTTATCGAAGAATCATTATTAATAGAGAATTTAAAAAGGCCTCAAGAGTTGACTTTATTTTTAATAGCTTAACGCGAGTTGCTTGAATTCTTGTGAGAAACTTTTGTATTTCGCAGAATCAATATACGTATTACAATGGGAACGGTAGGGAAACGGTTGGACAATTTGAAATATTTTCAATTTTCTTTTGCATAAATGCATATAATATCACAGCCAAATCTGCAATCCGATCTCCAATGAATATCTTTTAAATAATATGCTATAAAATACTAGATAAATTATATTTACTTTGTAAGTAAAGCTGTACAGATATTTTTACATGTCGGACTTTACAGCTAGAAGAGGCCGGCATTTGCTAAGACTCACTCGTGGATGAAATGCCGAAACAAACCACAGAGATGTCTTTTTTTTACGTCCGTGAACATTGATTAATTACAAAATAATCAATGTTCAAAAAAAAACTATGCGAGTACAGTATAGAAGAAAGCTAGCCGCTCGAACGCACTCGAACGCAAGCGCGCCGAGATTGTTTACCTTTCAAGTGCCATCCGACACTTGAAATAAAGGCCGCGCGCTTACAGGACGAGCTCATAAACCATTTTTTATTGACTTGTTAGTAATAAAACTCTATTCAAGTGATTTGGCACGAAGGAATGTTTAATTTTTTTTTAGAAATGAGAAAAAAAATAAAAACGCAACTGGATAGAGAGAAACAAAACTTTTTAAGGCGTGGTCTCAATCTCATATAAATATGGGACGTCCGTCCCTGGAGTGCCAGTGACGGAAAACAAGAGATTGGGACAGATGTCTCGGCCATTTGCCCAAGCGGCTAGAAAACAATAAAAAAAAAACAACAATATTTACATACAAGTTTCAAAAATTCCTCCGCAACATCGTCTACTGGTAGCGTTCCCAAAAGGTTGGCAACATTTGCCACGTTGAATGGCAATGCTAATTGTCTGTGCTAGAAAAAGAGCGGCCTCTGGTTACGAGAAGCGTCAATCAGTTGCTTAACTAGTTGTTTAAACATCGCGCGAGCACTCGGACCCCATGAACCCAGTGCCTCGACACCAAACAGTTCCAAAATAAAAAATAAATATTTAGGAAAATATATTCCTTAAAAAAATATTTAAATCAATTCAGCGCTTTAGCCGTGAAAACTTAACAGACTGAGTTAGTTTCGTATTTATTACACTAGTAGCAAATGTATTTATATTAATAGCATGTTAATTATGTAAGTAACTTCTTATTATTTTTGAGAAAGGAGTCTTTCAACCTATTTTTTAATCATGAAGCTTACTGCAAATAAACGATCATGTTTTCCTTTCCGACAAGGTTCACTTTATACTCATTTGGTCAAAATGCCCTTTAAGAGATAAAAGTGACTCTGAAAACTTATTCTAAAAATCCACTTAAGGCGTTTATTGAATTTTATTATGGAAATCTTGAAAGCGATACCTACTCCCATGCTCTAAACCGCTTGATTTCCCGCCGTTCTATGCACTTAACATGCCAGTATCTACGAAATATTTAATGTACTACTATATAGTTCTCTCTAGTTAGTAATAGAATTTCTAAACTCGCTCTCGTGATCGAGAAATCATTATAACATTTTATAGCTTATTCAGTGGGAAAATTTCTTAGGACAAAATTTTTATTTTGAATGATTAAATGTATATCTTTTAACTTTTATTTTGTATTGATCAGTGATTGAACATTTCATCTGTAGAAAAAGAATAAAGCTGCTTATTTTTTCCTCTTTAGAATCACCTAAAAAAATATTTAAAGATAAGTCGGGCTATTGCTGACGAAGACTATCCACTAAACATTATGCTACGAAATACAACCGACAGAGACATAGCCTTTATTATTCTCCAGATTATTTGGCGTCAGCTACGGCTGGTAAAAGCGGTTTCACTGTCATTTGCTTACGATAGTTCTAATGTATCGAAACCTTCGACAAACAACAGATATCAAGCCATTCAAGCTCAAACGGCAATATTTAAATATTTCTCTTTAATAATCTTGAAATATCATTAGTATATTATCATCTATATTCAAATACAAAAGTCGTCGTATACAAACATGAAATACAGTGTCATGTAATGCCAATTAAGGGGAAATACATTTGCGGTCAGACAGTTCCTGTGATTATAAACTGTAGTGGCAAAGAAATGAGGTTGCAAATACGCTGGGAGAGTAGTTTTACAGCATTTTGCAGCTAGAAGTGAAATAGTATCTAACGTACATTTGTTTATACTCGCGACCACAATGGTGAATGCACTAACGAACTTATTATTCTGAATTCACATTGAAACCGCAAACAATATATAGAAGCTGTAATGTATAGAAATGTTGAACTATGAACGTAGGGACCAAGAGAATGGCATGCACTGGCACGAATGATAGGATATAATGTACTCGTATACATTACTAAGAACAAAATTACAGTTTCGTAATGTTGGGATTTGAATAAGAATAAATCACCTAAATAAGTTTTAAGAAATATTATCAGTTAACATGAATTTTCATAAAGTGGATCAATCATGATTTTTTGGTATCGTATATACCATATCTGAATGAACCTATAATGTTAATTAAAAAAATTAAGAAAAAAGTACAATATACATAAGTACCTATTTGTACATTGTACATAAGTACCTACCTATTTGTGGAAACTGGAAACTTTGCTTTGCAACCGTAACTAGTTACGTTGCTCTCTCCATGCGAGATTAACGCACTTGGTTGATTTTTATCGTTCCCAATATTTACGTACCAATAACTGTACGTATCGATTTATGTTAATAATGTCATTAACACTTACACAGTAATCTCGCGTCCTACATAGTGTATAATAAGCCTTAGGTGAATTTTATCAGAAACTGATAATAATGATGTGATTATATTTTTGCCTCACCAAAACAGAGTAATGATGTAGATGTAGCCGAAAAAGGCATAGGTCGAAGGTCGACATGGTGAAGGAAAAAATTCTAAGAAATCCCGTGATACTTCCTGGCAGTATTCGTAAGAAATTCAAAATTAAATATCAAGATATTTTTGTAAAAAATTAAAAATAATCTGATAAGTGTATGTAACAATAATGCATTTAATTTTCACATTTTTAAAACGCTGGACTCAGACACGACATTACCCTTCGACTATGACGTCAGTGTAACGAATGAGAGTTGACAATGATTCTTTTTATTTTCTACATAATATATCACCACGCACAAAACGCAGTACCAAAACAAGTGTAGATTTATTGAAAAAAACTACACTCTTAACTTTAAAATATAAATTAAGTTACTTGTAACCAGTCTTGCAATTTTATTGTAATAGGTAAAACATCTCTCTGTAAAATATTATGTTAATACTGAGTGAAAGTTTTGTTCCAAGATATTAATGTATTCAACCAAAACATTATTATTATAAACTAGCGGTCTCCCGCGGCTCCGCCCGCGTGGATGTCGGTTACCGCTGCAAAAAGCCTACCCATTAGAGCATTTTATGGTTCTATATTTTACAGTTTAGGCAGCGTACGTAAAATAAGTAACTTTTCTTGTTGATTTTTTACACCTTGTGTCCGAAAAACGCAAATATCTTACGGAACCCTACTTTTTCCAAAATAAAATATAGCCTATGTTACTCGTGGATAATGTAGCTTTCGAATGGTGAAAGAATTTTTAAAATCGGTCCAGGTCTTTTTGAGTTTATTCGTTACATACAAAAATATAAATGTTTCCTCTTTATAATATTAGTGTAGATTTCCAAATAAAGAAATAAAATCCTACAAGGGGTGATCTGTGTTAGAATGTCATGTCATGTCTATTTTAATAATATAAGTCATAAATAAATATTTCTTCAAAAAAAAAATTAAAAAAAATGTTTATAAGCGCCATCTAGGCCGACAGTAGTGTAGCTTTGCGAACAGAGTTTATAACACAGTCTCCAGAGTCCTCTTTTTCTAAAAGCAGTTAGGTACTACCAAAAAAATCTTGTGATTTAAGAACTAAATTGTGATTGTAACCATAAAAAATATACTTGTACTTTTTCTGATTTAATAAATCGAAATAAATAAATTTTATATAACAATGATGTCTTTCTTTAGTAGGCACGATTTATTTCCATTGCATTTGATATGGTTATTTATGGTACTGGTAAACCATCACTACCAAAAGAACTGTTTCTGCAAGCTGAAAAAGTGTTCATCAACAGTAAATAATATTCCTAAAACAGGCCAAACTGGCTCCAAAGGCCAAAGGGATTGGCAGACTACAGCAGTTATCAAGTTTGGGGAGTTAAAATACTCGTATCAAAATATTTGTATGAAAATTGTTACACGTTATTTATTCTTTAATCATTATTGTATTGCTACTGCACCGCTCTCAATCTATCGCATTTTTCTGACCTTTTAAAACTTGTCCTCCACAGACGGATTTATTTACCATGGTACAAAGAGAAAAATATGTAGTAGTGTTTTAAAAGAAAATTCAAAGTGCATTTTGTCTATTTTAATAATATAAATACTATTATCCTGTCCTATTGCAATAAATTTTCTCTACTCTGATAACTATTTGCTCCCTAAAATAATATCTTCATTTTTGTACAAGACTTCTTAGAAATGCTAAATACTTAGTATAGATGGCCGGGGCACAGACAGAAGGAAAAGTTGAGAAACATTTAATCGATAATTGAGTACACGATGATTGTAACAAGAATCGATAAACAAATTTCGATTGAAGTGTTAAAACGGAAAAATATTTAAAAGCCAAATTAAAAATCACGATGAAATATCAATAATATTTATTTCCAAACTTCTATGATCTACAATGATATTTTGACGTGACAACGTCTTATAAATTGGTTTGCCGGGTGACACTTCAAGAAACTGCGTTACGCTCCGCTCACGTTATGCGCTCACAATGAGAGCGAGTGAGAGGCACGCGTCCCTTCCACTCGGGCATGGTTAGCCCGCCTAAGAGCGAGAGAGACAGACATAAAAACTGAAAGGCACGCGTCCCTTCAACTCGTTGTCGTTGTCACGTAAAACTTTCGCCCGTATACCGACTTTACAGGCAACCAATTTTTTTAAACTAAAGTATAATTTAATGAAAGCCAACAAAGATTTTTAAAAATTGTTAAATGTAGCTGCCCTGGCAGTATTTTATAATGGTGGTCAATCAAATGCATACGTAAAACAAATATTTTAAAGTCCTTAGTGTCACATATGTACGATGATTAAAGAATAATAAAATAAAGCTCAAATGAATAAAAATAATTAATACCTTGCAAAATTCACAACTCTTTTGGGAGTTCGTGAAGAAAGGACCGGGAATTACAGCGTGAATACGTAAACAATCATAGTCACAAGTCACAACACAATACAGTAGAAACAAGACAAAAGGTAGGGATGATCGATATTGGAAAAACATCGATGTTGACATCAATGTTAAGATCTATTCACATTGATCGAAAAACATCGATGTGCAATTTAATCGAAGCTTTCGGTGGCAAATTAAACTGTCTATTCTTTTCATTAAATTGCTGTAATGATTGAAAACACAGTATACATAATTGCTACAAATTTTTTGCACGATAAATCGATATTTTGAGTGTAAATATAAATTTCACTGTATAAATATAAGTGCTTTTCATTTTTTTTTCTCGTCAATTATATAAACTATAAATTATCGCGAACATCATCTATTGCACTAGATTTACACTATATTATAGTTTTCCTCTTTTACTGTATTTAGACGTTAAGTTTAATACCTTACCTTAAGTATAATACCTACTGAACTATAGAAGTATTTAGATCAGCGAATAATTTTAGATGAATCAAATGAATCATGAATCATTTTACTCCCGTGCTATCAGAGATAGCTGTTGAATATGTAGTTTCTTTCGCTACATGTGTCACTTTTGTTGTCAATTACTTCGACATTAAATGTTTTTGGTGCCTAATAATTGTGGTAATCTCACCATAACATATAAAATAAATATATAGATTGTTTATTCACATTATGCAATAAAATTTAAGAACCCAGCTGACAAATTCATATATTTAAAACTTAATTTGTGTGATAAATATACTGAATCAACCATCCGACATATTGAGATATATTCATGTTGCCGCTATAACAACAAATACTAAAAAACAGAATAAAATCAATATTTAAGGGGGCTCCTATACAACAAATAACGTGATTGGTTTGCTCCTTTTTGTTCGATATTGATCGTTATCAATATCGAACAAAACAGCAAATAAGCAACAGGTAGACGCTTGAAATGTATGGATAATGAAGCGAAATTCTTCCTGTGCGAGTCCGACTCGCTCTTGGCCGATTGTTTTTTTGAAAAAATATCGATTTAGGATAGTCCGATAGGTATTTAAAAAGCGCAACATACACCTTACACTCACACTTAATAATCACGTGAGTGTTGAAGTAAACAGTTTTTTTATTCAAAATGAAATGCAAAAATAGGTAACAATTCATACGGCTTATTCCGGTTACGTTGATCAGTGTAAAATAGTTTAACTTCAAGTTACAAGCTAGTACATCCAATGAGTGCTAATGACCTTATAGAGTGTAACGTTTCGTTATTCTATTCTCTTATCAACGAGATGACGATGTAATCGAGGTCAAAACTTCAGAACTTGTCTGCTAAGCATCGATATTTTTATTCAACATCTGTAAATATCGACATCCCTAACAGGAGGTAAAGACGTTGTCTAAAGAGGTATCTGATAGCTGGCTTGCTTTTCAAAATGGTATGAGAACTATAATTTTTCGTAATACCTAATATATCTAATGCAAAATGTAAATTACTTCTAAAATAAATAATAAGTCTTTACCATACTAAAATACATTTCGGTTACTCTATTGACATCTACTGACAAGAAATACATCACTATTATTATGTCAAATTTTGCGAATAAAGTTTGCACAGTGCGGCTAAATTAAAGAGTGCAAATATTTTTATGGTTAACGAATAAACAAAAGAGCATTTAAATATTTCGAGGTATACGTAGCCCGCCCGGCTGTTGCGATCATGAGCACTGTGCGTGTTTAACAAAAATAGATTTTGTTACATTTTTATGTATAGTGACGTGTTATCAAGGCAAACGCACTTTATACAATAGTTACCGAGTAAAACATTACAGTGGTAAAACCAGAAAATTGTGCTGTGACTTAAAAAAACACTGTAATGTTTAAATCTTTGTTGAACACTGTATTAACTCAGGCCAGCTGTCAAGAGGTGGGTAAGTTTTTAACCACAATATATCGGTTCAAAACCAAATATTGTTGATTAGGTACATAAACCTAGTTAATTTTTACCTGTATGCCCTTGATTCGTCCGCCCTTCAACTGCTTACGTACGTCACTACGTTGTTCAAACTTAAACCACCAGAACTTACTGAACTTGCTAGTTAATGTACGTATGTTATTTTTTATTATTATTTTAACTAGACTATGTTAGATAACCCTTATAACCTCTAACATTTCAACACCAAATAAAATATGTTACAACATTACAAGCAGACAAGTACCTACCTAGTGAATGTAATAAAATCAAACTATAAAATTACTTAAGTAAAAAAAAGAATTGAATTGAAATTATTTTTAAGCACATCTTGTGCTTAAAAATAATTTTAGTGAGTTATTTCAGACAAAATATACTTACATTAAATGTCAGTCTTGTATGAAGAAATCAACATGTAATGTTAAATGATATGTTAATATTCTATATTGCTTGAGTACACATGATAATGGGCTCTTATCTATTACGTCAATACATTACTTCCCATCACTTCAGTTTGATACAAATCTTCGCAACAAAATGACAAGCCGCCGGGTAATTCTTTTTAAACAATTTTGTTTATCATGAGTTTCAATTCTATAGTTTATTCAATTGTGCTTGTGGAATGTGTTTTTAGTGATACATGTGTTATTAATAGAGAGAAATGTGAACTTCAGAAAATATGGTTTTGAATGAGTTTTTATTGTCTCTATTTAAATACTAATAAAAGTAATTGTAATTATTTTTATTCATAAAAGTTGTTGATAACGAGGTTAAGTATGAACAACCCTTTTACTTCAAGTCATTGATTTTTGTTATCTCTTAAAAGGAGAATAAAATAATGTTTATGCATACTCATTTAAAAGATTACAACAACAATCTCCTGTACATAATGTCAGTGACTGTTGAATGTTCTCCTCTAAAAACCCTTCAATAAGTGATATTTAATTGTTGTTTTATGCTGATATAAAAATTATATTTATAACATAAAAACACTTATAAATGGCACTTTAGGGTCATTAGTTCTAGTATTTGTAATAACTTATTTATCTCTTAGTATTATAACTTTTAATCTAACTAAGTTTAGTCATTTAAAGTTATTGGAAAACATAATTGTGAAAAAGTATCTAATATAAAGACAATTGCAATTCCCTATTAAATCAATGTAATCTAGCTGAAAGTTTTTGTTCCAATGATTCTTAATGAACAACCCATAATGTCCCAAGCTGGCCGATTGTGGATTGCCTCTAACTAAGCTTCACTACTGTTTATTCTATGATAACAACCGGGACCAACTGCTTAACGCGACCTCTGAATCACAGATGGTATCATATCACCAGCAGTCACCCATCCAGGTACTGACCGCGCCACTTTTGCTTACCGTACATGGATAGTTTCTAATTTCCGAGTTCGAAGAAGTGTCACATTTGTGTCATGTTTAAATATAATTAATAATACTAATATATGAAATTTGTTACATTGCTATAAGAATTACATAACCAAAATAAATACTTACATAAAACAAAAATATTTATCAAAGTACAAACTAAAATATTGAAAAAATTGGTCTTAATTATGATAACTAGAACAGTCTACTCGAAAATAGTTTTGACCAATCTTCACTTGTATTATCTTTATTTATATACAGCTGAACTTTTAGTCACTACAGTTGAACCTACTTTTATGGTAAACTAGACCCACGCAACCTCGTTTGCGTCTTCTATAGCCTGTAGCTTAAAAAAATTGAAACATTCATTGGTGCTCCACTCCTATTAGTATTAGCGTGATGATATAGCCTATAGCCTAGCCTCGATAAATGAACACAACAATGAAAGAAATTTTCAAATTGGACCAGCGGTTCCCAAGATTAGCACGCGTTCAAACAAACTCTTCAACTTTATTATTAGTATAAGTGGGTAACCCACATCCATAAATACCAAAATCAACTGCGAATATCATTAAAGTTTTAGCTGTGCAAAAGTTTTATTCATAAGATGAGATATAAAGAGTGAGTAAAACAAATTTTGGTTTTAGAAGATTTCAAAGTAAAAGCCCTAATGCTGGACATTGAACTAAAAGATGACATTTTCATAAATATATTTTCTAATAAGAAAACTAATCATTTAAATACTGTTGCTACTGATGATTAAGACATTAGTACCATCTATGATACATGCTCAAAATATTGCGTTCATGGTTAGAAGCAAATTTCTAACTAGCATAGATAACGACAAACAATGTGAGCAGGTTGAGTATTACGCGTAATTCTTAGCGTTTTTCTTAAGGCTCTGACTTAACAGGTGTGATTTTTCTTATATTTATGATTAATTGACTACTGTTGGTAACTTGTACTTGTAAAGTGTTGGTAATTAATAATAATAACTCTTTATGGTACACCACATAACTAAATAAATGATTTAATGCTAGGTCAGTTAAAATGGCGGCCTTATCGCTCAACATGCAATCTCTTCCAGGCAACAGTAACTTACATTGTTTTAATAAGCGTTCAAAAAGTTATTTTAGTGTAGGAATAAAAATATGAAAATAAACATAAAATATGACTTTAAAATACATTTAATAAGTAAAGTTGTGTTTGTATTCCACCAGTCCAGTTGTCCATCTGTCACCAGTCTGTATCTCATGAACTGTGATAGTTAGACAGTTAAAATTTTCACAGATGATGTATTTATGTTTACTAAAAAACAGAATAAAATAAATACTTATGGGAGCTCCTATACAACAAACATGATTTTTTTGCCTTTTTTGTAGATAATAAATAAATAAATATTCTGGACATCTAACTCACAACGCCATCTAGTCCCAAGCTAAGCAGAGCTTGTGTTATGGGTACTAGACAACTGATATAAATACTTATATACTTTTTTTTTTTTGTAAATACATACATATTATACATAGGAAACACCCAAACTCCGAAACAAATATTTGCAGATCATACAAACATTTGGTCCGACCCGGGAATCGAACCCGAGACCTCTTGCTTAGCAGTCGCATACGCTACCACTACGCCACCGAGGCAGTCATAAATGGTACGGAACCCTTCGTGCGCGAGTCCTTCTCGCACTTGGCCGGTATTTTCGGGTGAAAATATAGCCTATGATACTCATGATGAGGCTTTCCATTAAAAGTATCTAGTCTATATCCTTCTACAACTTCACAATCTTTGCCTCTTTATAGTATTGGTGTAGATTGATATAGATAACTGAAAAATTCTCTATCAGTCTGTGATCGTTACTTTTCACAAGACTATAATGTGAATAGTTAGAAACAAAGTCCGCCTTTATGCAGGTATTCGTTGCCTGCATTAGAATTTTCTAGTTCAAGGCCAATCGTTTAAGTACTTTGCCAACCTCACTTACCCATAACTATACAAAATAAAAGGTTTTATTACATAATCTATTGTTGAACGGAACATTTACAATTTACGTAAGTTGAAGATAAGGATATATATCATAATGATTCTGTAACACTCAATATCGATATTTTGTACTACATCAGTTTCATTGTCGGTTTTCTTGCATCATATAAATATTGTCATAAATGAGATAAGGAAGTATAAATTTTTATAGTAACTAGACGTCTCGAGAATTCAAAATAAGTAACTAATATACGTACGATAAACTTAAAATTCACTTAAAATTCCACCATCGTTTTTTTAAGTTGAATGTTAGGGTGGGTATCAACTTAAAAATGACACAATCCTCTTAAGAAAAACATGAAAATAAAACCGCGCAATGAATGTTCCTCCGTTGATGTAGCGTCGGTGTAAAACTGACTGTAACAGACATATTAAATTAGTAGGTATATATACGAATGAAGTTGTAATTTAATGGGTCCTCATCTTGTGTAACCACCGTTCAAATATAGTTCCCGTTAATATTTACCGTCACAAATACTAACGGACTAACTCATTAATCTACCTGCATATTATTTATTGCATTTGCGTTGCTCGACAAATATAAAAAACTAGCTGACCCACGCAACCTCGTTTCCGTCTTATATTGCCCGTATCGTGAAATTTTTCCCCGTTTTAAAACATTCCTAATTGGTGCTCCGCTCCTATTAGTAGTAGCGTGATGATATGTAGCCTATAGCCTTCCTCGATAAATGGACTATCCAACACTGAAAGAGTTTTTAAAATCGGACCAGTGGTTCCTGAGATTAGCGCGTTCAAACAAACAAACTCTTCAGCTTTTAATAAAGCTGAAGAGTTTGTGTATCTATACTAATAATTTAGTATAGAAACACTATTATTGTCAATAGAGAAAATTATTATTTTTCCTATTAAATAAATTTCTATAAATATACGTAGGTACGTGTACCTACAAACTATATACCTACACACCCTCATTTCTGAGACGATTCGTGCGTTGTTTCAGACTTTGAAGGTGCTTTATTTTAATAGACTTCTTAATTACGTAAAAATTGTTAACGATTTCGAAATTCAGTGTCATGTTATATTTAAAAATCAAAGAGAAAACTTCAATGAACTATACACTTGGTCTTCTATATGAATCAATCTATTCATTGATGATATTTAAACAACTACAACAGTATTCATCCTTACGGTAATACTTAAGTAGGTACATTATTTTGGAATTATCGCGTTCCAGCGAAAAGACGGACCGACACAGGAGTAAAGGACTTTATTTTAACATGCGATAGTCAACAGATTAATTTTTTGTTTGAGATATAAAATAAATGAACAGTACCTACCTATACCTGCTTATGTTATATTTGATTATTCAAATAAGTCATAATTTTTAATGGATCCTATTGAGGGTACTTAAAAGATTTAATATAATTAAAATGAAGAACGGAAAACTTAGTTGCAATAACAGAAGATCTCAAAACATTAAAAAACAATTGAGTAGGTACATTTAAATGTGACCATGAAAAGTTATGCCAAAAGGTGCCGCCTATACGTACTACCGCATTAAGTATTACAATAGCAGTAAGATACTAAGTTCGTATCAAACATATTATAGTCACAACTGGTTTATATTTGCCATAAATTAAAAACCAGATAAGTTCGACTAACTTCGAAACTTGATCCAATA
The DNA here is from genome assembly GCA_916048165.1 of Spilarctia lutea. NCBI lineage: Eukaryota > Metazoa > Arthropoda > Insecta > Lepidoptera > Erebidae > Spilarctia > Spilarctia lutea. The sequence goes on along the minus strand of OU696478.1, from coordinate 10,545,068 downwards.
AAAGATTCTATAGGCTGTGTTTCTATGGAGAATATAACTTCTAAAACTGCGCAATGCTAACCTATCAACCTATTATCAAATCCATATTTGAGTACCTATATTCTATTTCATTTTTTATGGCTTCATAAAGACCAAACGGTAATAAACATTTTGCCAATTCATTAAATAAGAAACTATATATTTTATACATATTTAAGGTCTCTATCTACTTAGTACGCAATTACTTACTTCACTTTTCTTTTATTTGTATTTTAGCTCTATAATTTTTAATGAGAAAATACCATACTTCGTCACAAATGGGCAAGTTCGACCGAAGTGATACTACAGCCTCACTGAAAACCCCGTTGTTCTTTCATTGTTTTTCATTATTATCAGTGAGTTAGATTACCGGATCTAATTCTCCTCTTCTCCTCTTGATTCAGGAGTTCAATATCTATACAACATAATTCATCAGTATGAAACCGGTTTCTGTACCTATTGATTTAGGTTTTGTTAATATTTGCTTTAAAATATGCAGTAGAATCATTTTTTCCCGTGACTACTATCAATTTGGTGTTGCGTGCATACCTAATAATAATCTATATATAAAAAATGGTTATAAATGGTATAATTATGGTAAATAAACTTAAAATATAGAGTAGTTCAAGGAGGCCTTTGCCAATCGTCACGCCGAGATCAGGGGTAAAACTTGTTTTCGGAATGAAGGGCTTATTATTATTATTTTACACTAGTAGCTATAGACTAGTAGATATAGCTCAGTCCAGTTTGATCCATCTCATATGGTAAGGCTAGAAGCGGATATCATAGCGATGCGGATGTACCTATTGAATGCCAAGAACAATTGAACAAAATTGCACATGAGCTGTGTAGGTACGACGCTTTACAATATATCTATTGTAAGCGATAAGCCGATGATGTATACCTACTTTACTTGCTTTTTGTCACTTTATCTAATCAAATTACATCTAAATTAGTTTATCACTAGCTTTTATTTATCAACTGGCTGTCAATAACAAAACATCAAAGTATAATAAATTCGTGAAAATTTAAAAAAGTATCCTAAACAAAACAAGTGTGAATAGTGCAGTAAATAATTCACAAAATTTAGTGCCGTAATTTAGTAATTTATTATTCACAACTGCTTTGCGCTTTTTAACGGGTAATTTACAAAATGCAACTATAACATCAAAATCGCTAAGTAATATTTTTGTTTAAAGCAAGGTATGAAAGTGTTTAGATTTTGTGTTTCATAATAATTCGCTGGGTACGTTCTTGAGGTAAATTTTCTTCTCATCGCTCTTGCTGCTGCCCAAATTAAAACTTATAGAATTACTAGCTGACCGGACAAACGTTGCTTTGCCATAAAAGGGAATATATGTTGTAGAGGTGGGTCAATAATAATCGCGATGGAAAAATAGGGGTTGATCTTAGAGGGTTGAAAATTTAAGGTTGTATGTATTTACTAATGCTGTATCATAAAAAAATAGAAATTAAAAATTTTGTCTAAAAAATAAAAAATAAATTTTAGGGGTGGACTACCCCTAACATTTAGGGGGATGAAAAATAGATGTTGGCCGATTCTCATAGATACCGGATAAGCACAAAAAATTTCATCAAAATCGGTCAAGCCGTTTCGGAGTAGTTCGATTACGCACCCCGTGGCACGAGAATTTTATATATTAGATTCCTTCAAGTTGATCTTGCCATAAATATTGTTACAAAGAAAAACAAAATATTATTATAGTACGTAACATTTATTACTATTAAAGTGTGTTAGTTTAATACATTAATATTAAACCATTAAAAATGTATATAGCTTATTCGAACTGCCAGCAAGCACTCTTTCTGTGGGAATTTTTTTCATTGCCAATCATATGGGTTGTTTTAGGGACTCCAAATAATCATAGCGTTTAGAGCAAGCCTCACTCTCTAAAACTGAACATATATCATAATCCAGTGGATTAAGATCAGGACTAGATGACGGCCAGTCTTCAGCTCTGATGAAGTCCGGAATGCTCGTTTCCAACCAAGATTGGGTGGGTGGATCGAGTTTTATGACCCGGCGACAAGTCTTGCTCAAAGGACCATTCTTGATTATTGAACATGGTGATGTTAAGGGACTTAATTGCCTCCTCAAGAATAAATGATATCTTGATACACTTGTGCCGATGTTTTGATAACTTTTTTACAAAAATATGGCTCAGTCACTCTTTCATAGCCAACACCCCACCAAAGCATCACTGAAGTCGGATAATGCCCACGTTGTACTCTGTTGACTAATTGAGAGGCTGTTTTAGAGCTTTCAGCATAAATACAGTCATGTTGTTTGTTAAAATATTGCTTAATTGTGAAACAAAATCCCATCTGTGAACAAAAATTTTCTGTGACTTCCCTTTGCGTACCGCTTAAGTAGTTGTTTTGATTTTACCACTCTATTTATTTTTGAATTATCGGTTAAAGAATGACCAGTGCGTCTCTTAGGCTGCAAGTCCTCTTAAGTCAGTCATCTTTTAAAATACGCGGACATGGTTCTAAGTGCTATCTTTATCTCCCGAGATAAAATATTTTGCTTTCGTATAGAATTTCTTCGAATTCTTTCCTTACTGCTTTGTACGCTTTTTACGTACGAACATTACTGGATCGATATGATCAGGACGGCCAGATTTTTTTCTGTCACGAACAGAGGAGGTTTCATTGTACCTACCAATGTCCCGGTACACAAACATTTGACTAATACCAAGCGTATGGAGGATTTTGAAAATTGTATTTGGCTCCCTACCTACTTTATGTAATGCAATTCGGTTCTCTTTATCACCCAACTGCATTTCAATAACATAAAATATTTTACAATGTATTGGCGAGAAAACTAAGAAAACGCAATGAACAATCGTATAAAAATTACAGATTCCAAATTGAAACGTAATATTTTGTTTATTTTTAATTGTAACAATATTTATGGCCAGACTAAGTATAAGCAGAAAAAGTTATAGTTATAGCTGCAGTACATAGTTATAGTCGTTCCAATAGTTTATTTAACTTTTGACAGCTCTAATACTTAATCAAATAGTGATACCCTGACCCGTTACCTATTCGATTTCTTTCATCGATCGATTTTATGCATTAAGAAGTTTTAATCGATTTAACAAACTCATTATTTTATAGATAATTTCGTACTTCATATTTCTATGTGTTTCAATGTGCGACCTCCTTTGTCAAAATAAAGAAGAAATGGATTAAAAGAATGTTGTTCAAATATGACGGTTCTATGTCATGAAAAAATATATAAAAGGAACTGAATTTTCAAAATGTATTATTGTATTGTGTTGTAATTCAGTGGTTAATATTGTATTTGTTAAACTATTGATGATCTTTATTAAATCTCTCTGTCTATTTTAAAATAATCTACAGTATTTCAATGAGTAACCTTCAATATAGTTGAGTATTTATATTCCTCCGTATTGATTTATTTGTGAATTCTCACGTTTGGTTGAGTTGAGCGTATCGTTCCTGCCTTCGTTACTGTCAAAATGCCAAAAAAGAAAGTACTCAAAGGACAAACAAGAGAGTTTGTCTTGCGACTTCGTGAATACTTTGAAAAGGAAAGCCGTAATGGTGGGCCTCTTATACCAGTGACTCAAGTTAGAGACCGTGTTGCAGCAGCATTAGGTATTAGTGCTCCAACAGTGGCAAAAATAACAAAAGAAGGCTACGGCAGCAGTGGCATGGAACAGAATAAGCTAACTACACCTAAGAAAAAACGTCCGCCTAGTAAAGTTACAGCCGTTAACAATTTTGACGCTGATGCTATTCGTCGTCATATATACGACTATTACCAAAGAAAAGAGATTCCAACATTAAAAAAACTAACACAATCTCTTCGAAATAGTGGTTTGTTCCGTGGTCAAAAATCTTCTCTGACAAAGGTATTGAAAGACATTGGAATGTTATTCCAAAAATGTGACAAACGAAAAATTTTAATGGAACGCAATGATATTGCTTTGTATAGATGCGATTTTTTAAGACAAGCAAAAAAAATAGAAGATTGGTCGAATGTTGTTTTCACAGATGAAACTTGGCTCAATGCGAATCATACGCTGTCAAAAACTTGGACTGACAACACCGTTGGCTCCACTTCTACAGTACCAATGGGAAAAGGCGAACGACTGATTATTTGTCATGCAGGAACAGTAAAAGGATTTGTGCCAGGCGCTCTATTAGCTTTTAAATCCCAGAAAACAGGAGATTATCATGAGGAGATGAATTCGAACGTGTATGAAAAGTGGTTCAGAGAAATGCTTACATCACTCGAAGAGCCATCAATAATATTTATTGATAATGCACCTTATCACTCTCGTCAAATTAATAAAATACCAACACAGGCCAACAAAAAACATGAAATTATAAACTGGCTCCGTGACAATGGCGAAGAGGTGAATGAGTCCCTACTAAAAGTAGAGTTAGTAAAGATATTAAAAACAAAGAAGCTGCCAAAACGATACGTCATAGATGAAATGGCAGCAGAGCATGGGCATACCGTCCTCAGAATTCCCCCATATCACTGCCAATATAATGCAATTGAAATGATCTGGGTACTAGTTAAAGGATATGCTGCGAGGAACAATACAACTCTTCCTTTCACCGCAAGAAAAATGCTGAATTTACTGAAAAATGCGTGTGAAAAAGTAACTCCAGAAAACTGGGCAAATGTTGTAGAAAAAACAAAGAAGGTGATAATGTCGGATTGGGATCGGGATGTTGCATTCGACAATTTATCTATCCAAGAAATGATAATCAATATTACTGAGAACTTAAGTGATGATGATTCCTGGTCATACGAAGAAGACGATTCTTTATAATTAAAATTAGTATTACAGTACCTCTTTTGGTTGTTTTATTTTTAATCCGTAAATTACTACGAATTTCAACATTTTGTACCTGTTCATTACAAGTAGGTACCGCAGGTAGTTTTTATTTGAACCAACTATAGTAAGTCTAAACAATTATTTTAGATTCATTAATTTGCGGCGAATACATTCGATCCCATTACTAGGTACGAGTACGATGGAACTGTTTTCATTACGCAAATTATTTAAGCATTGAAACAGAGACATTTAGGGCATTTTAATGCAAAATAATAAAGCTTTTTACGTGATTTGATATAAAATATAATCACAATAATTTTATTGTATGTTTTATTAATATAATCGATAATCGATTTATTTCAAAACCGTTTTTATAGTCTGTGGTCATTAATTACGAATGACACATCCCTAAGTAGGCGGAGCCCGCCCATAAAGTACAGTATTATCTGTAGTACATTGTATCAAAAATTATTACAAAACTTTATGTGCGTGATCTGTCAAAAGTTAAATAAAGTATTGGAACGACTATAGTAAGAAAAAATATTGAAAATATAGTACATTGTCATATTACCAATATTTAAACATATAAACAAGATCTCGATCTAACGCCTTTTAAATAAAGTTTAGATTTCATTGAAATGGTTTGACATAAAATAATAGGCTCTTATCATGTGCTATCAAATTTCTGCACGAGGTTATAAAAGTGAACATTAAGATATATAATCTTCAATTATGCGTGAAGTTACCGGTTTACGTTAACTTTGTTTTGTCTATCCTTAACTATCGGTCTTGATGTTATTTCTTTCATACTATTCTCAGAGATGACGATACGCAATCGTTCTTGTTTTGTTAAACTTCATATTCTTGTGCTTTAGAAAAGTTGAAATAAAACGGACCTTTTATGTAAGTTTAGTTTTTATATGTACTTATTATAATTTCTTCATTTTATTGAAATGATACGACTGTAGTTTATTTAAGTAAACAATAGGACTTGTGTTTTGGATGAACATATGGATATTAGTTGCGTACATACGTTTCATTCACTATCAGTTATGCAGCGAAGCGTATCAAGCAATATAACCATAGGCATTGTTCGACAAATATTGTTTGTTTTACATATCTAAGTAGCCATGTACGATTTATTAAAAAAACTACGTAGTGAAGACCTACGGTTCTACAGTTGAACACCATCAACATCTTCCTGTACCCTCATGCAATATCTATCTATATGCACCTTGAAGTGGACAACTACTGAGCTCAGAACTATATTCCTTACTAAACTAAATTAACCTTCATTGATAAACTTTTATCTGAAAACACCCTTTGTCCGAAGTCGGTTCTACAAATCATAGTTCACCGATTAATTAACTGTTCGCCGAAGACACCCTTCGTACGAAGTCTACAAGTTATAGTTCACCGAAGAAAAATTCGTCCAAAATCATTTTTTTTTTTTTTTTTTTATTGAATAGTGGGCAAACGAGCAGACGTATCACCTGATGGCAAGCGATCACCGCCGCCCATGGACACCCGCAACACCAAAGGCGTCACAAGTGCGTTGCCGACCTTTGGGGGATGGGAAAGAGGATGGGGGGAGGGGTTGGGGTATGGGCCTCCGGTATCCTCACTCACTCGGTGAAACACAGCGCAAACGCTATTTCACACCGGTTTTCTGTGAGGCCGTGGTATCACTCCGGTCGAGCCGACCCATTCATGCCGAAGCATAGCTCTCCCACTCTCTCTTTGTAGTGTCGACTACATCCTTCATCCATCACGTTTACGATAGCTAATTGAAAAACTTTAAAAATTGTGCAAATTATTGCAAGACTTTAAATTACATAAGATAAGGACTAAGACATTATAGAACTGTTTCTACGTAAGTACGGCTGTCAGCGTCGACATATTTTGTTTATATATTATATAAACTTTCAGTGCCTTATCTTGCATTTAGTTTTTGCTAGTAACTTTAAAAAAGGTAATTGAATAAACTATTTTTAAAATGAAAGGGAAAATAATTTTAGAAACATTATTTAATTAGGTGAAATCTATCAAAGAATCGATAGTAAATCAAACTCGACCTTACCGTGTGTTTTGTAGAATAAAATAAAGTGAAGATTTGTATTTTCTAGCTGTAACAAGCAACGAAACAGACTTAATAATCAGTCAGTTCTCAAATAACCTTTCCGTTTATTCTCAGGGGGCTGGTTATCTAAAAAGGGCAGACACAGACCGGTTACATGAAATATTCTTGAAGTACGCTACTGCTGAGAAGAACGGAGAGAAATGCATCACCAGTGAAAATTTTGTTCGAAAGTTCCTAGGATTATTTAGTGAAGGTAAGTTTCCTGAACCACGATATTTGTAATTTCTAGCTTACAATTTTGAAATCATTCATAATCATTATGCGTGTAAGCGACGTGATCAACGAGTGTAAGAATGATAAATTTAATAACACAAAATTTGATAACAATCCTACAAAATGATATACATTATCATCGCAATTTATGGTTAGTTTATTGTCACCTACTTTCATGCTTACTGCTCCGCTCCTGAGAATCGTAGCGTTATGGCATTTTGCCTATCATCTTTCCTTATAAATCTTGTATCTAGTACAAAACTATTTCTCAATCTTCAGTTATGTTTACAATAATAGGAAGCAATCGAACATAACACTAAATCGCAGGCTCACATGTGTAATCAGATAAAGAATAAAATATACGAGGTTTTTATATCTATGGATTAAGTAATCTCTTTTGATAAGACACCACACTTCCTACCAGCAACTAGAATCGCGCTCGTGAAACTCCACTTTCAAAAGCACTAGACGTCATTTATGAAGATAAATCGCTGTCTGAACGATAACCAACAAACCCTTGTCATTGAGAACTTATACTTAGAAGAAATCTTATCGCACCAATTTTTTTCTCAATTTATAAAAGATACAATTCTTAACTATAAAATACTCTATTACGAGTTCCTCCCTGTCATAATTTAAAACGTTTTTTTTAAGAACAATGCAAGTAGGCAATATTTTCTCAATAATATTGTTTAATTTAGCATATTCATGTTTAAAGAGGCCTGAGTGGGTGAACTTAAAACCAGGAAGTCAGATATTTTATGTAAAACCATTAAACTTAAGTAATTAAGAAATCTCTATAAATGTTCCCTTAAATAAAACCAGCAAAAAGTTTACCGAGTTATGAATAATAAACTCATTTAACGTGAATAAAAAATCACCATAGACTAGGCCCCACGGTAAATTTTAAACAACAGTTTAGATACTTATTTCGTCAGATACCGCCACAAATGAGCCTCAATCATTATTTTTATAATGAGCTCTTGTAGAGATCTAGTGATAACATGAACTGTGTTCAACAAAACATTTGATCTTAATGTTGATTTATGATGTTAAATGTATATTGAAATATACCTATGTGACGACATAATAGATTACCACCAATATTCTCAAATAGCCAAAACATAAGGTATTTAGGACGAAGAAATTTCTCAATTTTACATCTTTAATTTTCAGATGACTACAACAAGGAATCTGTGGAGCTCATCGCGGGCATTGTGGACATGGACAAAGACGGGTTCATCTCGTTCTCCGAGTTCCAGGCCTTCGAGGGGCTACTGTGTGTTCCGGACGCACTGTACAAGACCGCCTTCCAACTCTTTGACACAAATGGCAATGGACTTGTTGCTTTTGGTAAGTTTTTTTTAATTGTCTCTATGTTTAATCTTTTGCCTTACATCTCGCAGTTTACCTTATAGGTTTTAGATTTTCAAAAGATCCTCAATAAGTAGCAACGGGTAGGTTGTAACATATCTCTGACAAAGTTGTCCTAAGCCATGGGACTCATCATTCTTCTCTCTGAGGTGGAATTATTATATTTTGCTAGTTAATATATTTAAAAACAAAATGTTTAACAATAACTTGTCTGCATTCGCAATAATTATGGTGACCACAACTCTTGGATTCTGCTCATGCTCCATTAGGCAGAGTAGTCTCTTTGGCGGGCTCATACATAAAATAATATTGATATTACAGGATTGAGATCTTGGCCAACACAATCGTTAGTGTAATGGCCAAGACACTAACGATTGTATTGGCCAAGATCTCAATTCAGTCAGTGTACTATAGCAAAGATGTAGTACGTGACCTGCACGTCATTAAATAGAAGTATGACAAATGTATTAAACTATATTTTACTATTCTCCAGACGAATTCGCAGAAGTTATGCGTAAAACTGCATTGCACAAAAAACTCCCATTCAATATGGAGAGCACCTTCGTCCGTCTGTACTTCGGCAAAGACAAGAAGCGTCTTGTAACATATCCAGAGTTCAGTCAGTTCCTTCACGATTTCCACGAGGAGTATGGCCTAGAAGCCTTTAAGAGATGTGACAAAGATGGAACTGGATTTATCAGTGCGGGCGATTTCAGGGATATTATGCTGTCGGTCAAGAAACATCTATTAACGAAGGAGTTGATGACGAAAGTGCTCAACGTAAGTTACTTACTATTATTATTTGTATGTTCCAAGCTATACACAGCTTAAATATAACCACAAATTTTAACAAAATCGGGTGTCACAAACAAATTTTATCAAAGTCGGCTTCCCGTTGTAAATTATACAACGGGAAGCACCAGCCTTCAAATAAAAAAAAAATTCAAAGTTCACCCAGTCGAAAGTTATGAGGTAACAAACATAAATAGCAGATGAATTGATAACCTCCTTCTTTTTTTAAAGTCGGTTATAAAGTATTGTAACAAACTGCCATACAAGTATACGTTAGGCTATTGACAGTTAGCTAATTAGCATAATGAACTAAAATTGTGTATTTTTTTTCTAGGCTTCTGGTTTCCAAGGCGAACGTAAAATCAGCTTTCCTTACTACATGGCTTTTAATTCCTTACTAAACAACATGGAACTGATAAAACGAGTATACCTTAACGCGACGAACGGACATCGAACCCATGAAGTGACGAAGGAAGAGTTTCTGCATTCGGCGCAGATGATGTCTCAAATCACACCACTTGAAGTTGATATTCTGTTTGCTTTATGTGACACAATTCATCATACGAATGGGTGAGTTATACTAGTTTATTTCCTGAACCCAGAATACTAATACTGCGATAACAGAATATTATTATGTTTTCACAACAAAGTTGCCAAATAAAAAAGAAATATAAAAAATTACGACATCTTTGTAAAATATGAACAAATAATCACAAATACTGAATTATGAACATGACAAGCTAAATAAAAGATTTAAAAATAAGGCTTCAGAAAGCAAGCATCAAGCAAAATAACAGCTCTTTTTAGTTTTCGAAGTGTTAAAATATGTTGAGTTAATACTCAACCACAATTATTACAGAACAGAGTATCAGTATCCTCTAGAATATTATCTGTATGAATCCAACTTTTTTTTTTGTTCTTGAGCTACTAAAATGACTCTGCCCTGCCTGATGGAAACTTGCTGTTTGCATGACAATAAAAAGTTAAAGTACAGGGGTATGGATGAAAGCCATATGTTTATTTTATGTCTAACATGTATCCATCAGATGAAATAGGGAACAAAAACCAATTTCTAAATGAGAAAGCTTAGAAATTACCCATTAATACTGCTAAAGCTTAGTAGTTACATTAATTTGTTATAATGTATTGCCATAACAAAACATTCAATGAGATTAATGTTGTAGAGATACTTCGGATCAAATATGTTATATCCTGAACAACTTTTAAACTGGTTTTATATATATATTGACACGAAAATATTTAAGTAAAAAAAATTACATAAGGACTGCTGATAGAAGTGAATACTTAGAACTTAGAATGTTATTTGTAAAATTAATGTGTAAAATTTGAAATTTCATAATGTCTAAATTACAATTATCAACACCAAACAATTAGCATGTCGGTAATGCGAACTCATAAGATATTCTCCCACCAAAAAGTGCACAACGCGGCTTACGAAGTTTTCACTTCAAATTGATAAATGGCTTGTGAGAAAACTGGCTTAGAAAATAAACATATGAGTCAACATATGATGTTGACATAAGTGTATCAGGGACAAAAGAATTTGTAAAATGAAATATTTTTAGTGCCAAGATTTGTACCACAATATTTTACTCTTACCATTCTTGGTTTTTTTTTCAATAATTAGTCATGGTTACATTGCATTAGCTACGTGCATTGACCTCAAATATTACTCAATGTCAAACTGTAAATAAAAGAGTAAATATTATACGCAGTTGCCAACAGTTGTCACGTTACATGTAAAACACGTGTTTCTTGTGTAGGTAGTAGATAAAAAAAAAAAATCTAGTTAGATCCAGATATTGGTACATTTTGTTCATGAATAGTCTCACACATTCTTCTTTATGTGTGAATTTACTCGATAAGATCACGACTAAATTGTGACAATGTGACGATTTGATGTGATAATATTATATATTACCAATGATTGTTAGCGATTTCACACTCTGATGCGTACTTTAATATTGATAACGGCACTTTTAAGTAAAGTTCCGTCGCGTGAAACACTCTTATCTTTTTAAGGCTTATTACACACATACAAAATAACTAAATTTATGACTGTACTAGCTTTTGCACGCGGCTCCGACCGCTCCTTTATCGGTATCAATACACCAATTTCAATGTAATTTGGCAGATGTGTAGTAGACAGACAGACAGAGTGACTTTCGAATTTATTACCTTAGTATGGTTTCAAACCACATTTTTTTAAATAATATAGGTGCCAAACGAGCAGACTACAGTCAATTAATGACAAGCGACTACCGCCACCGCCACCCGCAGCGCTAAAGATACAATTGCATGTTACCACCCTGCTTTTGAGTGCTCCTCTCCTTCCACATAGAGAACCTTTGTAAGGCCTCTGATTAGTTTAACATTGTTGGCTAATTGATTCAATCAAAAACACAGCACGAAAGTAAAAAACACAGATTCAAACAATATCATGTGGACTTTGTAGTGTAGTGTGGTATTCCATAATGGTCTGACTAATTTTTGATTTTATTTTTATTTGCAGACGAATCATCTACAAAGATTTAATTTCAATCACACCCGAGCAATACTTCAAGCACGTCAAACGCTACGTCACAGAAATTAAAGCAGTCTCCGTGAGTAATCTTATCTCTTTCACACACATATATGTAACAGTAGTCCTGAACTAAGGCCTATGCAGCAGCAGCCTATGTATTGTATGTTTAGAGTATTTTAGATTATATATGCAAATAACCGGAATGCAACAAGGCGGTCCGCATCTATAGCATATTAAAAACAAAAAATCATTGTATGTGTCTCTGTCTATTTGAATATTGTTTGGAAATGTATCGTAGAAAGATTCATTATATATTGCACATGGATAACTGTCAAATATTATTTAGAAACGTTAATATTCAGAAGTATTACTATAATAGATATTAAAAAAATAAATGTTTATTTGTCTTACAAAATAATTGACAAACATGTTTTTAAGCTAAATATATGCACGGAGCTTTACATCAGGGTACTAGCAGTGGTTTCCGAACTAGGCTTAAGCCTGTACTTTGGGAGTCAATTCACAAATTTAAATTTAAAGTAACTAATATACTAACTAACTAGTATAACGATATATTAGCTTGGTAATAATAATGGCTATTGCTAGTTGTCCGCTAATCGGACGAATAATATATATTATAAAAAAAAAAAATATATATATTATTCGTCCGTAACGAACTGAACCGAAGAGGAAAGGAAAAACCAAATATATATACAGATAAAGAAAGAAGAAGTGCAGAACAAGGACTCTTGTCATGCAAGAGGAAGACAGTATTTATAAAAAAAAAAAAAAATATTTTTTCGAACAAATTGTTATGCTAACTACTCACACTTTCCATCAGGCAGTGTAGGCATTTTCCAAAACACTCATACTCATTCCAATATGTACATAAATAAACACAATTATTTAAATGCTGATAAAATAGCAACAGCTTCTTTGAAATTTAATAGCGAACCGCCATTTTGCATCCGTGTCTCAGCGATTAATATAAGTTTTGTTTAGTTTGGAAACATCACTAACTGAAAGGTATATGTTTCTCTTTCTTCATGCACAAAAGGACGAGGTAAATATGATAAAGGCTTGTCGAATTGTTACCATTTTGGATCTCATCTTGGTAAGTAAGGGTTACAAAGTTTATGATGTTTCTGTCCTTTTTTATGAAAATGAGTTTTTCTTCAGCTAGCACTGTAGTAGTGAAAACGCATAAGCTTATCATTATTTTATATAGAGATGTCTTTTGTTGATTAAATAGGTAACCAACTAAACAATGAAATAGTATTTTTGCGTCTTTCGCGTATCGAAGTACAATTTAATTCAATATTATTTTAATAAATTTACTTTTGCGGGTTTTATGGCCAAATAGTGTCAGAACTTCATTGCTATAACTTTATTATTCTAATTAGTTTTTAATCTCTTAAGTGATCTCACCATATGTGCTTCTTTATAATCACATATTGACACACAATATTTTTAAAGCTTGCTGATTACACTTGATTACACTTGTTTAGACATATTAAAATGTAGCATTCTAGATCATATTTATAAAAAATGGTAGTTGCTATTTAATTTATTTACTACTAGCTGAGCCCCGCGATACTACCTCAACCGCGGGCAAGGCCGCAGGACGAAGCTAGTCCAAAAGAATCTATGTTACTCCTTATATCATCAGCTACCTATCAGTGAAAGTCCCGTTAAAAATGGTCCAGCCATTCCAGAGATGCCTGATAGCTTGAATATACGATCTTCTAGCGGATTTACTTAAAATATGTAGTAGAACGACGAACTTAGTAATTATTCCAAAAAAAATGTAAATAAAGCAAAACACAATGAAAGTGAAATTAATTAATAATAATAATAATATATCGCATGGAACATTCGGTAAAATTTATCATTGTGTTACACATATTAATTTCGACACTTTTCTACGTCGCTGTGAAAACATGAATTCCAATAAAGCTTAAAAGCTTCAGCAACTGAAGGTTCAAATAGGTTGTAGTCCAATCTATTTGAGAAGGTAAATTTGTTTTCATATATTTGACAGATATAGGAATTCTTCTACTTAGTTTAGTTACCCGTATTTAGAAGGTTTAGTTTGATTTAAAAAAAGTATATTCTATCAAAATTAATTCACTAGTTGCGATGCGAAAGACTATAATAAATGTGTTGGCTGTGTTTGTTACAGAGCCCAGAAGAGCGAGGTGTGTTTATTCAAATTTTGGAGAGCACATACAGATTCACACTGGGTTCCATTGCTGGTGGTACGTAATACAGATTTTTTATTGTCTTTTCTAAATTTTGTTCATTTGCTGTAAATATTGAACTCTAAATTAAACCTAAGTGGCGGTAGACTCTAAATTAGCGAATTAATATTTATTTCATATTAACCCCATGAATATATTATGAATTATTTAACCGATGTTGTTAATAAATCTACTTTTTTAAATCATGTTCTACAGTAAATTTTATTTTATGTTTTAATCTATACTAATATTATAAAGAGGAAAACTTTGTTTGTATGTTTGTTTGTAATGAATAGACTCAAAAACTACTGGACCGATTTAAAAAATTCTTTCACCATTCGAAGGCTACATTATCCACGAGTAACATAGGCTATATTTTATTTTGGAAAAAAATAGGGTTCCGTAAGATATTGGAGTTTTTCGGACACAAGGTGTAAAAAAACAACCAGAAAAGTTACTTATTTTGCGTACGCTGCGTAAACTATAAAAGATAGAACCATAAAATGTTCTAATTAATCGTAGATCTTATAAATATCTACAAAAAACGGGGAAAAATACTATACGGGGGATAATTTTTCGCTACGGGCAATAAAAGACGCAAACGAGGTTGCGTCGGTCAACTAGTCTTTTAATAAAGCTATAATTCAATGGGACTCTCAAAGCAACCGCAACCTGATGCACTTTTTGTTGCAGCGGTGGGTGCTTCGGCCGTGTACCCAATCGACTTAGTGAAGACCCGCATGCAGAATCAGCGCACCGGCTCATTCATCGGTGAAGTGGCTTATAGGAATTCATGGGATTGTTTCAAAAAAGTAATCCGACACGAAGGGGTCTTCGGTTTATACAGAGGTCTGGTGCCGCAATTAATTGGTGTTGCACCAGAGAAGGCTATTAAGTTGACGGTTGGTATACGATTTTATTAAAACCTCATTTATTAAAAATGCTTCAGTAGTAGGTATAGGTGCTACGGTGGAACATACATACAAAGACTACAACATCATTATACTTCCTTTTGACTTCGCCGTAGTCAGGTACAAAAAGATACGCATTACTTTCATCATTCATTGATTAATGAATGGGCCGGCACGACCGGAGTGATACCACGGCCGCACAGAAAACCGGTTGAGGATACCGGAGACGCATACCCCTTCCCCTATCCCACTCCCCATACTCCAAAGGCCGACCACGCACTTGTGACGCCTCTGGTGTTGCGGGTGTCCATGGGCGGTGGTAATCACTTACCATCAGGCGATACGTGTACTCGTATGCCAGCTACTTCATAAAAATAAAACTGTGAGATCAAGAGTTGATCGAAACTGAATTGAGACCGAACTTTTATACTCAAATATAATGGGCCTTACCTAAAAACCGTAAAATCTACAAGTAAAAGGATATAGAAGTCATACATGTGTTTAATTGTGTTGGTTTGCATTATAACACTTGTTTGGATGATATTATAATTTTTTTTACATGTATCGAAATCGAAATAAAAAATGGTCATTATTTTCTTCTGACGATCCTCATGTTGTAACGTTATGGTTAGATAACTTTTAAAAAATAAATTACGGTCGAATTGAGAAACATCCTTTTTTGAAGTCGTTCAAAAGTAGGTACACTATAGTAAAAAAAAAAAAAATTGTGTAGAAAAAATACCAAAATGAAATAGATCTTGTTAGTTTTTTCAAAATTTTATAAATATAAAATTTGTATTGATAATTAACACGATTAACATTACCGTTTTTTATTTTAGTTTTTGATGAGTAGGTTATTAATTTTAAAGGGAATGTAAGTTAGGGAACGACAGATCTTAAAACATGAATTCATAACAAAAACACGATTGTGTTAAAAATACTCACTAGAAATCTGCTATTGTTTTGTGTTTTACACGACACTGATCCTACATATAGATCCAAATACATAAGCTTCCTTTAGTGGCAATCGGACAGTTGACGTCTTTTACATCGTATGGATTACTGTTATTATTTGATTCTCATTCATTGTTTCATTACTATTCTATTTTTAATTGTCGTGGGAAAAACAGATGCCATTGTTAACGTGTAAAAGACAATGGCAGATTTGTATGGGACTTTTGTACCGCCTTGCGTGCAACGCCATCTAGTATTGAACCTAAGTAGACTTTAAGCATGGCATGTTAAGAAACCTTAGGAGGTTTTGTTAATGAAGTTGAAACAACTTTTTAAACAAAACTAAAATTCTTTTAGCACTGTTCTAAAAATATAATAAACATATGAAAATAATAATCAATATACGGTATAAATCTTAGAATCATTCATAACATAATGCCAGCGGTGCATGTTCTGAAATTCTCTTTGAATTATTTTAATTGTTGTGTCTAATAAAATTTTCTTGTTACCAGGTAAATGACCTCGTCCGAGACAAATTCACAGATAAAAAAGGCAATATATCGTTATATGCAGAAATATTGGCCGGTGGCTGTGTAAGTACATTGTTCAAGTGATTTTTAGAGAAAAAAGTTATCTGTAAAAATAGTTAGCGAATGCGACTACTCGAATCAAGAATTGAGTCGAGTCCAATTCCCAGGACTGGTATAAAAGAGGATTTTTTTTGTATATAATAACAGTCCGGAGTATAGAAGTTAGACGGTGTTTCACGCCTTTACGTCGGAAGTACGTTAAACCGTCGCGGCGTCGGTCCCGGTTGGCATGAACATCTATCCCAATGATTATTGGGATGTCAGTGACCTCAAATATACTGACAACTATTTCAACCTTTCAATTCGGTTTGCCCTGAGGGTTACAGAGGTCCGATGCCGATGGTTGCACCGTGGAAAAACTGATATAATACAAGTTTATCAGGATAACTAAATACTATTACAAATAATCTTGCGAATAAGCCTTTATTAGGAAGATGATACGAGTGGTATAAAATTATAATCTAAGTTTAGTGACAGAGGAACTAAACAAACTTATATTTTCCATTCCAGGCTGGTGCTTCTCAAGTAGTATTTACAAATCCATTAGAAATAGTCAAAATCCGTCTACAAGTTGCAGGTGAAATTGCTGGTGCAAAAAAAGTGCGTGCCTGGTCCGTAGTGAAAGACTTAGGATTATTCGGGTTGTACAAGGGTGCTAAGGCATGCTTGTTAAGGGATGTTCCCTTTAGTGCTATTTACTTCCCGGCCTACGCTCATGTTAAGGTATGTATAGTAGTTATGTTACATACAATTTTTTTGTGAGAATGTAATTAGTAGTTCTTTTTGTAATTGTAGTCATTTTCAGAGCATATTATTACGCCATTTGTTATATTATTAGCTTTGAGTGCTATCCTGGTGAATACCAGGCCACTCAGAAAGTATTGCGATTCTTTTTTTGTATGAGAGACTGGCCACTAATATAAAAACAATAATGATTTACAAGTAAAAATAGGTACGTTCCAATTTAAAAAAATCCACCACATTTTTTGCGAGCTAATGAAATTATCGTGTCTCATTGAAAAATGAATTTGCGCCGGGAACATTTTCGCGCTATGATTTTTTATGATCTCAAGAGTCGCCTAACACCGGACGAATTATGTGTCGTCAATATGCATTTAAGCCATATGCTTCAAATTGCATTCATGGATGAAGGCCCTTTCCGTGGTATAACGAATTCAAAGTTAGTTCCAAAGTTAGTCGACCACGACTAACTTTGGGGGATGAAGAAAGAATTGGTCGCCCTTTGACGATGCCTTGGAAGCCTTCACGAGGTTCTATAGGAGCATCTTCGCGTGAGGAGTAAATTTTCACGCTGGGTGCCCCACAACTTCACCGATGCTCAGAAGCAGGCCCAGGCTGAGTGTCCCACATTTAAGCCGTCTTTTATATTACTTTATTTTTATCGATACCTATGTAGAATCAAGAATCACTTTTGCATTTACTTTATTGTAACTTAATTAAAGATAAAAAAATCAAATTTTATGTACCTCTGTTTTGATAGTTATTTTTCAACCATTTTTGTTTAAAGGTATGATTTAATTTTCATTGGTAATTCCTTACACGTTTTTGGGGTACATAATGAATATTTTAATGTTAATATCGACAACGATCAAATAATAGATTGATGTAATTTATATTTTCATTTTCGTAACTATTATAATCTTTGTCGGATTTAGTACTTTGTCTTTGTACCTACCGCATCATAATTCTACATCACCTGGAGGTTAACTGGGGAAAATGCCTTATGGCATTAAGTCCACCTTTGTGGACTGTGCAATAAGTTTCAAATAAATAAATAACTGAAAAGCCAATTTCTTATTAGGCCAAATTCGCGGACGATAATGGTTACAACCACCCGCTGACTTTACTTGCTGCGGGAGCCATCGCGGGTATTCCCGCTGCATCCCTCGTCACACCTGCTGACGTCATCAAGACTAGGCTACAGGTATGTACTACCACTTTCAGAAAATAAATCGAATTGAATATACCTATATATAAACTTTCTCTCTTCAATATTAAAAGGTAATCAAAATAGATTGTTAATGGCCACTAGAAAACAATCCTGGAAGTGTGTCACAGAAATTAATAAAATAACGTTTATAAAAAAACACCAACGTGCATAAAAGATCTTTCTTTATTTATTTATTGAAAATCTTATTTTATTTCATTAATGTTTCCTTAGATTAAGGTAAGCACGACTTCTGAAAGAATATAAATAAAATTAAAATAATTTGCCTTTATTGTGACTTTCGGTATTAGTTATTTATGCAACTGTTGTATAATAAGGGGCATTAAAACACAATTGTGGGTTTACTACACGAGTGTTTTAATACCATTAGGTATTAAAACATAATTATATGTACAGTTGCATACAAGACTACACCCATCATATGAATACTCTAAAAAGTTCTGAAACAGCTAGCTAAATGACCATTTAATTATAATTCGAATAACAGTTCTTTTTAAATACGTGAAAGGCACGTGCCAGAAAAAGGAGTTGCATTATGAAATTTAGTACAACATTAAAACACTCATTTGGGTGTTATTATGGTTCCAGGATACAGGTATAAGATTTTTTAATGTTGGCGATAATCTAGCTGTTTCAGAAACTTTTATAAAGAATTTGTAGCATAATAGGTAATTTTTTGTAACAAAATTGTATGCTTTACCAGGTGGTAGCAAGATCAGGCCAAACAACGTATAATGGTGTGATAGACGCCGCTAGAAAAATATACGCCGAGGAGGGTGCTAGAGCTTTTTGGAAAGGCGCCTTGGGTAAGATAGAATTGTACTTATATGTGAGTGTATGCCCACGTTTAAATTCCCGAAGGGTATAATTAAACGCTCAAACGTATAATTTTGAGTCTCAGTTTGCTGTTCCGATTACTTAAATGGGAAATCGTAGTAAATTGAAAAGAAAAAAAGGACGATTCATACTGATGGACTTGGGGAATGTGAGCAATAACGAAAGCAGATAAGCTTTTAATCTCTTGTAATTAGAATTGATTAGTTCTGGATAGTCAAACCATCACTGATATTCGCATACGTACGGTATTTAAATGAAGCTGTTCCTCATCCTGATCTAAACTGAGTTATCAATTTTCAGCGCGTGTGTTCCGATCTTCACCACAATTCGGTGTGACGCTTGTAACTTATGAAGTATTACAGCGTCTATTCTATGTCGACTTCGGTGGAACGTGAGTATAATGATTTAGTATAATCCGGTTTTTATTAAGATACATAAACTACTCTAAAATTAATTACATATTAAAATACCTAACACTAAAATACTAAATATTTTATAATGATATTAGTATTTCATTTTAACGATCTTATGGACAACTATTAGTTGAATTTCGACCGCGATATTACATGCGATATGACAATTACCGCGGGGCGAAGCTAGTCTAAAAAATATCCTTAGTAACTTCTTATATCATTAGTGAAAGTTCCGTCAAAATCGGTCCAGCCGTTCCAGAGATTAGCCCGAACAAATTGACAGACAATAAATTTAAAAATTGATTTTACATGTAAGTATCGTATATACTGAAATTACAAACAGACACTTCAATTGTATTTATTTGTATAGATAAGTGTCGTTTAATGCCCGGTTCCTATATTTAACGAATCGTCATCGTGTAAAAAATTTCTACAACCGACTACGTGTCGTAAATACCGTTCCTCATTTTATTTTTGAAGTGAAACTTCTTTATCGGGGTTGTCAAAAAATTTAGTATAAATTTTTTTCGTTACGCGTCACATTTATCCGTTACGCGCCATCTTTTTATTATCCCTACCACGCGTGATTCGAAGTATACTTTCTCCAGCGGAGTAGGGATTGGTAAATGTCTCCAATGTATTTTGCGGCCCGTTTTGAGTAGTTACGTTTGAGTTTTTTTCTTGTTATTTATAAACTGAAACAATTGTTCATTTATAGTCTCTACTTTATTCAGAGACAATCGTTTAAATTCTGCTTGTAAATCGATGGTGGACGTTGACGTTTTTCGGCCATGATAAAATGTTTTATCATTATTGAGAGTAGTTATATACAATCCTTCAAAAAAAATTATGAAATAAAACAAAAAAACATTTTCAAACACAAACAGGACCAAATTAATACTACAATGAAATATTACATTATAAACAATATTATTTTATTTAGTCCACAATGTAAATAACTACACACATCACATTCCACAAACTTACTTCATTCACACCACAGATCGCGAAATATTTACTCAGGTCTCGCTCCTTAACTTTTATTGCACTTGAAATAAGAATTGTCACGAATATTGCTGGTTTATAAGTCTTTTGTCGTTATACCTTACGTCGACATATGATATTTATTTTTTGAAAAATAACGTCATAAAGAAGTTTCACTTCTCACGAGTGTACGCTAGTACACGCAAATTTTTTTATAGGAACGATTTTAGCTTACGCCCCGTATAATATCCTACTATTCGTACCTAGAACGGATCGTTTTTCAAATATAGGAACAGGGCATTAGTAGTCGGTAGTAACGTATGGATGTAGATAAGACATATGACAATACACTGGCAGGCGGCCGAGCGGCTCGGAGCTGCACGTGGCCACGAGCGTGGAGGAGGCGCCGGCGCAGCCGCAGCACGTCGGCGGCTACCAGGTGGCGCTGCCCGTGCTCACCGGCCTCGAGACCAAGTTCGGCATCTCCCTGCCGCGCTGGTCCAGCGGCAAGCCGCAGCCTCAGCAGCAACCGCACTAAACCACCACCCACCCCATGTACGTGCCTCGACTTGATACTTCCTCACCAATTCAATATCATTTATTCAATTAAGACACCGAAATCTACTTCCTGTTTGTATTGATCTATAACTTGCAGTTTCCAAATGCGTAGAGTCTTATGAGAAGAATACTGGCAAAGAAACACAAGATTATGTATCTATCAACAGTCTTTAAAAGTCCAGTACGGGATGGTTTAGTCTACCACGCTAGCCCAACGGGTTTGAGAGTTCTTTCAAGTTCCTTACGACACCACACGTCATGTAATACGGTTATGTATAGATTGCAGATATTCGACTACCTCTGACGTTCCAGTAGAAGTCGACCACATCAGGCTTCAAATATAGGCACTCAGTAAGTTCTAAGGCTATGTATGATAAAAATATGTTTATATGTTTTATTTACGACCCAAAATGTATGTAAATAATTGTATATCTGTATATAACCGTGCTGTAGAACAGTACTGGGATTATTTTAGGACTAGATAGTTCTTTGTGTTTTAATTTAGAAACAAATTTGAAAACGAAAGTTGTGATAACTATAAATCCAAGTTTATATAACATATAGAAATTGGTAACATACACGAGTTGTTGCCTTTACTGATTGTATTGAGGAGCAACAAGAACCATTTCTACAGTCGTTTCGAGATATCTAACATTACAAACAAGAATTCTATAGAAATCGTGCAATCTGTACATTAGAATTTGTAATAAATTATTATTTTGATCGGAAATTAAATTGTAAGTTCAGTATAACGGTGGTCTTTTAGGTTATTACTAATTACTGCATATATTAAAAATATTGAAAGGTTGTTTTAAAGTGAACTGATTGGAAACTGATTACTAGACTCGAAAGCATCGACACGTATCGAGTATTGCCAACTGAACGACGGCTTACGAATAATACCCACAGATATTAAATGCGGATCGTATTGTAGTGTTGTTAAATAACGTATTGAATAAATTACCAAAATTGGATTGGCATTCGACGATAAATGAAAGGATTGTGTTCACTACGTGTTGTGTTTCCTATATGTAATGTTATATTTATTTTGCTCAGATTATTCTAAAAGCAATCCCGCTTACAATTCATGTTAAGTTAAAAATTAAAAAGATACATGTGATGATGCATAAAATGCAACTGCTAACGGGTAGCCAGGAGGGGGATACGTAAGAGCATCAGACTCATTGACTTCTGTAATAGTTAAGTTTAAATTTTTGATGAGGCCCAAAAGACTGTCAAGAAGAAATATTGCCTTACCCTCGGTCAAAAGCTAGATACGGACATAGTAATTACCACTATGTGCATATAACTTTAACTAGATGTATGAATGTCTAGATAATTATAATTTAGGGTATTTGATGAAGAGTGGAGGCACCAGTACTGATAATAACAGCCACGATAACTATTAGCTGAGCTGTGTACTCGTATACAATAAGGCCTCGGCGTTACGACAAAAGTGGGACTGTAGGACTAGACTGTAGACATTCATACATTGAAGTAAAGCAAAGATAAAGTTGTAGCCTAAATATCAATTTAATATAATTATAAAGTTTTTTCGGCATCGTAAGTGTAACAGATGTCAGTTATATTTTATAGTAATTTTAAAAATAACTGTTTATATAATTTATTTCTTATTGCAGATATTTTTAATTTTGAACATTTTTACACTGCCCTTTGCTGTATTTGTAAATTAAACTATCAAATGAGAATATGAGTGTATTATATCTTTAACAAAGTTGTTTATATCATTAGCTATGTTAAATGAAAACCCGATAACTGTAACACGGGGTAATACCTTTAGTTTTAAGTGTAACTGAAATCAAAGCAATTGTTTTTTATTATTATTAAATATGCTATTTAAGTTTACAAAACATTTAAATTTAATCAAAGAATACAAGACACATTTTTCTTACAGCAATAAATAACTATTGATATTGTTTATCACACTTGTCCATATATACAATAGCTTTTAAGTACTATATAGGTAGTTAAAAACTTATATGCCTACATAGTTAAAATAATAACAGATCCTCTGATATATTTTTCAATTTGTTTAAATATTTAAAAGCAAACAAAAGTATATAAATATAATATTACTAGGTAGGATTTTTGCAAGAAATATATTTAAACACAATTCAAATAGATAAAGTGGATGTTAAATGGATGAATTTGATTGTAATATTTTATAAAAGACAAATATGTACACAAGATTGTTGCTTTTTGAAATTTTAGAAAGTTTCTCAAGACCTAAGAAAAAGTATATAAACTTTGTTTATTTTACACCGTTATCTTGTTTCGCGGTTAATACTAACTACAAAATAGTTTCAGTCTAATAAGATAAAGTCTACTATGTTTCCAGTACTCAAAGAATAAATTTTATACATAAATAGTTATGAAAATAAAGTCTATAGTCTATTACAGCCCATCCATTCCATTTCAATCAAATCAATTTGGAATTAATTAAGTATCATATCAGTACCAGTGTAAAACCTTTTTTACCATGGTCGTTTTATTTACTCTTTCTCTCTCTCTCAGTACTCACTTCTCGCTGAAGTATGTTTTTCTTTGCTGGTATCTCAATAACGATTTTTTTTTGCAATTCTGAAAAGTAATAATCTTTGTGTACGTACGTATATAGTGTTAAAGACTTCAAATTAACGCTTTTCCACCTAAAACTGAGATTATAATTATATTAAACGCTTTGTTTTGACGAACCTTGATTTAACAAGGCTACAGTTCTTGCATTAAACGAAGCTAGCTTAGACACGTCTCGTGTGAAGTTAATTTATTTTTCTTTAAGAATTAAAAAGCTGTGTATACGCTTACGTGTAAGTTATTGCCAATTTGTTCAATAGAATTTGAAAGCAAAAATATATTTCATTCCAATCATAATTCGCTGTGAAACAGCTACAATACACTGATTCTTTTGTAAGCAGATGTCTAGCTAGAGTAACGTGCGTAAGACTAAAAGAAGTTGTGATGTCGAAGCACGTAATTTTATATCAGATGAGAAACGTGCTTGTTTGCCAACGTAGTTATTAAAATACCATGTGCCATTAACGTTTTGATTAAGACGGGAGTACATATGAAATTCATGACTTATTTTGTCTCAAACTTGCGATTCATGAAACTTGTTTTTCACGTTTGCTGATTTGTGAAATACCATGTGTTAAGTATAAACAGGGCTTTTTTTAACATTTCTTTTTGGGGGCACGCTAATTTTCGAAAGTTTCCATTCTTTGTTTGTATGCCCTCTTTGCAACCTAGGTTCTAATCTTTAAAACAACCAATTATATCTCGCGCAATATTCTCTTTGTTTTCTTCAGCGAGATTCTAAACATCATTTTGAAGATAAATTAACTGCTGATAAATTTTGTAACAAAACAAAAAAAGTCCTGCATATAAACTTACACTTTACGTATAACAATAGTAATTAGCTAAAACTTAAAATGTTGTTACCTATCAGGACTCACTCATGTACGTTACGGCTACACATATTTATATAAGAACAAACAATCGATACATATCTTACAAATTAATAAAATTATAATCCTGTTTGAGATTTTTAACGCATCACTTTAAAAAGCTTCGTATACACTTTTGCTCTATTGGATCTATTTGAATTTGCACAATTTTGTTATCACGAATGTAAGAGTAACTTTGTTGTATGACAACATTGTATAAAGTGGATCTTAGTGTAAAGAGAGGTGATATTAAGCTGACGTGACTATATTTATTGAGATTGTACAATTGTGTTAAAAATAAATCGAATAAAATATTAATTTGTTGTTTTAATTTTTCACTGCATCAAATATTTAAGGTTAATTGCTGTTATACTAAAGAGACTAAAGTAAACGAACGACTTCCTGTTTTTAAGTGTAAAGTTACAATTATTTATTTAAACTTTATGCACGGATGTCGCAAAGGCGGACTTAATCTTCCTACCGTGGGGAGCCACGCTTTGGCTTGAATGGGCCGACTCGACCGGAGTGATACCACGGCCTCACAGAAAACCGGGGTGAAACAGCGCTAGCGCTGTTTCACCGAGTTAGTGACGATACCGGTGGACCATACCCCCACCCCCATCCCCCAAAGGCCGGCAACGCACTCGTGACTCGTCTGCTCGTTTGCCTTGTTTCGATATAGGTATATCAAAAAAAAAAGCCGTAGGCATTTCCTGGTAAAACTAAAACTAAAACTCAAAACGATATTTATACAGAATGTAATATAACGTATGTATTCACCGCGCTGACTGTTGTGAGTTTGATGGGAAAATACTCCATGTGATCCACAAATTGATACTCTGAGTCTGGGTGTTGTTTGTCACGCAAGGTAATATAACAAATGTATTCAGTTTGATATGCTTCCTCTACACGTTGACAGATGCGTCCGCAGAAAGATAACTACGAGCCGACTGATCGGTTGGTCTGATCGAGGTCGATTTGTCTGTGTTGGTTCTCGGCAGACGCAACACATACGTATTCAAAATGGATATGGAGATCGTAGCTGCTGCAGCCATTGAGTTATACCTACAGAGGTGCAAAATTCATTACCACACGCTCAGATCAAATAAAAATTAGTAGAAAACGCACGTAGAACAAGAAACTGAAGCATTTTTTTAAATATATGTGAGTGACTGACAGCGTTGCTACTTTAAAAAAAAAATACCGGGGCAATTACAAAAAGGTTATATGCAAAAATAAATCTGTTTGTTTCGTATAAATTACAATTGTATTATACATATTTATGTAAATGAAGGACGCATGTATGTGTGAGCAGAAAAAAAACGGGAAGGTTATTCGAAGATTGTTTATTTGTTCGTTTAGAAGTTCTCATAACTTCTAAACAACTTATAATAACTTAACAAATGGGTTCCGTTAATCCAATATGGCGCCCTCTAGAGGATGTAATCTCATAACTGAAAAATGTTTAAAAAACAGTGTCCACACGGGTATCAAATGAAAGGGCATAATGTGTACTTTTCAAAACGTTAAGTTATATGAAAATTGGTTTAGCCATTTACAAGGTATGAGAGTTGCAAGTGGGGATAAACAGTCGAATATTTTGAAATTGATTGAGGTATTTCGATGATGCTAGGGTTAAAGTTTCCTGTTTAGTTTATTCAAGTGGCTAATAAATCTTACGCCAGAACTGTTTTAATCTTCATCACGTACTTACTGTGTACGTGTACATAGTTTTGTGTGTACTTTCGTATGAAATGTAATTCCTTGAGACTTTTTGTGTAGTTTTTACACCATTTTAATTGCACAAAACGGCATTTTGTAGATAAAATTACTGCACGACAACTTGTACGATACTGACGAAAGGTAAAGTAGCGTAGTTTCTTAGCATGTTTGTGCGTTAACGCGTGTGTTTACTTGGAAAAAGTTAAGTTATTTTGCTTCAACAAGAACAAAGGCCGTGCGTTATCTACCTTTTTTATTTGATCTGAGGATTCAAGACTTGAAACGTAGGTAAAATAGTCATGGTCGTAGTTAGTACATAGGTAAATCTTTATTGAACTAAATGACTGTATTTTTTAATGAGAGACATTTCATGATTGATTAGATAATGAAATGAAAACACGATTGTACATTTAATTGATATTAAATATACAATCATATTTTTTTTTCATTTCAAGCAATCTGACTATTATATTTTCAAAAGTGCTTTATTAATTATTGCCTTATATTAGTTATGTATATTTCAAATTCTTACTACAAAATTACTGTAAAAATAAAGTAATACCCATCATCTAGCTAGATGGATGGCAGTCCACAACTGCGATTCTCCCGAAACTTTCTGCAACGCACAACAAAACTGTGGAATGAGCTGTCGCCTGCGGTGTTCCCGGACCAATACGACCTTCAAACCTTTAAGATAAGAGCGTACTCCTTCCTAAAAGGCCGGCAACGCAGTTGTAACGCTTCTGGTGTTGCGGGTGTCCTTGGGCGGCGGTAATCGCTTACCATCAGGCGATACGTCTGCTCGTTTGCCCCCTATATAATAAAAAAAAGTACAAAAATATCAACATCATTCTAGCTGCAGGACTAAACCTTCCATTAGGCTCTCCACCTCCAGCTTCCCGCAACATTCATCAGGTCGTTAGAACAACTCGTAGGGTCTACCCACGCATCCGGCACATAGTTGCCTCTCCAGAACTTTTTAGCCCCATCAACCGTCTTGTCAGTGAGCAATATGCTTCGCCCAATGCCACTTAGTTTGGGAGTGCTCGGACCCCTTAGTCGGTCTCCGGATCTACTACACTATAAATCAACACTGGCAACAGAAACTGGTCAAAAACTTTCGATCTTGAAATACAGCGGCATTTGGGACGAAAAAAAAACAAAATACCCAAGTAATTTATCAAATTTTATTTCTGCCATTTTGAGCATTATTACACAATTTACAAGTCATGTTGCAATGTTTGGCAATTCATACTAAATTAAAATACCTGCTTTTGTAGTTAGTACTTTGTCGTCGCCATTATTTTCTATAAACATCATTCCACTGATAGTATAGGAATAAATTAAAGGTAAATCAACGATCCATAATTTATTTAAAACTAGAATGTTGCAACATCGTTTCATCAACTGTTCATAAATATGTAAATTCATTAATATCGTCATTTTAATTAAATGTTACATTTAATTAAACTATACTCATTCAAAATTCAACAACTTTGAAAATTTTCATTTATTTGACAATAATAAAACTATAAATACAGTAAGAATCAATATTGTCTAATATTGAGAAAAGTAGTAGTCGGTAATCAGGGCAACAACCGCCAAAGAACACTTATGCAGCGTAAAACTCATTGACGTCACCTCGAAATTACACTTATGTAAAGTACCAGTGACGTTTAAATCCTAAAACGATGCCAAAGTAGGCGTAGATAACCTAAGAAAGAACGTATGAAAGAAATCGCGTAATTGATCATCACAAATCTGTCTCTTTCTCAATTAGTTCAATTAATACTATAAAATATATATATATATATATATATATATTTACAACAAAATATGAACTAACCATATGTAATCACTTAAAAATCAGTCATGATGTAAAAATCACAACGCAAAAACGGTGCGATTGATAGTGAGTGAGGTAGGTCTGTCTATTGGACTTATTTCTGTGAGGTTATTTCTATAATACAGAGTATGTCCCATATTTATTTCTCTTTGATAAATAATTAAATAAGATGGTATCTTTAGGACATCTCTAACTTTGCTTTAATAAGGTCTTTACCAACTTATTTCAGGTCGATTTTTCGTCATATTAAAATGACTAGGTTATATTTAGTGATGCACTAGCGTGGGTTGGTCAGAACCCCTCTGGCAAAATAACAAATATTAAGTGTTGTACGTATTCAAATTTATCCGGTACATAATGGTTTGATAAAAAATTACATTAAGTGTAAAATTTACACAAAATAATAACAATTAATTATTAACACAGAATGTGCTGCGGTCAGAGTGGCAAGATTCATCATCAGTATCAATTTAAATATATGTATTTTAAAAACTAGCCGAGCCCCGCGGTACAACAATAACCGAGGGTAACGGTTACCCCTTATATTTTCAGCTATCTACCAGTGAAAGTCCCGTCAAAATCAGTCCAGCCGTTCTAGAGATTGGCCGGAATAACCAGACAGACAAAAATTTAAAATAATGATATTTTGGTACGTGTACCGTGTATACACATACGTGCATTTAGTTAAAAGCGGTTATTTTAATATTATAAACAGACACCCATTTTATTTAATTGTATAGATTTATATTAATTGAGGTTGGTGATAATGCAAGAAACGTTATTGAACTATAATTAATTATAAAACATTTTTTAAAGATATTGATTTTAAATAATTTACAAATATCTTCAGCCTCTCCATAAAGACATTTAATACAAATAAGTAATATTAAAGTTTACTAAATCTTAATTTCTACGTTCCGAATGTGAGAAAGAGCTCAGAAATTGAGAAACTATTATAAAACCTATTAAAACGAATCTAGGGTTGTGTCCACTCCATCCTGGGAATACTATAACAATTAATAAGTCTTTCGAAAAATAGTCTCATGAATTCAAATTTACCACTCTGTGTATGAATTATCACAATTGTGTACTGGCTGAAATATAGGTAAGAACAAAATAACATGATTATTTTTGTAACTACTTAACTATTCATTGAGTTAAAGTTTTTGATTGCTGGCATTTTAAATAGAGAAGAAAATATATATCTCTCTCACTCTCTCCAGCAGTCTGGATGTTAAAGCAAAGCTAAGACAGCAAACACTCCATGGCGGTATTTATTTAACACAGCAGTACCTACATACGTTTCGTTCGTATGGGTCATGGACTCACAATAAATGACACCAATCAAATTGGCTGTTTACGAATCTATGGTGACGATACCGACTACGATAAAAATGAAAACAATTCGATCAAACGATCGTGAAAACGCGTATAACCCGTCGGAAATATCTGCGAACTTGGCTTAATGACGTCATGCAAACTAGAGAGTTAATATTTCACTGAACAGAGAAACAATAAACAAGAATGAGATTACGAAAGCAAGAATAATACACGTCGACTTTTGCGTTGGCAACAGTACTGATAGATAGATCAGAGATAGGCGAAGGAAGGATGATGCGTAGGGAAGTGAGAGGCGAAGAGCATTCCGTGCGCAGATATATCCGACGGGTAATATATTACTGTTTTATTGTCAACAACTGCAAAACAAGAGTAGACACAACCAACTAATACATATAAGTATACAAAATATTCATTCGCTAGACTTCTCCAAAATTCGTGTGTTTCGTTTCTTTAGCGTGTTTTTGAGCCTCCACTTGTCCTGTGAAAAACTGGTTACATACCATACATTTCAATGTAAACTTGTTCAAGTCGGTAAATTGTCGGGAAGATTTCGCTTCATGAGCGATTTGCTCTGCTTCTCTGTATATTTCCATATCCTCAGCGGCGAATATTGTTTGTATACCGCCCTGGAAACAAGAAATATTAGTTAAAACAATATCCGAATAAACGAGTAGATATCCATACTTCATACTAAGAGAGCGTTCAAGTATTACGTAACGCAACTTTTGAAGATTTTTGAACCCCCCCCTTCACCCCTATAACGCATCGTAACGTTTTACGAGACCCCCCCTCCCCCAAATTGCGTTACGTAATACTTGAAAGCTTAATAGTGAAATATAAACGAAAAAGTTTGCCAACTTGCGAGAATAATTTACAAATGACGACCAGACTAATACAATCGAGGGATTCCCCGTAAAACGTAAACGAAAAGGGTTGCCAATTTGGGAGTTTTAATTCCCTAATTTTTTATTTAAAAAAAGAAACAGTGTTACGTAACGTGTTATAAGAAAGAGCCCCTCCCGCTCCTGTAACGCATCGTAACGTTTTACGAGACCTCCCCTCCCCCCCAAATTGCGTTACGTAATACTTGAATGCTCCCTAATATTATACATTCAAAAGTAACTGTCTGTCTGTTACGCTTTCATGGCTATACTGCTGCACTGATTGCAATGTTTGGCATGGGGGTACTTTATGTTTTTCTTGAAGGACATAAGTTACTCTTTACTGTGATAACCGACAATGTACATGCGATATAAAAGCTGGGACACGTTAAGTAAATAAAAAACATATGTAACTTACATCTGATTCTTCTAAATACAGGGGATCATAGTGCACACCATCAAACAATAGAAATACCCTTTGTCCATAATTCTTATCCTCTCCAAATCTATTTATGATTGCATTCAATGTGTCAACAACGGCCATTTCAAGGCCATAAAAACGGGACAAGATTGCAACCTGGAACAAATAAACTATCTGTATAATTTATTTTATAACTTGATGACCGAAATATATATATATATAAGTTCGAATTGAGTAACATTCTTTTTTGAAGTTGGTTAAAAGAAGTTGTACTTTTTTTTTAAAGACTATTCAAAAGACTTTACTAGTACTACTAATCTCAACAATTTTTATAGCAAACTAAAAATTTTGAGATTAGGAACTAGTAAAATACATACACAACAATCAACTATTAGTTATTGCATAACAAAATGATTAACATAATAAATACTGTACAATCCTGGATTGTAACATAAATCGTTATATGATAAAGTATAAATTGGAATGAAGCTATAACTATATATGTATCTAGTTATATTTATTGACATCAAGGAACCTATAAATACCTCAATAGCACCACCCCATGAGCTTGGTTGTTGAATCCACACACAGTAGTCAGCATTAGGTTTGCCGAGCATTGCTTCATTGTATGTTTCCTGATCACTTGCTACTTCCATTGCTATGATTTCTCTCATAAGTGTGTGCACTGAAGTATCTACGCTGCCATTTAATACAAAGCCTGAAATACAAGGAGAATTTAGTCAACTCACTGGTAATTTTAACATCTATCAAAGACTAAAAGAGCATCAACAAATTTGCGTTTTCTATGTTTTTTTTCTATCTACAAATATTTGTTTCGGAGTTAGGGTGTTTTCTATGTATAATATATACATATTTACAAAAAAAAAACTGTATATATGTATTTTTATCAGTTGTCTAGTACCCATAACACAAGCTCTGCTTAGCTTGGGACTAGATGGCATTGTGTGTTAGATGTCCGGAATATTTATTTATTTATTATTATTATTACAGTACCTAACAAAAGTATTATTTATTCGTCTATCTTGACTCTGTAGTACAATGCATTTCAAATAAGAAAAGTAATGGATTTGTGACTAACTTCACTGGAAAAGTAGCGATGCCATAAACATAAAATAATATAGTAATAAAAAAAAAATAATTTCATAAGCGCTGCATAGTCTATGTTAGCAGTTATATATTTTTAAAGTTTGACGCCATTAATCGATTTTTTCATTGTAAATTCTAGTTTTATTTTGCACACCAAACAAAAATATCTGAAGGTATTCTTATTAGAAGCGCATTTTGCGCAAGCTCAACTTAATTAGGCTACTAACTAGGCTAGGTGTGTGTCAGGTGTCCAAATATTTAATATTATTTATTAAATTGTATGATTTTGAAATTCTTTTATTTTAATGTAGTTTGTTTTTTAACTGGTATGGAACTGCATAAATAAAAATCCACAGATATATTCATGGTATATTATGAGAAGTTGATACATGTACTGCAGATGGCTTTAAGCTTTCCAGAAGGTGAAATAAGCCGGGGATGACCCCTGTTGACATGGTGGACCAGTATAACCAAGCTCCTGAAGAAGGTCAATTTACCAAACCCGACAGCCCTTGACAGAATATCTTGATGCTGTGAAACAAGGAAAGCCGACCCACCTAAAGTGGGAAAAGGCTAAGAAAAACTGGTATACCTAGATATAAATGATTTGGTGTACACTAATATTTGTACTTGATGAAACAAAGAATTAAATTAAATACAATGCTTGTAACAAATAAAACCTTTTGTTAGTCATACATAATAAAATAAATAAAATATTGACGAAAATTTAATCATTAACTCAGTAAGAAAGCTTTAGTCAGTAATATGAGGCAGTTTAGTTGTTTATTGAACTATCTCTTGTGCTTGTAGTAAATTTTTAAGAGACAAATATGATTTAATGTGCATAGAGGTGCAGTATATTATGGGTTGAATGATTAATTGATTGGTTTTGATCTGTAATTACTAACCACATCTTTTAATGATTTTTAAAACAATGTAATTACTGCTGATATGTAACCAACTTTAGTGTTTTTAAAAACTATTTTTATATCTTGAGAGAACAGAATTAATAATAATAATAAATATTTCGGACATCTAACACACAACGCCATCTAGTCCCGAGCTAAGCAGAGCTTGTGTTATGGATACTAGACAACTGATATGAAAACATATATACTTTTTTTTTGTAAATACATACATATTATACATAGAAAACACCCAAACTCCGAAACAAATATTTGTAGATCACACAAACATTTGGTCCGACCCAGGATTTGAACCCGAGACCTCAAGCACAGCAGTCGCATTCACTACCACTGCGCCACCGAGGCAGTCTCAATACTTGAATATATTTGTATTTATTTATGAAAAAGAAAGAAAAACTGTTTATTACTAACATAAAACGCTATCCATGCAATTCATTGTTTAAATATGCATTGATTGGTTTGTTTAGGAAACATAGGTTACACAACCAACTATGTACCAACAACCTACTTACTAATCTAACTGGATACTATCAACATTATTTTTTGTTAAAAATTATAATCTGAAGTTGCTTTTTGATACTGTTTCATTATTATGTTTACTTCATGTAATATTGTTTTCAAAAGTACTATAATTAACTAGCAAGAGTTGACCTTTGTGCAACCAATCAAACACAAACAATAAAATCTGTTCAATGGTACTTACAAGATTACACTATAGTTAGTTCTACACTCACTACATATACTACATATAAATTTAGAAATAACTTACCTATACTAGTGAATAAACAAGAATTATCTGAGGGCACAACTTTTTTCATGAGAATACCAGGTCTGCAAGGTCCTATAGTCTCATGAGATACAATACCATTTTCTACAGGTTTTGTCGTTGGTGTTTCCGGAGGCGTTTTTTGTGC
Source organism: Spilarctia lutea (assembly GCA_916048165.1). Classification (NCBI taxonomy): domain Eukaryota; kingdom Metazoa; phylum Arthropoda; class Insecta; order Lepidoptera; family Erebidae; genus Spilarctia; species Spilarctia lutea. Next base: position 10,511,064 of record OU696478.1, on the reverse strand, counting down.
AGTGGTTGGTAAAGCTTTTTCTTCAACTATAAGAGTCTCACCAGTTTTCAAACCAATTTCACAGATTTTTTTATTGTCATTACTTATGTCTAACGGCTTTGGTGGATATCCACACAATACACAAACCCGCTCGATGCTAACCTCCGATATGCTTGACAAAAATATCTTTAATTCACCCACAGTACTATCAGAGGTCAATTCTTTTAATATTTGCTGACCATTTTTGCTTTTCACTTTAAACGCTAAGGCTGTCATCTTACTAGAATATTGCCTCGTAGAAATCTAATACGTGTTCAGTTTAATTTTGTCGTAATTAGGTCAAAAGACGCCACAAAAGATGAAATAAATAAATTATAACAGTTGACTTTTACGAAGTAGGTAACAAAAGTGACAAAACAATTCTTGACGTTTTCTGAAATGTTGCCAACAGTAGAAATGTAACCTTGACATTCAAAATCTTACACTTTGACGTTTTTCGGAATGTTGCCACTGAGTATTAGGTTGAAAATGTAAAGTGGAATTTCTTTTATGATCAAAATTTTTCAAAAGTCATAAATAAAACTGGACACTGGCAAATGCACAGAAGTGCGAGCCAAGTTCTTCTGTCTAACTGGGCGAGAATAAAAACTTTATATCAGAAATAAAATCCAATGTTATAAATAACTCATAAAATTGCCTACCTACAATGTCTACTTGTAACATAACCAATCATATTAAATTACTAACATTCGTAGCAGCCTCTCCAGCTAATAATATCCTTGCTTTAACAACATCTCACTTGTCCATAGATAATGCACTAGTTAGGTTTCTAAATTAATAAAAATATATAATGGTCTCCTAATCGTTTTCCGTATACCTAACAATCAAAATCAAAACAAACTAAAAATCAGGAAATTGGATTAACTTTAATTTAAGCAGTTTTATATTCAAAATAGGTAAGAAGGTGGTGCGCGCGTGAGATGTGAATTGAAATCACGTTAGGTTCTCTCTACTACTACTACTAATTTTACTCCCCTGTACCTCCATTTTGAAAATGAAGACGTCCTTACTAATAAAATTACCTACTGCAAAAGTATCTCTGCCTGTGTGTGTTATGCTTTCTCGGCTAAACTGTTGCACAGATTTCAGTGAAATTTAGCATGAAGAGTTACATTGATTCCTGAGGAAGGACATACTACTTTTTAATGGGGTTACTTAAAGTTAGAACATATAATAGTCATACCTAATTTGAGTTATCTTTAATGAATAATTAGTTTTAATTACCTTAATGTTTACCTATTATATTGCTAAAGTATAGTATAAATCGCGATAAATAGTCTATTATGTGCTTCTCCAAATTAAAAAGCCTTTTAAAAGCGTAACAGACGAACAGAATTAGTTTCGAATTTAAAATATTAAATCATATTTATTATAAGATTTTTAGGTGATTAGTATAACAAATTAAAATACAGTCACGTTTCTTTGCATTTTAATAAAAATAACATTCCTACGTATAAATATCCATAATTAAGTTACAAAATACTAACCTATTTTACATTATGGCATTATATTTATCTAAGTATCCCATTAAAATATTGGCACAATAATAAATTGTACTTACTACTTATTAATGTAAACAGTTTTGATGACAAATAGCTTATTTACGTAAAGAGTTTTGATTTTAACACAAAATGATTTGGGCGAATAGTTTCGCGTGTAACTGTTTGTCTATTAAGTACAATATAAAGTTACTATAAATACTAACATAGGTTTCCATGGATTATTAAATTTATGATTTATTTTATTTGGTGTACTTTGGTGTAATGTTACTACGAGTATTAATTTTTACATTGTAAACTTTACAAAATGCGTTTACAAATCAGCTATATGCTTATAAATACGTTATAATATTCAATACGAGAGTATTGGAATATTGATATGAGTTGAACACCTAAATAACTCTTTATATCCTAAATTACTCTTAAATTTACATATTGTCTCAAATTCTATTCCTAAGTTGTAATAAACTTATTATATAAATGCATGTAAATGGCAAAAATGATTCTATGTGCGCTTAACCAGTATTGTTTTTTGTTTGTAAAAATATCAAAAACAATATAAGTTTTAACTTAGACTTACGCATAATAATCTATCACTGAAAATAATATACCTAGATTTCTTTGGTTTTACAAGCTTGTACATTTTATAATTATTTTGCGAAATTAACATGTCTTACGAGTGTTATAATGGTAACCACTATTTTAAGTAATAGACCTAAATTAGACTAGGAATATCAATTTATTTACATTTTTGTTCAGTCGTACAAATTAACGTTTATGACATTCTTGGAGTACCTAAGTTTTAAGAACGTTTAACCGCATCATTACTAAGTTAACTGTCAAACTATACTCCTACAACGATGACACAATGAGTACAATATTGTATCTAGTAACTTTTACTATCTCATGGTGATTACAGTTTCTATAAAGGTTTACTATTATGCCGGTTTAAACAAGACCAACAGATAGGTAATGGACTTTTGCAAAAACAAAAATCAAAATGTTTTTCCGAAAACCTTTCAAGTTAAATTACATTCGGCTGTTGCGGTGCGGTCTGCGGTGTCTCGGGTGTCGGGGTAGTGGCCAGCGTCACGTGGGACGCCGAACGAATCGCGGTACAGGCGCGCGGAGTCCTCGTCTGCCTACCACCAATGGTGGCATTCTTTCACCCTCTTCTTCTTCATAATCAACATCTTCCACACTGCCTTCTTCAGACCAAACCGGTTTCACCATCTGATATGATGCTGAAAATCCTTTGAAGACTAGGGAGTCGTCAGTTCGGAATCTTATGAGTAATGCTTCGGCTGTTGATACTATTTCTGGTGGCATCTGGAGCATTGGAAACATGTAATTATTTTTCATATTGAACATTCACAGTATGTTTAACAAGAACGAGATTGAGGAACGCCGCAGGATTATTAGTCGAAAATAAAAATTAAGTAGATAGTAGGTAGATGAAGTTTTATCATTAATTGTTTACTACTTATGTTAAATCAAAGACTATACTAGAATTTATGCACAAAATTATACTAATACATATACACTACAGTATTTCCAATGACAATTGCTCTTATTTACCTTTGTTCCGCAAAATGTTCCGTAATTCCCTCCACTGCCGTCGAGACCCCCGAACACCTGCACAAAGTCATATCTGCAGTTGGCTTCAGGTTCCAACTCGAAGGTCAGGAAGGTGAGTTTGACAAAGTGGTTCCTTGGAGCTTCTATGTTCCAGTCGCAGTTGGCACGGGATTCATATGCGTTATCTCCGTACCGTGCATGTGAGTACAAGTGCTGAACTGCGTCCGTTGCAGCGAGGTAACCACCGCAAGCTGTGAACAAATGATTTTAGTAACGAACGTTTTTATTATGTTTAAAGAATTAAATACTGATTATAGTTATGTAATGAGAAACTCGAAGGAATCCTTTTCAAGAAATCTATGGTATAAATACACGTTAATAGGACAATATTATGCCTATTCATGTTGGTTGGTCACTGCAGGGTGACCCCAGAACTTATGAAGCCATACCTGTTTCTTTTCTTTTCAAAGACAACTCCCGCATTAGGAATATACATCCTGTGTCGCGGGGGACTTTACAAACATACATGTAACGGACACAAAGAACACCCAGACTCAAGACAACATTTTGTGGATCACACAAAGTGAAGTCCCACGTAGGATTTGAACCCTCGGCACTTGGCGCAGTAGCAAGCGGCGTAGTGACCGCTTAAACCACTAGGCCGTGTTTTTCGTATATAGCCATACGTATAATAATTTGGCATATTATGTGTGCATTTTCTTACACACGGGTTGTTGTGCGGTGTAGTTACTTGTGCTAGATAGAACTACAAATGTATTGTTCAAGTAATAAGCAAGTAAAAGATTTCAGCTTACCAGTGGAATGGTTAGCTAGGAACCCGTTTCTCTGCACCGAGCCATCAGATTTAAAGACAACGTACATTTGGTTCTGCGATGCGACTATGGGATGTGGGAGTCTATTGCCACAGAAAAGTCCTAATGTCTTCTCTTCTGCTGACGCTCCATCATATATAGTTACATAATCGTATGCGCATTCCTAAAAGTTAAATTCAAAATTAAATCTTTTGGTGTTATTGTTTAGAAGTCGAAGTAAAAAGGTAGAAATATTATTTATTATAAGGGATACATTAGTCAAATACTTACGGGATGTGGTTCTAATTCAAATCTCTGGAAGATAAGTTTTATGCGATGTCCTGGAGTTGTAGAAAATTGCCAAACGCAGTCCTTCCTTGGCGGGTACATCGCTGGGTAGTTAGGACTGGCAAGGAGGAAACAATATTATGGTGGTAAATCTTTTTAATTAAAACACCGCACAAATCGTTTCACAGATCTCTTAAACTGTATCATTATTTGCTACATTCATTCAAATCTATTCACGGAAAATAACTCTTTAATACACTCCCATTTAAAGTATGCTTTTTCTGATGAAGAGAATAATTTACGCTAAGTGAAGCCATATTAATCTGCTGTAATCTATGGTCGCGCCGAAGGATGAATATTGGATCATCGTACTTTTAGAGTCGAGGAAAATATAAATATATTACACCTGCAACTACCAGTCAACCAATGTAAGTATTATATGTTTTGTGGTATAATAATTACCTCTTTATAGTGCCAAAGGGTAAAGTGACGTCATGTTTACAACCACCTTCTTTGCAGTCGTGGTTGTTAGGGTGCAACATGAACCCACTGTAACAGGCGCACTCGTAACCGCCGAGGGTGTTGCGACACTCGTGTTGGCACCCGCCGTTGTTTTCAGCACATTCGTCCACGTCTATATAGTAGGCCGCCGCGAAACCGGATCGGTGGACTGAACCGTCTGAAGTGAACTGTAATCCGATGTTTTAATTAAATTAAATTAAATTTTTGTTTTTAAATTTGTTTCAGTACTCACTGACTTTATACGTAAGGAACTACGTAAAGCATAATACGTAATTACTGCGGAACGGTAGAATTCTACCATTAAATTAGAGGTAGTCCGTTAACAGGGGTGCTCTTGTTTACTGCCTCTATCTACGTGCGAATAGAATGGCGATGGCATATTTAAAAAGTGCAGCAGCGAGTTCGTAGCTACTTGAACAAACATAGATGTGCCCATTGGGATAGGCGCAAACTTCATTACCTCATGTCGCAAAAAAACTTTCAACTATCACGATGTAGTTTTGAAAGCATTAAGTATTTGAAAGTAAACATACGCATGCCTCACTTACACGCGTTACAAGAACATTAATGTCACTATAATTAGACAAAGACAAAGCATAAGCATCACAATGGTGGACCAGGGTTGAATACTCTATGAAAATTTACCCCTTAAAAACGGAGGTTTTTTTTAATATTTTAAATTGTGTACTTAGCTATATTCGAATGGAATAGGTATGATTAGTAAAATAGCTGTAGGTACATTTTTGTTAAAATAATTAATTTACATAAAAATACGAGCAGATGCATCGCCTGATTGTAACCGAATACCGCCGCCCATGGACACCTGCAATACCAGAGGCGTCACAAGTGCGTTGCCGCCCTTTGGGGGATAGGGAAGGAGGGAAGGGGATGGGGGAAGAGGTTGGGGTATGGGGGTATTGTAATATACATACCTGAACTCTCAGTACGGATCCATCTGATGTAACAGGAGGTGGAAGTGCTGATCCGCAGAATACTCCATGTCTTCTTAATACATCAGCTCCTAACTTCGAATGTACCGTCACGCTGTCATATTCACACTCCTGTTAATTTTTATGAATGTTAATAACAACAACAAACTATTATGATAATAAAAAAAAAATAAACTATTATATAATTATATATATATATAATTATATTATGGTCATTATACTTTTACATTTTTTTTTAATGTATTGTGTATTCATTTACTTCTAGTTTTTTTTAAATTTATTGGTAAAACAAAGTTCGCTATATCAAGTAGGTACTTTGTGTTTTGGAGACTACTTTAAACCTGAATGAGAATACCTGTTGGTACATGTTGTTTCCTTCCAAATCAAAATGAGTGAAGTTGAGCGTAATCCTGTGCTGTGGTGGTGCGACAATCTCCCACAAGCAGTTCTTCGAAGGCGGGTAGAGATCAGGGAATGATGGTGATGTGATTGTTCCGTTTGGTGCGTACAATGAGCCTCCACAAGCATCTGGGGACAAAAATTCCATGAATTTTTGATTGGTAGGATGTGTATATTGTATCGTATTTGCGTATTATTGTGATTTTGTAAAATCTGCATTAATTATATCATGACAAATCAGTCTGTAAAGTATTTCTTTTCAGATATGGAGACACCCTCCATTATATGAAAAGCACTTTATAATATTTGGTTCGCTTGTTCGCTATTTAATAACTTTCGTACATTTTGTATGCAATTCTATCAGATTTTCTAATTATTTACATAAATACGAGTACACTTCAAAAAGGTTGACTTAATTTTGACAAACTTATTACGCAGCAGGAATTCGAGAGGCCTATGTCCAGTAGTGGACTGCGAAAGGCTGATGATGATTACGCAGCAGAGTAGTTACGGTACGTGAACAGTTGCAATGTACTAAATAATAGACAGCTCAGAGCTCAGCCAGCGGGCAGGTCATGATGTCATCTAATACAATACAACACGGCTCAGTAACTCACTTTCACATTTCTTCCCATCGGAGTGTAGTTCGTATCCAATATCGCAGGCACACTCGTACCCTCCGAGTGTATTGACACAAGAATGGCTGCAGCCATGCTCAATAGACGCGCATTCGTCGAACTCTTTCATAAATGTTGCTGAAAAGCCCGCCTTTTGTACCGTGCTGTCAGATTCGAAGATCACCAGTAATTTGTTTGATGTAGACCTGAAATGATTAGATTAATTGTAGCAGAATATTTTTAGTTTCGACTAGCTGAACCCCGCGGTGTTACACCGGTGCGACAATTATAGCAGGTAACGCCGCGGAGAGAAGCTAGCCAAAAAGCGGTTATTTGTTTGAACGCGTTAATCTCAGGAACCGCTGGTCCGATTTAAAAAAATATTTCAGTGTTGGATAGTCCATTTATCGAGGAAGGCTATAGGCTATATATCATCACTCTAATACTAATAAGAACGGAGCACCAATGATGAATGTTTCAAAACGGGGAAATATTTTCAGGCTACGGGCAATAGAAGACGCAAACGAGGTTGCGAGGGTCAGCTAGTAATCGATAAAGCCACCAAATAGACCTTGAGATCCAATAAACATTTCCTGAAATTTCGCGTTGTGTAAATTGTAGTGTAAAATAATATCTGTGTTAATGAAACACAACTTTACTATTATCTATAACATGAAGACAATACATTACATAACTAAATATTAGTACCAGAAGTACTCGTCAGTAAACACTGAAAAGGTCATTTTCGTTTGTAGTAGACATATTTATTGGTACGTTACTGACCTGATATCGGGAGGTATCTTGTGTCCACAGAACATGCCGATGAGTGGGCTATCTATCGAGTCACCGTCTCTTACTTTTACCTTATCGTAGGAGCAGGTGTCATGGTTTTCTACTTCGAAAGAGTGAAATCTTAAGGCTACTTGATAGTCCTGTAATTTATTTTATAATTATTATTCGTTTTATTTTTATATTGCTTTGCCCATGGATACCCGCAACACTAGAAGTGTCACAAGTGTGTTGCCGGTCTTTGGGGTATGTGGAGGTCAGTATCAGATGTAGTAGATATAGGATGAATAGTTAAAGTCAAGATAAGAGTTAGTGCTGATGATACTTAATGTCGTCTTTGGTAGTTTAGAGTAAATATAAACGTAATCTTGTTAGATCGGTCGTCGTATATGAAACTAAAATTATTTTTTCCTTGATAAGTATATCGAGCAATAAAACACAGTACTAGAAAGTAATCTATAAAGCCATAGCTTACAGCTATTACAAAAATCTAAATGAAAATTTGTTGTAAATTATCTATAATATTTTTTTTACTTCGATTCATCTTTGAACTTTACCTGCGGTACCGACAGTCTCCAAACACAAAGTTTATTGGGTTGATAATCGTCAGGATAATTTGGTGACTCCAAATGTCCGGTGCTGTCAACTTCTATGTCACCACCGCAAATGGCTAAAGAAAAAAAATTGAATGGTAAGGATATAAAAACGGCTATGATGCTGTAAGCTCAAATATTTCGACTTGCAAAGAAATGTTGAACGAGATTCACTTAAACTAAAATGAGACGACCCATTTGAAACTCTCGCTGATACTACAGATACGTTAGACAGATCCCGCTTAGTGCAAATATTAACATGACTTTCTATTCACATGTTCAATAAAAAGTTCTGATTTCTACATTTACTTTTAATATTATGATGTTAAGTTGTTGAGTCGCATTTGACGCGCTGTTTACTCCTTACTTACGCGTTGTTGTTGTGATGTTTACAAAGAGGCCAGTACCAACCTTCATAGAATGCTCTGAAACCTCTATGTGGTTTAGGCCTTGGACCCGGTTGATATACAACTGTCAACCTGGAACCAGTAGACCGCATCATGGGACCTTTTCCTGAGCCGCATATTCTGCCAAGAACTGGAGCATCTGGCATGTAGCCGTCACGGACTTCAACCCATTCTGATCGACATTCTTCAGACTTGTGGATGTCGATTTCTGAAAACAGACGCTTTCAGAAAATAGTGATAAAGGGCCGTCTTAATTCTTTCATATCTTTAATTTATCTCGTCTCAATTAATTGTATAACTACCGCTACGCTGTATATAATAAATTAATAACTGCATTGCATTGCTTGTATTTCTGTCTTTTCACTTTCAGGCAGAAACCAAAGGCGATAAATTTAAAAAGTAACGTACAGATTTTCATACAGCTTTTGCCAATAGGTAGTGGGGTTTACGAGAATTTTGTATAAATTTGTGAAGAAGAAGAAAAAATACTGCGTAATATTTTTTTACGTGTGTGGTCTATACCTACCTACACTAATAGAGTTATATGAAAACAATTTATTATTGAACTAATTCTCTTTAGGAAAAACCATATTAACGGCTATTAGAGAAAAATATTATTTGCTTTGTTGTCGTTTCTGTACACTTGTAGAAGTTAATCATCAGATCATCAGTAATTTTGTTGTTAATTATAATTATTTACCTAAAAAACGATGAAATTTTGTCAGGCCTTTGTTTTTCCAATTCGCAGTAACGCATGCTGATCATAACAAATGGATGCATGGATTGCGAAAAAATAGATAACCAGAAAGCTTATGTAGAGAAATTGATAAACGACGATACAACGATCTAAATACAACAAAATTTAAAATACCTTTTGTGAAATCTTAACAGTGTGATAAATATTCTGTATATCAATACAATGCTCCGCAAATTGGATTCACTAAATAAAATAAAACGGTACTAGGTCCTATTTCAATTCTGTATGATGTATTTATTCACAAACTAGTAAATTAAGAGCAAAAGCTGTACAACCACAATCGTAAATTAAGTTTGTAGTGACCAGACAGAATTTACAAGCACCTATCTTCATACAGCCATTCACGGTGGACCTTTAAATCTCCTTTAATTACGAATATCGTAAAGGATTTTAGAGAACATTTTGAGGAACAATAGATCTTGCTACATTGGAAAGTTTGCTCTGAACAGGATTCCAAACTGGCCACTAAACGTTGCGAACTGAAGTGAAAAGTTATTGCTTTTGATGGCTTTAGTCAGAATTTCGTATTTTATATCTAAAGTTGGTATTTATTAAGACTTCGGGACTATGCTTTGGGAACTAAAACTACATGTATATTGTATACCTACATGTTCATGTCTTAGGAAATTGAAGTAACTCAACTAAAGGGTGACTTTAAACTTTGTGCTAAAATAAGTTTCCTTTTAATATTGTATCTTGAATTTCTCTTTTGATTTGTTAGAAGTTATTGTGAATATTTGTAGCCGTAATTTATTCAAAGCTCGTCGCTCCTCACAGTTTCACTTACATTTGTTATCAGTGCTTTACACAAAAGTCTCTAAATTGTTCTTCAATAGAGTATCAAGATCCTATCAAATGTATTTTATTTAACTCAATAGTGGTCTGACAGAAAATATGTTTACCTGTAATAATCAAACACGTCAGCTGCCTAAATCCTTTAAAAATAAAAAGTTGAACCGACTTCATAGAATACTAACAAAGAGCACTAAACCTAAAGAATAATTACAAATATAATTGGAAAACTAAAATAAGTGCAATCCTCGATACCAGTAGATACCTACTAATGTGATTGAAGTCGGTGCCAAACCCGATGTAGAATAAGTAATATCGATGGTCTATATCAGCTTATATACCTACTACATCCCAATCGTCTATTTGAAGAACATAACATATCTTGGAATATTTTTATACACTTTCACAATTTGTATGTACCATATCATATCTGGGAGAGGACATCTTTTGAAGTGAAACTTCTTTATCGGGGTTGTCAAAAAATTTCGTGTAACATTTTTTCGTTACGTGTAACATTTATCCGTTACGTTACGCGTCAAATTTATAAAATAAAACAAAAAACATTTTCAAACACAAACAGGACCAAATTAATACTACAATGAAATATCACATTACAAACAATATTATTTTATTTAGTCCACAATGTAAATAACTACACACATCACATTCCACAAACTTACTTCATTCGCACCACAGATCGCGAAATATTTACTCACGTCTCGCTCCTTAACTTTTATTGCACTTGAAATAAGAATTGTCACGAATATTGCTGGTTTATAAGTCTTTTGTCGTTATACCTTACGTCGACATATGATATTTAGTTTTGAAAAATAACGTCATAAAGAAGTTTCACTTCTTACGAGTGTACGCTAGTACACGCACACATTTTTTTTATTTAAATCTTTATGCACAACAGTGGCAAAGGCGGACTTAATGCCAAAGGCATTTTCTGCCAGTCGACCTTAGGGTGATGCAAAGCTAGCCAGGGTAGACACAGAAATATAACTTATTGAAAAAAAAGGGAATATATATACACATACAATAAGTAATAGTGATACTGATTCAAATATAATCAATAAATGTTTATATATACATTTTTAAATTATACATATATAAATATACATAATAGAAAATTTAGAAGGGGAGAGTGCGAAATTAACGTGGTTCTGACAGTGTGTTTAGAAAATGTTTCCGCAATATATATTTGAAAGTTCAGCTGAGATAAAAAAAGAAATATTAAATAAAAAATTCTGAAAAATGATTAAGTTATGATTACACATATTGTACTTATATTATTTATGAGCTGCCCTCTTTAAATGAAAGTATCTTAAAAATCTTTAAATTAAATAATATAATCATTTAATTAATCAATAACGTGAAAGTTTGTTGCAGGGTTTTCGAATATTTTCTGTAAAGTCAGTCTGCCATTTCCATTTTGACCCTCCGACTGATGAAGCGAATAATAAATCTACCGGCCAGCTCATCTGTTAATTGTTAGCCAAATAGCTGAAGCGGAGATGTGGCTACGACTATGAATCTGTAGAATATTTTAGGTGAATTAGTTTTGTGGCTTAGCTGTAAATACCGATGTTATTATTTTGTTAATTGCTATGGTCGAAAATAAAGGGCAAAGTTCAAAATTATGATTGAAATATGATTTTTTTTTCTTATAATCCACACTTTATAAGAAGCAGTTGTATAAGGTGAATTATTTGTGGTATTTAGAGTAAATGAAAACTTTATTATCTCTTGTCAGATTTGCGATAAATTTAATTGACAGGCATTTGATTTTTAGTTGAATTTAAAATTTTAAACGGAGTAGCATTATCGTTACCGTTATTTTTTATATCTTAAGAGCTTAAGCTCACATCTATAGACATTTTAAACTATGCAAACTACATGTGGAAAACATAAAGTCAATATATATTAGTCACTCAATTCGTCTTACTATAAATCTCAACGTTCTGGTGATTGTTTTTTCTGTATTTCTCACTTAGGGTTCAGTCTAATGGGTTTGTTTTTGTCTACTGTCTGGGTTTTACTGAAAATTGCTGTGTCTGGAGACAGATATGAGATGCTAAATGGCGTGTCTGTTCCTTTTTTGCTTCGACACTTACCGAAATTTTCAGGGAATTTAGTAATTGTGATTTATTTCTGATAACGCACTACTATTTAATCGAATTTAAGGATATAGATGAGAAAATGTATATATATAACTTTACTAAACAAGTTTAAAAATAGAAAGGGTTAATATTACATTTAGGAATTTAGTTTAGTCATAATGTTTCATAAGTAAATGTTTTCATGACCGACCGTGAGTAGCTGCGTCAATCAGTAGTTGACGCAACCTCCTTCCATACCTACTCACGAGGGTATGTACTGATATAATACTAATAAGTATAATAGTGAGCGAAATCGACTTATTTCAAATTTCAGAATTTAATTGTAAATTATTGTACCTTTTTTTAACTAAATAAATGCATTTTGAATTTTGAATTTTACATACTTCAAGTGATAATCTTTTTGAAAAGTATGTGACGTAATTGGTAATAATATTTGTAGTACATCCATTGCCAACATCACAGATTAAAGTGTTTCGTTTAGTATCGCATATATTGCCCTATAATGCGAATTTAAATAACATCTAACACTCTTAAAATTCAGATTTAATAGGAATTTTCCGTCGATAAAAAAGGATATGAGTCTTATTCTGAATACGATATTGTTGCACACTAATGTTAGTTTTAGTAGATGTTGTTAGCTAGTACAACATCTATTTATGAATCAATCAAGTATCTCACCGGCTCTGAACTTTGATTTTACTTGATAGTATAAAGCTGTGAGACGTGTAGCAAAAAAAAATCAATATTATTGAAGTAAGTACGTAAATCATGTGGTTTGGCTGTATTTACTTGTATTACATAAACAAACACTGCTATTTACTGATTAGATTCTAATTAGTTATATAACATCATATTACGTACATATTGGACATCTAAAATAATAATCAACATTTTACCTAAAGTCGCAAAATAGCCCACAAAATAACTGGATGAAATTCTTCACCTTTAATATTTTGTTACAAAGAAAAATTGAGGTAAGGATACATTTTTTGAAACAAGTATTTGAGCATCAATTTCTTTGGTATTCAAGGGCAAATACCCGATAAATAAATTTTAGTAAAATATAATACCTGATAAATTTTTAAAACATCCCTTATCCAGTACCGTGTAATAAGAGATGTATACCCTTAAATTATATAGAGAAAGAAAGGTCCCAATACATGCAAATAAAACCATTTCTTTTATCCGTTACGAAAATAAATGGATTCCAACGAATTAATGAATTTATTGCACAGCTTTTATTTTAAGTGGCCTATGGTTGTCAGTTGGGACGATAAATCTTTGTGTCCAAGAGAAGCGGGTGGTCTGTGGGCATTACCTTTTTAGGTGTTTTCAAACATGTACGTATACGTGCATGAAATGTGTCTTTGTTGTTAAAGAGTATGGAAAAAAGTTAAGCAAGAAGACACAGTCATCAGTCTTTTTAAGAACTCCTAGGTAAGCTGGATATAGAAGCTCATCGGCTGTGATCAGCCAGCTAATTTCCATGCTTTGAGGGAGAATTGAGTAAAGAAAATGTTGATTTGTGCTATAATAAGTAGATAGGGATAAGCAAACAAAATAGTCAATATTTATCTTCTTTTACTTTGTAATAAAATGCAGATGAGTCCGTGATCAGACGACAAGCAGTTACCTTACTAGACTACTAGTGAAAATTTACAAATCTACAAAAAAGACACACCAATTATCATTTATAACACTTCCAAAAAAGTGTTATAAATGATTAATGTTGACGAAGAATGCAGTTGTTGAGTTGTTTTGGTAGTCTTCTATTGTTTAGTAAACACATATACCTACCTACAATTATACCCAAGTCTAGTATAGCAACAAATAATAAGCCCTTCAATAAAGGCTTATTAATTTGTGAAAAAAGCATTTAAAATTATAATTAATTTAAACCGCAATATCTGCATCAAGTTTATTAATTTCGTGTTGAGCACAGTGCAAATTAGAATTATCCTATTGAGTTAGATTCATATTATGCCTAATTATGCCTGTCTAGATTAAGGATTTCGCAAACGTGAACGTCAGCGTGTGAACGTTAATTGAATGTACACTATTAACTAATTCTGTAAATCCGTATTTGTCTTTATCGTGCTGATACACAACACATGCACATGAAAATTATATCGATCATAAACCCGTCTATCGCGTCAAAACATTGCTAGCCATAAACTGACACGATCATACATAAATCACAGAAGTCGGGGCATCTGATAGAGGCCTGATAACGAGTGTCCCATTTCGATCATGTTCACTGAGTCAGAAATGTGACGGACTTACAGATATATCGAAGGTAACGATGACATGGATATTCGTCCACATTCATGGTCCACATACATTTCTATATAGGATATCTATACTATTATTGTTTTTACGATATGATTAAACATACTTATATTATAAATTACAAAGTAACTCTGTCTGTTTGTTAGACTTTCACGGCTAAGCCGCTGTACAGGTTTCAATGAAATTTGGCATGGAGATACTTTGATTCTTGAGGAAGGGCATAGACTACTCTTAACCACGATAACTGTCGGTTATCGGGGTTAATAAGCGGAGCTGCAAACAAAGGCTTATAATGTTTTTTTTATAGGAGGCAAACGAGCAGACGTATCGCCTAATAGTAAGCGATTACCGCCGACCATGGTCACCCGCAACACCAGCGGCGTCACAAGTGCGTTGCCGGCCTTTGGGGGAATGGGAAGAGGGATGGGGGAAGGGTTGGGGTGTGGGCCTCCGGTATCCTCACTCACTCGGTGAAACACAGCGGAGGCGCTATTTCACACTGGTTTTCTGTGAGGCCGTGGTATCACTTCGCTCGAGCCGGCCCATGCATGCCGAAGCGTGGCTCTCCCACGGTATAATGTTTACAATGATTTATAATCTTTCAATTAATGAATTCAGTAAATTTAATTATTCCTTAATTTATTTTTGAATCCAAAAAAAATCAGTGATCGTTAAAGATTTAGGTTCGTTATTTGTCAGTAGTAGTTAATAAATCATATTAAAATCTTCGCATCCAAATATTACATTTTATCGTTCTGATATTGGAAGTAAGATTTATTAGTGGGTTCCTCAAAAGGACCCCTTATAGGATCACTTTATTGTCCGTTTTCATCTTTTTCATCAGAAACGCGTGGATGTATCAAGCTGAAATTCATATCAATACTCAAGTCTACTGTTCCTTGGAGCAGTGAAAAAATCAAACTTCTAAACCAACGCAATCATAGATTACAGCCGTTTACGATGCAAATATTCAACACTCGCAAGGGAATCAAAACCTACAGGGTACTTCCCATGAACTCAGAATCTTGAAATTTAGTACGAAGGTACGTTTTATGGTGCAGCTAAAGGAAAAATTGCGAAAAGCCTAAACTTTTAGTTACATCATTTATATACCTACCTACCGGTATGTACGGAACATTCGGTGCGCGAGTCCGACTCGCACTTGGTCGGTTTTTTATGTTCAGCAATGTCTTCAGAAAGTTACTTTCGAATTTATAAGAGTAGTTCTAATAGATTCTTAAAAAAAAAAAATATTTATGTTAAAAAAAATGACGAGAAGTCAATATAAGTCCTAGTAAATTTATCTCTTAGCATTAGCCTTCCTTAGACAGGGGCTTACTAACAATATGAACTGGATTAGATCGCTTGTCCAAATACCCATTTGTCTCCTAGATAAAGCTTAACAAGATGCCGCCGTCAAAAGATATTTCTATAAGCATAAAGGATTATTGTGAAGACACAATTTGTCGATATAAATGAAGGTTTCCGCCACAAGGGTGGCTTAGTGCCGCGACAAGTGAAACGGAAATTATGGACACGACGTAATGGTTTATCGATTTGCTCTTGGCACGTCACTAATTTTTTTTTGTATTAAAGAGGTAAATAGTAAAAATTCTAAAATATATGTACAAGTGAAGTGGTAGGTTCGATCCATGAGCACCGGTTTTTTTGTTCTCAAGTGACTGTTGTGTAGTGCTAAAAACACTAGTTTCCTCCCAGCCTTTTTTCCAAACTAAGTAGACTGTAAGTCAACTTGCTACGATACGGCTTAACTTTAATTTTTTACGCGGAATAACTGCTTGAGGAGTGAGACCTCCACAACCTGCAATGATGAATCTTCGAACAGCAGAATACTGGAGTGTTTTTAACACGTATAAGTCCGACAAACCCCCTTGTCAGACTTAAGTTCATGGGGATCTTCCAGCCTGTTAACTGAGGACTCGGCCCAGCACAAGCTGGCGATCTGCCCCGCTTGGACATCGCAGCGTCGGGCCCTCACTGTAGTCATCGGAGGAGATCTGACGCTACCGGCCGTCATACGCTCCATGGCCGGTAACGACAGTAGTTTTACCGCGGTCGCAACCTCCTGCGAAGACGTAATTTCGCAGAAGGAGGCGGTGGAGAAGGCCCGGGAGGACGACCTCTACTCGGACCCAATCCGTCGCTGGCGAACCAGGCAGCGGAGGTGCGCTTACCAGCGCCTCATGCCCCCCTGAGTGTAGCCGCGGATGGACGGGACGGGTTTTCCCCTCCATCCGCTTCAGAGGCGACGTACGCGTGTGCCGTGGGTCGCCTAAATTGAGATAGTTTACAGCAGATGGCGCCCGCTTTAGTGCGGGCGATGGGAAGGGTCCGGTCGTGTTAATAACAGCAGTTCCCGGACCCCTCCCTTCTCAGGCGCAGAGTGGCACACGGTATGGTTTTAGTTGGTTCGATTCCGACACACAGCCCCGCCGCAAACCCCGGCGGGTTGACGGCCCGAGGGGGTTTCCTCACGTAAAAAAAAGGCTATTCTTATATAGTTACAATTATACTATAGTGTCCTAGATAAAACACATACACACCAACACTTTAACTAATAAATAAAGTATAAGCTGTTCCATTTCTGAATATACATATAATATGCTAAAAATATTTATACATTATTTACAATTTCTTATAGGTATTTACATTCAAGTAAAAAATGCGTGTTCGGTAACAATATAGGGACGTTTGCAGAGAGCTCTTGAATGAAATTCGGGAACAGAAGCTCTCTGCAAACACTCCACTTTCTTACAGAGTCTTTTATATATGTATTTCAGTAAATATATTGTGTTCAAGATATTAAGTGCTGTTAAAATGAATAGGGATGCTCTGGAAATCGGAAAAGATGTAATGGGTAATATTTTTGTCTTTCATGGTCATTATAATGTTCGATTTTAACGTTTTACTCTTTTTAGAAAAGTGTGCATTGTGATCTATGTGTATGATTCATTTCTCTAATAAGAATAATCAGAAATAAATAAAGATACTCATATACCTATAGTTATTTTCACACATAATGGATAAGGGCATTATATTAAAGGGCGACTTTATCGCAGTCTGCGATCTTTTACCGCCAAACTATGGTTTTAAAAGCATCTATTTACTACTTTTGAACCCTTTGAACTACCTGTTTAGTAGTTTCTCCTGTATGTCTTCTTAATTACTTTACTAAGTATTCTACTTCGAGGTAGAAGGATGGGTAATATTTACATAGATCATAACATTTTTAGAGTATAATAAACTTACCTGTAATATTGAGGACCACCCTCTCTCCATGTGTGGCCACAATCCTCCATTCGCATCGTTCACTAGTCGCTGGGAGTGTCTCGGTACCCCAACCGGGTGAGTTGAACCACCCCGAGTTGCCCAGTAGCGTCCTACCGCATTCTGTTTACATATTAAATCACAATTATTTCCTATAAACGTTGGTTTTTGGCTTGTGATTTATTACGGTTCATGTACCTTTAATCTAAGGGTTCTACGTTAATCGTTTTTCGGAAAGGATAGGTTCCAACATACTCGTATAACGCGGTGTCGAGAAATAAATATGATGGTAATTTTTTTTATATTTTTGTATGTGGCCAGGTGGGTGGGTATAATAGGTATATGTGTAATATGGTACTGGGAAATCCGAATAATATAAATAGGGACGTAACCATTTTTCCTGATTATAGTAAATAAAAAATACTAGTACATGTACCTTTATGAAAGAAACAACTTTATTTTTGGGTTACGGCTAATGTTCAGTAAAGAAAAATTTTTTTTTTCGCGCCTATGGCAAACAAGCCCAAAGTCATTGCGGTGCTATAGTACTCGTACCTACTCTTAAATGAGCCATTAGTAAGGCCGGTATTGACTGATCTTCTTATTAAATTAAACAGATCTGCTTAAGATAAAGACTAGTAATGGTAATAATAGTCAGGGCTATAGAGAAATATTATATATGTATTACTTACTTGCACATTTATACAACAAATTAGTTTGTGCGATATCACTAGCGCTTAGTCTCACTCTCTGTCCAATCTCCGGCCTCTTCTTTCCATGGACTTCTAGTGGCAGTATTGTATCTAGGTATGTCCCTTTACTGAATGTGTTTCTCGCATAGTGCATAATAGAGTCATAGTCATATGTCTGTCCCAAGGAATTTACTTCTTCTTCTGTTAATTTGTTGAAGTTGTATTCTTGACCTAAAATAAACATTTTTCTCCTAATTATACATACAATTAGATAAGTAGTCGACCCCTAATAAGGGAAGTAGACACAAAATTGGATTATATTTTTAAAATCATATTAGTCATAAAGCTATCTATTAATGTTCCTTCAGGGACCGATCCGCGGCTGAAAGAATTGTGGAGATATTATTGTCGTGCTGCGTATTTCTATACACACGGCGATACCGTTACGATTCGCGACGAAACGCTGAAGGGATAATCGTTCGTGGAGAATTACTCGACGTTCGTCCATCATCCATCCATCCATCGTAATTGTCTTGCGCGTGAAGACGGCCCCACAGTGAGTAAAAAAAATGACAGTTGCACTTTCGTATATTTCGATAGGTACATTTTCAGTTAGTTTCGTTAAAAGTATAGGTACTGCAAATATATTGTAGTCATTATAAAGTACTACACTCATTGAAAAACAATAAAGACAAACTTAATTACAAGATCACAAAATGTACACTTAGTAAGCAATAAAGATTTTTGATTTTGAAAATTAAATAAAAATGTAGCTCTTAAATACCATGTCAGCTTGATTTTAAAGCCTGTGTTTTTAATTAGATTAAAATATAAAATGCTTATAGATGGTCTGGGTTTAAAAAGAGTATGACCGAGTTAGTATTAGATAGAAATTTAATCTATAAAATCGCAGAAATGAAACATTTTCAGAGCACACATTGTTAAGAAATTCTATGCAAATAGCTATCACAAAACACGCCAACGATTCACTTCAAATTGAAGATGGAAGAACTTTAACTATTTGAGAAGCCTTAAGCAGGATTCAAATTGTTAGATATTAAACTGTTTGTAATTCACTTTAAAGTGCAATTTTCTTTGTCTGATTCAAACTTTGCCAGATTTAATTAAATCTCAACTATAGCTCAGTTATTCTACAGTTCAGTTTTCATTGTAACTATTACAAAGATGCCGGTGAAATGTCTAAGATTTTGGCAAGTTTACTTGGTATTTTAGTTGTCTATGCTTTAGTTTAGCTGGTTTAAGGCACCTTATTTATAAGCTGTTAGAACAATACTTACATTAAATGTGAAAGCTATTTACTAGAGAGCAACATTTATCGTTTGTAGGTAATTTCGTAATTCAAGGTATATAATTATTTGCGTATTATGTAATGTTTTATGGGTATGTTCTAATTTCATTACTTATACTAATATTATAAAGCTGAAGAGTTTGTTTGTTTGTTTGAACGCGCTAATTTCAGGAACCGCTGGTCCGATGTAAAAGTAAGTGTCAGCGGTCGCCATGCCGCTTGCTACTGCGCCAAGTGTCGTGGGTTCAAATCCCACGCGGTACCTACAACACTTTGTGTGATCCACGAATTGTTGTCCCGAGTCTGGATGTTCTTTGTGTCCGTTTCATGTATGTTTGTAAAGTCCCCCACGACACAGGATGTTTATTCCTAATGTGGGAGTTGTCTTTAAAAAAAAAAAAGAAAAAAAAAAAAAAAACTAAAGAAAATCGAATCGAATCGAAGGCTATATATTGTCACGCTAATACTAATAGGAGCGGAGCACCAATGAAGAATGTTTAAAAAACAGCGGAAAATTTTTACGCTACGGGCAAGAGAAGACGCAAACGAGGTTGCGTGGGTCAGCTAGTAATGTAATATTTGATGTGGACGTGAATGATGATGTAGGTAAATGAGGTGAAGCTATAATGATCTATGATTTACTGTAGGAGTACTTTTCAATAACCAAGTAAAGCAATTAAAAATAAAGCACAAATGTCACACTTTTTGCCATAATTTTCGTGCCTTTTTCTCAAATTTATTCAAAGTAAGAGATTCGTTTTTTATACAAAATTTTCTCAGCTTAGTTTATTCGCATTTAATTATTTTAGCACAAATTTAATAAATTCCAATGTTTTGTTCGTGTTTGACGCTTTCACGACTTACTCTTTAGTTAATTAAAATTAGCCATAAGTATTAATTACTACACTAACATTATAAATGCAAAAGCAACTCTGTGTGTTATGCTTTCGCTTCTAAATTGCTGCACCGATTTTAATAAAGTTTGGCATGGTTGATACTTTGATTCTTGAGGTAGGACATAGGCTATTCTTTACCTTGACAATTCAGTACATGCTGAGGCGTCTGTTTGTGTCGATCTATGATTTTTAACTGTAGCTTCAATTTAATGTTTATAAATGTCACTTGTGTCTTAATTGAATAAATGATTTTTAATTTGAATTTACCGCGATGACTGAGAAACGCACAGGTGGAATAGTGCGCAAAAGCTATTTTTAACCCAACTACGGCAAAGCCAAAGGAGGGTTATGATTTTGACAGGTTATGTGTATATGTATGTTCATCTGTTCCCTCATAGCTTATTAACTATTTATTAGAAGTGGACACATGAGATATCGATAGATGCGTCTTGATCGTCCGCTGGTTATAGGCTATATGACATGTCACTGAATCTAATGTGGCACCCTCTAGTGGTCATAAAGTACTGTGTTAAAAAATAACGTTACATAGAAACGTACCATAGTGCTGGTCACCATGCCGCACTGTCCCTGTTTTTTTTTTTTTTCACACAACTCCATCTAGTCCCAAGCTAAGCAGAGCTTGTGTTATGGGTACTAGACAACTGATGTAAATACTTATATACTTTTTTCTTGTAAATACACACATATTATACATAGAAAACACCCAAACTCCGTAACAAATATTTGCAGATCATACAAACATTTGGTCCGACCCAGGAATCGAACCCGAGACCTCAAGCATAGCAGTCGCATACGCTACCACTGCGCCACCGAGGCAGTCAACAGTGTTTGCATTGTGGATGGTGACCACCACTCTTGGATTCTGCTGGTGCTTTCCATCAGGCAGGGTAGAGTCATTTTGGTAGCTAACGTATTAACAAAAAAAAAATTACCATAGCACTTTAACAACCTGTGATTACGGCTTTTCAAACTTGTTTCATACTTTTTCAGGGTCATTATTTACTTTTTTTTTATATAAACGTTGTCCCCCTAAATACAGAAGATTATTAAAATACATATGATTAAATTAAAATCTGCTGCTCTTTAGGAGTATTTAGTTTGAGAACCAAAGTCTCATTCATCGTCGGTATTCCTTTCGGGTCCACAAAAATATCTTAGTTTAGAAATAAATAAACAAGCTTGATAATTAGTAACACAAAGCATAGTGAATACCTTGTGACATTTAAAAGGATACAATGGTATTAAAGCATTATCTTCTAATTGGAACAGCAGAGGATTTCGCTTTAAACGCCACAACCCTACATATTTGGGAAGTGAGGCATATAGTTTAGATTATGTAATTGGGTAATGGCCATAAAGCCCAGTCGTTTATATTTTGATAGTCCAGTTGATAACGCGATTACTGTACTATTTCGAATTGTGAAATTAGAGAAACGACCTATTATACCCAGGGATGGTCCCTAGACGAGAATATTATTGTGTGTAACTGATTTAGAGAAATTAAAGTCCATTGTCAATAGCGAAAGTTAATCCTATTATATACTATAAACAAGAAAGTTTGTGAGTACGTACCTAAGTGAGTATTTTTGTTGCTCTTTCACGCAAAAACTACTAAATGGATTTTGATGAAACTTTACAATAATATAGCTTACTAGCTGTTGCCCGCGGCTCCGCCCGCGTTTATGTCGGTTTTTTCGTGTCATTTTTCGCGGTCGCGGATATGTGACTGATGCAAAAACTAGATAAAACCAATCCTTGATGCGGATTATATATCATTCTAAAATTTCAGTTCGATCGGTGCAGAATTATTTGAGTTTTTGAAGCGTGCAGAAACCAACATAACATTTATATATATATATATAACATCAAAATAACACATAGGGTACAATTTATAAATATACTAGCTTCGGCTCGCGACGTTGCCCGCGGTTATTGCTATGTGACAATTCTTGCCTATACCTAATTCTTTATTCATTTAAATAGTAGTATCTTAATGTGTGCTAGGGCAAAAGTGCAGTCCCGGTAGCATCTAAATGACTTGCCCGCAACCTGATTAGACTAAAAAGGGACGATCTCAGGAAGGCCATAGGTATCCTGACAGGGCATTGTCTCCTGAACAAGCACCTATTCACTATAGGTGTAGCAGACAGCCCTCTTTGCAGGGGATGCATGGAGGCAGAAGAAACGCCGCAGCACGTTCTCACAGAATGTAGAAGTGTGGCAGACCAACGGGCGGACATCCTCCAATCGGCATCACTCCCGGAAGCATGAAGCAACCTGAAAAGGCTGCCTAGCTTATGAGACAAACTAGGTTGGCTGGAGTAGGAAGATGACAAACTCACGTACAACGGCCCAATCAAGAGGCTAAGTGCGAAAATGGCCCGGTAAAACAAACAAACAATGTGTGCTAGGTACCTAAAATCGGCTTAAAGTCGGTGCCAAAAATAATTATTATAATTTTCGTGGGATCTCAACATCAGATCCTGATATGGTGGCAATGGGATCAATTCGGAAGCATACTCTTTCGTAAAACAATATTTTTTTCAAAAATCGGTTCTCATTGACGGAGTAATCTGTGACCATACATAAAAAAGTACATGTAGTGGAGTAAAGAACTTCCTCCTTTTTTGAAGTCGGTTAAAAATTATAGATCCACAGTTACAGTTGAGAAACAGACATTAAAATGAAACTAATGTTTAGAATCAGTTAAATTGTGCTTTATTCCGTGCTTACCTATTTTGGTTGCTAACCGGATACTGATAATAATGGACATTGACCTTATTTTATAAAGAAACATCAAAGAGTACAGATATGATAATAAACAGGAAGTAAGATCATATTTTGGTTCCGGTGCGGGCTGATTATGCGTCAGATGGCGCTGTGACGTGACGTTCTGAATATAGGACGTGTAAGTCATTGTCATTGTGAATGTTGTCACACCGAAACGTAACATCGTTGCTCATCTACTATTTGAGTGGGATCGTTTTTTGTTTTTTCAAAAGACGGTCCCCATTTCATGTCATCCACATTTTATATATTTTTATCATTAATTTTATCACGACGACGCGACGACTTGAAAACTCGAAGACTTGATAATTGAAGACGATAAATACTTGACATTGGCAGAAATAGCTGATCCGAGTGATCCGGCTGGTTGCCATTTCATCAAAAGTAGTACTATTTGAGTGCGTGGTAAGCAGCCATACCCAACTATAATTTAATCCATATACGTAAAGTTTTTGCTTATTAAATCTGTATATTTTTACAAAAGTACATGTTTATTAGTATTCGTATGATGGTAAGTCTCTTGATTTGGTAGTTAATGACCCTGATTCCTAAGCCGTATGTACGAGGTTTTAAGAATACTTGAGTTTAAGTTTTTACAGTAATGGACTGTCATTATAGGAATACAAATTGGGGGTTTGTTTCCTTATGTTACGCAATTGTGTGACGTCTCTTATTAAGATTTGAAGGAAGACAGGCTATGGATTTAGGTCAAGTACGTACTCTTACAGTAAGACTTACGCATTTAATGTGTTATAAGCACTAAGGAATAATTAAATCACTGTGAGTGTCAATCACAAAATGTCAACTAAAATTTTTTTTGGAAGTCTTTGAAGTTTACATCGGCACAGAAGTACGAAGGAAGTGGGCACAACGACTTTCATTTATTTTACATAATTAGTAAGAGGATGACAACATTTGTCAATATTTACGTTAATGTTTGTACGTTTTAGTGGTAGAATGTTGTGGGAAAGAGGTAAAAAAAAAGTCATCCGTTTTATTCTTTTTAAAAGACCCGCAATAGAAATATAAATCCTGTGTCGCGGGGGACTTTAATAAATATACATGTAACGAACACAAAGAACACCCAGACTTAGAACAACAATTTGTGGTTTGGCCAACCACGCAAACTCTAATTCATTTCAATAGTGAAAATATATTATTATAGGAAAATGTTAAGCAAGAACCAATTCGAAAAGTTTCAATCGATTATTCAACTTTTGCGAACACCCAATCGTACTTTGTTGTTGTTATAATATCGATGCCGTTGTGCAACTGACACATTAAACACTTCTAAGAACCATCTTTCGAATAGTATATTTTACTCAAACGAATAAAAATGCAGGTGTGTGTAGTATAATTTTCATCGTTTTCATAACATTCAAACGTCACAAAATGAAACGAAATAATTTGTCACTCACCGAGCATAATATTGTCCCTTATGATTTGCACGTGTCGGTCCCGATCCGGTCTCGTGTGTTCATGCCAGAAGCCGACCACGTGACCCAGCTCGTGAACAACTATGCCGAATTTATCGCAGTTTTTGCCAATGGAAATGGCTTGGGCACCATTGCCTCGTTTTCCAACGAAAGAGCAGCACCTAAGGAAAATTAAATAACACACTATAACACAAAAAGGATGTTATATTAAATTTTCCATTTATGAATCTCTTTTTTGTTAATCTTTCATTTATAGAATAATGTTGGTAAGAGACGCTTTATCTGACAGTTAACCTTAATAATAACAGAGGACGTTCTGTCCCAAATAACTACATTTCTTGCTAGCTTCACGGAATACCTAACCTAGAATCAAGGGAACAATAACGTGGTTCATATTTGTAACAGTTTCTGACATCACATTGCCTCCAATTCAGGTAGTGTTGGTTCGTTAGATAGGTGACGACATTCTCGTGTCAGTCAAATTGCTGGATGTGGGTGAAATTATTCGGAAAATATGTGTCAAGGCGTCATAGTGCTCTTTGGATGTAAACTGTTTGAGCTCTACTGACGTTTGCTAGTATACAGAACCAGTTTATTATTTGTAGTACCCTTAAAACCATTTTGTCTTTACATTGCTAATGTTCAAGTATTGTTATTAATTTTAATTATCCAAAAGATAATTATAATTTTACTTATTCTTTAGTAAAAGACTGTCGAGGATTTATGAAGTCGAGTACTACTATACTACAACATTAAGTAATTACCTTACTATTGATTATTGATTAATATATTTAGTCCACTAACTTGCTATTGAAACCTCTTGATAAAACATTCAACGTATGCAATTTATCTATACTAATATTATAAAGCTGAAGAGTTCGTTTGTTTGTTTGAACGCGCTAATATCAGGAGCCGCTGGTACGATTCGAAAAAATCTTTCAGTGTTGGATAGTCCATTTATCGAGGAAGGCTATAGGGTATATATCATCACACTAAGACCAATAAAAGCGGAGCCCTAATGAAGAATGTTTAAAAAACGGGGGAAAATTATTACGCTACGGGCAATAGTAGACGTAAACGAGATTGCGAGATATATATCTATATACAATAATTTCTATCTCCTAAAATACAGGCTATGCCTAGTTTGGAAATCAGTACCAGTACCTATTATTATTACACGATCAAACTGTCAATGGTTTTTTATTGCATTGTATGATGTTAAATGTTAAGACTTTAGTGTAAAATAAACATATTATTATAACTTACCCACAAGGTCTTTCGGTAAATACTATAAAGTCTATATGCAAATCCGCATCCCTTTCTACAAACTTAACACATGTGAAGTTCTCCCAATGTCTCATAGCTTGCTTGAACAAGGACTTGTGAGCGCCACTGAAGTTCCCGTCTATCTCATACGGTATCACTCCGTTCTCCCATATTCTTTCCTTACGATTGGTAGCTGCACGTATGGAGCGGTGCTTCTTGGTCTACGAATGACAAAAATGTTATTGTTGGATTTTCATCATGTTATGCAATGAAATTACTACCTATATCATAATCACAATGAAACAACAAGTAAAACGCTAGAACTTTGAAAACTAGGTAATTAGAGCTTTAAGTTATTATGCAGATGGCTCAAATGAGAACGCCTTTAAGTTAGGACTCCAATTACTGGATTAACATAATGGCCGGTAATTGATATAATCGCTGACAAAGCGGCGACAAGCCCAAATTGAAATATCTCCGTTCTCTACATTCAGTGTAATTATTATTAGATTGTTTAGGAGGTTGATTTAATATGGTTTGTTTGAAATTAATTCAATACAATATATGTATATAACTATCTGTTTGTCTTACATATTGAATAATTGTATATATCACCTGGTACATTGATAATAATAATAATAAACTTTATTTCTCTTACAAAGAAGGTACAATTTTGCTACATGATATTTTATTTTAAAACTTTATGCACACATGTACAATGGCGGGCTTAATGCCCAAGGCATTCTCTACAAGCCAACCTTTGGGAGATGTGAGGTAGGTGCATTGTGGTGGATATTTAGTGATATCTAGTTAAAAATTTAAAAGATTCTAAAATTTCCTTGGTGAGAGCTGGAATCCGTACTAGGCTCGAAGCCTGTGTCATAGATCTCCAGGCCCACCCTACGGCTGACAAAATATTAATTATATTTTATTAAATATGCTCAAAAAATTATACAGAAACAAAAAATAAAAAAGCAGCTGCACCTCCAAAGACAAGAATATTTTTCTTGTCTTTTGGCTTTATACTAAGGTAGGTACTTAATTCTATACAAAACTATATGTTAAATAAATTTTAGCATTGATTTCATTATCCAGGATTGGTCGTATCATTTGCGATTTGAAAATTATTTGGTTTTTGATTGTCAAAACCACAAGCAACTGAAAAATATGACGTGCATTTCTGATGATCCCTATAAAATGCAACTAAGCTGTAGTGGGTTTGTCAGTGTAGAAAATTTATATAGTATTAAGAACATTGCTATAACCCCACTCGATGACTACTACTTAACATACCCTTTGAGCTCTAATCCCATTGGGCATCAAGGCTCTATATATGGAGAGGACAGAGGAGCAACATATATTTAACACGTAGACATCAGTTTTTCACCTACGCAGTTTCAAACTAAGAAGAGCTTGTACTATAAAACCTAGATCGACTGATAGAATACTAATGTATTTATTTGTAACTACTTAAAAAAAAATTAGTTTTCTCTTTCTGAAACAGATATTTGAGTCTGACCAAATGTCACCACACATCAGTCACTGTCAATGATATTATTAAAAAAAAAAACCTGTAGTATAGCCGACGCTTCTATTTCTGGATTATATAAATGTCTAGTACTCACCCCTGTGCTATTATAATAATTGGCTTCAACTGCATCTAAATCTTCTACGTCGTCACGAAAAAACCAGTCATTAAAATTCTGGGATTCTGTTTCATTCAAATTATTTTTAGGAGGTGCTTTTAGTTCGAATCTTTCTTCGAACTCATGTTCAGGTATTTCGAATTTCTTTTCAGTTCTATGCTCTGCGCTGTTGTGCTTCTTATGATGACGAAAAAACTTCTTCCTCACGAAATGAGAATCCGTTTTATTCTCTGATGAATTGAGTTTATTTTCTTTTGTTCGTTCACTTGAATGTATATTTCTTAATCTAAAAAAAGTAATTTGATAAGATGGAATTTCAATAAAGTTTTAGGGTTTCCTTAGTAAAAGACCTGTGTAAAAATAAAGTAAAATGTAATAAATAAGTGAAAACTGTAAAGGATTGCGGTCACAATTATAACTATTTCGTTTGTTTATGCTCTGTTATGTACCTATAGGTACACTATTTGTATGATAACGTGGGTATTCTTATGAGGCAGTTTTAAAGACCGACTAAAGGAGTAAACTACAGGACAAAATAACATATTGAAACGATAAAGAAAACTTGAAACAAGACAGGGGATTATCAAAACGTTCTTTCTAAGGAGAGGCCTATGTTAAACAGTGAAATAGAGAGAAAAGAGTATTATGATTGATAATAATATAACGTTTATTAAATATTCTTTTACTAAATATGAGTAAATATTAGAAATAGATGCTCTTAATCCCTGAGAAATCTGTTTCAAACCCTGCCCAAATTACTCAAACAAATATTTGATTTGTTGAAAACTTTGTCTGTATTATCTAAATGGGATTTTTAAAAGCTTCTCGTAAAATATATTTTAAAAAGTTTGGATTTTATCGAACATTCCTTTGAATGTAATCCCAATAAATACAATGTAAATAGACGTCGTTGCAGTCTATGTAGGATAGGAGTCATTACATACTCAAAGAATTGTTTAATAGTAAACCATGCTTTTGTATGCAGTTTGAGGTTGGTATACTAGCTTAGGGCCCATTTGCAAATATACATATCCTAACAAAAAAATAATAATTAATCGATGCTTTTCAACATCAAAGCCAGTAAATGGAAGAACCTATGTTGATGCAGGTGTGTAAAATTGCACAGAAAAAAAATGGTTGACGTAATTCAACGTCGCTTTTTTATTTATATCATTTTTTTTTCTGCTAAATCATCAAAAATATTGACACAGATTATGAATACATCATTTTTTTTCTTTTCAATTCAAAATATAGCTATAGACCTCCTCATAACACAGTCGAAGTCGCAAAGGAACCTTGTGCCAGTGCAATTACGGAACGTGGCTTATTCATAAGCTTCAATAGAACCGATCCTTTGGCTCGATTTTAAGTAAATGCACAGCGAACTCAGATCGACACTAATGAACCTTTATTAGAATACTTTTATAGAGACTTGCAACTGGACTGGCACTTTACTCGCTTTGTTAATATTTTAAGTTGTGTCCATATACTGTTTTATAGTTCAACATGTAACTGAAACAGTTTTATGTAAGTTAACTATTACATAACACTTTACTTCAGACCTAACCTTAGTTCTTTTCGAATCTATCAATCTTAAAAAAATAACCATTATATTCTAGTTGTAAGAGATAGTTTATTTTAAGTTCCTTCACAGCTATTCCCTCAATAGTTTAATTTAAATACATAAAGTAAACATGCGTAATGTGTAACATGACGTACTCGCAAGTAGGAAGTATGTTTAAATAACAGAATTATATATTATTTACTAATAAAGGTATATAAAACCATACCGTCTTCCATTACCGTGTCTCCGTCTTCTCCGACGAGCGTTTCGTCTAGCAGAGCCTTCCATCAAATTTTGAAGACTTTCTGTAGGCTGTAAAAAGTTGGGTTCCACTAATTTTCCTTCAGCTTCTAATTCTGTCTTGTTAATTAACTTATCTTCATCTTGATCACTTGTTGATAAAACTCCATTTGTTGGAGCAGGCGCTATAGTTATATTTTCTGGTAAACCTTTTAATTTTAGATTATTATTTGAATCACCAGTTATTTCTCTACTGTTACTTTGGATTTTATTAGTAATTTCATCCATTTTGCTTGAGGTATTAGATATTTGAATATTAGGATATAATTCATCTAAGTTTAAAATGTTATCAGTGGATCCCTTAACTACTAAAACCCCGTCTTGCTCTAAACTTTCAGATTCGGTAAGGTTATCCTGTATCGTGGTGTGATTTTCATTAACCGAGGTATTTGTGAAAATATCTAACATCTCTTCTGCGGGTAGTTTACCATTTTTTAATAGCAGAGATTTATCGAACCCTGAAGGTAAAACCTGCAACGGAAAATTGATTCCATTATTAAATTTGAACGCAGATGGTTATTAAACAAAGTAACTGCTAGCGACAAATGATTGACATACTTGAATACTTTTTTGACAACTTTCAGCTTCGGGGTACCTATCAAAGTATGTGACAGGCGGAAGTTTGTTAAATGAAAACTTTGATGATTCATATTATAGTAACCTTTTAAATAGAAAAATTATCCTTCAGATTTATAGTTTTTTTTTTCGTTAATGTTACAAAATCTGTGGTGCATGTTCTAATAATTTATACCAGTAAATTTTATGGTAAAAAATCAATATTAATATTTGCTTAAAAATGTTAACAAAATATGTTAAAATAAATCTGTCTTTTATAACCATTGGAAGTACTTCTGCTCTATAAAAGTTTTACTTAAATTAGACATTTAAAGAACTAATTATATTTAAAAGAATAATAAAATAAACAGTAAAAGTCGACTTGCTTAGGAATTGGGAAATAGAAAATGCCAATGGTATCAATATAAAATATATACTTCCTTTAGTGGCACTGTTTTAAGCTGATAAGTCTTATGACTACACTGTCGTAGCCGTTTTTTACCAAATTAAATACAACACGATAATCCTACTAACTTTACACCCGCATTTGATCTCAAACTGGGCAGAGCCAGTACTATGGTAACTAGTCTGCAATTACTACTTAAGTAGACCAACATACTAGATACAGATATAATGGATAAATAATCCTACTAACTTTACACCCTCATTTGATCTCAAACTGGGCAGAGCCAGTACTATGGTAACTAGTCTGCAATTACTACTTAAGTAGACCAACATACTAGTGTAGCGTGTAGGCGAGTTGTAAAGGTCGTCTAAACGCTCCTTAGTATCGTAGGATACACGGCGCCTGCGCAACATAGAGGGATGTCGCGCGGCTATATTCGCACTTATGAACTGCGTCCCTTTACCGTTATAATAGTCTCGGGTGCAAAATATTTTATTATAAATACCGCCGTCATAAGATAATAAAAACACTTTTAATTCATAACTTGTTGTTGTCGTTTTATTGTAAACTATATATTAGTACCTCGCTGCTCAAACCCATCGCATCCTCAATAAGACAGTGGTCTAAGGTTGTTTGACCTTTAGGTTACTTCACTGGTGACCCCGACGTCGGAAAATGACAGACCAACCAAAAGAAACCCTGCTCGGCGAGACCTTTCGTGTTGGTGTGAGAACACCTCCCTTCAACCCCAATGACCCAGAGTTGTGGTTCGCCCAATTAGAGGGACAGTTTGTGCTATCCAACATCAGCGCCGACGCTACGAAATTTTATTATGTGCTGGCACAGCTGGAACCACAACATGCAGCAGAGGTTCGGGACCTGGTGGTATCACCGCCTCCTTCCGCTAAATTCGAAACCCTGAAGGCAGAGCTGATACGGCGTCTTTCAGCATCACAGGAGCGCAAGATTAAGCAACTGCTGATGCATGAAGAGATGGGAGACAGGAAGCCTACGCAGTTCCTTCGGCACCTGCAACACCTGGCTGGAGAAAACGTCCCTGCGGATTTTATCAGGACCATCTGGTCCAGCCGCTTGCCAACTCACCTACAGACTTGCATTGCTGCACAGCAGGCAAAAATGGCGCTTGAAGACCTAGCAGAGTTGGCAGACCGCGTCAACGACGTCGTTCCAGTAACCATGCCAGTAGTTAGTCAAGTAGCAAGTACTTCAGACCCTGCCGTACATCGCACCAATGCGGAGAGCACAATTGAGGCATTGACTCGGACGGTGGCTGAACTCAACCGGAAAGTGGAAGCCTTGACTATTAACCAGCACAGACGTCCTCGCTCGCGGTCTAGAATGGGAACTTCTCGATATCGTTCCCGTTCACGCTCTCGTCCAAACGACCACTCACACTGTTGGTATCACTACCGGTTTGGTGAAAGAGCACACAAATGTGCGCAGCCCTGCTCATATAAAAAAGCGGAAAACTTCCCAGGCAGCCATTAGTGGCGGCAACCGACTGCCTACAAGTGACGAGCCGCCTGTTCATCACGGACCGAAAATCGAAAATACAATATCTTGTAGATACGGGTTCAGACCTGTGTGTCTTTCCAAGGTCCGCTGTTCGGGAGCCGCGCATCAAGACAAAATACGAGCTGTTCGCAGCAAACGGAACAGTCATAGCCACATATGGTGATCTGCCATTGACGCTGGATTTGGGACTCCGCAGAGCTTTCACATGGCGCTTCATCGTAGCCGAAGTATCAAAGCCCATAATAGGAGTCGACTTTTTAGGCTATTACAACCTATTAGTTGATTGCC
Source organism: Spilarctia lutea (assembly GCA_916048165.1). Taxonomy (NCBI): domain Eukaryota; kingdom Metazoa; phylum Arthropoda; class Insecta; order Lepidoptera; family Erebidae; genus Spilarctia; species Spilarctia lutea. Next base: position 10,478,620 of record OU696478.1, on the reverse strand, counting down.
GAAATCAGCGTTTAATTGATGGTGTCACTTCGCTAGTAGTTGCCGCACCAAAGCAGAATTCAACGGAATCAATATCATCCATTCGCACTACCAACAATGACACCATTTATCATCGCCTGCTACGAGAGTATCCTATCGTCACCCGACCCGCTGGTAAACCTGCCCCTGTCAAGCACACGACGGTACATTATATTCGTACCACACCGGGCCCACCTGTATCTAGTCGTCCACGTCGCTTAGACCCTGAGCGCCTCAAGATTGCAAAGCAGGAGTTTGAGGATATGCTGCAAAATGGAACTGCCCGTAGATCTGACAGTCCATGGTCCTCACCGCTTCATATGGTCAAGAAGAAAAGCGATGGCTGGCGTCCATGTGGAGATTACAGAGCATTAAACTCACGCACAATCCCAGATCGGTATCCTGTCAAAAACTTACAAGATTTTACTCACCAACTAGCTGGCAGCACTGTCTTCTCCACAATTGACTTAATTAAGGCTTTCCATCAGGTACCGGTTTTCAAAGGAGATATATCCAAAACAGCAATCACCACACCATTTGGACTTTACGAATTCCCGTTCATGACGTTCGGACTTCGTAACGCAGCTCAAACGTTCCAACGTTTCATGGACGAGGTTCTGCGAGGATTGGACTTCTGTTTTGGGTACTTGGACGACATATTAGTCCATAGTTCTGGGAGCAGCCTTCATCACGAACACCTGAAAATACTGTTCCAAAGACTTGCAGAATATGGTGTCGTGATCAACACAAACAAGTGTGTTTTTGGCCAATACGAAGTGGATTTCCTTGGGTTTAAAGTATCTGCCGCAGGAATTCAGCCTTTAGACAAGAAAGTCCAGGCTATCCTGGGGTATCCACCCCCGAAGACCATCAGGGAACTCCGGCGTTTCCTCGGCATGCTTAATTTTTACCGCCGACTAATGCCGAAAACAGCCGATATTCAAGCTCCACTGAACGAGTTACTCGCTGGTCCTAAGAAGAAAGGCTCACAAGCTATTACAATGACACCCACTCTAATGGAAGCCTTCAATCGCTGTCAGAAGAGTCTTTCTCAGGCTACACTTCTGGTCCATCCTGATCCTCGAGCTGACTTAACCATCCATACTGACGCCTCGGATTCCGCAATCGGAGCAGTTCTGCAACAACGACAAGATGGAGAGTGGAAACCACTGGCTTTTTTCTCAAGGAAATTAAGTCCTAGCCAGAAGAAGTATAGTCCTTACGACCGAGAACTCTTAGCCATCTACGAAGCGATTAAATACTTCCGCTTTATGGTTGAAGCACGAACTTTTACGGTCATGACGGATCACAAACCGCTTTCGTTTGCTTTCGTCGGTAATCGTGAGAACTGTTCACCACGCCAGTTCCGATATCTCGACTACATCAGCCAGTTTACTACAGACATCAAATATGTAGCTGGATCCGAAAACGTCGTTGCTGACGCTCTCTCACGCGTCGATAGAATATCTACGCCACTAAATTATAAGTTGTTAGCCGATGAACAAAATACAGACTCAGAACTTCAACAACTTCTGACGTCTGGTTCCAGCCTGAAATTGGAGAAGAGGAAAACTGCAGGCTCAGATTTTCAGATCTACTGTGATGTCTCAACTTCAAATCTGCGTCCATACGTAACCCCATCATTCCGCAAGCAAGTTTTTAATACCCTACATAGTCTGAGTCATCCAGGAGTGAAGAGCACGATCAAATTAATTACTGAAAGATTCGTATGGCCAGGTATCAGACGGGACTGCAGACAATGGGCTAAGGAATGTCAGCATTGCCAACGTTCTAAAATAACAAGGCACACCACAGCACCTTTGACTCCTTTCCAACCACCATCAGCTAGATTCCGACACATACACTTGGACCTGATCGGTCCACTACCTCTATGTTCTGGAAACAGATATTGCCTCACGATAGTCGAACGTTTTACTCGTTGGCCTGAGGTTATTCCTCTTCCAGACATTACAGCGGAGACCTGCGTAACTGCCCTCGTTCAAGGCTGGGTATCACGATTTGGATGTCCAGAACATATCACCACGGACCGTGGCAGGCAATTCATGTCACATACCTTCAAGGAAATCGCGACCTTAATCAGCGCGAATCACCACACCACCACTTCATACCATCCAGCAGCAAATGGCCTCGTAGAGAGAATGCATCGGCAACTAAAGTCGGCCATTACCTGCCATGCATCAAATAATTGGGTCGAGGTCTTACCTTGGGTGCTACTTGGGATTCGCAGCGCATGGAAGGACGACCTTGAGACGTCCGTAGCAGAACTTGTCTACGGTGAACCACTCCGTTTGCCTGGACAGTTCTTTTCACCGCTTCGTGATGAGGAAATGGACATGACTTCCATTGCCTCAAGACTCCGGGCTCACGTCAGCAGACTGAAACCGCTACCAACATGTTGGCATGGAGGTGCCAACAGAACTTTTTACATCCCTAAGGACTTAGCGACAACGACTCATGTCTATGTCAGGCAAGGTCCTCACAAGAAACCTCTTGAAGCACCATATTTGGGGCCTTTTAAGGTACTGCACCGTGCCCAGAAGACCTATGACGTCGACATCCAAGGCAAAGTGCAGAGAGTCACAGTCGACCGCCTGAAACCAGCCTACGTTATCAGAGAGACTCCAGGAGTGATTTCACACTCAGACCCCATACAAGAGGACAGCCCCATCAAGAAAACGAGAAGTGGGCGCACAGTTACATTCCCAAATTACTATCGCCCGTAGTTACGGTCTCACAGGGGGAGTAGTGTAGCGTGTAGGCGAGTTGTAAAGGTCGTCTAAACGCTCCTTAGTATCGTAGGATACACGGCGCCTGCGCAACAGAGAGGGATGTCGCGCGGCTATATTCGCACTTATGAACTGCGTCCCTTTACCGTTATAATAGTCTCGGGTGCAAAATATTTTATTATAAATACCGCCGTCATAAGATAATAAAAACACTTTTAATTCATAACTTGTTGTTGTCGTTTTATTGTAAACTATATATTAGTACCTCGCTGCTCAAACCCATCGCATCCTCAATAAGACAGTGGTCTAAGGTTGTTTGACCTTTAGGCTACTTCACTAGATACAGATATAATGGATAAATAATCCTACTAACTTTACACCCTCATTTGATCTCAAACTGGGCAGAGCCAGTACTATGGTAACTAGTCTGCAATTACTACTTAAGTAGACCAACATACTAGATACAGATATAATGGATAAATAATCCTACTAACTTTACACCCTCATTTGATCTCAAACTGGGCAGAGCCAGTACTATGGTAACTAGTCTGCAATTACTACTTAAGTAGACCAACATACTAGATACAGATATAATGGATAAATAATCCTACTAACTTTACACCCTCATTTGATCTCAAACTGGGCAGAGCCAGTACTATGGTAACTAGTCTGCAATTACTACTTAAGTAGACCAACATACTAGATACAGATATAATGGATAAATAATCCTACTAACTTTACACCCTCATTTGATCTCAAACTGGGCAGAGCCAGTACTATGGTAACTAGTCTGCAATTACTACTTAAGTAGACCAACATACTAGATACAGATATAATGGATAAATAATCCTACTAACTTTACACCCTCATTTGATCTCAAACTGGGCAGAGCCAGTACTATGGTAACTAGTCTGCAATTACTACTTAAGTAGACCAACATACTAGATACAGATATAATGGATAAATAATCCTACTAACTTTACACCCTCATTTGATCTCAAACTGGGCAGAGCCAGTACTATGGTAACTAGTCTGCAATTACTACTTAAGTAGACCAACATACTAGATACAGATGTAATGGATAAATTTATACTCAGACATACAACAAATGATCGTAAACAGAAAAAATTCCCACAACCTTTCGCTTTACAGCTAGGATTTCTAACCACTGGACAAATAGGACGATCGAAATGATTTGTCATATGGGTTGAGCTGAGAAATCTTGCATACCTTCGACATTAACATAGCATCGTTGTACTTCTTCGGTTTATCCTGTGACAACAGTATCGGTTGCTTCGTTCTCTTTCTCAGAATGTCAGGTAATCCCTCTTCTTCTACTTGCAGTCCTTCCAGTAGTACTTCTTTTTTAAGCCTTTCTACCTCTTCTTGGAGCGATTTGTTGATTTTTTTTACTGGTGCACTATTTGGAGGCTTTCTGTAGTCTACACTGGGTATCGCGATATCACCTTGGAAATTATCTGTAAAGAAAATGAAGTTTTAGAATTGTTATGCTCTATTATTATATTAGTAAAATAATTATTGTTCTTAAAATTGTAGCGAATGTCTATTGAAGGGAAGTTAGTTAGTAATAAATAAACTGTAAAGTGTCTCCAAAATATAAGAATATCGAACAAAAAATATATACGTAGGATGTCCACAGGCCTTAAATCAGGTCTCAAATGGTGTGCAGAGGCCTTAGTCCAGCAGTGGACTACGATAGGGTGATAATTATGATAAACATACGAGACTCCCTTCAGATCTAACACAAACGAATTAAATCATTCAAACACATTAAAATGTGATACTCGTAGATAATTTTTAAATCAGTACATATTAGTTATCCAAGCTTTCACACTCTGTTTATATATTATTTTGTATCCCAATACACCTTTTTGAACTATAAAAATCGACCTAAAACTTCTTGCAACGTTATATGGTGGGACGATCAGGAATATGACTGGCTAAAAAGGCAAGATATGATTTGAATACATAGTAAGAAAATATAGTGCAAGCGGATTCTAAAAAAACAAAACGTTGCCTATACTCAATGTATGAAAATTATGCAGAATTATTCAGAGCGATATCCCTGCTTGTACGAAGTAATTGGATCGTAACCCGCAACCAGAACTGCATTGTTACTGATGGTTTAATATACTCGTAATAGCTGTCACGTATCTAGCGTACTTATACGTGTCTATTGTATTGATTGTTATCGATACGCCTCCACAACCTTGTTATATTTCATAATATGGTAAACTGTCTAATGCCCATAACAATAGATTTAATACCACTGTTGTCTAACATAGAGAAAAACATTTCATTGCAGGCTTACTCATATTAATTTCTAAGAAAAAATAAATTTAAAAATGTTTCGTCTTCATTGTTATGGATGCAAAACAATGCATTAAATTTTTTAACGATATTTGATATTCGGGCAAACGCGTCTCGGATGCATGTGGCCATTAACAAACCCGTACATCTGGTGCGATCATAAAATTTAATCGCCGTTCTATGTCCCAGATGTTGCCTAACGCTGGTTGGCAATTAATTAATTACGTATGTATGCTTACACGACGCGTATTGGACATGACAGTTTACGATAGTACCGTTCCATGAATATTCAATAGTGTGGCTTGTGGCCCTGTTTGGATTGGATTTAATTACAAGTGTATGCCTAACTAGGTTTCATTCTTCGGCAGGTTTTTATATTAGTGATGTTAATTAAAATCTAATTTAATTATCTAATACTAATTAAATTATCATTATTATGTCATCATTTTAATAGACACCAAAATTCCATAAAAATATTGGCGACTTGAACATAAAATAGAAACATACTTGAGTGTTAAACTGTTAACTAACGAAAACACACTATATTACGAATTAACTGCTAACGCTCTATCACTATATAAAAGGTCACAACACACTAAGAACTGCTCAACACCAAGCGTTCGGCCGCCGTACATGCATGATCAACTCACCTGGTCTGATGTTACTACATTATTTGTTTTGAAGGGGTTTACATCTGTTCCACCATATAAATTTTTCTTTAAATTGTACATATTTTCTATTGCAATTCTCTAGTTCTTTGCTATTCAGCAATATGCTGAACACCTATTTGATAAGTAGAAGCGATATGAACTAAATGTAGACAAAAGTACGGGTGTGCATATTATACCATAAAAAATAATGGAGTTGGGTTAAATTTAAAAAGATCGACTCAAAACACACTACGTTATTGTCTTATCGTGTACTACATGCCTACTTGCTACGACACGATGAAAACTTTTTATTTCGTAGCACAACACACACCGACGACACATAACACTGAATATAGCGTAGCACGAATCTTCATATACTTGTGTCACTGAATATCAAAGTTTTATGCTCAGTATTTTAGTAAACACGACCTTACTTATTGTTCGTCAGATATATGGCAAACGCCTAATGAGAAGTGTTTATTTAATTTTTAATTCAATTGTTTTACTAATTTTATGACTACTTATTAAAGAGACCGGAGAAAATGAAACTTTCTGTTTCGTTTCTACAGAGACATGTTGACAAGATATGGTATATTAATATTTTTTCATACGCTACTTAAGTGCATTTAAAGACATACACAGACACCTTAATGGCTTTAATATTTAATTGATAGTAGTGCAATATGTCACACTTAATAGTTTTAAAAATAGTTAAAGTTTTATAGTAATACGTAAAGTTTTTGATAAAATTTATATAGTTTATATCACCCGGGCTATTATTACGAATCTAAGGACACTTCACTTATTAATATCAGTTCAGTTTTTTAGGCGCTATAGTGGTACGAAAAAACGGACGTACACTGCCAAAAGTATTACTCTTCCTTTAGGCTATACCGTAGTCGGTATCTTCTAGTATAAAAAGGAATCATTGTCAAAGTCTATGTAAAATAATACGTAACTAAAAGGAAACCTTAAATAAAATTGAAATACTTGGAAAATTCCCACAATGATGAAAAAGAAAATTCAATAAACCATTGGTACATATTTCTGGAGCACTTTAAAAATATTTCAACACGATAGATATTTATCTCGAATAGCTGGAGGCATACCACCCGTTTCTAGTAGTGCACGGGTTATTCAAATGTAAATATATATTTTCATTGTATTTAGAAATCAATTTTTCATTTAAATTCAGTTTTAAGCTTAAAAACGGATTAAAATATTTTTTGTTAAAAACTTTACGGTGAAAGTAAATACGAAATAAAAGATAATCAAATTGCGAGGTTTCGCAGATTGCTAATGAAGTCAGTTTTTTAAATAGTCAATATACGAGTATTTTATACTAGCTAAACCCCGCGGTGCTACCAGCAGTACGATAATAAACGCGGGCAAAGCCACGAGGGGAACTATTATTCTGATGTATAAGCTATATTATTGTAAAGTTTCATCAAAATCCATTCAGTAGATTTTGCGTGAAAGAGCAACAAACATTTATTTTGGCTATTTATGGCCAACATTGTATATATGTTAAATACGAGTACCATAACTATTAATATATTTCCCCATCACTTGGATGGCTGGCAGTACATAACTGTGCGCTTTTTGCGAAAGTTTCTGCCTCGCACGACAAAACTTGGACTTAAATTTATTCTAGATTAATATGTATTTTAGCTACCAGACAATAGTGAAAGTACAGTTTTTAGTATTTGTCATGTCGCATATTACTCACAAAGATAAAAACAAACTAAAAAAGTACCTTTTCTGCGAAATTTTACTGAATGTTTTGTAGGTTTCTTGGATATGTAGTATTGTTCGCAACGGGAGGACTAAGAATACGATCAAGCGATAGTATGTCATCACCTCACAGATGTATACGAGTATAAACCATTACAACACATGTACGACGAATATAAATAAGAAGCACTACTTTAATACATTCATTTTACATTCAATCGAATTTCAAAATAGGTTAACAATTCAACTGTTTTTTATGTGTTCGGTCCGAGTTTCGGTGGTGTTTTATCATGATATATAATTTGCATTATACTTCCCGATAAAATAGAAACCATTGGAACGAAATTATGGATCCAGTTCAATGAATTTTGCAACATGTTGCAGTTTCACATAATTTTCTTTGAAATAATCGAAACCTGAGTAAATAGAACCATCTGGGTACCCACTTTCATTTGGACAGTGAACATTGCTGAATGAAAACTTAACTTAACATACGTTATGTCAAAGTCCATTGTAATAGTGGGTGTTAATTTTATCACCCACGTAACAAAAGTGGCCAGAATCAAAGACTTTTATATCTCCTGCGTTGCACAAATGTGAAGGAGATTATACGATTATTCATATGGTATAAAAAGAAATCAGTGGCGATCTGAAATTTTGAATTAATCATGCCTACTGGAGCAAATATTATCTAAAAATTTTAAAAATCTTATACTACCCCTAAATTGAAATTTTTATATCTTAATCGCGAATAAGAACAAGTATTACTTGCCTATTTGTGCTGAAATCAGCGTGGCTCTACTAATTTTGAAACCTTCAGTAGCACCGATTAAATAATTATCAACATCAATGTGACTTATGATCTATCCTTCTCTCTGAACCCATCACTGGCATTAGTCTTTTTACTTTACATCTTTTTAAAAGAAACTGACCTGCAACGTATGCTGACTGTACATTCAAAACTTAAGAAAAGCGTCTCTGAAAAAGTTATAACGTGCATTATTCAACTTCGTATAGAACTTGGCAGATCTAAACATTCTTGACGACTTTGTGAGTACTTAAAGTGGTTTTGTAACTGTATTAGTTTTCTAGTTCTTTGACAAACTGATACACATTTGTATTAGAAGTTTTATGAACTGTTGTCCAATGGTATCTTCTCTATTTAATAATGTATTAATAATTTATTGGAACTTGTTTTTTTTATTATATAGGGGTAGGGGGCAATCGAGCAGACGTATCGCCTGATGGTAAGCGATTACCGCTGCCCATTGACACCCGCAACACCAGAGACGTCACAAGTGCGTTGCCGGGCTTTTGGGAAGGAGTACGCTCTTTTCTTGAATATTTTAAAGTCAAATACAGTAATTGATAACTTACTTATTACATTAAATAAGAGTTATTTGTTTGCATATTACTCTGATCACTATCAATAATATCAATAATTAGGCCTAGTACCTTCTTACAAATTATGTATGCCAAGGCTCATTAGATGGGAATAAAATATTCTGAAGTTTTGACAACCTCATTTTTTTTTTTTTTTTAAAGACAACTCCCACATTTTATATTAATATCAAATAGTTTTTTGTTCAAGTTTCATTGAACTGGCGCAAGTTCCATTTTTTTTACCCGTAGTTCTGATTTAATCGTGAAGTGTAAGAAAAGTGGTAGAGAAAATACTTTTACCTTCATCTCATATTCAACGTACGATGTATTTCTAATTTATACTTCATTGTAGATATAAATAAAAATAAATTATTTAATAAATGCTGATACGAAATAGCCAAACGACACGAACCGCAAATATGGGTTGAGTCAAGGTACCTAATTAAAAATTTACATTTAATTAACATTTCAGAAAATACACGTGTAAAATAGGCTTCAATTTGAGGTGAGGTGATATGTTTGTTGTTTGTTTTGTTTTTTAATATACTGAGTCGTCCTTTTATGAACCTTTTGAATTTAATTTTATATTTATCAATTGTCTGTATGGTAATATGCAGCAGTCAGTAGCAATATATATAAAAGGGTAGCGCTTGGGTTATTGTGCGGTTTGTCTTGAGTTATCTTAAAGCATTTTATTACCGTGGGAGAGCTATGCTTCGGCATGAATGGGTCGGCCCGACCGGAGTGATACCACGGCCTCACAGAAAACCGGTGTGAAATAGCGTTTGCGCTGTGTTTCACCGAGTGTTTCACTATTCAATAAAAAAAAAAAAAAAAAAAATAAACAAAGCCAATGCTTTATATTAATATCAATTATAGATTGACTCTTCTTCAAAAAAATACACACTCTCGAAAAACTGCGTTCTTTGAAAAAATAACGAACTACCCAGCGTTCTATCTCTATTTATGTCAGTGCAATTTTTACTCGGCGGCGCACGTCACTCATTGTGAACATGCTATAATCAACATACAAGAGTAGACGCGTGCGAACAAAGCCACTGTCTGCACCCGGCCGTGGCTTTGTATCGCGTTGGAAGGATACACCTCCACTATGCTATATCTATGTAGTTCGGTCTATGATTTATATTTTGATATTTAAAGGAATTATTATAGTTTTAAATAGATTTACCTTAGATCAAATGATTCTTTTTTTATATATAACCTACGCTGCTTGATGGAGAGCCTGAGCAGAATCCAAAAGTAATGAACTATACCCGTTGAAAATGACATAGTGGGGCACACACTTACACTATGGCGGCATATTGAGATACTTCTGTATCACGGGACCTCTGGTTTCGCACTTACCAAGGAACCATGGCAGCACGAATGCTGTCCTTTTCTTGTTTTTTGAACAACTATACAAATGTAGTGTAGAAAATGTATGTCATTAATGGTAAAAAATAAAGCTTATTTCTAAAGGCAAGAAAAGGAATATGCGAAGTGAAACGTAAAATGTAAAGAAAAAGAATTATTTATATATCCGCTAAATATCGAGCAAAGGATGAGATGTACATCTTCGTTCATATTTATGAAAGTTAGCTTGATTCTATTCTTGTTTACTATGGTCAAGAAACAGTCAAAGTGATTATAGTAATATTTTTGACAGAAAGCGACAAATTTTGTATTTTACCCTCTATTATATAATTTATATTATACCGATCAGTGGTAAATGTAATAGTTGGAGAGCGTATAGCTAAATTTTCTCTCTTTCCTAGAGTAAAAGATAAAAGTGGGGAGATATTTTGATAACCTTAATGTGGTAGAATAATAAAATATAATGTGAATATATAGATTCTGAAAGTCATCAATATATTAAAATATGGCAACCAATTTGTCATAAAATATCGTTGATTGACAGTAATCCAGTTTTATCCGGATCAGACGATAATTGTCCCAAATTTGTTTCAAGTTATCAGTAAACGTGCTTTCGATCTAAATATTTTTGTCATTTGATGCGTATAAAGCGTTCGAAATTGATTTTAGGAACAAATTTCATTGGGCTGGAAATAAATTATCTGTCAGTTAAGTATGTTTATTGAATTCAATATTATTGCCCTATGAATTGTAACTTAATATTTTCGTTTGTTCAGGGCTTGGATTCTTTTATTCTATTTAATGTTACAAATAGATAAATAATATTGACACGAAGCTAAATTACTACTATTAAATAATTTATTAATAATGTAATGTTTTTATTATTTTTGCTATATAGGGCCCAACGAGCCGACGTTTCGCCTGATGGTAAGCGATAACCGTCAAAAAAAATCTGGAGAAGCGGACAGTTGTGGACTGCCAATGATGATATAAACGATGATATAGTCTCTGATGTACACGCGGACTTTGGCATTAGAGATGAAGGAGTTTTCAAGTCCGTACGCAGGTAAAGTGAGGTAGATTGTGTTCGCTGGAGACGATATCTGCGTTTCGGTCAAGGAGAGCAAAGCTGGCTTTGCTGTCTCAAGGTGGTGATGGCCAGTGTTAAGGTTACTGTGTAATCCCTTAATGTTTCAAAAGTCCACAACCAGCGTGGCAGGGGTTGCCATAGTGATACTGCTCTTACCCCGAGCATGATTAATCGGAATTTTTGCCCCGCCACACAGAATACGAGGGGCTGCATGGGCATACATGCTTAGGCGCTATGTGTCCTGAGCACGGACGCCCAGAGAGGGATTCTCCAAAGCTAGCGCGGTTGGTACCCTCCTGGGATAACAATCTGTGTTTCAACTGTGCCATCATAGGGGGTGTACCTCCGGTATTCTCGTTCACTCGGTGAAATACAACGCAGACGCTGTTGCACACCGGTTTTCTGTGAGGCCGTTGTATCACTTCGGTTGAGCCTTTCCATTCATGCCGAAGCGTGGTTCTTCCACGGCAATTTTTCAGAAAATTGAAACGGGTGTTAAGTATTTATTTCGCTTCTTTTGATTGAGTACTTCAGTTCAATCATCTTCATCTTTGAGCCGACCCAAGATCACATTCTACAAATATGAACTACAAATGACGTCATCTCAAAGCTTAGTCACGGGGTCAAGACAATATTTGCTCACATATTTTCTCAATAATACAATAGAATAGAAGTGTTAGCGATTGTTGAAAGAGATTCATTGTGGCTAATGGAGCTGTTGCACTATGTTCTTTCATACCATACAAAATATTAACCTGGCATGGGTCTCCAAACTGCAAAGAGTAGCCCAACCAGGCCTCTTTGAGCAGTAACTCACAGAGGCCAGGGTTGTGGCCTGTGTCTTAAGAGGTCACTAGCACAGGGACATTCACTGGCCAAGGTTTATGAAATATCAATTGTGATATATAATAAGTTGATAAAAATATGTCATTTATATGATATGATATATCTTACACGAAAAGGATAAAACTTTTATACTCGATATTCATCTTATTACTTACACTTTTATTATTCGCCGTTGAAAAATAAAACATATGACCATATTTGCCAACATACCTACTTAATTTTTCATGTAAAAAATATATATTTTATAGGTATTTCGATTCATGGTTATACGAGATAAATATATACAGATGAGAAGGAGAAAAAAGATTACGTATGATATAGTAATGAATAATAATAACTAACTCAAGTTGATATTTGGAGTAAAACAAAGTACGAGTACATAGACTCAATAAAGACTGATGACCCGCAATTGTTATTCGTGAAACATTTAATACTCTAAGTTGTTCAGGTTAAATATTAGTCAGTTATAAATATTCTTGCAGTACGATTTATTATGTAACAATTAAACGTTCAATCGATTTACAATCGTAAAAGACAGTAGAATCACTATTTTATTCCAAATTTCGGGTATAATAGTTACAAAAACAATCGTAATATGTATGATGTAAACATTAGAAAATTATATACCTATTGTATATTAAGCGTGCATACATTTTCAAGGCGGACAGTTGTTGTTTTTGTTTTAGCAGAGACACTTTGTTAGTAAGAGGTTTACCCGAGTACTTGAGATATATGAACATAGGGAAATAAACATGAGATTGTGGCAATCTAAGCTATTTTATTGAGACGTATCGTATCTTGTTGATCGAATGCTAAAGGCTGTTGACGGACAAAAATAGAACTCCGCTCTAATTGCCCGTAGGGACAGCGATAAGAGTGGGTGTATTAGAAAAGGTCAAAGTGATTATTTAAAGCAATATCACTGGAAAGTAGTTACTCCCAAAACGTTTGGTGGATTCATTAAATGTTCACAAGCGTGCGTCAACTAAATACTTGAATAAATATTTGGTCTTAATAAAAACATTTGTACTAAATACATTAGGATCAAAAATTTGTATTAGATTAATAGTTGTAGTTTAACCTATGTTAATCTAAATGGGCCTAACTCCCCAGTGGCACAATAAGGTTGAATCACATTTATGTTCAGCCCTCTTATCATAGGATAAATCAAAGTCACCCGGAAGTAATATTAACTCAATTTAAGCCAAAACCTGAAATATTTATACTTTACCAAGGAGTGTTGTCTTGCCGTGTGATTTGACGAAGTCAAATTGATAGACAACTCTTATCGATTCCAAAGATTGACAAAGACTGAGATAATTTGCCCTCCTTTGTTCCTCAAGAAGCATTAACTATCCCGGTCTTTCGGACTTCGTTCAATAGTTTAAAGCTGTATATCGTTGGACGTTGAGTAAAACGAGTAGAAATCATTTAAGAAGACCTTCAAATATATTTTTAATAATAATATATGATCACGTTGATGTACTAACCCATAATGTTACGAATATAAATATAGGCTCTACAAATACATGCATACGTATAAATAATACAACTATATGTTCAATTTGTTGTCTTTACCCTTGTAATCCTTTAGTATAGTCAACTGTCCTATTCAACTTTATTGAAGTGTAAAATGTTACACAACGTTTCTATTAACACAATAATAGCCAGTTTACGAGTGAGGTCCCCACCTTCCATTCACAACTGGACCCTTTAGTAAAAGCGTATTATGTACCTATATATAGTATACGTAACGATGCATAGGTGTATTAAAGGCGAGGATTGAATTGGATAACGTTTCTTGTGTGAAATTAGGGATGTCCGGGGACCTACCATTATTAGCAGTGGACGTGTTTTTGTTGAGATGAAATTGAATTCTATCAATATTTTTCGGGTTTAGGGACGACTCCCGTCCTTTATTTAATTTAATTAGTTGCTCTGAATAGGTATATCTTAACTAATGTTATTAGGTAATGTAGACCATGAAATTTTACAAGTACGTGTCAGTAGCGTTAAAAACGACACAACTACTTTTCATTTCGAAATAATAAGACTTCTTACTTTTAAGAAGCGAAATTCCAGACTTACATACTTACAGAGTAATCAATTACATTACAATATTAGTGTGAGTATTTTACCTATATATTTACATAATTTGCGATGCGTACATTCACCAATCCTAACAAATCGATAAATTTTCCTAAATTTCAAATACATGACTGTTCTGAATACTCAATGTTTTAAGGATCAAAATAATGAGAGCAACCATAACTATATATTCTGTGGGTGTTGTAAGAGGTGACTAAGAGACAAACTACGAAGGACAATATCACTGCAAAGGCAAGGGCAAGATCGGATAGAGGCACTCATGTCCCAGTTCAACTCGGGGATTAGAAACAATTACCGAGGATTAGCAACGATAGCGCGGTTAGTACCTGGATGGGTGACCGTTAGTGGCATGATACGAGTACCATGATCGTGACGTGATTCGGAGGTCACGTTAAGTAGTCGGTCCCACTTGTTATCATATGATAACAGTCGTGAAGCTCAGTTGGAGGCCTTTGGGCGGCTTAAAAACATACAACGGCAAGATTACGTAGCCACAACGTTGTCTTGCTCGTCCCTAATCCGCACTCGGCCAGCGTGGGGACATATGGCCTTAACCCTCTCCTGAGCAGAAGCCCGAGCACAGCAGTGGGACGTTATGGGTTGATGATGAAGGGCAAGATCAAGATTCAAGGCCGAAGATTTTATATTTTGTGACAGGAAGTTTATTTAACAAATGTAAATAAACGTTAATAAATTTAAACATTTAAACACGGCGAAAATATATTTACACCTGAATTATTACTAAGTTGTTTTTTTATATTCATTTTTGATGATATTGATTTGGACTTGAATCTGTACATTGTGTGTGTTGATACACATGCTTCAAAATTTGTAAGACCTAATTTAATCAATCTAATTTAGAAGATCAACATAAAATGACAGCGTTCGTGCTGTCGTGTATCGTTGGAGGACAAGACTGGAGGCCCAACGATGCAAAAGCATCACAAGGCCGCCACGGTGTGGGTCACCATGCTGCATCGTCTGCATTCGCAATGAGTATGGTTACCACCACTCTTGAATTCTGTTTTTGCTTTCCGTAGGAAGAGTAGAATCATTTTGGCAGGCACATACATAAAAGATATATATACTATTTTATCAAAACCACACTTAACCGTGAATGTTTGAGTCACCTTATTTTGTGTGCAATATACTAATCATAATAAGTTCCAGAATAATGAAAAATGATAATGATTATCAATTTCTATGATAATAGGTACCAGAAAGTATGATGTAACACATTCAAACACTTCGGTGGACGAATGACATGACAGCGTTAATAAAAAATATGATGCAACTAAATTCGACTCATAACTATTAGATGTAAACAATATAGATTGTCATTATTTTATTATTAAAAATTTAGTAAAGAAAAGGAAACCAGAAATAGGCTATTGCGATGAAACATCGATTGAAACCCAAAACTATAAAAGCACATTGAAAAGCGGTATGGTTGCCCATTCTGAGGTGAATACAATATCGATAAATGAGGTGCAGGCTTGCATAGCTATGTCCATATTTGAGGCTGTTATATCTTGATAGCATTATTGCAACACGCCTAAATATATCTTAACTACTTCGACTAAAAGTTCGTTTTTCCTTACAGCTACGGCTTGTTAACCACAAAGCACCAATTTATTTACGCTTCCAATGAAGGCTTTGTGATCTTACAGTACGGTTGATTTTTATGTGAAGCCCATGGATATGATTCGTTATAGTCAGTGTCACTTAGGTGTTTTCAGAGTGTCAACAAACAGCTAGTATATGAAGATTTCTGTTACAGAATCAGTTTTAGATGCAATACAGAGCAGATTTTTGTAAGCATCTGTTTCAGCGCTTGTTTATTCAAACACGGGGTAGTAAATTGTTGAAACAATTCAACGATATCTACTTAAATTAATTTAATATTTTGACCTGCATTGGTTTGTTTTAGAAAGTATTTAAAAATGTAAACATTTATATTTATGCATAATGTAACTGCGAGAACGATTGTATCTTACGCTTTGCATAAATAATTGAACTATTTTTCTTCATAATGGTGGATGAAAGATCACATATTTAGCACAATTTATGTGCCAAACATGTGATGTAATGTTGTTTGTGGTAATGTTTAGTTAACAAAATAATGAGTTGCATCATTTATCGTGCTTGGAAAAGTAACAGCAAATTGGAAAAAAATAAAATCATCCCTTTCTAATTATCTAATCAAGTGACGGATTGACTTATGAGTATGTTATGATTTTAGACAGTGCTAGTTTTAGTGTACAATACTCATATACATCTATGCTTATACGACTAGTTCACCCACGCAATCTCGTTTGCCGCTTCTATTGGCCGTAGCGTGAATTTTTTTCCCCATTTTTGAAATATTCTTCATTGGTTCTCCGGTCCTATTAGTGTTAGCGCGATGATATATAGTCTATAGCCTTCCTCGATAAATGGACTATACAATACTGAAATATTTTTTCACAGCGGACCAGCTGTTTCTGAGATTAGTGCGTTCAAACAAACAAACTAACTTTATAATATTGGTAAATATATGAAAATGAAGTCATTTGTTACTTTGCGTAACGCGTAAACCTGAGGAACTATTGGTAATATTCAAATGATTCTGTTTGTAGAGATGGAGATAGAGTATTCATTGAGTAATAATAATATACGATATCATAATCAAATTGAATTAGAGACATGTTACGTGGCAGTGGGAATACATCACGAAAGTTATGACAGGCCTGTTAGACGTAACTTGATCTAGACAGGTGTCTAGTGAGCATTGCTGTAGTACCAGACAGCAATTGTTACTAAAGTTTTAAATAGGGAGAGTTCTGATCTACACTGATATTAAATATGTTTATATTTTCGGTACACCTCCGGAGAAAAGCTACTCCAGAATATAACCAATGGCGAGGAATAACTATTTACTGTATTTCGTTTAACCCTTGTCTCTTGTCACATATAAAGGAATGTTGGAATAAATAAAATAACTAAATAAATAACGGGAACTCGAACAAAGCCTTGTAATTTTATTAAAAGGCATTTTGGGTAAAATATGCCAGCCATAATTTTTGGGTACAGAACAATGACAGAGATGTAGGATGTACGGTTATCCCTTTGAGTCTGGGGAATGAAATATGTAAACCGCATTGCAATAATTTTTGCTTAGGTCTAATTAGTGGGTGCAATTATGAGCACGCAATGTAGATCTATTTTTGGAGTAGGAATGAATTGCTTCAGTTCTGAGAATGTTAGTCTGGTTATTAATCGACTGCCTCGGTGGCGCAGTGGTAGTGAATGCGACTGCTGTGCTTGAGGTCTCGGGTTCAAATCCTGGGTCGGACCAAATGTTTGTGTAATCTACAAATACTTGTTTCGGAGTTTGGGTGTTTTCTTTGTATAATATGTATGTATTTACAAAAAATAAAAAGTATATATGTATTTATATCAGTTGTCTAGTACCCATAACACAAGCCCTGCTTAGCTTGGGACTAGATGGCGTTGTGTGTTATATGTCCGAAATATTTATTTATTTATTTATTAGGTAGCAAGTTCTTGAAAAATACAAAATATATATAGGTATGATGACTAAATATGTGTCGCAGCAGTAATGCATTCTAATTCAATGTTAATTATTTGTATATCCTTTGTATCTTTATAGGTTAGAGTTCTTAGTTACAGAAGATACTATATATATATATTACATAAAACAATTTTATTAAGGTTCTTCATTCGATTAACACACCGAAATAATGTAAATGATTGGTAAAAAGCTTTTGTAGTAATTGGACTATTCTAGGCTAATCTCTCTCTTATTTATAACTCTATATTTAGAGTATAAACATGTAAAAAGATAACGTGGTGAATAGTGACTCTTTGAGGTAGAAATACAAGTATCTATACTAATATTATAAAGAAGTAAAGTTTGTGTGTTTGTTAAATTGTAGGGGGTAATCTCGGGATCTACTTAAGCGATTTTAAAAATTCTTTCAGTGTTGGATAGACCATTTATCGAGGAAGGCTATAGGCTATATATCATCACGCTACTGCTAATAGGAGCGGAGTAACAAAGAAGAATGTTTCAAAAACGGGGGAAATTTTTACGCTACGGGCAATATAAGACGCAAACGAGGTTGCGTGGGTCAGCTAGTATATATATATATATAACTAGCTGACCCACGCAACCTCGTTTGCGTCTTATATTGCCCGTAGCGTGAAATTTTCCCCCATTTTTGAATCATTTTTCATCGGTGCTCCGCTCCTATTAGTAGTAGCGTGATATATAGCTATATAGCCTATAGCCTTCCTCGATAAATGAACTATCCAACACCGAAATAATTTCCTAACTCGGACCAGCGTTTCCTGAGATTAGCGCGTTCAAACAAACAAACAAACAAACTCTTCAGCTTTATTATATGAGTATAGATTATATTATAAATTCGAAAATAACTCAGTCTTTCTGATTTTAATGAAACCTGGCATGGACACTTTGATTCTTGAGGAAAGACAGGCTACTTTTTACTCCGTAACCGACATAAATGCGGACGGAGCTGCGGAAGAAAGTTAGTATAAATATGTTAAAAAAAATTATGTACTATAGAAAACATACGTACTAGGATATGAGCATATTAACGTTACTTTAAAATTTGGACAATCACTTCAAAAATGTGATCTCGTCAATATAAACACGTAGTCTAAACTATTAAATAAGGTTAACGACCGAGTGAAATGGTTCATATAATTTATACTTTACAATGATTCTTTTTTTATTATCAATACAGAGAAACCTTGACATTTAATAAAAATAATAGATATTAAGATCGTGTTATTCACAAACATGAGTTAAATTATTAATTAATGATGCAACAACTACTACTGACTCTTATTATTGAGACAAACAAGATAATTGAAAGCAACTTAATGATAATTAAGACTTTTATTTTAAACAAAATTATGCGTATGAGACATTCAATTATATTTGAATGTAGAGTTTCGAATCTATACTAATATGACACAGGTAAGGTTTGTGAGATTGCAGGATTATCTCTTTTAACCGATTAAAAAAAAAAGTTAATAGAAAACCCCATTATTTGCGTGTATCATAAGCTTTACATTAACCGCATATCCGAAATACACGAGAGTTTAACTGTGGGATAAAGCTAGTTAAATTTATAGAATCCTTTTCTTTTGTTTTTACTACTAGTACAGAACGACGACGAGGCGGGCAGAAACAATTTCTCAAAATAGATCGTAGAAGGCTAATCATTATAGGAGCTTATTATACGATTAGATTACGTAATTGCCAAATATAGTTTTAAAGGTAGAGTGTAAGTTTCATAGTTAACTAACATCTTGACGACTGATGACTTTTCTTGAAGCTTATTCGTAAGACAAAGTATTGACTTCAAGACAAGTCGTGTTTATCTTTGAAACCCTGACTAATCAGTGCAGTACTAAAATATATATATTTAAGTCGATCAACCATCTCTATCTAAACAGGAATAAAGCTAATGGTCGGTATGACTATAGATAAGTCACGTGTGTGCAACATAATAGTGCGGTGCTCGTACAATGTAAGACACGATCTGCACCAAGGTTCCTCCAACGATGCATGTCGGTCAATGCAAGTGTTAAGATGCAAACTGTTTCGTCTTTCCAGGAAAGTGAAACAAGTTTGATTGCACGGGTGGCCTAGTGGTTTAAGTGGTCGCCACGCTGCTTCCTATTTCGCCAAGTGTTGTGGGTTCAAATCGTACATGACACAACACTTTGTGTGATCCAGGAATCGTTGTTCTATATTTGAGTGTACTTTGTGTTCATGTATGTTTCTAAAGCAAATTTCGTTACACAATTTTAGCTTACACATTTCTAAACTTTAAGTTTACAAAATAAAATGTTTACAATATGTTTTTATTTATAAACCTAATAAAAGTCGATATTAGCTATATTTAGTTTATCGGTTGTATAAAATTATTAGGATAATATTAACCTACGAACGGCAGTTAAAATCAAATGAAGCGTTAACTTCGGTCGTTTATCATGCACTCCGAGTCAGACGCGCGGGTTAACAAATGGCCCGCACTAATCAGGCTTAGAAGGACTCGCCTTTTAACCTTGAATATAAAACTACGTTACATTTCTTAATATTTTATAAGGTATAACCCTCTTAGGTACTGCCACTAATCACCTAACTAATAATAAAAGGCGAAGTCTCACTTAAATGTTCTGACATTTTGTTGTAGTATAATGATTAACTGTCTGAGATTCGAAATATTCTAGGATTAAATAATGTTTATCAAAATTATTTGATTTAATTTGATTATTTTAGAGGACGGACAGACCATGATATTTATACTATACACACATTGTAACTATAAAGAACAGGTGAACTTATGACTTACCTTAACATACGTATATTCATCTGTTTCTTTAACGTAATACTAAATCAGAGCCTGTATAGTAAAGTAGACAAGGGAGCAAAAAAATATATGCGTTTCGTTCACCCGGCTGTTGTTGCGTGTCGAGATGTCTGTTTAGCATTTCTCTACTCTGAAATGTGGATTGCCCGAGTAATAAACACTGTTTCACGAAACGTCAAACTTGTTTGCCAACTTGTTGACTTTTTAGTTTTGAAATCGTTAAATAAAAAGAAATCGTCTTTATGTTGACAGTACTGAATACAACAGTTTATCTTAGTTTCACTACTTGATAAGTAATAATTAAATATTCTCAGAAAACTGTCTTTGTCCATTGAGAGCAAAATTATATTCGTTTAACTTACATGTGGGATGTTATAATATCAATATCAACAGCCCACGACGTCCTACTGCTGGGCTCGGTTCTCCTTTCAGGAGAGAGTTAAGGCCATACGTCCCCACGCTGGCCAAATGCTTGTTAGGGACGACTGGCAAGACAACGTTGTGGCTACGTAATCTTGTCGTTGCATGTTTTTAAGCGGGCGGCTTAAAAACATCTAAGGATGAGGATGGGAAAGGCCTCCAAATAAGCTTTGTGACCAAACTAAGAGATCGTTTACACCTTAGTGTAACTTAAACGATCACTTTTTATAATTGTGTAAATTTAGAATCATGATATTTTTTATAGTTTCGAGAAATCGCGCACATATTTGAAGTTTGAAATATTTAAAGTTTATTTGAAATTCGTACCTAAACGCGTTCATGGCAAAAAAGGGTTTCTGTTAATCATTGAGGTACGGAACCTTAAAGAGACAGAAGTTTTAAATTCTAATCCATCTTCACTGTAAATGATAATAGTTTCTAACACACTTATTAGCTTCACCTGTATGTTTGTTTGTAACCGGGTTCTGTAAGCGTATTTTGTAATTTTTTAAACAACATTTTATTACATTACTTTTGCTACTGAAATTTAGGCTAATAAAAATTAGTTTAAAGAATAAATTAGTGTTACCAAAACAAAAAACATTTAAAATAAATAGTTGTTAAAATGACCTCAATATATTTATGACTGGAACCACTCTAAAGTGACATTGAGAAATTAATAAACTCATTAGATGAGGATTACTATTTGAAATGGTTATTACTAAATTATATTGGCTTTCCTAATGAGCAGTGTGTAAAATATTTATGTGGCATTTGAAAGGAACTCATATCCTGAGCAGGAGGAGTATGTGTCGTTCCGCTGCAAAATGAGACGGTGATGACGAATGTCATTACTTTTAAATGCTTGACTTATCATTGGACAGTTAATGGATTTATGACTATTTAGTTCCTCTGTTAAGGTGTTAATACATCTTGAGAGTAGCATTGATTGTGACCAGTGAAGTTTAGTTTAAAGTATTTTTTTCATAATATTATATTCTAACCTTCTAGACCTCAGATTCAGCTCGTTTGCCCACCATACAATTGTGGCGACTTCCACATATAACACAACTATAACCTACTACAGCACCATCTACTGAGGATACACTGAACTACGAAGTAACGCACTACACGGAGTAGCTACAAATCCTGAATCGCGCAATAAATAGTTCTCGCGCCGATTATCATATATACAGCATCCCAACATCAACTGTTGGGCAATGGCCCGCCAGGAATGATCACCTCGCCTGGTCGGAGGATCCTCCCTTTGTGTTGAAGGGACATGATTTCCGTTCCCCCACACAATAAAAAACCTAGATTTTAAGAAACACTAAAAATTTGTGACAGTGGTGCTTATTATGTTGAGTGAAAATTCTCTAAACTAAACTAAAAATCATATTGTCCTGTTAAGCGACATTCTAAATGCTTTAGATTATAAAAAATTAGATATATCACACTAAAAATATCCCCTTCCCCTTCCCCTAAAGGCCAGCAATGCACTTGTGACGCCTCTGGTGTTACGGGTGTCTATGAGCGGCGGTAATACGACGTCTGCTCGTTTGCCCCCTATTCAATAAAAAAAAAACATATTTAATAACACAGCATAACTTAACCAGACCTATACTATATAAAGTTTACTTAATACTTTAATATTATTAAATTGAATTTGCTGGTCTAAGCATTATTTTCAAATAACTTAAATAATTTTAAGTGTATTAAAAACTTTAGTTGTGTGTATATAGTACCTTATTCAAATCCTACAAAACGTACTGAATCTTAAAAGCAAGGAGGCTGGGAAAAAAATCTGCACGTAACGTTCGTTCTATTCGAGTAGTATGTGCACGGCAGGTCTAGAATTTTTAATTATTCGGTTTTGATTCTAATCGCGTACAAAAGTTTATTTTTTGTTTCCTCTTAGATGTACCTGACAGTCGGATTACGGCTGAATGTTTTTTTTAAATATGGCAGACATAGAGCAAAGTTTATGGTATTAATATCTTATACCTTCGTATATGTTAGCAAAAAAAGGGTATCTGTTAATAATAATATAGACTCAAAAGCGTCGGAAAATCAAATTATCATTGAATCGACAGTTATAAAATATACAGCCAAGATGATAAAAATTATAAAACCTAATACTACAAAATTCGTTTACCTTTGCTTTATCAAAGAAATTATTTATTAAATTAATCTTATTCGAATTAATGTCTCAACAATTTTGTTATGATGTAGAGGAAAGCTTTAACTATGCGTAAATTAATTGTGTCTGTCAGGGTTGTGTCAAGTGTCAGCTTTAGTGATACGGCAAGGTATTCTCATTCTACATTTATCTATGGAAATGATGAAAACTTTTGAAACCATATTTTCTTTAATTTACTTCTAGTTATAATGACAAGTTTTAACAGATACACGTTTGGATATTTCCTAAATGCTTCTGTTACTATTCTGTTTAAAGATGGAAGTCCCCAAACCGAGCCTACTTATTCAGCCTACAAATCTTACTTAACTGACTCTACTAAACTTTTTTAAACTTTTGTATATAGTACCTATGATTTATAATATATCTTACTTATATTATAAACGCGAAAATTTTTGTGAGTATGTAAATGAGTATGTTTTTTGTTCTTTCAAGCAAAAACTACAGTATGGATTTTGATGAAACTTTACAATAATATAGGTTTAATTTAAAAAGATTGCCCGCAGCTATTGTCGAACCTAGGTTAGCACCGGGTTCAGCTAGTATAAATTTATAGTTAACTATAAATAAGTCACTGAGACGGTATCAATGTAAATTATTTGAAATATCTGGTGAAGTATTCTGTTGTACATTTTATTCTTACAAATATACGTCCAAAGACATTTTTACAAACTCTTCTAACTTTTATACATCTATTCCATTAAGTTAAAATACTGTCTATACCAAAGGGTAACAACTATAAATTATACTTTGAGATCTCTAAATTTGTAACGTCGAAAAATATAAGACCACTGCGAAACTACAACTTCAAATAATAATTTAGTACCACATTTTCTTCTCAAAAATTGCTATTTGTATAAAAATAATATAAGAAAAGAAAATATATTTGTATTTCTATTTTAAATGGGAGCTGCAGAGGTAAAAGCATAGTGTATAAGTATAATATAGTAGAAATAGTGCTTTTGAATGGCCTTACTCCACGGGTCGCCGGACAACACTTTGCGAGCCGGATAATCTTCCCTTTTCCGTCGGACGCAAACGTCCTTTCAGAAACCTCTGTAAGTATACTATTAAAGAAGTATCTTTCAATCAAATATAAGTTTAAAGTTCAAGAAATCCTCTGCTTATTTTTAAAGGAAGTTACGCTAAATTATTTTACGAGAATAGATATAATTAGACTGCTCTACTACCGGTTAGCGCAGGCATATGCCGATCAAGAGGTCTCTGTTTCGATTTCCAGGTCGGACTGCTGGGGTTTTCTTACAAGAAATACTTAAGAGCAGCCCGGTATAGAAGATGGCGGTGTTGCCCGTCCATGCCTCGGAAAGCACGTTAAGCTGTCGGTCCTGGTTGTCGTGAAACCCATATGACAATCTTTATTAGGAACTTCGAATTCAGGACACCCTCAGGGTTGTCGGTTGTTCGATGCCAGTTACGCCGTGCAAAAACTAATATTTAGGTAAAACCGGTTGAACTAGTAGCCGACTCCAAATAATCTTGGGAATAATAAAGGCTAGGCAGATTAAAATGATGATCATATAGGATAATAAATACAGCTTATTGAACTCACAATAAAATTACGCAAAAATATATAAGCTACATGTTAGAATTTTAAAATCTATACAAATAAATAAATTGGAGTGTCTGTTTGTAATATTAAAATAACCGCTTTCTACTACATGCATATGAATGTATATACGGTAAACATACCAAAATATTTATTTTTAAAATTTTTGTCTGTCTGTCTGTCTGTTTGTTCCGGCTAATCTCTGGAACGGCTGGACCGATTTGGACGGGACTTTCACTGGTAGGTAGCTGATGGTACAAGGAGTAACTTAGGCTTACATTTTTAGACTAGCTTCGCCCCGCGGCGTTGCCCACGATACGACCATAACCGCGGGTAACACCGCGGGGTTCGGCTAGTAATAAATAAATGTGATAATCACAAATTTAATGGAGTAAAAACTCACTTTTTCCAAGTAAATAACAAAACAATTTGTACTTTCATTCATATTTACTTCTATCATAATGACATTTGCTTTGATGAAACACTCAAAAAAAAAAAGCTCAGCCACTCAATATTGGTACACGTTCTGCCGCGATTATTGCTTCAGCAGCAGCCAGACACTCCCTTTTCGCAAAACACCCCTTTTCTCTGTAATCTCATATTTACTTACGTTCACCATGAGATGGTTTAACGAGACCCAAACCCACACAGTCAAATAAGCTTATTTAAATGGTAAGCTTCTTAAAGTACTGTTTACTAGACTCTAACAGAATCAGAGATTTAAACATAAGGTTGATTTGACTTTTAAGAGACGGACCTTTGGTGAAGTGATTACTAATCCTGATTAATAGGCCAGAAGACGTGGGTTCAAGTCCCACACAGGACATATATACCTAATTGTTTCTTTTCTTCCATTAAAAAAAATAAAAATAAAAAAAAAAAGTTGAAACAAAGGGTTGGCTTATTGTGAGAAAAACAGATTGCCAAGTAGCAGAATATAAAAGAAAAAAAAAATCTGTATATGAGTGTAATTTATCTATAATATTTATGTATTTTGAAGTATAAACATAAGTGTGTTTGTAAGCAGTTTGTTACCATGGATGGTCCAAATGATACCAATCAGTGTTAAAATTATAGGGTCGATTTCAGGCTCCATTTTTATAAGGATCTACAAAGCGCGAAGGTTAATGTCAAGACTGTCTGGCTATCAGTGCCAGGTAAACACATAATGATACATAGGTACGTAATGACATATACATATATGTGGGTATATACATGTATAACATCAGGCGGGGTCGTAAAAGAGGAAGATTAATTTGTTTCCGTACATTACGTCGTCGCTGTCGTTTGTGTTTACGTTATTTTTATTGCTTACGTACTTTGCGGCACTGCTCGGATTTCTCCAAATTAGTTATAGCAGTATAACATTTTTGCCTTCAATGTAATTATAACTGTGAGTCGTACTATACTACTATACTAATACTATAGTGAGTAATACTATACTATATTAAATACGGTTTGTGCTAAATTTCCTCGCATCAATTCACATAATATATTAAAATTATAAATGTAAACTATATACTCGTACTTATTATTTACCTAAATTAACAACACAAAAGTGCTTTGTAGTTGGCTTTGCTAGAGTAGCTAATACTAGCGTTATATTTTACATGCAAGTAGTTATGCGTTCGAACCTCATACAGTACACTGCCGATAGTAACCCCCTCATAACATAAGATCTATGTTGATGGTACTCTTCTTTAGTCTTCTTTAATAGCAAGAAGTCGTGTGTGGTTCAAGTGGTTATTCAATCAATAGTTTTGAAACGTTGTTGAAGGAAAATAAAATATGGTTATAATATCAATGGGCTACATTAACTGTTTCTGTTAAATTATAACATAGATTTATTTATGCCATTCTGTTTATACTGTAAGTGTACTTAATTAACTCAATAACCAGACTGTTGCCTACAGACGCAGATCGTAATCTGACAAACACAATCAAGGATATCCAAACTGGTAATTATATCACAATGTGGGTTATACAAATACACCGAAAGATTAATCATTAGACTGTGTAGTCATCACAAACTGGATACTGCTTAGTAAAGTCTTATTCAAATAATTTCATTTAATAAAGGAAACAAAAACCAGCTAATCTAAATACCAGTTCTATAAAATGTTTAATGTTCTTGCAAACTGAAAATCTAACTTTAATTTAAAAAAGACATGAAGCTTTTTAATGGTATAAGGGGCAAATAAGTAGACTAATGACCTGACAAATAATCACCGCCATCTACATAATTTGGAATCATTTTATCCCCACGCTAAACTAACCTGTACCTGACTCAGTAAAAAATAATTATTAATTAAATAATTGACTTAACATCAGCCCTCCTAGTCAAGTTGCAAGCGTTTTTCTTAGATTCTAAGATTAGCCGATGACACACGAGAATTAAGGCGTTAACGATTGCAGAAAGAAAAACGTTTGCAACTTGGCTAGGGGACAGGTTTCTATAACGCCTTGGCTGTTCTGTGACTCGTGTCATTAACGAAACAAGGATACACAACAACTCCAAATATATTCTGGAGCATGGTTCACCCACAATAAATCAGCCTGGAACGCTCAATATTATTTTAAAGTATACTACAGACCGTCAAATAAATATATTATGGCAGAAACTTAAAACCAAATAAATATATATATGTAAATAAATATCCGCATCTTTGCTTTACTTTAAAAAGCAATGTACTCTGTATTTCAGTGACGATAATAGTTTCGTGGCGTAACGAGCACGTCACGAAGCCTTTTTTCAGCCCTTGACAAATTCAATTACATGCAAACATGATAATACAATTTGTAAAGTGTTTGGCAACGATACGGAATGAATAAGGGTTCGGGATAATAAAGCGTTGAGTGTCACATTTAAAGTGTTTTATTTACGCCTAATTAATAAGACATTTGGAGGTTCGTATATTATAATATGTTTTTACAGACTATCAGTACTTTGAATATGTCAATGTATGGTTGAATACATGATCATATGCATAATATGTATTGAAAAACAACAAAAATATGTTATTTTTGATAAAATATTATAGTGAGGAGTTAATATTTTTCAAACAAGTAGGGTTACTCGTATTGCACACACGCAAGAGTGTACGAATTTTGGATGTACCTACGGTACAATTGTACCGTAGGTACATCCAAAATTCGACAAAAGTTAAACTTACTCATGAACCATTACATTTTTCAGTTTTTCGAACACTTCAAGAAACTCTTTAAAGTAAAATTATAATCAACTATATAGGTATTATAATTTGATTTGAAAGCACGACAAACAGCTTGTGCAGCTTATACGCCACCAGCCAACCAACTTCAAGAGCTAAATCATAAAAACAGGTAAAATTAATAGCATGACAAAAGCTTTGTCCCACAATATCTTGTGTTTGTTGGGTCCTCATTCACTGCAGTTTCCAAACTCGGGTTTCCACGCTAATGGATAAGGGATTGAAAGTTTTGGGGTACGGTAAACGGGCGTTTTAGATAATTTAATGACGATCTTGGGGCTTATATTCAAAGAACCCGGGTACTCATATTAAGGATAACTTATTGCATGGAATTTCCTTTCATAAGACAAAATTGTTTTACCTTACTTACATCCTTTGAAAGGAAAGGAGAGAGAGAGAGGAAAGAGATGCATACAGCGTTTTGTAAGTTTCGTAAACATCTGCAAAAAGTAAAAATGAATCAAACCTTTTATTAGTTTAGCTGTTAGTTCCACGCTAGCTTGCTAGTTAGCTAATCGAAACTACCTTTGAGTGATGTACTTGTATCAGTTTCTTTTAGCACAGTCTTGAACAGTTCCCTGTTAGACATAGGCCTCTCCTTAAAAAAAAGGCTTGTATACTACTATGGCCCGACGGTTTGTTATAGGGTTTCTTTCAAGTTTGCCTCCTCTTCGCAAAGATGTTGTCCTACATTGTCAGCTTCCTTAGTCGTCTCTTATCACCTGGTATTGCGTAATTTAAACGGTTTTAATACGAAATAAGGAGGATTAACGAGTTTCGCATAACTATTGACTTCTACACATACTCACATATGCTCACATATCATCCAGAGAGACGATTCCTATTACCTTTCGATAGAATTCTGTTGTCAGCTTTCGCCACCATATAAGTTACACTCTTTAATTCTTAATTGAATGCGAAAAACAGGTTCGATGTTACCTATAAATGGTTGAGGAATACTCCGCCCAAAAAGAAGTAAAAAAATTTTACAGCAACATTCCTCTTTTCATTTACTAAAAAACAAATATTTAAAAGAAATCGTCACAAATACTGGTAACATTTGCACGTGGCACTGGTAACAAAATTATAAAAAGTAACAAAAAAACAATTTTCTCCACTGGGTGTAAAAACCGGCATTGTGTCGATTTTTACGGTTCGCTTGATGAGGGGTCGCTTTATTGACACTGAGGGTTTATAGAGTGCCAGATTCCAATTTAGTAGCACGCGACCGTTACGTACCGATAAAATTTGTCGGTTTTCCATCAGTTGGCTAGTAACCTGCTAATTATTTATTTTACTTTAAAACGCTAAGGTAGATTCAATCTATTTATTCTATTATTACATTTATTATACACTTCGTTCTTGTTATCAGAAAATTCAGTACACTAGCTACAGTGCTTTTTCTATAGTACAAAACGTAGTCTTGTAGTAGAGAAGATTCCCTTTTACTTATATATTTAATGTATATACGTTTCGGTTCTTACAAATAACCGGCCGGCAGGCGGGCCAATGTATTATCACCACTGCGTCCGTTTTTAGCTGTTTCCTATACTAGAACTCTGGTGAGTCTAGCCTCCATCAGCTTTAAAAGACCGTAATTACTAGTTTTTCACTACTTCTGATAAGAACCTGGATTAAAACTATTGATTAAAAAATCTATTTACAATAATATGTTTATAAATGTGTGTTAAAACCCAAATAAATTACGTTTATAACCAAAACATATCTTGAACTATTTATATATTGTTTTCATTATGTGGTTATTGTGATAACATCGATAAATGTAGTTACTTTGCGGATACATAATCAACACGTGCTAGATAATACAGGAACTAAGTATAAATACATTGATACTTGCCTTGCTCGGGGCTCACATGTCGGTTATCGCATTGTAGTGTACCCTATGTCCTTCCTCAAGAGTCAAAGTGTCTTCATGTCAGAGTTCATTGAAATCGGTGTAGCGGTTTAGTCATAAAAATGTAACAAACTGATGGACATAGTTATTTCCGAGATTATAATATTAAGTATGGATAAACGGTCACTAATACAAAGAGTTACTCTAGAGTTACATCTTTTGTGATCTTTAAAAACTTTGAATCTATTCATGCTAATAAAAGATATGCGTTATTAAAGTTATGTTCATGGGTATCTAAGTTGTATTTACGAAATTGTTTCAGAGCCTTTTTTTACGCAATAGCGGGCAAACGAGCAGACTTATCGCCTGATGGTAAGCGATTACCGCCGCCCATGGACACCCGTAACACCAAATGCGTCACAAATGCGTTGCCGGCCTTTGAAGGATGGGAGAAGGGGTGACACTGATGCGACAGGTCGCTATACCCTTGACAATATGAATCGTATAAATATTAAAATATGTGAAAAGTCAAAGACTAAGAAATATTTGAAGTCCTTTTATGTATTATAAGCAACCTAAAATTAAAGAAACTTATTTTGGTAACTAGTAGTAAATTATTAGTAATTAATTTAGTTACATAAATGTTTAATTTAATTAATTGATAAAGGCTCTTTTATTAGTAAATAATTAAATTAGTTACTAATTTAAGAACGTTTATCATCCATCTGACTGCCTCGGTGGCCCAGTGGTAGTAAATGCGACTGCTGTGCTTGAGGTCTCGGGTTCAAATCCTGGGTCGGACCAAGTGTTTGTGTAATCTACAAATATTTGTTTCGGAGTTTGGTTGTTTTATATGTATAATATATTTACAAAAAAAAAAGTATGTATTCATATCAGTTGTCTAGTACCCATAACACAAGCTCTGCTTAGCTTGGGACTAGATGGCGTTGTGTGTTAGATGTCCGAAATATTTATTTATTTATTTATTATTTTTATTATCTCTACCTATAGATTGTTTATTTGAAATAGATAATGAATATCATAGCATAGTATACACTGAATGTAGAAGATTGTAACAGTAACTATGGGATCAAAAGGTATGTACAGTTATACTTATATACTACTAGCTTTACACCGCGATGTTACCCGTGGTTGTTGTTGTACCCTGATTGACACCATGGGGCTCAGCTAGTATGTATATAAGATAATTCTTATACTTAAATACCATTTAAAATCCTTCTGCCATAATTACTTTAAATTCAATAACATTGACTTTCATACAAACTACCATCCCCCGTTTAACCCCAAAAGGGGGTGGATTTCTAAAGATACATTATTAGTACAACTCAACACGATCTATAGAGCATACATTTTAAATTTCAAGTTTATCACTTCAAAAACATAGGACTTTGTTACAAAAATTCAACCCCCGTTTTACACCCTTAGGAGTGGAGTTTCGTAAATTCGTTCTTAGCGGATGTCTACACCCTGTAAGAAACCCTACAAACTTGAAATTGGGCAAGTCCCAATTTCAAGTTTGTAGGGTTTCTGAAATTTCTTGATAAATCAGTGAGTGGTATTTCGCTTTTATATATATAAATAAAAATATACAGTTATAATATTGTGTATCAAAAAAGTTTTAATCGTAAATAAAACCAAAAAGTTCTCCTACAAATGTTCAAGAAATATAAATACAAATGTAAAATTAAATATTCCAACTGTTTCATAAAGTCTGTTAAAACTATTTTGGGGACTAAAAGCAGACAATATAGGGTATTTAAATCTCGGCCGGGAGGTACCATTAAAAAGTGCTAAAACAGAAATCAGCGGCGCGGCCGATAAAAACCAACCCTCCCGGGTTGGTATTTTAAATAAGTAGCAAGTGTAGAGATATAGCGGGCAACAAGTATTATTTTATTTTCTATGTATAGTATATGTATTATGTTCCTGTTAATATTAAGGAGTATATTAATATTTACTAAACAAAAAAAACGATTCGTGAAAATTAAGGTGACGCTTCCTTTAACCATTTCAACCCCTAACATATTAGTTCTGCTACCTATAAACATTATAGGACAAAATGGGATTTCTTTCAATTTTTACCCGACCGCGGGGAAACTAAAAGGAAGTGTAATAGTTTTGGCTGTAAATGTGCGTTCCACCGAAGTAGTTCCGCTTAGTTATTACTATTTTTATGAAGCCTATATCAACTATGAATCTATTGATTCATAGTTGATATAGGCTTCATAAATTTCTATGAAAAGTTTTTAAGTATTTAGGTATATGGAATACACAATTTTTAGAATAAAATTACATTTAATTAATAGAGTTGATTTAAAATACTAAGAAATAATAATTTAAAAAAAAGCAATAACAATATTTACATACAAGTAGTTGGGTTATTTTTTTTCAAACTTTTTTAAGAAAGGAATAAGAAAACTTTCTTCATATCGACGTGCTGATTATATTAAGATCTGATTAATACTGATCTCGTCTAGTATAGTGCCTATGTATAATATTAAACTATAAGAGCCTGTTGTTGACTATGATGATGATTAATTCAAGATGGACATAAAATAAAAATACTAAGATAATGGACTTTTGTTGAACTCAAACGTGAATTAAAATACCTTCCTTCTTAAAAGGCAGGCAACGCACTTGTGACTCTGGTGTTGCCATCAGGCGATACGTCTGCTCGTTTACTCGCCTTTCCATGGTTTATTATCTTTTATTTATTTGGTTTTTATCTTTGAAACTTTTGATAAAGTTGTTGTTTTTTTTATATTTGCGTTTATTTAACAAATGACAATGTTGATGAATATGATTACCATGCCATGATATGGACGTTATAATGTTTTTTTTTTCATAATGTTGCTTTTATTGTTATAGTGAGAATATATTTCATTAACAAAATAATGAACTTGCTGGTATCAGTGTGAAGTTTGTTTAATTAATATCATTCCCTTCAAAGGTTCAGCGAACTTTTGTTCTATCTTTTCAATTAAATTTTTAGTGTTTATAAGGATTAAATTAACAAGTCGAATGAAAACAAAGTTTCGACGAGTTAGAAGTTAAATTCAGTTTAAATTTCAAACATACTTAATGTTTAAAACTTCTAGTTTAATGAGTTTTGGTAAATTATTACTTAATACAAATTAAAAAGTTACGACAAGAATATAATATGACTAGGAATAAATGAGGAATATCTATCTATCTAAATATACTACATGTGTCGGAGGTGCATATAAGGGGAATAGGTGTGATTTTCAAGCGAGGCAAGTCATAGACTAAACCTTGTATGTGTATCGTTTACTGCACGGATGTAGTAAACTCGAAATGGTTGTTCTGCGTCCAGACGAAGAACACCCAGGTGTTCTTTGTGTCCGTTTCATGTATGACTAAAGTTCCCCTTGACACAGGATTTAAGACTGTTATAAAAATAAGTTTTTTAATATTGCATAGGTTAATAGAGTTTAATTTTATTTCGCAATGAATATATTCTGATTATGTAGTTTAATTAGAAAAAGACTTTAAAATGTTTTTTTTATTTTAAAACTTTATGCACACATCGATGTATAATCGGCGACCTTAATGCCCAAGGCATTCTCTACCAGCCGACCTTTGGGTGACGTAAAAATTTTGTAAGGTGGGTAGGTAGCATTATTATTATGGTATTCGATAAACGCTACCACTTGTACTCCACATTATACCGAGTTGAAATTGTATCAAATGCCGTACGGACGTAATCAACGAGAATTATAAGCTGCTCATGACGAAAATCCGACCTATCTGCCTCTGGCCTTTTCACGCTTTGTTTGTCCCAATGGCCTGTTTCGCGACGCCATATTGTTCACCAAACAAAATGGTACAGCCATCGAAACG
The DNA here is from genome assembly GCA_916048165.1 of Spilarctia lutea. NCBI lineage: Eukaryota > Metazoa > Arthropoda > Insecta > Lepidoptera > Erebidae > Spilarctia > Spilarctia lutea. Next base: position 10,444,777 of record OU696478.1, on the reverse strand, counting down.
AATTGGCGATAATAAAGACAACTTAATTATACTTGCAAGTATTCTGCGTATTCTAATAGATTGTTGACCTGCCAAATTAATATTTTTTTTTTATCTTTATGTACACAATAACACATAAAATATATAAAAAAAGAGAATTACAATATACAAAAATGACAATTGGCGAGCTTATCGCTCACGGCGATCTCTTACAGACAATCTTTAAACGGATATTATAGATAAACTAGAATTTTCACGGGGCTTCGCTTGCGTTATGTTGGATTTTGTGTTACATAGCTATACTCTGAGTACAAGAATTTAACAGGCATTACTGTTGAGTTATTCTAGTTTAGATTTACAGATCGACCTTCAGAAATCCTATTCGAAATGCAAAAATAAAAATCCATAGTTCTATTTTTGAATCCAGCTCTCGCTTCATTCAATTATGAGAACATTAATCCAATAACTTGTTTTCTACCGCGTCATGAATAAGATTCTAACTTTCCTGCAATCTTCGCAGCCTCGTTACTGTTCACGCAAAATGACAGCATTAAGTGTATATCCAGCTGATATCTGTCATCCAGTACTTTATTTATTTATATGTGACAGAGGAAAATGAAAATTGAGACAGTAAATGCCTTCATTTACTGTCTCAATTCAATTACTAGAACGTTTAATGGAATTGAATTTCATTGAGTCCGTATGTATTTAAATGTGATATAAACAAGGAGAACAAAGTTTTGTATGAAATGTTTCACCTGCTGTAATGCTGTAAAAAAAAACTAAACAAACGCTTACGAAGTTGGTCACAAAGAAACATACTGGTAAAGCTAATAAAATCGTGTTAAAAAAAAATTAGGAATATCTGTAAATAGCTGATCTGTAAATTGTGTAGAAAATACTATTATTTAATAGTACAAATACTGATTATTTGATAGTACCAAAATAGAGCCACGCTAATATCAGCACCAACGGTCCGGTTCGACCGGGGTGTTACGGAAAGACCACTCACGGAAGATCAACCTAAAATGACAGCGTTCGTGATGTCGTGTTTCGTTAAGTGTGAGACCGGAGGCTCAATGATGGGGAAGCGTCTCAATAGGCCGTGATTATAAGGATCACCATGTTATATTGTCTGCCTTCACAATAAGACCACTACTCTTGGATTTTAATCATGCTTTTCATCAGGCAGAGTAGGGTCACTTGTTAATTAAATATTAGTTAAATTATAAGGAGTATTTGTTAATTAAATATATCATAAACCTAGAGCTTTCGAATATATAACCGGCTTTTGTCGTTATATGTACTAATAATGATTGTTCTAAGATACTAAATGAAAATATTTTAATACTCACCAGCTTTACAAGGATCCATTCCTAGATCATCAGAGTCTTTTGGCTCAAAACTCGTTGATAACAGTTCGTCTATTGTGTACTTATGTGGTTCATCTCTCGCCTCCACCGAACTGACTCCAAGTAAGCCATTTAATAATATAGTCAGAATAATGGACACCACCCACGCGGGTATATGCCAATGCCGTAAGGTCATGATGAACATCTTTTTACACTTTATGCAGCACTATGTCATAGTATTTTGTTTGTAAATGTACCTGAAACAAAGAAAAAGTGATTATTAAAATATGTAGGTGTGTTGTGTCCTTCCCCCAGAAAAGAGTCTTGTAGACGCATAGTCGTTCCTGGGAGAGACCTGAAATAACTTGGTCCGGGTCCTCCCCTGAGCAGGGCGCCTGAGATCGGCCGCCGGGGTGGCTTTTAGTGGACTCACCACTTACCTGGCTCCTCAGTCCCCGAGGAGCCGGAGATCCGAAGGGATTTTACACGCCGTCAAAAAAAAGGTGTATTGTGTCAATGCTATAACTTATATACCTAGTTTATTTTCTTTATTCATTAAGTTAAGTTGTCTTTAAAAAATATATTATTATATTTTAAGCCATAGGGACATGTGAACCTTTTCTAGTATTGTTTGTTCTTAAAGTTAATGTTAGTTGTTATTATAAGCATTCTTGTTGATCATGATCGACATCTCAACTTAAAAATAACGTTTATTAAAGTTCAGTAGATAAGAGTTTTTCAAGTAGTTTGAGACCATAAAATAAGCGGTTTAAGTACAGACACACTTGACCGAAGTTATGGGTGACGATATGTGAGGGTCACTGACCTTATAAAAGCATCATGCGTAAGAATTTATAAGTCAACGATTTTTTTAAGTATTTGAGACCTATTATGTGCAATTTTCTTAGTTACAGAGATACTTGAACAGACGCTATGGTCGGCGATGTGTGAGGGCTACTGCTTTTACGTGTAGCTCTTGACCAGAGAATCTCTTGACCCCATGAGAGACAAAAGCATCACGTGGCATATAGGTACAGTGAATACGTATCTAGACATATTGCAATAGCTTGTTTGGACTAGTTATAATTGAAACAAATTTACTTCATTTATGAGATCACATTGCGATGTGCTTGAAATACAATTCTGTCAATTTCTATTAAATATTAATGTCGAAAAAAATCTGTATTAATATTATATAGATGAGTTCGTTTGTTTAGTGGCATGTCGTCGCTAATCTTAAGAACGATAAGTTAAAGTTACAAAATAATTTAGTGAAGGATAAATCATTGGTATAACAAACTCCACGATATTAAAGTAGTTGTTTACATGTCCAACAATTACATGTTTACATTCTCGTTCTAAAATTGAAACAGATACAAAATAACTGTCAATTAATTAAGAAATAGCTTTGAAACAATAGTTCACTGAACACGATAAAATCATTTTAATGGAATATCCAAAGTTTACTGCTAAAACATCCTTCAAATACAATTCAAAATTAAATTTCAATTTGAAATTGGTTGTTACTAGCAAATATGGTACCGGTGATTCGTAAACACGGAAATGTAATTAAACAAATTAATTCACGCCTTTAATTAATATGAATCGATATAAAATTTCTGTTGATGGTGTAAATAAAACGATAGTACTAGAATTATATAGCGTTACGGCTGATTTTATAACCATCTGTAGTTAAAACTGGAGATAGTATATCAAATTTTTCATATTTTTTTCAATATGATTTGTTCAATAGGTTCATCATCGCAGGATCATTATTATCACAAATCACAACGCAGTCATAAGAACTGCCGGTAGAATTCAAAACTAAAAACTATGAACAAACAGTTGTTTAATCTCACCTGAAATGAACCTTTACGCTCTTTAAACAAAATGCGCATTAAAAAATTATTAAAGAATTAAAAAAATATAGCATGGAAAGCGTTCGGTGACGATGTCGCGAGTTCAACGCGCCTATACTTCTATTAACTTTAAGAAATGAACAAAACGGTCTGTTTCAATAATATATCTATAGTTCAAACTCTTTAATATTTATTTTTTGTTCTTAATTAGTCGTAACGGCAGGTATATACTGTGGATTAGGTGTTCATTGTGTTCCCCCAGGATAGAGTCTTGTAGACGCGGTGTCGTTCCTGGGGGGGACATTAAATAACTTGGTCCGAGTCCTCCCCAGAGCAGGGCGCCTGAGTTCGGGCGCCAGGGTGGTTCTTAGTGGGCTCACCATATACCTGGCTCCTCAGTCCCCGAGGAACCGGAGATCCGAAGGGATTTTCCACCTCGTCAAAAAAAAAGGTGTTCTTTGTGTTCGTTTCAAATATGATTGTAAACTCCGTGAAACATAATACAATCGTAGTGATGAAGTTGTTTTCAAAATAAAAACATTTTGATGTTATGCACAAAATAGTGACAGATCCCAAAAAATATGTAGTTTTTTTTCAAGAGTGATGCCAACTGAACATACGAGAAAATCAAGCCCGTTAATAAAGCAGAGGCTTAAAATTCTCTAAGGCTACTTCCCTCAAGCTTTAGGTTCATTTCATTACAGTGCTTAAAGGTACATATGTACTTGCTATAATCTAGTTACGCAGGGTACGTATCAATCTGTTAAAAAGACTTCTGGTGACCTCAATAAATAACCCTACTTATTGCGTTACCTAAAGCTAAGTTATTTCCTCTGCAACGCTTTAAGTTTATTTTAAGTTTACTCTTGATTTTAAAAGATAAATACTTGAGGTGTACGTAGCACTAAGACCCGGAGAGGGTTTAAGATGTGTTTAGTAATGAACGCTGTTGATGACTAACATAGCATTAATATACAAAAGAAGCACACAGCGTGGTGGTATTCCATGGCCTCCATGACTGGGACTCCTAGCATGAGCGGTTATCTGTGATTTTCGTTGGTTTGATTGCGACTATTTGCGACGTATCACTTTATCGCTCGCCCTAGTGGGATTTCATTGTGTACGAATCTACACATGATCCGTACACGATGAAACCCAACAAATCTCCACTGATCACTGATGATGTGGAGATTCGTACACAATGAAACAAAAAAGCATTTACTAAGCCTACATTTTTTAATGAATAAGTGTATTAATTACTAACTGCAAAAATAATACGAATAATATAACGTCACAAAAAACCTGTCAAAAGTACTATAGCGTATAGAAAATATTTTTGCTTAGAACAATGAAACTTTTAACTTGAGAAAATATATGAAAAACATAGTACGTGCATAAAATTTTTGAAGTGAAACTTCTTTATCGGGGTTGTCAAAAAATTTCGTGTAACATTTTTTCGTTACGTGTAACATTTATCCGTTACGTTACGCGTCAAACTTATAAAATAAAACAAAAAACATTTTCAAACACAAACAGGACCAAATTAATACTACAATGAAAAATCACATTACAAACAATATTATTTTATTTAGTCCACAATGTAAATAACTACACACATCACATTCCACAAACTTACTTTTTTGGGTTACCCTCTATTTCCATGGTATCCCATAATCAGATCCTGATATGGGGACAATGGGACCATCTACCGGGAGCATACCCTTTCGAATACAAAAATATTTTTTTAAATCAATCCATAATTGACGGAGTAATCGGTGAACATTGAACATAGATACATAAAAAAAGTCCTTACAGTGTAACATAAGACCGCCTCCTTTTTTAAAGTCGTTTAAATAAGAAGGTGTAAGAAAACCGAATAGTCTCTGTCTTTAATGTTTAATTATTATTGTTAAATTGTCATTTAATTATTTATGTGATTCGGATTCGATTTTCGGGTCGGACCAATTTGTATGATCTGCAAAAATTTGTTTCGGAGTTTGGGTGTTTTCTATGTATATTAAGTACGTATTAACAAAAAAAAATATGATATTAAATGTATTTATATCAGTTGTCTAGTACCCATAACACAAGCTTTGCTTAGCTTGGGACTGGACGGCGTTATGTGTTAGATATCTGAAATATTTATATATTGTAAGGTTTATTCATGCATGAAACGGTACCGTTAACTTACTAAATTGTTAATGAAAATATACAAGTGTACTTATTTTCTTTATTTTTATGTGCAATGGTTTGTTTTTTAGCTGTGCATCTGGTTGTACTAATGTTAAATAGACTTTTTTCCAGTAGCAGAATAACCGCAGATACGGCGCTGCAAATATTGGTTTTTCTAGTTTGCTTTTACTTTGAGCTGCGCTCCCAATCTGCACAAAGTAGAAACAGACCAGCTACCAAACAAATAGTAAAGGAAAACTTTTATAGTAGGTTCTTTGAGTTACAGCACGACTCAACTAATTGAGCATCCATTCAGTAATTGATTGCAACAATTTTGTATAACTAAGGAATTGTCTTGAAGCTCCAATTATGTATATTAGTCACATTAATAAATAACTCTGTCAAGACGTGTACTTCTTATAATATGTAATATATCTACACTAATATTATAAAGAGGAAAACTTTGTTTGTATGTTTGTTTGTTTGTTTGTTTGTAATGAATAGGCTCAAAAACTACTGGACCGATTTTAAAAATTCTTTCACCATTCGAAAGCTACATTACCCACGAGTAACATAGGCTATATTTTATTTTGGAAAAAATAGGGTTCCGTAAGATATTTGGGTTTTTCGGACCCAAAGTGTAAAAAATCAACAAGATAAGTTGCTTATTTTGCGTACGCTGCCTAAACGGTAAAAGATAGAACCATTAAATGTTCTAATTAATCGTAGATCCTATAAATATCTATAAAAAAATCTGCGACACACTATACCTATCTATGTCGAGTGAGGCACAACAACCATTTTTTTATTTAAAAATCTAGAATTTTGTTTGGACTACATTTAAACGCGTTTATTTTACTCATGCTATCAATCCTTATCAAAATAAATTATTTCATCACTAACTACAGTTTATGTAGATAATATTTGGTCTTTGAATGATAAAAATTGGACGTTTGGTTTTGAAGTTATGGCAAAATTAAAATATTACTAATAGGAGCGGAGCACCAATGAAGAATGTTTAAAAAACGGGGGAAAATTTTCACGCTACGGGCAACATAAGACGCAAACGAGGTTGCGTGGGTCAGCTAGTTCATAATATAATAATTAAATATTAAATCTGAGTTCAACTTTAAATATGTTTTCGATACACTTGAATTTAGATTAAATAAACTTTAAGTAACTTAATATTGATTAGTCCTTTTCAACGATTTCAAACTTCCTTAACGCATTCATTCCTTTCCAATTTAGAAGTTTTACAAATTAAGATTCATTACGTACTTACATTAAGCAAGATTTGAAACGAGACCTGATTTATACAAGTAGGTATAATAAAATTTATGGCAATTGAAATGAAAAGTGATCCTCTTAAAGAAATTAATTATAGTAATATATTATGCTAAAGTGTGGCGTCTGCTAATTCAGGGCGAACATACGAGTATGACCTCGGAATCTATAAACCATTTTCCTATTTAGATTCATTTTCCATAATATTATAACTAGCAGACCCCCGCAACCTCGTATGCGTCTTCTATTGCCCGTAGCGTGAATTTTTCCCCCGTTTTTGAAACATTCTTCATTGGTGCTCCGCTCCTATTAGTATTAGTGTGATGATATAAAACTTATAGCCTTCCTCGATAAATATACTATCCAACACTGAAAAAAAGTCGGACCTGCGGTTTCTGAGATTAGCGCGTTCAAACAAACAGACCCTTCAGCTTTATAATATTAGTATAGATAACGTAGCTAATAATTAGCTAACCCAAGCCACTTAATCGTCATTTTTTAATAATGTTTGACTCCTATTAGTTTAAGCTTGTCGGTAACTATTCTATCTTAGATGCACCAACAAAACACACATTTAAAAAATCATAAATCTAGTTAGATAGTTTTGGAGTTCGTCGTGAGCTACTACTAGACACGAAAAAAAAATACAATGTATACAATACCTAAAATGTGTGAAATATTATTTATTTAATACTTTACCTAGGTATTCAATACAATGTCTAATGCGCAGCCGGTAATGTGCTACGAGTATCTATCTATGGGAACAGGTCAAAATCAATCCACTCAAACTTAGCTAATTCAAATGAATTGACAACAACACTGGGATCTGAAGTGGTCAGGGTAGGGTCAGTGTTATCACCTAACCCTAAAATGATTCTGAATAAGGTTGATTTAAAGCAATTAGAACACGTTGATCGTCATTTTATAGGCATGTAAGTAGTTACATAAAATTAATAACTACAGATCAAAATCTATTATTTTTACACATTGGCGGTAGATCAGGCGACAGTAGTCTGTACAATCCCTAGGAATTGTAAAGAATACCTAAGCAACGTATGTGATGGACAATAACATTTGTAATATTTCATACATTACCTAGACGCCTCAGGTATTGAATACATTACCTGAACGCCTCTGGTATTGTATACATTGCCTAGGTATTGTATAGAATATTTGAATTATACAGATTGCCGATAACATACACAAATAAATAAAATTAAGTGTCTGTTTGTAAAGCCAAATAAACAACTTTGCACTGAATGCGTATAAAGTATATTTTATACGATACTTACATCCAAAAAGCTATTTTGAAAAAATGTATGTCTGTCTATTTGTCCATCTCTCTATCTGTCTATTGTTCCAGCTTATCTATGAAATTGTTGGATCGATTTAGACGAGACTTTCACTGGCAGATAACAAATGATATGAGGAGTACAACCCGTTGGAAATCTTCTAAAATGCGCTTCACCTTTCGCTTCCCCACGCATTCACCGCCTTCGTCTGTCTAGTACCATTGCCAGTGCAAGCGTCGATGCACGTATATTATTCTCGCTTTTGTAATCGCCTTCTTGTTTATTATTTCCCTGTTCAGTGTAATATAAAATAATAAAATACCTATTTAGTAAACTACTAGCCAGGTTCGTAGATATTTCCGACGAGTTGTAACTTAGGCTACTTTTATTTTAGACCAACGCCCAGTACAACAACCTTGAATAAAATTGTAGGGTGCAGTCTAAAATGACACATTCATGTAAGATTAAAATTGTCTTAAGCTACTAATATTTTTTCGACGCTATTCCTGTGAACACGTTACTACTGTCATTGTGCTAACAAATGTGTATCACAACACAGTTCCTTTACAGAGCTTAGCGACAGTGAAATTCATCGTTAAGCTGGAAACTTACAACCATCTTTGTTAAGTTTGTTTTAAATAGTTCGAAGCTTTGTTGTGGCACGTTCGTGTTTTTTATAAAAGAAAATCTAGGAATTAAGGAAGATTATAGCTCCAATACATACGTAGGTTAAGTAATTCAATATATAGGTATATATCAAGAGGTGACGAAAATAATAAATATTTTTATACAACAACTCTTTACCATTTCACCAATGTTTTGCAATAATTAAACAGTCATTTACCGCAGAATAGTTAAAGAAGTAATAATTAAAATTATTAATTAATGCAAATACCTTTCCCAAATTTCGCTTAATTAATTAAATATTTGTAAACTCATTTACAATACAGTTGTATTTGTTACAAGAAGATATTTTTTTTTATTAGATTGCTCTTTTAGATACAAGTAATGAGAAAATATGGAAAATTTAAAACAAATTAAATACAATTATAAAAAGTTGTAACTAATATTGAATTAAACTTTGTGGTTTCTTTATTAATAAAATAAATTTAACAATGTTACAGTTAAAATTAAGTTACATAAAACATCAAATTAATCCAGCCGTCTTATGTGTGAAAGGTTTAAAGAAACTGTACAGTGCCCAAATTCTAATACTAAATAAGTAAATGAATTTATCAGGAACTCTATAGAATAAAAAACTGTTCATGCTTGTACAAAGAATGTTTTGAGCTTTGGCCTCAGGACGAAGGAGAACAGGGTCAAGAGCAGACCATTCTCAGAAAAACAAATATTCGTTTTTAAATAATATTTTAGTTACGATGTGTACGTATTTTGTTACACACATATCAATTTCAATACCAAAAGAACAGTGACCCGTGAATTTAAAGAAAGCGAAATGTATGTTTAGTAATATGTAAAACTCGAATATAAATTAATGGTATTAAAATGCAAAAATACACGTAGTTATAAGCCTGTGTTGATATTATCCTACTAATATTATAAACGCGAAAGTTTGTAAGTATGGATGTATGTATGTATGGATGTTTGTTACTCTTTCACGTAAAAACTACTGAATGGATTTGAATGAAACTTTACCACAATATAGCTTATACATCAGAATAACACATAGGCTACTATTTATAAAGATATAGCTTCGCCTCGCGGCGTTGCCCGCAGTTATCATCGTACCGCGGGTAGCACCGCGGGGTTCAGCTAGTATAGTTATAAAACTTCTTAACAATAATTTCCAATGACCACAGGACTTTGTGATTACACACAGACAATATGTATCAATAAACATGCTCTTCGAAAACAAAAAGGTAATTACTCGAAGTTCAAAAACAATGACTTAAAAGGTTTTTTTAAAGTTTCTTTTTCATTCATCCTTACCGTAACTTATTATTCATTTATTACTATTGAAAGGAAATCAGTCAATTTCCTTTTTCATTACGTTTTTGTAATGTTTATTAACTTATTTTTTGCCAGAAGGTACATTTACGTCTTTACTTGCCTAATCTTTCGACCAGTTTTACTTACTATGGTCAAAGTCGTATGAAATGTAGTTAGGCAATTGAAGTGCATCATTAATTTTACAGGTTTTTAATGAAATAAAACAAATAATAAAAGTAAACTACTATCAAAGTAAAACGCTGCGCCACAAATACATTATCATTGAAATACCACGTCCTAAGTACTGACAATCGGCGCGCCTAATCAGGCAATGTTCTTTGACCCTTACATCAATACTCATTCAGACATATGAGCAAAACGCTTCATTACAAAAACAACTTTATGCAGCATACTAACGGTGGATTTTTATACACAAGCTATTATTAGTTAGACCGTTGTTTTATGCACATTTGTGAGGAGCATTGGTCACTGTTATCAAAGGGTGATAAGAATGATACATTCCAATAATAATGTGGATGCTTTCTTTGTATTCTGGTATTTAGCGAGATTGGAAATATTATTGTTGCAGTAGAGCTTTCAAAAATATACGGAAATAAATAGGACTAAAGTCGAAATGTTCATAAAGTATTTACGAGATTCGGTGAGTTTTACGATACAATTCAATAACCCGGCAAAGAATCGAATGCTCCAATTTAAAACACCTATTTTAAGAAGATAATAAAACGGTTTTGAACTTATCATACTCGTGTCTTTGAACACAAAAACAGTCTACATAATTCTTACTGTTTCTCTTTATAGTATAGGTATATACATAAATAACAAAAATGTAACAGTATCTCCCACTTTCAAAACATGTCTCGTCATGAAGTGAGGGTGTCGTTAGTTCGTCGTATTAATAAGATGTTCTTAATTAATCAATTAACATGCAAGAGACAAAGAGGAAGCCCGCTTGTCACTCGTCAGCTGTCAGATGACTGTGGTGGAACAGCTGGGAGAAAGCATTCATGCAACAATTAAAATTAAGCTTTAAATAAGTGAAGATTCATTTTTCAAAACCTCGATTTAAGTGATGTATTAACAGTTAAGAGAATTATTATAACTGAGTAACTATGTATAGAGTTAAATTAATATTTAAAAAGGATAAAAACGTTTTTGTTTCCTTTCTGTTGGTGTTTCGTTTGTTACTTTAGTACCGGATTATCAAAGAAACATCTTTACTATTTGATATAAAGAGTTTCTGCGTTCGTGTTTTGTGTGTTATTTTTCCAATTTTATGCTATGATTTAAAATATTTTTAAATGGGAATATGATATAACTTTTTTAAATAAGATTTATATTTTATTCTAAAGCGGTTGCATTTAATATGACTTTACGTTTAGTGACCAAATAGAATATTTGGTTAACATTATTATTTTGTATTTAATTTACACGGCATTAGTATCTTTTCTTATTACATTTTTTATTACCACAATAAAAAAAATTATAGGCAAAAAACCGGCCAAGTGCGAGTTTCAATTTCTCGATTTAATTGGACATGAATTTAATATCATTAAGTTTTAAAATCACATTAGATGCAAGTAGTAGTAGTGAATAAGCAACGATAAGTAAACGGAGTGACAATTATAATATCTATTTGTAAAGATATCGACATCTAGACTTAGACTACTCACTTTAATAATATATCTAGAATACAGTGAATGACTGCCTCCGTAGTGCAGTGGTAGCGTGTGCAACTGCTGTGCTTGAGGTCTCGGGTTCGATTCCCGGGTCGGACCAAATGTTTGTAACAACAAATATTTATTTCGGAGTTTGGATGTTTTCTATGTATAATATGTAAGTATTTACACAGAAAAGTATATACACAGAAAAGTATTTTTTTTTTTTTTTTTTTTTATGTGGTAGGGGGCAAACGAGCAGACGTATCGCCTGATGGTAAGCGATTACCGCCGCCCATGGACACCCGCAACACCAGAGGCGTCACAAGTGCGTTGCCGGCCTTTGGGGGATGAGGAAGGGGATGGGGGAAGGGGTTGGGGTGGGGCCTCCGGTTTCCTCACTCACTCGGTGAAACACAGTGCAGGCGCTGTTTCACACCGGTTTTCTGTGAGGCCGTGGTATCACTCCGGTCGAGCCGGCCCATTCATGCCGAAGCATAGCTCTCCCACGGTAAATACCCCACGGTATATATTTATTTATAGTATTTAATGTTTTCAGAATGTATATTTATTGATATACATATTGCTCCCCTTACACCTACTGGCCTGGCCTTATCTCTCATATTTTTTATTTAAGCGGAAAGTGTTTATACATCAAATGTTTTTAAGATGAATCCAAACATAAAATTATTACTAATAGCACACATCACTCCATTACCATTGTCTGACCTCCTTCAGTATCAGTCACGTGTGTTTTGTGTGCGTAAGTCATAGTTATGTCTGATTATAAAGTAATCACAACAATCAACAGCATTCAGTTTATATATGTGTAAGTTGCACTGTGAAACGTTCTCATTATCTACTTTGAACTTAGTATCGTATCTTCTGGTTATATTACAATATTAAAATCGAACTAATTTCCTTATTGGATAAAGTACCAAATTAATTAACTGTTTTCGTTCCAATTTATTATAATGTTAATTTGACTAACCATAGTAAATGCCTTGAAGCTGGGTAAAATAAGCTATGTGGGAATTAGACCAAAGTATGCTCAAAACGCGTTATCCATTGGACGTATTTTGAAGATCTATTTGCGACTTTTCAATGGCTGTCGCATCAAGAATACACATTTGTGTGTGATGGTACTTACCTTCAAAATTGAGTTTAATTAATAAGTTAAGTACACTCCCGTACAGATACAAATTACATTTGAGCGTCCTAACGTGACAGTTTAATTTACGTTTTGTCAAAATTAATACAAATATCCTAAAGCTTGATGGCGTCACATTAAATGTATGACGTAACACATTTAACGCGAACGTTATTAATATGACACATGACAATCTGTCCCTAATGTTTTGGAAAATGTTTTGTGTACCTATTATTTTCTGCTGTTTTAATAGAATAAAATGTTGTATTTACTCATCTATACACGTCAGACTTTTCTGACCAGTGCCTTTAAATGAATACTCATGGTGAAATCTGGGATCTCATGCACAAACTCTTTGTAATGTTGACACATAGAAGATATACAAGAGGACAGTAAAATAGTGATCTTTACGTTCGTTTTTTTGTGTTTGTGTGTTTGTTTTCACAAAGAAACAACGAAGGACATGGCAATTTTCTCAACAAAGATTTTAAATCCTTTTTGAGAAAATTATTATTGACATAATAAAATAGGACTTGTTAACGTGGGAGAGCTATGCTACGGCATGAATGGGTCGGCTCGACCGGAGTGATACCACGGCCTCACAGAAAACCGGTGTGAAATAGCGTTTGCGCTGTGTTTCACCGAGTGAGTGAGGATACCGGAGGCCTATACCCCAACCCCTCCCCCATCCCCTTTCCCAACCCCCAAAGGTCGGCAACGCACTTGTTACACCTTTGGTGTTGCGGGTGTCCATGGGCGGCGGTAATCGCTTACCATCAGGTGATACGTCTGTTCGTTTGCCCACTAATCAATAAAAATAATAATAATAATAATAATAATAATATTTAAGTTCATCTATTTGTATACATTCTTTGATCAGGTGTCAATTAAAAGAGACTTTCAAATAAACCTGCTTTGCGACGTCTAGAACTTTATTGTGTTTAAGCTTTAATGTCTAGGTATAACAAATACACATGAATCAATTATTCTATACTCTTTAATTAGGTAACTAATCCAATAACATTCAACAATAGTATCTACTAACTGGCAGTTATATATTACTTCCAAAGCTCCTAGTTGGAAAAGAGCTTAACTGCAGAATGGTATTAACTTTTGTTTTCCCTTTTGGAAATGGCACAATGCGCTGAACTTTTAGATAAAGGTTTAAAACTAACAATTGTAGAGTTCCTTACTTAGAATAAGAATTAAAGTGTACCAACTGAATTAAATTTGTAGGTAAATCAGTAGGTATATATTAATGTATGTGTAAAGTAAAAGAATTTTTGCTCACTATGTTTTAAGAAACGTAGTAAATGTCAGCCAAGTGCGTGTCACGCCACGCATAGAATATGGTTCTGTAGTCACTCATTGGTATTGATTTTATTTTTAATATTTTATATGTTTTAGCGCATTTTAAAAATTAGACCACTGTAACTTCTGAACTAACAATGTTACCTAAGCCGTTATAGTACTCTTAAAATTTAATTACATAACCCATGCACTAACCATACATTTTTTTGATTTTTCGAGCCAGTTGCTTATTTTTTTAAGGGGAGCGCCCTGTTTTAACAAAAAAATGCAATTTAAAGTTGAATATCGCGCAACCAGATCCCTAAATCAAAAAATCCTCTCCATCCAGCCAACTCTAAATGTTTTTAAAAGACCTATCTAATGATACACCACACTACGTACTAAAAATCCCCACTTAGCGAGTAATGGAGGTATCCCAAAATAATATTTATCGTGATTTGATTTTAGCACTTTGTCAACGTGGTAAATACTCAGGAAATATGGACTAGCGGACGGACGGACATGACAAATCTTCCGTAAAAAGCTCAAGTGGCTTCCAATCCGATTTCGCCGGAATACTCATATCCTTACCCTTCTATTTAACTATTTTTTTGTTAAATTTATCAATCCCTATTTATCTCAAAGAAAGCTTTAAGTTCCTTCATGACACACATTTGAAATGCCTGAGGTCTTCTGAAGACCTGCGATTAAAGCTACCAAAACATTCTACCAATTTTTATACTAACTCATTTTCCGTAGAAGCTGTACGTTTATGGAATGCATTACCGATATCTATCAGACGTGCCCAATCTGTTACTACTTTCGAAACTATGGTATGTAACCATAATCTGTCTCTCATAATTTTGTATGTATGTATGTAAGTTAGTTAACTTTGATATTTATTATGTATATTCGTAGGATTATGTTTGTATAATATTTTTTATTTTCTTTTTTTATTGATTATTGTAATATTTTAACAAATATTTTTGTTATACACGTAAAAATGTTTTTTCGTTTTTTTACGTACTTATATATCCTGCACCAGCTTAGATTGAAACCTGTTCATCCAAAGGTTGCCTGGAAGAAATTGCTATGAGCAATAATGGCCGCCCTTTGTACATCACATTATATTTTTTTTTGTTAATTTTTAGAGTTGTTTGTAAACCCTGGTGTACAAATAAAGTATTATCTATTTATCTATTAGTGTTACGAGACACGACTACGGAACCCTAAACAGATCATTTCTTATTTTTTATTAAATAGGGTGTATGATTTGAATTGGAACGACAAAAAAGGGCTCCATGATTTCTTTTATTACCAGATGGCAAAGAGAGACTTGAAATTGGTAAAGAATAAAGACACGTGTGGATTTTTCTAAAACTGGTTAAAAATGATAGGAACTTCCAAAATAAAATATACACATAATTTACCTAGGTACATATAGCAGTAGTCTGTTAAATATTGTTAATGATATGTTTATTATACAAACGTAACACATGAGTATGTATGTCGCTTGCGTACATAAACAAGTACTTTGTATGCTTGGAACTTTTAACTAGCAACATAAGTTGTTAACGAATATGACTAGTTAGGTCATATTCGTTTTTATTTCCTTTTACTTATATAATCACGTGAGTTTTTTTTTTATTTATTATATAGGGGTAAGCGAGCAGTCGTATCGCCTGATGGTAAGCGATTACCGCCGCCCATGGACACCCGCAACATAAGAGGCGTTACAAGTGCGTTGCCGGCCTTTTAGGAAAGAGTACCTACGCTCTGCACACTCACATAACACTCTATTATTAAACTACAATAGATCCTGAATTCAAATCAAAGGTCTTGTGATTGCACAATAACGAAATAACTTACAAGATAAGCATCTTAGTATGTCACTTTTATTTTATTGTTCTACAGTGTATAACAAGTAATTGGGTCATTTATTCGTTTCTAAGATATAATTTAAGGGCCTAAAACACTGACTACCCAATTAACAGTTGTATAATGAATAACTTCGTGTTGAATTAATTGTTGTGCAAATAATCCTTGTCACGTAGAAGATACGATAAGACGTAATTTATACGATCCCGTTTCTGAACATTATGTTTACTTCTAATTAAATCGAGAAAATGCCAGCATTTGTGTGCGCGGTTTTATCCTTGCAGAAAAACTTGACATCGTTGAAAATTATAGCTTATCTCCCCTGAATAAAGCAGTAATTGCATTGAGAATATAAAGGTGACAAGTGCAAGGCAAATCTCGGTCGTATGCTCTAGTTCAAACGCTTTGACAGATTCAGGGCATTTTTTTTATTGCAAGACTTTAATAGTGTAATGAAAATGACATAATACTTAATTTGAGTAATTCCTCTTTTGACTAGACATCAAAGTAATACTTTATTAAGAAGCACTCAATTTTAATACATATAATTTAATAAAGGTTATTTTTTAGTACGAGACAATCATAACGAACCTATGTCTATTTTATGGAAAGTGGGGAAAACAAGCAGGGGTATCGCCTGATGGTAAGCGATTATAAGCAACAATAGAGGCGTCTCAAGTGCGTTGCCAGGCCTTTTTAAAAGGAGTAAGCTTTTTTATTAATTACAACAGCAGGGATGTACACAAGAATCGCCTAAAGAGTTTGATCCAATATTTCCTACTATATTATATATTATAAACGCGAGAATTGTGAGTATGTATGTGTCTCTTTCACGCACACGTTTTTGATGAAACTTAATAATAATATAGCTTATACATCAGAATAACACATAGGCTACAATTTATAAAGAACTAGCTTCGCCTCGCGACGTTGACCGCAGTTATTTTCGTACCACGGGGTTCAGCTTCTAAAAAATAATTAAGCTAGTAGCCACTGTGCAGTTTAAACTTTGAAACGTAATAAAAATGAAGTATGATAACATTCCTAACACAAAATTTGTAATTCTCACTATAAAACAAACATAGAAGTATCACTCATACTGAAGTGATCGTTGAGAGATTAAATTTACAGTCAAGTTTTATTTTGAATACTCCTCCGAAGAGTACTGCAGGTAGGTATACTTTTAAGTGATTTAAACATAAAATTAAAACGAGAAAGAGGTCACAAAGTTTGTAGGAAATGAAGTCACAAAGCACAGATTATTAAAGAGCAAGCCAAAATTCAAACATTATCCAGTCTATTCTACTCTGCCGTGGTTATGAACAGTTTTATTAGCATAATGGTAGTGGGTCTTTAGTGAAAAATTGGTTGGGCATAGTTCCAAGCAATGAAGAATCAAATAACTAATGGCGTTTGGCAATAGAGAATATATTTTTATTTTATACTTAATCTTTTTTAATATAGTTATAGTTTGGTTTAATTTTTTTTCATTCGGTTATTATTATTAGTTGGTTAGGTACCCAATTATTATACAAATGCAAAAAAAGCTGAACTACGAAAAATAAGTGCGACAATGGGTCCACTACGGTTTTGGGTACACAGTGGTCTCAGTAGTCTCGTTGACTTCTTTCTGGTGCCTGGATAAATTGGTTATTCTGCTATTAGTATGTAGACAAGGTTTTTACAGTAGAAACCAGCTCTCCTCCATATATATATCTACCATTGCAGTATGTATATCTTTGATGTTTTATAGTTCAATTAATTAATAATTTTTACACATTTATTTCAATCTTATAGAATTTTATGACCTTATTGCTGATTATAGTTATGTATAAGAACTATATTCTAACATTAAATTAAGATAATTTCTTCAGAAAGTTAAATTTACGCGTTAAGAAATTAAATGTTTAATGTCAAGTAGAATACAAAAATATTTTCATTTAAAGTACATTGCAACTTTTTTAGATATTATATTATTACTAGCTAAACCGCGCGGAGCTACCCATGGTTATTGTCGTAACGCGGGTAACGCCACGGGGTGAAGCTAGTCTAAAAGAAAAGTAGCCTAAGGTACTCCCTATATCATCAGCTACTTGTACGTCAAAGTATCGTCAAAATCGGTCCAGCCGTTCCAGAGATTAACCGGAACAAACAGACAGACCGACAAAAATTGTAAAAAAAAAGTTGTTAAATGTTCAGTGTATACATATGCATTTAGTAAAAAGCGGTTATTTTAATATTAAAAACAGACACTCCAATGTTATTTATTTTGTGTATGTACACAAAACATTTATATCTTAAATATAATAAGGTATTTAAATATTATTAGACATTTTAGTTGTAATAGCATTAAGATAAAATAATGTAACATGAAAAGAATATTGATTATAAAGACAAACTGTTAGTTTGACGTAATTATCAACTAACGATTTTATATAAACGAACACTGTTGTGTTTGTTTATATAAAACATCACATAAACATCCGATATATGAATTATGCGATTCATTTACCATAATAATTAAGTGAAATAAATTAACTATATATACATAACTAACTTAACTAACAGTAAAAGTCAATGATAAATAATGTATTCGCTAATGAATGTTTACTTCGTTTGTTTTGATGGGTTAACGATTTATTATAAATTTGTGATCAGGTAAATGTAAACTGCGGTAAAATCGATCAGAGACCCAATATGAATTATTTAATCTGTAATTAATTATTTATCATCAAATAACTTATCATATATAATTATGTAGATAGATAGACAGATAATTCTTTATTTGCACACCATATTATAGAGTTAAATGAGAATACATAAAAAAGTTTGATTTGCAGTGTACAAAGAGCGGCCTCATTGCTAAAGGCAATGTCTTTCAGACAATCTTAGGATGGATTAAATGTTTCAGAGAGACAGTAGTAGTTGAATGTGCATTGAGTTTGAAGAAATTTATATCTATACACAAATATATATATCTATAAATATACACACAGATATAAAACACATACGTATACATACCAAGAGATAAACATACATATACACATTACTAAAATTATTTCATCAAATTATATATGACTGACTGACTCAATTATGATGCATAATATTTGTGAATATCTTCTTGAATCTACTTATTGTTTGCGCTACCTGATGTTTATGGGCATTGCATTCCACAGCTTGAGCAGTGAAGGCCTGGTCATAAAATTTTGTAGAACGCATTGTGTACCACGTGAGACTTAAGCAACTAAAGGTTTTATTTCAAACACCAATGTCTATCTAAAAGAATTGAGAAGTGAATAATCCTCCTATTTACAAAGACCTCTTTTATTTTTAATAAATACTTAATAAATAAGCTCTCTGACATTGAATGGTCATTAATGAGTTTTAAATATCTTCTCTAACCGTAACTAAGATCGTTTTTGGTTTTTTAGAAACACGGTCCCCATTTCATTTCATCCACATTTTTTATCATTAATTTGATCACGACGAAGACTTGAGGATTCGTAGACTTATGATTTGAAGACTTTAAATACTTGACATGGGCAGAAATAGCTGATTAGCTGGTTGCCATCTCATCAAAAGAAGAAGTACATTAACTAATTCATTATTTAATAGTGCTAGTATTATTTTTATTTACCTTCTTGGCCATGTTTCATCCTCAGATGTTTGGATACTTGCCAGTTGTCAGTATTATGAGCTAAGTACTTAATCATGGCCTGACTAGTGATTGGTTAATACTGATGAGTTTACTCTTGATTGTCCTTACCAATTCCGTATTACCTATGTTAATTT
Source organism: Spilarctia lutea (assembly GCA_916048165.1). Lineage (NCBI taxonomy): Eukaryota > Metazoa > Arthropoda > Insecta > Lepidoptera > Erebidae > Spilarctia > Spilarctia lutea. The sequence continues at coordinate 10,425,103 of OU696478.1, read as the reverse complement.
TATTAACCGCTCTCCTCAATGAGCTTATATTACTCTCTACTATATGTGCTCTGTTTGGAAGCGTTTGAGTACTAATAAAAAAAAAACAATTCTTTTAAAAATTTGAACACAATAAGGGGAATTGCTTCTTGTCTGTACAGCACAGTCTGGTTCTGAGTCTCAATTTGTCTAGTCTTCGGGTCGAGTAAATGGCAACAGTGCTTCACAAGTTGATCGCTTACCATTTGCTATAGTCTTAAAACAATAAAATGAACTATTAAAAAGTTAAATTTCGAATCCTGATCAAATAATAAGTTTCGTATTCTTACAGTTCATTTTGTATTTTTTTTTCATAGCGCTGGTTTCATTAAAGGTCACGTAGCATGGAGTAATACTACACCACTAGACGGTAGTAACTCGTTATAGTAACCTATTTCCACCGGTTTAGTAACCATTAACGCGGGAACTGGCCACCTGTACTCTATGGGAGTGTTTTTAAATGTGGAACGCGTTTAAATCCTGTTTTTTTTTAATTTGTTTTTCTTTTACAGTTCCAATCTTTTAAAGAGAAGGAAAGAGAAAATCTTGTCGATTGTTGTTGTATTATCAATTGTTAAGCGATTACAAACTTATATTTTGCGCTTGTAAAATTAAGCGTCACATATGTTGATGCATTAAGGAAAATTGTTTTAAAATGGCGGAGTTAACTTTGTTTTAGGAATACCCGATATTTATAGGTATTTTTAAAAATAATTGGATGTACTTACCTAATAGAAAAAAAATGTATTGACTGCAATAAAAGCAACTTAAATTAATATTTTGTAAAAAATAAATAATTTTAATTACATTCCGTTTTTTTTTTTTTTTCTATTAAATTTATCATCTGAAAGATTATTAAAAAAACAGTAAACCATAAATTATAATACCCACCACTATTAAATCACAGAGCACTACCACTTGCACTCGCAACGAACTCACTTGTCACTTCACACAGACACACGACCACGTCGAGCTCCTGAGGGCGACTGAACAACTAAAGAGTTAAGAGTATTGTACCGAACGGGACGGACAAACGGGAGACTCGTGAATCAGAATGAATCGTGTACAGATAGTAATAGAATTCTTAACTTCCAAATACAAAGTACTAAACTATTTGGGTATATACATCTCTCTCTCTCATAATAAATAAAACAAATCTTATAGCACTTCTATTTAGAAAATATTAAAACGTTTATAATGCGTAAAACTATGATTCGTATAATTATATAATATACTGATATCACTTTGATAACTTTTGAACTTATTTACGTCGCAAAATTTTAATTATCGTAAACTGAGAACGGAATAATTCAAAGTTCTCTTATTCCAAGTTGGTTCACACAGGGCTCGTTTTAAAATAAGCAGTTTGAGGTATCGATAACCAGTTGTATGAGTACTCATTCCCCTACTCGAATTGCTTACGTCATCTTAGGACTGAAGTTACAATGAATTAGACTGAAAGTTGCCTAATCCTTTCGATTCATTTATTTATATAAAAATTTATTGCACATAACGTACAAAGGCGGACTTAATGCCATGAGGCATTCTCTCCCAGTTAACCTTCAGGTGATGTAGAAGTATAATGTGGTAGGTGTAACGACAAAGAAATTCTACAAAAATCACAATAAGTAGTAACGTAAATAAAAAATAACTCACATCAAATACAACCAATATATACAAATCTATAACTATATTTATTTATACATATATAATTGTATAAGCATACACATACATGTGATTAATATGTTTAAAAAAATACACAGACAGGTACCAGCGTTGTGTTTGTACTGCCAATTCTCCCCAAAAGAGTTCTTGTACTTTTCTCTTAAATATGAGGCGGTTTGTGGACATCCTGATTTTAGTTCGAAGTGCATTCTAGAGTAGCACTGACTGTACTTAGATGAAAGAATTGATAAAATTTAAAGTGTGACAGGAGCATAGAAGAAGCTCCGGTCATGGTTGGAACATAAGAAACGGAAATGAACAAGATATTTGGTTAATGATGGGGAGTTGAGACAAGAAAATAGAAAAGTCAGAGATCGCAAACTGCGGCGTTAACGAATAAGAAGCCATTGCAACTTGAGACTTAAAGCAGATACATGATCATACTTCATTCATATTTCTACTATCATAGAAGTACCTACCTATTGATCAGCATTTGCGCTATCTTACATTATGAAATATTTCATTGTTCGTCTTTCAACTATCTATATATATATACAAAATCACGTTGAAACAAAAACAAAAATAAATATTATAAAAAAATTATTTGGGTTTTGAGATATATCAGACACCTACTAATTTAAACACAAAAATAATTATTGTTCAATGTCTTTTCTGTAGTTATTATTTTGGATACATATTTGAAACTATTACAAAACCCGAATCTGATCAGAAAAGGAACTTTTTTCCAAAGTGTGAAAAATCAACAATCAATTATTATTTAAAGCTTGTTAAATATGTCGCTCTACATTTGAAAATCATGCATGCATTCACAAATCTGCACTTACACTAATACGTGCAACGTGTACGTACTTGCAATAACACTTATGTGTACGCCAGTACAAGTAAGACTCAGCCTTTAAATTAACCATCTGTCAAAACTGCTCACAACACGAGATTTATCTTATGTTAAGGTCATTTAAGATGAGTGCACAGAGTAAACATCATGTTTTATTACATTAAATTACACACAAATCAGTATAAATTAGGTTTTAAAAAGCTACTGTCATGTTGAAAGTTGTTAGTTTAAGTACAGAAACTCAAATTTATGTGACCTGTTAGGTCATTTTTGGGTCAGATTCTTTATTTTGTATAGATCTAACTTTTATACCTTTACAAACATGTACCTACTGTAAATATTAGTTATTCATTTTATAATGTTTAATTAACCATAGACATATTGTATGTCAAAGTTATTTGTAGACAATATGTTTAACCAATCACTGCGTTCGGTGTAATTTTATGAATAATCGCTTTATTGTACACCAGATTACTTACAAAAGTAAAGTAAAGTAACTTAAAGCTAAGAAGTACAATTGGCGGCCTTATCGCCCGAAGGCAATCTCTTACAGGCAACAAACAGGTGTAGTGACAGATTGAGAATACAAAGTGTCACCTCTCTTAATCACGAACCGACTAAGGAAGAAAACCACAACAGCACTATAAATAGAAAAAAAACCTTGAAATAGACCTTATAGTAATTCCTCCACCAACTATTCCAGCCTGTATACAGGAGACGACTACATAAGGCTGATGATGAATTACTGCAAAACATATTTTTATTAATGTTTAAGATAAATATTATTTATTTCCTTCTATCTGTCAGGAAAGCAATAAAGATATCACGTTTAAATTACACCTGTATGGTACTTCCATTAGATATATAATCATAAAATCTATATTCAATGTTTTAAAAATAGTCATTAGAAGAATAAAGATCATCCGTGGAATGTGGGCAATTTGAGAGAGGTTTCGTTTGTAAACTTTGCACGAATTCCCTTCGTTTGATCAGATTTACTTTTTTCTGGTTTTCGGAATAGATCCCGGCGATAAAAATGCCAACTTCAAAGGTTAAATATTTTAATTGATATAGGCAAGATTTTACGAATTACAAAAATATTTCGTATCAGATACAATAGTTATATATTTCGTCAGTGATACTACTAATATATTACAATTATATGGGTCTACATTAACTTAAAAACATCACACTTTTTTTACCTTTTCGCAATTTAGACCGTCTCGTAATACAAACAAACCCGCCCTGCAATATATATTCACAATAAATTAAACGATCAATTTATTATTGGCAAAATTTGCCATCTCAAATTCTAACATCAAAAAAATTCATAACATAAAGGTATAAAATTAATCTGAACTTTTTTCCGTTGGATTTCTCGATAGCAACGGAGATTTATTTCAATATAAATACTGAATAATAGGTGACCCTCGTCATGTTCGCCCATGACGAGTCGAAATTCAGAACTAATGCGATATTTGTACCTTTTACATTATTCCAAGTTTTTACAGTTGTGAGAGGACGATTAGGGTTCGACATAATTGTTAAATAATAAAAATGACGTAAAAATTGATGCGCAGTTTTACGAATAGGTATAGTGTAACTCGAAACATAATATTGTTAGTAAACTTGAAAGTCGTAACCACAGTTTTTAAAATAGTCTTATTGATTCGTTTTATGATCGTACAATTTTACAATTGGTTAGAATTCTAGTTATTAGATTTCAGGTTATTATAAAGTATTCTACTATTGAAAATTGCAATTAAAGTAAAGTAGAAATGTTATTGCAAAGTACCTTACATCCATCACTTAAGTACGTAGTAATATTTATAGAAAAAAATGACAAATTAAAATCTGAGAAACCGCATAATCAATTTGATTAATTTGAATTTTGGGGGCTTTTATCAATATTGACAATTTAATCCACAATCACCAGTACGACTAATATTCGAAGACGTGTTATGTTTATCACATCAAATGGTTATTATTTTGGGAACCTCGTAATACTGACTTTGATGAGCGGGTAGCTGCTTCACGACATATTCACTCGAACGTTTTTAATGAAGCCTATTAAATTTGCATACTTTAAAACTAATTACGCTAACAAATGGTGCGTACCTCTATATCTTTAGTTTCTTACAAATGAGTAAGTTACCAGATATGTAGAGCTTTTTTGCACAATTAATAGGATAACACGGTATCGGATATAACTCATCGGTGATATAATTATTAAAACAGACAAAATATTTTTTTTAACATTAAAATGGATTTTTACAGTTTTTTGTGACCCATTTCACGTAATAGACTTAGAACGCATTTACTTTAAATATAAATTTTTGCCTTTATTTAATAAAAACTGGATTTTTTCTTCGACATAAAACACAAACATTTACATTCCAAGTGCTAAGAAAATGATAAGTATAAAAATATATTTTTACCTAGATAGATAAACATGACTGATTCATGTTTATATTTAGGTAAAAGGCGTGCACAGTAATTACTCCATTTCTACTTTATGTGCTAAGTAGACGAGCCCTGTAAGTAGAAAGCAAGTTAACGACGAACTTAACAGCTAAATGGGGACAAAACCTTAAAATGAACTGCAGAAATATCCGAATATTTTGACTGGATCGGTGGCGTTTAATGGACTGAGAGTAAAGACAGATAACGGTTTTGTATTTCTGAATAAGTTTTAAGTGAATTAATGAACTGCCTCTCATAAAGTTATTCTTCGGTTGTTATTTTACAGTTCTGCGATTTTAAATAGATTTTATTATAGATTTATTCTAAACTTAACAAAAGTTACTTTTACCTTTATAAAAGCTCTCTTTTATGTAATTAACCGTTTAGTACTTTAAATGAAAATTTATAGTGTGTATAGTAACAAAGTAATACTAGTAAAAATAGTAGTAAAACATCAAAATTCAGCTGTATTGAACGCATGAATTCAGAAAGTTTATTCATGCAATCAGCCTCAGTATATCGTCAGTTTATACAACTCAAGCCCACAACTCGCATGGCGCGGAGGACATAGAACCGCTACCGCCTGACTGCCACTCAGTGACGCATATATTCCCTTCGAGTGGACATAAGGTAACGTTGAGGGTGCAAAGTTTTGTATCTATGCGTCTTTACTGTAACATATATATTCATAATTATCTATTATATACGTGTTAATCGGAACTATCGTAAAACTCATCAAGCAAACTAAAAGGACAAACACCACAGGACAACAGCATTGCAAAGAGAAGCAAAATTAGAAAGACATCAACAGTCTTTCTAATTTTGCTTCTGACTGAACCAGAAGACTGAACAGAACCAGAAGATATTACCACTATATGAATGTGTGTCTGGGTATTAATGGCAAATTTTATAAAATGTAGTTAATAAAGTTGCAGAATTGTAGAGTTCATAAACTGAAAATATACTTGGAATGTTGTTATTAATTTTATAATTTGTAATGAATATGAGTAGAAACTGTAAGTTATGATTACTTTTATAAGTCCTTAGCTTATTCCATAATATAAATGGTAACATTCAATCAAACAATTGTTAACGCACCTAATAAATAAAAATATACATTATGGTATAATTTAAGCCATTAGGTATTCTAAAATTCAAACCCTTTTAAACTGTAACCTTTGGGTTTTAACCGTTTTCCACCCACATTCCTTTCCAAACATGTACTTATTTTCATTTCAACAACAACAATGTGTAAACCCTTTCGCACCACAATAATCACAAACCATTAGTCTCACAAATTCTACGTTCAATACGATTAATGAAGCGCAAAAAGAACACAATGCTTAAACAAAAGGAATAAATTAGTCTCGGTATCTAGAATACCAATCATTTCTTGATGACTTTAAAACTACTTATTTTAATATTCACTTGCAAATTATAACTGTAACCTATTTGTCGTAGCCGAAAGCTGTACTAAATAGGTTAAATTACCTTACTTAAAGCACCTTGAGACGTTGTTTTAAGACATTTCAGAATTACAAAGGTTAAACGGTTTACTGAGATACTAAAAATAAGAACACTAAGTTTACGAGCTTATATAATTATATTTATTAAGTGGAATAATAGTATTATTGTTTTAGACAGAAATTTACCAAACATAGCTTATACCAGGGGTTTAAAAATACGAATTCTTTATTGGTGGACTTTAACAGTCATTTACTTTTTATACACATGGAAATTTAACACAAGTATAAAATATAAATTCTCACAGCTTAAAATCCCAACAGCATCATAAGAAACAACAGAAGAAATAACAAATGTTTCTAGCCTGCTTGTTCTAAAACATTAATAAAATACGATATATACGATACCGTGATAACGATACATCGGCACTAGATAGTTTATTCTAGAACAAACCTAACTCAATAACTTTAAATATGACATACAGATAATGCTTTACAATGTTGTTTTAAAATGTAATAAGTGATGATAAGTGATATTTAACAATAGAAATTTTTAGAAATGACTTTCATCTAAAATCTGAACATCTCTAGCAGAAATGTAATGAAAACATAAATCAAGTCGCGATAAAAACTTTAAAGTGTCGATCGTTTTATTCCCAAATAATGACTCATGTTCCCCGTCTCTTTTATTTCCGGACTACCCGCCAAGTGATTTCATTTCTTGTTAAAAAGTTAAACTCCCTTTTTAGGGAAGCTGACTTATTCTTTCGGCTCTTATTCCAATTATTTTTTGTCGCAGTTGCTAAAATTAGAAAAGACTCATACGACGAATATAGACGGAGAGTGCCTTTTTCCCAATGTCTTGTTGTGTGATTTTTCAGCGCACTGTGCACCTGTGTATCAATTAATTTTCTTTTACCCAGTAAAAGAAATGTTTCATTTTCAAGATGTGGTAGGAATTTGCATAGTAAAGAGATATTTTGTTTCAGTCTATTAAAATACTCATGAAAAGGTGATTCATTAATGAATTCAGGCAAAAAATAGCATGTTAATAAATCAATATTTCGGCCATCTAACACACAAAACCATCTAGTCCCAAGCTAAGCAAAGCTTGTGTTATGGATACTAGACAACTAATATAAATACATACTTACTTTTTTTTTGTAAATACATACATATTAAAGAAAGAAAATATCCAAACTCCGAAACAAATATTTGCAGATCGTACAAACATTTGGTCCGACCCGGGAATTGCACCCGAGACCTCAAGCATAGCAGTCGTATACACTATCACTGCTTCACAGATGCAGCAAGTAATACTTAAGTATGTCACCTTTTCATAATAAAAGCATATTTTTTTTTTTTTTTTTTATTGAATAGTTGGCAAACGAGCAGACGTATCACCTGATGGTAAGCGATTACCGCCGCCCATGGACACTCGCAACACCAAAGGCGTCACAAGTGCGTTGCCGACCTTTGGGGGATGGGAAAGGGGATGGGGGGAGCGGTTGGAGTATGGGCCTCCGGTATCCTCACTCACTCGGTGAAACACAGCGCAAACGCTATTTCACACCGGTTTTCTGTGAGGCCGTGGTATCACTCCGGTCGAGCCGACCCATTCATGCCGAAGCATAGCTCTCCCACGGAATTTTTTTTAACTTCTATCAGTGAGAAAGTTATTGCGTTAAGACTTTGATATTTGAAATAGTATATAAAGTATTTCAAATATTAGTAACTATTATTCTTACAACTCCATAATTTCATTCTACGAAGAAATTTCTGGAATCTCGTCGATCTAAATAAAGTTATGTCCTAGTTTCAGTTTCTTCTTCTTTCAAGTATAAGAGTTACATATTTGTGACAATGGCTTCTTAATTAAGAGACTATAATTAGCAACTAAAATTGTCGCTATCTTGTTTCATATTATAAGAATCTGTTATGAACGTTAAATGAGTACGTAATTGATTGTAAAGTAATTAAGAAATACCTAGAATAAATATGTTGTTCCAATATTTAGATAAATATCTCTTAACGTGAATGTACACGATGCCATCCCTGACCGTACAAGATCTATGTTGTCTATTTGTAAAGCCGACAGCACATATCCATGTTGTACATTTGTAAAATAAAAAAGAGGAAATTAAGAGTGACAAGAGTATTTTTCTTTCTTTTCCATAGGGTAAAAAGTTGTTAGGTAATATTTAATTAATTTTAATTTTATCCGAGTATTATAGAAGTATGTAAAAGTGCCGACGGGGTGTGTAACAGATATCGTTGATGAAAGTGGTTTATCGTTTCACACAAAACCAAAGTGTAGAGCGAGTCCCTTTCTACCAGGTCCTGTTTTTACACATTTTCAAAAGTAATATGACACAAAAGAGCCTTTAACCTAACCTGAGAGTAATTTTAAGCAATAGATAATAGACGCCTTGTTTAAGTGTGTGGAGTTCACACTCACTCACACACTCGAGCAAGGCGCCAATTACATATATTGTATCTCATATTATATACATACGTGATGTCTCATCATTGAGTTTTTTAATGGCAGTTCCATGCTGATAATGATTACTGGGTTATCATCTTTAATAGTGAAAACAAGTCTTGGGCAGCTAATTTGATATAGGATTTGTTTCAAATTACGCTTCTTTTTGCAGTACTGTTTTTATTTATTTTATTTTATTTATTTAGGTATACCAACCGCACACATACGACACACTTTCAAAAAAATGTACGAAAATATTATCTAGTATGCATGCCTATTACAGGTACACACAACATTTATCATATGAGATAAGATACGCCTAACAAAACAGTGTTAGGAGTAAGAATGAAGATTGGACTGCTTCTTTTTCTTTAAACAAGTTCTCTGTGAAAATAATTAAGAAGTTACTAAATCTACCTCCTATTTCCTAACGTTCGAAATGAAAATTTTATTGTATAAGGATACATACGAGCAATCATGTAACCTGACGGCTACCAACATCGATGGTGGTAGTTAAGCCAATCCCTGTCTTTAAGATCTGGTTTTGGTAGGCTCTGGTGGAACTAATCGAATCTAATTTTGTAATAGCGTATGGATGCTTATTACTCTTTCATGCAAAAGTACTGAATTAATTTAGATTAATCTTTACAGTAATGTAGGGTTATATATCAAAAAAATACATTAGCTACTAATATATTTACTACAATAACCGATATACGGGTGGGCAGAACCTCGAGTTAAAGCTAGTAATGTAATAAAATGAAGTTTAAGAAAACATATTTGTTTTCCTTGTATTCTCGCAGACATTTCTGACTTTGGGTTGGGGATTCGTAAACTGATTTACATACTTGGAAAGAAAATGTGTGGATATTTTCTCAATAATTTGTTGAGGAAAATCTTTGAGTATGTGTACGTTACATACGTTTTTAGATTATTGTCCTTAATATTTTAGATTCCATTTCCATGCACAACTTAAGTACAAAAACGTTGTCTAAGAATTTATCTTAATTAATATTAATTGGTGTCATAACAACTTTTTAACTCTTATAATCTTAAATCTTTACCTCTTAATCTAAACTCTGAAAACCAATCGTAATATATCTGCTTCTCATAATTTTTCAATAATAAAATACGCGACAAACATTTTTCCTGTAACTGAAGGAGAGTGGAAAAGACCCTTTAATTTGAAGTACAGAAAGCTTTTCACATTCCAATAACATGTCTCCCCTTTTTTCATTAGGAACTGAAGGGGACATCACTTCGCGCATTGCCAAGACGCATTGACGCATTGAGTCAAGTTAAAGATATTCCGGTCTAACGTCAAATACGTACTGCTATATGGTTGTGAAACGTGAATGGTCACCAAGGACATCTCGCAACGGTTCCAGGTCTGTCTTCGCTGAATTCTTGGTATTCAGTGGCCCGAGAGAACCTCCAATGAATACCGGATCGCTGCTGTGAAACGCCGATCAACCAACAGATCGAGCGTCGCTACTGGAACTGGATTAGTCACACACTCCGTACGGATTCCGATCTTATCGCTAAACGGGCGCTCTATTGGCATCCGCAAGGAATACGAAATCGTGCCCGTCCCAAACAGACCTGGCGACACACAGTTGCAGACGAGGCGAATAAGGTCGAAATAACGTGGAGCGGTATGAAATAATAATAATTATATATTTTTTTCTGATCAATACGTATGTTACAGTATAGGACATTTGATTTAAAAAATAGTTATTACGTAATGCATAAACTAAATTACAGTAGTGTATAACTAAAGTCAGGATATTTAATGACATATTTTTCGCATGTTACATAATATTTAAATTTAGATCAAATACTTTAATCGATGCCTACCTGAGCTAGGGTAAACCTGTGTTTCAGGCGATCGGTTGACTTGTAATTTGTAAACAAATCATTAGATAATTTAATATAAAAGTAATAGATTAATAGAAAATATTAAATATTATAAATGTGTTCACGTGAGAAAGCAAATCTCAAAAAGTTTTGTCAAAGACTACTTCAATGTTTCTAAAATGTTTTCTGTGTCTGCATAATTAAATTTATCTAAACAGTCGAACTGTACGATCTTACATTTTTATTATTCATGGTGTATATGTTTAGTATGTGGGGAAACGGGTATCATGTTCCACCCAACACAAAGGAAGGATCCTCCGACCAGGCGAGGTATTCATGCCTGGTGGGCCACTGCCCAACAGCAGATGTTGGGATGTTGTATATTTGATAATCGGCGCGAGAACTATTTATTGCGCGATTCAGGATTTGGAGTTACTCCGTGTAGTGCGTTACTTCGTAGTTCAGTGTATCATCGGTAGATGGCGCTGTAGTAAGTTATTGTTGTGTTATATGTGGAAGTCGCCACAAGTACCTTATTAATCCTACTGTACTAGTCCTAGAAAGAAACAAAATCTATAAACAAATTTATATGAAATGACGTGATGAAAAATGTGAAGCTCACGACCAAACGCGACATACAACCATAAGTCGTCTTTTCGCTAGGCCCTTTCTTATGCTGTCAATATGTTACTTATTTACCTAATATTAAATAAGTAGTGTTAATACAAATATTAGAAACCCTTGTAACTTTAATTAAACATTTATTGACAACTATACCACGATGCAATATTCTTTTTTGCGCACGTGCGCAACGTGTCCTATCCACAGATCGCTGATACGCATCGCTTTAATCTCGCGATTGTCACTCTGTATTAATTGGGGGTATACAAAAGATAGCTTGCTAGATAAAATTGTTTGACTAATATACGTTAAATTAAAATCAAGTAAGATTTAATTAACTATCTTTACAGTGCATTTTTAAATTTATATTTTACTATTAAATCGTGTTTAACATTAAGCATTTCATTATGTAAAAGGCACAGATTGTTTTTATTATATCTCGTATATACATATGTGGCGACTTCCACATACAACATAACCTACTACAGCGCCATCTACCGAAGATACACTGAACTACGAAGTAACGCACTACACGGAGTAACTACAAATCCTGAATCGCGCAATAAATAGTTCTCGCGCCGATTATCATATATACAACATCCCAACATCAACTGTTGGGCAGTGGCCCGCCAGGCATGATCACCTCGCCTGGTCGGAGGATCCTTCCTTTGTGTTGGGAGGAACATGATACCCGTTCCCCAAATATCTCTATACAATCGTAAACGTTATTATAAAACTAGGAAATGTATGGTAATGACGTCATCTCAACGCTTAATCACGAGGTCCAAACGAAGTATTAGCCAATAATACAAGACAATAGCGTCGTTGCCGACTGTAGTAAAAGATTCGACGAGAAATACTTGTCTTGCATCTTGGCTCCTTAGCCGAAACAGAAGTCTTTTGTTGATATATTCTAGTAGTAGTTACGTTTCTGTTTCTCAAAACCGCTAATCAAAGGTTAGGAGTGAGGATAAATTAGTGAGGCAGTAGTAGAAGATAGATTATCTTAAGAAATAATATCCAACTTTTTAAATATTGACTGCACGGTTGGCCTAGTGGTTTAAGCGTTCACTACAACACTTGCTATGCGCCAAGTGCCGGGGGTTCAAATCCCACGTGGGACATCACTTTGTGTGATCCACAAAAATGTTGTCCTGAGTCTGGGTGTTCATTGTGTCCGTTACATGTATGTTTGTAAAGTCCCCCGCGACACAGGATGTATATTCCTAATGCGGGAGTTGTCTTTTAAAAAAAAAAAAAAAACTGAATAAAATATTATGAATTGATGGAAAATTAATGCATCTCACTTAATACGAAAAAAATAGTTTCAGAAGCTTAAATAATTATAATAAGTTATTTAACAAGTATGTTACTGAATTTTAATCTAAATAATGTTATTTTAGATTTTGATTCATCTCAATTTGAAAAGGTTAGTTGTAACTAGAACGCTCTATGCCTATCTACTGAATAATTACAAGTAAAACCAAAATATCTAACATTAAATATTATCAAAGAGCTATAATGTGACACTGTCATTGACATGCTTACCAGTGAAAGACACCTGTTGTTGAGATATTGGCAATTTACGTCAATTTTATCAATTCAATTTGTACCTAATTAGTATATCGGTAAGTCAACAATATTTTACAAAATGAATTCAAACAATTTAATGTTTTTAAAGTTAGTTTACCATATTTACTTACTACTCAATATGCCTTATATCTTATAATATGAATAAACTACATAGATTGTGCACGCGGCATCGATTACACGTATATTTTTTTTATAAACTGCATTGTGCACCCCAATACCAGCTCCTCCCTCTAGACTGCATTCAACGTAGAGCGACTCGAATCGTCGATTGCCAAGAACTTTCAATTCGGCTAGACTCTCTGGCGCTGCGTAAAGATGTGGCTTCGCTGTGCATCTTCAACCGCATTTACTATGGGGAGTGCTCCGAGTAATTGTTCGGACTGATCCCTGTCGCCTCTTTCCACCATCGTCATGGACAACGCGACAGAAGTTTCATTCCCTTTATCTAGATGGTTGGCAGTCCACAAATGTGCGCTTTTCCAGAAACTTTCTGCCTCGCAGAACTAAACTGTAAAATGAACTGTCACCTGCATTATTCCCTGACCAATACGAACTTCATGAAAAGAGCGCAACGCACTTGTGACATCTCTGGTGTTGTGGGGGTTCATGGGCGGCGGCAATTGCTTACCATCAGGCGATACGTCTGCACGTTTGCCTCATATTTCATACCGTACATATTTCTCTATGCCTTAGAAAGGTGTATAAATATGTCCATTGGTTGAAGTGTGAAAACGTAACAACAAATGAACATTTCAGGATTAGTTGAGTTATTTATTTTTTCTCTGTTTTGATTCAATCTTTAAATTGGCCATCTCATCTACCTATTATCTATTGATTACACTGACTTACAAGTTTCCATTTTTTTTTCTATATTTTTTGGAGAAAAAATGTGTTTGTACATACATAAATAGATATAAAAAATATTTTATACTTAAAAGAGCCAATTTTTCTTCTAAAGAACTGAACCCAATAAATAAGAAGGTACAAATAACTTATTAACTTGGTCTGAAACTAGTGTTTAGAATGTTCTGAATACGTATTTTGCAGTATTACCAGAAATAATATTTTATTATTTTGACTTTGTGTTTATTTTTTAGTTATTAAATTAAGTAAATAAAGATCATATTTCCAAAAGCTATTTATCTTGATTTTTCTCTCATTATACATAAAATTTTAACCAAAACTGTCGACTTACCAAGCTCGCAGTCCACATAATTTTGAATTTAATTCTTTCTCCTTGTTTTTTTCACTGTAGATTACAATTAAGGAATTATTCTTGACGCGTCAGCCTTGATATCTACAAACAAACATTTATTGCTTCTGGTAGACACTTTTTATTTTCTTAGGGAATAAAATACAAGTTCGTGTCTTGTTTTTCTATGTATATGTTGCTCTATTGTTATTGTGCTAGCCTGATTCAGGCATTTTAATTATTAGGGGATACTGTCTAGTCTATCTTATTATTTCATAATTTTTTGCAAAAAACATACAATAGCGGACTTAATGCAGATGGCATCTATTTATCAGTCTACCAGAAGTGAGTGAAAGGGGCACGACACTTTTATTAGGACTTTTAGGGTCATCCAGAAAGAACTAAATATTAGGAAGTAAATCATATTCTCATTAGGTTTTAATGAGTAAATCGAGGAAACCCTTTAATTGCTATGGGCAAATATTGCGATATACCGATAACGAGGAAGTTGTTACACAACAAGTCGTTCCCTAACGATACTCCTTTGTGTTGTTTTAAAAACATTTCGAGGAAATACCTTTCCTATGACGTCAAGCAACAGGAACAATAAAAAGTTGGAACTTTCGAAATCTCGATTCTTAAAGGTTGAACTTTTTCCTTTAGGAGTATCGACTGACAAGGACTCAATATTTTCAATTTTAGCAAAGGATGCTAAAGAAAGCTTAAGAAAATTTTGAATATTTTAAAATCTTAATATTTTAGATATAATAATAATAATAATAATAATAATAACATTTATTTACTCGCCACAATACATATTTCACTTCACAGTTTACACATTTATAGAAAAAGTTTTATACTGTGGGAGACTGGTGCCTAAGCTAGGCTCACAGCCTGTATTTCAGGACACCAGGATCCCCTGGTGTCCTGAAATACTGTTTACATTAAGTTTTACCTTCGATTATAATTATCAGTTGTGGTCGAACAATTTGAGGGTATAAGGAAGTACCTATATAAGTGAGTGAGTGTGTGGGTGGATGTGTTCGTGTGTGTGATAATGTGTGAATGCGTGTGATAATGTATGAATGTGTGTACTACAAGACACTGTAGGACATGGGTGACTGACACCACATCTATGCCAAGACAACAAGCAGCTTTTCAGTATCATCATAGGTTAAGTCTGAGAGCCAAGCAGTCAATTTCATTTTGCATTTTATTTTGATGATTGATATTTGAGATGTAGAAATATAATATCTATGTAGTGGTTAAGGTCGATAAACCAAACCAAACTAACAAATGTAGTGGTCGTGAGATGGTATTAAATAAGGCAGCGGAATGACTAATGTGTACGTGTAATTTTTTACCAACAATAAGGAAGACAAGACGAATGAATGTAAGCAAAACAACACAGGTATTTATACAAAAGCCTAGCAGAAGCAGGCCCGGGTGATGGCGCGGACGCTGCGGAGCGTGCGCGCCCTGGGAAACTGTAACGGGAACATTGGGGTTCTCCACAGGAGGGAGCCATCTTCAAAGCGTAGGTGGCCCGAGGTACGTCGGGGTTCCAGGGTTTTCCTTTCTATGGTGCACCTGGTTCTCCGGCATCTAGTACCCGAGACGGCGTGTGGTTTTAGTCGGTTCGAGTCCGACATGCCACCAGCAGGTGGTATCCGAGGGCTTTTCCACACAAAAAAAAAGGTATTTATACAAAAATATTTGCACCCGTCACTAATATTACGGAGAAGGTAAGTCAGGTAGCACGCGTGAATATAGGCGCACGACATCCCTCTCTGTTGAATAGGCGCATGTATGATGCAGACATCCGATGTTTCTGTTCCTCGTTGTATCGCTTGAGTTAACTTGCCGACTATGTACTTAGATCAAATGATTGTGCTCAATTATAAATAAATTAATAAACACACAACCATTCGAATCGAATGGGAATCGAACCCGTGACCGCTACAACTAGACTAATTTTGGTCGAGAGGAGTTGCAAGCTCGACCAGTGACTGAAAAAAAACATATGTGCTTTTAGATACTGACAATCAATCGCACACAAAAAGTTATTTGTATAAAGGAAACAATGGACGTGAAGTGTGACTCTAAGAAACTTTGCACTTCATATGGGACCAAAATCTATCCTTGTATGCCCTATTTTAAAGTAATCTCCTACACTTAATATTTATACTCCAAAGAAGCCGTGTCATGAAATCGACTACATTTATGTCTAATTTTGTCTAGTAAATAAATGGAAATGGAACAAACGATGTAGTTATTAAAAATATTATCTAAACAAATCGTTAGTTAAGATTAGTATAAGTCATAGCAAAATCATTAAGACAACGAGACACAACGAACTGTCATGTTCGCAAATGAACGTCTTGAAAGTTCGAGAATTCAATTTAGCGTCCTTTTTAACGACGCCTCTTGAACAAGAATAAAATAATTTGTAAGTTATTGGAGTTTAATTGTGACATTATAATAATGATCATAAAAATAATGTTTAATCAAAAAGATTTATGTTCAACAACTTTTTGAGATTCAAAGTTTGTGCAAGTGCTCCGTTACATCATATCATACAAAAGTATTCTTAAAAATAATAATATACTTTCGTTAATTTCACTACTATTTCTGGTCTTATTACAGGTTCAATAAATACCTTATTATAAGGAGAAATATTAATAACACTTATAGTGTTCTACTATCAGAACATTGTGGTATTTACTACAGGATATCGGTAAAGACCGATATCCCGTAGATAATTTACAAAGCAATACAATAAAAACCTTTAGTATAGTCCAGTATAGTTGGTATAAAAGCGGTAAACAGCAGCAATCAAACTAAAAGCCAAAACAGAGTACTATCGAACCTAAATCTACCAAACAAGATTAAACAACAAAATATCTGACTGTCACAAACACGCTCAGTTTGAACGTTTCCAAAATCGATGTAACATAGAAACATAATATCGATATATCGTTGCGCAATATCGAAATATCGTTACATAATCGATATAAATTAATGGTCTGTCAGCCGCAGGGCGGACGGCTTAGGTTCACATTGAGTTGAATGCGATATTTCATGCTTTGTGTTGTACACAACGCTAGACCGTATATTGTTGTGGTGATGTTCCAGCTTGCGACGCTTGGAACATAAAAGGGTTTAAACATCGGGTATTATCCTTTAGAGATAACAAGGAGTGTTGTCATGATGATAAAGGTAATGTCATTTTCACACTAACTTGTCTGTTAAAATTGAAACTAAAAATTGATAAAACTATATTAACGTCATTGCATGTGCGACCAGATAGTTCCGTACCAATACGTTATTTGTTGCTTTATAAACAATAAAGTAACAAATTGTAAAAATATTGGAGACGTTTTCCATAGAGTAGGTAAAATCGGTTCTTACGTATCCCAACGAATTTCGAAAATAGGACAGTTATTTACATGTCGGGGTTAATTGCCTATTTTTTTATTTCTTACTAGGTGAACTCCACGGTATTAATTACCTAATTACCCGCGGTTGTTATATAAACCCCAATTCGCGCCATTTACAACTGCGGGTAACGCCGCGTAGCGAAACTAATCTAAAATAAATAAAATTATAAAAAACGACGCTCGCAATATCTGTCATCTTTAGTAAACTCAGGTGTTTTTAATTTATTTATTTTTTATTTTGATTTACCCAGTATCACTCTCATGACTAAGACGAATGTATTGACACTCACACTTACATAAATTACGACAAGACGTTTATGCTCTAGGGCGTGCCAAAGAAATATACATACACTCGAAAACGTAACCCTCCTTCTTTCGTAAAAACAACCTGAATTTAATAAAGATGGCAGACTTTGAAGCAGTCGGGTTTGTTTTTAAATAAATAATATAATTGATTACTTGTTTTAGACTCCTCTTAATGATAATATATTCGGTCAATATACATAATCACATATGTATAATCACATTTGTTAACGCTAATTTCTGACTAATGATGTCATCTATATAATAACAACAAATAACAAATAACAAATATTTTAGACATTTAACACACAACGCCATCTAGTCCCAAGCTAAGCAGAGCTTGTGTTATGGGTACTAGACAACTGATATGAATACATATATACTTTTTTTTTTGTAAATACATACATATTATACATAGAAAACACCCAAACTCCGAAACAAATATTTGTAGATCATACAAACACTTGGTCCGACCCAGGATTTGAACCCGAGACCTCAAGCTTAGCAGTCGCATACGCTACCACTACGCCACCGGGGACCAGACACAGAGGGACACCAGAAGCTTTATGTTTTGCCCATCTCTAAAACATGAAATTGTCTTAAATGGTTTGTCTTTGGTAAGAATAGACATCATGACGCCGCATTCTTTGATCACTCAGGCACGCAAAGCATTCAAAAAGTTAAATTAGGTAATCATTTGACTAATTTAATAGATTTGAATAGTTTCACACCTTATAATCATTCACCACAATCACGAATCATTTGTATTATTCTATTTGTGGAATTGTGTATCTGACAAATAATTTGGTGGGCCTGAACGCGTAGGAGCAAAATTTATAAATCATTTAATTTCATAGTTGAAGAATACAATCAGAAGTCAATCATTTTTTTTTAAACACGTTTTAAGTCACAATAATCCTTCATTATTTCCATATTTCAATATTTAAAATGTGACTAGGGTGTTTTCTGTAATAAGATATTTCCATGAACTTATATCGTGAAAGTACTTTTTAGGATAGCGGAAAATTCACGCGTAGTCGCATGTTTCAAGCGAAGCGGAAATTTTTAATTAACACTCGGTTACAGGGGCAATGACATCTGCATTACTGAAAATGTATTTTATGAAGAAGAGAGGCTTTTGATAAATTTTAAATTTACATAGGTATAAGTTGCAAAAGTAGTAGTTTTTTTTTAAATAATGATATAAGTTAATTAAAATCTATTTTCATTGTCGTTTAAACTGGGTCGGCTTTGCTGCTCGAGTATATTTCAATTGTTGTTACTGCTCAGAATTTTTAGAATATTCGATTTTTTCTGGTAGTTTTTAAGGTATTAAAAGCAATTCGAAGACATCTAAGTACCAAGCAAACTCCTTGAATATTACCTGGTTTACATTGAAAACATAAAGAAGCTAACATAAATAACAAAATTTGTAAAGAGAGTAAATTCATTCGCTGCTTATACTACTAAGAAAGATTTTATTAAGCACGCTTCAAATTGATAAGTTGACGTCATATGTACGCCCGTGTAATTAATTTACAAAATATTTACTATAGCTAGCTAAATAAATTCCTAAAGGTAAAATTTCTCTGAACAGCTCTTGAGCAATCAGAGGCAGATCTTTTACATGGAAAGTCGCCAATTACATCTTGAGTTAATAGTTCGTTTAACATTTATAATAAATTCAGAAAGGTTTCGTCGAGAAAGCTTTTCTATACATTATTTAATTAACAGGGACCAGGTTGTGGAGTACAAACGGGTCGCTGTGACCGGATCTGTTCAGTGGTAAAATCCTCTGTCTCTACAATTGTAACATTATAATTGTCTTTTAGTTTTTGTTCATTGATTTTTCATGTAACTTGACTGCTTCGATAAAGTGAGTTGTAAAGAAATTCTAGATGTCACTGTTAAGACGTTACTAAGATAAAGGTATATGGTAAAGGCAGAACTGGTAGATAAGTACTGATAGTATCTAGTTAAAAATGATATCATTTGAGGGTATGTAAACTTAGCTTTATTATTAAACTAGCTGAACCCGGCGGTGCTACCCGCGGTACGACAATAACCGCGGGCAACGCCGCGAGGCTAAGCTTGTAGCCTATGTGTTATTCTGATGTATAAGCTAAAAAATATTTTAAAGTTTCATCAAAATCCATTCAGTAGATTTTGCGTGAGAGAGCAACAAACATACTCACTTACATACTCGCAAACTTTTTCATTTATAATATTAGTAGGATATATGTCACCGGGAGATTGTCAATACAGTTAGATTGTAATCTTTTTTGCGAGATTGCAAACAGTCAAAAAATTGTGAACTATAACGTACTGCTCACAATGTAACGTATTAGTTTAGTAGTATTGAAATGATACCGTCAAATTGTGATATGGTATGGGACGAATCGCATCTCATGCGCTGATTGGTTGACATATGTTCCGCGCCGCCTTATTTGTTTACTAGCTGAACCCCGCGGTGCTACCCGCGGTACGATGATAACTGCGGGCAACGCCGCGAGGCGAAGCTATATCTTTATAAATAGTAGCCTATGTGTTATTCTGATGTATAAGCTATATTGTGGTAAAGTTTCATTCAAATCCATTCAGTAGTTTTTACGTGAAAGAGTAACAAACATCCATACATACATACATCCATACTTACAAACTTTCGCCTTTATAATAGTAGTAGGATTAATTCGTTTGTACAGAACGTAAAGTATTTTTGTAATTGTAAATTGATTGCATGTCGAAAATACCTCACAGCTTTAGAATTAATTACATACAATTTTTGTGACGGTAAAATTAATTTGTGTTTAATCGTAGAAGTTCTAAACTAACCTAATTCTATGGCCATTGAGTATGATATAATAAATAAATATTGAATATGAAAAAACTTATATTGCAAAATAGGACTAAATCACTAACCCATATAAAGAATATACCGAAACAGGTTTAAATTTAATTTTGATACGTTTGGGTCAACGCAGACGAATAATTGTTCTAACATATTTTCTTGATTAACGTTAGTTACTTAGTACCTTAGCAAAAAGTCCATCAAAACAGTCAAAATGTTAAACATTACTTAAGTAATAATATTAATATCTTGAGATACCTCACACACAAGTAGTACAATGCCACGTTAGGTAGTACCTTTTCTATGGTTACCAGGCAACTGATGAATGATCATCTCATCTCCACACGAACTTCAAATGAATATATATGATTATTCATTTGAAGTTCGTGTGGAGACGGATTAAGAACACAAAGAATTATCACCCCTATTCTTCCCGTAAGTATTATAACAGGCGACTAAGGGAACAAACTACTCAGAACAAAACCACAGAAATAGAGAGCAAAGAGAAGGAAAACTTGAAACAAAACCGATGCCAACCCGTCTAGTCAGCGTGGCATAGTAAATCAAAAATATACTACCTGCGGTATTCCCGGACCAATACGACCTTCAAACCTTCAAGAAAAGAGTGTACTCCTTCTTAAAAGGCTGGCAACGTACTTGTGACGCCTCTGGTGTTGCGTGTGTCCATGGGCGGCGGTAATGGCTTACCATCAGGCGATACGTCTACTCGTTTGCCCCATATACAATAACAAAACAAAAACAAACGTATACAATAAAAAAAACCTTATTATAAGATTTTGATGTGGTGTGATGATGTTGATGATGTGTTTAACATTATGTTACATACATACATACGTTCTTACTACATCTTTTAATGCTATATAATATTATGATAGATAAACTTGTTCTAGTTGAGATTGAGTCAAAAATCCAACTTCACAGCCAGGACTCAGGTTCACCAACCATTCCATCTAAAGGATAGTCAGTCAGTGATTTATTAACGTTTTATTTCCCAACTATGGATGCTACAAAATATGTTATTAGTAAATTTAGATGGATAAATTAGTATTTTATTTGTAAAGTATGGTTTTATAGACACTTTGAAGAAATTAAACGTACAATAAATTTCATATGTAAAGGGCGGCCTTATCTTACCTAGAGCAATTTCTTCTACGCCAACTTTGAAGGAACTGAGTATATTTTATACTGGTGATAGATATGTAATAGTTCGAGTAATACATAAGGGCTTAAACCTATGAAATGTTGTTAAGTATGTCGAAATTTGTGTGGCACTTTATGACATTATTTAAATTTTGTGTTCTAAGTAATAACACGAGAATTTTGTAAAAGATGTGTTGAAAGTGAGTCTTTTTGACACATTTTACTTAGTTTGAACGTGAATGTAAACAGTAGCGTGAATTTTATATTAAGTGAACATTGCTATTAGACAAAAGAACGGTCTATAGTAATATGTATTTAACCTAAGGCCTTCGTCAAACTAATAGAAGGTAATGGTATAACTATTAGCTAACATTAGTGGGTAGTAACGTTGGCTATTACTGGCCTTTCGTTCAATGGACACGGTTAATGAAAGAGGTCAATGTTTAAATGTGTTTAGGATGAAATTTGTACTGCAGATGAATGATAAGTTTGTTACATTGCCTTTATGTTTAAACTAAATTGAAATGTATTAAAATTTAGACAGTATTTTTATTGAGGGAAGCAAAAAACTTCATGCCACTAAAAATAATGAGATGAATTTTAAAGTTAGCTATAATTTAACTAGCCTTTTTAGGGTTCCATACTTCAAAAAAAAACGGAACCGGTATAGGATCACTTTGCTGTGCGTCTGTCTGTTAAGACCCTTTTTCTCAGGAATGCGTGAAGGTCAAGCTGAAATTCATTTATAAAACTCAGATCTACTGACCCTTACAGCTGTGAAAAAATCAAACTTCAAAACCAATGCAATCACATGATACAGCCGTTTATGCTTCATATTTTCGACACTCACAAGGGATTCAAAACTTACAGGGAACTTCCCCGGAACTCAAAATCTTGAAATCTTGAAACGTCTTATAACACAGATAAAGGAAACATTGCGAAAAGCATATTTTTAGTTACGTCATATACCTACTGGTTTGTACAGAACCCTCGGTGAGCGAGTCCAACTCGCACTTGGCCGGTTTTATTTTATTATTACGCGGGGCTTGCTTTTTTCGCCTTTAACCTTATTAAAAAGCCTTCATAACAATTGAAGGCCAAATGAGCTGAAATTGTGGTCATACAGGGTCTGTCGTAAATAATGGATAAGTCGTAAACTGGAGTTGGTCCGGCTATGAGACTATTAGAAAATCGTATCTTTTTGCCAGGGTTTCTAACCGTATGGAAATGGCGTAGACTTTTATGTTTTTTTATAAATTTCGCTACTCTTTGCATTCATTCCGTTGCCATTTCGTTAAATTTAGGTATTTCTGTGTCATTTTTTTTGTATTATAGTCTTGAAGATGTGTATTATTTAGTTTTAGTACTGTTTTAGGCGTTTTTAACGTTGGTCATTTTCAAAATTGTCATTTTAAGATTTTTTATGTTTTTGTTTTACTTAGGGTCAACTTTTGATCATTTACTGTGTAAAAAAAAAGTACGGCGCTATAGCTGCCCATGATCTTAATAAATTATCTAGTATGTGTAGATTCTAAAAAGGTATAACAATGCATACTTCACAAGTAATATTAAGCTACATGAGCGAGATCAATATCAAGGTGAGAAAATATTTTTTTCATGTAATGTTGTAAATGGTTATAAAACTTCGTCAGAATGATTTATTTCTGCCAAGATTCTTTACACAAACACTATGGGGCCACTATTAAGGATATTCAAAGAAAACTAGGTAGTTTTTTGTCAAAAAAATTTCATGCCTCCTCATTTCATAAAGGTGTTTAATTTTAAAATTGATGTGCTCTAATAGTTACATGCGACAAACATGTTACAAGTTTATTCGTAAAAAGGATCATCAGGTAAAAAAATGAACAAAGACAGCAATACAAAGGGTCTCCCCGCGTGAAAAGGACATTGTTACTAGGCACACTGCATGATGCACCGTCCCTTTCACACTCACGATGTGTGAAAAGGTTAGCATGCGTTTAGCTAGGGCGCACTCCTGATACATCTCTCAGTGTGATTTTGACCATCGCATGTGCTCTCGTTTTCATTACTGTCGTCAATTTGTTACTGCTTTCTAATATCGGACTTAGATTTTCTTTGTGATTTGGACTTGTTAACCTGGTGATATTGACAACTCAGCTCTCATTTATGGGCATCGTGTTGTGCTATCGATTGCACGTGTTATTTTGGAAAATTTTGTATATCATGCCTCAACAATACACGCCGGCCGAATACGTAAACATGCATTACATTTATGGTTTATGTGATGGCAACGCCAATAGAGTTGCTAGAGTTTATCGGGAAAAATAAACAAAATTTTAAACACTTGTTGCAGAGACATTTCTTGAGCACCCTATCGGATCCACGCTGATTTCATCATACTCTCTCCCCTTTTAGAATTTATATTATGTATGTATTATATGTTTGTGTGTATACATGTATATATATATATATATACGTATATAGTATATATATATATATAGTACCTATGTATGTATAAGTATTTAATACGTATATGTTATGTGTATCTATATAAATTATTACTAATTATTGTTTAATTTATTATTCTTAATCTTGTTGATTTCTCGATGAGAAATTTATTATTAATTGGTGAATTCCTTGTTGAGAAGTCGGTATAAATTTTTAGTTTGTGCATCTACCTTGTTTGGCTCTGCATCGCCCTAAGGTCGACTGGTAGAAAATGCCTACGGCATTAAGTTCACCTTTGTTACTATAATGTGCATAAAGTATAAATAAAAAAAAATATCCAAATGCCCGGCATCCTGACTATCGTGTCTTCATAAGAGTGCACAACACATTTTTGGAAGGACGATTTCCTGGGACCGGCGTAGGCGGGGCGAGTGAAGGACGACCACAACGCCACAGTGCAGCCGAAGTACTGGAAATAGTTGCAGAAGACCCTGGTACGTCCATAAGTGTAATTTCAAGGCGCACCGGTATACCTCAAAAATCTGTACACAGGATTTTAAAAAGGCATGAATTATATCCCTATCATTATCAAAGGGTCCAAACATTAATGCCAAGGGACGCTGCTGCGAGAATAACATTTTGTCGCATAATGCTGCGAAAGATGAGGGAAGACCAAAGTTTTTTTAATAAAATTTTATGGAGTGACGAGTCAACGTGTCGAAAAGATGGTTTTTTGAATCTTCACAACATACACAGCTGGCAACTCGAAAACCCAAGACTTATCCGAGAAGACCGATCGCAATATCAATTTAAAATTAATTTATGGACTGGCATTATTAATGGCAAAATCATTGGTCCATTCGAATTGCCGGCAATATTAAATGCGGATATGTATTTGAATTTTTTAGCAAATACTTTACCTAGTTTACTGCAA
Source organism: Spilarctia lutea (assembly GCA_916048165.1). Taxonomy (NCBI): domain Eukaryota; kingdom Metazoa; phylum Arthropoda; class Insecta; order Lepidoptera; family Erebidae; genus Spilarctia; species Spilarctia lutea. The sequence continues at coordinate 10,399,777 of OU696478.1, read as the reverse complement.
GACGTCCCACAAGAGATAAGAAATGAGATGTGGCTACAAAATGATGGGTGTCCAGCACATTACGCTGTTCGTGTCAGGGAACATTTAAATAATACTTATCCAGATAGATGGATAGGGCGATTGGGGCCAATTTTATGGCCTCCACGTTCGCCAGACCTGAACCCCTTGGACTTCTTTTACTGGGGCTGTATAAAAGAAAAAGTATACAGTGAAACAATAAGTTCTGTAGAAGAGTTGCGTGCGCGCATTCAAGTAGCAGCGAGAAAAATTGAAGAAGCCGGTTATGTGCGCCGGATTAAGCGATCGTTTATTAGGCGATGTAGAGCGTGCATAGCTGCCGGCGGAGGACACTTCGAACATTTAGTTTAAGTTGTTGAATAAATATTTTTACGTAATAAAACTACCTAGTTTTCTTTGAATATCCTTAATAGTGGCCCCATAGTGTTTGTGTAAAGAATCTTGGCAGAAATAAATCATTATGACGAAGTTTTATAACCATTTACAACATTACATGAAAAAAATATTTTCTCACCTTGATATTGATCTCGCTCATGTAGCTTAATATTACTTGTGAAGTATGCATTGTTATACCTTTTTAGAATCTACACATACTAGATAATTTATTAAGATCATGGGCAGCTATAGCGCCGTACTTTTTTTTTACACAGTAAATGATCAAAAGTTGACCCTAAGTAAAACAAAAACATAAAAAATCTTAAAATGACAATTTTGAAAATGACCAACGTTAAAAACGCCTAAAACAGTACTAAAACTAAATAATACACATCTTCAAGACTATAATACAAAAAAAATGACACAGAAATACCTAAATTTAACGAAATGGCAACGGAATGAATGCAAAGAGTAGCGAAATTTATAAAAAAACATAAAAGTCTACGCCATTTCCATACGGTTAGAAACCCTGGCAAAAAGATACGATTTTCTAATAGTCTCATAGCCGGACCAACTCCAGTTTACGACTTATCCATTATTTACGACAGATATATCAACATAACATGACACACTGTGGCAGTCCTTGAAACAAAAGCGAATAACCTATTTAAATATCTAAAAAAACGTACTATTGTAGCCACACAACAATGTGACCGTGATAACCTAAATAATGAAAGTACCTACTTTGTGTAAGTCTCACAATTTAACCACTAATTTGACTTATTGTATGAAATTTTGTCATCATATATTCTCTGAATCTGCATTATGTAGAGAAAAAAATTAATTGATTTTAATGTTAGTTCTGTCAGATAGTAAGTGCTTTGCAGGCCATTTGGGGATGGGGAGGAATATAGGGGGAGGGGATGGGGAATGGGCCTCCGGTATCCTCACTCACTCGGTGAAACACAGCGCAAGCGCTATTTCACACCGGTATTCTGTGAGGCCGTGGTATCAGTCCGGTCGAGCCTGCCCATTCATGCCGAAGCGTTGCTCTTCCACGGTATCTAATTTTATCAGTGTTGTACTGAAAGAAAATGCTATGGTGTTGTACCTATTAAACTATGCTTGAATAAATTTTATATAATAATGTCTTGAAAGACTTCAGAACGTGTCGATCGTCGTCATTTAAAATAACTTCAATATTTTTTTTCAATGTTCTGAGTGTTATTGGAGTATACTTTTTGTAAGTACGTTATTACTGATATAATATAAATAGAGTGTACACTCTCACTTCATTATTAACAACAAAGTTATATTCTTTAACCACAGCGAACATGTTTATTTTATATTAACCTTAATATTTAAGGCTGAGTCTATACTAAATATAAACTTCATCAAATTTAGACGCTACCTTAAAGTAAGGCTTGTCGTTAACTAAAGTGTCAACTTAATCCTACTAAAGTACATTTTAAACATTCACCTGACTCGAGAAGCCGAGAAGAATAGAAGAAACGGGTTGAGTCAACACTTGTGTCACTAAAGTACTTGAAAATGTATTCTTTTAAGACGCACATTTTCAATTCAAAGTTTTTCTTAGCCGTTTGCTCTATATTTACCCATTCAAAGATATTTCAAGGGATACATGAACACGCGCTTTACAATAAGCAGGAAAAAATCTCACCTTTCAAGACAATGACTGATGTTACATGTTTTACGTGTTTTAATCTCGAAATTGTAACGATTTGTGTCAAGAACGTCGGTAAGGGGGTGACAATTGTCTAAAACATACACAAATATGCATCTCAATAGCATATATAATACATAATAAAATAAATGATAATAAATAAATATTTCGGACAATTTAACACACAACGCCGTCTAGTCCCAAGCTAAGCAGAGCTTGTGTTATGGGTACTAGACAACTGATATAAATACATATATACTTTTTTTTTTGTAAATACATACATATTATACATAGAAAACACCCAAACTTCGAAACAAATATTTGCAGATCATACAAACATTTGGACCGACCCGGGAATCGAACCCGAGACCTCAAGCACAGCAGTCGCTTACGCTACCACTCGCGCCACCGAGGCAGTCAAGATATATACATGTTTAATAATAATGTTTATTTCTCTCAAAAGGTACAGCTAGGTTCAAAACGTTTCGGGTAAACTGTTTAAGAGGGTATTCTCTGTCCGCATCGTCCGGCACTTCTGCGAGATGGGCCCCGAACTGACGGACGCTCAATGCAGCTTTCGAGAGGAGCGTTCGACGGTGGACGCTGTGCGGCGCCTAAGGGCCATGACCAAAAAGACAGTTGGCTGTGGCGTCGTGTGGCGGTTGGCGGTGTCGTTGGACATCACCAACGCATTCAATAGTCTGCCATTCATCTGCATCAGAGAATAGCTGACTCCACTACCACTGAGTTTTTTATTCTTATTTTCTTAAATGCTTCCTTATTCAACAGTAGTGTAATTAGTTCAAAAATGTTAAGAAATTGTTTTCAAAGAGTTGTGTGGAATAAACCAAAATTGCCGCAACTGTTAGCTTTTAAGGTCAAGGGCACGCGGTCGGTAATTACCTTTTTCTACGTACGAATTTGCGTGTTTCGGGTATTATTTTAAAAACTTAATTATCATAAGAACCTTTCTTTAATTTTATATAGAACCCACGGGTCATAACCTCACCAGAGTTGAGGCTGAAATGGAATGTTTGACTTGAAACGACTATAAACACACGGTCTACTAAATCCTGTAGGCACCCGTTGTATCTAAACAAGGAAACCAGGAAGCTTAGGCCTCCTGTAATACACAGAAAATAGTGTTTTTGTCATTTTACATACTACTTACATAAACTGGCAAATGAACCTTAACGAACAAATAATAATGAATTTTATACCATTAATTTGTCACTATATACAGTTTTCGTATTTCACACATAGCCAATTTAGTCTAACTCACACAAGCATACCATCCAAACTCAATTTAAACCTTCTTCCATTTACATAAGGGACCGTCAATAAACACACATACAGAGTGTTTGATAAACAGACAGATAAAACAACTGCCGTCCATTATTACAGGGTGCTGTCTGATCGAAGGTCGGCATTTGACGCGACAACTGGGCCCGGGATTATCTTGGATATAGGAATTCCAATAATATTTCACTAGCAACCCCGCTTCGGTAAATTGTGGCTCAAGATAAAAGAGGCAAACTTCAAATATTTTACATGTTTATTTGACTTTATTTATATGTATTCTTCAACCTGTTAGAATTGAGGCAGATTTATGTAAATTAATTGCAATGTACCAACTGCCTATATTTTATAGGAGATTGGTACATAATTAAATATTAAATAATCTTGACGTTCATTATGTTATGAATCTGTTAACATTCGACAGAAAGACGTATTAGCATTACTTTGCTAGAGTAAATATGTTTTTAAAAAAAACTGGTAAATTGTGTACAGAGGAACACGTATCTTAGAAATCAATTATAATATTCATTAATATATTTAACCAAATCGTCTTCATCCTATTAATTAAGCTTCCCTTCAGAAAAGCTCTGACTACCAAACTTCGTATTGTAAAATCTGGCTTAGTTTGACGTACCATTAATTTGTACCACTTCCGCCTACTGGCTTCTGGATTTGCGATTAACGGTGGTCAAATCGATTTACAGTTGGCACGATTTCCGGTACCTTAAATTTAAGTTTGGAATGCTGACCAAAGCAAGTTGTTTGGAATAAATTTACTTGTAGTTGGTTTGTACTTTGTGTTTAGTTGGCAACACGCGCGTGCTTCAAATACTGTTCTTTGACAAAGTTCTCTCTGCATCGCTGTATCCGACTGTATCGTGTAAGCAACGGCTAGCTTTAACAACTGATGTATCATTTAGGTAGAAGGTTAGATATCGTCTGTGTATCAAATACGAGTATTCACTGTAAAAAACGAATAAAGACATTGATCTCCTGGATCAGTTGCCCATATTTACAGTTTTGCACAATTATTTACATATCTTTTAAACTATTTACAAATATTAAGTATTTTGCATTCACATTTTTTAGTATTAATTTCAATTATGTACTTAGATATTTTCATGTATCTCTACATTATAATGTTACTATCTATGTTTATCGCATTTTATTTTAAAAATATGTTACAGCTGTCAGCAAATATAGGCAATAAACTAATAAATAACTCTTACATAAAAAGAAAACCATGACATTACTGACATATTCCGTCGTATAACATTTTTTTTCAAACAAATTAAAATAATAATAATGTAAAAGTTGCATTTAATATTCTTAAATTACGATATATGTTTAATATGTTTACGTATATAATATCTATCTACTTCAAGCTTAATTACATGTAATCTGATAGAATTGAGAGTGTCCAGAAAAAGTGTTTAAAATGGATTTCATATAGACATGGCCTTTCAAGGGAACTTATTAGTTATACCGAACGTCTGGTTGAATTTGAAATTGCGCCACTACATGTGCGTCGTAAGCAGCGGGACCTGATTAATCTTCATAGGATTCTCTATGGTTCGCTTGACTCTTCCACTTTGCTTTCCCTCATCAATATTAATACTCGATATAATACCAGATCACCGAGAACTTTTTCACTAAACATTTTCAAAAACAACACCTCTTACTACAACCCTATTGTCAGAATGTGTCGTCATTATAATGAAATTACAGACATAAATGATGGCAAACTCGACATTTTCGACTCACGAGCTACTGTTTTTATAAGAAATATTCTCGCTCTATCGCTTTAAAAGTATCTGTTAGGGTATAATTGTATAAAAAAAAATGTTATCCTTTATACTTTGAATATCATGTTGTGTGATTACGGAAGGGTACCAATCAGTACTGAACCTATATTTATCCTAAAAATGATGACTTGTTTGTTACCTGTTGTAATTACCTTAATAAATAAATAAATAAAATTTACGGCACTGGGGTGACTTTTCTATTAAAAGGCAAACTTTGCCAAGTTAAAGGTGATGGAAGATCGATTTATATCATTTTAGCATTGTATACTATGTATTTATATACAAGATATAAAAGGTAAGCGTAGAATACAAAAAGTGTTTTTTATCGGTAGCTTCAAAGAACATAATCAAATTTGTTCCCTTTCAGATAACGTAACCGAATTTCAACTGCAACGTGGAAGCGTAAAGCGTTGATCACGTAAATCGGATTCATTAAAACGTAACACGATGCTATATGTTTGACAAAAAATAAACAAGTCTAATTTTAGGTAAAATTATTTAACTATCCACGGAAAAAATTTTTTTTATGTGGGGTACGTTACTTATATCTTTATCAATTTTAACATGTTAACAGGTATCAACGTGTACGTATAATTTCATATGAGGTTAAGCAGTTAAAATGTTAATTTGTGTCTAGACTTCTTACACCTTTTCCTAGAGTAAGAAAGCTTAGTAATTAAGAAGTAAAACTCTATATAGATATAGATACATTCATTTTCTCAATAATGCTTGTTATTAAATATAAACAATCACTCAAAGCGCTACCAATTTTAGCCTCACAAACAATGATATTCTTAATGCAAGATTGTCAATAACCTACATCAATATATAGTCTCAGGTGTGCCTATTTTTTCCAGGTATCCTAATGCCTGTAATTTCCCAGGTATCCTAAATTTGTGCGAAAATTGAACGCAGTCGCTCACACACTCAGGCCGTGTTGAAAGTGAAGAAGGAGCGGAGCGGAGTGGAGAGCGGAGCGGGGTGCGAAGCAGAATCGCTAACCCGATTTCGAAACCATCAGGCTAGGCAGCGGGTGCTAGAGTGGTTTAGTGATCACTCATAAAATATAGCTTGTTAGGATGATAGAATTCACAAGAAATAATTAGTGATTTCAAATAATTACTAAAAACGATCAATGTTTGCTAATATTTTGTTTAATTACGATATCTACTTGTGTAATAGTGCCATACATAAGTATTTTAAATTTACTTTTCTAAAACCCCACAACCAAAGCTTTATAAACTTAAAAAATCTTGTGTGATTAGTCGTGATTGTAAATACAATAATTTACTATAATTAGTATTAGTTTACTATACTCATTTTAATAGGAGATCACAGAAAGCACAATGAAAAGAAAATAACATCAACTAAGCGAACAAAATTGACTGCACGGTTGGCCGAGTGGTGTTAGCGGTCGCCATGCCGCTTGCTACTGCGCCAAGTGTCGTGGGTTCAAATCCCACGCGGTACCTACAACACTTTGTGTGATCCACGAATTGTTGTCCCGAGTCTGGATGTTCTTTGTGTCCGTTTCATATATGTTTGTAAAGTCCCCCACGACACAGGATGTTATTCCTAATGTGGGAGTTGTCTTTTTAAAAAAGAAAAGAAAAAGAATTACAAGTAATAAATGTGATTAAAATGTTTTAATAACAACAAATAAATAAAATATTCACAATAAAATAAACTTGAAAAAAATCACAACATTGACAAAATACAAAATCATTAATCACAGGTGATTGCTATTTTATACACCGCTACACTGATGCGCACCGCTGTCTGCTCCGCTTATGCGCCCGATCCGCTCCCGCTGAGTTCGTATACGCGTCCTTACAGTTAAATAAGTTTGCGCACGTTTAATGTAATGTAAAAAGCACTGAATACAACTTATCGAATTTTACTAACGCACACAACACGCAACGCACGTAAACTTTACTAAAGGCTACCTAGACCTTGGGTTATGTTACTAGTCATACTATGTTATTTTAAGAGGCATTAAATTCAGAGATCCCACGCCAAGATATTAAAGAGGTAGCAGTATCTGGGATAAGCAGTTTTGAGTAGGCGTTTTAGAAATAGGAGAGCGATACTTAATCGGTACTGAGACAGATTGCGTTGGCACAAATTAATTGTATTTAAACTAGTAACAATCTAAATGAGCTGAAACTTTCATGGAATACCTATTTTAAAGATGTTTGCCTTTTAAGAATTAATCTCATGAAGTATAAGTTAATTTATTCCTACACTTCAATAATGGGTAATACGCAATCTTCCATGAAATTTAAAAAAGGACAATGAATTTACCTTAACTAAAAGTACAATAATCTTCTATATTCTATTAAGGTATATGCTAAGGATTTAGGTAGCTATTAATTATAAAAAGATAATATAAGGGTAACTGATTCTTAAGTGTCATCAGCAACTGTTACTCACATATTTCATAAATGATATTTATTTTGTAAGTAAATCTTTACAGATATTATTACACGTTGAACTTTACAGCAAGAAGAGGCCGGCATTTCCCAAGACTCACTCTGGGAAGAAATGCCAAATTAGGAATAAGAATTTAGGTAACCGTTTTAAAATTTGAACAACTGATTGTAAAGTAACGAAGATAGACACATATTCATTCCTCACGGCCAGTCGAATTGCAAACGACATAAATTATTGTCAAGACGTATGTATTTATTCGCAATCCTTTCAAAAATTAGCATTCACCGAGCGTCCCATACGTATAAAATCCTAAACCAATAAAGTCTCAAACGATATCAGAATGTGGACCCACACAAAAGTACAGCCTTCGTTTTCACTGAGATTGAATTTCCCTGGTCCATTTGGCCAGTAGGGTGAACAAAACACTCAATTTAAGATCAAGCACTTTTTTATTGAGCCAATCTTCCCGCTTTAATTTCGACTGGCAGAGGAACTTTCATAATACTTAAAAACAAATTCTTGATCGTTTGATTCGAAGTAAAGGAAGGCAAGATTGGTTAATTAAGTTTATATAAAAATAATAACAGAAATATTGAAGATTTTAAAACTGAGTACATTCGCTTTCAGTATACGTTATTAATGCTAAGAGTTTATTCTAACTAATTAAATTCAGAGGCTTATTAAATATTTATTACTTTGTTTTAATAAGTTATAACTCAAAACCCTATTCTAAAAAAGTCTTCAATCGTGCAGCAATTCCTTCATCAAAAACAAAATCGGCCGAACAAAGCCAAATGCCCTATTTGCCTCAAGAGCTCAGGATTAGCGGACAATATTAATTTCTTCTGTGAACAATCTACAAGACTTGGAAATTGAATCTGTAAAGATAGGATCAGTTTTTTCCATTACAAAATGGGGGACTCACCTCGATCGAGTAAGATTAGAATTTAATAGGGTATATTAATTTTTTGTGAGGGTAGAATCGTTTAAGTCTGCGTTAGCGAAGCGACAGTTTAGGAACGTTTTTAAATTTAAGAGGATTTCGTAAAACTGTAAAAAAAACCACAAACGAATAAACACTTTTATATTTTGATTGCGTTGACGGAGTATTATATTAAGTTTATGGTCTGACTACAACTAAAATAACTGATAAAAGGATAAGTTGTAATTAATTTTTATTTTGGCAGATCTTAATCATTTCGTAGAACAGATTTAAATTATTTTCGATGTCACAAAATATTTTAAATGTTCTAAAAATAGCTCCCGTGATCATTTAAATATGCCTACAAACTTATATTTTTAAAAATTGTTGTTGGTTCGCTATCGCGGAGTTTGTTTCCAAATTCCTCCGAAACGGCTGGACCGATTTTTATAAAATTTTGTGTGCATGTCAGGTAGGTCCGAGAATCGGATAACATCAAGTCGGTGCCCTCAAATATATTAAAAAAAAAAAAAAAAACAACAAGTTCAACCTTCGAATTCAGTACACCCTCAGGTTTGCGGAGGCCCGATTCCAGTGGCTTCGTGGAAAAACGGACATTCAGGGAATAACGGTTGAACTAGTAGCAGAGCCCAAATAATCTTGGGAATAATAAAAGCTGGAATGATTTAAAAATCAAAAATAATATGAATATAGTTATAAACATTTACAGAATCTAGGTTAAGTATTGTGTAAATCTTTAATACATTGTCAGTTCCCGGATTCTGTAATTTACCCAAATCCCTACTACGTTTTATACCTTTTTTTTGTCTTTTAGTTTTTATATCACACACATAAACAATCTTTTGGGTGAAAATATTTTTTAATTTGTAGTTTATTTTTATGCTTTTTCTTCTTAATTTTTCACACACGAGGAGAACCAAAATGACATTTAAAATACTTAACAGTTAAATATTGAAAAAGTATACACAATGTTTGTACTTAATGAGTTGAAAGCCATGTTTATCTGTCTTGGTTTTCATTTTTTTAATAACGATCCATAGTCGATAAATTGCTTATTACACTCAGATTTAATTTCATTAATAGTGAAAATCCTATAAAAGTACATATCGACAAGCTTTTCTCCTATAGTGTAGAACTAATAATTATATAGAGTAGAGATTAACACGAAACACAAATGTAAATTAAATTCAGTAAATTCGAACCCCTTCTTTAAAATGCTACACTTTATATGAATACATTATTGTCCTATTTTCCCCGCTCCTCTCTTAAAGAGGATGGCTCTTAAACATTTCAAGTTGCTTTTACGTTTTACTCTTCACAGAGATATCACTTAGTAAATGTATTTGACTATTTGAAATGCCATGAGGAAAATGTGTACCGATTTTTGGCTTACATAGTTTTGTTTAACTACAGATTATCTTGAGTTATACCAAAGTTATAAAATATTTAACTGCCTCGGTAGCGTAGTGGTAGCTTATGTGACTGCTAAGCTTGAGGTCTCGGGTTCGATTCCCGGGTCGGACCAAATGTTTGTATGATCTGCAAATATTTGTTTCGGAGTTTGGTTGTATTCTATGTATAATATGTATGTATTTACAAAAAAAAAGTATATAAGTATTTATATCAGTTGTCTAGTACCCATAACACAAGCTCTGCTTAGCTTGGGACTAGATGGCGTTGTGTGATAGATGTCCAGAATATTTATTTATTTATTTAAAGGAGATAATAATGTCAACTGATTAATTAACAGCACGAAGCAACTTCAAAATTTGTATTTCATCTGTGATCATGAAGCCTCTGATTGCAGTAGAATATCTGTTCAAAGCGATGCTATCCGAAGACGCGTTTTTAGACCTGTCTGAATTAATTTATGTGGCCTATCAATAGTCTCTAGTTTTCTTTAAGGCTTTTTTACATTTATTAGCGATCAACATTTGACCTAATTTAATTTGTATGTCGATTAACGCGGATGTTAGTATGGCTTTTCAGAGAAGTTCTCAGAAAATTATCAGAAATATTTAATACTTGAGATGGAATTTATAATGCCCTTATGAGGTTTTAATTGAACCAACATGTTTTAGTCAAGAGTTTCATCTGGCATGCCTGAACCTATATGCACAACATAATAAAACGTGATTGTATCTACCGAAAATCCAAATTTTGACTATAAAGAAAAACAACAAGTAAACACGAGGAAGGCCTGTCTCCAGCCGTAAACTTTTTATACTTTCAGACCTGTAATAGAAACACACAGACTGCCTCGGTGGCGCGAGTGGTAGCGTAAGCGACTGCTGTGCTTGAGGTCTCGGGTTCGATTCCCGGGTCGGACCAAATGTTTGTATGATCTGCAAATATTTGTTTCGAAGTTTGGGTGTTTTCTATGTATAATATGTATGTATTTACAAAAAAATAAAAAAAATAAAAAATATATATGTATTTATATCAGTTGTCTAGTACCCATAACACAAGCTGTGCTTAGCGTGGGACTAGACGGCGTTGTGTGTTAGATGTCCGAAATATTTATTTATTTATTTATTATTTATATATTCAATACAGAACAAAAGCGTAAATAGGGTAGATGACACCTTATTCAAATTATAGTAACTTTCATATATTTTTTTTTAGCGGGCATACGATCAGACGTATCGCCTGATGGTAAGCGATTACAGCCGCCCATGGACACCCATAACACCAGAGGCGTCATATGTTACCGGCCTTTGGAGGATGGAAAGGGGGATGGGGGAAGGGTTTGCGCATGGGCCTCTGGTATCCTCACTCACTCGGTGAAACACAGCGCAGACGCTGTTACACACCGGTTTTCTGTGAGGCCATGATATCACTCCGGTCGAGCCGGCCCATTCATGCCGAAGCGTAGCTCTCCCACGGTTCTTATCTATCAAAATTGATAACTTTCTATGAAAAATGTACTAAATACGAAGTTATTACGTCACTGTTTTAGACTACTCAATTGAGCAATACATTTCAATGTTTATTTGATTAAAATTTGTAATAGAAATGAAAAGCTGCTATAATTATATTTACCGATATGTTTTCTACTACTTGTTTCAATGAATGAGACATTGGTATTTATTTACGATACAGTCATCTAACCTATCCATGCTTCCATACTAAATTATGAATGCGAAAGACCGACTTCAATGCAATTCAGTATGGCGATTTTTGATTCTTGAGAAACAACATAAACTACTCTATAACGCGATAACCGTTATACAAGCGGGTGTAGACGATGGCAAAACCAAAAATAATTTTAATAAGTAGGTCTCGAACCTACAAAAATCATAGCTAAATGATCAAATGAAGAACTTTTCTATTCCTATTACAAAACATGGATTTAAATTTGAGTTCCTGGCTTTGTAACTTTTAATTACCAAATCAATGAACGAGATTCCTTTACAGCTTAAATTTTTAATGAGGAGAATCAAGCAAGGAATTTAACTTGAAGTTATGATTGTGAATGATCCTTTTGACTAATGTAAAATATTATAACTTGAAAGCTCTGTGAATGTAAGCTTTATTGTAAAGGTTATGCTTTTATTTTATTAATTTATTTAAGCGTAGAAAACCAACAGCTACGAAAAAAACAATGAATACTTTTATACACAATATCACGCCAACAGGTTTTCACGAGTAATATAACAAGCTAATAGAAGTTTTGGGACACTAAATAACTTGAAACTACACCAAAACAAATGAGACAATCAGTAGAAAGAAATAAACACTAAAATATATAAATAATACAAATATAAAAATACTAAAAAATAAATTGGAATCGTATTTAGTAAACCTTCATATTTTTTAATTTGAAACTGTCTTTTATTTTATCACTGTAGTCTGAGGTGTTCATTACATCTTTTGTGTGGGTTTTATACCAAATATTTATTACCCCAGTTTAATTTTGTAATATATTTTGTTTGCGTTTATAAATTTAAATATAACTTAAAACCTATACGTTAAAACTATGTTCATTTGAAATTAGTTCTTTGTACACCTAATTTGTTAAACTACTTATGATATTATTTACAAGTTGACCATATCAACTTTAACGTTTCCTCCACATCTGAACCGAAGAAAATAAACATACGTATGTACCTTTGTATCGGACATGTATTTCAAAATTATTTCTATTGATATAATAAACAGTTTTGTAGATCCTTCCCAAATGGATACAAATTAATGGTTAATTAATTAAATATAAATATAGACACGAAGAAGTAAGTTGGAAAGTATGTGATTGTACTCACCGGTAATAACAGTACGGGAACAACTTCGATCGCGAACGAGCGGGCGGCGGACACGCGCGCTCCTGCCCGGCAACGTTCTACGACTACCGCCCGCCCCGCTACGAGCTACGATGTAGCACGCACATTGCTACATTCTTACGGTAATGCATTTGAAATAAAATTATATTTTATATTAACTAACACTATTAATTTTTATATCAATCAGGCGACTTTAATTAAAAATTGCCTTAATTATTCAATCGGTCGTCATGAAGTGGTAATTCTAATTTATTAATATAAATAGAACTACGCGAAGACATATATATTTCCATAAGACTTCGCGCAGAATTGTAGAATTTACTATATATAACAAATATACCTATTATTTTTACGTGCTCTCCGAAGCACGTAAGTTCATACCCCAACTTCCAAACTCCAAGCTTTTATTAAGCTATTATATTAACCAAGCTGTCGATCCTGCGCATGATCTCTCCCCGGTATCACATAGTATGCACTATAATATCTCCTGCGTAGTTAGCTGGTCTCCGTTGAGACTGGCCACCGTGGCTGTAATCGGCTAGGCGAACACCATCACATCGTCATTCCTTTTTTAAACTTATTATTTAAAAGAGATAAAATGTTATTCCATCACCATTATCAGTGGCTTATCTTAATTACATTCCCTGTCCTTTATAAATTTGGCATATATGCATGCGCTAATGAATGCAGACTCACGCCTCAGCATAACTGCCCCGTTTTGGAGCCAACCACCTGTCAAATAGGAGACATTAAGGGCCTGTTAACTGATGGACATAAAGATATGTCTATTTATAGCTTCCAAAGGGCAGGCAGATATAATGAAAATTTTGTAATCTAAATAAATTATCTTAATTACAGTACAGCACAGTACAGTAACTTTGATATCAAAATGTGAAACATATTTTAAACAACCACTCAGGGTTACGTCTGATTAAAAAACATCCTTTTTATTTTATTCTTCTTTCCCGTTCCAAAAATCTACAATAACAGTTTTTCTTTTGTTTTATGTATGATATGGAAAGCATAAGCAGAATCCAAGAGTGGTGGTCACCATACTCATTGCGAATGCCGACAATGCAGCATGGTGACCCACACCATGTCGGCCTATTGATGCTTCTGCATCATTGGGCCTCCGGTCTCGCACTCATCAATAAAACACGAGAGCACGAACGCTGTCATTTTACGTTGATTTTCTGATTTTCTGACTCGTTTGTGTTGAAATCAGCGCAGTTCTACTACCTTGTGTACCTTGTACCATTGTATACACAAATAGGAAAAGTAATTCAAGTTAAGTAAAATTAAGTAAGTCCGCTTTAATAACCATCATAACCAAGTTATCAGGTAACCTCAACAGGTAACAACAACAACAAGATCTTTGACTCAATGAAAGGTAACAAAGATTAAGATTGGTTCTGTCAGACAGTGATTTCTCTTTTAACGACTATCTTGATTGAAGCCATCAGATACATTGATGGAAGAGAGTATCTACCATGACAGAGTTAAATAACATTGCGTTTTGGTTCACAGAATAAATAAAACAAATGATTAATTCAAAAAGCTTTTTTTTAAAACAAGCTAGCAAGTAATAAATACTTGCTAATAAAAACTTAAAGCTCTTTCATTTGATACCCACATTGGGTGGGTTGTTTAGAAATATGCACGCCGCCATTTTGTTACGGCGCTGGTTTTGGATTAATAATAATACCGATGATATACCTTTAGTTCTGATTGTCATCAGAACTAAAGGTAAATTTTAAATTTCAGCTCAATCGGAAATCGGGCAGTGCATCAAATTTAACTCGCAAGATTTGATTACAGACAAATATCGGGACAGTTGAAACTGAATAAAAGCTTGTAATAAATTAAATAAAAATACGTTGGTACTTCCATGGAAAATGAGCAGACCTTTGGAGTGAGATGCAACTTCGATAGACACTCCCCCGGAATCATATTTAAAAAACCAGCTTATTGTTTGAGTTATTCTTTTTTCTTTATTCCTTCTATTGAAATTAGCACAGGTATGATAATAATAAAAATTTTCGTCGTGACCATATCATACAAATATTGTAATGATCGGTCACTTAATGATCGTCTGACCAAATCAATGAAAATTTTAAGTTTAACAATATGAAGAATAAATAGATAATCTCTTTGTTTTTAAATTGAATAATATTGTGTAAATAAATGATAAAATTACATGAGATGACGTTACGATAAATTAAGAGAACACTGTAGGTATTATAGTAGTATTATTAAGTATTTTGTTTAGAGTTTTTATTAAAAGGTTTAAAGTTATATACTTAAAACTTTACATAAATGACAGAATCAAACGTAAATGGACATATATTATCATCAAACGTATATATTTAAATGATTATGATGAGTTATAATACACTGAAATTGATCATCCTAGACGACACACACATAAACATATTGTAGCTGTAAGTATATACATATTTACATTTTAGCTGTTAGTTTCATAAACATATTCATTCAAGAATCAATAAATATTGCTCGATGGTTCATAACTTGATTCTTACGATCCTCTGTCTTATCCTTTGTACCTAAGTATTTCTTAATGTCTGGTGAATATACCTATTACTTAGTGGCCTCTTCAGGTTAAA
Source organism: Spilarctia lutea (assembly GCA_916048165.1). Lineage (NCBI taxonomy): Eukaryota > Metazoa > Arthropoda > Insecta > Lepidoptera > Erebidae > Spilarctia > Spilarctia lutea. The sequence continues at coordinate 10,384,316 of OU696478.1, read as the reverse complement.
ATGTATACATTAATAAAAGGCAATTAAAATGCCATAAGACATACTAAAGAAACAATTTATCGTAAAATATACATTTATCAAGACATGAAAACTAAGAAAATAACTTTGATAAGCTTAACTTCTTTTGAAATTGGTTTTCTTAAGAAGTTAGGCTTAGTTGTTTAAATAGTCTTATATTTTAAGATTTATTTTAGGTACTAAAGATCGCTTGTAGATGAAATTCGAATTAACTAAAAAATTGAGATATTTGTTGAAAACTACAATTACGAAAATGTCTCAGTATAATATAAAATCTATTTTAAATGGCAAGTACGAGTATACAAGTGCGTATACAAGTTATTAATATGGTTTTCATGCCTTACTCTACAAGACCTGATACGATGTGATAAACAGTGCAACGTGTACAATCAAATACTAATTTGCCACGTATCGCCTCCGTTCTATAGTCGATAATTATACCCAATTGTTAACTTATTAAATGTTTAGATTTTGACTGTGACTCCGCTCGCGTGAATATCGGATATCGCGGTCATTTTTTTCATAGCCTATGGCACTTACAAAAATAAATAATGTGGCTTTCTATTAGTTAAACAATTTTCAAAATCCTCACAAACTTTACCAATCCTTGAAATAGTAGTATAGATAAATCATAATCGTTAATAGCAATAGGTTATAATATAACTTTAGTATGCGTAAACCTGTAAGCGGACTGCTGTTAGTGATGAATGGTCTAGACGTGGACGGATAGCTAGAAAATCCATTAGTGAGATAGCCTGAACGTCCGGCTACCATTACTTTTTTGCAGTACCTAGAAGGAAGTTCTACGAAACTCGGGTATATGCTTCAAGTACCACATTATATATCCTATGAAAGTTAAAGAATTTGCATTGCACTTACCAAGCAAAGTTACTATTTTTTTTATCAATTACGGAAATAATTCAATGTGTACGAGCAATCAGTGTGAATTACGTAGTTGGGAGAATTGCTCCGAAAATTAAACAGGCGCTTGAACGATTTCATTATTAAATCAGGAATCACATTCCGTAGCCACTTTCAAATTAAGCATAAGACAGAGACTTCATATCTGTAAGCAAAACAATTTAAATTACTAAGTAAAAGTAACATCTTACTTAACATACCTTTTTTTTTACGCGGGGTATTCTTTTTACACCATACCCACCGTGGGGGGGCCACACGAAGGGCGTGCGTGGGACTCCCGACGAATTGGTTTATCCACTAAACCCCGCGAACCCCGATCTCGCTCTGCGGATTCCTTTTGAAGCATAACGTCTTCACAGGATCCAGCCAGTGTCAGGATACCTGAGGCCCATATCCCAACCCCTCCCCCATACCCCAAAGGCCGGCAGGGCACCTGTGACGCCCCCGGTGTTGGGGGTTTCCATGGGCGGCGGTAATCGCTTACCATCAGGCGACACGTCTGCTCGTTTACCACATACCCCATAAAAAAGTGAATTGCTGAAAATGAAGTTTAATCCCGTAATGTTTGACACCTCACACATAGCAGTCTGATCCCGAACTAGGTACAGCTTGTACTATGGTAACCAGCCTGCTGATTAACATACTTATAATATATTACTACCTGACCTGTATACATTACCTTTACACCTTATACACGTCAATATTTAGGTAAGTTGTACCCACAGAACTCTTACTACAATGAAATACGGCAGAAGTTAGGTTTTGTATAAATAACAGTGTACCTAGGTAAAAAGACAAGGAAGTTGGCCTGGGTGCGCAGTGGTAGCGTATGCGACTTCTGTAGATTCCTTGAGGTCTCGGGTTCGATTCACGGGTCGGACTAAATATTTGTATGATTGATCTGCATATATTTGTTTCGGAGTCTGGGTGTTTTCTATGTTTATTATACCTATACATATTACAAAAAAAAAGTATATAAACTTATATCAGTTATCCAGTACCCATAGCGGAAGCTCTGCTTAGTTTGGTACTAGATGGTGTAGTGTCAGATATCCGAAATATTATTATTATTAACTTTGAGTATATAGACATGAAAGTATGTAGACGTGACCTGCAATGCATCTTAGACATACATTACAATATTATACATTATATTTCGAACATCTAACACACAACACCATCTGGTCCCAAACTAAGCAGAGCTTGTACTATGTGTACTAGACAACTGATATTAATACATTTATACTTTTTTTTTGTAAATAGTAAATACATAGAAAACACTCAAACTCCGAAACAAATATTTGCAGATCATACAAACATTTGGTCCGACCCGGGAATCGAATCTGAGACCTCAAGTACAGCAGTCGCATACGCTATCACTGCGCCACCGAGGCAGTTATTACATGCATACATACTCAGACATATTATCTATAGAGCAGCTTACATATCCATTGAGAAGAGTATTTAGACCTCTGGAGGACTTTTATATATCGCTTCCTTAGTGACAAATAAAACTTAACGTAAAAATCTTAGGTTCAATTCATCAAACGAAAAAACTCTAAAATCCTTTCAATATGATTTCATTATATTATATTTCAAAGAAATCAAAGGCACACCTTCCTAAAAATAATTTCTAATGCTCCAAAAATTGTCTTTGAATTTCTTTACACATTTTTACTTATCATCACAATCAGGAAAAAATATTAAGGTGCTTGTATAAATAAATAGCAGTTTCATTATGGTCGGAAAAACTCCCTTATTCGTTCCTCGTTCGTGAACCGTCGCCGTCGTTACGGGGAGGTGAGAATAAGTAGGTATATATCTTTATCACCCTCCATTGAAATGTTTTATGTGATATTTAAGGTTGGAAACACTTTGTGGGTAGATTGACTAGGTTATATTTTATTGAGAACGTAATTAAATTAAGATGTGTCGCAGATAAAGTCAAATTCAGTTAAACGTGTATTTGGCTGTAAATTCGTAAAATAGAGACACACAATAAAGTTTATAGAGTCAATTGAATATACTGCTAAACACAAATTGATAAGTTAAGGAATATCGCCCCCTTGCTTACTTGCAAGCGTTTTTCTCGCTTGCAAATTGGCTAGAGGGCAGATATCGATACGAAACAAATGATACTTACTTACTTATTCCTAGGTAGGTATACCTATATGCATATATGTTATGGATCAAATTATTATAAGGATATTCATGATTTCCACAAGTTTTAATATGACTAATTGACCAGACTTTATAATCAAACAATGTTTACCTACCTATTGAGCAGCGTAAATAACTGTTTTATTTCTGCTTTGACAAAAAATCCCGTAGTATTTTTTAATAAAAACAATTTATCCTTAGATAGGTTCTATAAATAAGAAAATATATACATACACAAAGTATTCATAAGTTTTAAGTCAGAGGTAAAAGCCAGTGACAGTCTAATCCAATCTTAGATATTGTAGACTGCAATAAGGCCGCTCATCATACCACTGTCTTTTTATTTTGTATCAGAAAACATCTGTATTTTTTTTCTGTGTCCTTTGTATCAGGAAACGTACATACAACACTTATGTATGTTTCCTGACCTCGTTGTGCAGTAAGGAGTACCTATCCACCCACGTACTTTAAACTGGTTCTACGTAAACCATCACTCACTATCAGTTTGATAGCATTTCATGTTGTGTGTGTTATACATAATTTCCCAATATCAGTTGTCATGTATCAACAGTTGTGCATGGTCAACATCGTCATAGGCAGGGTTGAGGGAAATCCCTTTGTGTTTTCTGAAATCCTTTTCTGCTCGCATAATATTTTCTTTTAATTTTAACCTAAAGATAGCGCAATTTAAAACTCCCGTTGCTGTTTAATTGTTCATGCTAAAAAGCTTACAAAAAGACCTGAGAAAAAATGTACCTATACTTATAGTTTAAATTCTGCTGTCTGTCAATTAGACACTGAAATAAAACGAGCATCAAAAAAAGGAAATTATTTCGCCACTTTTTTTGTATAAGTGTCTATCTTAATCTTAGGGCAAGGTATGAGAGGAAATGGAAACGATCTGAGAGGTGTGCGACTAAGAAAACAAGAATTTATGTTTGCAATAGTTTAAAAGAAAGTATACAAATAAATTTGTTTTGCCGTGCTTATAACATCCGTTCTAATCCGATAAATTCCAAAGTAACTCTATCCGTATTTCTTTCCGTCTATCTGTACTCTGTACATCAAACAACCGACATAACAAAGCCGCAGGGAAAAGCTAGTATAATATTATTATCTTACTCTGATTCTGTTACGCTTTCACGGCTAAACCGCTGAACCGATTTGGACTAATTCCGGTATAAAGATACATTGGACCATATTTTTTATGGTATAGTGGGCAAACGCACAAACCTGACATCGCCTGATAGTAAACGCGATTATCGCCGCCCATGGACACACGCAACAAGAGGCGTCACAAGAAAAATAAGATATAGAAGGATATAGGTTACTATTTGTTGCGATAACCTAAATACGGAGCCGCGGATATGAAAGCTAGTGCAAATATATCACCTACTACTATTATAAAGGCGAAAGTTTGTAAGTATGGATGTATGTATGTATGGATGTTTGTTACTCTTTCACGTAAAAACTACTGAATGGATTTGAATGAAACTTTACCACAATATAGCTTATACATCAGAATAACACATAGGCTACTATTTATAAAGATATAGCTTGGCCTCGCGGCGTTGCCCGCAGTTATCATCGTACCGCGGGTAGCACCGCGGGGTTCAGCTAGTATTTAAATATTTCGGACATCTAACACACAACGCCATCTAGTCCCAAGCTAAGCAGAGCTTGTGTTATGGGTACTAGACAACTGATATGAATACATATATACCTACTTTTTTTTTGTAAATGCATACATATTATACCTACATAGAAAACACCCAAACTCCGAAACAAATATTTGTTCCGACCCAGAATTTGAACCCGAGACCTCAAGCACAGCTGTCGCATTCACTACCACTGCGCCACCGAGGCATTATGTTTTATTACTAGGGCTAGGATCTGATTGCCATTTTGCTGTTTATCACTTGTCCTTCAAAGATTTCGTTTTTTTCCACTATTATTTTCAACATTAGATCTATCATGTTATGTGATATTAATTAATATTATACTATAAATAATCGCTGTCTTTGTAGCTTCACATCATTCAACCTTCATGCATTTAAGTTAATCCCTACAAATAACGAACTCAAACGGACAACGCACTGTGAATCCCTTTAGTATCCCCGAAAATGTCCGGGGATTAACAAAAGAAAAGGACTATAAATATTGTTAATCCCGAGCTTATTGCTGAATACATTTGTATTGTAATCTTTGCGTTTAATGTAGCTAATAGTACTTATTTATTTAGGTATCTTTAAATATTATAATATATTGACCTTTCACCGTCCACGAACTGAGCTGAACGAAGGTCTCCCCCAAAGATCGCCAACAGTTCTGGTTTTGACTAGGTCGCATACAATACATACACCTCTTTATACAGAAGATTCCATCATATTCAAATTAAGGCAACGCATAATCGTAAATGTTCTTACAACAGGTAGGTACATTGGTACATACATACATAGTTTTGCCATAAATATGGTTACAAAGAACAAAAAAAAAATAGTACGTAACATTTATTATTATTGCAGTGTGTTGGTTTAATACGTTAGTAAATAACTGTATAAAGCTTATTCGAAGTGGTCTCCATTGCCTACAATACAGTTCATTACACGTTGACGCCAGTTATCAATGGCAGCACGCACTCTTTCTATGGGAAAATTCTTCACTGCAAATCGTATGGATTGTTTTACATAGTTCTAGATGCTATCTTCATCTCCCGAGATAAAATGTTTTGCTTTTGGACGGGATTTCTTCGAATTCTTTCCCTATCACCTTTTTCGTACGAACACTGCGTGGACGGCCAAAACCTTTTTCTCTCACAAACAGAGGAGGTTTCATTGTACCTATCAAGAGCCCGGTACACAAACATTTGACTAATACCAAACGTATGGAGGATTTAAAAAATTAAATTTGGTCCATACCTACTTTATGTTATGTAATGCAATCACTGTGATTCGGTTATCTTTATCACCCCACTTCATTTTAATAGGTATCACAAAATATTTTACTATATATTGGCGCGAAAATAAGAAAACACAATGAACAATCGTATAAAAAGTGACAAATTCCAAAAACTATGTTGATTTGTAACAGTATTTATGTCCAGACTAAGTATACTATACCACTGATTGTCTAACTAACGTTTGATCAGTTTGAGCTACTCTTGTGCACAGGTATAAATTCCCTTAAAGTGATTTTGATGAAGGCCTTCAATTTCTCTAACAATGAAACTACCTGAGGATAAATAATAAAACAACTTACTGATTAAGTGATGTCTCAAGCTTTCTAATAAAATATGTCAAGTTAACAAATTGTACTATAATTAACTATATATATTAAATGTATGAAACATCTCCCAACCAAGTTTTCACACCCCTTGGTCAAATGATCTCAAGTCGCACGAATCATATTATCAAAAGGAAAATAATAAATATTGCTCAGACAGCGCTATTCTGCAGCGTGAGGAGACTTGATACCTACCGATGGAATTTTCCATAAACAAAACACCATACGAGATGGCATGATGAAAGTATGAAACTAAAAATAGACTTCTCTGGCTTTTATATATCTACCAGTCAAATCACTATCTTTTCCAACTGTGTAGGTATGCTGAGCAGTCGTTTCGATAACTTATCAATATTTATCAACTTGTTTGTATTACCGACTTCGTAACCTACATAATGGTATAATTTTTAATTTAGTTCACTTCTTTCCTTAAATTGACACCCAAAGGTATCACTTATACCTATAGTTTTGATAATTTGGAATAAAAAGATTGAAAATTAAACTTAGGTAGCTAATAAGAACCTAAGTTACCTTACATACATGAAGTACGTTTTTTTGTTAAAGAATTAAATTTACATTTCAACATGAAATCTTTTTAGTTATAAGTACTATTTCAAGCACGAAGAACAACCATAAAGCTCCAAGATTATGATTGGCCCGCTGCTGGAAGAAAATAAACCCGATTAAAAATAGAACATGTAGTTTTAAAATCAAATAAACGTCAATCCACAATATGTATGTATCGACCGAGACACCTCACGTTCTTACGAGAATAAATAAACAATGATAATATAATCAGTTGATTATCTAAATTCTAGTTCATTGGCATTGAAGTAGTTAAAATCGTGTTCAAATATATCTATAGTTTTATATATTTAATTGTGCAATGGACAGCAGTGAAGTATTGACTGCGATTAATTTCGTTTATGTGCAATCAAGAAATTTCCTGATTCGTTCCTGGGACCTTCCAGAAGGCTTGCTGTACAATATTCGTAAACCATTTAGTAAGTTAATAGCCCCTTAAATATAATTACGTAGCTCGTTTAAACCCTTACATATAAAACTATATAAGAAACTAGTTGCTTATTTGAAATGTTAGTATTAAGAGATATTTAGGCAATAGTTCAATGTAATAGTAAGTCCGTTTTACAGAATCTTGCGAGGCTCTATGATGGTCGACTTGGAGTTACCTGTTACCGAAATAATTTTACCTTTAGACGAACCGGCAATTCATGGTAATTTTTATTGCTCCTAGTAATTTACATTTTATAAGAATATTATTGGGGTAATAAATTCAAGAATTTTAACTATGACCCCATTTTTGTTATTGCCAGTGACACGACATTTTTAAACTTCGAAAGTTCAAATGTTTTGGTTGGTACATTATTGACTGTCATTTTAACGATGACATGACATAAGTAAAAAAATGGCGGCGCTTGGTATGTGTGAAACGCCCGGCTGCAAATCTATTGCTCAGTTACAGTGTCCTACGTGTATAAAACTCGGTATACAGGGCTCGTTTTTCTGTAACCAGGACTGTTTTAAAAAATCTTGGAAGTCTCATAAAATTATTCATTCTTTAGCAAGTAAGTGTGTTTGAGGTTATGTTGCGGTGTTAGGTTACAAGAGAATTTCATAGTGTGAATTTTGTTTTAGAGGGTGAAACTACAGATGGGTCCAATGTGGAATACAACCCTTGGCCGTCTTACAATTTCTCTGGGAAGTTAAAGCCTTATCCGCCCGGGCCTAAGCGCACGGTACCGCCTCATATTGGTCGCCCTGATTATGCCGATCATCCGACTGGTTTTCCTGCATCGGAGAATGCTGCTAAAGGTTCTGGACAGATTAAAGTGTTAGATGATGAAGAAATTGAAGGTATGCGTGTGGCTTGTCGCCTTGGTAGAGAAGTCCTGGATGAGGCTGCCAAGTAAGTAAACAAAACTTCTAATTATTATTACTAATTAGGTTCATGTTACACAGCATATCATTAACTTTCATAAACTATGTATTTGGATAACACAAAATAGCTACTTATGACAGGTATTGAGAAATATTTCTGTTAGAAAAATGCTTCGTAGCGTATTCTGTAGTAAAAACGTTGCATAAAACTACATGATATCGTGCATTGGAAGCAAAATCGTGAACTGGAAGACTGTGAACATTCTGGAACATTGAATACGAGAAACAATGAAAATGGAACAGTAGTCAGTGAGCCATCGTCTATTATATCACCCAGAATATTAAACTATTAGTGAGAACACTCTAAATCTAAAGATGCATATCTTTTTAATTTTTCTTCATGATACTTAGATCAAAATGTTAGAATTCATTTCCTATTAATTAATTACTATTATTGTTAATTTATTATTATTCATAACTTAATCCTTAAATTACTTCAATAAATGCAAATTTTATTATTTTGTCCTACCAATTTTGTGTTGTTGGAAAGGTGAGGTCTATGATGTAAGTAGGAGGATAGCAGTATCAATTTGATTAGGTAAAAATTTAATGTGAGAATTTTATTTCCAGAGTCTGTGATGTCGGAGTAACTACTGATGAAATAGACCGTGTTGTACATGAAGCTTGTATTGAAAGGGAATGTTATCCAAGTCCACTGAATTATCACAATTTCCCTAACAGTTGCTGTACTTCAGTCAATGAGGTTATCTGTCATGGAATACCTGATTTACGCCCTCTACAGGTAAATATATGTAATAGAGTATTCAATTTAGTATTTACTTACTATTCAATACCAAAAGTTGTTACCTGCAGTTGTTGTACTGATATTCTAGACTATAAATCTATCTGTGTGGCAACTTTAATTCAAATCTGTTCAGCTGTTTTTGTGTAAAACAGTAACAAACATCTATATAAACTTTCAATAATGTTTTGGCAATGAGTCCACCTTTGTACATTTTGTGTACAAGTTATTAAATAAATAGTAGTAAGATCATATCTCTAGTTACTACCTTCCTACAATTATTTTATGAAGAATCTTGATTTTGTGTTTCTTAGTTACTGGTTTATAGTGGTATTGTGTTAAAACGTTATTCCAGTGAGAATACAATAATCAATATATTTTTTATATTTTTGTCATTTAGTATGCATATATTGAAGTCTTATAGGCATCTTAACATATTTCAATAAGTATAGTCATTGTAATGTTATTTATATTTTTAGGATGGCGACATATGCAATGTGGATGTCACTGTCTACCACCGAGAGTTCCACGGTGATCTGAATGAAACATTCTTTGTTGGAAATGTCCCAGAAAGTACCCGCAAACTTGTGCAAGTGACTCATGAGTGCCTACAGAAAGCAATTGAGATAGTGAAACCTGGAGAGAAATACAGGGAAATAGGGAATGTTATACAGAAACATGCTCAATCTCACGGGCTCAGTGTTGTACGGTCATATTGTGGCCATGGGATCCACAGACTGTTTCATACCGCTCCAAATGTTCCACATTATGCTAGTTAGTATTCTTCTCACTAATAATTCAGGAAATGTACAACAATACTTGTAGTTACATTTTATAAAATACCAGTGGTTCAGTCTTTGTCACCGGTGTCTGTGTCAAAAAACTGGTCAAGTGTGATTTATTAATATATATTTGTGTGTAATTGGCAAATTGTGATTTGTAAAAAAAACTTATTTTGGTAGCTTCTTATTCTTTTGGTTTTTTAATTATTTTTTAAAGACTATTAAGCTGCTTAACTATAATGTAGGGTTTCATCATATTTTTCATTAATAAACTTGCCTTACTAAGGTCCAGTTTCACCACTTATGATAGTCCCCCTGATAGAGTAATGTCAAGTTATCTGTAAAATTACTATAGATTTTGATTTTATAGGTCTTGGATAGAGATATAATTAGATAATGTTATATAGCAGTTAATTATTATTACCGTGGGAGAGCTGCGCTTAGGCATGAATGGGTCGGCTCGACCGGAGTGATACCACGGCCTCACAGAAAACCGGTGAGAAACAGCGCTTTAGCTGTATTTCACCGCGTGAGTGAGGATACCGGAGGCCCACCCCCCCTATCCCCCCTATGATGGCGCAGTTGAAACTTATGTTACCCCAGGAGGGTACCAACTGCGCTAGCGTTGGAGAATCCCTCTCTGGGCGTCCACACTTAGAACACAACGCGCCTGAGCGTGGATGCCCAGGCTGCCCCTCGTATTCTGGGGGGGGCAAAACTACGATCTATCATGCTCGGGGTAAGAGCAGTACCACCATGGCACCCCCTGCCACGCTAGTCGTGGACTTGTGCAACATCAGGGGATTACATAGTAATCTAGATGCTGTCCATCACCACCTCGAGACAGCAAAGCCAGCCTTGCTCTTTTTGACAGAGACGCAGATATCGTCTCCAGCGGACACTTCCTACCTCACTTATCCTGGGTACGGTTTGGAACACTCCTTCATCTCCAAGGCCGGAGTGTGCGTGTACGTCAGAGACGATATCAGCTCTCGTCGCCTTAGCAATCTTGAAGGTAGGGACCTCTCCATCCTATGGCTCCGTGTAGACAGCGACGACCATCCTCGCGTCTATGCGTGCCTCTATAGGTCCCATAGTGGTGATGCCGAAACTGACCGACTCATCGAGCACATCCAGATGGCTACAGACCTCGTGCAGCAGCAGATCCCCTCCGCAGAGATCGTCGTACTTGGCGATTTTAACGCCCACCACGCCGACTGGCTCAGTTCCAGTAAAACGGATCATGCGGGGAGATCTGTTCACGATTTCGCCCTAGCATACGGCTTGACACAACTGGTTACCACGCCCACGCGAGTCCCAGATGTGGAGGGCCAGAATCCTTCACTGCTGGACCTTCTGCTGACCTCTCATCCGGACGGTTACCGCGTAACCGTTAACGCTCCACTTGGCACTTCAGACCATTGTCTTGTCCAGAGTTCAGTGTTTATCACACTCTCGCCGCGATCGCAAGTTGTGCGCGGCCGTCGTGTGTGGCACTACAGGTCAGCAGATTGGGATAGGATGCGGACGTTCTTTCCTACCTCCTACCCTTGGAGACGGTCGTGCTTCTCGCCGGATAATCCCAGTACTGCTGCTGATTCTGTTGCTGATGTTGTGCTGCAGGGTATGGAGCTTTTCATCCCATCCTCTGTGGTCCCCATTGGTGGCAAGTGTCGGCCCTGGTTTGGTTCATCTTCCAGAAAAGCTTCTCGCATGAAGCAGGAGGCTTACGAAGCCTGGGCTGGCGCGGTGGCGGTGCGGGATCAAAATACCAGCGCCCTGAAAAAGAAGTACAACTTTGCCTCCAGGTCCCTCAAAAGAGAAATTGCAAGGGCGAAATCGGAGCACATCGCCAGGGTTGGCGAGAGGCTTGAGCGTCTTCCTTCGGGAACTCGGGCATTTTGGTCTCTTGCCAAGGCTGTCGAAGGGAATTTTTGTAAGCCGTCCTTTCCACCTCTTCACATGGGAAATAATCCGTTGGCCTATGACGCAAAGGAGAAAGCCGATCTTCTGGCAAAACACTTTGCGTCCAACTCGACTTTGGATGACGGGGGGCAGGAGCCGCCTACCATACCGCGGTGCGAGAGCTGTATGCTGGATATCCAGTTCCACCAACGCTCAGTGCGCTTAGCACTTTTGTCCCTTGATGTCCATAAGTCGAGTGGCCCGGATGGAATCCCTCCTATTGTGTTGAAAATGTGCGCTCCAGAGTTGGCACCGGTCTTAACGCGTCTTTTTCGACTCTCCTACTCCACTGGCGTAGTCCCGTCATCATGGAGGGCAGCATTGGTCCACCCGATCCCTAAAAAGGGCGATCGCTCAAATCCGACTAACTACAGGCCGATAGCCATAACTTCCCTCTTCTCGAAAATAATGGAGTCCATAATTAACCATCAACTCCTGCGGTACCTAGAGGATCATCATCTGCTTAGTGACCGGCAGTACGGTTTCCGTAAAGGTCGATCAGCTGGTGATCTTCTGGCATACCTGACACATCGCTGGGCTCAGGCGATTGAGACTAAGGGGGAAGCCTTGGCAGTTAGTTTGGACATCGCGAAAGCGTTCGATCGGGTCTGGCACAAAGCGCTTCTTTCGAAGCTCCCTTCCTATGGGCTTCCCGAGAAATTATGCGATTGGGTCACTAGCTTTCTGGCATGTAGAAGCATAAAGGTCGTAGTCGACGGTGAATGCTCTGACTCCATGTCTGTGAATGCTGGTGTCCCGCAAGGCTGTGTGCTATCGCCTACTCTGTTCCTCCTTCATATCAATGACATGCTGCCAATTAGCGGCATTCATCGTTATGCGGATGACAGTACGGGCGATGCTCTCTACACCGGCCGCGCCAATATTTCTCGGGAAAACGTCATTGAGAGTCGAAACAAACTTGTGTCTGAAGTTGAGACCGCTTTGGAAAGGGTCTCATATTGGGGTAGACTTAATTTGGTCCAATTCAACCCGACAAAGACACAAATTTGCGCGTTCACCGCTAAAAAACTCCCGTGGGTCGTATGTCCTCGTTTTGAAGACACTCCCCATCTGCCTCAGCCAATATTGGGATACTCGGTCTCGACGTATCGAGCGAAGTCCAGTTTCGTGGCCATTTGGAGGATAAGGCCAAATTGGCCTCAAAAAAGCTAGGTGTGCTCAACAGATCGAGGCGGTATTTCACTCCGGCCCACCGCCTTCGTCTTTACAAAGCGCAGGTTCGGCCTCACATGGAATACTGTCCTCATCTTTGGGCAGGGGCACCCCAATACCAGCTCCTCCCTCTGGACCGCATTCAGCGGAGGGCGACTCGATCGTCGATTGCCGGGATCTTTCAATTCGGCTAGACTCTCTGGCACTGCGTAGAGGTGTGGCTTCACTGTGCATCTTCTACCGCATTTACCATGGGGAGTGGTCCGAGGAATTGTTCGGATTGATCCCTGCCGCATCTTTCCGCCATCGTCCTACGCGACAGAAATTTCATTCGCATCATCTAGATGGTTGGCAGTCCACAACTGTGCGATTTTTCCGAAATTTTCTGCCACGCACAGCAAAACTGGAATGAGCTGTCGCCTGCGGTGTTCCCGGACCAATACGACCTTCAAACCTTCAAGAAAAGAGCGTACTCCTTCCTAAAAGGCCGGCAACGCACTTGTGACGCCTCTGGTGTTGCGGGTGTCTATGGGCGGCGGTAATCGCTTACCATCAGGCGATACGTCTGCTCGTTTGCCCCCTATACAATAAAAAAAAAAAAAAAATATAATAATAATACCTAATTATATTATATATATATGATTGCCTCGGTGGCGTAGTGGTAGCGTATGCGACTGCTAAGCTTGAGGTCTCGAGTTTGATTCCCAGGTCGGACCAAATGTTTGTATGATCTGCAAATATTTGTTTCGGAGTTAGGGTGTTTTCTATGTATAATATGTATGTATTTACAAATAAAAGTATATTAGTATTTATATCAGTGGTCTAGTACCCATAACACAAGCTCGGCTTAGCTTGGGACTAGATGGCGTTGTATGTTAGATGTTCGAAATATTTATTATTATTATTTATTTATAAATATTTATGTGATAAATAAATTGTAAGAACTCTTCAAACCATTTTCAGTTGGAATAAATAATTTTAAAAACATTTATGTAGCTAAATTAGTCAGGTTATATATCCTGTTCATCTTCAAATAAAGAATATTTATTAATAGCAAATTGAATACTATTTCAGAAAACAAAGCAGTAGGCGTGATGAAGCCAGGACACTGCTTCACAATTGAGCCTATGATTAACGAAGGTGGTTGGCGCGATGAACAGTGGCCTGATCACTGGACTGCTGTTACCGCTGATGGCTCTCGATCTGCTCAGGTAATATATTTCTCTTATTATAATTTACCAAACTATTTATTTTATATGATAAAATTTCTTATTAGCCAACTAAACCCTACTAGCTTGTGTTAAGAGCAATTCAACATTGACCATTCCAACGCTTTAGGGCCTCTGCAGACTGCAGACTTTTTATCGGCCGATAGTTTAGTCGGGTTGGGCTGAAAGTGCGCACACCGAGCCAACTAAACAGTTTGGTTGGTGAACAGGGCGCAGACTATCCAACAGCCGGCCGACTATTCTCGAACTAGTTTGTAACTGACTGTTGAAGCAGTCGCACAATGAGAATATTGTCCAGAAAAGTTATTGCTCTCATCATACTCCGGAGGAGGAAAATCAAGAAGAGATTCCGAGAGTATTGGGTGCATCCCATTCTCAGTGATAGATTAGTTAGTGGAAAATTTTACACTATGCATTCCAAATTACTTGATTACCCGAAAAAAATTTTTGCCTATTATCGAATGAGCATTACCAGCTTCAATGAACTTTTTATAAAGCGCAGGTCTTTTCTCGACTTCTTCAATCAACTTTTCGACGGAACTTTCTACAATCAACAATTGTGATTTGGGCGACGCCATATTCAAAATACACGCACATGACGCCAAATCACAGAGCGAACTGAACTATCGGCCGACTAAACAATCGTCATGTATGCGCAGGCGTGTATGCGCCAATACTGATTAAACAGTCGGCCGATAGTTGGCCGACAGATTAGTTTGAATGTAATCGGGTAGCCCATCAAACTTTTTTATCGGCCAATACTGAATCGCTGTAGTGTGCGCATATGCATTCCTCTCCATACTGATTAAGAAGCCGACCAAACTATCGGCCGATAAAAAGTCTGCAGTCTGCGGGGGCCCTTATGCTGCAACCATCACTTGATTCCATATTAGTTAATTTTATAAAACTAGTAATGTATAATATATTATGGTACTATTGTGACTAATGTGATCATATTTCACGTTATGGGCGGGGTAATTCCGTCCCACTGTCCCTATCGGCGGCATAAATATCCCACTTTCGCTTTCATTTGTAATACGAGTGCCAAACGATAATTTGATTTGTGTGACCTATTAAATAATTCCATAAAATAACAAAAAAATAACATCCCGCTCTAACAAAACAATGTTCATGTTGGTTAACTCCATATGATATTATCAGTATTTTTAATTGTTATGTCTCTATAGTTATTTTCTTTCATATTTTTCTTTAGCAATATTGTCTGACGCGAAAGAATTCTTCAGTTATGAATTAACATCACTTTTGGATCAGTTTAGCCCATCTTGTTAGTATCGTAAGGGTTCCGTTTATGAAGGATAATCCAAATTAAGTATATTTTTATATTTACAGTTTGAACAAACTCTCCTCGTCACGGAGACTGGGTGTGACATCCTCACGAAGAGGGCGGCTGGTCGACCTTGGTTCATGGATCAGTTGGAGAAACTTAATGCTAAGTCCTAGTATCTCCTAAATATTGAATGTCCACTGAGATGAACATCTAGACTTTAATAAACTAATACGGTTGAGAAAGTAAGATAAATAGATATTACTGTATTCAGTTATAAAATAACTATTCCAAAAATGGAAGGTTATCAAGAGGCAATATGAAAAATATTCAAGATTCTGACGGGCAGTTCTATGCTGGTTCTGCCCGTGTCAAGGGACCAGTGCCCAAGTTTGTTTGATTGTTGGGAAGATAAAGGTGACATTCTCTGCACTGATAGAATGATCAATGTTTATTTATTTTCTTGCACTATGGTGAACCAGTTGCATCAGATTCTAAAATAAGTAATCACTTTAAGCATACTGAAGCATCAAAAAATATTGAAACATGCCATCATACCAAAATGTAATCCCCTAACTTCATGCATATACTATCACCCTTTGTCTCTAAGAACCTCATTTCATATATTATATTAAAATGCATTGACTCAATTCCTGATCTGGCAAGAAGTTACTTGTCAACACATCAAGACATGTGTCCACATATGAATATAAAGTTGAATTATTTTATAGTTTTTGAGACTCCCCAAGAAACAAAAAGTAATATGTCAGTGCCAATCCATGTCTTAATATTAGGGAATCGTATTTTTTTTCCTCTCAGTGGAAGCAATTTATTTTTGAATTTACTTTTGAGCAAGACTCAAGGTAGAAATACAAAAGCTGAGTAGCCAAACTAATTGAAATTGGCAATAGATTCAATCTCAGACTGAAGTCTCAAGGTTTTAAGATAGATAATAATTATGCTGTTTTAAATTTTGAAACATTTTTTGTGGACAATTCTCAAATTAGCATGTTTGTGTTTTGTTTATAATGTTTAAGTAACTTACATATAGATTATTTTCATTATTAATATTTTACTATGAATACATCATCAAAACTACAGATATGTTTTTTTTATAAGTAAAAATAAAAAAAACTAAGTACAGAATATGCTAAGTGACATATACATTTGTTGCAATAGATTTTATATTTTATTAGACAATTGTTTCTGAGTAGTCAAATTGATGTTTGCAGTTTGTATAGGATATAATAAATATATATCACATTATGTACAAGATAAATTGACAGTAAAGTATATGACTCAAACATCTTTTAAATTAACATTATTAAACCCGAACTAAAATCAGTACATACAATTATGTATTATGGTTAGAGATTTGTTATAATAGTCTAGATGGCTTTCATCGAGTAGTTTACATAGCGACGTCACAGCTAGCACTCAAATGTCTCGTATAACAAGTTAGCGAGATATATAGTATATATATATATATATTATATATAGTACTGATTCTATCGTTTGTTTGTGCTGTCATAAGTATTTTGACAAGGAGCACTGCTATAATTGTTATACTGTTATAGTCGCCCTTTGTGCAATGTTCGCATAATTGTTATATTACGCGGTTGAGGTTAGACTAAGACAAATATATATAGACCCCACGTAATTTAACATTTTGTCAAATTAAAATAAAGTTTTGTAAATTGTAATGGAAGTAAAAATAAAACGATAAAAAATATATTTATTTTATTTGTATAACAATTTGGCATTTATAACAATAAATAACAACTACACTAAACTTAACACTTAAGATTAAATTACCCCCCATTTTTAATTGTTCGTGTTTTACTGTGCATTATAGAATAGTAAAAGAAAATAAAGTAGGGGTGTTAGTAAAGTTATTTACCTCTTTGAGCCTAGTTATTTTATTATAAATATAGATATCATTGTGGTTATGTTATTGAGCACTACTGGCATTATAAAAATCTGTATAAGAAGATTCATGACCAGTTCATGTGGTCATTAGTACACAACAGAATAAACAGCACTCGAGCTCATTAATGGTCGAAGAGACTAGCCTTTGTAGGCAAATTAAATTATATCACAACCATGAAACAAAAATAGCACAGGTTTGTGCAGGATGGGTGTAGTGTAACTCAACTTTTCCCGTTGAAAGCAACTTTGATATGATCAATTGTTTGTGGAGTTGCTATTGATTACAGGATAAATCGTAGGTGACGAAAGCATGCTTTTAAACCATTAACTTTAATGCAAGCCAGTGTGCACTTTATTGCACAGAAGCTTTCAAGATCCTATTTCTATTTAAATAAAACTGGTTAGTGATCTGAGTGAAGGCATTGGCATCGATCGGTGGAGGAGAATAGACGTACCTACAATAAGTACCTACCTACCTACTTTTTTGAAATATAATAACGCAATAGATCAAACACATTTCCTTATCAACTTTTGTTAATAAAGGTTGTACCTAATTTCATACTATCAGTCCTCGTAATCCTCGAACAATGGTATGTAATCATCGCTCCGTTGTTTTAATTTTAAGCCAAATTGTGCCACTTGGTTTGCGTCGGTTCCTTCGCTCTTTTCCGTTGTTGATTTGACTGTTGTCCCTTTTCTGCTTTCAGGCAAGTCTCGTTTAATTATACTATCTTTGTTTGGCTTTAGAGTTGATAGTTTTGCTATTATAGCGTCTTTCTGTAAATAAAAAAAAAACATTAATTAGTTTACTACAAATGTGCCTGCGTCCTGAGGTGCCAATCCGAACATCTTTAGGATGTCTAAAGTACAATATAAAATACATTGGTACTAAAGTTATTTATACACTAAATTGATGAAAAATGTTATGTATTAAGAAAGCCAATAAAATTAAGTTCATAAAATTTTATATCTTTTAAATCTTAATGTTCAACGTAATTAGCATGACTCTTAAGCAAATAGGTAAAGCTTATTGAAACTAGTAGAGACACGAGGTAGTTTTATAAGTTTTTGGTTTTCGCAATTTGGCATTAATTTTTAAAGAACTGAAATTATTATAATTTTTATTTCATTGTCGTAAGACATTGAAAAGTATCTTTAAAAACGTGTGCACTATAAAACTTTGCTGTCGCTATCTCAACAACAGTTTATTTATAATTTTTTGGGTGACTTTTTTAAAATGGTTACCTACTATTAGCCTTGTCCTAGTCTAATATCCTTTTTTGTATATTTATTGAAAACTGTACTAAATTTCGAGATGACCTGTTGAGTAGTGACGCTTTTAAAAAGCGTAATTACTTGACAAACTTAAATGTGCAATATTTAAATATTAATTTCATTTCAAAGTCAGCTTTAACAAAATAAAGATACCTAACTATTGCTATTTTAAGATACAATAATTTAAATACTATTTATAATATATTCTGAAATACTAATATGTACCTAAGCTCATTAGCAAGTTGTTCGTTACATATTTTTTTGCGATTTTTATAGTGTATTTCTCTATCTTATATTATTGTCTTACCTGCGAGGGAGTGTCGACGTAACTGGCGTATATCCTTAAAATTGGCTCTCCAGTTTTATGATCAAATGTCAATTTACTCTTAGCAGGAATTTTTGCTTTAACCATTGTCACTTCTGGTTCTGATGCCGTATTAATCGCAGTTGCGATGTTGTTTGAGTCTGCTACTGCGAATAGTCTAATAGGAGCTCTCCTTGCCATAAGATTTTCCTTTTCTTTGTTAAAATCTTGATCTTCACTAATAGTCGCTTCAACAATTTGTCCAGCATACACATCTCCTTCTTTGTTCACTTTGGGCTGCTTATCATCTGGGCTTACTAAAGTATAAGCTACATTAACAGACTGCGTTGCTTTTTTAAATGGCACTCCTAACAGTGGCTTTAATTCATTTGTCTTATTTTCAGATTTATCTTCAATTTTGACGAAATAAGCTTCCAAATCCGGAATTATCGCTGTGGTCGTGGTTTTGTTCTCAATTGTTGCTTCTGACGTTCTGTCTACTTGTGCCACGGCTGCTGCAGCTCTAACATCATTAATAGCTGAGTAGAATCCATTAGCTATAACACTGCCAATGCTTTGTCCAACTTGTGCATAGTAAATTGGAGTTGTGTCCTGTTTTTCAGTATTTGTTTCAATATCATTTTTCATCGTGGTAGTCAGCGATTGTGGTTCATCTACCATTTGCTTTATAGTAATATTTTGTGGTTGTTGTGGCGTGGTTTCTTCAATTTGGTTATCTGTTGTATTTTGAGTAGCAAACGCTTGGGGATTCAAAGACACAACCGAAGATTCTTGAGTCTCTCTTTGCACTATGTTTTTTTGTTCATTTTGTTGTGGTACGTCTTTTGCAAGAGGACTATCCAGCTGTTCATTTTGTAGTAAAACTATTTGGGGGTGATTTTGAGAGGCTTGCTGTTGAGGTTGTATATGGTATGTCATATCTGGAGCGTAAGGAATAAATTCTAGGGCAGGGAAACGCTGCATTAGTTGACCTTGAAGTTTTTGTAAAAACATTGGGTCCGATTGATAGAGTGCGCTTGGAGGAACAAAGATTCCTTCAGTACCAGTGTTTATTAAGTCTTGGGGTGACGGAAGATTGTTAAAATTCTGGAATAAAATATTTAGGTATGAATGCATTTGAAATGAGAATATTTGTAAACTTTAGCATTATGCAACTTCCTCAATAACGTACCTGCATATGGAATTGCTGTGGTTGAAGTTGGTGATGTTGGTTGACATTAAGTGCTGGTAAGGAATATTCTACTCCACCATTTCTTACAAAATTTTGTAGCTCCGGCTTTGTAAAAGACTAAAAGATAAGACAAATTTAAAGGTTATTTTAATAGCTAGTCCATTAAAATGATATAATGGCCATTTAAAGAGTACATATTGATACTAACATTTTCTTTTGAAAATCCAATTGGTGGTTCTATTTTGGCTGTGTTATATTCACCTTCAGGATATTTCTCGGTGACTTCGTATGATCGCTTGCCCTAAAGCATACAAAATTATATTAGGTATCGATCACATAAACATGTTTAACTTGACTTGTAAAGAGAAGTATCGACAGCATTAAACTCAAACCCATGTTTATTTTTCCGAGAACAGTAACGACTGTACGATTTATGAAATACGAAATACGCAAGGCCATGTAGTTTTACCGAGGATCGACTCTTCTCCAGGTTCTTTTAGTCTCTTATTTCTTTTATCTATATTTTGAACACAAGAAATTACCGATTTTTTAAACAATTCTAAGGGTTCTTGCACATACAAATACAAGCAGTGAGTTTAAACTGACCTGTTCTGAGACGGGATTCTTTGACGCGTCGAGTACGACAATCGGCTTCTCTGACAGGCTGAGGTTGGGTGCTGGTATTGTGTGGATCGCACCTGATGGTCATACAGAGCTGAACCAAGTGCTTCGACCACAATGGACAATGTTAAAATATTTCTATATAATCAGCAGAAATCAGTTTTAAAAGCAATAAGTTTTTGTATTCGACTATCCTTTGTAAGATTTTGAATTCTGCCGGTTTTTATAACAAGCCCTTTTTTTTTTCATTGTCTCATTGTGGACGGTCGTAATAGTACATTTATGCATTTTGTGCACCGAATATCAGATGACAGAAAAAAGGAAACATTAACGACATGTTAGTCCCATAACTAAGGAATATTTCCAGCATTTAACCCTTGCTATATTCAAAATGAAATACGAGTATTTATACAACATGCACAATTTTAGTGTAAGAAATATAAAATGCAATGCAGTCAGAAAACATTAAGTTCAATTTGGTAGTTCAAGTTGACAAAAAGATTCACGATCGAATAAATATTATTGATACATAGTAGATCTTTTTGTTAAAGATAAGATAAGAGAAATCCATAATTAAGTTAGCTGATATGATCGCTGTAGCAACGAGGTGAAGACTACGTGATTATAAAGTAGAAACAAAGAAAGAAATTTGTGCTGTGCACTTATTAGTCAACCTGTACCACCGTCACTGTCAAACAAGGACTGCGCAGGCTTCATGAACTCGTACTGTGATGGGTAAGAAGATATTGCTGGAAGTCGTGCCGTGGTCTTCCACGGACTATGCGTGAAAATATTCCGGGTCGAAGAAGGACCATAGTGCTTGACGGCATACCTAAAATATGTAAGTAATGTAGGTAAATATGTTATTCTTTAAAGTGTTTAGTGCCATTTCAACCACTTGTAGTAGCGTTTTTATAATTGTCTTTTGTTGCTGAAGTTATTGATTTCGCCCTATGGCATTATCAAAGTTTACACTAGTTCATTATCATCATACATAGATAATAAATATTTCCTGTACGTAATTTGAAGATAATCAAATTTAAAAAAATATGAATTATTAAGAATTAGCTTACCGTTGGGGTTGGTTCCTATATAAAACATATGGAGCTCGATTAGAAGTGACCGTTGAAAGTCGCATAGACCCAAAAGTCCATGGCCTCTGTACGGTCTGAAGACTCTGCAACTTGACTCCGGGTCTGAAGGCTGTCGGAGACCGCACTCTATTCACGGCGGCCAAGTGATTGATTGGAGACGTCCGGCTGATGTGTACGGCGTGTGTGAGAGAACATAATGCTAAGTAGATTATGATGACCTGTCGAAAAATTAAAAGACCGTTATTTAAATTATGTCATTAGTGCTACTAACCCATTTAGTATCGACGTGTCACAGTATTTTTAACAATGGAAAAAATCAAGTATTGTGCTGTGATTGATTTTTTTTTCGTAGGTTTAAAAACAAATAAAGTTTATGAACGAATGATTTAAGTGTATAAGGACTCTTCGCCTTTAGTTTAGTACAGTACTTAGAAAGATGTGTTGCTGAATTTAAACGTGATCGTACAAGTCTTGTAGACGATCCACGAAAAGATCGTCCTAAAATATGTAGCAACAACACCAGAAACGTGAAGTCGTCGAGTGACTGAAAGAGATTTAGTAGAAGTCCTAGGCATCTTATTGGGCAGTGTAAACAATATATCGACTGAAGTATTGGGTATTGATCTTGAAACGAAACATGAGGCCAAAGAGTGGTGTAGTTCTGGTTTTAGGATTCTGAAACGAGTTCATGTTCAGAAATCGGCCAAGAAGGTGTTGGCATCTTTTTTTTGGGATGCGAAAGGAATTTTGTTCATGGTTTACTTGCAAATTGGTAAAGCAATAAATTCTGAATATTATTGTAACCTTCTAGACGAAATTTACATCGTGTCACTCATACTTAGCATTTTGTTATTGGCTAAAATCCATGAATTAAAGTTCAAAATGTGGAAGCATCTACCGTATTCACCAGATTGACTACCTCAGTGGTAGTGAATGCGACTGCTGTGCTTGAGGTCTCGGGTTCAAATCCTGGGTCGGACCAAATGTTTGTGTAATCTACAAATATTTGTTTCGGAGTTTGGGTGTTTTCTATGTATAATATGTATGTATTTACAAAAAAAAGTATATATGTATTCATATCAGTTGTCTAGTACCCATAACACAAGCTCTGCTTAGCTTGGGACTAGATGGCGTTGTGTGTTAGATGTCCGAAATATTTATTTATTTATTTGGCAGATTTTTTTGTTGACGATGTAGAAACTTCCTTCGGATCTCCAGATCCTCGAAGACTGAGGAGTCAGGTACGTTTAGTAGATTCACCAAATCCACTAAAACCACCCCGGCGGATCCTCCCCAGATGTGGTGTGACAAAACCGTGTCTATAAGACTATCCTGGGTGAAGTCTGAGCTTCACCCTGCCTGTTGGCCCAACCGCTTTATGTTGCGGCCCGACCGCAATTTCGCGACCAGGACACCGCTCTATCGCTAACGGCATCTTGCGATCCCGTGTCGCCGGTGACGTCACCTACGCTTGGTATCAGCCCTCTCCCGATCCCGTTCAGTGGTCTCTTTCTGGAGCATTACTCACCCGCCAGCATGTCAACAAAGATTTGGCCTCTAGTGACTTTTCTCTATTTCCAGACCTATTCATTTAAAAACATCATGCGTGAAAAGCGTTTTTGAGGTCATAATAGCTGTGAAAGCGCATTTTACAGCCCTTTCAGATTCACACTTCAAGGATATAATTCATAACTTGGAATATCGTTGGAATTGATGTTTAGGGAGATTCTACAGTATAATAAAGTGTATTTCAAACCACAAAATTATTGTGTTTTTCTTATCGAACCACAAAACTAATTGAATAGCCTTCGTATTTTTACATATAGACGGTGTGTGAATAGATAAATTTACCGAGTGGAACCTAGGGAACAGCTTGTGCAGGAACTGGTATAAATATCCTCAATTACTCAGTTACAAGACCACATTCCGTATTTGGAAGGCACCGGAGAAAGATGTCGGACGACTGGTTAGGTTATATCTAACGCGGGAAAATCGTTCTCGGTAAACGATTTAGATGTTGACACGTAGGTATTGGTGTTACAATGTACCTCTAACTTATCATCTTTCATTTGGTGCGTGTTAAATGTCCAAAATATTTATTTATTTATTACGAGTATAGGTTGGTTATTTTATACCAATTATACGTTATGATTTAAGACAACATTCCCAAGACAACAAAATATACTCAGAAAGGAATGGATATGCACTAAGCCAATGTGTGTTGCTAGTGTTTAGTCTATATTGTTGAGAAGTGTGAACGCCTCCACTAACTTAACTGCTAACAATACACATGACGCGTATGTCTGCCGGTATAGAACAGCGAGGTGTTACTTTCCATAAACTTCAAAGGAGTCTGGGAGGAACTTTGGCCCATTAGATTTGTCAAGCTCATTGTAAAATATTTTAAATTATCATACTCGTACTGAATGATATAAATCAAATTCAGCCTTCCTAAAGTGACCATTGATAGGTACCTGCTAACTGTAAAACTTTCAGCTTAGCGAGTATCCATTCCTTTCTGAGTTTATGTTAAACTACCGATCCTGAAAAAAACTTCTTTCCTAAAATTACATAAGTTTGTGGTGACTGGGATCTCAGTAAATATAGTTTGTTTAGACATTACATTCTAGTTATTGAAACCGTCGGTACTTATTTAAATGTTAAATATTTCAGTATACCTAATGTACCTACTTGAAGTCTGAGATACTTGCACGTCATACATCTGCATGGCGACTTTTGGACATGTTAAAAATTAAATATATCTATCTTAAGGATTATATAAATTATTTGCTACGTAGACGTAAATGTGTGCAGTATCTTTGCCTGACGACATGTATTACGATTCTACGTACACGACTTAAAGTGAAATAATGTCACGGATGGATGCGGGCGAAATCGAGTGGTAAGTACATGATGCTTACAGCGATGTTTTAATCATACTAAAGAAACATTCTTTGGCTATCTATGATATTGGTTAAATTTCTTTAAATGTTATCTAAAGTTTTTAAATATTGTGTCATCTCTAGTGATCTATCTATTCTTGCTGCCGTATGCCGTAACTGCCTCATTGGTCTAGCGGTTGACGTATGCGACTGCCATTAAGAAGTCTCGGGTTCGAATCCCGGGTCGGGTCAAAAGAGTTATTGAGTTTTTCTGATTATAGAAATACTTAATAACAGCTCGGAGTTTGGTAATTGGGGTCTGAACTCCGTGCCTCGGAGAGTACGTAAACGTCGGTCAGTCGGTCCTGTAACTGATATCTCCCCGGTCGTGTCGGTTAACCGTACCATCGGATTATGAGAGAGAAGGAACAGAGAGTGCATCTGTGTTTGCGTACACACTTGTGCACTATAATATCTCCTGCGTAGTTGGTTGGTCTCCGTTGAGATTTGCCGCTGTGGCCGTAATCGACTAGGAGAACATCACCATCATCTATCCGAGCACAATTGTAGTGTAGGTATCTGTAGTCATCACTAATTAAAATAGCTTGTTGTTGTCCTGTGATTGTAATTATTTATATTTAAAAGATATACAAGACATTTATGATACTTAACCCTATGTGTGTTATATTTTTATATTCCTTGCTGAAATAAAATAGCTGCTAAATTGGAGGTGTGTAGTAAGATCGCGTAGATAGATAGACTGTTAAGTCAGTAGGATTCTCAGAAAGGATAGAGTTAAAAGAGAATAGTCTTCATTCCAAATTTATGTCAGAAATCCACTTTCAGAGAACGCCTATCATATAAAACAAAATATAAAACAAAAAATCCAAAATAATTTAAGCGTTACTGGTTAATAAGTATTGAAATAGGCATTCATATAATATAACTACATTTCTAATCCGAGACTTGTGAAAAAATATAAACTTACGATTCATGCGATTGTCTAAGGAATTTTGGTATAATCTCTCGTAAGAACCGCACGCAATATGTGAATAACACTTATACTGTACTGTCTTGACTATACCTACAGTTTTTCAACAGGCAGTTGCAACATTTATGTAAGACGTGTAATTTATAGATGTTGCTATGATTTTTGTTCTTAATTTATTCCACGACATCTAAGATAAAAGAGAAAGAAAACTTGTTAGATGAGTTACGAGACACTAGTTAGGACACATTAATGGCAAGGCAAGGTATGAAGTACTTCAAAAATTGTAGGAAGTCGAACAACAACAACAGCGGCGGCTTTAATGTATGGGTTTGGTACACAGTTTATTGATTTGCCGTAGTCTAGAAAGCGAAAAGTCTATCCATAAAGGATAGCTGTAGTAACTTTTATATCATGTACCTACAATAGCGTTAAGAAGATAACTTTAGCTTATTGATTTTTGGTACTGAACTTTGTCCTATATGTAATTGTTAATCCATCCCGTGGGTGTGGAGCAAACTATGCAGGATGACAGTACTACAAAGAGATGGAAAACTGAACACAAGCCCCTGGTATATCGTTGCCTGGCCAGTGATAAAGAAGGCAGAAATCTAAAGAGAGAAGTATGTCGACCAGTGTACAGTAGTGCGCAGTGAACTTCTAAAGACTGTTGGTGATGGTTGACTGGCGTACCTATTATCCAACGTTGGATAATTTTGTTTATTGATAGTGCCCTCAAATTATTGAAAACATTAAGATTCATGATGTGTGATCAATGTTGCGAAGAAGTAGTTGAGAGTATGTGTGAAGGAATTTATTCAATCTTTTTCTTTAAATTTACCATTATCCCCTTTTGCTTGTAATTGTGGCGTAGACGTCACTAAGAGTGAACTTCAAATTATAAACGTCTTTGAAATACCTTAGGTAAATATGTTACCTTGTTCCGGTGCCTTTTTTAATTTTTTTTTCTGCAATAAAATGCATGTATTATAAAATATAAAGACTTTCCTCTTGAAATGCTCTTTCTCGTTTGGAAGATTAGATTATGAAGAAACAAATGACTTTATTTTATGTATTCTACGTAAAGATATTATCATGTCCATACAATACAATTTAGATGTTTATAATTAAATAAAAACTAATTAAAACGAAATCATGTACCTACTTGTTGAAATGATGAATATTTGGTATAAAATACGCCGTTTATACCTATATTATTGTCTAATCTCTTAACACATTAAAATATTTTAAAAATTATTAAAAAATTGTATAACGTAATGTACGAAAAATTATAAATAGTAGTTTTAAGAACAATTCGTAACGAATACATTTATTTTAAACTTTCGCTATTTGCACCAAATATAAAAGTAATATAAACGTTGGTTGTCAATGTTGGTCAAGTTGTTAGTGATCCTTACTGTTAATGTCAGATGTCGTGGTTTCGATACCCAGTCAGGACAAATCTTTGTGTTATGAACAGGATAATTTGTTCTGTGTCTGAGTGTAATTTATTTAAAACTAGTTGATCTACGCACCCTCGTTTACATCCCCTATTGCCCGTAGCATAATAATTTTCCTCCTCATCATTGGTGCTCCGTTCCTCTTAGTCTAAGCGTGATGATATATGACCTGTAGCCTTCCTCGATAAATGAGCTATCTAACACTGAAGAAATTTTAAATTGGACCAGTAGTTCCTGAGATTAGCACGTTCAAACAAACAAACAAACTCTTTAGCTTTAAATATTAGTATAGATATGTACCTATGTAATTTAGAAATACATATCTATGTTTATCAGAAGTCTCGATACCATGGATACAGGCTTTACCTAGTTTCGGATTAGAGATTGGCTGTGCGTACGATGTGTGAGTATATTATATTCGTACTAATATTATAAATGTGAATGTAAGTTTGTTTGTTTGTTACGCTTTCACATAAAAACTACTAAACCGACCATTTTGAAACTTTGTACACACATACTTAGAGGCATTTGAAGTAACACAGGATTTACTAAATGCGAGCGAAGTCCCTGGTGAAAACTAGTAGGTAGATAATATATAAAATTTTCCTGTCGCAATGTTTGTTACCAAATTCTACCGAAACGGCTGGACCGATTTTTATGAAATTTTGTGTGCATATCGGGTAAAACTGAGAATCGGTCAATATCTATTTTTCATACCCCTAAGCGATAAGTGTGACCCACCCATATTTTTTTTTTTTTTTATGGCAAAACAACGTTTGCTGGGCAAGGTATTCCGCATTATAGTTGCATAGATGAGGAACGAGGTAGATAAAATCACACAGTCAATAAGTTAATAAATTTTTGAAGTGTTCGGTAAATCGTGTTAAAATTAGAGCTCAATCAATACGTATCAGTTTTTAAAGCGTGCTTAACTTTGCATGTTTATTTACGTAGAAGAAACATAAGAACATAACACAGTTATTAACTAACTGTCCAGTGAGTGCAGTACATTAAATAAAGCAGAACGTTAACGGTAAGTATGTTGCAGTCCAATTGCTGCTAAGCCGTTAGAAAATTAGCTGCAGGCATGTGTGTATTTATGTTATTTTAGCCTCCTGCGTGTATGTAGGTATTCACCGGCAAATGTGTAAAAATATTTGGTTTTGGTCTGTATTTATTAATTTTACGTAACTACCTATCCATAAAATGACGAGCAATGGAAACGTGTTCTGTTTGCTTTAAATCTACTTTATTGAGAATCGTCTAGATTTAGGTTAGGTTAGAACAGTGACCACTCCAGATTCCATGTGCTGTTTGTCCAACTCAACGAACACAATACTTACAAAATTGGTATATTTGTAGGCTCCATTAAAGACAACACCTAACTTTGGTCTTCAAAAATTAATTTTTAATTGCCAACGTTTCAACAATAAAATATACATAACAAAAAGAAATCAGTGACACGATGGAAAGTTTAACTTTCAAATGTTTCTTTAACTTATATATGATATGGCTTAAAACATAAAGCTTTTATGGTTTTTATTGCTTTGAAGAAACATGATGTAGTTTAATTTTTTTACAGCCTCAAGGGGTAGCGAAACAATTACGCGGATTTGGAATTGACTAAAGTAACAAAAAGGTAAACAAACATATGGGCAAGAATAGATTTGTTTACATTCTAAAATTAAAGTCCATTGTACATATCTCGTACTATTTTAATTAACTTTAATCCTGACCGGTTGCACCCTATGGCATTGTCAAAGGTTACATGCGTTTGTTAACTTTAAAGTATGCAGTCATAGAACGTTTTTGTTACAGAAGTATTTTTGCCTTGTTTTTTTTTTTTAATAAAATCATAAAGAAATACAATCACAGTTGTATTGAACGTGCAGATGATACTGTTCACATTGACACCTACCATTAACGTCCTGCAATGTGAAATCTGGACTGGTTGAACGGGTCTGCGGCTAGATGGTTCTTTCTAACGCCTTGTGTATTTTCTTGATGAAAATTTACATAAACTGTCATTTTGTTACTACATATACTATCATTTCATACTGATGTTTTGTGAAGTATGCCTGTAATTAAAAACAGGAATCAGGATCCTTTAAACAGGCTTTTTGTCAGAATTCCATTAGAACTAAAGGTACATCCATTACAAAAACCGTTGTTACTAGTTTCCAAGAGACAGATTATGTATCATTTAATTTATTTACTTTTACTTTAAGAAGTAAAAATTAACAGGTAAAAGTAGAATGAGAACCGCATACCTACAATTTTAAATTTATAATTTGTCTTATATAATAAAGTTAAGAATGATCATTACGTCCGGTATAAAATAATTTACAAAATTATATAATGGAAAAACAAATATTGTTACATTTAAAGTACACATACATACATATTGCAATAGAAAATAATATTAGTTTTTTCTAGTTTTAAAGTGAAGTGAAGTGATACATATTAAGGTTTATCAATAATAATCAATTAGCTACTATAACGATTTACTACGACAAAGTCTCAATGTGTCAAAGAGTAAAATAACCACACAGTAACAGAATACAGAAGATTCAAAATCGTCTAATACGAAGATGCAAACTATCTAATTTGCACACTTTTCATTCCCCTACCACTGTATCGTTCTCGAATAAATAATCGCTCACGAGAAAATTTTGCAGCTATTTAAGAATGTAAATGACATTTGACAGCTACAAAAGTTTATGTATTATCTAATTTATAGTATTTGTGTATAGATGAGTTATAGTTTTAGAAAAATAATAATTCAAGTGTCTTATTACTATCGTTGATCAAGCGGACTGAATGTTTTTTGTTCTGTAGCTGTTTTTAATGTATGTATCAAGAACAATTGAAAACATTCTTTGTCCCACATGGGGTTTTCTCAATAATTCATGAATATAAAGAGCTTCGATATAGTAGTAATTCGTGATTATTTTTTTAAATTTGGTGGGTTTTGGCAACACTAGAATAGTGAGTAGACTAAAAATAAAATAAACTAAGCTTGTAGATGTGCCTATACTGTATTTTTCAAATCTATTTTTGTTATTTCAGTCAATTTATTTCAAGTTGAAGTAAGTCAAATTCAGAGGATACACGGTATGCATAATTCACCCATGCTTGCAACATACCTACATTATAATAATTAGACTAATTCTTCGCGGTCTCAACTACATTTATGATCCGCTAATGACCATTCCGTTATATTAGATGGTAATTTTATAGCTTTCACTAATAATTAACAAAAAAAAACATAACAATACTTTTGCATAATAAAACAAACTATTTTTGCTGTTAGTTTCCAATTCTCCATCTTTATTTTATTACTGTATATTATATTATTGTAGTAATCATTTTATTAAAAAAGATTGTAACTAACCTTCAACATGTCGAATATCATAACAAACACAACACAACACTATCCGTTCAAAAACACAAAATTTTGCCACTTATACTGTATAGTTCTCCGATTAAAACAGTAGCGTAAACTAACAGCAACAGTAATGGACAGCAGTCAGCGTATTGTGGGGGGCGAAATAGGTCATCACGCGATTTTATACCACCCCCCTCTTAGGAAAACCCCTGCTCACTAAGAAGTATCAACGCTCAGCAGTACAAACTTGAGTGTAAGATCGAAAGAACGATGAAGAAAGAAAGATAATAATTATATTATCTTTCGTATGTTGCAGATTGTTCAGTTACGGTGGAACGTGTGATCGTAAGGTCTTGTATTCGACTCCCAGTTTGTGATTGTATACGTTTGTAGTTAGGTTTTATAGAGGTTAGAAGGCAACGAATATAATTTCATATTTACCGTAGAACTTTGTTGAACCACTTTATTGACCGTAACTAGACCGAGACCTTTTTACTACAAGAGTGGCTCATTCCAGTTCTAACGCTCAGCTTAATTCTACGAACTCGCGGGAAAATATTTAGAAAGCTTTTCAATATCTAGATATATTTTTAGATAATTGTTTTCAAAGATAAAGTTCAATTATTGATTTATTGATGAAAAAAAAATTAACGGTAAAACATAAGAAACCCTATGTATATTTAAAATATTGTAGGCTAAAGTTCTAATGGTTTTACAAAATTATAATTCCAAAAATTTGAGCCTTGTCTCTTAAACTAGACAATGCCTGTATTCTCCGTGGAAGAGCCATGCTTAGGCGGCTTTGGCATGAATGGGCCGGCTCGACCGGAGTGATACCACGGCCTTACAGAAAATCGGTGTAAAGTAGCGCTTGCGCTGTGTTTCACCGAGTGAGTGAGGATACCGGAGGCCCATACCCCAACCCCACCTTCCATCCCCCTCCAAATCCATCAAAGGCCGGTAACGCATTTGTGATACCTCTAGTGTTGCGGTGGCAATCACTTACCATCAGGCGATACGTCTGTTCGTTTGCCCACTATTCCATCAAAAAAAAAATTCTAAGTGAGAGTTTTCAGCTATAAGGTTCCCTAATAGTGATTATCGTTGGGCCTTGAGACAATAAAGGCACTGAGTTGTTTATTATATAATTACCGTGTATATGAAATATGCTAAAACAATATGTTAAAAATGGTGTGTGTATGTGAATGTATTATTATGATGCTGTCACTTAAAGATTGTAGAAGTATTTCAGTAGTTGAATAATCTCTAAGTAATAACCAATTTATATATAAAATGTAAAGCTCTTTCCATTTTATAGTATAAGCAGTTACACTTTACACTTCAAACAGTGAAGTCAGCAGAATTTCTAGCAACATTACGAATTTTTTGAAAATATTAAAGTCTTATTAAACCCTTTCAGACCTGAATTATTTCTTTCCCTTATAAAGATGTCATAATCTTTTTTAGTTACTAAAAATTATTTAACCTGACAAATATTTTTGAAATTTGGCCCTAATTGTAGGCATCAGGTAGGAATGGTAAACCTTTAACCTTTTAATTAAAAAGAAAATGTAACGTTTTGTAAAGGAACCTCTTTAATTTTGACTAAACCCGTAATGAGCCACCAATCCGAACCAATTAAATATACCTTATACCTATTTAATTGATATGAGGACATTTTCTCCTATGAAGTCCATCTATTGTACAATTCTAACACTGGTATTCAATGGAAAAAAAGTATAAACTCAAACTCAAACTCAAATCATTTATTTCCATAGGCCCCAAAAGGCACTTGAACACGTCAAAAATACAAACATCAAAATATAAAACAAAACTCAAGTAATCAATTCAGTGATAAAAGGTACTAATACTAAATGCACTGAGATGATTTGAATTACTGGAGGTTAGATTGATTTCGATTTAACTCAAAGGTTTAAATTGAAATCAATCCAAGTACCAGCTCCAATGGGTATTGCATTCATGAGAAGAGCTGGTGAGAAACTCATGTGCACCATCTTTTCAAATAATTCTTACAAAGCTTGTTTGTTTTTGACAACAGTATTTCTATGTGCAAGTTAAGGCAACCAACGTTACAATAAGTAACGATAGACCGCAAAGTTTCTCTCATTAAAAAAAATATTATATACGCAATAAACATTATTACGAGTAGATAGTGATATTTCGCATGCGTTAAATTCACTTGATCTGCATTATTTCTTTTACTTTTTGTTTGATTGAACTTTGTTTGAAATTGACGTGAAATGTGGATGATGTTCTATTTTGATCATCTATACTAATCTATACTAATATTATAAAACTGAAGAGTTTGTTGTTTGAACGCGCTAAACTCAGGAACCGCTGGTCCGATTTGAAAAATTCTTTCAATGTTGGGTAGTCTAATTATCGAGAAAGGCTATAGGTTATATATCATCACGCTAATACTAATAGGAGCGGAGAACCAATGAAGAATGTTTCAAAAACGGGGGAAAATTTTCACGCCACGGGCTATAGAAGACGCAAACGAGGTTGCGTAGGTCATAGGTAAAATTGCAAAATTTCTTGAAACTTTAATTAAAATATGTGTATCAATACAGCTCTTGCTAAACATATATTTATGAATTTTATACAAATTAACATTTTATAGTCCGGCCACTCAGAGAATGCGTTTCTGACACTTGTAAATTCGTCATGAGTAGTGATGTACCATGAATATCATTAGTAATATTTGGTAACAGTATTTATAGTATTCATTATGCATAATTATTCAATTTAGATATATTTTATATTTGAAACACAATATTAACAAAATTGTTGATGGATGAATTAAATTTAATCGTAATTTCTGAATGAAACCAAGGGAAAGAAAATAAAAATACTGTATGTATTGAAAAATATATATTATGAAATATATCGTTTTAAGATTTCAATAATATCAAATCAAAATTTAATCCGACTCCGATTCGCTTGAGGACTCGCTGTCATCTTCACCAACATGTATTATCATGTTATTATCAATCATAGTGTCTATACGAATATCGCGGTCAAAGTCATCAAATATAATTTTTTTAGTTTTTTCAACCACCTTCATCCAGTCATCTCTTGTGACTTTTTCGCATGCTTCTTTTAAAAGCGTCTTCATCTTTTTTATGCCATATGGTGGAGAAGTATTATGGCGGGCTGCATAACCTTTAATTTGAGCCTAGATTAGCTCTGAGACGACAAGAGACGACTGTTTGTGTATGTTACAAAATGGCGGTCCTCACAACGCTGTTTTGGGTTGCCATTTTTTTACCAGAAATATAAAGGGATAAAAATAGTTATTCATTTATTTTTAATTCAGCTGACTGATATCGCGACAATTATTTTCATAAGTTGGTTTGGTCGTACCTATATCGTATTATAAACTATATTAAATATGTATTAAGTACATTATACACACTCTGGAATAATTTCTCCGATGTCCCCAGGAACTTTAATGTCGTTCGTATAACTGCCCAAAACATTTCGGCACATTTCCCTGAAATGGTGACAACATTCAACTGTACGACATCCTTACATACTTTGTAACTCATCTTGTTCTACTGTTTTTTTGTATATTCAATAAAGATAAATAAATAAAATTATATATAATAAAATTAGAACGTTTTATTTAACAATATATCGACCGATATCGATTTTTGGAATCGAATATATTACGATTCCAAAAATACTCAGTTACAATTCAGTATTTTTTTGCCTCATCACTACGAAAACATACTATTGACATAACCTTGAAACAGCGCAGTTTGACGTCGTGAGACTTTTAAAAATTATTGTTCTTAAATTAATTAATTGTTTAATTGTTAATAGCTTTAGCCCAAAATAAAACGTTTATTATATATATTATATAATAATTGGCATGATTATTACATTTTTAATGTTATTACTCATTATTAAGGTTAATAAAAGATATTTAAAATTTTGCCATAAATTGTACGCCAGTTCAAAGTTACATCGCCCATTGGATCACGACCTGTCAGGAACGCATTCTCTCAGTGGCCAGACTATAACTAACTAGATTTCATATTATTGACTATTTATTAATTTTTATCAGACGTGAATTAGAGAGCGAGTTTTTCCAAGAGTCAGCGACTCATGTGCACGCACTGGAAACCGTCGCCAATGGCCGGTGACAACGTTGCGCGTGCGCCGTTTTATTTATACAGACAACTACACTTATTGATTAATTTGATGTATTTGAACTTAAACTTTATTTACTTACGCGTATCTGAAGTTATCAATATCGGCTACTACCACATAGATCATACTAGTTACATATTGTATTAAAAAAAACAGTACCTATTAAAAGCTTACTAATAATATTATTATTACTTACTCCTAATGTTAACATTTTTAAATATTGTAATAAATTTACTTTACGTCTAATAAGGCACGGTACTGATCTACCTTTAACCAATTTAAAAGAAGTTTATGTATAAAACTAACCTACACCACACAAAAAGATAATTATTAAAAAACTCTATGTATTTTAACTGCCTCGGTGGAGCAGTGCTAGCGTATGCGACTGCTGTGCTTGAAGTTTCGGGTTCGATTCCCGGGTCGGACCAAATGTTTGTATGATCTGCGAATATTAGTTTCAGAGTTTGGGTGTTTTCTATGTATAATATGTATGTATTTACAAAAAAAGGTATATATGTATTAATATCAGTTATCTAGTACCCATGGTACAAGCTCTGCTTAGTTTGGGACTAGATGGCGTTGTGTGTTAAATGTCCGAAAATATTTATTTATTTTAAAATTAAGGTGTCTATGTAATTTATTTAGGTTCGGCTATTGAACAGGTTTTGGTCACCGAAGCATAGCTTAAATATACAGCATGTAAAATACCTCCAGATTTTAATTTCCCAATGTCCTAACAGGACTTTTTTTTTCACAAGTACCTAACTAGTTAAAAAGTTGACTATTGGACAATATTTGGGAGAGCCACGCTTCAGCATGAATGGGCCGGCTCGAGCGGAGTGATACCACGGCCTCAAAGAAAACCGGTGTGAAATAGTGCTTGCGCTGTGTTTCACCGAGTGAGTGAGGATACCGGAGGCCCATACCCCAACACCTCCCCCATCCCTTTCCCTATCCCCCAAAGGTTGGCAACGCACTTGTGACACCTCTGGTGTTACGGGTGTCCATGGGCGGCGATAATCGCTTACCATCAGGTGATACGTCTGTTCTTTTACCCACAATTCAATAAAAAAAAACAAATTATTTGTTTAAAAAGTGAGAAAATGCAAATAAAAAAGTTGATGGCAATAATTGCAGTCTTCTGTATATGGTCTAAATTCACACGATGGGTTTTTAATATTGACAGTTTTAGAGTTTCCACTTTCTGGTTTACTTATTAAAATATGTTGCATAGCTGTGAGTAGATATCATGAAGAAAAACAATTCTGTTCATAAATAAGTTCATCGGACCTTAATTATTACTGGTGCAACCATTAATTTATCTGAAAGTGATCGTTGAAGCTTAACGCTCTACACCGGGAAGTGTTGTGTAAACATAAGTCTTTCTATATTTTAGTTCCTTTACCTTCAGTTCTTGCTTAGTTTTAGATGTAGATATATTTAAGTACTGTAGTTATTAGTCTCTTTGTTATCATATACAAAACATCTGTATGTTATACCTATCTACTAAAATAATATGCACTGAGATAACTGCATGCAAACTGCAATAATCTGAGATTAGCATGTTCGAATATATTCTTTATTTTACAATTTTATATATATTAAAGTTTATATATATATATATATATATATATATCATATATGGTATTCTAAATCCTACTAATATTATAAACGCGAAAGTTTGTAAGTATGTAAATGAGTATGTTTGTTGCTCTTTCAGGTAAAAACTGCTGAATGGATTTTAATGAAACATTACAATAATATAGCTTATACATCAGAATAACACATAGGCTACAATTTATAAAGATGCTAGCTTCGCGTCGCGGCATTGCCCGCGGTTATTGTCGCACAGCGGGGTTCAGCTACTCGGAGTTTATAATAAGGAAGAATAGCAGTTGTTTTGATCCTAAAATAAACTTTAATAACAAGTTTATTAGTTTTTAAATATTTTTTAACACTTTATTTATAAAAACTAAAATATTATCTCCGTTTTCTTGCAACTATGTATTTATGATGTATAAATACTGTAAGTATATAAAATGCTGAAAGAATTCTCGCTTAAATTAACTTTCTAACCGTATTCCGAACTAGAGTTTGTATGCTACAAACTAAATGTAAACATCTAATTTGTATAACATTTTAAGTATTTTAAGCCGTAGATTGAAATAGAACTGTAGTCATTCAGACACTTATGGGGTATTTTTATAACACGCACCAGATAGATGGAAAACAAAGAAAGAAATTGTAACACATTTTGAATAAGCTTTGAGTTATTTTTAACCGACTTCAAAAAAGGAAGGGGTTCTCAATTCGACTATT
Organism: Spilarctia lutea; assembly: GCA_916048165.1. Classification (NCBI taxonomy): domain Eukaryota; kingdom Metazoa; phylum Arthropoda; class Insecta; order Lepidoptera; family Erebidae; genus Spilarctia; species Spilarctia lutea. The sequence continues at coordinate 10,347,169 of OU696478.1, read as the reverse complement.
TTTTTTTGTTTGTTACCTCAGAACTTTCGACTTGGTGAACCAATATAAATCGATTGATGAAGGTAATGTGTGTTAGATTTTCGGAATATTTATTTTTTATTTAAAGACTGAAATATACTAGATACTACTTTTTTGCGGTGTAGTGGACAAACGAGCAGACGTATCGCCTGATGGTAAGCGATTACCGCCGTCCATGGACACCCGCAACACCAGAGGCGTCACAAGTGCATTGCCGGCCTTTGGGGGATGGGTAGTGGGATGGGGGAGGGGTTGGGTTCTGTGCCTCCGGTATCCTCACTTATTCGGTGACGCACAGCGCAAGCGCTATTTCACACCGAATTTCTGTGCGGCCGTGGTATTCGAGCCGGCCCATTCATGTCGAAGCGTGGCTCTCCCACGGAAAACTAGGTAATGATTTACTTTAGATTAACAAATTCTACTTACTTTATATGTTTTAGGAACGTGAGTCTCGTCTATTTAAGTGATTCTGTTTGTCGTGATTTTAACTTTTTAAATATTGTTAGGTTGTCGATGAAATTATTTATAAATTTCAATTTTCTAAAACACTTCATTATAGTTGTGCAATAGGTACAACAAAGCAGATATTTAAAAAGTTACAGTTACTGTAATAATAGTATAATGAGGCTTTCAATTAGATTACCATCATCTTTATTTTACATAATTTTGTATAAATTATAAGGAACAATAAGTACCTAACGGTGGATTAAAAGTAGAGAGATCTCTGCGATAGAAACGATGCGGTGTTCACTACCGGTATTTTAAAAGGAAATTGGTTTCTCCTATCTTTATGCACATGCAGATATAATGATGATCTAACTTCCCATTTATTACGATATAAGTATAGTACGATAGATCTGCGGCACGATGGACCGACGACTTGAAGAAAATGGCTGGCAACGGATGGATGCGGACTGCCCAAGACCGGGATGGTTGGCGCTCTTTGGGGGAGGCCTTCGTTTAGCAGTGGACAGCGATAGGCTGAGAGAAGTATAGTAAGGTTTATATTGACGATGACGAAATCCTTGTGCCAGACTTTTGTTTAGCTCTGAACGGCAATAGGTTAGGTAGTGAGTAAGTATACGATGAATACGGATATGAATGTCCATAAACAAGAGTGTAACCAGTTATGTCTATACTAGACATGAATTTAAAAAAGAATTTACCTACATTTTACCTTGGGAGAGCCACGCTTCGGCATAAATGGGCCGGCTGTACCGGAGTGATACCACAGCCCCACAGAAAACCGGTGTCAAATAGCGCTTGCGCTGTGTTTCACCGAGTGAGTGAGGATACCGGAGGGCCATACCCCATCACCTCCCCCCATCCTCCTCCCCATCCCCCAAAGGACGGCAACGCACTTGTGATGCTTCTGGTGTTGCGGGTGTCAGATACGTCAGCTCGTTTGCCACCTATTCTATAAAAAAATATATATGTCAAGACATGGTTATGTTTAGTGTACGGGTAGTACGAAAAAGTTAGACATAGTTCGTGTATGAGTAAGCAAGCAGGTAGGTACCTAAATCATTTATCGAATCAAATCGAATCAAACTCAGCATCAAAATATATTTCTTTTAACTGAAACTGGTTTATGGAATTGTTAGATTACAGGCGTTTGTTTGTTAGGCTTAAAGTCAGCATCGTTTTATAGCACCTTAAAAGTGAATCTTGAACGTAAGATCACAAAGTTTTTTTTCACTGAAACATTATTTGGCTAACAAAATGATATATAAAACCAAATAGTATATGTGACAAAATAATTTTTTTTTTTTTTCTAGAGGTAATACAGTGGAAATATGTGCTAAATATAACAAGAAAAGCGCACAAACAAGAACAAAACTCTCTAATGATTTCTTATAACGTTAGACAAATAACTAAATCTCGGTCAGTTAAAGTATTCATTGTAAACAGTTTCTATTTTACTTAATTATAAATTACATGTAAAAATTCTTTACATAATATTATTTTGTATTCATTTATTTAAATTTTTTTAACAAGGCAACTCCGGACTTAGTAAAATACATATCCCGTGCCGCGCGGGGACTTCACAAACCACTTTGTGGATCACACAAAGTGTTGTCCCGTGTAGGATTTGAACCCGCAACACTTGGCGCCGTAGAAAACGGCATGGTGACCAATTAAACCACTATACCATTCGTGCAGTCGAGATAAATAAGGAAGTTATTATAATTTTGTACCTGTGAGTTATCCCACCTAGGCAAGGATAAATGAAGATTCCAACTCACTTCACTTCGTTACCCGAGATCAAAATCCTTGTTGTTGGTGAATTCATATAATCCTCTTTACAATGAGCACAGATACATGCACCGGAAGTAAAACCAAGAATAGTGGTGAGCGCTCAGTTACGATTTTTCGTGGCAATCTATTTCGGCGCTTAATCGTCTATCCCTTTGACATCCGTCAGTGACGTTCGGAATTGAACGCCACATACCTTTCTATGCCCTAGTAGAATTGATGAATAATAATAAAAAAAAGATTATCCACCTCACACCTCACTTTCAAACCTTTACACTGTTAAAAAAGGTATTATGCAGTAATCTTGCATGTTGCTGTTTGTTTTAGGCAAGGCGTTTTACTACGAGTATATTCAAAACCTTAAACGAGCAATTCTCAATAAATACAATTAAATATAGTATTTTTTTTAGTTGGTTAATAGTTTATAATGTATAATATTACTCAGTATTTCAAAGGAGAATCCTATGTTTAATACTGGACTATGAAAGACTGCGATCATTGATGTTTAGTACTTATTTGTAATTTAACAAAAGATTATCCACTTAATGACATAATCAGCAAAAACAAACCTACCTTTTGGTAGAACTGAGGGATGTACAACTTGAAATGTTTATATTTCATATTTCATTGGTAAGAAGGATCATCAGATTTTAAAACGGAGAACTAATAGAATACAAGCAAAGTTACTTTAATATTAATTTAAATATCATTTGTAAACTTATTAGCATTATCAAGCGGAGGCATATTCTCGCAAAAATTGAGGATAAAAATGTACTTATGTAAAGAGAAGATGATAGATTTATATAGCTTTAAACATAAATATAATCACAAACAAACAACAAAAAAACCGCTTTCAAGAACTGGAGCAAATTGAAATGGGACCACACGAAAAGCACCAGCTTTCAAATAAAAAAAAAAATCATCAAAATCGGTTCACCCAGTCGAAAGTTATGAGGTAATAAACCTAAAACAAAAAAAAAATTACAGACGAATTAAGAACTTCCTCCTTTTTTGAAGTTGGTTAAAAACTAAGATAAAACCTGTTGTGATATTTGGTTTCCATTATTATTTAATTTATCAAAGATTTGTGCAAAAATTTGTGTAAAAATTTGACTCAAAATAATAGTAAAGCCATTTTCACGATAATGAAATAAACTTCAGAACCATCTGACGAAGACACATGAACTGCAAAGTTACGCTTAATCTTATGTCGCGATGGTGAACGTTGAAAGTTCTGATAACATAATTAGGCAGTAACTATAGTTCCATTACTAAATATATAGGTACAACTCTTGAACATCATCCGTTAGACAATTTCGATGAGATGTTATGATAATTTGATTGGTAGTGATTTTTATCAGTATCGGGACTATGGTTCGTCATGCTAACTAAAATGTCATTGCTTGTGGTGGTCATCGTGGGACGGGTCGTTTTTTTTCTCTAATATGGCGAGGGAGACGATGGCTGGTCCATGCGTCATACACCTGAACGGGTGTTGGTTGGGGTAGGCCTAGTCAGCGATGCTTTAGTCTATACTGTAGGATTTGCGTGGATTTTGTAATAAAATAAATATTTGTTTAAATATGACTTATCAGTTTTTTTTTTCTTTTTTTCTCCCCCAATCCGACTGGTCCTCGTGGGGGATAAAGACCAAAACCCTCCAACAAATCAGAATGAAAATTGTGGAAACTGGCCAGAGAGAGAAGAGAATGGAGAAGATTGGAGGAGGCCTTTGCCAACTGGCAAACGGACTTACTCAGCAAACACCAATTACACGAATAATATATATTATACGCGAATAATAAATAATTATTGAAATGAAATGAAATGAAAATGAAATGAAATGAAATGAAAATAAATGAAAATGAAATGAAATGAAAATGAAATGAAAATGAAATGAAATGAAATGAAAATGAAATGAAAATGAAATGAAAAAGAAATGAAATGATTGGTATTGTAGTTTAAGAAGCATGTATTTTTAAGTTCGATTAAAAGGCTTATTATTATTATTATTATTATTATCAGTTTTTTATTCAAAGAAACATAGATCGAGATCAATACAAGACAGCGCCGTGTGCGGCAGAAAAAGGAAACTAAAATTGGTTGCATCCCAAATATATTCTCACATATACTATTATTTTGGTTTGTTCAACTGCAACTGTAAACTCTTAATCCAGTCACGAATTATTTCTAACAGTAGATTTAGCAACTGAATGTAACTAGATGTGCACCTTGAATGATTTCTATGTTTAGTGGTCTCGGGCCTCCAGCGATATCACCGAGTGGTTTTTTTTCTTTTGTTGGTACGTCATTACTTGGAACATTTAAAAAAAAAAAATTTAGGTGACAACAGCTTGAATACTGTTTACCATTCCTGTAATACTAAAACAATTGTAGTAGCTGAATATCTGACTTTTAAAAATAGTGGCCATTAGTAGTTAGAGCTCATAAGGCCCTATACACTTTGGAAACTGGAAGTGGACTGGATCGACACAAGCGGGCAGTAGATTTTGGTGCTTTCACCATATTTACAGATACGTATACGACGTACGTACATAACCTGTCAAAAATCATAACCCTCTTTGGGCGTTGCCAATAATTGTGTTGCTTTAGTAGTGTTTTTTTTTCCAAAAAACCCTACTAAAGCAACAACTATTGGCACCATAAGTGTGGTTGGTATGACTGGATTAAGAGGTTACAGTTGCAGTTGAACAAACCAAAATAATGTTATAGGCTAAAGCATCGCTGACTAGGCCGACCAGTCACCCCAAGCAGCGCCCGTTCACGAGTATGACGCATGAACCAGCCATCGTCTCCCTCGCCAATTAGAAGAAAAGAAACGACCCGCCCGATGAAGATACATTCGTACATAGCCTGTCAAAAATCATAACCCTCTTTTGGCTTTCCCAGTAGTTTGTGTTGCTTTAATAGTGTTATTTGCCAAAAAAACTAATTTTAATATTCAAATTTTTTACTTTTTACCAAGTACCGAAGCAATTCTAATCTATTCGACTGTTGAGTGGTGGTTACATTACACATAAAAGCATGTAATCAGTTAACCACACACAAAAGTATAGTGGTATTGTCACAACCGCCAATTAAACTTATAACGCTTGGGTGTAATTTCTTGAGTTTCCGGAGTGAACCCAGTGGTTGCTCTAACTTACAATGTTGCTTTAGATGTTACGTTACCACCTTTTGAGACTTTCACCACGAATACTTATATATGTATATAGATATGTATATATGTTTCTATTCAGTTGTTTTGCACATTCGACTGCCTTGGAGGTGCAGTGGTAGCATATGCGAATGCTTGATGCAAAATGATTGTTTTATCTGCATTATATTCAAATTTGATTAAGGGTTTGGGTGTTTTTTTTATATAAAATAATCATGATAATAAATATTTCGGACACCTGACAAAACGCCATCTGACTTCAAACTAAGCAAAGCTTATTTTACTTTAAATAAATATGTATTGAAAAAAATGTGTAAGTATTGTATCAGTCAATCTAGCTTTCATAGTTCACGCTTTACTTAGAATGAAACTAGATGGCGTTGTTCATTAGATGTCCAAAATATTTATTAGTTTTAAAAATATTACAATAACTTATATTAAAGTGGAGGAATGGAATATAAAAAATAAACAGTTTACACATCCTTCATAGTTTATTTACAAAACATATTAATAAAGTATAAAAATATAAATAAAATTATTTGAGCATTATTTACACGATATTTCTAAAATACTACTCCATTATTACATGTGATACCAATCTATAAACCTTAATGAATAGTAGTATATAAAATGTACATTACAATAAGTTGTTCTGTCTCCTTCCATTTGAAATAATACTGGGAATGCCTCGCTCAATAGCTAACGATTATTAATTATTATTAAATTAATATTGACACAAACAAAACATGTTTTAAATTTAAATACTGACGTTTATACCTTGAATTTAAATCGTCAGTTATCTTGATTCTAAAATAATTTTAAAATGTCTATTAAAAAGAAAGGGAGTACAAATCTGAACTACTTTAAACTTTTAAAGTTTCTTCGAATATTCGTAAACCTATACCGGATATATCCGTCCGGAGTTATTTGTTAAAGACATTTTGGAACAATTTGTAAAACAGAATCTTCTAAATTTTAACAAAAATATTTTTTACAATTTTAATTAAAAATTAAATCATTTCACATAACAAGTTTTAAAAAAAATAAACTTATGCGTTATTTAGAGACATAAATATGACATAACGTCGATGACAAAATATTTATAATAATTAAACGATAATTGTGCAAGACTCGTGACGAATTAAGTAACAGCAAAGTTTCTGCTTTGGTGATTTAAATTTCTTTAATAAATAATTTTTTTATTCTTTTAATCTTGGTTTTCACACATTAACTTTTCTTTTAATACATATATTCCCTCCCTATAGGCACTTAGTAAACATATCTGTAAGCGATTACGACAGCGAGTGAGTGAATTTGAAAGCGTAAATTAACTGTTGCGAATTCAAATAAAGGAACCCGTCGTGTTGATTTTGAAGAAATAAATTTAAAATTCATAAATAAAAATAAATAATGTTATTTTTATTTATGAATTACTTTGCTTATTACGATTAAAGGTGTTATGGGTTAATTTTTACTGAAAATTAAATTAATTAAGTTTACGTTATAATTCTTTAGTGTCAAACTCAGATACGACTACCATGACACGTATTAAAAATGCTGTTAATTTATACTTGCTGTCGTGTCAAAATATATCAAATCTCTTAATTATAATGTTGTTAGCTTCGTTATTAAAAGTACAAAATTCTTTCATCGCAAAAATATTCATCGTCTTACTACAACTTTACATTTTCTAACATTATTTGGTATTCTTTATTTTTAAACCCTACTTCCTTCGAGACTTTTATTATCAAGTATTTAGTTGAACTAATTTATTATACCAAAATAGACTTCGCGTTTAGGCAATCTTCAAAACCAATTTGCAACATTCTTCAATAGAACTTTATCAAACCCAGAAAATATTTAAAAAATAAGGCGTTATAGCAATTAAAGGAATTATCACCGATTAATAAATAAATAAATTAGTGGTGGTAATGCTGCAACTCTTCGGCATTGAATAAATGGTGCTCGACTGGAACCTCTGAAAACACAAACAAATGTTTTTTTTATTTTCTTAAACAATTGTGTCCTGTAATCACTACAGAATAAAGTTACATTTCAAAATAACATTATCATATTTTTTTCATTACTCATACATCTACAGGATGTCGACACAAGTTTAACATATTTTAAGTCAATTATAAACATTTTAAATAATTCTAACTTTATTTTGAACAATCAATTAAATTGGATTGTGATCTATGTATATTTCAATGAAAATTAGATGGCATTACATAAAGAAAAAAGTAATGCAAATGTTGAAGAAACAACTTCATTGTGGAAAGAACTGAAAAATTAAGATGGTTTTGAGAAGAAAAATGGTAACTTATCTAAATGCTAAATTAATAATTCTACTAAGATTGTGCATTTCTTTTCAACTCAATACTAGGTGTTCATCAATGGCTGTCAATAATTATGATGTATGTTGTTTGTTTAGCTTACATTTCTACGGATATAGTGTAAATGCAGAGAAAATGTATACTGCGTCCTTTTAAAAAAAGTGATTAATATTTATTATTGGTTGAATCATATTATTGACAGACACTAATTTGTATCATAATAAGTGATGTAATGAGTAAATTAGTTTTATAGTCGGTTCAATCATGTTGACTGTCCACAGTAGTCCTAATATCCTTTAAAAATGGTAAAGAGTTCCATAGAAAGAAATAGTCACAGAAGAACAGTTATCAGAGTCGTCAGTCATAGTCACATACCTTTAGTCAGTCATGTCATAAATCAGACTTGAACGATCTTGTTGCCTCGAAGATAGTATTTGACGTCTTTTCTTCTGTTCTGTGCGTTTTCTGTGGTTGTCTTTGGTTTTTCAGTGGTGGTTGTAGTTGTGGAAGTAGACGTGGTTGTGGTTAAGGTATCAAGGACTTCGGCTGGGAGTACTCCGATTTCATTGTCAGAAACGACAGGGGTAGGTAGAAAAGGAATTTGGCCGTTTTGCAGCATTTTTTTATATGTTTCTAAGTCAGTGAGCTTGAAGTCTTCAGATGACCTTTGTTGATGATTCATGTAAGCATTTAGTTTTTTTATGTTGGCTTGGATTTTTTGAATTTTTTCAGAAGTTAAGCCTTGTTTTTGTTTGATGGGTAAAACTGTTCGTTTTGAAGCTGTGTATTCATAAGGTGGGAAAGGCTGTGATGGATGTCGTGGATCGTAATCGACGTAAGATTCTACTGCTGCTGGTTGACCGTAGGAATTGACAGCGCCCCAACTCATTGGTTTGAAATCTGGAATAGATTGATGTGGAGGTGGTGGCTGATATACCAAATCATCACCTGCTGGGGCAGTGTACGAAAGAGCTGGAGCACCATATGAACTATCCGGGACACTATATGAGGAAGCAGGAGCTGGAGCGGTGGGTGAAGAGGCCGTAGAAAATGCACTCTTGATAGCACTATAAACAGTGTTAAGGATTGACGGAGGTGGATCTATAGCTGTGTGGCCTGAGTGTGCTGTGTCCAAGGTCTCCGTCTGCTCACCCAGGGGCGTCAGTATGACTAGTCCAGCGTGTACGCCGTTCAGTTTACCTCGTCCTGTCTCAAAAATTGTCTTCGTCTTAGGTGGAGTCTATGTTAGTAGTGATGTGGTAACAGTTATGATGTGTAATTAATAATTGCTATATCTAGTTACTATTACTAAAGTAAAGACTGTGTTTTTTTTACTTTGATTTTAAAATATATTACCTTATGGAATTATTTTATTAGAAAATTTGTGTTACTAATAGAGGAGTTTATTTATTACAACGATTTACTAGAAATATGCAACAACGTAAAATAAATGACAGAAATTTGTAGGTTTTATAATACAATCTTAATTAAAAATTAAAATCTGTTAAAAGAATATATAAGATCAAAATATCAAAAACGCAGTCTTAATAGTTTTCTATTTGCACATTTAGCTGATTGTCTAAGATTTCGATTGGTTTCAGATAAGTTTTTACGCTACACTAGTCTACTACGAAGTTGTACGGTGGTTTACATCAAAATTACGTTTTTATACCTAAGCGGTTGTAAAAATGCGGATCAGCTGGGGAGGGTCTGAACTCGGAGTGTCCTAAAATAGAGGTTAACGAAGTATAATTGGTGATTATAGTCAAATTTGTATTTCCTAGTGTTATAGATATCTACAGGTAGGCAGATATTTAAATATTTGTTTTTACTTTTTAAACTTCATAGTTATGGTGGGTAGTACTTAGGTAAGAAGAATTAATTTTATACTAATAATATCATCACACACATTATTAAATATTTATAAAATTTACAAATAGCCTGTGCTTTTTTAAACAACATTCTTCTACATTACATTTAAGACCACATATATGTACGGTTTTTTAAATTATTTGCAAACAAACTAGCTGTTGTTTTTTTAGTTATTTATTTATGACTACTTGATTGGAATGTTGATCTGATCAAGACAGTGGTGGCTGTAGCAGAACCCATGCGCTCTATCACAGTATAGCCAGAGGTCGTCGTGGGTCTTGTGTGTGTGTGTGTTTACATATCTTTAATGAACTTACATTATATACAGGTATTATACGAGTAGATAAGCTACGGTATGTTATCAGCAATCTGGTTCCTATAGAGCAGAATATATGGTTTAGGATTAGGCCGTGATGATGTTGAAACTTATAAATAGGTTCATAAACTTTATTTCAGTATTTAAAAAATCTCCGTTTACTTACAAGAAAACTACAGGATTTTTTTGAGTATATTTTTGAGGGCGACTAATGGAATAATGTAATTATACAATGTATAAAAATTTACAAGTTCACAAGATGTCACCGCTAAAAAACGAACGCAATTATGTTATAATGTCATAAAGTCTAAAAACAAATCCATTAAGACAGGGTTAATTAGAATATTCAATTCTTTGATTTCACTCGTCTTTCCTACTTCTATTATTTTTAGTTAAGTTGTTACCTACATTTGTTTTTTATTGTTAAGAAAATATGAATAGAAAAGAAGCATCAGGGTTTCTACGCAGGAGGGAGCCATCTACAAACCGGAGGGTGCCCGAGGTAAGTCGGGGTTCCAGGGACTTACTTCCGAGGGTGCACCTGGTTCTCCAGTTTCTAGTACCCGAGACGATTTACGGTTTATAGTTGATTCGGGTCCGACATAACCACCAGATGGTGGTATCCGAGGAGATTTCCGCATAAAAAATGCGTTTTTGGTCAATGCAAAAGGTTGCATGTAAGAAGTTGTTTTTAGCGATAAATGTGAACGTTGCCATCGATGGCTCTTTACTGCGTTAACTGATATACGAGTACACGCGAGCGGAGACCCGCGGAGACGCGTAAAAAAGCTAGTATAATATGATAAATTCGAAAGTAACTTTGTCTGTCTACCTGTTGCGGTTTCACGGTTTAGCCGCTGCACCGACTTTAATGTAATTTGGCATGAAGATACTTTGATTCTTGAGAGGCTCAAAGCCGCCTCTCTTGCCGCGAAAACCGACATACAAGCAGGCTCAGCTAAAAGCATATATTGTATTCGTCAGTCTTTACATAGTATGCGAGGAAAGTAAACCGCAAAATGCTGCAAGTTTTACGTTCCCTGTCGTGATATGAAGGAACTATAAAGGTCTGTGACTCAAGAATTTGTTCGATATTATAGTTCATTTCATTAGACAAGAAATTGATTTCCCTAACTTTAATATTTCTTTAGACCGCTTTCTAGCCTTTGTGTTTTGGTTGCCTTAACTTGCACATATAAGTATTGTTGTCAAAAACAAACAAACTTTGTATAAATTATTTGAAAAGATGGTGCACATGAGTTTCTCACCAGCTCTTCTCATGAATGCAATACCCATCGGAGCTGGTACTTGGATTGATTTCAATTTAAACCTTTGAGTTGAATCGAAATCAATCTAAGCTCCGGTAATTCAAATCATTGATTACTTGAGTTACATCCTTTTATCACTGATCAATTCAGTACTTGAGTTTTTTTTTATATTTGTATTAATAATGTTTGATGTTTGTATTTTTGACGTGTTCAAGTGCCTTTTGGGGCCTATGGAAATAAATGATTTGACTTTGACTATGAAAATGACGAGTCACGTAATCTGCAAATAGTGTGCATTTCAATTTACTTGCACAACTGAATAATATATTGGCTCATATTGAAAGACCAACAATTCATAATTATATAACCATAGTTAATTTCAGCAATTTTTTTTATTACACTAAAAATATTTCCGAAAATGGTAAGAGTTTCGTAACATAATTTAGTAATTGGTCAATTTAGTACAAATGTACACTAATCTACGGTTTATAAGTAGATTTTATTTGTAAAAAATATATTTGTGTTATTCACATAGCTCAATAACATTTTTGGGATATTATTTGAATTCAAGATAGTTGAGCCCCACTAATTTCAGCATGGTTCAGCCGGCTTGATCGGGGCGGTAGTTCCTTTTCACAGAAGACCAACTTTAAATGTCAGCATTCATGCTGACGCGTTTAAGTGCGACACAGCAGCATCTCAATAAATCAACACTAGTGGCTGCATTGTTGAATTTTCTGCATTCCCAATGAGTATGGTGTCCACCATTTTCTACCAGTCAGAGTCAAGTTACTTTAGCAGGCTCAAATACAAAAATATAAATATATCGGTTTCCAGAACAACGTGTTTCATATCAACTGTACATCTTTAAACATTATTGCGTTAAACACACGTACTGAATAGATTAATACATTACATTATCTTCTGGTAACCAATTGAAGAGAAACCATGTGTTTCAGTATTGCCGACATTAGATACGTTATTTTACTTTTATCTATAGCTCAGAAATCACAACCTAGTTACAGCTGAGTTTAAGGTCACTGCCTATTGACTGGCCTATATTCTCTCTCACGAATTTAAGGGTATTAGTGAAAATATTTCAATCCGGAAGATATGAAACATTTAAAGATTACACAAAAAAGCTTCAATGTTCTTTACTATAGAGAAGATTTTTTATTCATTTTGCCTAAGGCATTTTATACTGACATCTAACTCAAGTAAATTATTACATAAAGATTAATGGACTGATAAACAATTCTAACTTTGTATTCATTACAGCCATTGCATAAGACGCATTGAGTACAGGTTAATTTTTTTAGACGTTCAAATTAATGCAGTTTGAAAGGTGTTTTATAATACGTCGTTGGTGTAAATTATGTGATTCGTTCATGATATTTTTATTAGAGATCTTTTTAAGACAGCCTAAATATTATTTTACTTTGTAACTATAACGTCTCCCATAGTTTACGAAATCGCAAGACAGATTTCTATTAAAGGGATGTAACATTGATTGAAACATTTAAAAATCTACTAGTCAAAAAAATTACATTCTTATAATTCTAAATAAAATTTCACAGTACAGTTTTCCGAAATCATTTCAAAGTCCATAACCGTTTTTGAATTTGATGATATGTAATAATAACAATTGGTGCAATTAATTTGAATTTAAATGGTTTAAACGTTTCTCAATAAAATGAATGAGGGTGTATGATGTACTAACATATCAGGATATCAGAGAGAAACGCTATTTTGGTCATTATAATTACGATAGAATAAAAAAGAAACCTTTTATCAATTGTAAATAAATTTAAAAACTAAAGTGACTATTGAAAAACTATACTAAGTACTTCAAGTATCTATATGTACTTAACACATTACAGGTATAGATTGACACCATATAATAATCATTTTGCACATGTAATAACTGCCGGTCATTTTCCTGAATTGCAACAACGTACTTGTGTAGTTATAATCAGATCTAATAAATTGGTCTAAAGCATGTGTCTTATATGACAACACAGCATTCACAACCGGATTAACTGGAATTGTGACGTAAATACCTACTTTCACTTGAAAGGTACAAAGGCGCAGTTTACTAAATTTTAGCTTCTGTAACCGTAATCGTGGCATGTCTTCCTTAAATATTAAGAAATACTGTAGATAATTGGAATTTAAACTTCCTTGATTATTGTAAACAGATCGTTGAATATAGATGATAGATGTTTCTTTACAATTTAAATTTCGCTTTGTTAAATACATTTATTCAGGTCATCAGTTACGGATAGTGAAAGACGTTCTAAGTGTGTTAAAAGATTTCGTAAATGTATATTTTGTAACTTTTAGTTTAGGTATTTTGGTGATAAATATACTCTTAGGTATTTTAACACTGGATTGCAAATAAAGGGTTTTGTACTTTGTCAAAAATATACTTACTGTATTGTATGTATTTAGTGCGTTATATTTTAAAACACTTAATAAATTCTTTTCTTCTTTTTCTTTTTAAAAAGACAACTCCCACATTAGGAATAACATCCTGTGTCGTGGGGGACTTTACAAACATACATGAAACGGACACAAAGAACATCCAGACTCGGGACAACAATTCGTGGATCACACAAAGTGTTGTAGGTACCGCGTGGGATTTGAACCCACGACACTTGGCGCAGTAGCAAGCGGCATGGCGACCGCTGACACCACTCGGCCAACCGTGCAGTCAATGTTTAAATATAAAATACATATACATGAATCAAATACAAATCATAGACATTGTACCGCATTAGTTATCGTATAAACTACCAAGTTTATACGATAACTGATGCAATATTCCAATACTATTCGTTGACTCTTTTTGCAATTCAGAAACATCCGTTCTCGACCGAAAATTATTGGGCGTTACAAATGACATACCAGCTTCTCAGTCAGTTGTTTAAAGTTATTTCAACACACCAAACGTCCATTTCCGTTGCAAGGGAAAGTATTATGTAAATGACTTGAGGACTTTACTGATCATAAAGACAAACCAAGTAAAAAATTTGGTAATGAGTTTCAAACATGTGACAAGCACATCATTTTGTGCCCAATGCTACATCATTTAAAACGGACAAAATTTATCAGTTTGTCCTTATATGTAGAAAAACGTAATAAATACCTACACATATACCTACTTAAAATATAAAATAAATATCTAAAATTCTCAGAAATCTAAATCACGTCAATATTTATAAATGACAAAGAATTGCACGACAAAGAAATAGAGTGTAAATAGAAGAAACTGTGCAAGAGAACACTAAAAAGAGATAAATTTTGCTATATTAAATAGCTAACGAAAAACTTTAACAAGAAACACAAATATTTTTCTACTTGAAATATGAACGTGTCCGTGTGTGACTTTCTGAAAATCGAGAAAGTTTCAGGAAAATGAAACTACATCTACAAAATGTGAAAAAAGAGAAACCCAAAGCCAGTTCTTCACTAATATTCAAACTTTGAAAGAAATACGAAGCGTAACAGACTACGGAAAGAAAGCCATGTGGCGAGAAGACGTAAATTCTTACCATCATAATTCATTGACTAGGTCAAAATATCGATACATTAGCTCGCCTGACGGTAAAGGTATCGGCTCCTCATTAATTTCATCTACAACAGATGATACAGCTATCATTTCTGAAAACATAAAATAATATTGTAAAACCCTAAAAACCGCTTGAAAAAATGTTGGTTCCTTTTGATAAATTTTCAAACAATTAATATTAAAATATATTAAAGAATTGAGAAACATAATGAAATATCACCTACATATTTATGTACGCACAGAAATTTTTCTATTAATACCACTGTTCGACAGCGGAATATTGCAATTACTTTACGGTAGAGACATTTTAATGACGGAGTAAATAAAACTGTCTGATTTAATTTTATAACTAACAATTTACCTCAACTTGACCTATTATTGTTATTCTAAAAATGAACTGCTATTAACTCATTATTAGTGATTTTTGCATAGATTCCCTTAAGGACGTATCAACACAGAAATTTATATAGTTCAAAAATATTTAAAATCTTTTCAGCGTTTGTGTGTACAGTGTATTGAACATCAACAGGTATACAACGTCAGGTTTAATAATCAAAGTAAAAGCATATATTCAAACACAAAACTATTATGTAAATTGTTGTCTGAAAAGTTCTTCAAGATTTTATAACTATGTCCCGATTAATATGCTTTTTGGTTTATGTACTGTTCATTGTATTGTATTTATGTGCATATTATAATCGTGTAATATAAAACAAAACTAAATAGTATGTAAATGGAAGAAGTTTCGCAGATATTTACTTAACTGTTTACAAGATACTATGTATTTGAATTGAATGTATATTTTATACAGTAGAATTTGATCGAACCAACAAATATTAAATGATACTATGAACCAAATAGGAAGTAATAATACGAATCGTAATTTATGTAACATATAATTCAGTTTGATATTTGCTATTACTCAATATATTAAGATATCCCAATTTCCGATGAGGTATGAAATGTTTAACTACCGACTCGTTACATTAAAGTTGCACAACAAATAATGTTGGAGCTACATTTTTAGTGTTACGTAATATATTGGTACTGTTATTGATGTCAATAGTGAAACACTCATCGCATGATACCCTATAGTGCTTGCCAAATGCTCAAGACAATGCTGATGTTTGTAAAGACAGTTGTTTATGGTCTAGCCTACAATTTTATGTTCAGGTGTGTCCCCCAAAAAGTCATGACACCTAATATGCGTTTACTGACACACCTTACGTGATCATAAAAATAATTTCAATGTAATAGGCCCTAGAGTATTTAGACTGTAGTATTTATTTAATAATAACGTTGAATAAGGTGATGATATCGTTAAAACTTTATTAGTAAATATAATAGCTTATTTCATATCCCTTTATTGTTGACTATAAGAACCCCGACATATTATTTTGGTTTTATGATTTGTGTTCGTGTTTGGTTTGAATTCAAACAGAGTATTAAAAGTTTTATGGTTAGAAATACTATTTCCTTGAATACTAGATATATGAGAGCTAAGATGACGTGCATTTTGGGAGGAATGGAGGATTTATATGATACACAAAGATTTATATGTGCGTACAAGAAGTAGTAAAGCTTTAGTATTAATTTTACATAAGGTGAAACCGGTCAGAATTAAAATTAATTAAAATAGTAGAACAAGCACAATTGAGTTTCATTCTGGAATGTATTTTAACAAGTTCAATAAAGTGGCGATGATCGAGATTATAAATTGCAACTCCTAATGCAGTAGTCGGAACATAAACTGAAGAGTAACAATTGCGATGTTTTTTTTTTCAATATTAGATATTTCAACACTGGCACTCTAGACATTTGGGATCACATTTAAAATAATGAGTCTTTCAAAGCGATAGTTACATTGTGTAAGTAGGAAGACACCGACGTTCTAACCGATTTAGTTCCGGTGTCATGAACTAGTGACCTCGTATTATATAATCGTACGTATGTATTCACCTAGCGCAGTTCTTTCTATTGAAGAGGCTCTATTAATATTCCAATAGTGATTGTTTATGAGGTACTTTTTGATAAGTTCCATTTTTTAAATGACTTTGCAATATTCTTAACTACACCTTTCATATAGACTTATCTTTTTTATATAATAAATACCCGTGGTATGATTTTATATAAAAGCCAACATCAAGCAAGAAGGTAGATTGCACCTATGGCGACCGGTGAGTTCACTTCTTTTTGAACTTAACTAGTTTGTCTTCTTAAAATATTTCATTGCAATCTAATTGACCTATAATAATTATATGTATAGAAACATCTATCCAAATGACAAAAGTTAAATTTTTGTTAATGAATGTTTTATTGTTAGAGTTTAAAACATTGTGACGTTTTCATAAATATTATGAATGACAAATCTTGTGTTTGAACTTTCAGTTATTAATTTAAATAAAACTTGACGACTTTCACGCATAGATTCTTGCAATTGGAACATTAATGTATGTTCAATGGATCATTTGAAATTAATTATTATGTTACTTTACGTATAGTTGGTTCAAATTTATTACATATTTGAATCTATTTTTGGTTTTGACTGTCAATGAGTAGTCAAAAATCGGTTGCTTATATGAACATTGTATTTTATCTACTCATCGTGGTACGATTACCTGATCCTACTGCATTAATCAACATCTAGCATCTAACGCTAAGCATCCATAGTTTTTTTTATACATGGACCTGTCAAAGTGACTCAACTCTGCTTGATGGAAAGCATGAGTAGAATATAATGGTTGTATGAATTGTTGTCAGCAATTTTAGTTAAATTCTATTTAATTTGTAACTCTGACGGCCTCGGACCGGAGGAGGCGTTAATGGCTGCGACACAGTTTTTAACTAATGCAGGCATTCTCGCATATAATGTTACTGTTTTTTTTTTAGTTGCATATAAAGATATATTATAATTTATACAAAAAGGACCTTTTTTGCTAAATAAGTAGTTGTAGATTACTAGCTTACAGTTAAAGAAACGTAAAAAGTATATATTGGTTCTATTTAGTAATTTCTAGTTTCTGGTTTTTAGGTGTATTGTAGAAATATACTACTTGCATATTTATTTCAGATTTATATCAGTAGTTTTATAGTTAGTAACTATTGTTTAACTCCTTTCATCCCTGTTTCAATAGCCGCATCATTAAATACTAAGTTTACTTCCTTACTCACTTCCAGTAATAATGTATTACTTTTTGGTAAAATGTTACATAACGACTTTATTAGTCAGCAATGTGATTCAGTTATGTTACGCAATATAGCGTTATATTTGTAACATACTTTAATTTTGTGAACAGGTTCATTACCTTCGAAATATAAGTAGGTTTTTGACTGTATCATTATACGACATGAGTTTTTTAAAATTATATGACTATGTTCTCAAATATACACAGCAAATTACTTTTATACTTTTACCAGTGTCGTAATAATATTGCCTTTTGATTTACATCCCATATTTTTATAAAGATTCACATTTTCATTTTTAAGATATTAAAAAGATACTGCCAATTATTTTTAATTGATTGCTGTTATAGAAATCATTTAAATTACTATTACATTCATGAATATTATTATTCTAAGCAATAAAAGACGAAAGAACACAGAAAGTATTTAAAAAGTGACTCACCATCTAATTGAGCTGGGAATTTATGTGAGGCGTATCCGGTTGATACAGAAGGCGATGTGAAGTGAGCGGGTGCAGTTGGAGGTCCGTAAGCTGTTGGGGGTCCATACTCCAAGTGTGAGGTTGGGGGTGGTCCATAGACTGGTGTTGCTGGAAAGTGTAGTTGTAATTGAGTGATATGATGTGATGATGGTTAGTGATAGAAAAGGAAGTATAATTGCCAATATTGAATGAGTTAGATATTTTATTTTTTATTTATTAAGGATTATATAGATCCTTTTTTATATAAGACGTAGAGGACAGTGATTGTGCCATGTCCTCCTGTGAACTGTATTGCAGAAAACGATAATTTGAAATTATTTACACTTAATTGATACATATGGATATATCAGGTTGTGTTCAATAATATTACATGAAATTTAACTTCTGTAAGAAAATAGTTAGTATATGTATGTATCAGTTTTCAGAAGTTAACCCCTGAATGGATACTAGTATCGTATTAATCTGAAAAAAAAAAATTTAAAATTTAATTTGGATTAAGGGGACAAAAAAAAATACTGCTGATATATATATTTAAGTGTACTTTTTAACACGTTTTTTTGCACTAGGAGACAAGTATAGACATAATACTT
Source organism: Spilarctia lutea (assembly GCA_916048165.1). Classification (NCBI taxonomy): domain Eukaryota; kingdom Metazoa; phylum Arthropoda; class Insecta; order Lepidoptera; family Erebidae; genus Spilarctia; species Spilarctia lutea. The sequence continues at coordinate 10,328,100 of OU696478.1, read as the reverse complement.
TTTTTTAGTTTTATTTTTAAATATGACATTTTGTATTCGTACAGCTCTTCAATACTTTTATATCTTACATAGTCCGATTGGAGAATATGAATGATAATTTGAAGTAAGTATCTAAGGAACAGATATAAATGAGAAACTACAAACAAATATCTATATATTTTATTAAGATAATAATTACAAAGCTATTACATGAATATTATATAATAACAATACACCACACTGTTGATCGAGCGGAAGGAAAATTACCGTGTTAACTGCCTAAATATAGAGAGAGTTCTTGAGCCACTATAGTTAAAAATATCATTTCCTACACATGTAACATCTGACTGTAAGTCCTTGAATTAAGAATTTGTTACTCAATTATTCTTATTGGTCAGGGCAGATCAGTCCGAGGCACGTGATTTACGCATATGTATTTTGCTACCACAATAGCAATAATATAATACCGATTTAAGTTTGTGTACAACTTTTCTCTCTGACACCGCTGCGACAGGACTTTGACCCATGACAAAGCTATTGACGTTGAAAGTATTGAAGCATCCACAACATAAACACATTTCTTTTGATGTGTCTTACAGGTTGCCATATTATTTCTAAATTGACCTCAAAACGGACCCCTATTCTTATTTAGGGAATAGGGGTCCGTTTTGTGATGGGTGTTTCAAATTTCAGTATAAACCTTTTTTATTTATTATTAACGGATCTTTAATACACAACTTGAGATATGTGATCATATTTGAAAGTTTAAAATAGTTTAAACAGTCATTCGTCACGTGTACCTCTTTTGTAAGGACAAAACAAGTAGACTGCAATAAGTGAAACTGTTATGAGTTTACCATGTCGGTGTAATAAATATGTTTGTACGTAATAGTTACTTCATGATCAGGATAGTTCACTAAATGACGACATGACTGCGTAGTTTTGTTTCCAGTAAATAGGTAATCTTGTGGCCATGGACTCAGGGAAAATACTATGTAGTAAATATATTGTATGTTGTAAAACAGGTAAAGAAAGTTAAAGAAATTAATTAAATTGAACTTCAATTACTGACTTCGGAGCATTATTTATTTTTTGGAGTATATACTTTAATGTTTAAACTGTATATTTGTGTTTTATAAGTTACTTTAAATGTGGTCAATATGACATTTATGAATAAATACACACTTTGTAAACTTATAAAACCTCTTTCTTCCTTACTACTTCCTATTTAAAGTGTTTTAGATGTGTATATTTATAGTGCCTACCTGTTTTATAGTATACCTACAATACCTACATATTCTGATTGAATTGAAATGAAATAAAACAAACTATAAAGAGGTTAAATTTCAAATACCGTCAATATTTTAATTTCCTTACACAATTTTAAGTTTTGTAATAAAGTAAAGTACAAAAAATTAACACGAATTATTTTAATACTATGTTTAGGAACATTATTTAAAACTACGGGAAAACATGATGCATTCAAGTTAACAATTAAGAAATTTATAATGATATTTAGTATACGAATACTGAACACGGACGCGCCTTGAATATCGGAAGGGTTAAAGCACAAATCATTTTTAGAAGCATATTATTATTATTACTTTGCGATATTTTTTTGGTGTTTGAGATATTCTGACGCACGACACGGTTCTTGGGTGGTTCTGTATTTGAAATATCTTCAGGTTGGTTAGTTGTGATTGCTTCTGTTGAAGGAACTTCAGTGTTACCATCCAATGTAGATGACGTCACTAGCGTAGGTATAAAATTATTTTCGTCCAGTAGACTCTGTGGATCACTTGATATGAATACGATATCTGGTTTGTTAGTTACTTTAGACTCATCATCAAGTTCATTGCTATCAAAAGTAGATGGCATAACAGTTGTTGATACGATTTCATCACTTATGAAACCGTTTCTCGAATCAAAATTAATTAAAATTGGTTGACCCGTAACACCACCGTTATCCACGCTATCATCACCTGTTATTGGTGTTGTAAGTAAAACCTCAGCAGCAGTCGTAATTAACTCCTGCTCTTCTACTTCTCCAAATCTTCTTTCAATATCCAAAATTTCGTCAAATACATTTTCGTCTGATGGTGTAGGGGTAACAGGAAGAATTTCATTTAATACTTGTGCATCTATATTTATAGATTTATTCACACTAGCATAACTGATTTGCTTTTCTGTCACTGGATCATTATCGTAGTCAGAAAATCTGTCAATTGCCACACTATATTTTACATCTTGCAGATTAATGGCTTTTGACTCTCGTCCACGCATGGGCTTCTCAGAAATAGAAGTTGTTTTGTTCATATCAAAAGAATTCCCTAAAGAAATGGGAAATGGTTTTGAATGTTTGGTTAATCTTAGAGAAGGAGGATTTAGTAGTTTAAATAATCTTAGTAGCTTTATTTTCATTGGTATGTTTTTTTTAAAGTAGAATAGTTTAATCCCAGTTTATTCAGAAAATTTAAACTAAAGTATTTGCATATCGAAGTTGAGCAATTTTTAAGTAACTTTCAATAAAATGTGTATTTTTTTATGTCTTAGGTGAAACTTTACTTACCATGTGGTTTCTTATGACTGAGGGCCGCAGAGCTGACAATCTTCTTTCCAAGGTTGCTGACGGCGTCTCCTTTGCTTGAGATGACTTTGCCTAAAGTAGCTGCTAGGGCACCACCTCCTTTGATCAGCTGGCCTTTAAGAATTGTTACTCCTCCCGTGATGGCTTTTACAGCTTGGAATAGAGTGTACAGAATAGATTTCTTCAGGCCCAAATAGTCGTATTTTTCTTCATGCTGTAGAGTAAAATATATTGAAAGTATTACAGAAAAACTAATTTAGTTCGTGGGTTAAGAGGTTTAATGCATAAAATTTATTCATTAATTAAGTACCCTAAATTCTACTGTCCAGATCGTATAAAAGAAGTAGAATGTAGCAGATCCAGTTTAAATTTTGTGTATGTAATGTACCTTTGAATTTAAGTTGCAAAAAGTATTCATGTATCTGTAATACTTGTGAGTGGGCTAAAAAGATGTTCTTAAATTATAGCTAAGTACACTCTTGATTAAACCACACTCAAACCACATAACTTAAATCTTAATCAATCCACCTGTGTATAAACACGTATGAAACGATTTCGATTTAATAGCTTCTTGATTAAATGAATCCTACTATTGCGTTATATGTTCGATACATACAACAGAAATATATATATTATACTCTCTCACTAACGTCCTCTTATTTTCATAAAAGATTAATAAGATAATGATTTTATTATATATTAAAGTTAAAAAGTAAGTAACTATCTTACCGGTTCGTATGAGTATCCTTGGTGTTCATCGTGTCCACTTGATTTACTACCACCGGAGGCGGAGCCAATGAAGGCTGAAGCCTGGCCTAGGAGACCGACTTTACTTTGGAGACCTGATGAGGCTTTGGACACTACTGATGTTAGCGCTTGGGCAGACGACCGTTTTGTCCTGTACATAAGGAAATATTTTCGTAATCATGATTTTTCAATGAAGTACAGCTGTTAAAAATTGTATAGTGGACACACAAAATACACTAGTAGTTGCAATTTCATTAACAGTCGTTTCTACACTAATTTCTATATCTGATTTTATATACTTACGTATATAAAATTAAATAATTAATGTAACCGTCTAAAATTTGTTAGTTTTTGAGTAACTTTAAAAATTCTTTCATCCGTAAGGTTTACTTAGAAAGGTCTACAATGAATTGTTTTCACGGGTATTAATATTTTCACGGAACTCTAAAAACCTGTTATATTTAATATAAAAAATAATTAGAGTTAGATGTAGAGATAATTAAATTATAACCAACCCACTTTTTATATATTTTATTAAGTGTTTCTTAACAATAAAAATGTCTGTATTAAACTTACTAACCTCATAATTTCCTCAGCTGCCAGTCCTTCCGCTAAAACCTCTAGTTGCTGTGGTGACATTCTGCTGATTGCTGCCATGTCTATAATGTCAAGGTATAGCTGAGGATTCTGTGAAGGTGCTGGAGCCGCGAGCGATGACACCAGACACGACACACATATCCATAACTGCAGAAGAAAGTGTAAAATTAGTACCGAAATCGATTGAAAAAATATTGAAGGAATTATAAATATTTGACTATAATTAAAGTTCAGAATATTTTATTGTACTGCAGGCAGATCAACATGAACCGTGGGCGTATTTAATTTGATGTGCTCACATCTAAATACCTACCCTTTTTTTTTTTTTTTTTTTTTCCCGTGCGGAAATCCCCTCGGATACCACCTACTGGTGGCATGTCGGACACGAACCGACTAAAACCGCACGCCGTCTTGTTGGGTACTAGGAGCCGGGGAACCAGGTACACCCTAGTAAGGAAAACCCTGGAACCCCGACGTACCTCGGGCCACCTAACAGTTTGCAGGTGGCCCCCGACTGTGTGGGAACCCCGATGATCCCTTTACTGTCCCCTAGGACACGCACGATCCGCAGCGTCCGCGCCGTCACATGGCCCTGCTTCTGCTAGCTGCAAGTTTGGGGGTGACAGATGTGGCCATCTGTCACCCCCCAGGCCCGCGCTTATGGAGGACGGAGATCATTTTGCGATCTCCGGCGCCTGAGTCGCCTGCGGTACCTGGCCCGTTCTCGGGCCCGGCGGTCTAAATACCTACCCTGTCACAATTTTTTTTTGTTAAATCGAACGAATTATTTCATAAAATAAATTTCGAAAATATGCTTAGATCAAGCCTTTCTGTACCTAACTATGTGTGATAAATATTTTACCACTGGCATTAAAATGGATATACTTTTTGAAAGTGTCCTCATTCCGAAACGTATATTTTCATTAATGAAATGATATTATGTAACGCTTTAATGCCTCATTAAGTATTTTTTAATAACAATAAAATTTATGTTCTAACAATATCATAAAGATGCATTAATAAATAGAATTTTGTATAACGACACAAGGTTCCCACATAATAAATATCACTTAAAAAATAACAATGATACATTACATTCAAATAGTTTACAATATTACAAGATTCCTATAATTCAATGATACAAAACAATAGAAATATTGTTACGAACGTAATGACATGTAATGACGGCGACGACGCGACAACCGCGCAGCCGCGATTCGAGCCTTGGCAGTGAAAAGCGAAAGTTTTTATGTGTCCGCGGTTCTCTGACGTCACTGTACATGGTTCCACTTGTTGTGGCCACTAAACTATGAAACGAAGTTGGTTGTTGACTTTTTGATTAATTTTTAATTTAATTTAACATTGTAGTAATAACATTATTTGAATACATTTACTTATTAAATTACAACCCTAAAGTTCCTAATTCTACTTCAGTTAAAAATACTTGGTATAATATAATATGTACGTAAAATGTTCAAAATATATACTCGTAGCTATTTACTAGTTTTAACAATTGGAAAACTACAAAGCACACTGAATTATAAATCCTGTTAAAATATATGAATGATAAATGAAATTAATTAGTCTGTTAGTCACAGTGATAATTCCGACTCGTAGACTAGTCTTATATAGACAATACCTATGGTACCTATTTATCTACGCTACTGTTTATTAGTCATATAGAAACAATAAAAAAATACAAATTTAGCAGTATAACACAGTATTTATTTACATATGTACCTATTTCACAGAATTTATTATAAATAAAAATATATTTTTGTATTTAAAAAACTATTATGATTTTTATGTCTTATTTATGGGCACTACGAATAAAAAGCTGATTTAGTAGCTTCATCACTCTGACAGAATATAAATGCCGTTAAACTGGTAAGTCAAGGTACGACAAAAAAATCCATAATCTTTCATTATAGACGAGATTTTACTTTCTCGTTTCTTAAATTTTAACGATGTGAATGGGATATGACAAGCGTATGTACTTTAGTGTCACCTTTGGGTTTAGTGATGAAATATTTGACCATGAATTGAGGTAATATGCTGGATTTTAAATTCGTTAGTCTGTTATGTAGACGTTATGAATCTTTCTGAAGACCATCATAGTTCCAACTGACGTGCAAATTTCACCTACTACATTTTGCGTTACGGTTCCATGGTATACCCGCCCGCAGTCTCAGTTCAGCAAAATTGATTTAGATATGTATCTATTTTGTACGGTACTATATTCACTTTGCGAAAATTTTATTTGTTACACAAACGTAAAAAAGATAGGTACTGATCGTAACTATTCTGAGGAGAATCGGAGAACATTATAAATACGGAAAGTTGTTTGGTAAAGGAAATGCCGTTGCTATGTTTCTTGTTGCTAATAGATAGTTCAACTATTGATAAATGATAGAAAGCAGGTGTTCCGGGTACAGAATTACAAAATTTCGTCTTGCTAACTATATCATTATATTTTCAATATCTATATATATAAAAATGAATTGCTGTTCGTTAGTCTCGCTAAAACTCAAGAACGGCTGGGCCGATTTAGCTGATTTTGGTTTTAAAATATTTGTTGTAGTCCAGGGAAGGTTTAAAAGGTGAATAAATATATAAAAAATAGTTTTTTAAGAGGAGCATTAGTAAAGAATGTTACAAAAACGGGGGATAGTTATTACGCTACGGGCAACAGGAGACGTAAACGAGGTTGGGTGGGACAGCTAGTTATTAATAAAATTATGCCCTCCTGATGACAAATTTAGTGCTTCTAGAATGTCTTCTAACTAAAATTAATATGATTACATTTTTTTAACTTACCAAAAAACAGTTATCGTGAGGTTTTAATTTTTTGACTTGACGATTTAACATATATCGATGATGTAACACATTAATATATATTACTAAAATCCATTTTAAATGAACAACAATAAGATATAGTTTTAGTGTAGATAATTGTATTTCTCCGAAAATACAATTCAAGAAATACGTCACATGACGTAAAATTCTTTAAGTTTGTAACCTATTTTAGAAGGAAAACCACGTTCGCACGCGTTTGGAAATTCCAAGATGCTTTGAGTTTTCAATAATACTATGCTCATATGCACTAATGGGTAATATTAATACCTAATCCTATACGTAATGGTCCTTGGGTTTTTAACAACAATTATACGTTGAAAGCATGATTATATATTATACAAAAAGAAAAAAATGTTTCCGTTTTTATTTTGCCGAATTTTTATGTTTTGACCATACTGCTTTAAAAAAATTTAAACTATAAGTTATTTTTTTTCCATTTATGGTATTTATACTATATTTATTAGCCAGGAAAACCAATATTATATCGACGTTTACCTACTTCATTTGTATATAGGAAAGGTTGAGTAGATATTTATTTGAATAAAAGCCTGCACTGTCCGAAACCGCTACTGATAAACTGAATAAGTACTACAAGTGTAAGTTGCAAGCTGGATTTTGTACTAATTAACACTGGCATTGTTATCCTTGTTGAAAATATATTAGAAAACACGGCGTTAATTTTATGAAATAAAATAATAATAATAAATAACATACCGTGGGAGAGCTATGCTTCGGCGTGAATGGGTCGGCTCGACCGGAGTGATACCACGGCCTCACAGAAAACCGGTGTGAAATAGCGCTTGCGCTGTGTTTCACCGAGTGAGTGAGGATACCGGAGCCCCATACCCCAACCCCTCCCCCCATCCCCTTTCCCATCCCCCCAAAGGTCGGCAACGCACTTGTGACGCCTTTGGTGTTGCGGGTGTCCATGGGCGGCGGTAATCGCTTACCATCAGGTGATACGTCAGCTCGTTTGCCCACTATTCAATAAAAAAAAAAAAAAAAAAAAAAAAAAAAAAAAAAAAAAAAAACTAATATTAATTTACGACTATAATCACAAATACAGTAACAAACCCATTTGTCAGTGATAAATCAAATTATTAAACAATATACAGTAGCATGTACACGTCAACTGGTAACAGTTAGTGTAGATACTCGTATACCTAGCTGAATAAGAATTGTTGGAGTTTGGAATAACATAATCAATACGCACAAAAGAAACTACATGAGTTCCTTCTCTACTCCTTTTTCTTATGAAATCTACCTGATATTTTATATTGAATAACTTAGGCAGATTGATTTTTAAGTCTACCTGTAGGTAAGTAATTATACATTCATGAACAAAATATAATGATTTTAATTGTATGTAATTTCTTGTATTTGTATTTAACACTTGGACATCTTAGTTTGTAGGTTTGTGGGACATTATTAAGAGAGCTGACTTAACAATGATAGAACATTATTTGTAAATAAAGTGTAAAAAAAAAAACTTTCAGATCCCAAAATTCACAGTTTTTTTTTCGTTATTGGTAGCAAACTAGCAGACTTTTCACCTGATGGTAAGCGATTACCGCCGCCCGCGTTGCCAGCCTTTGGAGGATGGTGATGGGGTAAGTGGTATGGACCTCCGGTTAAACACAGCGGAAGCGCTATTTCACATCGGTTTTCTGTGAGGCCGTGGTATCACTTCGGTCGAGCCGGCCCATTTATGCCGAAGCGTGGCTCTCCCACGGTTAATTAGATATCAGTGACGATCTTTTAAATTAGACTTTCATTTACAAGTCGATTGTGAAATTATGCACCTCGTAAGTATCTCTCAACTGCTTGGCAATGTGTGTGCAAAGTATTACAGCTATAAACAAAAGCAGTAGATCGTTTGGCCGTCTTTAGTTATTACTATTACATTCACCAATGAATTCAATGAAAGTAACGAGAACATTTACATAATTATTTACATCAGTGAATTGAGACTTTGTCCTGTATGGCTCAATACCTTATTTTAGACTATACCTTTGGCCTTGAATCAATCATTTTAACTGCTTCGATTTCGATTTTAATACTGTCAAAGACTGGAATTTAATTTATTGGTATTCTTATTTTTTTTTGCATAATTTTTATTACAAATTTAGAATAATTGATGAAAACAATGTTGTATCATTATATATGCACAAAAATGTATTATAGAGACAGCTTTATATGAACAAACCACCTTTAATGATGTATTTGACAATATTATGACTTTTCTCTGCAATGTTTTCTACAACCAGTTTCACAGGTTTTTTATTAAGTGTTAAGTTTATTGATACAGAGATATTCTTATAAATATTACTTTCGATGTAATGTTTTTAAAAATATCTGTATATCATTATTAATATTTTTTCATATATTTTCATACAATAATTAATGAAAATAAGAATGAATGATTGAAAAAAATAGTGACATAAATCGTAATGACTGGCATTATTATTATTACACTAAGAATGACAGTACTTATTAGTAAGTCTACAAAAGTAATTTTAAGGGAACCCTTACGCTTGTTAATGTTATATTTGTAACAGTAATGGGATATATTTTAATTAAAATCAATCGTTATGCATTCATTCGAAAATATTTAACATTAAAATAAAAACATTTTGTTAGCATTAAGGGAAGTATTAATTGAACAAATTAACCTTTATATTTAGACACTTAGCATATTTAAAAACAGCATTGCACATCTGCTGCCACCAAAGAAGCTGGTTATAAACCGCATATACAGTAATTTGTGACCAGTAGAGCGGCATAATAGCATCGTTTAAACAGTTTCCTTTATAGCAATTTTTACTTTAAACATTGGGCGGTGAATACTTTGTAAGTCTTACGTAAAACGTTTACTTTTTGATATTGAAAGAAGATTGTGATCCAATTCAATTCAGTCAATTGCTACATTTTTTTGTCTACATGAATGTTGTAACTAGTCCATCGATATAAGCAATATCCATTTGCTATCATTATCTTATCAAGTTTTTGTATAATTATTAAACTTTTTATCTTCATAACTAAATTTTAAAATTACCGTTTGATGGCAATGTAGTATTTAGTTGTAGTATGCTTGCTCCTATTACGTGCGTGAGATTTAAATTATAATCTCTTATTAGCCATTTTCTCATAGTCAATCTTTGGTTGAAGTAGACTCGAGCAGGGCTAGTGTTTTTAAATAGATTACCGAGTAAGGAACGTATTTATAAAATAAAAAGTAATTGGTTTATAATTATTTCTCAAGAAAACTAGGTAATTTAAAATGCTTTTCGTAATTACTTTAAAATTTTGTATTGTTCAACATGGGTCAACTGTAATTAGGAACTGAAAAACATTAAATTCCAAACTTGCAATGTGTGTATATATATACGAGTAGGTTGAATATTACCGCCATAGAGACGGCCCTCATCCCACGTACCTATGAAACTGAAATTACTTACAGTAAGTATTATATAATGTGCTATTGCTTATGATTCACACTTTGTTCGTAAGATATGCCAAATTAATGTCATACTGGTCACGCTTACAAATTTAGAGTTCTGTGATTGTTCCACGATGATGACACGGATTTGACAGTTTTTTACTAAGAAATCTTCTTTCTTGTGACCTAATTTTTACTGACTATGATCTCAATTCATACACTTGATACATAAAGTGTCGATTTGCGCAAGATGACTGGCAGCGTCGGATGAGAAAATTCCAAAATTGGACAGAGTGGTGTGTAACGGAAGAGGCCAATGTCCAGCAGTGGACTGCAATAAACAATAGTGTGTCTCAGTACAATAGTATCCAGCAATGGAGTGACGATGATATATTCATATCATCGCCAATGGTGATGGTCTCAATTATAAACCTTAAATCTTACTGTGATTCTAAAGGTTAACTTATCACACAATGTTCTGTTCACAATGGTATGAATCTGTCTGAAAAATTATCTTACAAACCACAACGACTGCATGACTTACATATGCATGATGACAACAAATGCATGGTTCCAAAGGAACTTTAACCACTAATCTTCAAACATGTTAAGGACCTTCAGAACTTGTGTAGATTACATATGTAATAAATGAATGTGCTTTAAATTTTCAATAAACAAGATTGTTGGTTGAATTATACATGAAAATAATTAATTCAAAACCTGACTTATTCGTATTATTTTGTTTCTTATACTTTTTATCGTTTTCATTTATGAAACTCTTGTTATGAGTTTTTCTTCTAAAGTAGTTGTAAGAATTTAAATTACCATTTTTGTATATGGAATCTGACAAAGTTATTCTACTTTATTTATCATTAATAATTGTATTTTATTTTAAGAAAAAACATTAGTATAGCGATTTCAGCTAAACAACTTCTTAATAGAAGCTGATAATAGGTTTTTTATAGAATTTCTTCCAATTACTCGTATAACATGCGAGCCGTCAATAACACCTAGAAACTTTAATAAGGGGTGGGACTGATACCACATCAACGTCAGAAAAAAGTAGTTATCAGACCACTTTCTTTCCTTTACGACCTGTTACATGTAGAAAATATATAATTCAAGTAATATATCATATACTTCTGATGTTAAAATGTATTCTGCACGTAATTATTCTTCAATCGTAAGAATTGGCATAAAAAACGATACCGACTACATCTCTTTAAATCGATGTATTTTTAAGCACGTGTTTACTATTAAACATGTAGATAAGTATAAAGCTTTACTATGAATAATGTTTCGTAACTATATTTTTTGCCCACATAATAACTGTTGATTATTATTTTTTCAACTTTGTGATTATTTATGACATCAAAAAAAAATGAAAATTCAATAATAGAATAGTGTTGAAATAACGGCTAGCGTATACTTAAATTTTTAAAGCTTTATTTGAGTACAATGAACTGTATGAAGACCATGGCTAAGTAATATTTTTGAGATATTAAGTACAGAATCCGGTTGCAGATGACAATAAGTAACAGAATTATTTTTCGTAGAAAATAGAGTAAAATTATAGTTAATATTTAATCAAAAACTACCTCTTCCATTACATAATTAACTAGCGACCCGCCCCGGCTTCGCACGGGTGCAATGCTGATACTAAATACACGTTGTATATAAAACATAGCTGACCCACGCAACCTCGTTTGCGTCTTATATAGCCCGTAGCATGAAAATTTTCGCAAAATAAGTAACTTTTCTGGTTAATTTTTACACCTTGTGTCCGAAAAACCCAAATATCTTACGGAACCCTATTTTTTTCCAAAATAAAATATAGCCTATGTTACTCGTGGATAATGTAGCTTTCGAATGGTGAAAGAATTTTTAAAATCGGTCCAGTAGTTTTTGAGGCTATTCATTACAAACATACAAAAATAGGTAAAAATCTTTCCTCTTTATAATATTAGTATAGATATGCATATTTATCCATTTAGTATTCAACTCAATTAAGTGCGGAATCTTTGAGAAGCCTGTTGACCCAGAAAGATTGATTGCCAAACAATTATTTCCTGCTATTAACGGGTGAAATCAATTTGGAATTCACCAATATTTTTGATGATATATTTTCACAGCACACAGCTAAATGATTTTGACACAAAACTGTCGTTTAACAATTTTTAGAGTTTAGGATACTTTAAAAGATCCTAACTAATATGGGAATATTTTGCAAAATATATATTTGACATCTAATTTTAAAACACTGTGTGTTCTTCTAATTATTTTGTTTTTACTTAGATATCTATACTAACATAATAAACACGTAAAGTTTCTAACTTGGTTTAAATGTTTGCAGTTGGTAATCTTCGGTAGTACTGATTCGATCCTGAAAATGGTTTTACTAACACAAAGCGATACTGCTCAGGAGTGACATAACAAAAAAAACAGTTAAAAATAATCGTTTTAGTAAATCAAGTCGAAGAAAAGCGGGTAATTTAAAGAGTAAGCACGGGTCGGCTAATATACTATATATTTCTTACACAGATATGTGGATTTACATTTTACAATGAAGAAAAAGGTAAAGGTAAGGTTTTTTCTGGTAATAACATGTCCACATAATTACAAACTATATTATTATTTTCTACATAGCTTTACATAATAGATAGTTTTTATAATTTAATATCAAAACGTTAGTCTTTAAAGTCCAGGACGTAGTTGATGGTTTCCTTTATATGGTTATTCAGAATATAGAATAATTAAATAGAAATTATAGAAATAACATGGAAGTTCTTCCGTATTACATTTCCTTAACACCACATATGTTAGTAGTCGACGTCAGTCTAAACCTGCTGAGTGAAAGTTAAATTGCGGTACAAACATACACATACAGCTACAAGCATCCTCTATTTGAGTTTGTCTATATGGTAATGAATTGTGAACTCAAACGACCCAAATAAAATATCGTCTAGCACCACTACCACCGCACTTAAAATTTATATGAACTTTGAGAGAAGATTGTTATTAATGCTCTGGTACAATTTTAATGAAATAAAATTTTAAACAATGTTAACAAAAATAATAGTAAAATGTTTTAAGCTTAATTTGATATGACGTAAATGAAGATATATCTAAAGTGGTGGTAATAGGAATAACTAAGTAGGAGTTACAAGATTAGTCCGTTGTGAAAGCGTCCTGTCGCTTTGAAGTAACTCTTGCAATAATGATTTTTTAAATATTCAATTAGCCTTAAATTAGTCTGGTATAAGACAATAGTAGTATCTCCAAATGTTCCCATTATTATGTAGGTCATTAGACACAGTTACATGGAAAATATCTGTGAACTGTTCGAACACAATAACTGTTGCATAAACTACGTGTGCCGCTGACATGTTTTGGTAATATCCTCACGTAATGTATATATCTCTTGGACGTTGCTTATCGCCTGGTAACTTGTTTTCTTGTTTTTTTTGGGGGGGATTGCTCTGAATAAGTTACCGAACATCTTCCTTCTTCCGTAATATTACGTACACTATTTCTGACTCTTATAGAAATGAGCTTGCAACTCAAGATTTATCTTTATATCTGCATCAATGTTTGATTGACCTAGATTTAAGCTATTACGTAAACAAACCAAGTAGAACGGCATGAATATAATTTAGGATTTTCATTCGATGACCGGATGTTCATTCGAAAAAGTTCAAATGAACTATCAATAACATAATATAGTTTTTTTAAATTTTTCCTTAAGTAAAATATTCTTGGAATGCTAAACACTCTTTTTCCATAATGATGGTTACTTAAATTTATAAGTTAAACCTGCGATCGTAGACTGTGACATTAATTGTAATTCATAATTAAAATCATTTTAAATACGTTGTCAAACGATGCGCTAATTAATACCCTTTCGGATAACAGACATAATAACTAATTTCTTCTGTGGTATTAATCTTCAGCGACATTAAAATTATCGACAACTTAGTGTATATGGTACTAATAACAATCATTATGTATATTTTAAATTACCTTTAAATTAGAAGATATAAATACTAGTAAAGGCACCTAATACGTATATTCTTTTGTAAAAGTCTTAAATTCTTAACTACTGAATCAATCATTAGCACAGATGTGGACGAATAAACTATGGATAAAAAACGTACTGTCCTCGAAAAATCAACTGATAGACAAAAAATGTTTTCAAAACTGTAGGAGTTGTGTCATCATACTCATCATGTCTCGTTTAAAACATATATAAATCTTTTTAAAACAAATATAACAAGCAACCTAAAAATATTATCAAATTTGCTAACATAAAATACTGCCGACACTTTCTATCAATAAGCAAAACACAACTTAATATAATGATGTTTATAATTTAGCTGACATCGGACAGCGGTATTCAGAAAGCAAAACGACATCACTTTCGTTAGTTGCTGTTACGTTACATGTCATTGTCCGGTGTGACCGGAATTATGTGCATGACGCTTTATACATGACTTTACACATTTTAAGGCTTAAGCGATCACTTGGCGAGTAATACTTTTTTGCAATTTTATTTGCTTGTCATGCGATATTTGCTGTCACTATCTGGCGATTGAAAATAACCGTTAATTGAGTGTACACATTGCGTTTTGTAGGTAACCATTTATGAATTAAAATATACAAATAAATCTTTTCGACGTTTTTTTATCGCATATGAGCTATTTTATGTATAAACAAGTGCAGTTTTGAGTAAATCATTGACCTATTAAAATTATTAAATAGGCAAAACAACTAATTTATTGGACGTGATATAGGCAAAAGTGATAACATTCTGAGGAATCTTTGTATACCATATGTAAAAATAACGTTATTTATGGTATACACATAAATATAAAGCCATTTTTATATGCTTAAAGAGTAACGAAGGTATAACATTCACTAAGCCTTCAAAAACTCTGATAGTGAACCGCAGTAAGTAAAAATATCACAAAAATATAAGTTTTTGTCGAGTTTATCTCAACATATACCAACAAAAATAAATATTAACAGTTTTATAGATATAGACAGTTAGTTCAATACTTGAAGAGGTACGAGCTAACCATAAATAAGCTTTAGAGACACGGGTAACACCTTTCACCTTCACTAAGTCATAAATACTGAGATTTAATGATGTTGCACTAATCATAGAAGTACTTATATAAATTTAATACATCGTTTTATTCAATTACTATTTATATCAGAAAACTTAGTACAGGCTTTTTGTTACATAATAAAAGAATCTATGTAAAAGAAAATATGATAATTGGTAATTTACAGCGAGATATAACATAACACAATAAATGAATAGATACAAACTAATATTTTTCTTTTCGAATGAAATGATTTCAGCCTTATAAAAGATGAGAGATATTTATAGATGATGATTTGCATTATTATCAAAAGTAACTGTTTATCTACACTCTAAAATTTGTACACCAGATATGGTAGAATATAAAGAACGTATTATAATGTGATAACATCTTTTGTACTATATTCTAACAAATAAATATATCTTTCTTTCTTTCTTTCTTACACTAAATATCATTTACTTTTTCTTCAAAATAACTCTGGCAAAGATGTCATTCACCTTATTACATAATGCAACTAGGAGCTGAACAATTACGGCCAATTGTGTTTGTAAGTCAAACTGTTTTTGCTATGAAGACTAAGAAAACTGAGTCTTTTGTTTACTTCGTGGAACGACAAGTACTGAAGTCTATCAACGGTTGAAGACAAAGTATATAAAAGTTTACCACAAGAAGCAAAATGTAAACAAAATACATTAGACATTAAAACTGTGTGTTAGCACTAGTTAAATAAATTGTCGTACTAGCTCATTAAATCGCACATAATTCACACAATCTTAAATAACTTGACTGCCTTTCACTTCGTAGGTGTCAGTTTGAATAAGCAATTTAATAATACTAGCTATTATCAACTTACTATAGTTCCATTACATAATATTTTTAAATATTAAGTACATACTTGAAAAAAATTGTCATATGTTGAATTCAACAGAGTAATCGCTACGTGTGTGAAAGGCTTTGAGAATCTTAAGGCTTTGAATTTTTATAGACAGTGACATATTTCCCGAAGAGTCAAGAGGGTATTTGCTCGGGACGTCATGTCATGAAGGCGCTAGTCTTGTTACGCTTTTAAAATGGGTAATCGTTATCTAATCAGTTTCATATATATCTCTAAAAGTCAGAAAATCATGAGTCATGATTTTTAATGAGTCGTAATTGTTAAGCATGACGAGATGTTCCTCGTTGTCATTTTAAAAATAGCTTATTTCTTATTATGTTTTACAGTTTGTCGAACAGAAAGTTTAGATTTGGATTAGAGTCTAAAGTTGACATTAAAATAAGCCTCTGGTGAAAAAAAAAATAGTCTTAGAGTATAGTATTATGCAATTTCTTTGAGGCACAACTTTAAAAACTTGAATTACACAAAAATAATTTAGGCGTATAAATTTGAGGTCTACTTCCAGTAGTGGGTTAATAAAAGCTGTTGATGATGATAATATTATGAAAGCCTAAACATTCACTATCTACTTATTATGTAAGCCCAACTAGTCTAAAAATAAAAAAAATGCTATTGAATTCTCTTAACTTCTTATTTAACCGACTTTTTGACGTGACAGAATACCTTAAGTGAAAACATTTTAAAATTCTTACGATCTCAACTTTGAAGCAAATGTCACTAATACAGTATACATGCATATGTAGCAACATAACATCAACTCAAGCAGACAGGTGGTACGAGTACCATGACACCGGCAGGTCCTGATGAAAAGTGAACATGCTCGCCCATGGATACATGAATATCAGACGTGTTTGTTAAATTAGCCTACAAAAAGTTCTATGTATGTTACAACATAATAGGCAATTACTGATGATCATATACCATTCTTGCCTATTTTCATACAGATACTTCTCATCGTATTGTGGTGATGTCTATTATCATTATCATCATCATCAGCCTATCGCAGGCCACTGCTGGACATAGGCCTCTCCAATAGCACGCCACTTAGTTCGATCCTCGGCCTCTCGCATCCAGCTCCTGCCAGCCGTCTTGCACAAATTATCACTCCACCTGGCCTGTGGACGTCCTACACTACGTTTGCCGAGACGCGGTCTCCACTCAAGAACTCGTTTACCCCAACGGTTATCGGTTCTGCGGCAAATATGGCCAGCCCACTGCCACTCCAGCTTGCTAATCCTGTGGGCTATGTCGATGACCTTGGTTCTCTGTCGGATCACCTCGTTTCTAATACGGTCCCTTAGAGAAACGCCGAGCATAGCCCTTTCCATAGCACGCTGAGCGACTTTGAACTTGTGGATTAGCCGTACCGTAAGTGTCCACGTTTCGGCTCCGTATGTCATTACGGGTAGGACGCACTCATTGAGTCTTCTCATCATCGATCCCACAGTGCCTAAAGACAAAAGTCTTCAATGATGTCTATTATGCATCGGAAATATTAATCTTTAAATAATCATAAAACTATAAATAATAAAACAATCAAATAGTAGTTTGAGAATGCTCGAGAACCGAAAATAGTTAAGATTTTGTTTTCAACTTACATATTATTTAAGTACATATTATTTTAACATGCGCTAACACAAAATTTAAAATCAATTAAAACTGTACATAAGTCCAGCAGCGAACTGCAACGGTCTGCTAATGTTGGTAATGATGATGGATTAAAGCTAATTGAAAATAAATTATTATGTAATTTTTCCGACTTTGGTCTTTTAAGCTACGAGTATAATTTATTAAGCATCGCGTGTTTTGTTTTGATTGTTTTATACTCTAAATTCCAAGGGCAAGATAATGCAATTTTCAACTGAGATTGTAATCTTGCATGTAAAATAGCTGTAAACTATACTTTATCACATGGGAAAATTAAGTGCTGTTTGAGAACACGACCCGAGATTTGAACTCACAGTCTTGACACGGAATAAGATAATAGTTTCATAAGTCTTTTATGAGCCTTTTATTGTATGGATATTTCTCATAACTTATTGAACTATGCTTTTTATGGAATATTGCGTAATGTATGAGATCTATACCTATCTAGATTTATATTCATTAATGCAGCGGTTTTTAATTTGTAAAAAGTGTTAACAAATTTTAATTGGAAATGTACGCACCTTATTGATATTTTTGCCCTGATCATATTTATAAAAAGAAAAATAAAAGTTCGTGTGTTGATGTATATCACGACCTCAAACTGCAATATGCATTGTTTAAATCTTGCTAAATTGCTGCATCTTCAGCTATTTTGTAGTTGTAGTTAAATAAAGTTTCTTCTTATATTGTTAAAGAGTCAGAAGTTTTTTTTTCTTTCCACAGGTTTTTATGATCTGTCTAGGGAAGTACCTCGTTCCTTAGTTTATGAAACATTTATTAGAACATATTTTGCCTTAATAGTAAACTTTAGCAGTGTAGAGTCAGTATTACAACGTTGAATTTCGATCATGCATATTTAAGCAATTCCTATGATATAAAAAACATTAAAATTCTTCAACTACAAATAAAATAAAGCGATTAATGTTATCTTTGAATGCAGATTATCCTTAATCCTTTAAAAAAAAAACATGAAATCATGAATTAGCAAATTGCCTGGTAAATCCAAATACCAGATATATACTTAATAATAAATTTAACCATCGCTTGAAAAGAAAGAACTTAGGCTTTTTGCAATGAACTGCTTTCCGGTGCTAGCCATATAATTATGAATCGGTTGTTAAGCAAAAATAGATTTAAAAAATACATATTAGAAACTATTCAACCAAAGATCCTATACCGCAATCGTAGTCTTGTTTTTATAATATCGGTAGTAGTTTTATTATAGTACTAAATCTTCTTTCTAATCCGGTTTTATTAATTTTATCAATAATTAATGGTGTTAATGTGCTAATTATTATATAGTTTAAATTTAAGTCACTGCCCATTCTTGTACGTTTACGCAACGAATTTTAATGCGGTTTTCACAAATAGAGGAAGTGCTTCAAGGGGAAGGTTTAAATGTACAATAAATGTGTATTCTAAGAATTAAGAAAAAGCTCTCCGCATGATTTCGGGACGGGTTGGTAGTATAGACTAATACATACATATATATACCGAATATATGAAGTAAAATTCCTAAATTTAATTACACTTAATTAAAACGTTATGCAATCCAAAGGTTATGTACTTAATATCTATCGTGAGCACGTTGATTCTGGTAAACATAAGAATTTACATATTTAAATTTAGAATAATTTAAAGATTAGCATTAAAACTGAATGTAGGAGAACAACTACATAAAACAACCTTTTTTAATAAATCCCAGTGGCTATATAAAAACAAGAAAATTTGAATATACACGATTTAGTACTTAGACGCAAGAGATGCCGCAAAACAACCTTCGTACTCTTGTAGAGCATACCTTGCAGGCGATCCTCTTG
The DNA here is from genome assembly GCA_916048165.1 of Spilarctia lutea. NCBI lineage: Eukaryota > Metazoa > Arthropoda > Insecta > Lepidoptera > Erebidae > Spilarctia > Spilarctia lutea. The sequence goes on along the minus strand of OU696478.1, from coordinate 10,308,428 downwards.
TACAGTTACCCTTTTTAACTTGGTTTAATTGCGAGAGATATATCAGTTTTTTTTAAGAAATGATAATATCAAGTTTAGAATTTAGGTAAATTCATGGACGATGTTACGTGGAAATGTGGAAATATACTTTCAGCATAAATTTAGTTTATCGTAGTTACATGTTATGATGCTAAATATTTATCAAATATCCATGAAAATTCGTCTAGTCATAACGAAGAAAACCAGGATAAACAAACAGCCGGAGAAACAAAAATAATGCAAATAGAGTTCTTAGTTTAAGGACGGTTTAAATATTTCATTCAAATAAATATTCTCTAAGTGTGCTTAATATTTGAAAATAATAGAACTAAGCATAGTTATTTTTTATTTAAATTTACATGTGGCCAGCATTTTACTAATTTACATTAAAACCATCCAATCATTACAATTTTTTCTTGAAAGCACCATAATAAGCAAGTCTCACCTTTTTAGTGAACGCTATTGTACCCTAGGTGAAACTTTCTGATGTTTCGAATGTGTTTTGTTCTCTAATACCGCTAGTTTTATTACCAAAACAAGTGACATAACTTTTATAAATAAAATAGCTACTATAGATAGATGCGGCATAGGTATGATAATAATTTCATATTATTAAAATAATAATTTATTATCATTTACATAATGACATGGATTAAATACGCAATTATATAATAGAAAGATTAAAAATCTGGTATTATGTTAGGTTTTATCTTTTAAAGTTTTAAACTTCCGAAAAAAATTTGGATCTATTAAGGATTTATTATACGCTAAGTATATTATAGCTCACCTTTATATTCCGCATGTTCATCATCCTACAGAAACAGACGGCGAAAGTCACTTAGCACTTGCACTGTCACCTTTACAGGCACCAAACACTTGTTTTTCTATAGTTAGAAATTATGTGTAAAATAAAACAACATTAAAGTATCCCACTTCAGGAAAACATAAAACGGGGCTCGGGATGAAGTGACGTATGTATTGGCGCTAAATTTAAAATTCGAATGCAACTTTCGCGCGCGTTCGCTAAGACTGCTCACTCTCACTGGCCACGGCAACATGTTTTCTTTTTATTTAAACTTGCAATCCCCTCTAGTGGTTGTAAATTATCGCATAATATCTTGCATTATCAATTCAGTGCTCGAACAGGATGTTTCTGATAAGTAGATTAACTATACAAAACCTGTTCATTTTTTCAGTCATTTCTAATTATTGTGGTTTTAATTTTATTTTATGTAATAAAAATATAATCATAATTCAAACACAATAAAAGTAGTTTAAAAATAGTGGCATTAAAAACTACTTACACATTTTTCAAAATTAATTAATCTTTACTTTAGCGAACAATCCTGTTAAAACTAAAATAAATACGTTTAATTACATTTTTTCTAAAATATATTTAAGTCGTAAACAATTTTTGAGATATTTTTTTAGTTTTAATTTTGGGAAATAATCTATTGATAACACGACTTACGGGACAAGTTGTATGAATATTTTTATTTATTAAAAGTCAAAAATTGTCGAAAACATAAAATATGTTTTAAATATTATTGTAAAAACTTTGTATTCAAATTGCATGTTATAAACTCATATTCCCATTAAACAAAAAGAAAAATGCATATTTCTGTGTGAAGATAACTTATTCTCCTTAGATAAAAAAGAAGTGTTTATGAATTTGAATAAAAAGTAATAAAATATTTAATAAATTATGTTCCGAAGGTTTAATAAAAAGTTATAAGTTTGTTTGTTTCTTATGATAAGGTGGTGCATCTATATTGTAAAGGGGAAGCAATAAGGCTTCTTGTGAAATCCGAGTTCCAAGGTTTCATTGTGATCCGTTTTCATGTGCAAGTTTAAATATTTCTAAATTAAAACATTCTACATTATCAACGTAATGCAATTTATAATGCAATGCAAGAAACTTATTATTTCTTTTACTTTTGTTGAAATTTAGTATTTATCCAGTATTTAAATAAGCATAAATATGTAGCTTAATTTGGGTAGTCCTAAGTTGCTTTTATAATTTATATGAAATGTAATGTGATGTGAAAATAAACAAAAAATAATAATAAAATAAGTGACACGGGAAGCACCAGCTTTCAAATAAGAAAAGACCCATCAATATCGGTTCACCCAGTCAAAAGTTCTGAGGTAACAAACATAAAAGAAATATGAAGTCGAATTGAGAACCTCCTCGCTTTTTAAAGTCGGTTAAAAAGGTTTATATGGCAAACTGAAATAAATATTGAAATAGAAAAAGTGAATAGAAAAATTAGACGAATTAAATCGCAACAGAAACTACGAAGGTCACCAAATTAAATTAAATAACGAAATGAAACATTTTCTCAGTAGGTCAAACTTGATGACGGGAAAACATATTTGCATGACGATTGTAAAAAGATAATTTAGACGCTCATTACTTCAGAACTTCAGATTTTGAGGGTACAGTGACACGCACTAAGGTCTCAGAGCCAATTAATTTCTGACCACAAGAAAATCAGTGCAATTTCTAAAAATAGAAATACTTAATACATTCTATTTTTAAAACCATTAAAAGTGGTAGCTGTAGTAGTGTATTAGTCTGTGTAATACAAGGAAATTGAATTTGAGCTACCGTCAATTTCTATCAATAATACCTACGTATGTACTCGAATTTACAGAAGAAAGTATGTACGCATCTATCAGACATTCTAGCTTCAGTAGTACAAGTTCTGCTCAGTTCGAGGCTAGGTGACGTAGTGTTTTAGATGTCGTAAATATTTAAAGGTATATTTAATTTAAATAAAAATATTTTTTATGTGTATTAGGAACTTGTTACATATTTTGTCTCCTTTATTTTTAGTTTGTTATTGAATCTCTGCACGGCAAAATCATGATAATTTGTTCTCTCAAACTATTGCTACGGGTCCACCTAAACATACTAACAAATTTTAAGTTCTTGATACTAATGTATAACCTACTTAGGCGTGTTTATTCAATGCGCAATTTATGGTTTTTATGACCCCTTGCGACACTAGAAAAAATCATGGTTGCACTTTAATTTATAACATATTTATGTTCTTGTGGTGCTAAACATGACGAGTAACAGACAGTTGATTACAACATGCAGTGAAGGGATTTATAGCGATCATATTGCACACGACTAGCTTGTAACGAAATCATATTTATTATACAATATTTTATTTTCTTACATAAGAGATCTTCTGCTTGATCGCAATTACTCGCCTAAATGTATAAGTAAGTAATCTAAAGTAAAAACTTTAGTTACAGGATATTTCTCTATTTATCCTTGTAGATACTGTAAATATATTCCTTTCGCCCTCGTTAACAGCCAATACTCTATTCCTGGAAAGGCTACACAAAATAGACTAATGTGGGGGAACGGGTTTCATGTTCCACCTAACACAAAGGGAGGATCCTCCGACCAGGCAAGGTGATCATGCCTGGCGGTCTACTGCCCAACAGTTGATGTTGGGATGTTGTATTTATGATAATCGGCGCGATAACTTCTATTGCGCGATTCAGGACTGGTAGTTACTCCGTGTAGTACGTTACTTCGTAGTTCAGTGTAACTTCGGTAGATGGCGCTGCAGTATGTTATGTTGTATATGTGGAGGCCGCCACACTGTTAACTCCGAAACCGTAACATATATATAATACTTTTTTAGCTTTGAATTGCTACGATTATTTTAAAAAGAAATCAATATTTTATATAGTATGTGCTGTATGGGATCCAGTTTTTGACTTCTATTGCCAGCTCCAATTATTCTCTTCAAACAAGAGTCTAGTCACCGATATAGTCATACCGAGTGACCGACCACTTGTAGGTCAGAAGTGCTTTCAACGTGTGACGGTCTAAACTTGTGCGGTAATATTTCGTGCCATACCCTTTTGATAAACTAGGATGTAATAGTTTATTTGCAAGCAGGTCATTATGTTTTAATGAAATTAATAATGATGTCATAAGGTAAACGACACTCATTAACCTTGCTTATGTACGTTTGCCGTTTACCTAGTCAGCACTGCTGAGAATTAAATGATATTTATGTGAGACGTACAAAGGCCTCTTATTTTTATTACTGTGATATAGTAATAACAAAAGAGTTTTCTATTTTCAAGTGTGTTGTAACCGTTCTATTATAAACAATTTAGTTATAGAATCATTTTTAAACTCGGGCGATTAAAACAAACTAATATATACTTCCTTCAAAGTATATTATTTTCCGTTGCTTCTGACTAAATATTACATAGTAATTAAAAAGAACTGATTTTGAAAAAAGGTTCAGGTCCAAATGGAGTTATATTCTTTGTCAAAAAAATAAAAATATAAAACTTTATCATCTGGTGAAAAAAAAAGTTACCAAACACGGATAAAGTACTTTTCTGTACAGATTTTTTTTTTGTCAAAGTATAATCACTATTTTTCAATTCACTATCTTTTGCCCGCGGCTCCGCCCGCATTCATATAAGCAGTAGTCTATTATATGTTTTATTTTAATGTATAAGATATATTACTGGTAACTTTTTTTTTTTTTTTTTATTTATTCTGTTTTTGTTTTGGAACTTTTACGCACGCCAGTTCCATCGTATCCTGAACAAGTTACTACATACTTATCGTCTAAGAACAATCGACATGAATCTGAACAGAGCCTTCGCACAGAACAGAACTTTAATCTAAATCTGTTCTTTAGTTTTTGCGTAAAATTGTAACAAATATTCATACATCCTCACAAACTTTCTCTTTATTTTTAAGTTGACTCTACTTATTTATTTTTAGACAAGACTATAAATGTGTTTTTGGTATTACGGCTCAAAGTTTATTATGAGTATTCCTATGAGCAGAATTTTCCTATAGGTACATTATTGTTTTCCTTCTGTTGCTCAAAATAATATCGTTAAATGACAGGGATGTCATAAAATATTTGTATTTTTACCTTATTAACTGTGTTTTTGTACTGTTTTTGAAATCAAATAACACGGTTAGCATTCACATAACTTGGTATGTTGCCAAGCTTGGTTGCTTACACTTGCAACCTTTTATTTACTTGTACTCGTACGCACATAAGAGGAAAATCCGGCTAATTTTTGCAGTGCCGCTCAATTCTTTTTTTTGTATATTGCATTGCTATGAATATGATTACAATAGTGTTGAGTATGGTAGTGGACCGGTTGTTATATAGAACTTTGGGGGAGCTCTTTATATGCAGTGGACGTCTTTTGACTGAGATGATGATAATGAGTGGTAGGTATAACTAATTGTCACGCTTAAGGTAGCAAGTTCAGTTCACTTTCAAAGCAAACCATTGTTTTTAAAAATATTTAAGATTTTATTTGACCTTTCCTCACTTCGTGAACGACTGAGCAAAAGAGTAAATGGATCACATGAGGTATGTGACTACCGATGCCCATGAACGCCTACATCTCAAGAGTCAATGCATATTGCCAACCTTTGAGTATACTATTTCTTAAAGGTCATATTGGTACAGAAAAACCGCAGAGGATAAATTGTCAAACATATTGATTGTAATTATAACAATCCGCAGTAAGAAGTTTGGTGGTGTTTCACGTCGTTGTCCCGGCAAACACGTTAAGCTATCGGTCCTGGTTGTCATGAACATGTGTGGCAATCACTATTGGGATGTTAGTGCTCTCAAATGTATTGACAACTAGTTTAACTAACTTGTTCGCCCTCAAGGTTGCGTAGATGCTTATTATATAGTGATGAAAATTTTGGGTGTGGGTGCCTTCTGGATTCTGGATGATTCCATGTATAACACTGTTCTATTTTTAAAAAGACTATTCCCGGACTCAGATTATCTCCTGGGTCGCAAAATAATTTTACAATCATTCAAAAAATGGCACAAAGAATACCTAGACTCAGAACAACAATTTGTGTATCGCACAATGCGGTGTCTCATAATGGAATCCAACCCACAACACTATTCGCAATTGGACGCGACAAGGTGAGCGCATAAACCACTACGTTAATCGTACAGTCAAATAAATATGCAAATATTCACAAAAATAATCATATATATTTAAATCTAGAACCCATAGTATGTATTATATAAACCCTTCTTAATTTTGGACCTATATATGGCGTCGTTTAAATGGAAAAAAAAATTAAATTCTGTATCCTACTGAAATCATCATCACGATGATTATTACTATGAAAATAGCATAGAAATTAAAAAAAAAAACATTAAATTATAAGAGTATTTTATTTGAAGGATGATATGAAAAACCCTGAATATAAAATTACATAAAAGAAACAACCAAGGAATAAACAACAAATAGAAAAGCAATGAGTACTTACTCAGACAGACAGAATAACTATCGAATTTATTAGGGAAGTATGGATGTCACTGTCAATTACAATGATCTGGTATTTTATTCCCTGCAGTCTTATATTTTGAGTTTCAATCAACAACACTTAATCATTTATTTTGTAAACAAAAATAATTATTGAAAGTCATACTTTACGATTGGAATCGGATTCAGGTGTGAAAGGGTGCCATATTGCATAACGCCCCACATTGCGTCAGTTATCTAACAGCATCCTAGCTTGCATCCGTATGAATGCGCAAGAGTGTCTGTCATAAAAGCTATGGGTTTTACAGTGAGGTAAATGAAATACTTACCACTAATTTAAGGATAATGTTTAGAGTTCTCGTGAACATTTATTATTGTCCTTGTCACTAATGTATTCCATACTTACCATATATCCTTTTTAGGGTCTATTTATTAATTAGTACAACCACATTGTATATATTTATAAATTACGCAGTTCACGTAATACATATTATTAGTTGTTGATAAGCATTCAATCTGTTGTATATAACAATTACGATTACATACCATTCATAACAGTATTTGTAAAGTGAGATAAAATGTATAAGTAATAATAAGAAACAGTAAAAATAGCATTACATGTTAAACCAAAAACAATAACAAAGAAAAGAAGCATAAATAGGAACAATAGGATTCCGTAGTTCACGTCTCGGAACTCATATAGTTTCGTCATCTCCATCCGTCCCTCCGTCAGTCCGTCCTCGGCTTACCTTTAAACCGGTTAGAACTAAAAAGATGAAAATTTGCACTAAAATTAAATCTTTTTTTTGGGGTACCCTACACGTACAGTGGAAATGTTTTTTTTCTCGCGTTTTCCCCATAGTATGGAGTACCATAAAATTTTGGTTTTTTAAGAATATTGAAAAGTTACATTTACGATTTTTATATTTAAGTATCCATTTGCAGGATATTCAACTTCGAAGCGCGGTCTATACTTGTGGAATATAGGCTTCGAAGATTTTCTTACAATACCTATACCATCCGGATGTACCTTAAATGTGTATGCGGACCACTTATTGGTAGAATCTGATACTAGAATGGGGCTTGAGAAACTAGCTAATAGATGTTTGAACACCTCTTTGGGGTGTACGTAATCGGTTAACTTTTGCACAAAATAAAACATTCCACTTCTGAATGGTAACCTCAAATCACCGCCGTGTATTAAATTTGAAAATGTTAGTATTAAAAATAAAACCTCGATTTGTTATTTGGGATTGATTTTAGAAAGAAACTTTATTTATCGAACATATTAGAACAGATAATAAAAAGTCTAAAAAGAGTTTCTTTACACTGACGAGTACATCAACTGCCACATGGGGTCTGTCATTTAATACACTAAAGATCATATATGAATTTACTTATTTGGGTTCTATTTGCACTCCTGTATTGGTCTATATGGCGACTGTAGGTACTGTCCGTCGCAAACTGTTACAAGGCCAACGACTTACATTGATTTTCTTGGCACTGAGGTTTTACCGACGGCAAGTGTTCTTCCGGTCGATCTCGAGCTGCAATCATGTACTATTCCACATCACAAAACATGGAATACGATTTTTCGGGCGTACGAGACCGTCATAAAATCATAACACTGTTTCAACAGCAGTCCAATGTCTATACCGACCTCATGGATGAATGGCAACGGTGGGACGAATCATCTAAGGGGCGCCACCTCTACCAGTTCTTTCCATCTGTTCGCTCTCTGTCTTTGCTTTGCTAAGAGGACAGTAGACTTATTACATTTCCAACTCCTTCAGTTTCCTTCTGATTAATTTCGTTGCGGGTTCCAAGGCAGTTAAATTTTTCCTGGGTCTTCCCGAGTGTCATTACTCGGTATGTTCGTGAGTCACTGCTGTTGATCCTGGTGTACAAGAGTTACAGTGATGAGCGAGATTAGCGCGGTAGTATGGACTGGTATGGATACGAAAAAAGCAGGAGGTCAATGGGAGTTCTGCACAGTACAATTTAAAGCCATGAAATAAAATGCTAACAGAGTGAGAGCGCTCTTGTGATTCTTACCTAACAGGTGTCCATAAGTACCAATAGTCACTTACCATCCGTACCAAAAAATAGTAAATATATACTAAAAACGTAGGTAACTTATTAATGATTCGTGATTTGCATTTGACGGGTTTAGTCATTAGTGATCCTAACTGCTAAGTCAGAGGTCGTGGGTTCGAACCCACCCTTCATAAATCTTTGCGCTTTAAACACGACCATTTTTTATTCGTCTGGGTGTAATTTATTTATAAAATAGACGTATTTGTATAGTTGCCTTTGCCTAGTTTAGGAACAGACGACCGCATGAGGTGTGTGAATATATCATATATTTATTCCATGTTTTAATAAAAATTTAAAAAACGCTCTTAGAAACTGACTTGGATTTTAATATTTCCGTTTTCAGTGCAGAAACTCTTTCTCGTAAGGAAGCTAAAATACAATGATAATTGTTGCGTGTTCTCACAGTTATAATAAGTATGATGAAACGTAGATCGTCTATTTTAATATCTTCCGCGGTCTAATTACTAAAGCCTGGTCTAGTCTTGAGACGAAAACACGGTTCAGTAATTGTTACGTAATTATAACTTGGTTCAAATGTCAAATATTATGAAATATTTTTTTGCTGCAATACATAGGCTCTCGGGCTAAACGGTTTCCCCCTTCCTTACTGTGCCGAGCAATCAAAACCCGGAACTTACTACCAGCGTACGTGTTTCCGTCCCACTATGTTTCCGGTTCCTTTGAGCTGGATGAGAAAAAGCATCTTTCCAGGCCAACATAGTATGGGTGGCTTCATTACGAACATGGATCATGTTCGTATTGAAGTTTGTAAGAGTAGTGGTAATCACTATTTGTTAACTCCAGCAGAAACTCCAGAAAAAAGAAATATTTATTAAAACTTAAGAAAGTTTATATGACAATAAGACGGCATGAAGTAGTAAAAAACATTCAATTATCTTTTTTAAATATTTACTGCCAAAATAAGTTTAATATGTTTTAATATGTTAAGCATAAGTACAATCCAAGATTAGTAGTAAAAATATATATTTTGCAAGCCCCAAAACAAAAATCAGTTTGTTATTAATGAAAATGAATAAAAAATTTCAAGTCACCATTCTGACATGTTAGAGCTGGGGGTCACTCGGGAAGGTACCATTCACTTTGTATGCCACAAGTTTTTCTCAGTTTTCCATCGTATTTTCTCGAAGTATTGATTTTTAGAAACTGTTATTATTTAATTTGGGATACTCATCAAAATAACGTGTTTCGCTCCCTATCCCGCGTTTTCCTGCCACTATCAGAATTTGGTCCAATGATAAAAGTTGGGTGTCTCGTCAAAACGAAGCTGTGGATAAACTTTCAGCCTGTTATTAATCACTGAAATCCCTTGTACGTGGGCCCGTGGACTATTACCAACATCTAGATCTAGAAAGTTTATCTATATTTTAAAAAATCTGATTCATGTATCGGATCAAAAAGTCCTACGAATAACTTACCTCACATTATGCCAATCCATTTTGACGTATTAAAATCACATCTCGGGGAGGTGCTGCTAAGACTAGGTTGATGAAGCTGGAGTGTGCCCAAAGAGCAGTCATTACAGTGGCACTTTTCTTGCCTTTTATTCATCCTTCGGCTGGTCTTTATCAGAGATTCAATGTCCTTACAGTTCGTAAACTATTCTATACTTCATATTGTCACTAAATCACACGTACAAACTAACTATGATCCTTTCATGAACGCAACAAAGCGTCGTAAACATAAAACCTTTCAAACTGATACTATATACAGAACAACGTTTACACACAGATTGTATTGTTTGTAGGCCTTTATTTGTACAAATAAAAATAATTCCAATCTTTCTATATACAAGTTAAACAAATTTAGGCTGACCAGAGTATTATCTACCTGGTTGCAAAACTTTACGTACAATGAAACAGAAAACCTACTTACTCCGTTAAGATAATAGTATCCAAGAAATCTAATAACCTGCATTATAAATGTCACACTTATGCACACAAATTTATGCAACCACACTAATACACCTCACACGCACACGCACAGGCACACGCACACGCACACGCACACGCACGCACGCACGCACGCACGCACGCACACACACAAACACGCACATACACACACACACGCACAGGCACACGCGCACGCACACGCACACACACACACAGACCAACTCACAACTATAATGCACTTTTATTATTACTTTATTTGTTATTCTAATTTGCATTTACATATTAGGTATATAATAGTAATAGAAGGTACCAAACCAGTTAGTCCAAGAGGTGGGAGCCTGATGATATGTAGCACAGTTTCCTAATATAGACACCAGTCTCTCACAAAGGAATAATTGTCACACATTGTATTGTATTACCTGATCTGTACTTACCTTTGTGAATTAGTAATAAATAAATTATTATTTTTAAATATTATTATTATATATGTCGGAGGCACGTTATATTCATTGTCGCTCATTGTGGGCACCAGTAGGATTCTGGGTGAGAAATAAATGTGTCATAGGTTCAATTAATTTATTTGAAGCGTATTACAGTACTCATAGAGAAATACGGTATATAAAAAGTAACACACAGTACAGTTCCTGGACACCTGCACACGTTTCTGTAGATATGAACCATGCAGCAAACAGTTCCTTACATTCGGTCCAAGTAATTCCAGGGTATATCTGCGATAACCATGACGATGCAGCACCTTTTAGGGCCTTGCTGATCACAATTACCAGTTGATTTTCTTCGAAACAAATGTCCACTGTTGCACACTATGACCTCGCATCACTTTCATAATTTCCTTTTTTATTGTACAATATCCCATTGGATGGAAAGTCCAAAAACATTATATTGGATACGGGGACACACGCCGCCGCTATCCGGTGTTTCATTATGTAATAACTCGTCTATAGTGTAAAGCGTGGTTACTATAATTATTAATATAACATTCAAGAAAACGGATTTCGCTGTATCGTCTATGTTAAACTTAAAACTGTACAATATCATCCTATCTTAAATATAGTTCAGATGAATACTACGGCGGCCTAGTGATGCTTCTGCATCATTGGGTCTCCGACGCTCCATTCGTGCAATTTTATTGTAGAAGTTTAAAATCTGAGTATTACAACAGACGTGAAACGGTTGTCTAGTCTAAAATAATGTAATTTAAACTCTCGATTGTCGGCACTTGATGGAACTTGTGGCAATACATTCTAGAATCAAAATAACGTGTACTTATTCCACTATTTTAGTTTTGTTTAGGGACACCTGACAGGTTTCGCCGTATGACGTTATCAAAGGTTTTCAACCAACCGCATTTTATTTAATTGTTTATGGTAATAAACATAATTTAATAAAAGTTAGATTGTGTAAAAGTTTTTATTTTATGTCAATAAATGGAAACTTACTCTATATACGACATGATTATTTAGTAGTGGTTAATTCATATAAGTATATAAGTGACCTACTATGTACTATTATAAATCACAAGTCGTCGAATGTTTTAAAAACAACAACGTTTTTGTAATTATTTCTACAGCCTTAAAGTCTACGAGCAGTAACATGCCCAATTTTGAATGCGATCAAACCATAACAGAATTTTATTCATGACAAATACAATAGGAATTTTTTTCCTTGAAACACTTGATTGTATGTTATGAAAATACCCTTTAATTCTAAAGCCATAGAGTCGAATATAAGGATTGAATGTAATTGTAGTCACTGATAGCATTGATATTGATTCATGTAATATGAATCAATATCATACATGATGCACTCAATACCATGTAAATAGGTGAATATTCATAACCTACAGTAAGATTACTCATTGTTGCCAGTCGTCAGTTTGGGAATAAGAGAAAAGACAATTAATTAGGAGTAAATATAATAAATAGCAGAAAAGGGAAAAGGAAGGATCAGAGGCGTCTCTAACCCGTGAAGCGCCCTTGTGCAATCATTCGTCTAGCGCCCTTTATGCCCAGTTCCTATATTTGAAAAACGATCCGTTCTAGGTACGAATAGTAGTATATTATACGGGGCGTAAGCTAAAATCGTTCCTATACAAAATAAATTGAGGAACGGTATTTACGACGCGTAGTCGGTTGTAGAAAATTTTTACACGATGACGATTCGTTAAATATAGGAACCGGGCATTAGTCAACGTAGCGCTCTTAACACTAATGCACCCATGTGCACCGCATACCCTGCACTATATGCATAGGCGCCCCTGGGAACATTAATAATAAATAGTTCCAAATATATTAAGTATTACATAATTAGGAGTGGAAACAAAATAAAGCTGCTTAGTATAAAGTATCGCATTTTTTTATTGACATTTCTGCATGTGCATACAGAAAATACAAAAATACATTTTTTTTAAAATCACTAATACGTAATAAGCTATTATAAATAGTTAAATTACCTAATTCATATAAAAATTTGAACAAGGAACGAAGAGTTCACAAAACCTGAATTGTTGGCGGGGCTCCAGAGAAGCAGATTATTTTCTGAGCGAAGATTTCTTTCGTGATTTGAGAACACTAAGTGTAAGCAGGGAACAAGATAAGTAGGTGAAGAAAGGGAGGTAAAGAATGAAAATAAAGAAGTCAGAACTCACTGATTGCGGTGTAGGCGAATGGCTACCCAAATTAGTTAGGAATGTAAGGCTAAGGATAGATAGAATAAAACCAATATATTTTGTAACAGTCCTACTAATAGAAAACTGAAAAGTTGATAAGTAGCCTTTGAGTATTTTAGTCTAGGTGAGTGCCCGGGTTAAATACTTCACATCATACGCAGTGGACATGCGTTTACCTGACATTGTTTATTTTTCGGGTACAACTTAGACTATATTCTGTAATAGCTACTTTGTTATATTTAGTTATACAACAAAATAAGCGTAGAAAGAAAACAATGAATCCCAAAATTACAAAACACTAACTAAGAGTCAGCCGTTTGAAATGCATTGCTACAAGTTGTGTAACTAACAACTTATAATGTCGCATACATTTATTACCTGCAAAAGAATGTGTAAAACAGAACATAT